>JAPXFQ010001903.1:0-1387730 GCA_028564705.1 Apricaphanius iberus | reverse complement strand
TAAAATGGGGATGTAATACTGAGACGAGATAAAGGATCAGGGGGAGGCAGGGTGGGGTTTACGAGACTGCAGTCTGAGCAACGCTGATGGCTAGGTGCTCGGGTTTAAATAGATCACAGAGCAATTAGGAATGGAATTCAGGTGTGAGATGCCAGGTGAGTCGGATCCGAGTAGATTAGTGAGAAATACTGAATATGAGGCGTAGTCCAGCTCACGAACCTAAGTTAACATATTAACTTACATTTTTCAACATACTATTCAGAACACAGTTACTTTCGTAATACCACTGGAATACTCTTGGGTTTTCCGCTTTTCACCTGAAAGATTAAAATATAAATTTAGGGAAATGTGTCTCTCCGCATTGTGTAGACTATCCCATTATACCCCTCAACAAAATGCCGCAGAAAACATAGATATCCTATGGGCGAAACACTCCCTACTATCAAACAAAAGCATAAACTTGAGTTACCAGGTATGGATTCAGATCCAGCGTTGGGTGAGGGGGGTATTGGAGTCACAACCACAGCCAAATAAAGCTACTAGCAGTGAAGGAAATGATGCATTCAATGGCACTCTCTCGCAGTTCTTTTTTTTTTAAGTGATGCTATATTTCGTTCAAGCATTCCGGACAAAAACGGGGGAATAGATCAAATCTGGCAACAGGAGTCAAAGCGTCACAGCCAATCATTCTGGTGTCAACCTGTATGCAGGGCAACTCCAGTGATTGCTGGAGCAGCTGTAATTCGGTATCAATGAAAGAAGTGGCATATTCGTATTAGCACCTAAAATATATAATAAATATTTAATATTTTTTGCAAAGGATAGTGATGATCCAGGTGGGAAAATCGTACATTTTTGTGTAAACTTTGGCGCGGGTCTCAAGAAGCTACGCCGCACATCGACAATGTCATCAGTAAACTTGAAACATAAAGCAAGGTATGTAAAAGTCACAAAAAAATTAAGACACTGCAACGATGTGCAAAAACAAAACAAAATCCTCTACCACTCAAAACCAGATAACCGGGTACAGCAGCCGCAGCTCTGCTGTCTTTATCTCCCAACAGTGTTGGTAAAGTGTTGGTTGTATCTGACATGACATTTGATTGATTATATGTTTTTATGATAGGTTTCCCACAAATTTTGGCTACTATGATAAAAGCTTCCCATTGGGATTGCAATGAATGTCAGTTTAGAATACTATGCATATTTATAACATAAAGTCGCAAATAGCCTAATTGGCTGTGGCTCATAAACAGCTAAACTTCATTTAAAATGACTAAATATAAAATCTAATAAAATGTAAAGAGATCTTAATGCTAAAAACCAGTTTGTTTGTTTGTTTGGTTTTTGGTCACTGAGGGCTAGCAGTGTTGTGCCAAAAGTAATTAAATACTTTTATTTTTTTTTATCCCAGTCAGCACCTAATATTTAGCATTAATATGCCCTCTCTTTTCTCTTTTCATTTTGTGACATTTAATATATTTAAAAACGTTTTTAAGAGGAAGTATTCCAAATATTTAGAATACAATACCAGGATTCACCTAAGTAACGGAATAAATTACATTTTAAAGCAGGTATTCAGTATTCCATACATCCATCCATTTTCTTAACCGCTTAATCCTTAAGGGGTTGCGGAGGGGGGGCTGGTGCCTATCTCCAGCTTTCAACGGGCGAGAGGCTGGGTACACCCCGGACAGGTCGCCAGTCCATCACAGGGCCACATAGGACAAACAACCATGCACACACTCACACCTAAGGACAATTTGGAGAGATCAATTAACCTGACTTTGTACTATGGTAGGAAGCCGGAGTACCCGGAGGGAACCCACACATGCAAACTCCATGCAGAAAGACCCTGGGCTGGGATACCAACCCACAACCTTCTTGCTGCAAGGCAACAGTGCTAACCACTGTGCCACCATGCAGGTATTCAATATTCCGTGACTAAATACATCTAAAAAGTATTCTCCCCAACACTGGACATATATAGACCACTGGAAGACACTGAAGAAGCAGCACGAAGTCCTAGAAGAATCTCGGCTCTGAAACACTCAAGAGATACATATGACAAAAAGCCAGCTTGGGACTTGGAGGCGTGGAAGGAGGCACTGGGGTAGAAGTAAATATATTGAACAGACCTTCAAGAAATGGAAGGGATATGTCCATCCAATAGGTGGTGGAGGAAATTGGGGCATTAGTTAAGGAGCAAAACCCTGCTGACCCAGTCAGAGAAAATGCAGAGCGGAAAAAAGTGGAAAACAATGAAAACCAGTGAGCTTAAACACAGAGGTATGATTGGAGAATGACTTTGGATGAAGAGATCTGGGATTGAATAGAACTGTAAAATGGACCAAACTGGTAAGATGGGGGAAGGTGTTTAATTAATACAAAGGATCTGAAACAAAACTCAAAGAAACTACAAACAAATGGGAAGAAAGCAACTCTAATCTACTTGGGCTTTTCCACCTAAAAATAACTAGTCCGTTTTTTTCTGTGCTGGTGCCAGAGTTACTTACTTGGATTTTAGCCAATTCTTTCAAAGCACTAGTTGCTTTTCATAACATCTAATGCATTGCAATGCAACTGTATACATCCACATGGGGAGAAAAAAACAGGAAGCGCGTGAACAGTGAGAAAGATTTTAACAACAGAAGATTTAATTGCGCTGTTAAAAGTACTACTGCTTTTGTGCTTCTCCAATTTGTTGGTTTAGTATATAATATATTTTTGGTTTAATCCATTTTGCATTGTTATGAATGAAAATAGTAGTTACTGAATTTGCCTTGCCATGCTAAGGTTTTGCCATTCTTACCAAGCACCATCTATGAACCTGCACTGAATTGGTGTTTGGTAAAACAACAGTTTGGAACCTAGAAATGAGTGGTGTTGTGGTGGAAAGCCACTGAACTAGGACTGGAACCAGCACTTTGGAGAAAGGCCCTAATAGAACTAAATCCAATCGTACAAAGAACAGAATATAGCAATAAACAAGAACGAAATAAAATGGAATACACTCCCTTTTAACAATGATGACCGCAAAAAAAACCCCAGGATATGGCAAAACCAATTGACAATAAAGGAATAACAAATAATAAAAACCCACACAAATGTGCTACAATAGGTAGGTTTTGGCTATGAATAATGATGAATATTTGCTTTGGCAACTGATACAAGGATTAATAATTTTATGTCAAAATACCAAGTTTGGAACACCATTCTGGGAACCAGGAAATATTATAATAGCCAAATGGTTTAATCTCAGTTAAAGATTATTACTACCTGCCTGATAAGGCTGAGGTCATTAAACAATAGTTGAAGGAATTCTTGAGGTCTTGATGTTCATGAAACCGCAAGTTATTAAACATGCATCTGGAATAATACATGAGTTTATCAGGGGTTTTTACTGGCTCAAATCGAGGCAGAGGTGGTATGATTCTGACCATGCGATGACACACACGTATTCTGTGACAGACTTATTTTTTTACAGGCAACATATTTTTTTTTGTTCAATTGTTATAATAAGAATATGACAATTATGTTAAAGCATTTGTTTATTAAAACAATGTATATACAAAAATAAGGTGCGGACTTTAAACTGAAGTGCATTAAGATGTGGGGATTTATCAGTGCTTTTGGCATAAATAACAGTATGCCTAAGGAATTATTAACAATTCCTTGCCTATTATTACTGTTTCATTACAATAAGCACTGGAGGGTATAAACAGGTGTTAAAAATTGCATCATTATTCAATTATTAACAGAAGATTGTGTTTTGTTTCTCAAATGGCAGATATTAAATACCACATAAAGCACAATGGTGGCAAATATGTATTCACCCCAGAAGAATATGCGCAACAATAAAAAGCCTTCCCTTTGCAACCTTTGCTGTGGTTGCAGAGAAACTTCTACTTTACTTTATAGTTGAGAGTTCTGCAATAGAACAGGTGCCCGTGGCTAATCAGCTGTTTCAGGTGAACACATTAAATGTCTCCCTGGGAGTGCTGGATTTGTTTTAATCTACTCTTCACATTTAATAAATGTATTTTCTCTTCTTTTCCCAGTGCGATTAGACCTCTCTATATCATCTTTATAATCTGTTTAGATCCAAAGACATGATCACTTTTGTAATCTGCAGTACTTTAGTTAGAGAAAATTGCCTTTAGTTTCAAAAGCCATTAAAGTTACACTGATATTTAATATATATATTTTTTTTAAATAAACATGACATGCTTATATGTAAAACATATTTACATAATGTAAATGTTTACCTGTTTGAACAGCCGGGTAAAATCAAGACACCGATAGCGCCAACTAGCAGGAAAAACCTATTTTTACAGTCTATGGGAAAAAAGACACATTCTATTTTCTTCTTTTTCTATAGTTGCTTCTGCTTTTTCCGGTGTAACGCTGCTGATACAGCGCCCCGTAGTGGCAACACTGCTGCAACTGCAGTTAAAATAACAAAATAGCAACAAAGAAAAGTCAGATGGAGTAGCTCATGTTGCATGATGAAAACATTGTCTATACCCAAGCAATTGAAGAATTAAATCTGACAAATATAGCAAAAACACGGTGAAATAGACAATCAAAACAATTCATAAATTGTTTAACCTAAACTGATTTAAACTCTGTTGAGACAAAACCTTACGTGAATGTTCCTTGGACCTCCATGGAAGAATGATGAGGGAAACTCAAGCTATAGAAGAAAGCAGCTATGGATAGTTGCTTCGGCTAGCAGCAGTGTGGGGAACTAGCTGTGGTTACAGAAAGCAGAGAGACCTTGTGGATGTGTTGCTAGTGGGGCCACAGCTAACCGCCTAAACTTAGGTTGGATTTCGTGGTCCTATCGGCTTGGCTCAACAATCTGCAGCTCAGTTGCATCGGCTTGTGCAGCTCTCGGTTCAACAGAGCAGCAGCAGAGAGGCGCTCTCTCTGTCATTCGAGTTTGTAATTCCGTCAGACGAATCTTTCAGCAGAGATTTCAATAAGTCAGTCAGGACTTTTTTCATCAGCTGAATACTGTTCATCTGATCGATCGGCAGACTTTAGGCCCGACGAAGGCTGACAAAAGCCGAGAAAGCAGCAGCTAGTTTGTTGGAGGTCCACAACTACTTCTTTTCCTGTTGAAGCTGTATGTGGATTAGCACTCCTACTGGCGGGGAGGTCTGTGTTTTGATCATGGCTGTGGACCCAACACAACCGAAGATGACAAATCAAGTGAGTCCTTGCTGGCCGCGTTGTTGTTTGTGTTTATGAAAAGACTTAGCTCACATATGTTTCCTTTAAAATAATTGAATTGATCAGTGTTTTCTCTGTAATGGCTTGAAAACGACTATGCATAACATTTTACTTCATCAAAATATCACAATGCACAAATAACATCATAATATCATCCAATAGTGCTCTGCAAACATCTCACTGATTGTTCAGAGGTGTAACAGAGGTGTATTTACTTCAGGGGTATCCACTCTTAATGTCAAGGTCATGCTTTTTCAGATACCTTAATTAGCTCTTTGTATGTATGCAAGTTCTGCTGTAACATAATAAAGACCCATGCATAGGATTTAGGTGGCTGAAACAGAGAAACATCTAAAACATGGAGAACACCGGCCCTTGAGAATCTCCTTTACAAGAAAAGACTTCTAGATGTAAGACTTGACACTTACCTCCAGATTTATAGATGATTTTCTTCGACCTTAAATGGTGTATTCCATTTTGTATCTATGAGCTCCTTTTTATGACTTATGAGCTGTGAATTGTGTCTGTTTACTACTGCAGAGTGCTAACAATAGCTTTCCAGTGCAGTCTCAGCTGCCTCGCTCTCACTTTCTATTTTACCAACAACCTGGGGCAATGGCTTTTGAAGAGGTTCTATTTGAAACCGTGCATTGAATATTTCACCAGCTCAACCTTTTTTCTTAGTCTGTCTTGTCTTGCAGCTCGCAAGAGGGTTCATTGGCATTACAAGGCAATTGCCTGTGGTTATGCTAGTCTGTGCATATCTTCGTGGTTTACTACTTCTCTGAACTGATTTGCATTGATTAAATTGAATCATCTTAAAATAAGAATAATTTCAATGTGATTCAAAATGCAAAGGGTGGTTTTCTATTTTAAGTCACATGCACCATTTGATTTTGATCTAAATCCTCTTAACTATAATGCTGTTAATAATATATGGTTTCGTCTAAAGATAAAGTATAATGAATAGTTTGCCCTTTACTTCTGATCTGTCTTTTTTATCTTTCTTGCTACACAGTTCTATTTATGCGCTATGCCCTCCAACCCTGTAGAACACAGTTTTAATGAGTTTTTCTACAATCAGTCCATTATTTTAAGATTGATCACAAGATGCAATCAAAACAAACAAAAAAAAATCAAATTCAAAAATACTTTATTGATCCCAGAGGGAAATAAGTGTTGTTGTACTGTACTAGCTCACCAC
This sequence comes from Apricaphanius iberus, assembly GCA_028564705.1. Taxonomy (NCBI): domain Eukaryota; kingdom Metazoa; phylum Chordata; class Actinopteri; order Cyprinodontiformes; family Aphaniidae; genus Apricaphanius; species Apricaphanius iberus. Next base: position 1,381,288 of record JAPXFQ010001903.1, on the reverse strand, counting down.
TAATTCATTTATAATGTAAAGTGCTTTGAGTGGTCAGTAAGACTAGAAAAGCGCTATATAAGTTCAGTCCATCAGTCCATTTTTCAAGGAGTTGTTGTAGACCACGATGGCTGCGGGTAGAATTTTCTGTAGCGGTGTGTGTTGCAGTGAAAGTGAAGAAGACTCCGACTGAAGATACTCTGTTGCTGTAGGATAATCTCATGAAGAGGATGCTCAGGGTTGTCCATAATCTTTTTTTAATTTTATGAAGAATCCTTCAAAAAACAAACAAGAGAATGTTACCAACCATGCATTAGTCAGTGCATTTACATGTAGCAAGAAAAAATCTAATTATTACCTTAATCCAAAAACTTGGTGTTATAGCTTCCTATACATCCATTAAGGCTGTACCCAGCTTGATCATCAGACTTTTGTCTGAATTTTTTGGGCAGACCGTTGAAGACACTGTTGCAGTAATCAATTCAACTAAAAATATTTTTATGGATTAATTTCCAAAGTTCTTGCTAAGACATTAATCATATTACTGGAAATGATGACTTCTCAGTTCAATTAGAATGCACTATGATATATCACCAGATAACTGGATGGATACATGTATTATAGCAAAGTGAATAGGTTTTCTTCATTTCATCATTCATACTATTTTTTGGCAGTCCTTTGACTGTTAATATAAGACAAGGCCATGCAATTTTAATTGTGTAGCACACTTTCAACAAGGTAATTTAAGATGCTTTATATGATTCAGTGGTAAATAAATAAACCAAACATGTGAAACAAACATGGAAAGTAAAAACAGCAATTAAGAATAAAACTTCAAAAGCATAAAACATGAAACAAATATAAAATGAATAAAATAAAATACATTAGAGATATTAAACAACAATTAAGCTTCATAATCGTTTACTCGAAGGCAGCTCTAAACAGATTAGTTTTAAGCTTTAAATTAAATCAGCTTCGTAGTCAGGAAGTTTGTTCCAGATAAGGAGGGCATAGAAACTTAAAAATTGCTTCTCCATGTTTGGTTCTGATTCGAGAGATGATTAGTAGGCTAGAGGTGGAGGACCTGAGTGGTATGGGGGGTTGGTATAATGTATTGTTGGGCTGTGCGTTTCACCTCTAGACCTTCAGTGACATCCTACATAGTCCAACCTAAATTGATACGCCTCATAATACCATCAATACGACACTACAGTTCAAGAATCCATATAGAATCACACATACCGTACATCACAGGCTGGTCATGTCACACTTAATTTCCTGAGCATTTTAAATAAATAAACTCACAAGCAATAGTATGAAACTAAGATCACAGATACTGTCAAATCTCAAAAATAAAAGTCCATCATCAGATAGGAGCTGGGGTCTAACCCTGAGCAGTGCTTGCACTCACCAATATGGATCTTCTCCACATTGCCTGCTTATCTAAAAATAAAATCCATCTGTAATGGCATTTAAGACTCTTAATAAAGATGAGAGAGATTCCTTTAAGAGTTTGGAGGTTTTAATAAAAGTTAAATTGATCATACAGGAGAACAGCACAGATCACAGTGAATGCCAAATGCTGCCCCCCTCCTAACTCCCCAACTACCTACTACCCCACTACCTACCTACTCTCTAACAAGCTCATATGAAAATAAGTATTTATAAAGTTCAGCAACCTTGCCTATCACTTTGAAGACACAACTATTAACCTCAGGGTGGGGATATCTCCGGATGAAGACATCTGGCTCTTTAGCTGTGAATAAGTGACTTTTGACATATACAAAACAATGGCAATAGCTTGGGTTATATGTAACACAATAAGAGAAACTCTCAAAACTAAGTTTGTAAGAAGAATCAATATTTTCTCAGGCAGTGATGTCTTCTCTAACCTCGAACTCAACACCTGTTGTCTGGCCTCTGCTCTCAGTGTTAATAATACTAAAGGATTAATCATAATAATAAATTTCTCGATCACACCATCCATCTTTCTTTTCTCAAGAAGACCTCATTGGCTCTGTACAGAGTATATGTCCAGATCCATCATAAGTCCTGTTCTGGTTTTGCTTCCTCAAAAGTCAGTCTTGAAAATGGTGTGATTAGTATATCTCCAACCAAATTGATACTTTCTTCTCCTTCAGCCATCCTGGGTTAAAAAATACACCACCAGTAGCTCTTGGTAGCTAACCTAGCCAACAAATCTCTAGGTTAGTAGTTCAGATATATTGCTTAAGTCTGCCTTTAAGGCTCTCATGGGTGCTTATCCAATCAGAGGATACGTACATGCCAACATCAGTGTGACGCCTTCTAGCAGTCCTAGTTGTCTTTGACTCAAGAGCTGATTGGCTATCGCATCTGACTGTATTAGTTTACTTACAGTGTACAGGAGCCTGCTGTGTGGATTCGTAAGGTCTAGGCAGATTTTATAAAATCTGGCAACACAACTAGCTCAAATATGATTAGATAAAAGCTCTACCACAATATATAACACTGGAAAGCATGGTCAGCATTTAAACTAGTAAAAGTATTTTGAAGTCTATTCTCTGAGCTACAGGGAGCCAGTGTAAGGGCTTTAGAACTGGGGTGATGTGCTCTACCTTCCTGGTACTAGTGACGACGCGAGCAACATCGTTTTGGATCAGCTGCTGCACAATGTAAGGGTCTACATTCTCTAGGGAGTAAAAATAAAGTTTTGGATTAGTGCTAACTGTGCTAATCAACAATATAAGGTGTTAAGGACTAGGAATCAGCTTTAGAACCAATTACTGAATCTTTAGTTAAGTCTAAGTTTTTATTAGGATTATTATGAACTAGGGTGTCACCGATTAAGGATTTACACATTCAAATCAAAACTGTCAAATCTTTCTATTCTCGACCGATGGTCCAATGTAAAATGTGCAGGCTACGCGAGGGACAGTTGTATACCAAAAAGACTTATGGGCAATGTGTTTGCGTAATTGTGGAAGTTCTCTGTTTTACATTATAGTTTGTGTTCCAAATGTAGCTGTGAACTTAAGTTATCTTTTGAGTTATTTTGTTGTTAGTGTTTGTCCATTCAACCTTTTTACAGACAGCGGCGTACAGGAGTTATGTCTCTGCCTTGATTGCTTTACCATCAATCTCTGCCGGCTTAAGCAGGAGTTGTATAGAACTCTGCACCCTGGTGGTTGTGCAGTGCAAATGACTGATTCTTTCAAGATACTTCTTGCTTGGTGTGCTTGGTGTGGTCACAATGTTCTATATTTTGTTCAACAGGTTTATTATATTTACAAGCTGTTTAAACCTTGTGTAATCGTAGATTACAAGTAATTCTGTATGTAATAAGATACTTAGCATCCTTATAATACCCAAATGGAAGGATGCTTTTTCCACATGTGAAGATTCGACCTTGAGATTGGTGGTCGAATCAAGCTTTGCAAATTGATGCATGGGTCACCCCATTATGAACATTCCAAATAGACAGATTTTTCTTTCAAAGTAACTTTGATATCTTCAGCGCCTTCAAGATTATCGTTGCCATAGAACTAATGCTGACCTTGATATTTCTGACCGGATAAAAGGGGTGGGATTTATATGTGAAGAGTAGAAAAAAAATGTCCATAATTTATAGATGATCAGCAGTTGGATTAGAAAGGTGTAGGACCGATTCAGAATAAGTCCAAGAAAAAAACACCTTATTTTATCTAATTTATTACTGAAGAACGAAAATGATCAGATTTGATCTGGTGATAACATAAGATTATGCTTATCTTTCCACCTCTTTACTCAGTGCTGACATTCTGCATGACAGAGTATCTTCACTGGAAGGAAAAGCTTCTTAAATAAAGGAGAATTTAACTGTTTTCGAATCTGCAAAGGATGAGGTTTCATAGCATGTATATTGCTGTGCTTGTCATTCAGTTTTTCAATAGGAATAGCTCTAACAATAAGAAAAACCCATTTCTTTGTGGCTTGTATACTGCTTGAATTCTATGCATGGCACCAAGTAGTGTTTTTCCTGCTTACAGGCATGGTAATGACGTAGGGTAATGCATTATTGTAAATATACCTCTATGCTCACATCAGAAGGAAAAAATATCTTATGTATTCTGAGCCTCTGCTCTTCATGCTGCCCTTGTGTTCTGCCTGATGAACTGATTAATTCTCTGTGAGCAGTGTGAGAAACACTTCAGGGAGGCAGAGAGTGAAAGGGAATTCAAATGACAAGAACTGAATTTCACTCAGCAATAGGGGAGTCACTTTGCTAGGCAGACAATAGATAGAGACACTTGCTTCCTACAGATGTATTTCATGTAAACGGTTCAATCATTTTGGGAGAAGATGAAAGTATTGTTCTAGATTGAGCAAGATGGAACCAATATAATGAGCTGCTTCTTCGGGGAGCTCATTTGCAATGACTTGTACTGATGTGGTTTTACTCACGTAATGCCCTCTTCAGCAGCTTCCCGGCTGTGGTCCACCAGAGGGTAGACCTTTTCAACCCTTCTGGTCACACAGTCCAATAGCTCATCTCATTGGCTGTGGACCGCTGTGGTGATGACGCATCAAAAATGATGAAGGTTTATGAAAGTCAAAGTAGTCTGCCGTGACTTAGATCACCCTGAAAATATAATCAGGATAGCTTCCATATAAAGATCATAAAGCGGTGCTGGAGTTTATTGCAGTCACCTGTATTCACTCTAAAGCAGTTGCTTGGTATATATTCCCTCAGTGTGCTGAAATAAAATCGGTAAGCTTGGTTTGGTGAATTAAAAAAAAATAACCATGACAGTAACATCTGTCTGTTTATATTTTCATGCTTTCGTCCAAGCAATTACAATTTAGGGAAGCTGAACTTATTTATTAATTCAAACAAGAGGAAAACAAACAGAATAGTTATTTTTCCAAAAGTAATCATTTACACCAGCAACTATCCATATAAATGATTATATTTGTGTATTTCAGGTGTAGATGTGTTCTTTTTGTAGTACTGTAGAGCATTCCAAATGAAGGAATTTCTTTAATCAGTATTCACAGTCAGGAGTTTTTTTGTGTTGTTTGGTTTGGTATTTCACATCTCCCTCCTGACAATAGGGCTTGGCGCTATGGCTAAATTTTTATATCCCGATATAGCTCAGTTTATATCCCGATAACGATATACTTCACGATATAGCAATTTTTCTGGTAATTTATTTCATGAATAATTTATGAAAATGTACAACTTGGAAATGCAGTTTTAAAAGATAGATGACAATAACACCACCCAGGCTGTAGTAATGTCCTTCCATCTGCGGGAGCTATGGAAATCAGTGATGTTTTAGGAGAGTGGGTCAGCTCTCCACCCACACACGAGGCGGCTGCTGCTCGTAAATATTAAACAGATGGATGATTTTAGGTTTAAGCACTGGTTCCTGAAGAGTAAGATTAGGAAAATAGTCAAGTTGGTTATTGATGCTGTTTGTATATAAGAAGACTGACGCAGATCAGACAGCAGTTGTTTGTAAAGTTTACCAGCTCTGTCCGACCAACGGGCTCCAACACTACACAATTATTTTATTAGAACCACCGCAGCGAATACAGAGAGAGTCAATGAACAAAAGCTGCGTTGAGTTGTGGCGTAAGCTCTGATAAACTCCAGACACAGATGCTGTAGCACACCACTAATGTGTTGCTGCAAACGAAACGGTTTTTAGAGCCGGCGTTCTGACAAAACAGCATACTTTATCAGAATAGCATACCTTAACTGGAGTTATCTAACATATTTTAACCAACCCACAAGTTTTATGTCCTAACCCTAAGGTCACAGAAAGACAAATATACTTTCTTTAAATGCCTAAACATAAAATATATATAGTTTAAGTTGATTTGAACAGATTTTAAACACCAAAGGGATAAGTACGTTTTTTTTACTGCTGCGCATGCGCATTAACCGAAAGTATGTCATTCTGATGGGTATGCTGTTTTGTTAGAACACCGGTATCGTTCTGTGAGAGACGCTTTTTTTCTGCTCAAACTGCGCATCGGGTGGGGAGGTGAGACACACGCAGGACGACCAACCTTGGGCTGTCTGATAATTTTGTTCAGATCCCTGGTCGGAAACATGTAGGTTACCGTCTTCCTCCCTGTTTTCTTCATGTATTTCAGCATGCACAGAAATGCCATAAGGTACATCTTAACGTAATTTACTGCCGTGAAACCCTATTTCGGCTTAAACGATAGAGATTCACATAAAACGATAGACGTTTTCTATTGTCCTGACGATATATTTCGTCATTTCGCACAGCGCTACTTAACAATACTCCAAAGATTCTCAAAAAGGTTCAGGTCAGGCCAGTTTGTAGGCCAATCGAGCGATGTAACAGCAAGGTCATTGAACCAGCTTTTGGTACCTTTGGCAGGTGCCAAGTCCTCCTGGAAGATGAATTCAGCATCTCCATAAAGCTTGTCAGCAGAAGCAACCTCAAAGTGCACTAAAATTCCCTATTAGGTTGCATTTATTTTGAAAAACATATAGCTGACCGAGACCAGCAGATGACCTATCTCCACAAATCATCACATACTTGACTTCAGGCAAATTGAAATAACTTATTTCTCCAGAACTTTGGATATTATTTGGATAGTGTATTATTATTATCATTATTATTAGTAGTAGTATTAGTATTGTTATTATTATTATTATTATTATTATTATTATTATTATTTCCCTCTATATGCCCTTTAATACTGCTACATCTAACATTTTTATGACCATCTTTTTTGTGGACGAATAAGATTGTGTGAAGTTGCTATTGTGTTCAATTGCTATAGCCTTTAGGCCTCAATCTAATTTATTTCCCACAATCTTTGATTGCTGCCTGGCTTAATTCACAGTATATTTTCCTAGCATTGCAGGACCACTTTTTCTGTCCTGCTTATAGACAACATAACCGTGAAGAGATAAATTAAAGCCCTTGGTATGCCAGCTGCATATTAGAAGCCATAACACAGGTAGCAAGACATGTCAGACTCTGTAATTGTATTCTGGCTGGAAACTGTGGAGGCCATTGGTCTCATCCATCTTGAGCAGTGACGTATGGAAAAACCGAGAGGAGAAACATGCAGCATTCAGTACTGGTCTCCTCGAGAGTCACGTCGATACCTGGAACTGCTCAATCTCCATACCTGGGGGATGAAGGAATATCAAAACTACATGTGTGTGCAGGAGATTATAGAAAGGGAGGATGGGAACCTTAAAAAAAAAGATGAGCAGGATGAGTATGTGTGAATGAGGATAGTGAAGCTTCCATTGAAAAGTTGAGGATGCACACTACTGTGTCTGTATATGTACATATACATGAATGCATATGCAGCACTATCAGTCACTGCATTTAATATCTACACTTATTCTACAGCATATGCTCATTTTTATAGCTTTATTAGGCTCTTACTTTAATCCATGTCCATGCACATTCTATTCTGTCATATTGTGGATTCCCAGTGAAGGTTAGGGTTAACCCTGCTTTTAAAAAAAGCAGGAATGGCTCCATTTTTTGCATTTAAACTATACCAAAGCACGAAAAACCTGAAACCAGCGGCATGCGGCTATACCTAGCACTTTCTTAAAAAGGACATATTGTCTTACCCAGGTATGCCTATTTTTGCACAGGAAAATACACCGGGAGTTGGATGTGAACAGAGCAGACTTTATTACTATGTTCCAAAAGCTCTATTCATGAAGTACCAGACAGAGCTATAAACTCATTAATACCCTTTTTTCATATCTACACACTCAATTATGATGAAGACAACAGTAAAATGTTGGGATCTTACAATTTTTTTTTTTTATCATAACCAGACATTGTATGGTAAAGTTTGTACGGTTAAATCTTTATGTCCAGTCACTACAGTATTATGTAGTCCTATGTTACTGTATGTAATGTTACAGTCAAACGATCCTCCTATTTTTATGGTAACAATTATGACCATAATCAATGTCTCCATATACTGAGCTCAACAAAGCACAAATAGAGGCCTGTCTTCTTAAGTTGTTGAGAAACTTCCAAATGGCTAAAACTTTTTAAGCTATGAGTGTAGCAGTAGAAGTCTGGCCCTAAAATTAACAATGTGATTCCTATAGAAAGGAACAGTTAATTTTGAAAGGAACAGGTTGCAAACTAATACCTCCAAAGCCCCATGTTTCAAGCATGGTTTTAATAGAAAATTATATATACTTTTTTCAAAAGCGTTGAAGAAGGCCCAGGTATTTTTAATCATTTTTATACATGTATTTTTGTAACATCCATCTCTTCTGCTGACTCCTTAAATATCTGTTGAGTTGAATCCTGTGCTTGTCAAATCCCAATACGACAGGTGAAATATTACCAAGATGTAGATGTTGGTCTCAAAGACTGAGTTTTGAAGTAATTAGAAAGGTTGCTGAAAGGTTACAGAAAGTTAACATAGAATAAAACAAAAATAAAAATATACCTGTTGTAAGGGGTTAAAATGTAATGAAATGTATGCATGTAATAACATAATATTGACATCAGGCCAGGCAAGGGAATTTTGTTTGTAATAGACACTTCAGCAAATGAGCAGTTTAAAGTGCTTTACATGATGAATAAGAAAGTAAAACAACAAATAAGCCAGACATTGCACTGCAGCAAATGAAATTTAAGCGAAGACAGGTTGAAAATAAAACTACAACTTATGATGTTCTGGTTATTAATCAGTTCTCTGTGTTTTGTTGAATGTGATGCAACAAAAAAGAATATCAAGTCAAGTCAACAAGACAGTTCAAAGAGCTATAACAACAACAACAAAAAACAACATAAAAACAGAAAATAAAGGTAATAAAAAGTTGTGACCCAGAATAAATCTATGTTCCAGTTATGATTAATCCAAGGCAATTTTAAACTAATGGGTTTTAGCCTTGATTGAAAGGAACTCAGTGTTTTAGCATTTTTGCAGTTTTCTGGAGGTTTTTTCCAGAGTTGAGGAGCATGAAAACTGTGTGTGCGTGTGTGTGTGCATGCATCTAATGACTTCAGAACAGGACGCTAGCAGTAGCATTTTTGATCAGCTTCAGCTTCCTGACTTTTTGGCAGACCTGTAAAGACATTGTTGCAGTAACAAATTATTGATAAAAACATGGATGAGTTTTTCAAGACATATTGGGACATTAATCTGTTGACTCTGGAAATGTTATTCAGGTCATGAAAGGTTGACTATCTAATTGTCTTTGTTTCTCTGGAGATTCAGGCCTGAGTCAATCACTATTCCCAGATATTGAGTCTGAATAGTAGTTCCTAACCGTAAAAGTCAAAGATTTCTGCCGACTCTTGACTCTTCACTCCTCTTCTGGTTCAAAAATATATGCTTTCATTTTGTTTCTGTTCAGCTTAAGAAAGAAAGCTATGACACATCCGTTTAAGGATTTGTTCTATGCAAATGTTCAGGACTTGAATGGGTTCATAGTTGCCTTGTGACATTAGATATTTTGCAAAAATGCACTGAATAAACAGTTACATTGCTAATGTGTACAGTTTTCTGGTGGTTGTATCAGACCTTACAGGGTTCAAATGGTTCTGTAGTAATATTTTTGGTACTCAGCAGAAATAAAACGTACTGTACTAGAGACAAGAAATAAAAGTTGAATACTAGAACTGGCTACCCATTCGCTAGGCTACTAACAACACTAAAAGTGAGCTAAGACAAGAAGGAGCATTTGAAATGCATATATAGAATCATATTAATCATATTAAGATTACACATGTAAAAATAGCTGCATAAAGATTAGTCAAACCAAAACTAAATTGCTCTGTGGTAATTATATATTTTTAACCACTTCCTTTGTTTATGATGACAGAAAATGGAAATTCTTAGTTTTTGTAGATATTCTGCTCGCCTGCAAGTTTTGTATATCATTTCATAAGCTGGTGTCATTGAAACTCTTCTTACAACTAATATCAAACTTTACAACCTCTATAAATGTACATTTAAACTTATTATATAGTTTTCTGGTTACTTGCTGTACTATGTTATCTGTAATACAATTATATATATATATATATATATATATATATATATATATATATATAACAATTGGGGATATAGAATCCCCCTACAAATTCTTGATTGCACCATTTCAACACAAATAGCCACTTCCTCTTACACAGAAGCACCAATTTACACACAAGCACAAAATGGCTAAAAAAACATTTGCATAAGCTGCATGACTGTCCCCTGTGTCTCAGTGTGTGTGGGCGTGTGTCTCTATTGATTGTCAACTACGTTCTTTTCCTATCACATTTTCTTCTCTGAAGATTTTATTGTAATCAGTATTAACATACTGCTTTTAATGCTTTACTCTGTGGTTTTATGAGCTGTTCTATGCTTTATATTCTAGCTGATTTTCTCTGTCTGTCAGTGTCTAGACAGACAAGGCAAACATTCATAACAGAGCAGCTATAGACAGATGAGCTGGCCCTGCACACAGTTGGTAGCCAAGTGAGGGATCAAACACACAAAAAAGGTCACCTTCTTACCTCTAAACCCAGGCAGCCTGGAGAAGAAGTCAGAGCTCACCACGGATGCAGCAGCAACCTCACTCTGCGTTTTCTCCTCCTTTCTGCAGCGATGAACTTTCTCCGGACTCATCTGTGGGGCAGGAAGGGAAGGGAGGTGAGGGGGAGCCGCAGGGTGAGGACCACTCACAATCGGAACCAGAACCACCACAACAGCAGCCCCAACAGCTGGAGCAAAAGCCTGAACCACAGACTCTGCCATCACAACCCCAGCCTGAGCCAGAACCCCAGACTGAACCTCAGCTTCTGCCTGAAGTCGAACCCCAATCCGAACCTGAACCAGAGGCCTCGCCAGAGCCTGACCCACAGCCCCAAGTTGAGTCCCTGAGCGATGCCGTGCCCCACGAAGCCCCTTCATGTAGCACAGATGAGGAGGAGAAGATAAATGTTGAGGCCGAGAATCACAAATCAGAAGAGGTTGCTGAGGCAATGACAAGACATGAAAGAGATGAGGTGCAAGATGAGAGCTGTGAGAGCAAGGCAACGCAAGAAGAAGAGGACGAGGAAGACGGCGGAGCAAAAGGAGGCGGTGCAGGCAGAAGGGCCAGTCTACACCACACAGCCTCACCCCTGAGGGTGCAGCGCAATGGGGCCGGCTCACACTCCGCCTCTTCTGACTATGAGCTCTCACTTGACCTCAAAAATAAACAGGTATGGTTGTCCCGGGGACGGGGGTTATGTTGGTGTGTTTTTGGTGCGTTGGGAGGGGGTGGATAGATTTTGTTGGTTTGTGTGTTTTATTATTTTTTGTGGTCAGACGTCTGTAGTGTGGCATATGGATGACAAAGAAGCTATGTGATTTGTTTCGATAAGATATTTGCTTCTTTTTGAGTTCTGCTGGTTATTGTGGAAACACTGTTTTATGGACTTTTATAAATTGTAGTTACATTACCATTGCCATGCATTCATTTCATCAACATCTTCACTTGATTTTTTTAAGTCAAGCTTGAAACAGTTTGTTAATTTGTGACGCCTATGTATTGCTTAGGGTAGTATTTAAAAAGTATAGCTTTCTTTTTTTTCTGCCTTACAGTTAAGGGTAATGTTTAAAGCGGTTTAAAAATTCCTTTTAAACTATTGTATTTGTACATTAATTTCCATGTTCACAGGTCTGTCTTGTAATCATGTTTTTTTACCAGGGCCACAGACTTATCCACATCACTTAAGCATCCCCATTTCAAGAGCCATAGAACATTTAACATTCCATTTTCATCATCATTCCTCTCAACATTCTTCATTTCATGGATGTTCAGGCAGGTAAGCCAGTCTAAATGTTAGTCCAGCTTTTAGGCCTCCGAAACCTGAAACTTATCTCATAAAGTCATGGAAATCTTTGTTTTCTTGATTTAACTGATCTAAAATGTTGTTTTCAAAAATATTTGGTAACTTTCAGGCCTTATAGAAGGGATTTCAAAAATATGCTAACTAATGGGGCTTCATGAAGAGACATTGTTGAAGTCTCTTATAACTTGTTTTTCTTTGCCATCATGTAATTTGAATCATTTAGGAAAAAAACATTTGCCCCTACCTAGTCCCAGTCTGATGCATTAATAAAGTACTTGCCATGTAAAACACCACATTCTATCATATAGTTTTGTGAAGCACGTATATAATTCACCCAGGAGTGAGGTTCAGGATGCTGCAGTCTCTCCCATTTTTTTTTTTTTTTTGTAACAATATGCTTTGACCCTGTCAGAGTTTTCGTAGCTCAACCTCAAACTGTTCCCTGATGGAAAGATGGAAAGTTTTGTTAGTTTTGTCCTTTTCTCCTTCTAAAAGTGAAGAAATAATAAAGCTCCAATACTAAATATACTTGAAACATTTTTTTAAATAAGGATTGATGATTCTCTTTTTTTTTCTTCTTTTTAGGAGCTTGTGCAATGCAGCAACATATATTATACACACACGCAGAGATATATATATATATATACTTTTTTTTTTCAATACAAAAACATTAACTTTAGACTTGAACTAACATTTAACCATGCATAGCTCTCATATGTCAATTGTTTTAATTATTTCTTTTTTTATTAAAACTGATCACCTAAATATTTGTTTCCATAGATTTTCACTGTAAGCACAATGTGCCACTTTAGCTCATTCTTGATTATTTGCTCAGTGAAATCTATAAAATATAACTCTTGTTAAAAAAACAGACAAAAATGTAATCCCTAAAACACATTTTAGTGTTACAAATATGCATCATTTTTATCATCTTCCTTAATGTCTATATTTGATTCAGCAAAAGTACCAGGTGAATCCCAAGATCCACTTCTATTTTTGAAGCTATTTCCTAATGAAACTAGTAGACTACATTTGTGAGAGGTGGTTTGTCACCTCATCCCTTATCATCTCATTCACTCAGTTTTGACTGGATTTCCTCCCTCATCACTCCCCTAATCGAGGCTCAAAGTTCTTTTAACCTCAGGTCACCTCCTCCCTTCGCTCTTTTAATCTCAGATCTGAGAGTCCCTCTTTTTTTACTATCTCCCTGTCAACCAGGCTTGAGATACATGATCGCCTGGATTGATCTTCTGTCCGCACTGGTGGGGGTGTAGGGGCTTGATGGATCTCTGGATCAATGTCAAAGTAATTGGATCTGCTGGGCGATACCTTTATTGCCACAGAAGAACTTGCTGATGGATTGCTTAAGTCACTTAAATCTGAGCATTAAACCCTGTGAAACATGTGCCACCTTTCTAAACCGATGTACTTGAAATGTTGAGATTTCCATTTAAATGATAAAGGTTTCCCTTTCCTTTTCACTTGCCACATGTAATAAGTAATCTTAACTTAAATTCGAACCCTTAAAATAAGCCTTCTACAGTGTTTCTCAAAGTATTCATTACACTTGAGTTTTTTAAAACAGTTTCTCATTTCTACAACCTAAATCATGGAATATTGTTTTTTGTGATTTTCCAACAAAAAACAGATGAGAAGAGGGACAATATTGGATGTTTCTGTCTTCTACAGTTTTTAGAAATAAAAACCTGGAAAGTAGAAATGCAGTTGTATATCTACTATATACCACTAGATGCCCTCAGTTGGGTAAATACGGAGGAGGCTGCATCATGTTTTAGGGCAATATAGAATTTGTGTAGGCAAAATGACATCAAAATTACCCTACAAATACACAGTAGGTTAAGTGAAAACTTACACTTTACCCTTTGTATATGGTAAAACATGGTAGTGGCAGCATTATCCTGTGTATGGTGTCATTAAATGTGACAGACGATAAAATAAAAAATAATTCTTAATTTCTGAAGGGAACTTACATCTCTTTCGCTTGATCGATTTATAAAGCGCTTTGGTCAACTTCTGTCGTTTTTATTGTACTTAATAGTTGACTTCACTATAACATTGTCATTGTACCAGATTAAAGAGGCTGAATTCCGATGCACACCACATTTTCAAAATGTGTACATGTAAATAGTCTTAAAAGTCATGTATTGTTTTACTACGGCTTCAAAATGTATACACCTATTTCTTAGATGTAAATACTTTTGCAACAGATAAAATGCAAAACATAGTTTTAGCATTGCAAACAAATGAAACCAAATATGAGAAGCATGCAGGTTTACATTTTAGAAATTTACTCTAGCAAAACTGCAAAAACTTTTGGAAAACTAAATCATGCTCTCTGCAGACTCAGACTTGCAATAGCCATCTATTGGCTGCATCTGCATTTTGTATTCATTTGTGATACATTTTTGCCTTGCTTATCTCAAAAATATTGAAAGGTTAGCAGTCATAAATAAGACATTATTGTAATACATTTATTTGTACAGTAAGTAGTAATTCTTGTGAAGTGAGGGAGAAGCAAGCAATGTCGACTGTGTGATTAAGACACAGTACTAGTACAACAAATTGCTTGATATGTAACACAAGTGGTGATTTTATATCTGTTCTTATTTTCTATTTTACGTCCATGAAAAAAATTGTAGAAAGCATTACATTTAAAATATGTTAAGATAATTTCCCAATTTATTTAATTCAGTAGTCTGGTTTACCATAAATGCACCAATGAAACATGTCTGCCTTCAACATGTGACATTTTCCATTGTCGTCCTTGTTTTACACTACAGTCAACATCCCTTAAATTCAATTTTTACAATTATACGATCATGTCATTAATCATGCAAATGTTTTTTGCTGTAAAAATGTTTGCATGATCTTGAAAGCTGATAATCCTATCTTTGCGTTTTTATGATTTTTCATTTTTGCAGCATGCATAATCTAATGAACTGTTGTTTTATTGGCATAGGACCGTTTACCCTAAACGTAATTTAAGGAGGAAACTTTATTTATTATTTATTATTTTCTGGTGTTTAGCATTTTAAATGACAGTGTGTCAAGAGTTATGCATTCACTGGCCACTTTATTAGACACTCCCTGCTAGTACCTGTTTGGACCCCCTTTTGTCTTCAGAACTGCCTCAGTCCTTAGTGGCATAGATTCAACAAGGTACTAGAAATATTCAACACAGTTACTGCAGATTTGTTGGCTGCTCATTCATGATGCGAATCTCCTGTTCCACCACATCCCAAAGGTGCTCTCTTGGATTAAGATCTGGTGACTGTAAAGGCCATTTGAATACAGCTAACCCCTTTTAATGTTCAAGAAACCAGTCTGAGATGATGAAATGGCACATTATCCTGCTGGTTGTAGCCATCAGAAGATGGGTACACTGTGGTCATAAAGGGATGGACATTGTCAGCAACAATACTCAGGTAGGCTGTGGCATTGAAGCAATGATCAGTTGGTACTAAGGGGCACAAAGTGCGCCAAGAAAATGTCACCCAATCCATTACACCGCAACCAACACCAGCCTGAACTGTTGATACAAAGCAGGATGGATTCATGCTTTCATGTTATTGACAGAAAAATTCTGACTCTAACATCTGAATGTCGCAGCAGAAATAGAAACTCATCAGACGAGCCAGTGGGGATTGTAGCCTCAGTTTTCTATTCTCAGCTGACATGAGTGACACCCCGTGTGGTTTTCTGCTGCTGTAGCCCATCAGCCTTAAGGGTTGATGTGTTGTGCGATCAGAGATGCTTTTCTGCCTACATTGGTTGTAACGAGTGGTTATTTGAGTTACTGATGCCTTTCTATCAGTTCAAACCTTACTCGCCATTCTCCTCTGACCTCTGGCATCAACAAGGCATTTTAACCCACAGAACTGCCGCTCATTGAATATTTTACATTTTTCTGACCATTCTCTGTAAACCCTAAAGATGGTTGTGCGTGAAAATCCCAGTAGATCAGCAGTTTCTGAAATACTCCGACCACTACGTCTGGCAACAACAACCATGTCACTTTCAAAGTCACTTAAATTCACCATTCTGATGCTCTGTTTGAACTGCATCAGACTGTCTTGACCATGTCTACATTCCTAAATGTATCCAGTTGCCGCCATGTGACTGGCTGATTAGAAATTTGTGTTAACGAGCAGTTGGACAGGTGTGCCTGATAAAGTGGCCAGTGAGTGTATTTTGGCTTTTTTAAGTGGGAAATGATGTTACATTTACGATAACATACAGTATGTAAATGATGTCATACAAAGCAATAATTTAGAGGTGGTGTAATAGTTTTTTGAGATAAGGTTATCTTAAAGTAAACATGTTTTTGTTGATAATAGTTTCAACACATTAACCACTTAAGCACCATACTACTAGATATATTTATTAAAATGCCTGGTCTTTTTTGTCAAAAAAAATGCCTTCTGTGTAAACAATCTACACCCCTTTTTCAGGAGTAGAACTTTCAGAATCAGAAACATTTGCAATACTTATATAATTAAATACCATACATATATCATACCATAACTGTGTGAAAAGGATAAAAAAAACTGAAATACATTTTCTGCTACTTTTTTTCATAAATTATTGAGAACTGCAGACTGAATATTTCTGAAATTGCAAAAATCTAATTCTAACTATTTTACAACAATCGAGAAAGTTTTACATTTCTAAAGCTTTCTGAGTCCATGTTACAGGCGGATATATTTGTTAATAGCCGAGCGTTTTTTTTATTTTTATTTTAGCAGTGGTAGCTTCTGAAACAATTCCTGTCCACTTGAAGACAGGTCTGACTAACATTGCATCATGCATCCAAGGTGTCCTTTTGTGGCCCAGAGTGCACGTTTTCCTACCTAAAGCTGTCTTTTGTCTTTGCAATCGATAGAAAACATGCTAAATATCCCTTCAAAAAAATACTAAAACTATTATTTATAAGATTCAGATTTATTTACACAGAATATACCTCTACAGCTTTGCTAAACTCAAAAAAATCGCACCAAAAGGTTGACTTATCCTCCCATTCTGTCACAGAGATGCTACCTCGAGCTACGGCTGATTTCATTCCTCCCCCCCAAGTGGCACTCAGTCATTATGGTAATGCTCGTAACAGCACCAGAAAGCCCTGTTTCACAGCTTTCAGAGGCAGTTTGAATGATTAAAATTGCACAAAGTAGCGAGGAGTTATGGTAATTGGAAAAACACGAATATCCCGGTGTCACCGGTGCTAAGAATTGTTTTTGCAACTGAAGTATTTTAAATTCAAAATGAGATCTTAGCTATTTCCTTGATTCACAGGAATCAAAATATTCTGAATATCATATAAATATTTGAATGTAGACTTTCCGTTTAACTTTGAAAACCAAGTTTGCTATAGTACCGATTTGTACTTTGTAACTGAAATTAAGTCGATGGTTAAATCAAAACTAAAACTGACTGGACTTGGGCATCCCTTAAGGTAACCAGCCGAAAAGAGAACTAACATTTTAAGTCAATATATAAATGCATACAACAAAGCAGATGAGTTTCAATCAACCCTGCAAAAGCAATTTCTCATTTTAGTAAGAGCTATTAAATCCAGTCACTGGATTAAATGACTACAGACCAGTTGCCCTAACATCTGTGGTCATGAAATCCTTTGAGCGTCTGGTACTGACCCACCTGAAGGACATCACAGATCCCCTGCTAGACCCCCTGCAGTTCGCCTACAGATCAAACAGGTCAGTGGATGATGCCGTCAACATGGCTCTACACTACATCCTGCACCATCTAGACTCTGCAGGTACCTACGCTCGGGTCCTGTTTGTGGACTTCAGCTCTGCGTTTAACACCATTGTCCCAGAGCTCCTCCACCAAAAACTGTCCCAGCTCACCGTGCCTCCATCCACCTGTCAGTGGATTACCAGTTTCCTGACTGACAGGAGGCAGCAGGTGAAACTGGGTAAGTTCACATCCAGCTCCCGTTCCCTCAGCATCGGCGCCCCCCAGGGATGTGTTCTCTCCCCACTGCTCTTCTCCCTTTACACCACTGACTGCACGTCGAGGGACCCTTCTGTGAAACTCCTGAAGTTTGCAGATGACACCACCGTCATTGGACTCATCCGCGACGGCGACGAGTCTGTGTACAGAAAGGAAGTGGAACAGCTGGTTCTCTGGTGCAGTCAGAACCACCTGGAGCTAAACCCGCTCAAAACTGTGGAGATGACAGTGGACTTCAGGAAGAGACCACCATCAACATCTCCTCTCATGATCCTCAACAAGCCAGTCCCCACAGTGGAGTCTTTCAGGTTCCTAGGATCCACCATCACACGGGACCTGAAGTGGACCTCACACATCAACATAATAAGGAAAAAGGCCCAGCAAAGGCTGTACTTTCTGCGTCAGCTCAGGAAGTTCAACCTGCCCCAGGAGCTGCTGATCATCTTCTACACAGCAATAGTCCAGTCTGTC
The DNA here is from genome assembly GCA_028564705.1 of Apricaphanius iberus. NCBI lineage: Eukaryota > Metazoa > Chordata > Actinopteri > Cyprinodontiformes > Aphaniidae > Apricaphanius > Apricaphanius iberus. The sequence goes on along the minus strand of JAPXFQ010001903.1, from coordinate 1,363,016 downwards.
CTGACCTCATCCATCTCTGTCTGGTTCGGATCCATCACCAGGCAAGACAAGGACAGACTGCAGAGAACAGTCAGGACTGCAGAGAGGATCATAGGAACCGATCTTCCCTCCATTCAGGACCTATTCCGGGCCAGGGTCAGGAAGCGGGCCAGGAAAATCACCTCTGACCCCTCACACCCTGGCCACAATCTGTTTAGGCTCCTCCCCTCAGGTCGGCGTTACAGAGCGTTGTACGCCAAAACCACCCGACACAAAAACAGTTTTTTCCCCCAGGCTGTCGCTCTGACGAACTCTGTCTAGTCACAGTGTGTGAGTGCACTCACATAACAATAAACTATAACTCTGCACTTCTGTACATACTCACTGTAAAATAACCCCGGCTTGGTGTATATATTATCCTTTATTATTTACGATCTGATATTTATTTGTATTTTTACTTATTTTTGTTCTTATTTTTTTTTTTTTCTTTTTTTATTTCACTTATTCAAGTTCTGTACTGGAGGAAAAAGTTTGCCGGAGTCAAATTCCTTGTATGTGACATACTTGGCCAATAAACTGATTCTGATTCTGATTCTGATTCTAAATCTTGCCATGTTTGTTCTCCCATCTATGGTTTGTATTCATGTATCTTTCTTCCACATTGTAGGTTACTGCTATTGTTTGCTGTTGTAACACAAGTTAGGCAATATATCTAAAGAGCTATTAATTAGCTAGTAAAGTACTGCTTTCTATACGCTATATTCAGTACAGTGAAATATTATTGGAGTTATTTTACTTCAGTTACTGAATTCTATGTAGTTTACACACATATTGTTTTCAAGCGTTTATTTCTGTTAGCCAATGAAAATACATCATTTAAGATTAGACTAATAAAAATGTTAATATAAAAATTGGGGTTCAGTGAAAAGTATGTTTAATCCCTGCTTAAAGGTTTTTTCTAAAGGATAATTTTATTTTGACCATTGAGCTTCATCGAAAAGCATATTCTGATTTACAGATTACAACTGCACCTGCTTCTACGTTTATTCAAAATTATTTTGTATAAAGTCCCTTTACAGTAATCAAACAATAACATTATTAAATCTCATGTTATGAATTTCTGATGAAGACTTATTTACCTTGGCATGCTGGACACTGATTGCAAAACTAGCAACATGGCCTACTTTTTGATTACCTATCTGACCACTTTGGGGCACTTAGGCTGTAGAGGACTGACATGTTTTTATCAGCTTCTCAAATGATCTATAATTTAAAAAAAAAACTCTCCTGGCACATCAGAGCTCAAGAACTTCCAATACACAATACACATGCACTATGTATAGCAGGAATACATATTTTAAACACCTTTAAAGACTGGATGTTTCACAAAGTTTTTATTTTTGCACCATGTAAAATGGTTTTTCCAAAGGAAACAAGGTGATGGCATTACCACGAACAATACCCAAGTCCAGAATTGTTAAATATTTTAACGCTTAGTCCAAGAACTTACTGATAATATCTGTTAGAGCTAATTACCTTTATCAAAATTAGTTTTTAAACTTTCTATCCAAACTCAAAGGAAAGAAAATATTACTCTATTTGGAGAGAGACTTTTCAGTAACATAACTTAAATAAAACTCATCACACTAGCCCTGGGTATTGAAATTTAATGCAAATAAGCAACACACATTTGAACACTGGGATGACATCAGGTAGGTGGGGCCACCTTTTAGCAACTATAGACCAATCAAATCAATAGTTTTTGTTTGTTTTCTATGAAGAATACTTGTGCCAACAATTGATTTTTTTTGCACACAAGGTCTGTACAAATCAAAATCAAAAATAAAAGCTAAAAGGCTCAAACCTTTTGTGGCTCATCTTATCTGATGTTCCAATTTACCTGATGTCACACTACATCTGCCTATCCTCTATACCACTTAGAACTGTTCATACTTCACTATTCTGTTTATCCCATCGTAAAGCTCTGAATATGATGGTGGTTGACTTAAATATTTAGATTATAAATTATTATTTATATTTAATGTAGTTGGTTGATATGTTTGTGTTTGTCAAAATTCAATGCTTTCTATCTTGCATGTGGTATTATTTCAACTGAATTGTTCAGCAACATTGTTTCTCATTCAGGAGGGGAACATGAGGTCATTGTGGTGCTGATCTGCCTGTCAAGATTGATTTAGAAATGGTGGAGGAACAGAGCTATTCTCTCAAACCACTGTGCAGCAAAGATAATCTTTCTCTCCATCACAGCTTAATGAAGTAATCACAAGTAGAGCTGACAGGGGGCTAATAGGGTGAATTTTAACAGTGCCAATCTTGGTGTGGTCATCTGTCTCACAACCCCTTTTTGTGTAGCTGACCTCCTTTTTGACACCCTTGTTTTCATGTGTCTTGTGCTCTTTTCATCTATCCATTTGCTTCTATGACCTTTACTTTTTCCATTTTCTGCCCATTCCGCTCTCCACAAAAAGGAAGGGATAAAGTTCTTTTTAGCAATGACATAAGTCCACACATTGGTGATAAAGTTTTTATGAAACGTTGGTGGTAGTGGTTGTAAATTAAAAAAAAGGTGATTTTGTGTGCTTTGAAAAAAGGGGGATGTATTTTAGAGAAATTTTATTGTTCACCACAAACTATTTTTAGAGCCAATGTGAGTTATTTTAAGTAACTGGAAGCACAAATGGGGAGACTCACTAATTACCGTCAAAATGATGCGTTTAGGTGAAACACCAAATATTTCTATAAAGTCAGCATATAAATGAAAGTGAGTACAATTGATGTTTTTCTAAATCAGAGGTGACCAACACCAGTCTTGAGCAGCAACCAACCTTGCAACTTTTGGATGCATCCCTTCTCTAACTTTTCTTCCTTCCCTTGGTGTTTAGATTCACTCAAGTGCTGATGCTATTTTGTACACAAACATAAAGTAGAGACATGGGGAGTGCTCGCAGTGTTGTACCATTGTGGTTTTGGTCGTTTTGTACTTGGTTTTATCTGGTATGACAGAGTTCCACATATCACAAGATATTTTGTTGTGACCTTTCAAATTATACCCATTTGAAGGATGCCTTGTGCCTACTTTAATCGTTGTTGATGTTAAGTGATTATTCTATACATAGTCTACTATAAGGAAATGCTGTTATATGCATATATATTAATTACATCTAGAAGCAGGAAGTTCTGTAGAATTATTTCACATTGTTCAATGGACCTTTTTTTGTAATTTTAATGAGTAAAGTCCCCAAATGGTCAATAGAACCAACCTAAATGAGAACCGAGAGTAATACAATGTTTTCCAAAAAAACAAAAAAATCCGATAGTCTATCCAATCATCTATGAACATACTTCACAACAACAAAAGATAAAATAATGCACCCTGGTTGAATTACATAGATATATTTCTTTGGGGGGGGGGTTGTTGATTTTTTTACATCGATGATGTTATAGTGACAAAGGATGAAATGGCACTGTATATTTTGATGAGTGTGCGAATAGGCCACGAGTGAAATGACTCTGATTAGGCAATCCAAATTGGTTCTAAGTCAAATAATTACAAGCCAAATGAACCCTTAAGTAAGTGATATCATCAGTTTTAGTTTAAGATTGAAACATCCAGCATGTCAAGGCGAGTGAAACGTCTCCGTAGCATTACATTAGATTATGTAATTTACAGTCAATGCTGTAAAATTTGAGTTCCAGTTGCTTCATCTCTGCAGCAGTGGTGGAAATGTGCAGCATACATGGCTGTGGCATTTATGCGTTAGCATTTTTTAAGATGGAAAAAACTGACTTCAGAACAGAGTTGTGATGGAAAAAAAAAGTATCGTCAGAAGAAACATTAATTGTAGTTCTTAACATTTTGAAGGGTTGTGTTTTCCACAGCTTAATTTATTTCTTTTACAATATTAATCAGCTTTCATGCAAAGGAATAAATGTTCAAACTAGAAGAGTATATAATTTAGCAATTTGTGATTTTTAGTCCAGATGGGAACAGTGATAATGTTTCATTAACATCTATTGGGGGATTGCAATTCCACAAACAGGCACACAATATGAATTCAGGATTAATTAAAGTTTTTATTTGTTCTCTAATTGTTAAGGAGAAGGTAGTAAAAGTAGCTATGTCTAGTTTTAAATACCCACATTGCTGAATGAACAAGCAATGAAAATTAGCTTTAGTCGTGTAGTAAAAGTATCAGTTTCACCATTGAGTGTTTCCCAGCCCAGAATACTAAGCAAATAACATAAACTTCTACATTCAATCAGATTCTACACAACTGATATCTGGATTGAAGGGAAACTTTGCAGTTATTTTGGAGAATTTGCTCGGACAAGGGACATTTCTTGAAAAAATAAGGTCATTTATATTGTGACAATCCACATTTTAGAAACTGCCTAATGCAAAATATAGTAAAAAAGTGAAAGGGCACCTTGTACATAGCATTTTTAGTTAAAAAGAGATGAGTATTCAGACTGAGTTTGACCAGAGCTGACAGCTTCTTCACATACAGGGGAGCTGTAAGCTCGTGTCCTTTTTAGAAATGACCTTAATATTCCCTGTACATTTCACTTTCCTTGCAGAGCATCAGTAGATGAATGTAGATGGGCTAGATTAGATGGATTTTCGGTGTCATTTACTTTTCGAAAGAGCTTTGCTTCTGATTTTTGTTCTTCGAATGACAACAGCAGAAGCCACACCTTGCTGGGTTAGCCACTTACCAGAAATTGCAAACCTGGTGCCCATTATAGTCATTTTATAAAATATATATACACCGGATGGTGCAGTGACTTTGTATTGCACTCAAGTGAAAGAAGATTAAAGTCCCAACTTGATCAGTTTTGGTTACTCAGTTTAATTTGAGTTGACAAGAGGGTTGTTTTATATGCACAACACTAATCCTCTCCTTTTCCATCATCGTGATGGAGAAGTGAGGTTGAATCTTTTCAAGAAGTGAAAGAACAGCATAGATTTCTATAGTCTTAAATGTAATGCCAATTTTCTGTAAATAGAGATTTCCAGTGAGGAAAAGTAATGGTGTACAGTGTGGCAAAAAAATAAAAAAAATAATAGCAGCTACTGATTTTGCAAGTTTTTTAAAGATTTTAGTTGTATAACTGTACACAAAATAAGTATTTAGCACCTCCAAACAAGCAATAATTCTGGCCCTCAAGGACTATTTCTTTAAGCAGGTCTTCTATCCTCCGCTCATTACTTGTATTAATGTTTGAACTTATTATTTGTATAAAGACACCTGTTCACATCCTCAAAACAGTCAGACTCCAACCTCCACCATAGTCAAGATATGAGAGCTTTCTAAGGACACCTAGGAGAAGATATAATATTTGTACAAGGCTGGGATGAACCGATCTACAACAGGCAAGTAGCTTGGTGAGAATGATCAATTGTTGGTCTAATTAATAGAAAATGGATCATTGGCAGTTGCCCTGCACCTGGAGCTCCATAAAAGATCTTATCTCGTGGGGTTCACGTGATCTTGAGAATGGTGAAGAAACAGCCTAGAACTACATAAAAAGGAACTGGTCAATGACCTGAAGAGAGCTGGGACTGCACTAAGAAATATTACTATTAGTAACACACTACGTCGTCATTAATTAAAGTCCTGTTGCATTCAGAATGTCTCCCTGCTTACGCCAGTACATGTCCAGGCCTGTCTAAAGTTTATCAGAGACCATCTGGATGATCCAGAGGAGGATTTGGAGAATGGTATGTCATCAGATGAGACAAAAATAGAACTCTTTAGAATATTAAGCTTTGGAACTGTTGTTCTGCAAAGGGTACAGAATCACTGATCAGCATTAAAGAAAGAAAAAATGGCTCCATGTATCGTGAGATTTTGGGCAAGCATTGAAGATGTAATGTAGCTGGATCTTAAGGCATGACAAGAATCCCAAACACACTTGGCAATGGAGTAGCTACAAAAAATCACTTTAAGGTTCTGGAGTGGCCTATCCATTATCCAAACCTCAATCCAATAGAGAATCTGAGGGGGAGTTGAAAGCATGTGTTCCCTAGCGACAGCCCGGAAACATCACAGCTCTAGAGAAGACCTGCATGGAAGAATGGGCTAAAATACCTGCTACATTGTGCATGAACCTGTTGAAGATCTAAAGGAAACGTTTGACCTTTGACATTGCCAACCATGTTTACTTAAGAAAGGGTTGAAGTAAACTTTTGCTTTTGACCAAGTACTTGTTTACTATGACATGATACTGTACAAGCAAATTTTTATAGTTCTAAAAGGTGCCATTAATACAGGTAACGAGTCGACGATAAATGTGCCTTTTAAAGAAGAAGTTACAGGTCTGTGAGGGCCAGAATTCTTCCTTGTTTATAGGTGCTAAATATTCTTTAATAATTATTTTCTGCCTTGTTATTTAAATCATACAATTTGTTTTCCTGAATCATGGAACTCTTTCATCTTTTTAAGTGTAACATCACCTGTCCACGGACTACAAGTGGAAATTAGCATCTGTGTTGCAACCTTGAATTAATGCATATTTTTTGTTTGTTAAATGTTGAAACTTTCTTTGTAAATGTTAATATGTAACCTGTTACTGTATAAATAAATTTATACCATACCATTTTCAGAGTCGGTAGCTGCCAAATACTTTTTTGCCCCACTGTAGGTTTCAACTTTCAGTTCAAATCCTTCAAGGCTGAAATCTCCTCTGCACTCTTGTCCTTGAATGAGTTGGTACTAAACCAGAAATTATATCATTTAAGACTGAATGAAAAGGATCTTAGAGCGACTTGAGAAGATAAGCGCTTATTTCTGGACACTTAAACGGATGCCTACACCCTCATTGTTCGGGACAATTTAAAAGAGGTTCCATCTAGTGTTTGAGCAGCTGCAAGATGAGAATTGCAATTGCACATCTCCTTCTATCTCCCACAGTGTGTGAATCATTTTTCAGTGGATCATTAATGGCTTGATCGGTTTTAGAAAATTGGAAGTTATTTGATGGCAATGTTACAGTAGAAATAAATAGCTTTATGCATTATAGATAAAGATTTGATTAATTTGTTGATTTTCAATCTGACCATTGCAATGTCATATATCATTGTATGGTAAAAAGGCAAATATGAGGTGTGGATTTGTTTTCTTCCCCCTTGAGGGAATACTCTCATTCTAGAGACTCTGGTCTTCGAGAACTACTGTTCTGCGGGGTTTAGATGGATTCCTGCTCCAACAAAACAGAATCAAATGAATGGCTCATTAGCAGGCCTTTGCAAAACTTGATGGCATATTTCAGTTGTAATTCATGTACTTTATTGAGCTGTGTTGGAGCAGGGATCCATCTAAAACCTCCTGGACATTAGCTCTCAAGTACCAAGGTTGGAGACCCCTGCTCTAAATCACCTTTTGCTACACGTACAGGTACAAGTCTCCTTTGGTATGTGTCTTGTACCTTGGCACATCAGACTGAAATTTTTATCAATTCTTTGAACTGGACAACATAAAAAAAATAGTTTGTTCTAAGCCATTCCATTGTAATTCACAATTTTTTAAATAGATGTTTGGATTGTGTGTCTGTTCTTAATTTTATTTTTCTAGGTAGCAGACCTTACCATAAATATTGGAAACAGCTTGAAGGCTGTTCGTTAAGATTTCAAAAACAAACAATTAAATGTGTCCCCATCTGTTTCTCTGTCTTTATTAGATCGAAATGTTAGAGCACAAATACGGCGGCCACCTCATCTCTCGCCGTGCTGCCTGCAAGATCCAGACTGCCTTCCGCCAGTACCAGCTTAGCAAAAACTTTGAGAAAATCCGCAACTCTCTCCTCGAGAGTCGCCTGCCCCGACGCATCTCCCTGCGCAAAGTCCGCGTGCAAAATATGGAGGGTTTCTCCGCTGAACGGGCCCTGGCAGAAGGCTGCAACTTGACAGGCATTCCATTGGTGCGATCACCATCTCTGCCTGCCTCGGTTGGCAGCACCTTGACTGACCTGGAAGACTCCTTCACAGAACAGGTTCAGTCCCTTGCAAAGTCTATTGATGATGCACTCAGTAACTGGAGCCTAAAGACCATGTGTTCACTACAAGAAGGTGGTGGCTATCAGTTTAGTGCTGACTCCTTTAATGCAGCAGCTGCTGCAGCCGCTTCAAGTGTAGGAGGAGATGGTGAAGGTGGCAGTGTGGGACAAGCACCTGTTTATCAAGGTCCGATTGACCCAAGTGACCTGTCAAGAAGTGCAAGTAAACTGATGATGGCCTTTCAGGATGTAACAGTGCAGATTGACAGCCAGAACTTCAGAGTCTCATCCTCAGTCATGGAATCATCATCTTCAGTCACTCTTGGCAGCTGCATTCAACAGCAAGGGGCTTCCACTACTGTAACAACCACTTCCTCAACCACAAACTCCACAGCAGCCCCTCTAGCAGATGAACCATCAGAGGAGCCTCCACCTCCAGAGGTTCTCACAGAACCAATAGATCCCCCACCACCACCTCAAGAGCCGCCACCACCTCCCACAGAGACAGAAATAGAAGAAGGTGATCAGGAAGTTGAATTTCCTGCCCCTCCCCCTAGTGAAGAGGAGCTGAGTGAGGACACCCAACCTCCTCTCACCCCTCTAGATAAAATGTCTGCCATTCAAAGCATGGATGAGGTGGCACCACCACCCCCACCACCTCCTGCACCAACAGAGGCCACTCATGTCCCTTTACCACAGGAGCCCATGGTGCTTAGGAGTTCTCCTGTGGTGGAGCCTCTCGATGTCAAAAGATGTGGCTCTGAGACAGCAGACAACAGTTCAGAGCAGATGAGCAGCAGCAGCACGTCAACCGAGGCACGCTCGACGTCTGAGGCCTCATCCAAAGAGGCTCTGCAGGCCATGATTCTCAGCCTTCCACGCTACCACTGTGAGAATCCCGCCAGCTGTAAATCCCCCACGCTCTCAACCGACGTCATGCGAAAACGCCTGTATCGGATTGGTCTCAACCTCTTCAATCTGTAAGTGATCAGCAGTATGAAATTCTTTCTTTTTTTTATTTCTGAGTAGAATTATAGGACAACTACAAACTATAATGAGAAGGACAATTACATATGTAATGATGGAAAGAAACATATGTTTGGAGGATGGAAGTGTGTAAATCATGACTTTTTTTTAAGGTTCACAAATATTAGTAAACTATTTGTGCATTTGTTTGATGTGAACAAATACTTTTACAATGCAGCGCCTTGCAAATTTTTTCTTGTTACATCCACAAACCTCAATCCATTTCAAAGTAAATTCACACAATAGAGAATTACAAAGCAGTGGATAATTCTGAAGCAAAAGAACAATGATAAATGATTACCAGCATTTTGTTTGAAAAATTTATTCATCTGTCTATTCTTCCGCATAAAGTGCTTTAAACTATTGCAACTATATCTTTTTGTTAAAGGTGTCATGGTCTTGGTGGAAACCTTACCTTCACACCATTCTCAATTCTTTTGAAGTCTTAAAATTAACACAAAAATAATCAGAAAGTAGGCATGATAAGGTGAGCTAAGTGTTTCCATAATGTGACTTAATAGTAAGTGAATACTGAACACTGGAAACTGAAACCACTAATCTAATAAAATGAAAAATACTAAGTGAATACTGAAAATCATATTAGAGCATCAATAATGTGACTTAATACTAAGTCACAATATTGATGCTCTAATATGATTTTCAGTTTGGCCATGTTCTGTAGTTGTAGGAAGACCCACAGGCAGATTCGATGACAGCATTCTGAGTGACTTTTTCAATGGACAAACTTACAGGACTTGAGATACAGAAGTAAAACCCCAAATGGATGTAAAAACTAAAATGAAGACCGAGGAATTTACAGGCAAGAACCAAACAAGAACTGATGAACAGAGATATTGTAGCTGGAAATGCGATTGCTGGATGAAAGGCCGTAAGTTGCTTTGTAACAGAGTGCAACTGTGAGTGAAGGCAAGGAAATTTAACTTAAACGAAGAAATAGAAGAAAATGGCTGATTGAAAAAATACAGGGAATGCAATGATTAATCAAGATTTCAACCAAAACGTAACAAACAAACTCAGAAACAGAAGCAACAGGAAAAAATAAGGTGAGAAAAAATTAGACCTCAAAGACAAACATTAACTACATATCTACAGAGGAAAAAAAATGTATCTAAAGACTGCAAATATTACAAAAAAACAGAATTGTTAAATCTTTGAAAAATATAAAAAAATAAATGTATGATTTTCTTTTCACTTTACAGTCATGCCCAACCTTCTGTTTTCACATATAAAATCAAAATAAAATACTATGAACTTTGTGGATGTACCATGACAAAATGTAAAAAAGGAACATTTAGTACAGGATGTTCACTTGTTCTGCTTTTGCGATGTGTGTTCTGTCAAGGTTCTCTACATAATTCCTAAGAATTGAAAAAAGAGTGAAAAGAAAGATGACAGCAGATTTATCTCTGTTACAAAACTGTGTAAACACATAGATTTATGGAACAATCTGTTTCTATACTACTCCTCTATGTGTACCTGAACTTTAATAAGGCCCTCTGGACAGAAAAAAGCAAAGGAAAGGACTTTTCCTCGCTGATCCCCATTGTGCAGAAAAACCTTACAAACTCCACCAGATGTGAAGGAGGCAATTATTGGGACAGAGGAGTGTAGGAAACTTGAAGAAAGGAAAGAAGGCTTATGTTGGACAAGAGGAGGATAATAATATTGCTGGGATTTTTGGGAACCAGATATTCCAAATTAATAAATCAAAACTGCTAAAGATATAAAGCTTAAATTCTGAAACACCACATACAACAGATAATGGATTCAAAGTTCAGACAAGAAGCCTTTCAAGTTCCAATGCAAGAAAATACTGCTAGTATTGTCGAAGTGATAAATACAAGGCTTTATATATGTAAAACATTTGTTTTTTTCAGCTCCTTTCAGAATTAACAGTTAAAAAAAATAATGTGAAATAATTGCTTGAACCTGGGATGGTTGCAAAGGGGCCACATATTTTCTTTTCCCAATTAGGATGCTAATTATATCCTGCTTGCACACAGCCTTATCTGAATTACACTTCCCACTGTTCTAAAAGTGTGTTGTCTGAGACCATTAAAGGGTAGATGTGGAACATATAAATCTGTGTTTCTTTGTACTAGAGCTGCAGAATTTTTAAAAATCACCACTGTCAACCCAACATGGATTTATTCAAGTTTGCACAAAACTCTTCAGATTGTGATAGAGGAAGGGAAGGAAATAGTCACAATATATTGGTTAGTTAACTCTGATATCATCATGGCAACACTTAGAATCACAATTATATGATTCTGTGATTATGTGCTCTTTAGATGTTAACATAATTCTTAGAATGAACTCACCAGAATTTGGGCAAATTTTGATAAACACTTTTTTTTCTAAAGTATTGACATGATGATACAAATTTTTGGTCAACATTTTGAAATTCATAAAGTCATCATGAACTAGGATTTGCTCAGGTAACCTGTCGGAGCTTTTCTATTAAGCTAATGCAATTGAGTCTTCCGTCTCACGGTTTATATACAACACTGCAGGTCGACAACCCTGACACCACTCCCTTATTTATCCCACCATGACGTAATCTTTTGTGAAAAGCACCTGTTCGCCCTACATTGCCGCCACTACTTATGATTGTACAAAAGGCTCACTGATACATGTATTGATGCCAACACTGGTGCCGACATTGTCTTTTGAAACAGCTTTAAGGGGGCAACAATTGTTTTTCACTGCACAGTATATGTGATTTATTACAGTGACCAACTGCTCTCTTTTTCTCTGACATGACTAATTTTCATGTGCTTGCCAGCAAGGATTTGATAGACTGATGAAAATGTCTGGGTTTTCTTTTTTTTCAGGAGACCAATAAGCATAGTTAAATTGATTGATGGTAATAGTGCAATGCATGGAATGTGACACCCTTTCCTTCATCTGATGTACTCCCTGAGCTGCTGCCTAATGTATGGTTCTGATCCGTTCATTAATGGTACAGACAGTGGGCTGTCCTGCGATCCGATGTGGCACATGATGTTTGCCCTGGGCCACATTGCGCGCATGCTGTTTTGGCTGTTTACACGATATTGAAGCTTAAGTGTAGCTTTACAGATGAAAAAAAGATGGCATAGCTGACACATGTGTCTCTTTTTGATCCAGTTGGTCCAAATAGACACAAAACTATAATAACGCTGTGCAATGTGACACTTCATCTATAAAATGACAGAAGTAAACATTTTATTGTTGTCTTTTTGATATTGCTAGTTTTTAATTTTATTAGACTGAAAAAATACTTGTTTTCGCAGAATATAAAACATAATGTATTTATTTTAATTTTTGCCCTGTTTGACAAAAAAAGTGAAATTTTATTGTTTTCTAATTTATATTATTTTTTCATTTTTCCGCATACTTCTTTGTAAAAGTCATTTTGTACTTGTTGTCTTGTGAAAGCCTATCTGTAGTGTGTTATTTAAATGTTCATTGTAGCCACATAGAGAATGCACTCTAAATATTTTACAATCAAAAGTCTTGGAACAATCCTGACAATGTTTCCACACTGGGCCACATGTCCTCCTTTTTTTTGGCAATTAAAATATGGTCACCCTATGATATGTGATAAATTATGCACAGCCATTTGGAACAGTTTCCAAAAACAAGCAAGTGCTTTGGTGAGTAATATGCTTTTTCTTATACCAAAGGTGATTAGTCAAAAGCACACTTCGAAGTGACACCAAACTAGAATTTCATACATAGTTTATTAGCTATTTTCTCAGAGCATAAGATAAGATACAGATGGCTAATACTCTTAAGAGTCTAACAAAACAGTGTCCATCCTGTTACGATTACTTTAGTTAAAACACTAGAAACATGAGAAAAAGTTGAAAAATATTTTTTGCAAGAGTTGATCTACCACAAGGTGAATGTTATCTGTAAAGCCCAAACAATACAATCTTTTAATTCAGTTTATTTATATAGCACCAAATCACAACATGTGCCACCTCAAGGCTCTTTACAAGTCATTGAAATTCAATAATATCTAGGTTCTAATCATTTGAAAAGTTTTCTATCTAAGAAAACCCAGTAGATTGCACTGAGACATTGACTTTCAGAATTGCCTTCTCTTGTTGTTGTGTTGGTTAAGAAAAGGTAGGTAAATTGGGGGGCAAGTCTAGGTTATTCCTGTAAACCGGCTGCTGATTTTAGAACACTTTTTTTTTTTTTTTTTGCTATTGGGGAAATGTTTTACTCGTTCACATTTTCTATTTTCTCTGTTTGGTTTTGTTTATATTTTAATTGTTTGAATTAGGCCTTTTTCTACTCTTCGTTTTTGGTAAATATGAATTTTACTAGGGATGCACCAATCCACTTATTCCTTTTCCGATACCGATACAGATATCTAAGGTTCATTATCTTTTTTCTTTTTTTTTATGTGTCCTGTCTGGCAGTGTTGCACTCAGAATTTTTGTTTGAGTACCAAGTACAAGTCCAACAGATTTACTTTCTCAAACAGAGTACTTCATCTTTTGCTATAGTGATCCACTTGATATATATGTGTGAAAAATCTTTATTAGAGATTGTTGTGGGTTTAATTTCCTGAAGTTATGGACAAAAAAACAAGAGAGAAGAAATAAAGAAGATGAAGGAGAGGCAGGAGAGGTAGGAGAGGAAGGAGTGTGAATTGACTATACAAGAGAGGGAGGGGAACAAAAAGAACACAAGAAAACACTCTAGTCCTCCACATCCGCAGGACCGAACAACAACCAATAAAACAGAGCAACATTAACAAAACAAATTAAATAATATGAACTAATGCTTCATTCCAGTTAACCTTTCCAAGTCAGAAAGTCGTAAATCTCACAGTTGTCTCGCGTCATTTCACCGAGACATGCCCCCATTACGTCAGAAATTTTGAGCTCCAACTTAGATCTCTAATAGTACACTGAGTAGAGCAGGCAGCTTGGAAACAAAGATGCCTGCATCCATCGTTGAGATGTATTTTCTTTTTATTTGTACTATGTTGGCCATTTCATTGTCGTTTTTAAATGTTCTTACACACTTGACTACATTTCTGCTTTAATCGGGTCACCAATTTTTACATTGCACGGCCTTGCTGTGCATGTATTACAATGTACAGGTATGTTTTTCATACTGGTCTGCTGAAGATGCTATGTCACTAACAATGGCTAGCCTGCCCCTCGACAGCTTCTGCCCTCAAAGGATCCATGTTCTCTCCAACTCGGAGTGTAACTGGAACGTTGTGGTGTTGATGCATATTGTTATAATGTGCACTTAAAACAGGGGTGGGACATAGGAATGATGCAAGACACCCCCACTCCGAGCCCTCAATGTCTAAATGAGGTTCATAATCTGCTCATACCTATTCGATACCGATCCACAGTACTGAATTACATAAACTGTGTACCGTGAGGAAAAGGCATTAGGGATGCAACAATACCACCACAATACCCTGCCACCCACACCTCCTCCACAGAACCTTTCTTCTGGTGAAGGAGGTGGAGAAAAAGCCTTCACCTCAAAACTTAGCCCTGGGAGAAAGGAGCTCCATCTTTGTCGGTCTGTCTCTGTGCCACTGCAGAAGCATTAAGCGTGGTTTATGTTTGATGCATCCACGTGGTCCGCATGGCTCCACGCGGCCGAATTACGTCATTTCATCAACCACGCCTCTCCGCGCGGCCACCGCGGAGACCCAAATTTCCGCACCGTGCATTTGGGAAAGGAAAAACATGGCAGACTGGCAAGAGCTCCTATTGCCAGAGGTTTATAAATACAGACATCTTTATGATCCGGCCGATAGAGATCACTGTGATCCACTGTGTTTTAATGGAAGAGTGGATATTCTCCTTTTTCGTCTTTTTCTAAGTAAACGGCATAAAAGTTCTGCTTTGTTTAAGCTCACGGGTGTCGCCATCTTGGCGAGTGATTACAGTGATTACTAGTTCTACTATGGTGTAGTGTTGTATGCATGCTGTAGAGCCCTACGCCGCCCCCTACAGTCTTCAAGAATATTGGTTCTCAGCGGGAACGAACTGCAAGAAGTATAAACTCTACTAGTCGGCATCTCGTTCGGTTCCGCACGTCTCATTTAACGGAATGTACATGCGTCAAGCATAAACCAAGCTTTACTGTCAACATGTTACTCACAGTGCAGACATCCACTGGTCCGCCAGGCAACATTTTTCAAACAGGAAATGTGGGAGGAGTAGGACTAGGTGGGTGAGTTTCTCTTCAAGCACCTTTAATTCCTTGTGTTGAAAGTGTGCTATATAAAATTGCCTTGCCTTCAAGTCTACAATAGGAAAAGTTTACATTTCCAAATTCAGCTTGTATCAAGTGTCAAGTGTTTTTAAACGAAAATGTTAAACAGAGACACTACGCTTGTGTTAAGTCTTTCTCTTATTTGTCAAAATTCCTGATTCAGTCTTAACTTCTCAGAGCAGGATGCCGTAACATGCTCAAATGCAAGGTTGGTTGTGTTTTCACTTAAACTTCTGATGAAGTGTTAATCTGTGTTAAATGATCTGGGTTTTTGTTAATTAGTGTTTTATATTTTAAAACTGCCAATATGAATACTGTCTTTTTTGCATGTTGTTGTATTTTGATTTATTTTCCTCTTTTCTTGTTGCAAATGCTCTGTATATTACCCAGATCAAAATCCTTGAGAGATAACCTCAGTTGTAGTAAACAGACTAAGAGGATAGAAAGAGATTAAAAACTGAAGTAAGAAAAAGTGAAAAGTAAAGAGAATGAGAGATAGAAAGGCAATCGGGCTTAAGGCTTATTAGTTCCACCACTTCATATCCTCCTCCTCTTACCTGCACTGTGATATCCTTTGCATCTTAAACAGCAGTGTTTGCTTTGGGCTAAAACGTTGGTATTGTCTGATCATGCAGACGGAAAAAAAAGCTCACACAGGCACAAAGTGAGGTATACTAAATCTAAAATCCTCGCGCACAATGTTTGCAAAGTAAACTGACAAGTGTTTTAATAGAAAGTGACTTCAAGAGAAGGAATTCGGGTGCTGTATTTGAATGCTTATGTGTGTGTTTGCTTATATGCAAACTTGTTCAAGGATAAATATATGGGCAAGTTTGGAGTCCAGAAACAGGAGAGAGCTGATGTGGGGGGCATAAAAAGACAGCACTGGGAAAAGGTTAAGAGACAGACCACTTGATAATGTTATCATCTTGTATGTGGTTGGAATGACAATGACTCTGTCATGAAAAAAATAATTTCTTTAGAGCCACATTTTCAAAACACAATGGGCAAGAAAAAGGGGAGGACATGGGACTTTTATGACCATGTAATTTTTTTTATATGGATGACTTTTTCATGTAACACCAATAGGACATGTTCATAATTCCCCTTTCCTCTTAATGCTCCTGCAGTAAACCCAATGATTAGCCATTATAGCAGCTTGTGGCAGACTTAGATCTTGATGAAAATGAAGCACCGTCAGTGCTGCATGAATTAAAGAAATGTCAGTGTGAAGAGTGAGTGTGTGAAAGAGATATTAAATACATATGTCAAGCAGGGCTAATTAACACAGAAAAGCATGCCAGATTCCTCTAGAGAAATTTTGCACATCAGGAGGTAAGTGCTTCACAAATTTCTCACTGAAGGTGTGTGTACTTCTTGAGAAGTAGCCGGTGTTTGTTTAGGTACACACGATCCTTTGCTGTGTTAACATTCTGCTCCCGGCATTGAATGACCCAGCGCGTAATTGCAAACTCGGAAATCCAGATGGCAAACAGAGGGAGCAGGTCTAATTCTTCATTCCCAGAACTCTTTTTTCTTTTTTTTCACCCTGAGCAAAACTAGATAAAATGACACTAGCACATTTGAAAAGATCATTTAAACATGATGCAGATTTAACAGTAACAGATGAGAAACCAACTCTAAGCAGCAATGACAGCAGTGTCTTCCAGAACTTTTTTGGTGCCCTTAAACTTTTTCTTATTTTGACACATAACCGCCACAAACTTCAATTTATGATGATTTTATATGTTTTGACCAATTCAAAGGGATTTTTTACAGATAGAAAAAAATAAAATAAACTGTGGGATGCCTATATACAAGCTTACCAATATATTATGTTACTATATTGGTCTGGCAACAAGATCTTTAATCAAGGACGAAGCCCAGAGATATGTGGTAACTGGATGAACTGCAGAGATCTAGAGCTCAGCTAAGAGAATATGGTCAGTGGACAGTTATTAGCTATGCAATCTGAGAGCCCAAACTTGATGTTTTTCACCTACATGCACTAAACTGTGTGTAATGGAAAAACAACACTGTACATGTAATATACACAAAAAGATGTCTGAATCACTTACAGTACTCCTAACATGATTAAACACAGTGGTAGCAGAATTGTGCTGTGAGAAAAGTAACTTAGATCAAAGTATTTAATGTGTTATGGGTGCCCAGAAAAAAGTCTAGACTTAAATTCAATTGAAAGGTTCTTGTAGGAAACATAGAGAAATTGTGCAAATATGTTTGTCTTCAGATCTGAAAAACTGGAAGAGACATAAGACTCCAAAATGCTTTAAATAAAGTAGTAGCTCTACAAGTCAGCACACTTTTGATTTTTTTATTGTAAAAATATTTATAAAAAAATATATAATTGTATACCCAGCTCTCGCCTGATGACCAATGGAGATAGGTAACACCCCCCTGCGACTCTTCAAGTGGCATAGATAATGGATAGATGGATATGACTGTCTTTCTGCTTCACAATTATGTACTCTCTTGCGCTGGTGTGTGACATTAGAAACTATTAAAAAAAAAAGAAACAGATGTTTGGTTGGAGCTTGAAGAAAATTAGAAAAGTTAAAGAGCCGTGGATAGTTCTTCAAGGTACTTTATACATCACTCAGAGCGGGAAAATCAGCCATTACCTTTCATCACTTCCATTTTAGAAAAAGTGCAGTTGATGGACAGGAGCAATTTTGTGCATTGCGTTACTCCAGTAATTTCGGGCCCTGTCATGTTTACAAGCTCAACACACAATCATGCTGCCGCTCAGAAAATGCAAAGTGTGGCTAACCAGCTCTCAGTCTGTCTCTGGTTAGTCATACAACTTTGTGCCTCTGGTGAAACAGACAGCATACAATGCTGACAGCAGAGCTGTAGTGTGAGTCATAAAAAACAGATATGATGTGCTGCCACAGTTCATCTGTTCACAGGCAATTAATAGAAAGTCAATAAAATGGGATACCGGAGTGGGATGGGGGGGGGTATTATTTATTGATGACAGCACAGTAGGATGAAGCAGAAGAAAAAAAAGAAGAAAAAAACATAAATGTCCATATTTCTTGTTCACATGAAAGCTCTAGTGTCCCTACTGACTCACCAGTTTTACGAAGGTTTCCATGTTACAACACTTTACAACACTGCGGCACTGAGGTGTAGTGGATGACGGTGCAGTATTACTTTTATATAATGCGATTAAAAAAACTAAATAATAAAACCCAAAGGAAAACAGTGTCAGAGCATAAAGGTGAAATTTAAAAAAAATAGAATATTGTGCTAAAGTTATTTTATTTCAGTAATTCAACTTAAAAGGTGAACCTAATATATGATATAGACTCATTACATGCCAAGCAAGATATTTCAAGCCTTTATTTGTTATCATTTTGATGATTAATGCTTACAGCTTATCCATACATCCATTAGCTATTCCACTTATCCTTAAAGGGTTGTGGAGGGGTCGGTAACAATCTCAAGTGGTCGTCAGGCGAGAGGCGGGGTACACCCTGAACAGGTCGCCAATCCATTGCAGGCTTGCAGTTTATGAATAACCCAAATTAAAAAGCTCAGAATATTTGAATAATGCGAAAAGGTTCAATATATTAGCCTCAAAGTGTAACACTTTAATCAGCTAATTAATCCAAAACACCTGCAAAGGGTTCCTGAGCCTTTTAGTGGTCTTTCAGTCTGGTTCCGTAGGAATCACAAACATGGCGGAGACTACTAACCTGAAAGTTGTGCAGAAAACCATTGTTGACCCCCTCAATGAAGAGGGAAAGGTAGAAAAGGCTATTTGAAAGTGTTGGGGACCTACTCAAACATGGGACTGAGGCTGGAGTTTGTGTATCAAGAGCCATCAAACACAGACGGATCCTGGACATGGACTTCAAAAGTCCTGTTCCTTTTGTCAAGCTGCTGCTGGTCTGTTCCTCAGTGGTCCAAAGTGCTTTTTTTTTCGGATGAGAGCAAATGCTGCTTCTCCTTTGGAAACCAAGCTGCCAAAGTCTGGAGGAAGAGTGGAGAGGCACAAAATCCAAGCTGCTTGAAGTCCAGTATGAAATTTCCATAATCTATGACGATTTGGGGAGCCATGTCATCCTCTGGTGTCGGTCCACTGGGCTTTATAAAGTTCAGAATCAACACATATACCAGGACTTTTGGAAAACTTCATACTTCCTTCTGAAGATCAGCTTTATGAAGATGTTGAATTCATTTTTCAGCAGGACCTGCCCACACTGCCAAAAGTAGCAAAAGCTTGTTGAATGACAAAGGGATTAGTGTGCTTGATTGGCCAGCACACTTGCCTGACCTGAACCTCATAGAGTATCTATGGGAGATTTTCAAGAGAAAGATGAGAGAAATGACACCAAACTTACTGAAGCCATTCCACAATGAGGCAGTAATTAATGCAAAAGGAGCCCACACCACAAACTGGTTACATATGCATGATTATATTTTCCGGATGTCTGAGATTTCTCTATTTCAAACTTTGTTTTATTGATTTTATGTAATCTAATTCTCTCAGCTTTTGAAATCGGGGCTAAGTAATAATCATGAAAATTATAACAAATAAAGGCTTGAAATGTGTTGCTTTGTGTATAATGAGTTTATATTGTATATTAGTTTCACCTTTCAAATTGAATTACTGAAATAAATAGTTTAATAATAATTTATTGACAAGGGTCACTACATTTTTATTTAACATGTTCCTGTAGGTCAAAGTCGGGGACAGCACATGGCGAAGCAGTAGAATTGTAATAGGTTATTAGGCAAGGCAAGGCTGGGACAGAAAAGGTCTTTTACTGCCATGTAGAGCTGAAGATCTTTGCCCAAACCCGTCGTGATCTGATGGGTCGGGCTAGGTTCGGGCTTAATTTCTATTATTGTCCACAGATTCTGGTCAGGCTCTGGCTTTATCGGTCAGCTGATAATCTCATTAGCACAATAATTTATAATAAAGCGCTGCAGTGGGCCACTAACATTTTTCCAAATCTACCTGTCAAGACCCACTCCTCTCAGATCAAAACAGAAAACCTGCAGGTGACTCAGGTGAGTGACTTTTGAATATTGTCGGGCTGTAATCGGGTTTGGGCTTTTATAAGATGACAATCAAAATATACTCTGCGGGTTCGGGCTGAACTCCCTAGGGCTCAGGTCGGGCCGGGCCCAACTTTTAAGGCCCTATTACAGCTCTACTGCCATGCGTGCCAAATGGTTGATTAACATATAGGCTTGTGATAGAGATTTAGTTGTCCCGTGATTTTGCCACGGCAAGAGCCGGGGTACACCCTGTACAGGTTGCAAGCGCATGGCAGCCAAATAAAGATTTACCTACCAATTATCAACGAAAAACAGACACCAAACAAGATTTGTTTTATAGGGTAGACTAAATATTGCGAAAATGAATAGTAGCACTGTTGCCTTGCAGCGAGAAGGTCATGGGATTGATTTCCAGCCTAAGGTCTTTTTCCATAGAGTTTGAATATTCTCCCTGTGCATGTGTTTGCCTTGTAATCGGAAGATTTCCAGTTCAAGCCCCGGGCAAGACACTTCACCCGTTGCCTACTGGTGGTGGTCAGAGCACCCGGTGGTGCCATTGTCCGGCAGCCTCGCCTCTGTCAGTGTGCCCCAGGGCAGCTGTGGCTACAACGTAGCGTGCTATCATCAGTGTGTGAATGTGTGCATGAATGGGTGGATGACTGAATGTAGTGTAAAGTGCTTTGGGGTCTGTAGGGACTGAGTAAAGCTCTATACAAATGCAGGCCATTTACCATTACTGTGGCTTCCTTCCACAGTCCAAAACTTGACTATTAGGTTAATTGTTATGTGTGTGTGTGGGTTTGTGTGAGGTTGTTTGTCATGTGTGTCTCTGTATTGCCCTACGATGGACTGGAGATCTGTCCAGTATGTACCTTGCTTCACGATGACTGCTGGAGATAGTCACCAGCAACCCTACATAGGATAGACGGTAGAGATAATTGATGGATGGTATGTTTTCCTGAAAGTGATAACTTTTACATTGTAGAATCCATCCACGCTTGCAATTATCTATAAAGACACTCATCTGAATCTCTCCATCACTTATCTGCTTAAAAATTTCCAATCTTTTCCTTTTGGTCCTTTTCTGATTGCAAATAACAATCACCATGTGTGATCCATCTGTTGTTGGGCAAACATCAAGTGAGTGATATCTGCCAAATTCATTTGGCAATACATCGTCACCTTCAGCTGACAGGGTGAGCAAACAACCGAGGGAGCACTGATGAGGCTTTTGTGGCAGATGCTCTGCAACGGTCCAGCCTGTGTTCATCCTCCCTTACTCTGCTATTCCTGCACATCTGCTTTGTCTGGTTCTCTTCCAGCCTCCTCATACTCTGCTGCTTATATCCGCCCTGCACTCCACTAAACCCATTAACTGTGGTAAACACACATGGTCATACAGTTTTCTTCATGAAACAGCCATGATTTGAACAATGCATGAAGATAAAAATGGAAAGGCTCTAACATTAATGTTCTAGCATTCCTGGAGTTCACGGGTTCTACATTTAAAATGGTTATAAATAGCAAAGATACCATTCCTTCATTCAGATTAATATGTGTGAGACTGTTTGCTTAAAATCATCCATTATTCCAAATTTATTACAGACTGTAAAATATTGACTACGGCCGTGTTTCCCAAATGAGTTAAGAAGCTCTAAAAGCTAAGATCTTCTATGGAGCGCTCTTAAGAACGCTGAGAAAGAAGAACACGTTTCCAAGAGTCGCTCTTAGCAAAAGAAGATATTTCACTAAGAAGGAAACGTAAGATTGATCTGACCCACTCTTAACAGCCTTCTTAGCGATCAAATGCTTAGAAACAAGGCTAGAGAAAGAAAGAAACATAGGCTAATAGTAGAGAAGGAAAAAATATGTATCATTGAAGTTTTCCAAAAATCTGCATATGGGTTTACACATAAAAAAACATCAACCACCCTGTGGCATTTCACAGATATCAAGGAAACAGATGTAATTGAACTCAGCTGAACCTAATCCAGAGAGGCTTCACCTACTACTCTATATAAAGGCGTTGCCAAAGTCCGCGTGTGTGAGAAACCATGGCTGCAATACAGCACATTCTCTCTGTTAATCAACGCAGAGCCAGACAGTTTATATAAATGTTTATGTGCGTCAGCACTTCTCCCCACTCGACGTACTGTCAGACCGGGCTGTCCAGGAAAAGTACCGGCTGCCCCATGCGACGATCCGATGGCTGATCATTGTGGTGTCTTCACATGTCCAGAGAGCAACCCGCCGCAATTTTGCCCTCAGCTCGGAGGTGCAGCTCCTGGCTGCTCTGCGGCACTCCTTCTTAGCCGAACCCTTCTTAGGAGCCTTGTTAAGTCCTTAAGAACGATCGCATTTGGGAAACGCAGCCCTTAGTGCTAAGAGCTTCTTAACTCGTTTGGGACACGCGGCCTATAGCTATAGCACAGCTTTAATGCATGGGTATTGTCTGAATGTCTGAATATGAAAGCATAACTACCAAACATAATACACTTGTGGTGGTTTTACTATGACAAGAGAATCATCTTGCATTATTTTAAGACAAAAACTGCAAATTTGACAGAAATGTGACATCAAATGATAGATAGGTGATTAAAAAAACTCTACATGGGTATTTTTTACTTTGAAACTTTACTTTTTAAATATTAAGTGGTACATTAAGTATAAGTAGATTTAACTAATTTAAAATAAATCACTTTACAACTTAGTTTGACAATTGGTAAAATGTCAAAAAATGAAATACTTCTGATGGAAAAACTTATCCTTGTTGTGTAGTAAGTACTGAAATTAGTTCTTAGTATATATGTAGTACATCAGAGTAGAAGGTGTTTTCTTTAAACTAGCAATAAAAATGTAAAATATTTAGCCTTGACAGCCTTTAATAAAATGTATTTTCAGGTATTAAAACTGTACCGTTTTAAAATCGTGACAAAGCTGAGCCCAGCCCAAATCAAATATTGTCAAAAGTTGTCCCCAATTCTATTATTTTTCAAAGCTAGCCTTAATTCTGAGATTTTCCTAACATGCAGTTATATACTGTAAGTGGCACTGTACCATTGGCTTGAATCCTAAAGTTTACATCTATGAACTCTATAATTATTTAAGAGGGTAAAAGTGATGTCAGAAAAGTCAAAAGTTGTGCAGGTAGAGCAGTCTAGGGTTATGTTCACAGACTTTGTTAAAGAAACTTGACAAGTTAAAGTCCTTCTAATGTGTGCACTGTCTTATTTTAAGTTTTGCTCTTTTTATGGTAATTCTGGGGAGTCAGAGACTTGATTGTGGTATCAAACTGTACTTGTGGAGCATCAAGACTGTGTAAATAACCAAAAAATGTAATGTTTCCTAATCAAATTAACACAATTCAATCAATATCTGATAAATATCACCCTCAATAGGCATCCAACAGTAATGTTTTATTTTGCAAATAAAAAATACAAAAGAAAGAATCACAAAAATTGAAATGTATTTTCTCTGATTCAATCCATCAACTGCAGACAGACATTTGTAGGAGAAACTCAGATCTCTATTATAATGGATCTAATTACAGTTATGTTTTATTAGTCACCTATTTTAAAGCCGAAATATATTTCCTGAAAATAACAATGGATAAAAGTATAAAGGATAGAGCTCCTCTTTACATTATACGAGATTAAATATGTTTGATGATCTGTATAAAGTTGCCTTTAAACTGGTAATCTAAAGTAACCGATTTGTTGCCGTTAATTCATACTTCAAATGGTACAGGGCAAATCATGTTTTAGAAGTAATTAGGATTTGTTTCTCAGCTGCAAATATTAATTATTTCCTTTTTCTCTGCATCTTGTCTGTCCCAGGAACCCTGACAAAGGCCTTCAGTTCCTGATCTCCCGAGGTTTCATTCCAGATACACCCATCGGCGTAGCCCACTTTCTGCTCCAAAGGAAGGGCCTTAGTCGACAAATGATTGGAGAATTCCTGGGAAACAGCAAAAAGCCGTTCAACAGAGATGTCCTAGAGTGAGCTGGAAATGAGCGCCTTCATTTTTTCAAGAAATCTGTTTCATAATCCATCACATTTTTCACAAAAATCAGGCCTAAAATTTAAACTCCTAAATCTTTTTTTTACTGAGCAAAATCTTTTACCTTTACAGATTAAATGTAGTGGACAAGTCTACCAACGCATACTTCTTTTAAGTACATGTAGGCAGTGTTGTGCACCAACGCATTTATAAGTTTGGCTCACATTTCCGATAACTTTAAACTGAATAAATCTATTTTTTTAAGTCTGTAACAACAAGCGAACAAATCTCATCTTCACGTCATTAAGCAGAGTTTTTTTTGTTAGAAAAAAGATTTAAAGTGTTTTTACTGTAATATTTGTATATATTTCAAGGACAGAAAACTGCTGCACTTTTCTTCAAAACCTGTCCCCAGTTTCTGCTGAGTGCCTGTGTTCAAGTGGGCAGCAAAAACCCAGATCAGTTTTGAGTAGACTTGTATTGTTAGTTTAGGCTTACAGTATACATATTTGCTAACTTTAAACTGTGTAAGTTTGCAGGTCCTTTCTAAAGTTAAACATCTTATATACTAAGTGAAACGAGTGTACGAAAACTAAAAAGCATGTGCTTGTAATATTTCAACTAGGTAGCAGAAAATCGAATGATTCACTCCAATCTGAGCAGACTTAGAGTGAACTGACAGATATTTGCTGATGAGAGGAATTGATACATACCATACGTTGCAGAAGTGCAGATCTTAAACATCTACCAATATAACAGTTTATCCTGTAGATGTGAACATTTTAATTTTAAGTCCTTTTAGATTGCAAAGAATAACTATTGATTGTTACTGACTTCAGGAAACCTCACATCAAAATAATTCTAATCATCCCTTTTATAGCACTGTCATGGATTTGGGCTGCTTATTTTATAGAAAACACCCTATATTCAGTCAGCCCTTGTACAATTGTTGCTTGGTGAGTAGAGTAGTTGTCATGTTATTGGAAGGTTTTAAGACCAATTCCAACTTCCTCCTGTCACAGGTCAGGGCACATTGACAAACCAAGTTGTCTATCGATCTGTTATCAGTGTATAAATGTGTGCAGGTATGTGAGTGCGAATGGGTGAATGTGTAAAGCACCTTGAATTAATGGTCAATATACTGTAACTACAAAAGTGCTATATAGGTTCAGTGTCAGTGAGTTTTATAAAAAATCTGTGCTCCCCTAAATGCCACATATTCAATTACTGAAAATCTACAATACAATTGTTCTCAACATTATATAGCCTACTTTATTTATTTATTTATTTATTTATTTATTTATTTATTTTTGCATGGAGAGGATATTAGTTTAAAAGCATGTTTAATTAGCTGCTCAACAGCTGCTTTGAGTTAAACAGCTTGTGTATGTATGTAAATTTAATTTAGGTCCAATTAGATGGTCTCCATTCAGATTTTTGGCTGACTACTGGCTATTTTTTCATGAGATATAGGTTACTAAACAATAATGATTAATTTGTTTCTATTTTCCTAGTTCCCAGGCCGCTATGCCGCTGCTGTTTGTCAGACACAGACCAGAACACTAGCCCCGACTGAAATAAAAAGAGAGTATTTTAAGCATTTTCCAAATTATCTATTTTCTTTGTGATAATAAATAATATATATGTATATGGAGAAGTTTCAGTAAAAAAATGAATAATTAGAACTGAACTTAGAACTTAGAGCAACGTTTTATGCCGTAAAAGTATAAGTATTGTTGGGTAGACCAGCTAGCTACCTGAAATCCACATTTGACCCTTTAGATTTGTTGGGTTTTTATTCCATACTGACCAAATCTTGGAATACTTTTACAGATTTTTTGACTTATTTAAAAAACTGTGTGGTGATTTCTGTAATTGCTAGCCATTGTAACAAGCATAACCTTAAGGCCTCCTTAACATCAGAATGAAGACTGCATCAAGACATCAAAACCCAGCCAGAATGTTGATAGTTTTTGGAAAGGTCTTCTAGCATGGATAAAGAATGCAAATACATAAATTCCCAATTTCCATGATAACATTGAAGTGGCAGCATATTTGATGCTATTCCCTGAATTGAGCTGCATAATAGCAGCAGTGAAAGCTTATCAATAATGTGTGGCCTGGATACATCTGCATGGCTTGATCAGAGAAGTTGAAGATCTACACCAAGATTTGCATTTTCCTGAGGCTTACAACTTCCCAAGTAAGTAATCCTAAGTTTTAGTGTTTTGGCTCCTGTGTTTATTTTATGCTGCCACTGCTTTTCCTATTAGCCATAAAGGTTGATATACAGTACCATGGATTTCTAGTGTGAATTGCACACCCCCTCGTTTTTGGGCATATTTGCTTGTTTCAAAAAAAAAAAAAAAAAAAAAGGGTTTCAGACTGCAGTTTACTGCAACATTTTTATGACACTGTCAAAGAGACATCTAAAATCATATATGGAGATAACTTGTGAGTTTAGTAACTGAATATACAGAGATAGGAGGACTAAGCATTCTTTACTTGTGCTTTGTCCACACGTAGCCGGGTATCTCACAAAACTGAGATATTTTTCTAAGGTTTGGCCTTTCATCCACACGTAAACAGAGTTTTTCTGCACCAAATAAAAAATATTTTTAAAAACTCCAGCCAAAGTGAAGATCTGCGTTTTCTCTGTTTTCAGTCCCTGCGTATGGATGGATGAAAACGGAGTTTTAAGTGCTGTAACATCACTATCCGCGACAAAGAAATGCTCCAACATCACCTGTGTGACCTGTGTTCACACTCAGAAACAGCATTTATGCCCTCAGAGCTCTGTTGGTATCATCAATTATGAACGCGTGTTTTGTTTGTTTGCTTTTATAGCTCTGTTACTGCTGCGTGCTGAAGATAGAGGATAGAAAGTTACTCTGAGCGGATAGGATTAGGTAGAATTACTGCCATAAAATGAAGTTATCTGGTTATGTGTGGATCCAGATTTTTTTTTTTCTGAAGGAGCAGAGGAAAATCCCCTTTAAAAAAAAAAAAACGGCTACATGTGGACATACATCCCTCCACTTTCATGATCTAATGCTGCTAATATTATCAAAGTACTGCTGCTGTTTACTTACACACAGAAAGGTTGAAACTGAAAGTGGAAGTCCTATGTCCTCCAATATATATATGAAAATCTTGCAGTTTGTGAGCAAACATACAGTACTACCACAGCTATGATACCTGTGGTGGTAGCATTGTTGTAGAATCGGGGACAAAATATACCTTTTCTAACATTGTAAACAGCAACCATTGAGGATGCAACGTTTTTTTTTCCATATTCCCTGCAATTCAGAAGTTCTTGAATAGTGTTTGAGGACCTGGAGCCCATAGGGAAGTCTTCATCGTAATTTAAACTTGATAAAGAGAACATTTTACACAGCATTACTTCTTTAGCTATTTATACATGTTAATCTGTTTCATTTATGGTGTTAGATCCAAAAATAGTCCAAAACGTCTTGAAATAAGCAGTTCCATTTTTGTTTTTGTTTCTAGGTACACAGATCAACCTGACTTGAGCCTTTGCCAGTCAGTTCTATTAGTCATCAAAGAAAATGTGAGTGTCTGTCACACAAACAAAAGCCCATGACTCACATTATGGTGTAAATGTAACTCCAAGTCATTCACCTGATTGAGGTTGTAACTTCCTTTCTGCCTTAATGTCTACCCTTTCTTCTTTGCTGAGTTTTCATATAAACTCATTGAATAAAAAAAATCCTCAATTTTAATCTTTTATTTTGTTACTGACTCAAAGTAATGTTTCAGTTGTTTTATGCAGCCCTGATGACAGCAGGTGCAGCTCAAGAGAGAAATGATTTTGAAAAGGAACATGATAGAAAAGTGTAAAGTGTGCGTGAGAGCACTTTCTGTAAAGTGTAGTCACAGGAGAGTGGCCTCGCGATTGCGGCTTAACGTGAAAATCACTCATGGTGATTTACAGAGTCTGAATACATATATGTGTGCAGCACTGCTACTGTGTATGTCTGTGCAGGAAATCTGTAAATGTGGCTATGAATCTCTCGAAGTATAAAAAAACGGTAAAAAAAAAATCTAACTTAAATTATATTATCAGTTATTAGGTAAAATGTCAGAAATTTTGCACCCTAAACACACATAATGGATGTGTTTTGCCTAAACAATTTAAACCTGTTCTCTGTATGTCATCTCCTCCTTGGCTGCTAAAATTTATATAGAGTTCCACTTCTTTCACATCTTCAGTGATATTTAAGCTCATGTTCTTTGTTTGTTTGTTTGCCAATTGATTGTGTAATCTTTCCAGCTAAAAAGATGAGGTCTGTAATTTTCATCCTAGGTACACATCAACTATGATAGACAAAATGTAAAACAATCCAGGAAAACACATTGTATGATCTTTTTTTATTTATTTGTATAATACTATAGACATTTTTTTACGTTTTTAGCACTTACAAACAAGCAATAATTCTGGCCCTCACAGAATTATTACTTCTTGAAGAATTTCTTCTATCCTCCACTCATTTCCTTTATTACTTGCACCTATTTCAATTCATTATCTGTGTAGAAAATGTCTGTCGCCACCTTCAAACTCTCAGACTCCAACCTCCACTGCAGCCAGACCAGAGAGCTGTCCAAAGAGACCAGTGACAAGCCTATACATCTGCACAAGACTGGGATGAGCCAGTCTACAATAAGCAAGCAATTTGGCAAAAAGGATCAACTGTTGGACCAATTAATAGGGAATGAATCATTGGCAATCTCCCTTGACCTGGGGCTCCATTCAAGATCTCCCCTCCTGGGGTACACATGATCTTGAGAACAGTGAGGAAACAGCCCAGAACTACACAGAGGAAACTGATCAATGACCTGATGAGAGGTGGGACCACAGCAACTTACTATTAGTACAACTCTACGTCGTCATGGAATGAAATCCTGCGGCGATCGAGGTTAAGCCCACACATGTCCAGGCCTGGAAGTTTTGCCAGAGACCATCTGGATGATCCAGAGGAGGATGGGGAGACTCTCATGTCATCAGATGAGACCAAAATAGAACTATTTGGTATACACCAGAGAACGGCATACACACTGTGAACCATGAGGGTGAAAACATTAACATTTGAAACCGCTTTTCTGCAAAAGGGACAGGATGACTGATCTGTATTAAGTAAAGGATGAATGAGACCATGGTTTGTGACATTTGGGCAAAGACCTTCTTCCATCAGTGAAAGCATTGAAGATGAAACATGTCTGAATCTTTTCATAGTAGGAAAACTGGCTAAATCAATGGATGCCAAATACTTTTTTGCCACTATGTCAATCTGCATGCCAAGTACTGTGTATAAACGAAAAGGATAATGGTAACTCTACATATATATGTTCACCTTTGCCCTTTTGTTTCTTTATGATAAAGTGTGCATGCAGAGCAGGGGGAGAACAAGAGGGTTGATGTACTTAGGCTATGTACAGCATGTCGTCTGACATTACATAAATAAGAATGACAGCTGAGAGAGAACACAGAGAGGTGTTGGAGGAAGGAAGTGAGTCATGAAGAGGCCTACCAGAGAGGCTTAACGGATCCAGGGGAGGATCCCATTCAGCTCATTGCAAACTTCAAATCAAATTTGATTTGAAGAGCACTTTTCATGAGAAAATCAGCACAAAGGGCTTTACATGATATAAAATATGAAAAGATTAAAAAGCAAACAAAACATCCAACATCCAAGGATCTGAACAGACATGTCACTACATACTGTATTTGTTTAATGAATTTTGTTCATTTAAAAAAAAAAAAAACTATTTCCATCACAGTCAGCTGATAAGAAGAGAGAGAGACATCCTTTACAAACTGTATTAAGTTTAACCGCCTGGTTATCGGATTTAAGGGTAACCTGGGTATGCCATGGAAGCATAATTACGAGAAGATTATAAGGATAATAAGATAGATAAGGACTTTATGACACTCATTTCTTTTGTTATGAATATCAAAATGGCTGCTCTTAGATGTAATATATTATTTCCTAGCAGTCTTGCTATGATTTCTGCATTCATAATCCAGTAAATCAACTCATGCCATAATTTATCTATCTTTTTTTTCTTAATCTTGCATACATTTTTTCTGCGATATCGTTTTTTTACATGATCAGATTCCTTTATTGAAGGTGTTATTTGCGTTGTCAAGTTTTTCTGCAAAACGAAACAGCTGAATGAACACCTTCAAATAATGATGGTTCACAGTTCTTATGCTGCATGTAAAGCAGTGATGTAAAATCAGCTGTTTCACTTTTCTGCTGGAGCAGCATGTGTCACACTCAAGCACTCAGCTCATTAACTCTCTTTGTTCCTTGTGATCCATACTAATACAGTGTACGTGTGTTTGTGCGTGTACTGCAGTCTTCTCTGCAGTAGAACAAACAGTAAGGATCAAAGGCACAAGAGAAGGTCTTAAACAGTTTTGTACTGTATTTGTTAGGACGCTTAGATCAGCAATGTCATTTATTTTGAACATGCTGTGCCTACATTCAAAACAGAAACAGTAATGGAGGAAAATAATACATTTTAAAACGTGTGAGTAGGTTTAAAATAAAGCATGAGACAAAACCGACTGCCTGTGACCTTTCAAGGATAAGCGGCATGGATGAATGGATGGATGGATGGAGCCAAACCAATTAATTTACACAACCCACTTTGTACCTGCATCAGCCATGACACAACAGGAAAAACAAAAAGAACTGAGTTTACAACTCCAAATATATTTCTAAATTCACGTAAGACGTTATTTCACCTACAGGCACTTTGCTATTAACTGTTTAATCACATTTTTTCCTTTTTTGGTTTTACTCCACCCCTTCCTGTTGGTGCTCTACAGTTGTGTGGTGGATGAGATGGACTTCTCAGGTATGGAGCTGGATGAAGCATTGAGGAAGTTTCAGGCCCACATCCGGGTCCAGGGAGAAGCCCAGAAGGTGGAACGTCTTATTGAGGCCTTCAGGTAGGAGGCCCTATTTTTTTTTTTTTTTAAGGAATTTAACAAATTTAAAATGTTCCAACAAATACTTAACCATATGATTTCTTTGTCTTTAGGGTCTAAACATAATTTTAACATGACAGTCTGACGAAATAATTGTCTTTGCTGTCAAAATATCAGAGGAAAACATAATTTCTAAAGGCTTGAAAATACAATTCCTACTAACCCAGAAAAACAGTAAATAGTGCATTGCATTCTGTTCATGTTATGGAGACATTTGTTTAGAATCATCTCGGTCCATCTCAACATTATAATCTTACTACCTGGATGTTTTTGAGCCGTGGTTATCTTCTATTAGATTTGTTTAGACTTTAAAAACCAACCACCCCATGTTTTACTAATATAAAATATAAACTGGAAGATATTTGCGTTGAAAAGAAATACAATTGATTAAACAGTTTTGTTTTAGTTTTGGTCTAGCAGTTACAGATACATTCAGTAATGCAATTTTGTAATGTAATGCAATGCAATTTTAAAGTGATGATTTAATTTAGTGATAAACAGAATGCTAGCCAAACTAACTTAGATCCATCAAAATTGCACTATTTAAAAATAGTGTGGGGTACCATCAATCTGATTTGACAGTTAAGGGAGGTCTTTGGGTTTTTCTTCCTTTTTGTTCCATTTTGGTCTTCAAATTTCTTGTGGATGTCATGTTCACCCTGTGTCTCTCTGATTGTTAACCCCTTTTGACTCCTACGTGCTTGTCCTGGAACAGAAGTGTGTTTCCAAAGCAATACAGCCATGCATGCACTCCCCTATGTCATGCACCCCAACAAACTATTAATCAAATCAAAGCTCAGAGCCTCGTTTTTCCAATGTTATAAACTATTTTGACTCACAACAACCACAGCACTGACTCTAAAGCATTTTTTACAGAAAAGCAAAAACGGCAAGAATTTTTTTCCTACCTGTTACGGGCTCTTGCATATAGTCATTTTAGAAAAAAATTCAGATAACATTTTTTCATATTTAGATACTATAGATGAAAAATAGACAAAAATTAGATAAAAAATGTGGACATTCTGATAATTTAAATAAAAATATAAAAACGGGCTATAAATATAAACGAATGTAAATATAAAAGTTTAATAAAACTAAAGTAGATAAGAGTTAGACAGTAGTAAGCGGTAATGCGCTACTGAAGATATTGGAAAAGGGTCCATGTACATTCAGGCAGGTTTTTTTTTGCTTGTTTGTTTGAAACAAAAAATGGAAAAACAAAAACATTTTTCATTTTTTCATTTTTTGTTTCAAACGAAAAACGGATCACAAACCTTTATCTCAACTTATGTTACTCATAACTTAAATATTTAACTATATGATTTGTCTTCTTTGAACATACACATTTTTGTAGTGCTTTATCTTGACACAAATGAGAAGACATTTGAAAACCATGTTAACAATTTTTTTACATCATTGTTAACATTCATAATGTGTTCATTAGGATCATCCCATTAGTTCTCATAAGTTTGATGCAGAGCAGCCCAGCACATCCATAGACTTTCATAATTTGGATATCACAGTCATAAGTTTTTAATTTAAGGAAGAAAAAAAAAAGACTTTTCAGAAGGGAGCGCAATTTTCCCTTTAGTCTGCCCAAATCATTTTCTGACAATGCAGGGACAAGCTCGTACGGGTTAAACACCGACGCCTGCTGCGATGACTTTACAGGACATTTATCTTAAACACACACAGCGTACATATGACCAAACCTTAATACGTCAGCTTTTACACGGTTTTATGTGGGGCTTGAACTTATTTTTAGCCTACTACAGCAGGCTAGCATTAGCTTTCCCTATAAGTGGTCCAGCTGGTCTCCCGTCTTTGACTTTAGGCTGCTTTATGGTGTCCACTCTCCTGCATTTCTCCAGAATATTTCTCCTATTTTGGGTGTGTTGGGTTTGGAGTCTGACAAAAGGCGCAGTCTATGCAGTATGTTGAACATCTGTGTCCTCTATTGTTAAATGTGTCGCTAGCAACATATTCCCACGTAAGCGGACCTCCCTGATCGGCAAAATGGCTATCAGTACAATAATACACCGATCTCAAACTTATCTCTGTTCTTGTGTTGTCCTTAATCCATATATGAAAAATCAAGCTGTCCGTCTGTTGCGTCAGTGTGTGTGAATGAACGAACAGCTCTCTACATGGCATGTGCAGATCAGAGAGAACTTCCGGGTTAGGCCACTTGGCTCAAAATCAAAAATGAGCTCTCCTTATCAGTTTATCAGATAAAGAATTGTGATCCTTTTTTTTTTTTTTACAAAAAATGAGAAAAACGGGAGTATTTTTGTTTTTTTTTCCTTTTTGTTTCAAACGTAAAAAAAACAAACTGCCTGAATGTACACGCACCCTTTTCCAATATCTTCAGTTGTAGCGCATTACCGTCATCAACTGGGTATTTAAGTAGAACTTCCGTTTTACATAACTTCCATTGTGAATTTTTTATTATTAAACTTCTCTTGGGCCTTTTTCTTTTGTGTTGTGAGTTTTTCTGTTGTGTTGTGTTGTGAATTTTTATGCCATGTTGTGAGTTGTTCTGTCGTGTTGTACGTTTTTCTGTCATGTTGTGAGTTTTTCTGTTGTGTTGTGAATTTTTCTGGTGTGTTGTTTTCTGAATTTTTGTGTCGTGTTGTGAGTTTTTCTGTCATGTTGTGAGTTTTTCGTTTTGTGTTGTTTCGTGAGTTTTTTGTCCTGTTGTGTTGTGACTTTTTTTTCTGTTGTGTCATGGGTTTTGTTGTGTTGTGTTAACCCTTCTGGGCCACCGTACACTTTGAACATACCTGTATCTTAACAGAACCTTTGAGCATAGAGACAATATTTAAATGTCAGTGTGCCTAACAATCTTGTTGTATTGTAGAAATGAACATGTTTATTGAAATTTCTTTGGTAACCTGACAGGCTGAATGGGTCCAATGAAAGCTAAATGATGCCCTTGGGCCAAGGTTAAATTAGGTAGTTTAAGGCACTAGATATTATTTTAATATTTACCAGCTTCAAAATGCAATCTGTAAACTACAAATCTGATTTTGATGGTTTATGGGCTCCAAAGGTCTACTGGAACAACTTTACTAGCTTTCATGGTGCACAGAGGGAATCAAAAATTGGGTGAGATTGGGACTTCTGTGACACTTGAAGTATTAGTGAAACAACTTTATTGATAGACCAATGCATTTTAGTAAGTGGCTTTCATCCGGGCCATTTTGAAAACAACAAATGATCACAGTTTAAATAGAATATATTATATAGGAAGGAACACAAGTCAGTCAATCATATAACACAAGAACAGGATGACCAATCAGTTTCATGGAGGTAGTAATTCTGATTTTTTTGGATAACATATGTCACAGACTAAATAATTACAAGGGCTTAATTACAAGTAAATATCACATAGAAATAAGAGGAAATCTAAAAAAATAAAGAAAAGGAAAATAAAGTTGAAATGGCACTACATGAGGGGAAGTGCAAAAAGAAAGCTATGTATTCTAAATTCGCTACTGAAACTATATAAAAAACACAAACAAAAAAATGCTCTTCTGGTTTACATGGCATCAAACATCATCAAACATGCTATTATTACATAAATAATCTAGATAAAATTAATATCTAGCACATGTCTCTTCTATTTTTGCCACGCAACTTGAGTTTCTGGTTACATTTCAAGAGTAACAATCTGCAGTGCAGTCATGACACTGTGAGTTAGTGCTGTTTGTTATAACCCGTTTATAATAACAACCATCTGGGAGAGTTGTCAAGGTGCCCATTGCAGGAAATAAATTGTCATCATTGGTCGAAAGGTTGGCAGGGGAATTGCTTGGACATCAGGTGGGCCTGTGTGGTATTAGGAGCAAAGACGGGCTGGGGTGAGAGACAAACTAGGAGAGGACGGAGAGAAGGGGGAAAAAAAAGAAAGAGGGAAGGATGGTTTATAAATAACTAGCATTGCATAACCACCACTGCCTCCCCTGCTCCTGGGCTTTGAAATGCCTCTGCCAACATACACAGACAGAGATACTGAAATCTCCAAAGTAAGTGAAAGGGATTTGAAGCAGCAGCGCTAAAGAAAGAGGGGGGTGTTCCAGAAAGGGAGCTAGCAGCCTCAGTATCTGCTGCGTCAGTGGACTACTGAATGAGCAAATATGAACGTGCTCATAATACTGCGGATTTATTCTGTTCCTATTTTCATTTCCAGCAATTGGATCAATGACTTTCTGTGCTTGGCCATCATCATCATAGATGCAGCGTGGATAATTTTGCTCTCAAATCCTTCACAGTAAAACATAATGACTTATACATCTTAGAAAGAAATGTAGCATAAGGTTAGAAGGTGACAACATGAGTCCTGTAAAATTCATGAGGTTAAAAGGATAATGTAGGTCATTTGGTTGGAGTTAGTTGTTTTCTTTGCTGAATTGCTAAAGCATGGCAGACTCAAATTGTTGTCATTGTTTAAAATTAATTATTGGTTGCACTTAAAAGTCTTCAGATTATGAAATGAGCATAGGCTCCATATGATTATCATAGGAACCCCATCTAATAGATGTTATTCATGTGTAAAAAATG
Source organism: Apricaphanius iberus (assembly GCA_028564705.1). NCBI lineage: Eukaryota > Metazoa > Chordata > Actinopteri > Cyprinodontiformes > Aphaniidae > Apricaphanius > Apricaphanius iberus. Next base: position 1,327,113 of record JAPXFQ010001903.1, on the reverse strand, counting down.
AGTAAATCACCTCAAACATTTGTATGTTGCCTTCAAAATATCTAAGGTTGGAGTTGTACATTACATGTTATTTCAGCATGAAACAAGCCATGTTGCATGTGTTCATTACACCTGTCAATAGCAACTGCTCCTTTTGAAGCTGTTCAAAGATTAAATTGCATGTGTGTGGCTCTGAAGTCCAGTTTAAACATCCCACTTAAATATAAACAATAAGACTGGTTAGGTTATAATTAGGTTATAATAGGGGACAGATATGATAAGATTTCATCATCTTTCTGCTCCCTTTTGCATATGGGAATTTAAATTATCCAAAGAAGAAAATGTAATGTTTTTTTGTTTTACCATGGAGAAATAAATTTGATTGATTGATTGTATATATGGTCACCCGTGTCTTGAGTTCGTTGCTAGTTCCAGGTCTTCGTCAACCCATAAATAAATCATGTTTTTTCATTGTGGCCTGTCTGTATTTGGGTCCTCATGCCACCAACTCCTGACAGTATCACCTCACTAAATTCAAAATTTCCAAGTTAGTCCTTTCTTCTAATGGATTTGAAAACTCTTCTTTTTTTGTTGAAGCCTAAAAAGCTATAAAAGTCTAACTCCAAAGAGCAAACAAAAAAAAACATATTTTTATAGATTTGCATTGCATGTCTGATGTTTAAGCGCCCAAGCTACATGTTTTGAAGGTCAACCAGAAGGAACCATAAAATCAGAATATCCCAAAGAAGATGAATGGTTTTTTCACATCTATGCTTAGCATGTAAAACATAGTAACAACTTGCAATATTAAACTGTTTAGTCATACTTTTAGTAGTTGGTATCTCATTTAAGTTTTCACACTACTGATTTCACACACAATTGCACCAGTTAATGTGTGTCAACTGTTGAATTAAAAGTTATCAAATAATTCTGTGCATGTTCAAAACAGAGACAAGGAACCAATTTCCAGTTCTTAACATTTATTTTGAACAGATTAACAAATTGCAGTTTTACAGAGGAATTTTGCCCCCGTCAGTTCCTCTGTGGTCCAGATTTAAAGAAATCTGAACAATTAACTGATCTTCATTTCACAGCTTTATAGACAACCGGGCCTCTAGGCGTTTCTAATCTCTCCAATCAGAACATTTTCATACAGTGTCTGAGCTCTTATTTGCTGTCAGAGAATCCTGGAGTCAGAAGATGGGTCGTCTCTTGTTCTGGGTCAAAGGTTCATTATAAAGATTTATGGTTAAATGGCTATCTGCTTCTCTAAAACTTTCCTCCCAGTTTCTTATCTAAACATCCTGCTTTTACAACATGCCATAAACTTTAGCCAAAAGTTTTAAGACTTAAAAGCTTAGCCCCATAAACCATACTGACAAACATCTCTTTACCATCATGCAAGCTAATTAAAACAGACTTTTACTTTCTGAATACTAACTACAGATTATATAAACATATTTAATACGAGACTGTTATATAAAGTAGCCCCAAAAAACATGAGTCACGACACAACTAATGCCTTCAACGCCCGTCCGTTTTGAACTTTTTCATAAAAGACGGCTGCAAAATAATGTGGTTGCACATTGCTGATTTATTTTCCCCTTCTCATATGAGAATCCAAGTATTTTTGTAACCCAATTTTTCCATGTACCTACTAATCACTTTTATTTTCTTCCACTTTTTATCTGAAAATGTTTTTTTTTTTTCTCTTCTGCTGCCCTCAGCCAGCGGTACTGTATGTGCAACCCTGATGTGGTGCAGCAGTTTCATAACCCGGACACCATCTTCATCCTGGCCTTTGCCATCATCCTTCTCAACACTGACATGTACAGCCCCAACATCAAGCCAGACCGCAAGATGCTGTTGGAGGACTTCATACGCAATCTGCGAGGTAAGGGGCCTGGCTTTACACATAAGCTGCCTGTAAAAAAAGCACACCAAGGGAGTTAAATGACAGTAATTAGTTCACATAATCGGTTAAAGCGTGTAGGTGACTGATGATGTGTTGTGTGTGTTTCAGCTGAGAAAAGTGTTACTGAGCTGGATTTTTTAACGTTGTGGGAAGGTTTTAAAGCAGATGATGAAAAAAAAACTTTTTTCTTACATTTAAAATTTGTGGTTCAGGACTTTTTAGATGATCTATTTCACAGAATGAGAGTATGGAAAGCTGAGGCTAAGGAATTTTTAAGAAAGACTGATCACATAAACTGTTTAAAGTATTTGTTTCCCGAGAAAAAAAAATACATGGAGGAAACTCTCTTTTGCATCTACTTATTTACATGTGGCCCAAACTTGATTCAATGAGTTGAAAGCACACTCTTACATTTAAAAGAAAAACATGCAAAGGAATAATCTAGGTATCATCCCACCGATGTTGGTCCCCCGTGTTTTTGCAAGTCCAATGTCTAGGTACGTGTCTACTGGAGACAATATTTCCCAGGTCCAACTTTTCAGGGGCAAGTTGAACCTCAAGTCTCAAGTGCTCTAATGAAATGCATGTCTTCGTTTTTTTACTCTACCAACAACACTTCATTGCTGTAGGTTAGCAATTAACTTTTAATTAGCCTTTAATTAGCATTTAACAGCTACTTTTTTCACATTTTATTCACCAAGCAAAAAACTATTATAAGCAATCATTTTGAAAACTGATAGTGTCATTAAATTTCTATATAATTAGAAATACTAATGTGCATTTCTACTCAAATGAAATAATTAGAAGAGACTAAAAACCTGTTAATCTTGGATTTCTGAATGAATCAAGCAAAGTACTTTTTATTTTGCCTTTGTAATGACCTTATAGACCTACAAGGTAATACATGTGTTAAAGTTGCTTAGTCTTCAAACTATATTTTAATCTGCATTTAAAACATCGAGTTAAAATGACAATAGTGTTTGTGAATGATGTGAATGACCTAGGTTACAATGAGCCTGGCACAGTGTAGAGAATAAAGGGAAAAAAAGTAAATCTTATGAATGAACAGCAATAATTTTATTTTGAGATTTTAGAGGTATCTTGAGTTTATTTTGTGTTTAAAGATGTCCATGTGATTTTAATCATGAAGGTAAAGCTAACATGAACAGACTGTTAAGAGGCATTATCGGCCCACGGTTCATAAACAACGCTGGCTAATAATCAAGTGCATCCTATCACAGTAATATATGCACAGCAGCTGTCAGAGCTGCAGTCTGTTGCCAATATAGCAGCTTGCTTTCACTGCTGATTACATGGTATAAAAATTGTTTAACACTTTAGTCATGAGACCAAAAGACTGAGGTCTTTTTTTCTGATGTACTCTTAGCTCAAGTTTAAGTCTCAAACTCAGGTTGCCGGGGTTGGCAGGCTGCATTAGCCATCACAGGGGGAATGTTATCAATTCAATTCTCTTTAAACACATTCAAGAATAAAATGTGTAGCCTATGTTCACACTGACCTGCATCTGGAGGAATGATTTATGCTTTTTGTCATGTCAGTATATTCAGTTGTTCATGGAATTCTGCCGCCGTCATTTTGTAAGGTTGTGTTTTTGTTCGTTACTGGAGAACTAACAGTACATCAACAAACACTGATTAAGAATAAAGATAAATTTAACTTTCTTTATCAGTAGTAAAAATCTTCATTCCCAAAATATAGTTAAAATCCTTATCAAGAAAGCAATTCATCTCCCTTCACATATCTATCTGTTCTATATTTCTTGCTGGATGGAAGGCAGTAAATTTGAATAAAATAACAAGTAAAAAACAGCAGCAGTAAATGTCCAACCGTTTTAGGTTTGCATTCAGTTAAACCTGCCTGCATAAATTTAGGAGATAAATATAACGGTTATGTTTCTCCCCGTACCCTCTGAGCTCTACAAATTCTCTTATAGTGACACAGACCAAAGAACACCTGTAAATCTTGCTCCAGTACGCAGACAACTCCTCATTCACTGCATGTTGAGGAAGAGACATGAGTCTCGTGGTTTAGCTCTCCCTCCACGTAATCAATCAGAGACTGCTGAGGTCGATGCAGAACAACTTCAGTACATTCATCCCATCTGTTCCTCACAATTAAATTAGCTTGGAAAATCAATTCCAGCATCTTATGCAAATTAAAATAGGCCACTCTCTTTTGGCCTTTCGATTCGTCTTCTGCTTATGTTTTCCATCCATATCTCCATACATTATCTTATCTAACCTATCAGTGTTATGCTGTCTGTTTACTCCGATATCTTTCCTCGTTTGTATTCTGTTTCTCAACTTTTTGTCCAAGCTTGTCCTCACATACTGACAAAAGAACAGTGCACTCAGCTACCTGGCTGGGGTAAAATGCAGTCATGCCTCTGAAATCTGCAGTCAAGACGAACCATTAAAATGTATTAACTAATGAAAGGCCCTACTTTGTTATCTTAGACTTGGTTAGCTTCTGAAATTAATCCAGTGAGCCAAAATTGTATTGTTTGGATCCAATATTTGTTAAGAAAGTGGGGAAACTTAATTGATGAGATGTAACATATTTTTGAACTCAAACAAGAAGGCTCAGTGTGCAGAGCAAAACTTCATATATCTTTATAAGAGGCTTTATTTTAATCACATATAAATGACATGCTTGACAGCTGGAGATAGGCACCAGCACCCCCGTGACCTATTAAGGATTAAGCGGTTAAGAAAATGGATGGATGGATGGATAAATGACATGCCAAAATACCTGGTTTCCTATGGAGAAACTGAGATTTTAGTATGATGGAGACCACAGATTTGAGGTTCTCCAGGTATGTATTTATGTGGTTTATCTCCAACATAATTTTTTATTCTAATTTTAAGATTATGTTTATGAGCAGAAGAGATTGAAAACAATTGTTGTAATACACTTTTTTTTTTACATTACATATCTGCTGTTCTATTTAAAAGGCATATGCTAAGTTTCCCCAGAGATCTTATGGGATCCCGCAGGACAAGCAGTGGCAGTGCAACACTTTCTTATTTCCGATTTCTTCTCTTGTGCCAAACACACAAAAAATATTCACTCGTTAAATAATAATAATGTTACTTTTCCAAAAGGAAACCAGAAGGCATTTGGATTTAATTAGAAGCAGTACCACTGGAACTGTAAACATACCTATAACCATTACATGAAAAACCTAAAGTACATAACAAAATACACAAATGTATTACATAAATTCTATAAAATCAGATAAGTGTAATGTAAACTATTTTCATTATTCTTTTATCAAAAGATTTGTATGTATCCGCAGCAAAATGATTACTTGTATTTAGAACGAGCCTTAAGGCACAGATTCAATTTCATACTTTTTAAAATGTTGTGGTCCAAGGCTTTGTCTTAGCCACAACAAAATTAATCTTGTCAAGTTTTAAATAGGGTTTGTAGAAGAGAAACCACTATAATGATTGTAGCTTTGCTGGCGCTAACCACAGGAGGATAAAAAATGGCCACCGCTAAAAATGCTTAAAAAATTTTTTTTTTCTGTAAAAGAAAACATATTATTTTCAAAGATGCAAACCAATTTTTGTCCTCTTTACGGTGTGCAGAGGGACCAACATTAACGACAAAAAGGGCAAAGAAAACTTAGAGACAAAAAAGGGAAGGACTGGCAAAAAAGCAACGAGACATAAATTAGAAGCCAAAATGCTTCTTTTTAATTTGACACTTGGCACACATTTCCCTGTGGTCATCACCTTTTTACCCATGGCCCCTTTAATGTGCAGCGAAGTCTCAGCAGTGTCCTTTCATGATTCACTGGCATTTCCATCAGTTGTGGTAGGGCAGCTTCATTCCCTTCAGACATTAAAAACCTAACGTACCACATAGAGGAACACAGCTGTGTTGATATAATGGGGAGCATTCTGAGGGCACTCTAAGCCTAATGACATACAGCTTTACCTCTGTCGAATACCCTAGCTTTGAGGTGCATTATTTTCTATACTTCAAATCTAATAGTAAGGTGGTATCTGGATGTATTATTTGTCAATTAGTCCTTTCTCTTTTATGGATTCAAGGAGAAATAAACAGAAAGCTAACAAAAAAAAAGTATGATGTTGGATTAAATAACATTTTTGGACCGCTTTTCCAGGTCACTCAATGTTGTTTTAATGCAGCTTGTGTTTGATTATTTTTTTTATATGGATTGTATTTCCATTACTACCTTAGGTGTCGATGATGGAGCAGATATTCCAAAAGACATGGTGGTGGGCATCTATGAAAGAATACAACTGAGAGAGCTCCGCTCAAATGAAGATCACGTCACTTATGTTTCCAAAGTTGAGCAATCCATAGTAGGCATGAAAACGGTAAGGATGCAAAGTCACAATTTTCTTAGATACCCCTACTCAAAGAGTACATCTAGTTTTAATCATGGATTTTCTGTGCTAATCAACCCAGTCATTATTCATAGCCTTATCACAATCACTTTCCACATTTATTACTCATTAAATATCTCATCTACAGCTCATTCATTAACACAAGTCATTACTTCATCTAGATAGGTCATTAACTGTTGCTATCACTGAACTCCTTAAACAATTTAAATGAACACTAGGGTGCTGTTGCTGTGCAGTCGTAGCAACACCCATTGGTGACACTGAATGGTGCCCATATGGAGGTTGTAAGTGCCCTTATGGAGTTTAGCAACATCAATAAATGTTTTGGAACTCAAAGTGCATTTTTTATTAAACTAACATAATTTCAGCTTTAAGAGGTTCTAATGAAGAGACGGATTTATCCTACAGCACACTTTATCCTACTGTACAATAACCCTGGTTTGGTGTATATATTATCCTTTATTTTTATTTGTATTTATTTTTGTTTCCTTTTTTCAATTTCACTTATTTAAGTTCTGTACTGGAGAGAAAAGTTGCCAGAGTCAAATTCCTTGTATGTGTCATACTTGGCCATTAAAGCTGATTCTGATTCTGATTCTGACAGCAATTTAAAGCCAGCCTGCTTGCTGCCAAAAAAATTTTTTCTGCTTTGAGTATCTCAAACATTGTCAAAATTAAACAACTTAATAGATTTATGTTGCTAAAATTGGAGATGGAAGGATTAAAAGTAAGAAAAATCACCAAACATGCTATTAGTTTAACATACCAAAATAAAGCAGCAGAGTACTAGGATTATAGAGAGATTTTTGCAGCTCAAGAAGCTTGTTGAGTGATTTGCTCAAACCAGCTATATGACAGATTTGCTCTGTGTACGGCCTAGCCGGTAGGACATTACTGTATGTCCACTGGTTAACAGTTAGGCAACCACTTAAGGAAATTGAGGATAGAAGAGAAAGAAAAATGTGAAGAAGAGAGTGGTAAATAAAGTAACATTAATGTGACATTATTGAAATTATAGATTGTATTTATTGTTGTAGAACTGCTAATTTGCTAGTCAAATTGTTTAGGATGATGGCAGCATTGTTTTTAAGAAATAAACAGCGATATGTGACTCGAGTTGATTTTATTCCCAACTTATTTGTTATTTATAATCAGTGTTTGTATGTGCGTGTGTGTGCACCTATTAGTGCTGTAAAAGTTAATGTGATAATAGAGCACTAATGCACCCACCGCTGAGACTGAGAGAAACGGAGAATGTGTCCCGCAGTAAATTAAGTCCAGACTGTCCAGGCGTGTTAAAAAAAAAAAAACGTTGCAAATCACAATTACTAAAACAAGTATTAACTACTGTGGTGTGTGGCTACAACAATCATTTATAAAGAAATAAAATAATGAAAAAGTACTAAATATTATTGAAAACAATGTCCGCCTACAGTACTGTATAAACACGGATGAGGCTGTAGTCTGGATTGGCATTTTCTTATATTTTATTACTGACACTCTTGCATAGAAGCCTGTCGGGGCTACCTCGACTTCCTTGCACCAGTCACCTATGTCTCATCATGTGTGACTCCCTGTAAGCAGCTTGTGCAGTTGCCTTTTCTGAGTTTGTTATTGATCTGAATTGCTGCACTCATAATAAATCTTATTTTTCTTTAAATGAAGACTACTTTGCAATTAGGTTAAATCAAATACTCGTGTTACTGACTATGGTTAAAAAAATGTGAATGACTGACTTTTCTCCCTTTAGAGGCACTTTGGTATAGTTTAACCCCAAACCCAGTGCCAAAGCATCAGATTTTCATATATATATATATATATAAAAGCTTGAATAGATGCCCACTGAGTATGTGTTATTGTACAAAATTTGAAGTAGCCTGTGATGCAATGGGTCATCAGCAACCATCTCACCTTCGGCTCTAATGTGGTCAGGGCCGGTTATGGATCTGTGAATTCTATTTTTTGTGGAGGTTTGGGTCTGGTCTCCTCATAACACAGACAATGCTTTGTTCTTCTGGGTGTTTGGAAGAAAATCTTTTCTTTGGTAGTATACAGCCTGCACTGTCCAACGACTTAGAGACTTTAGACATAGATGATACTTTCCTTGACTTTATCAGGCTTTCTCCAAGAACCTACTTGATCATTTCCCATAACTAGCCATGTACCTCTGGAAGCCTTTTTGAAACTTACCAGATACATTATCATGACTCAGAAGGTACCTTCCTGGACTCAATAGGTACTTTCTGAAACTACCAAATATTTTTCTGAAAGATTTGTGGAACTTAACCTGTACTTTCCCCAAACATACTAGGTATTTTACAGAACTTAACATTATTCTTCTGAGACTCATCAGTTATTTTCTCGAATTTGACAAATTTTCCAGAAATTACAAACTAATTTCCTAAAATTGACATGCCAATGTTTTTTTTTACTTTTGTGGGATTTCGCTGGAATTTACTATCTATTTTCCTGGAACATTCACATGATTTACGATGGACTTTTTAGGAACATATATGAATATAGGAATAACGTCCTGAAATTAACAACCAAGTAAGGATGTAACAGAACCACTTTTTTCAAACTGATATTACACTGATGTTTGGGAAAAAATGCATGAATTAAAGGACAGGTTGTATTTTCTTCTCTGCTTGTTAAAAAATAATGGTAAATTGGAGAAAAAAATATATTGATAAAAATGATCACAAAGCTAATATTTCAAGTGTGGAATAAACATTGTCGGTGAAATTATTGCAGAGTTTCCACATTTTAAGTATCGGTTAATTAACCGGTGCCAGTACAAATACATTAGAACGGTATCGGCCAGTATCAGTATTGGTGCATCATACCAAGTATTTTCTCGAGTATAAAAGCTACTTTCTATTGTGGAATCCACTCCTAACTTTCCTGTAACATAATCGGAACCTATACTACTATGCACCAAGGTATTTCATGAATTTGCCAGGTACGTTTTGGTACAGTACTTAAGCTCTGGAAAGTACATTGTAAATTCAAAAAAGTAACTAGCATCTTCATGAAAATAACTTCTGGATTATGTTGTTCCATCCATTCCTCTGCAGACATGGTACAAACAAATCTAAATTAGTAATGCTACTGAATTGTTTTATGGCTTATAGTTTCAGAGATCAAAAATGACTTTTAAAGACAAAAAAAAGTCAGATAAAGACATTACAGCATAAAGGTTTTGCTTTTTAATTTAGTAATTTTACTGTGTCCTCAAGGATTCCCCTTTTCTGGGTTCACCATTACCATTGAATGTCTTTTAAAAAAAGGTTAAGAATTTAGTTTGAATCTTGTGTACAAAATATACCACACATCTTTATGGGGTTTGAGATGTTCCCAGGCGTCTTATGGTCTTGTGATTCTGTTCAATTTAGTAAGTCTGTTCCTGAGCCATTAGCTGCTGTCCAGAGAAAATAGATGACAGAGCAGTTAAAAACTTGCGGAACTAAAGGCATGCAATCAGCTTCATCCACACTTTATTTTGTTATAGTTTAATCTTAGCTCGTTCCTAACTTTCCAAATGACATTGAAACACTGACATTAAAGAATTGCACGTGTCTTTCTCATACCCTCTTGGCTTGTGCCTTTTCAGACTTTCAGTGATAGATGAGCAGCTATGGGATTACAGAGGGAGTGCTGTCATACCCAAACAATGATGGATTGTCATGACAGGAAGTGAATGTTCTCACCAATGGGACCAATGTGCCATAAAAAGAGATGTCTTTGTTCATTTCCATGTTAGAAAGTAAACCTCTGATCCTATTTCAAGTTTTTAGCACTCTCTAAAAATGTCATCTTCCAGAATTTAACTTTATTTGTCTATCTATTTTCACATCAACTCCAACCAGCTTAACTTCTCCTATACTAAAAAAACCATCCCCACACAGCATAAGGCTGCCACCATGATGTTTCACCTTGGTGATGGTGTGTTCATTGTGTTGTATGCAATGTTTTTTTGTTTTTGTTTTTTTTGCGTATATAGCATTTTGTCTTGTCTGCTATTATGGTTAAAGCTTTTTGCTTGGCTGGTTAAGGCCACAGATTCATTCAAGACCTGACTAATGTGAGCCTTAGTCTTTACAAGGCTGTTTTGGCAATAATTTTCTTCATGAAACAAATGTAACATTAACTTTAATATAATAAATAAAACAGTTAAAATGTCCACTTATTCTCCGTATCTATTTACAATGCTATACAACATTTGTCAAACTGTCTACATTATTAGAGGTATCTAATTGGTATAAATCACATGTTAATTAATTAAAGCACTAGATCAAAATGAATGCATTTAATAAAGAAGAACTACAAAAATGTAACATAATTTGTTTTAACTGACCATTGGATTATAGCAAAGAGCTAGTAATGTGAACATTGGTCTGTGGTGAATATGCTTCATTAGGTGTTAGTTATATAAATACCACTTTGCCATTGTAGTGGTTTGAGGCATATTAGTAACAATAGTCTACAATGGGCTAAATTAAAATTAATCTTCATCCAGTTATATTCTGTGACTTCATGAGGTAATTTGTTAAACTTTACTTTTTTTAGGGTATCAAATTAAAGCATGCACACACAAAATCACACACAACTTTCAGATTTTTATTTGCCCAAAAATGCCTAAATGGTTGAAGTCACTATGCTGGCTAACGATAACACCTATCAAAAATACAGACCCCACCAGGATTTGTCCTTTAAAGCCGATAAAAGAGGCATTTCAGCCTAATGGTGTTTTTACGTTTTCGACATTAATGTAATGAGAGGCTCTCAGTAAAAGGCTGGGTCTGGAGCCCTTGTACCCTGCAGTGATGAGATCTGAGGGAACAGGCGATGAGAAGAGTTTGAAGAGGGCGAAAACAAGATTAGATCACTCTCCAAAGGCATGAGCCATAATCTGGTTAAACCTGGAGAGGCACTTAAAGCTCAGAAGAGCAACAAGAGCAACAAATTAGGGGGTAAAAAATTACACAGACTATACATATTTACTATTCTCGTTTGTTTTGTTTTAGAGTCGGGACTGCAAATATTTCATTAAGGAAGTATTGGGCTGAATTGTTTGGTTATCAATTTTAAGTCTTAATTACAACTCTTGTTGTCAGGGTAACACACTGTCAAACATCTCCTTAGCCAGTCAGAAGTAACCCTGGAAGCAGTCACTGCAGGTGCAGCCACCAGATGAGCCTAAAATGTCCAAACCGCTGTCTTGCCCTGAGGATATCATCAGCCTGCACCCTTTTAGCCATTGCTCATCTGCCTCCCCTTACCAGTAAAACGTATGCCAGTATACCCATCTTGACAGTTTGACAGATGCTTTCTGCAACCAAATCCGCAGCTGACAAACTTTCGAGTTATTATCCAACAAGAAAGTTAAAAAAATTGGAGTATGATTGTCCATCTCCCATGGTCTGTACTTGCCATGTCAGTTTTTGCTTCAATTAATTTTCACTTAAGACTTCTGGGAACTGTTAGAGCTGATGGCTATAAGCCTATTCTTTTTTTCCACATTCATATTTTTTGAGATTGTGTCCAGCATATTGGTTTGTAATTTAAATCTGAACCAAAAAATTGGGTGCGCAGGATTTTAATCTGTTTTGTTGAATATTTTGAACCCTCTCAAGTCACTTAACAAGACATTGTGTCATGCCTTCAGGTTCTTTCTGTCCCTCACAGAAGATTAGTGTGCTGTAGTCGACTCTTTGAGGTAACAGATGTCAACAAGGCACAGAAGCAGGCAGCACACCAGAGGGAAGTCTTCCTCTTCAATGATCTCATTGTGGTAAGATGAATGTCCCATCAGAAAGTTTTGGCCTTTTGGGTTTCATGTATTCTGCATCTCAGGTTTGTCTTAAAGAGATTCTCCACCATTATTAACATGCGTCATGTACTTTTTTATCATTGTAATCCTCTGACTCGCCTTGAAATACTCCCAATGGAATTGAACCAATTCAGCAAATTGACCTTTGTGAGGAGAGGCATGTCCTTTTCCTAGGATGTTTCTTAAACAACCAGTCAGCCTGTAGATTGCATCTAAGAGTTGTTATAGAGACATTTTCTTTTTTTTTTAGGGTGAGATTTTGTTCCTTCAATAAAAGAGGAATTTAATGTCTGTGTTTTTGCACATCTTCACCAGAGGGGCTACTAATGTTGATAGTATAGTCCATCAACCAAATTCATAGGTTGTTTGCACTTTTTGGTGCTCCATGTCTCAATTAAAGGCACTTATGTAAAGCAATCTTTATAAAAATGAACAATTTATTAATCCCTCACAATATCAGCAAAGATATTGTACTTGCTTGGCATTTTTGTGCCTGAAACATGAGTGGGGGTGGTGGTGAAGGCGGGGTCTCTTGCTTCAGTTAAGATCAAGACAAAATAAACACTGTTTGAAACCATCATAAAATATCTACAGCTTTTTTTATTCAAACAAGAAGGCTATTGTCTTTTATTGCCTGAGATATTAAGTTGTATTGTGCCCAACATATAGCTGCTTCCTGTGTGTTTTAGTTGGCACCTACTATAATGGCCATGTTGTTTAACTGCTTTAGGAAAAAATATCCTTCTGTAATCTATCAGGAAAGCAGAGCTAAAGCATGAAGAAGGTAGGAATGAGGGAAGAGATGAGAGATAAATTAAACATGAATGAGCGATGAGGAAATCTGGAGGTGAGCCCCATGGATATGGGAGTAAGGAAGAAGGGATGGTGAGATGGAGTGGGAGATGGTCTGATCTGATCTTACTTGCAGGCTGTGATGTAGGCATTTTTTTAGTCTACCATTGTGAACAAAGAGCTTCCCATCAAACCAAAGTGCTGTATTTATCGTTTTGTACATGTGCATTAGCTTCTTCCATAGGGTGACTGAGCTCAGCCTCAGAGATCTTGAGGGAGCTTCCAGTAGACTCACCTCTCTTCTGTAGCAAAAGAAATTAGTTCAGGGTGCCTACTGGGTGCATACCCCCAGAGATTTCCAGGCATGTCCTACTGAGGGGAGACTCTGGGGAAGACCCAAATAATGCTTCCCATACAGTAGGGCAAAACAGTATTTCCAGTCACTTATTGTGCATGTTGACCCGCTTAAAAGGATTAGGTCTGTAATTTTTATCATGAGTACACTTCAACTGTGAGACATACAAAAAAAAATATTTAGGATATCACATTTTGTGGTTTATTTACGGACCATCATAAATAACCATTCTTGAAAAATCGTGTAATGTGATTTCCTGGAAACTTTTTTACATTCTGTCTCTCACAGCTGAAGTGTATCTATTATCAAAATGAAAGACCTGTCTCATCTTTTTACGTGGGACAACTTACACAGTCAGTGGCTACCAAATACTTTTGTCCTACTGTATATTTATAAACCAAATTGCTTGATAGTGCCTTGGAATGCCCCAGATTGAGCTGGACGTGTTGCTCCCACAACATGATGTCAAAAAAGAAACTAGAAGACAATCAATGGAAGTATGATAAAGGAGGAACGGGATAAGAGAGAGTTTGTGGGTGAGGAAGAGACAAGCACTGTTGAAGATAAGGATGAGGGATAAGGAGATGAACTCTTTAAAGTGGGAAAGAAGAGTTTTACCGATGTTAAGGCGTGGACCTGTAACATTACCTTGAACGAGAGCAGAAACGATTGAGGTAGGGTAAAAGGCACAAACGTTTATAGAATACTCTGGATTAAAATTAAATAATTATTCAAGATATAAAGATTCTGCTTTGTTTTTATGTTTCCCCCATTTCTCTTCCCTCAAAAGTTTGTTCATGCTACAGCCAGTTGACAGCTTTAAAGCTGCTTCCTTTGCTTTGACAGCTGCAATGCACCACCTTCTCTGAAAGCCTCTCAACTGTTATGTTTTATAACTCAAAACTCTTGAGCTATTATTTCTAACAACAGTTGGTGTCAAATGTGGTGCACCTTCTAAAGAATAGGCTGGTCTTCTGAGTTCTTTTAGAAGCCAGTCATAAAGTAGCAAGTAACTCAAAGTTTTCTAGAGCATTGAGTGATCAAATCTTTAATGTTGTGTGTAGTAATGTTCTCATTCAGAGACATATGAGTGTCATTCATCCAAAGTATTTAACTACACTAATAATTATGTCAAGTACTGGTATCGTCTCAGCAGGACACACCCCAGCCCTTTCTCTTTTACAACCACTGAAGCAGAAAAGTGACTTAGCACTGCAGGAATGGAGGTCAAAAAGTCAATTTATAGTAAGTCCTGAAACAAGTTAAATGCCAACCTCAAAGCTGAATTTTTCTCCAACTGAAAATAAGAGTTATCTTGTTGTATTTTTGCCAGAGAAAAATGTTCTAGTGACAGACAAGAAAGCAGCACACGAATTGCCTTGAAAGATTTTACCCCAAGAGGAGAAAAGATTCAGACTTTATATTTAATTTGTCTCTTGTTCCAGCAGCTTGAACATGTCAAGAGGTGTTAAAGTGCCGATGTGATGTATGTGTTTGATACCACTTGCCGTGTAAGATAATACCAAACAGTATCATTATGAACATATTTGCTTAATTTTACTCTATTTGGAAGGTCATTCAGTGAAAAACCTCCAATGCATCTCTAATACGTCCTGACATAGATTCGCCCCAGAGTTATTTGTCATTCAAATGAAAGTAGTCCTCAGCCTGAAATAGTTTGACTTTAATACTGTCTGTCTGCCCTTTCGTTGAGTTCCACATGATAAACAGTTTTAAATAGTTAATGTTACTGAGCTGTTTTATTTATCCAATTTCTTTCAGATTTTGAAGCTTTGTCCAAAAAAGAAGAGTACTGCTGCCTATACTTTCTGCAAAGCTTTGGGCCTACTTGGCATGCAGTTCCATCTTTTTGAAAATGAATGTAAGTGACTGTTATGTCATTGCTATTTAAAAATGGAAGTGGCAGAATTTGGAGTAGTAAATATAATTCTACAAATGCATTTGCTTTCCAGTCCATCAAATAGTGCAATTTAGGTTTGGGGCCATGAAATACGCCCCCCTTTAGAGCAAACTAGCAAAATCTTGGAAAAGGTTTTTGATGACACTCAAGATTTACTCAGCCACATGATACCTTCAGGCACGTTTAAAGACAGATTTTATATTGGGAGTTGAGTTTAAAATAGTTTAGATCTATCCTAATTGCAGTATTTCACTGAATAGTTTGTCTCTGTAAATACTTACCACAAGACAAAAATAAATAGGTATTAGAAAAAATAAACTACTACCAATTAAACTTTTAATAAGCTTCATTTCCAGCTTCCTGCAGGAACCATCTGGAACTAGAGGAAGGGATTTATTAGCAGTATTTTTTACCTTTTGTTTCTGTCCTTAACTAGAGAACGTCTAATAAGGGGAGAAGAGCCACTCTCCCTGAATGTCTGGCTTTTGAACTGGTTGCAGTTCCACTCTGGTTCCATATGAGGGCACTTTCCTGACGAGTGCAGAATTAATGGAGGTCTATGGAGCAATACCCTTCAAAATCCACTTTTCTCAGAATATAATATTTTGTCTAGTAATTTTAATATTATATTTGAAAGGTGATGCAAAGAAATTACAAATTGCTAAGTGTGAGATTTTTTAAATTTTATTTATTTGCTTTAAAAAGTAGGCAATGTCATGCACATCGTACGACCAGAGTTAATGCTATACGGCAATCTTATTTACCTGTTTAAATTTCACAGTACATACATAACCATAGGCAGGTAAAAGTACCAGCAAGAAAAAAAAAAGTTGTTACGTTGAAGAAAAAAAACAACATTCTAGTGCCGCTCCAGATACTGCAATGCCGTCAAGCTGTACCTTTGGTCGTAATCAGACTTTCGCTGTCCAATCAGCGTTCATTAGCACAATGCTAGCCTGTTATGGGCAACAACAACTCAATCTGTAAGTAAACAAAAGGACATAAGTAACCATTCATTCAACTTTCGATGTTTAACCCATGTTGAAATTGCAAATCCTACAATCAAATCTGAGATTTCTCAAAGGGTGATAAATTTAGCCGTAGAGCTCCATAGACTGGGTGTTTCTCAATGCCCAGAAACCTTACCTTGATGCCTTGGTCCCGCCCCAGTTGCCTGGGAGATATCTTATCAGGGACCGCCAAGGCGTGTTCCAATGTTCATGTTCTACCGAGGAATCTGTCCTCCGTTTGTTAGCCGTTTAGCTAACTAACCAAGGATACATCAGACGTGCCTTGATGCCTTCTCTCGGTCAAAATTTTTCCAGAATACAGCGCGGTAGGAGCTACTTCGGAACTAAATTTCTATTTTACATGTAAGTCAACTAATTTTAACCATTTGGCTTATATCTAAAACTTTTTTGTTTTTTATTATTTTTTAGATCCTAAGCAGTTATATATGGTTGGTTAGTTGCTTAGTAGTTGCAGCTTTGGTGGCTACCAGGTACTAATTCATTTGCACATTTGGTTTAACTGACATATACAAAAAAAAAGTTAAACCCTCTTTATACATTTCCAGTTCCCTGGTTGAAGTAATATTACTACGCTACAATGTTACTAGATGGGCGGGACGTAAACAGAGCATGTAAGCCGGCAGGTGCGGTCATGTAAGGCAGTCCATGCAGCCAAATGGGTGGGTTTCACAGAAAAAGTTTTAAAAATCCAACAATAAAATGTTTTAAGATGCCAAAAACCGAAGCAGCCATTAGCTGTGAGAAAGACGAGGGTGTGTTTGAAAATCTATCAGGGGTAAGCCGCTCTGCCTGCAGGGGCGGTTCAGACACCACTAGCACTCAACTTTCAACCAGTGATGTCACTAGTTGAACACTCAGTCGTGTTCTAGGAAAGGGAGGGGCAGCTGCTCAAACAGTAGAATTCAGGAGGATTACTCATACATGCGTGAATTAAGCCAAAAACCACTGTGGAGGGGTTTATTATGAGAAAATTGCACTACCAGATGGTTGAAAACTCCAAAAACCTGATTTAGCATGATATAGGCCCTTTAAGAAACCCTCTCTTGATCAAAACGACTTAATTAACTATAGACCGATATTTAATCTTCCCTTCTTATCTAAAATTCTTGAGAAAATAGTTGCACACCAGATATGTGAGCATTTAAACAATAATGAGCTGTTTGAGACGTTTCAGTCAGGCTTTAGAGCTCATCACAGCACTGAAACAGCTCTGGTGAAGGTTACTAATGATATTCTCATAGCCTCAGACAATGGACTGGTGACCATTCTGGTCCTGTTAGATCTCAGTGCTGCCTTTGACACTGTTGATCACAATATTCTCATAGAAAGGCTTCAAAGTGTCGGTATAATAGGAACAGCACTAGGTTGGTTTAAATCTTATTTGTCTAACAGATTTCAGTTTGTTCAGGTAAACAATAGATCTTCCTCAACCTCAATAGTTACTTGCGGAGTACCACAGGGTTCAGTGCTTGGGCCGATTCTCTTTACTATATATATGCTTCCTATTGGTAAAATAATTAGGCAGCATGGGATAAAATTCCATAGTTACGCAGATGATACACAGCTATATCTATCCATAAATCCTGATGAATCCAATCAGTCAGGTAGACTACAGGAATGTCTGGAAGACATTAAAACTTGGATGACTCTAAACTTCTTGCTTCTAAATTCTGATAAAACAGAAGTTGTCGTCTTTGGACCAGAAGCTCTGAAAAAGAAACCACTTGGTCAGCCCCTTCACCTGGACGGCATTAAATTAGCCTACAGTAATAAAGCAAAAAACCTCGGTGTCATTTTTGACCAAGATATGTCATTTAGATCTCACATTAAAGAAGTCTGTAGGATTTCCTTTTTTCACCTTAGGAATATTACAAAAATTAGAACCATCCTGTCCAGGAGTGATGCTGAAAAACTAGTCCATGCCTTTGTTACTTCAAGGCTGGATTACTGTAACTGTCTATTATCAGGTAGTCCACAGAATACAATTAAAAGTCTTCAGTTAGTTCAAAATGCTGCTGCTAGGATTCTGATGAATATTAAAAGAAGAGATCACATTTCCCCTGTTTTAGCTTCTCTTCACTGGCTCCCAGTAAAATCTAGAATAGAATTCAAGATCCTCCTTCTGACATATAAAGCCCTTAATAATCTAGCTCCATCATACATAAGAGACCTGATTGTTCCATATGTTCCTAACAGAGACCTTCGCTCTCAGACTGCAGGTTTACTGGTAGTTCCTAGGATTTCTAAAAGTAGAATGGGTGGCAGATCTTTCAGCTATCAGGCTCCCCTCCTATGGAACCGGCTCCCAGGGTTGGTTCGTGAAGCAGACAATTTGTCTATCTTTAAAACTAGGCTAAAAACTTTCCTCTTTGACAAAGCTTACAGTTAGAGATATGTTTATAGGTAGTTAGAGTCAGGTCAGACAGGTAGATAGGAAGAGACAGGTTAATGTTAGTAGTCAGGCAGAGTGTCAAAAGTTAGGAAGAGATAGGAAGAGGTAGAGTAGCTAGGTAGAGATAGATTAATGTAAGCCAGGTAAAGATCCGGAGCCGGTCGCGGCTTACCGCCGCGGAAGAAATGCGCCCCACAGGGGCCAGCCAGCGCCGGAGAGAGGTCCCTCAAGGGGATCCTCCCGCACAGTGCGGCCGCCCATTACCTGCCGGGTTGAATCCCCCGGGCAGACTGTGCGGACCCCACCCGTTTATCTCTTAAACGTTTCTCGCCCTCTTCAACTCTGTCCTCTCAGTTCTGTCTATTTTTCCTTAAGATAGTTGTCGACTATCGGTCTCGTGCCGGTATTTAGCCTTAGATGGAGTTTACCACCCACTTTGGGCTGCATTCTCAAACAACCCGACTCCGAGAAGACCCCGGCATGACGGGGGCCGTTACCGGCCCTACACCGTCCACGGGTCAGGAGGACTCAGACAGAGTGTTGGTAGCCAGGTCTCCTAGTAGCTAGGAGACAGGTTAATGTTAGTAGCTATGCTGCTTTAGGCTAGGCTTTTGGAGGACATTATTAGGGTCTGTTCCTACTTTCTCTCCTACTTCTCCCCAACTGCATGATGTGCTGTCAATTCAAGCACTAACCTGTTTTCTATTATAGTAGGTGCTCCGGATTAGCCCTGCTTGACGACCCTGACTAAGATGGCATTGCAGTGACGGAAAATTCTCCACGTCCTGCAACAAACTTCTGCATCAGTTCTATTGCTCTGTGTCTCTGTTATGTATTCTCCAAGCCACAGACGGTCGCGGCAGATAACCGCTTGTGCTGAGCCTGGTTCTGCCGGAGGTTTCTTCCTGTTAAAAGGGAGTTTTTCCTTCCCACTGTCGCTGCATGCTTGCTCAGTATGAGGGATTGCTGAGAATTCCACGACGCAATCTTCTGTGGTTCTGTAATTTCTACACTAAACATTGTATTGTAATAACTCTTTTTGTAAAGTGCCTTGAGATGACATCTGTTGTGAAATGGCGCTATATAAATAAACTGAATTGAAATTGAAATTAATAGAAAGTGGCAAGGCTCTCTGTAGACAGGCTCCGCCTTAACTCTAACTCCCCCTTTCCACCGGACGCACCAGCAGCACTTTGCAGCACTGCATGTCATACGCAGCTGATACCCACTGCTGTAGTCAATAGAATCCTTTCTCCTGGAGGCGAAAGCGGCATGAGTTTTCCCTGCCACAGGAGCGTCATGTCGCACCACTTTTCTACATGTACGCGGCAGTCCTATTTTCTACACGGTACAAACATTTTCAAAATAAATGAAACTTGCTGCTTTCCGGTTGCTTTCCTTAAAAAAAACGTTCACTACCTGTGTGGCCCGATGAGAAGTCAATACCTCGCTGGAGAGTCTCATTTGTGTTTCATTAATGATGACAGACGGTTGATCATTGAAGTGGAGAAGCACTCTATCATGTATGACCCCAGTCACACTTTTTATTAAAACGTCAAGAAGGATAAAGCAGGGAGTGAAGTATCTGCTTTTATGGAGCAAGATGGTGAGTTTATCCTACTTATGAACATTAATCCCCCCCATTCTATATGCACCCTTTTCAGTTATGCAAGCTAAAATAAATGGGCCTTGAAATTTTAATAATTAAACTACAATGAACTTACCAAAATAGGGCCAAGCAGCAGAATATGCGAGTGAAACATGCTGCTCCTGTGACATACTGCTGACGCGTTTGGTGGAAAGCCCGGGTAACAGTGCTACACAAACCTCTGCTCATAACAAAGTGGGATGCGGCAATCCCAGGAGATCAAGGTCAAGGTAAATTTTATTTATATAGCACAGTTACAGCAGCATAAACCACCCAAAAGTGCTGAACAAGACACAAAACACAATCAGGAAAAACAATCAGGAGTAAAACATAGAATAAGATAAGTACAAAATAATTAATCACAATAAATAAAACTATTAAATACTATTTAAAATGCTCAAGTCAACCTGCATTAAAGGCCAGATCAAAAAGGTGTGTCTTAAGAAGGTATTTAAAAAGCTCTAAATTCTGTGTAGTCCTAATGGGAAGAGGTAAATTGTTTCACAACTTGGGACCAGCCACAGAGAAAGCTCTGTCGCCACAACACTTTGGGCAAGTATTCGAGACCCTTCATAGCGCCTGAGAGCTGGACCTCAAGGTTCTGTCAGGGGCATACACAGTCAGCAACTCAGAAATATAAAATGGGACTAGGCCATAAAGGGATTTAAAAACAAAAAGTAACATTTTAAAATGGATCCTGTAAAAGACAGGAAGCCAATGAAGAGAGGCCAGAACTGGGGTTATGTGATCCCGCTTGCTGGTGCCAGTCAACAAGCGAGCTATCTTTGGGGGTTGATAATCAACTCAGTGACACAAAAGTGAATAGAAATGTATTCCATTTGATTCACTTGAAGGCCATGTTTGCAGCTTTTTTATGTTTAGTGCAATTATCTTTGTGACTTTGGCACAGAAAATAAAACATATGGTGTGACCTATGCAAAAAAATCTGGAAGAGCACTGCTTTGGAAGCCCCTACATTCTATAACCAATTTACTTGCTGTAACCAGTATGATCTTTTTTCGGGTTTGTTTTGCAAAAAAAAAAAATTATTAGCTCTTAAATTATTGTCAAAGTTTAAGTATTAACCATATATTTCGTCATCTAAGATGAAGTGGAATAAAAATAGGATATATTTTTGTCATTGCTGGAAAGTTCTATTTATTTCTGGTATCATGATTTGGACAAAAGTAGTTAAAATTAACATAGGAAACATTTTGAACTTTTAACAAACAAAAGTCTACAAAAATGTATGATTTCAGGTCAGTCTAATATTTAAAACTTTTATTTGCAGCAACACTATAAGTTATTACTGTATTTTCACTTTTGAGACCAATCCATTTCATTTGAACTTCACAGACTACCCTCACGGAATCACAATCCTCTCCCCATATGGCTCAGACAAGAAACAGGTACTCCACTTTTGTGCCCAAAGTGCAGAGGAGCTGCTCAAGTTTGTGGAAGACCTGAAGGAATCGATTGCTGAGGTGTCAGAGATGGAGCAGATACGCATCGAGTGTGAGTGTGTTTGTCATCACAGAAACAGTTGTTCACTATAAAGTACACTGAAACTCTCACACTCTTTATTCAAGTTTCTACTGCTTAATTAGGAGGAAGAATTTTTTTTAATTTACCTTATGCAAATGTTTTTGTTACTTATTCAGTGTCATAATATTTGGCTTATGATAATTTGTATTTCCTTAGTATTTAAGTAAAGTCAGTAAGATGTTCTCAAATATTGTAAAAACAATGAAAGTCTTAGAAATGACGAGAGTTAGGAAATCGGTTGATTTGTATAAAACTCTGCCTTGGTTTTGGCTCAAACAGGCCACAACATGGCTGTTAACTCAGCTGTACAGTGTTATGTGCTTCTGCAAGTCCCTATACAATAGCACAGTTTACCTTGACTATACTTTGAAAGGTATAAAAAGCCTTCACATCAAGAATCTGCTGTAGCAGAGAGCATCCCTTTTGGGATTTAAAGCAACTGCCTTACCTTTCACAGCGATGGATGGCATGCTGCTCAGGGAATAAAGGAGGAACAATATGTGAAGACAGGCAAAAGTTAAGAAAAAGGTCAACATCCCTGAAGAACAAGGGGTGGAAGAAAAAGAAAAACAGCACATAACTCTGTCATGAAGGAAAAACAAAAAAAATGAGACCTCAACAGGCAATCATACCATTACTCCCAAAAATACAGACTCTTTAAATAGGCTAAGAGGAAATAGTTGTTTTATTAAAAAAATACTATTTATCATGGGTTTTAGAAAATATGAACATCTTTAGTGTCCAACCTAAGTTGTGTATTTGCAACATTAGCTAATATTTTAAACTCTGGTTTCCCTTGTCAGTCATGTGACAGAAAACACAACAATAGCCACACTGAATAGCCACAGCAAATAGCCACACTGCAAAAACTGTCCATCTAACCAAGTCCAACAATGTTGTTTCCAGCCAAAAAGTGTTTTTGATCTTGTTTTGAGACCCATATATTAAGCAACAGCAGAAGGTTTAAGATTATTAGTCCTATTTCGAGAATTCTTATAAAGATTATTTCACTTAAATTAAGAAGTTTTAGACTAATCTATTATCTGCCAGTGCAGTAAGACAATTGCACTTTATAAGAATTCTCAAAATAAGACATATTCTCTTAACAAGACTAATAATCTACCACCTTCTGCTCTTGCTTAGTATACAAGTCTAAAAAAATATCAAAAATACTTTTTGGCTGGAATCAAGATTGTTGGACCTGGTTAGATGGACAGTTTTTGCAGTGCAAAATGTCGCAACAAAAACATCACTGTATTCAGTTTATATTTACTGTGACAGAACAACACACCATTAACATTTGTTAGCATAAGGTAAGCACTTTTTACTTCAATCACCACTTCTAGTCATTTTTTTTCTAATATAAATATGTAACATGTTTTGCTATATATAGCAGCACCTAACATAAGAGATTGTTTTATGGTTTATAAACAGAATCTGAATGCTTCATGCAGTTTGAAAAAAAAACTTGTTAGCTACAATGATTGGAAACGGAAGGCAGTCATCATCAAGTGTGCAGTTTAATTAGAAAGATGAAGAGTTGAGTTCTGAATTTAGATAGGAGTGTGGGAGTGGAAGGAAATGAGAGGGTAAGGGCATTTCAGTATAAACAGTTAGATGCGTTACCTTTAAAAGACAGGAGTAAGCAGGTTGATATTTTTCGCTCTTTGATTTCAACATTCATAAATTTTTTTTTTTAAATCCATGTCATGGTGATGATTAGGTTGATGGTTTTTGTTTTTCTTTCTTACAGGGGAGCTAGAAAAGCAGCAAGGAGCCAAGACACATTCAGTTAGAAGCAACGGGACACAGCTAGAGCTGCGCAGCAAACAAGGATCCCTATCAGGTGTGTCTGTGTGCTAGAAAGATTGGACCCTTAAAAAAAAAAATGCCTCAGAAAGTTATCAACTAAAGAGATTCAATTATGGTATTAAAATAGGTGATTGTTATCAGAAATGCTTAATGTTGGCATGGTTACATTTATAGATGCCAACAGAGTCCTCTGTTTTGGTGCTATTTACTTATGGATTCATAGAGTTGTCTTTAGAAATGGTTTAACAAGCCTGTTCCTCCAAATTATTATCAACAGCTATTTTAGAAATTGTCCTCTTACATGCTAACAAAAATAGAGTAATTAAGTTATAAGGGTTTATTTTTTTAAGTGTAAAAATCTGTTTTAGCGCTACTTTATAAAGAAAATGGGAAACATTTAATAGCTTAAAATTCCAATATTTTCATGTCAACTTGGTATGTTACAAAAAAAAAGTTCCCAAATGTTTTTCAAACACGCTCTATTGGATGCATATTTAAAATATTGAAAATGGTTGAGAATTATGTGAAATAAAAAAAGACCCTGATTTCTCAAGACCCGTTGAAAACATCACATTTCTGGTTCCTAAAAACCTATTTTCGGGTCAACAAATTTTCATGAAAGTTGCTCAGAATGTAGAAAACAGTTGATAAAAAAAATTCCTACATACATTTTAAATAATTCTGTGTGTCCGATGAGTAACGTTTGATCACTTGAATCCAAGCCAAACGTTCAACCTTCGACTAAACATAGAAATACTTGAGTGAGTTCTGCTACGTCATAACCGTGATTCTCCAGGAAATGTCCCTCAAAAGCCAATGAAAAGCCTGCATTTCGGCAAAACCCAGAGAATATGGTTGATCACTGTGTGCACGCTCTAATGTAAAACTCACCAGTCAGGTAATGTGGTGTTTGTAACATGCCTATCTATTCCTGAACCTAAAACTTTATTCACCCCATACCTCTAAAACCAACCAGGAGAGCTCAATGAAGTTGTCCAAAAGTAAGGACCATGAAAAATGTCATCACTATCTATGAGATTTATCCTTGAAAGGTCGCAGGGGGGCTGGTGGCTATCTCCAGCCGTCATCGGACAATAGGCGGGGTACATCCTGGACAGGTCGCTAGACCATCGCAGGACAACATGGAGACAGACAGGACAAACAACCATGCACACACACTCACACGTAAGGACAGGTTCAGGCCAGGATTCGAACCCAGGACATTTTTCCTGTAAGACAACAGTGCTATCAACTCTGCCACTGCACAGCCGTAACACTAAATATACCAACCTCAAAATTTAACACGTCATACATCCTATCTGAAGGAACTTGAACTTGTTATGCTTTGCATTGGAAAATACCAAAATACAGAACTGTGGTTAAACAGAAAAATGTGATAGTAACTACAGAACTTACCAGAACAATGTACAGTGACGTAATCATGGCATGGACAATAAGAAACGAAACAGCTACAATAACGGAAGATCCATTGATGAACAATGAGAACTGAAAAACTTAATACAGAGGAAGAGGTGAAATTGACAAAGCAAACCAAAAGAACCAATCAGAAGCAAATTGAAAAGAACTGAGGTAGAGTGCAAGTAGAGACAAATCAGGAGATAGAAAACAGCTGTGGAAGAAAGCAAACTGAAGAAAAAACCTAAATGGCAACACTTTACTAGCAATTATGAATGTAAAAAAACAGGAAAATATTTTTTTTAAACAAACATGAATAAACAAACTCAATACTAAAAGACCTGAGGATCATGACAGTGTTTTTTTTGTTTTTTTTTGTGCAAAAGAGATAATTTTGCTGCAAAAGGGTAAAATATTTACATTGATAAGTACTATAGTCTATACCCAGACAGACCCAGAAAAAATTACTTAGCATACTTATATAGAAGGGTAAAAATGAATGATTCTGAGAAATGTATGTCTATCCTTTAAAATCTACATTGTTCTTAAACTGCCGATATTTGCCCCAAGTTGCTAATTCCTCACATGTGCCATAAACACTAAACAGAGCAAGTGGAGCGAGTTTTCGAATTTGACTCTCCTGTTTTCCCCCTTTTTTCTCAAGGAAACACAGAGCTAGATGAAAGAAGCGGACACAATGCAGTTGAGGTAAGTGCATTGATAGGTTAAAGTTCCAAAAAGCAGGTAAGTCAGTGGATTTAGCGTTAAGGCAGGATGAGATAGGAGAAAACACCAGTACTAGTCATATATTTAGGACTAGAGGCGTCAAGCAGGCATGACTGGGGAGTGCATGAGTGAGTGAGTGTTACTGGGTAAATTGCAGGGGGCATGTAAGGTCACCAATTATTATTAGACAAACTCTCTGAGATGTCGGTGCGGGAAGGTTCTTAGAATTATAGCAGATATACATTATGTAATTTCTTTAACCAAAAGTTTCATTAGTTTCACATATTCAGAAGATTAGGACATTTGCAGTGAAACGTTAGTTAAGATGGGAAAATACTGGTGGATAAATTTGACAATACCTTGACCTAGAGTCACCACCCCCTCCTCGCCCTTTTGCAAGAGCTCCAAGGGGAATATCTCAGGCCAGCATTTCGTACAAGTAAAAGAGCAAGCAAACTACTGTACCATAAGTACATGTCCTCACGGGTCCAGATGACCTTTCTGAGTCCTTTATCTGGCCGTGGAGTGGAAGGTGGGAGTAAGAAGCTCAATACAATGGCCATCTTGACATTCTGCTGCTTTGGTGATTGGTCAGACTGCTGATCTGTTTGTCTAGTTACTTCGCCTTACAAAAGCGTTATTTCATTTTTTTTTACTTTTGGTCAAATTGCTACCATTAACACATACGTATCTTAATGAGATTTTGTGAAATAGAAAAACACACAGTGGAACATAATGATAAGGGAAAGGAAAAGCATAAAGATTTTTCATTATTTAAAATTCTAAATTGCAGAGTTCCGATTTGTATTCACCCCCTGATAGGACACCAAGTTTTTGTGTTACGTCTCAAAAAGCTTTGCACACACTGAGATAGTGTTGTCAAAGACCCAGTACTTCAGTACAAAGTTGGTACTTGAAAAAATTGTAAACCTCACGGTAGCAAGTTTTCTTAAGTACCGGGGGCCTGTTCAAACCTGGTTCCTTGATGCACGCATGCACTAAGTGCATGCAGTTCCGCGTCCCCTTTATTAAGTGACTGACACCTGGCAACCGACGGTGCAGCTGAGTGGTAAATCCATTTGTTAATAAAGAAGGAGGATAGAGGAAATATTTTGGATTTTCGGCAGATGATGAGCATCATTGGGAGCATCACTGATCATCAAAAAGCCTTTTGCAAACAATTGAATCGAAATATTCTCTCAAAAGGAAGAAACACATCTAATTTAATAAAATACCTCAAAGACCGACACCCGGATCTGATGAAAGAGTTCAAGCAGGTAAGTTTCCGACTAATTTCAGATTTAGAGTTTCTCTTATGAATAATTTATCATATTTTAATTTGAATGACACTGTCAGAGTCTCCGAGGTGCTTTTTGTGCTTTTCCCGCAGCAATTTTTTAAACTTTTGCTGCTTTCCAAGCTTCAAAGCTATGCAGAATTGAGCTAGCTGAACTTTCGGCACTGTCCCCTGAGCATCAACTAATTAGAGCATCTTAGTGTGGTGACGTTGCCCGACATCATCTTGCCAGCCATGATCTTATGGCTTATATAACAATGCCAGCTTGAGATGAAACTGAAAAGAAATATTGGCTCTGAAAATAAAATTTGGCATTGAAAAATATAATTGTGACTGAAAATCTTCATTTTGAATCTGAAATAAATGTAGTGAAAATTTCTGTATTAAAAGTGAAATAAAAATTGAAAGTGAAAAAAATGGAAATGAAACTCAAAATATATGCATTAAATCAATTAACTTACTCACAATCAAATGTTTACACTATCATATTTTTTTTCAATGCCAATCTTTTTTTTCCCAAAGCCAATCTTTTTTTCACTTCTGCTCCTTTTCAGTTTCATTCTGTTGATGCTCATTTTACGTTGTGCACACGCGGGGGGGCTTAAAAGCAGCAGGTGCTTGCTATCAGCTATCAATGAGTCAAGCCGTTTTATACCCATCACTTGTAGTTCTTATATATATATATTTTAACTCTAAAGATGTCCACATATTACAACAAAATCCACTGCTATAGCTTCTGTGATGTTCATGTTGAGTTAACTTTTAAGTCAATCACCGTTTGCGTCCTTTCATTTAGTTTAAATTGCACCACAGGTGGAGTGAAACATAACTTCTATGGTGGTAAATATGGTGATATTTTTCAATGCCAAATTTTATTTTCAGTGCCAATATTTCTTTTCAGTTTCATCTCAAGCTGGTATCGTTATAACCCCATATGTCGATGAAATCAAAATAGTTCCTTTGTGATAATTTTTTTACCAAACTTTTGGTTCGGTACCAAAATTAGTACAGATAACCACCGGTTTTCACTGGTATCTGTACCAAATACTTACATTTTGGTACAGTGACAACACTACATAGGGACTAATTGTGCAAATAAGCTGAAATTGGATGTAAAACATCATTGAACATCAATTTCTTAAGTCTTTTTACAGATTTTCAGTTGTCTTTTGGTATTAACTTTACTGGGCCATTCTAATACATGAATATGCTTTGATCTGATCCATTCTTTATAGCTGTAGCTGTATGTTTTGGGTTGTTGACCATCTGAAGGAAACCTAGTATAAAGCCTCTTATAGGTTCTAAAAGCTGTTCTGTAAAAAAAGGGTTGTGCTGTATTCAGTAGCTGTCTCCATGTCCCTATGAACTCTAACCATCTACCCTGACTGTGTTAATTAAAAGAATCCCCAGAACGTGACGTTGCCACTAAAATGCTTCACAGTGGAGATTGTGAGTTCATGGTCAGGTGTAGGTATTTATTTATTTGTACCACAAAACATGTAGACAGGTTGTCATTTTCAACTCTCCAAATGATACTGGATATACCTCCCTTTCAAGTCAGTTCAGGTGTCTTGGTAGGTTTCCAGTTGCCAACCCAATTGCACAGTGTTGTATTTCAGGCTATCAGAGTGAAAGGAGTAAGTACAAATGCAAAGTATTAATACATAATATTGAAAAACATGTATTATTTCCCTTGGGCTTTATAATTTTGTCCTAAATTGTGTTTTTTGACTTATTAAAACTTCTGAAAATAAACTGAAACTCATGGCTGCAGAATTTGTCATGCCTAAAAATCAAACCACTCCCTTTGGTTATAGCTTTCACCTATAGGTATTATATTAGCTTTGGAACTATAGTTAAGCCAAAAAATAAAAGTGCAAAACAGCTATGCTGTACAATAATAGCAGAAGAATTTTAAATACCTCTATATGGTAATTTGGCTTCAGTATTGTTTGTTGCCTTATTATTGACCTAAGGTCAGTCTTCTTAGTTGTCTGTGCTACATCCATACTAATCTGCCATAAAGCCAACAGTAAATGTCAGGGGTTGGTGGGGAGCGACTGGCTGTCGAAGCACATTTATCTTAGAAACTAGGACAGTTTGTTCCAAAAAAAAGATATCTTATACAGTCATGGCTACAATGTGGTGGAAAGCTTTCAGGTGAACACGATTAGATTTTAGACAGAAATGTGACAATATAAATTAATGTTTCCAGTAGACATCTGTGCTTGTTGGCTTGCTCACCTCGTGTCCTCTACTTCCACTTTTCCTTCTTCTTCGTATGACCTCCATCTATGTTCTGGTTGCCTAGGCCCAAAGGTCCCCCCGTGTCCACTGTTGCCATAGTGCCACATAGTGGTTTGGAAGGGAGACACAGGATGCCCTTCAGTGTCCTCCTTTAGAACCACGGAGCCCCTCCTTTAGAATTGTTCTTTCCTTCACTGCTCTCCTTACCCCAGTCACACACTGGTCTCCCCAGCATCCGATATACCGATCCTAGCACCTGTGGGGGTTGAGTGAGGAGAGTCATATTGATTTACACCTTCACTAAACCCTAGCACCTAAGTTCCTACGCATGCCCTGTGTGATTCTGTGTGTGTGTGTGAATGTGCTACCACCCCCACAAAAAAACAACAACGCTTGACGGATTGTAGAGGAGGAACAAGTTTTATAACATTTGATGCTGTTCTCTTGGCTGTTTTCTAAACTAGGTGTCAATTCACAACAGGCTTCAGACGTACCAGCTCAGCAGCAGTGTGGTTCGGAGCCCCGAGAGCGTGGCCCTTCTTAACAGCCGTGGGGAGCTGCTTTTCCAGCAGGGGTTAACACAGGGGCCGGTGCCTCCACCTCAGCACCTTCAACTGCATTCTGCAGCGAGCACCCCCGCCCACCATCTCCCCATTCAACTGCAGCACCAACCCGCCGTGAGTGTGGCCGACCTGCGGCCCGAGGCGCTCATCCAGTGCCAGCAGATCGTCAAAGTCATTATGCTCGACAGCAGCGGCCATGGACGCGTGGAGGCCTTCCTTAGCCAGACGCCCACACATCACCACCACCACTACCAGCATCACCATCACAGCCATCACCAGCTGAGCCAGTCCGCGATGTCCAGCCCCATTCGCTCGCCAGATGGCTTGTTCGGCAACGACGGGCATCAGCCCCCGCTGCCTCCCCCACCTCCACCTTACAACCATCCACACCAGTATATACCCCCAGACCCCCGCCTCAGTCTACATCGGACCCCTAGTGGCTCTCGGAGCATGCTGTAAATACGTAGACACATAATTCAACAAAAGCTTTCCTTTATCCTATATAACATACATCTGTACATAATGTACAGAAACTGTATACAAACAGATGAAAGAGCTATGAGAAAATAAAACTCCACTTATATGCATATATTTAAGGAAAATATTAAAATACTAAAAGTTTTAAACCAGACTAGAAAAAATAAAGTGCATATATATAAAGTTTTACTCGACTGCTCATGTATTTTGAAATAATATGTAGTTTTAACAAATTTCTAGAACTTTTATGCCAGTTTTAAATCTTGAAAGAGATACTCAATTTAGTCGGAGAATGGGTTCTTTCTCCACTTCTTTCCACAAATTAATCTCTGAAACTGTTATGATTGTTTTTTCCTGGAATGGATGCTCAACACTCCGAGGACCTCCTGCTTCGTTCTTACTTTGTCCCAAACCCTATGCCTACTTACTGTGCTGTATGTACACATGTGTTTATAGCTGATGCTTAATGGAAAACATGTGCCAAAAATACATATGCCTCCACTAAACAATGACTTTTTTGCACTTGACTGAATGCTAGGGCTTAAAGAGAAAAAAAAGAAGAAAATACTTTAAGCTAGTAGTGCTTTCAGGTCTCTTCTAGCCATTTGCGCTTTTGATGACTTATTTATGTGATGGAGGGCCTTCTTCTCTTCCTCTCAATTCCTCGAGCTTAAAAAAAACAAAATATCTTTCTGTGAAAAGCTGTGTTTTTTATCCACTCTTCTATTGTGTTTTGTCTTTATCACCAGTGAACACTCAGTGGTTGTTCGACATAGATCTGTGATATATAGATCAGTTTCATAGATCACACACTTTATAACAAGTACCACCGTAGTAAGGTTTTCAGAGAACCACCACAATGACATACATAAAAACAGCAATACTTCTTGACTTGCAGTTTCTTAGTTTGTTGATAATGTGATTTATAGAAGGAAAATTGTTAATTGGCACTTCAGGGGTGATGGTAGAATACAATTGTGTCTCAAATATTTTTTTAATTTTCCAGAATCAGCTGCAAAAAATTAACATGGTCAGGTGAGATTTGAGTTGGGAAAGTTGTTGGCTTCTGATAAACTGAACCTCAAAATTCAGCATGGCTTTTTTTACAAATTGTATTCATTTTGATGGTTATTCTAATTTAATTTCCTCTTCCATTTGCAGTACTGTACAACCAATTTAATAAATCATTAGGTTGTACAGTGAGGATAGCTGGTGTCAAAGAAATGTTAAATGATTCTGAGTAATAACCCGAATAATCCAAACATAAAGAAATTAACACAAACATGTCTGTAAATTAGGTTATTTGTAACAAAGTGGAATGACGGAGGCAATATATTTTGAAAACACTTACTGAAATGTATTTAAAACTTAGTAGGAAAGTATTTTTGGTAATGATAGCTTCTAGGCATATACCTGTATTGAATAACTAGACACATACATTGCACAGCAGTTATTTTCACCACTCTGATGTTCCCAAACGTCATTATGGGTATGTTATTTTTAGGTTATTTTGGCCGAGCTATCCCTCCTCCAAACCTGGTGTTTATAAGTGACATCAAATGTTGTCCAAATGTTCAGCATAATCTCAAAGTTTCAACATAGTTTTTCTTCTGCAGTGGAGTCTTTTGTAGTGCACGTTCCAAGAAGCCATGATGACTGAGTCCGTTGCTGGTTGCTTTAAAAGGAAAAACTTTACAGAACTAAAGCTATCTGCAAATGTAGACAAAGCTCTCCAGCTCTTACACAAATCAGATTTTTCTTTATTTGGTTGTTTACACTTCTGGATTATGGACCCAGTGGTGCTTGCTGGAAAATTCAGAAGTTTGGAAATGTATCTATAAACAATACCATCTGTATGTTTTGCAGCAATAAAGTTGTGAAGGTCTTACCCAATATTAGAGGCTTCCTGTGCAAAACTTGATAATAAGAAATAATTCTATATAGGGCATCAGTAAGGACTAATACAGCTCATATTAATTTGCACTGATAGAAGGCAGAATTGCTTTCTAAATACTGACAGATTTAAACTATTTTTGGGTTTCAGTGGTTTTCCATTCTAGATGTCCAGCATGCCTTCAATGCCTTCATTTGTGATTCCACTTTGTTACAATCGTCTTAACACATTTTGTTAGCTCTCGTTGTATGTGAGGTACTTCTCCTCCAACTGGTCATTGAACATTGAACAGAAAAACAGTTAGCAGGAACGTGAATAAGTAGCTAGCACTAGGTACTGTTTAAGTCTGTACTAAGAATTCTCAAAAATCTCTCCACTGCACTTCTCTTTTGTGACTTTTCTGATATAGTAGTGCTCTGAATGCTTATCTTGGTTACTTTTACTATATTATATTTTGAGAACAATGGTCCTAGATTATATAACAACAAAGATGGATAAGAATCAAAGGCAGCCATGAGAATGGGTCACTGGTGAACCAAGTTAAGTTAATTCAAGGTAGTTAATCTTCCTAAAGGCAATTTGTCAGAACATGAAGCAATTTAACTGCTCACATAAGGAATTGTTTCATAATTTTCACTGGTTTGAGTGTGTAAAACTATTCCCATGTAACATACTGTATGTACAACACACTGTGTGATCAGCTGCTGTTTTGTCAAATGTACCCTCTACAGGAAATCTCAAATTAATTCCCACAAAGATGCAACTTTCAGTATCAAAATCTGTGATAACATTAATTTGTCTTTGTCCCACCACTGTCCGTGTTCCCTTCAAAGGATTACTGGCTGTTCATCTGGAAAACTCTCTACACTGTAAGTTCCCACATCCCCAGGGTTTCTTCTCAGATTCTTGTGACTGTTTCCTCTGTCGTCATGACCTTTCAGACTTGACATTTTGCAGGAGAAAAAAGAAAATCAAAAACTACATGTAGCTTTTATCGCAAATGATGGCATTATTCGTCCTCTTTGTGCTGTTGGCTTTACTGCTTATATTAAGAATGGGACAAAAAGAATGCACTGTTCTCTTTCTGTTTCACCTCAGATTGTAAATACCACATGCGAGTGGAGTTGGAGAGGACATTCAAGCTACCGTCAGCCTCTTTCAAATTGCCATCAACTTGTCGTGTGTCCTTCAAGCTGAAATAGGTCAGCAGCTGTCCTAGCCTGAGCGCGTCCGTCTCTTAAACTGTATGCCCCACTGGGTACCGTGGAATGGATGTTCAGTTAACTCTGCTCCCATCTGACCTCCATCTGTCTGATTTGTTGATTTATAATCACACACCCAGTGCGAGAAGGTCTCTATCCCATCTTTCCATCCTTTTTCCCAGTTTCACCTTGTGAAAAGACAGCGAAGGTTAGACGAGAGAGAGAAAAAAAGTGGGCTTGTATTCCAGTAGGCAGAGCTGATGAGTGTTCATTCTAAATAAATCATTCCACCCAGTTGTTTCCATCCCACTGATTGCTTTTGTTGTTGTTGTTTAATGCAATGAGCGGAATTAGCACTTTCGAAATGAATGAACAGCTCCGATGATTAGTTTAATACTTTTACTGGCTTGGAACACACTTTCAAAGGTTATGTAATGAAGTTTAGCAGATTACAATGAGTTTTAATGTGCTGGATTATACCCTGATTTATGATGATTGTACTCATTTATTTGTTTGAAACAACTTTCAGATATAATAGGATTGATTTTCTTGTCTTTTTTTTTAGTGCATGACTTTAGTTTGACAATGTGTTGAATCCCGATTCCAAAAAGGCTTGAATTTAACAGGCATGAGTGATATGTTCGAGAAAAATAATGTTTTTGGCTTTTTAATCGCAAGTAAGTTTCAGTGCTTCGTGACAAGGTAGTCACCTGTTTCATGCACATTTCTTTTTTTTCCCCAACCAACCTGTTGTTTTTAATCAGTTTGATTAATGTGTTTCAGGCATTTTTGAGCACAGACGTAATGGCTGTGTAAGAAACATGAGCACGAGGCACATTAAATGGTTGGGTTTGAGTGAAAAATTCAATGTAGCATTTTGAAAGTGTAGCAAATGGAACATGTAAGTAAGAAACTTTCAAAAGGGCTTTGTCATACCAGTGTGCATCTTCATGAGCTAATGATAAATGGATCTTAATGGCCTATTTAACACTGTGTTTGCCCAAAATAATATGGAAAGATTTAGGAATAGAAGAAATGTTTGAGGCTACACAGGTGAAACCATCTTCTCCCACAGTTGATTCATTCCTCTACTTGTCTTTACAGTATATCAACTTGAAATTAAAGATTTAAGTGAATTCACCAACATGAGTTCTACTCAATTATTGGATTTGATAGCAATGATTACAACATCAAGTGATGCAGACACATATTCTGGTATTTAATTGATGATTGATTTTTAGACCCCGAGATATCCCGTGTGTGAAGTTGGTGCAAATGCACTGGCTTTTAACTTACTCATCTCTCTGAATATGATCTCCCACAGTCATATCTTTTATAGGTACAGGATCACAGTTCTGTGCATTAAGTGACTGTTTAAAAAGATCAAGTGGGTGGGTGGGGGGAGCACTTCAGGCAGCTTTAATGTAACAATAACTGTTGTTAAGTAAAGGCTGGCAGCAATACAAGATTATAAACTAGCAATATCATCCCCAGACAGCATATGTGTTGAAGTAGTTGATAAAAGTCAGAGCTCAAAACAGAGAAAATGGCAGATTGATCTCAGATGTAATAGCAGTATTAGCCACTATCAAGAATCTATTAAGAGCTGAGATGTTAATAAAATTCTATGAAAAGACATTGTGGTGGTGGCAGGATCATGCTGTGTGAATGGTTTAACAGGAACATGACAGCTGGTCAAATCTGATGTAAAAATTGATTTCAACAAACACTGGGCAATCCACAGAACACACTACTGTTAGAGGCGGCAAAAGACTTGAGACAGATTCAGAGGTTTGCTGTAAAGAAACAAGATGACAGTATTAAATATAGAGTCAGAGTTACAATGAATTGGTCTGGAACTAAATAAATGTATGTGTCAAGCTTTACCTAGTTCGGAAAGCGACATAGGCTAAAGATGTTAGAGACTTGCCCCAAAAGACTGGAACTTGAAGTCGTAGAGAGTGGTGAATCTAGAAACTCATTCAGGGCGACTGAACACAAATTCTGACCGGACAAGTGTGTTTTTTGTTGTTTTTATTTTATTTTTCTATAAATACATTGAAAAAAATTTTGAATCAGCTTAAGAGTTCCTTTAACTTCACAATTATTGGCTGTTCTCTATAAATTCAGCATATACAATTCTAAAAATAATATATTAAGTATTGCGGTTTTGTTGTAAATTAACATGAAATGTCATCTTCCTGTAGAATCAGATTCAGGTGTATATTTGTGGAAACTGAAAAGCAGACTGCACAACAAAACTTGATTGTCATTCAAGGATCTTAATACAACATTGCATTTAGGTCACATTTCAGCTGTGTGTAAATTTGTTAGGAGATTTTGCTGAAGCATGTGGGAAGCACTTAAAACAGGCATGGCAGTGTGCCTTGAGAACTAAGGTTGGGATGCATTGGTCTACTGAATAACCAGCAAAGCATGCACTCTGAGGGGGGCAAGATGGTATAAACGTTTAGGTGTCATACAAGAAGCTAATAAGCTAACAGCACTTTCAAATAAAAATCTCACAAAGTAAAAAGAGATGAAGCAGAGTATGTTTAGACAAATGCATCAGGTTTTGTTAAGAAATCTGGTAAATCAGAGAAAACATCTATACACTAAAGAGTGACATTTTAATGCGCAAGGGCCTCTGTTCAACAGAGTTTACAAATTCTGGAGCATGCATGAAATCTGAGGAAAAGATCAAGTTTCAACAAGAAAAATCGCTTTTTTATAGATAAGTTGTCTCTTAATAGAAAATCAATGCTGAAGGATGGAATATTTATATGTACTTTACTTTTAAATTGATTTTATTTACATTAAAACCTGAAGTACATTCAATTCATATATACAAAAATGTCCATTATTTAAAGAATGCATCTCCAGGTTTTTACACTTTCTAAAAATATGTACTCTGACATTTAGAAACACCAAATGTCATACAGACAAAGTTTCCTCATACAAAGAGAAATCCCTACAAAGGTTTACATAATTGTTGCTTAAAAAAAAGTAAAAGACATAATTAAAAGGCAAATCTCAATTGTTTTTTCTCCTAGTATGGCAATAATGGTGATCTTAAACATTATGTTGCAGCTGGATGAAACACCGTTTATATAGCCATGTATATAAATGAAGAAAAAAACAAAATATCTTCTAAAAGGGTATGTTTCTGTTTTATTATTGTTTTCCTTCCATTC
Source organism: Apricaphanius iberus (assembly GCA_028564705.1). Classification (NCBI taxonomy): domain Eukaryota; kingdom Metazoa; phylum Chordata; class Actinopteri; order Cyprinodontiformes; family Aphaniidae; genus Apricaphanius; species Apricaphanius iberus. The sequence goes on along the minus strand of JAPXFQ010001903.1, from coordinate 1,290,471 downwards.
TCTCAGCTGCTTTCATTTAGTCTCACCTGGTTCCAATCCTAGTAATCCCTTTTCCTGCTCCTTTTCCACTAGAGTTGGCACGGCCTGGGCTGGGTCGGGTCTATCTGTATTTAAAGCATTTTCACTTCCCTTGTCTGGGCTGAGTTGACCCCTTTTTTCGGACTACCTCTAGCTCTGTCCAAAGCAGGCCGAAACAACGTACCACACCCACCTATGAACTGATTGAAATGGTAAAGTGATGTCATTCTCACTCATACCTACATAGTGGTAGCCACTGATAGGCTGCTAGTAAATATCAAGCTCTTAAACTGATGCGTAGTCTATTCCTGGAGGATTATATACCTCATCTGTGCCAAAAACCTTGCTTAGTGATAACTTTTCAAATGTTGTCCACAGAGTTTTTTTTTCTTCAAAAAGCCACACTCCGAATAACAAGTATTAAGGGTTCTCTACATCTTCCATTTTTCTTTAATCCGTCATATCCCACTCTCCGTGCCTGCTTTTGTTTACTAGGCTTTTGGCGATTACAAATGACATCTCCGACCTTTTGCGCCACTTTGCTAAGTTAAGCCTGCTGATGTCTGCATTCCTGATATGGCAATGGAAACAACTAAGCCATGCTGGAGTCTGCTGACCCAACCCAGCCCGGGCTGTGCCAACCCTAATGGTAAAGTGGCACTAGGGTTGCCAACCATCCCTTAAAATACAGAATAGCCCCTTATTTGACAATTAAATGTGGCGTCCCATTTTTAACTAATAAGAGACGCTTTTTGTTATGTATTTTCATAAATGTCCTATACTGTATGTGTGTCGGTCATAGGCTTCATATTGCCTTATTCTAATACAAATCACCCAACTATAGAGAGCAAAACTGTTCTGGCTGTGGGATCTAAAGGGACTGCAAATTGTTTGTGGTTGCACGCTCAGGATTCATCAGGTAGACACGGAAATCACACTGGTGCTTTACACGCAGCACCTTTAAAAATGTCCCAAAACCGCTTACAGAGATATAGATGAGTGGGAAGAGGCCCATCCTTGGCTGGACAAAATCAGTATAGACGAACACAAGGCAAATTGTAACCAATGCAGTGAGTGTTCTCAGTCGCACCCTGAGAACAATCACTGCACAGCGCGGAAGGCACACAAGAACGCAGAAAACACACGTCTGTGAGGCTTATGCGACATGTAGGCTAAAATATTCCAAATAGATTACATTTATTTTGCATTTTCAAAGATGTCTTGTCTATGTGCAATTTTATTTTTGTTGGATTAATTATGGAGGATTTTCTTGTTGTTTTTTTAAAGTCAGTAGGTTTAGGAATAGTCTTATCCAATCAATATAAATAATATAATATAAAACAACTTAAAGACCAAATCATGGTAACTGATTAATTGTTATGCTAATAAATAGATTCAAATGAAAAATGTTTGGCTAGGGTTCTGGCTGTTGAAATTTTATATTTTAGAGAAATAGCCAATAAATTTTAAGTGAACGTTGCATTACATTTCTTAGTGTGGCTTGATTGTTGTTCGGACAAGCCATGTAAGCCAATTTAATCAACTATTTGTCATCCCACTCCTAAATTTGTATTTAAATGAGCAAATAAACAAGTTTAAAGGTGTTTGCGGTTCTACTGCAATATCCCCATACAGTCACTTTAGAAAGAAAATATTAAATACATTGTTGGAAGCTCAACAAACAGACCTTATGTTGTTCCCAGTATCGTCATATGTTAGATCACACTGCATGTTAACATAAGTTGCATACAGTACAGTACATTTCATTGCAGTGTTTTTGTAACTTAACTTACAGAACTGGGGCCGTATTCACAAAGACTCTTATCTTACAGCTAGGTGTTACTCCTAACTCGTGCTAAAAGGTCTTACGTAGGAGTTGTCGTCTAAAACCTATTCACAAACGCACTAAGAGCTACTTTAACGTAGGACAAATTCCTAGACGTAAGATAAGAGTGACGTCCCGTTGCTATGGAAAACGTTATTTCCTATGTATGAGTAAATAGACGGACAGCAGTGTGTTTGGTTGTTGAATGACACGTGTGAAACCAGGAAATGGAAAACTTCAATGTCGATAAAAGCATATGAACTGCGCAAATAGCAGAAATAATGCATGATGGCATATTTGTGTCGGCCACGAGACTGACACTTCATACAACTTACACACAATAGCCTACTTACAGAGAGGGTAAAGTCTAAATACGAAAAAACGTGAAATGCATCATATGTGACAGATTGCCGTCCTAACTGGGATAAGCTCCAGCACCCCCCCCCCCTGAATTGGATGACAGCGGTATAGATAATGGATGGATGGATGGATGCATCATATTAAGGGAGTGATTGCAAGTAGGCTGTAAACAATTGTGAAGATGAGCACATCAGCCACATCTTAAATTTACCCCCCCCACTACCATGAAAAGCACCTCGTGAACTGAAAATGAGTGGCGAGAAAAGAACAAGGAAATCTAACTGGTCGCAGGACCAATTATTACTACTGGCACAGTTGGTACTGGAGAAGAGGACGGTCCTCAAAGGGCGATACGGAGCCAGGATTACGAATAATGAAGAAAAGGGAGTCATGGGTGGAAATTAGCAGAAACATAAATGCATCTTATCCAGCGGTTTCTCGAACGGCAGAAGACTGTGAGAAGAGATGGTATTCTCTACAGCCCCGGCGTTGGCTCGAGATCGCCGCATATAAGAAGGATGCTGCTGCAACAGGTAGGCAATGTCCGTCATATAGGCATCCCTACATATGTTGCATAAATTGGAAGACGTGTACGTTTCCTTCTTTGTGCAGGGGGAACAACACGTAGCCGGGTATCTCACAAAACAGAGATATTTTTCTATGGTTTAGCCTGTCACCCGTAACCGGAGATTTTCGGCACCAAAAACAAATCTTTTGAAAAACTCTGGCCAAAGTGGAGATTTTTGCATTTTCTCCGTTTTCAGTATCTGCGTGTGGACGGTTGAAAACGGAGTTTTAAGTACCGTAACGTCCTTATCCACAACAAAAAATGCTCCAACATCACTTGTGCGAACTGTGTGTACTCTTAAAAAAAAAAAAAAGCATTTAAACCCTCAGAGCTGTGTTGGTATCATCCATTGTTAAAGCACATTTTGTTTCTTTGCTTTTATAAGCTCCATCACTGCTGCGTACTGAAGATAGAGGAAAGAAAGTTATTCTTAGCGGATAGGATTTGGGAGAACTACTGCCCCGTACTGCTTTGTCACATCTATGAATGTGCTGAAAAACGCATTTCTCCGGTTACGTGTGGATGGCGATTTTTCTTTTCAACGAGCGGGGGAAAATCTTCGTTAGAAAATAACGGGCTACTCGTGGACATTGTCGGTATTGTTTGGTCAATTCAGAATCATCCAGAGTGTCTAACACGTTGCGTCTGGCTGCAGCCATTTTGGGAGTCTTTGTGAATAGGTCTTAGGGAGTTAGGAGTCCTCTTGACTTCTTTTAAGGACTCCCAGACTTAGGAGCTACTTTTAGACCTAAAAGTGGTTGTGAATTACTTTTATCTTAAGAAAATAGGAGTCCTAAATTTAGGAGTGACACGCCCACATTTTTTAGGAGTTACTCCTAAATTCGGCAGTTAGGACCTACTTTTAGCCCTAAAATTCTTTGTGAATACGGCCCCTGGTGCATGTGAATGTGTTTATTGTGAATAAAGCATTTTAAGCTTAACGTATGACCATTCTGGATGACCCCTAAGTACCACACCTCCAGAGTCGGGAGTCGGACGGCTCAGCCCGTGGTGAATAACTCCCTGTAGCCTAAGTGTCCCTTATTTTAATTTATGAAAGTTGGCAACCCTAAGTAGCACCAGGAATCCCTCTTGTCTCTAATTTTGTTGATGTTGACCAGATCCTCCTGTTAACATTCAAGTAATCCTCCTTGTTATTATTTTGGTTTAACCTTTGTTTTTGTACTACCTGTAAATGCAACCAAGGGCTGTTCCATCAAACAAGTTAAAAAATGTCTGGTATATAAAGGAAGGACCCAAATTCATAAATCTATATTTGCAATGATGGTTTAACTGTTGAAGTGAAGATAATTTTTAAAACCAAGGTTAAATAAAAGGTATGATGGGGAATTTCACTGTGGGAATGAGATAAGAACAACGCAGATCAAAGGTCTTAAATTAACTGAGGAGGAATGAAACTGGTAGTGAAAGAAACTGGGAGTAATTAGAGGAAAGCAGGCACAGGTGAGAGGGAGACAGCAGGTGGAAACAATTGATAGCTGGGCCAGGGAGCAGTATTGAGAAAAGAGGGAAGGAATAAACAGGAGAGGAAACAAGACAGAAAACAATCCTAAATAATCAAGAGGACAAGCTAGAAACTAACTAAAGATAAAATATATGAGAGAATTAGAATTAAAAAGAAAGTACGAGGAACTCTGAGTAAAAACACTAGTGAATAGATGCAGAATTTTTTTTCTAATAAGGAAATTAAGTAAATTAAGTAGCTAACAAGGAAAACTGAGGAAACGAGGAAACACAAATATAAGATTAAACACAGTAACACTAAAACAAGAATGGAAAGAAAAGAAGTGCAGATATAGAAGGAAGAAATATCTGAAAATGGCACTAAAATATCAAAGTAACAGAAGTAAACATCAAGAAATAGCCCTTGTTAATTGATGCTAGATAGGTTAGAATGGAAGCAAAATAAAAAGCTGCATTCTTCTGCCTGGGGGAGAACGAATTATTAATGCAACCCTATGAGCATCACAATTATATCATAACCAATATGGGGAACACCAGCTGCATAATAAAGCTTGTGAGACTGCATTGTTTTATAATGTGAATTTGATGGTTGCTACCTTGTTGGCCTAGAGGGTGACTTTGTATACAGACACACACAACCACACACATACATACATATATATATACACTACCATTCAAAAGTATGGGGTCACATTGAAATGTCCTTATTTTTGAAGGAAAAGCACTGTACTTTTCAATTAAGATAACTTTAAACTAGTCTTAACTTTAAAGAAACACACGCTACACATTGCTAATGTGGTAAATGACTATTCTAGCTCCCCAACAGGTCCCCAACTGGCATCTTCATTAAATAGTACCCGCAAAACACCAGTGTCAACATCTACAGTGAAGAGGCGGCTGCGGGATTCTGGGCTTCAGGGCAGAGTGGCAAAGAAAAAGCCATATCTGAGACTGGCCAATAAAAGAAAAAGATTAAGATGGGCAAAAGAACACAGACATTGGACAGAGGAAGACTGGAAAAAAGTGCTGTGGACGGATGAATCCAAGTTTGAGGTGTTTGGATCACAAAGAAGAACGTTTGTGAGACGCAGAACAACTGAAAAGATGCTGGAAGAATGCCTGACGCCATCTGTTAAGCATGGTGGAGGTAATGTGATGGTCTGGGGTTGCTTTGGTGCTGGTAAGGTGGGAGATTTGTACAGGGTAAAAGGGATTCTGAATAAGGAAGGCTATCACTCCATTTTGCAACGCCATGCCATACCCAGTGGACAGCGCTTGATTGGAGCCAATTTCATCCTACAACAGGACAATGACCCAAAACACACCTCGAAATTGTGCAAGAACTATTTAGAGAAGAAGCAGGCAGCTGGTATTCTATTGGTAATGGAGTGGCCAGCGCAGTCACCAGATTTGAACCCCGTTGAGCTGTTGTGGGAGCAGCTTGACCGTATGGTACGCAAGAAGTGCCCATCCAACCAATCCAAATTGTGGGAGCTGCTTCTAGAAGCGTGGGGTGCAATTTCTCCAGATTACCTCAACAAATTAACAGCTAGAATGCCAAAGGTCTGCAATGCTGTAATTGCTGCAAATGGAGGATTCTTTGATGAAAGCAAAGTTTGATGTAAAAACAATCTTATTTCAAATAAAAATCATTATTTCTAACCTTGTCAATGTCTTGACTCTATTTTTTATTCATTTCACAACGTATGGTGGTGAATAAGTGTGACTTTTCATGGAAAACACAAAATTGTTTGGGTGACCCCAAACTTTTGAACGGTAGTGTATATATATATATATATATATGAATAATGTTTGCAATATTATTCTTGAAAATAGTAAAACTGAAATCTATCTTAGAACAAAAATTTAAACAAGAAAAGCACTCAGAGGGTGCACACTTCCGTTAGGTCCAATCATTCGCATTATTTACTTTTATTTTGGTACTTTTCCAATAAAATTTCTGTTTATGTTTATCACTGTGTTTGTATCGCTGCTGTGCTCTTCTAGTAGAGAGAGATTTACTCAGATATTTAGGGGAGATTCAGCCAACTAATTTGCTGCGCATATGCTCCAACCATAGCGGGGCTGCTGCGCAAGGGGAGCCGCTCTCTCCGAGCTCTCTTGACCTCTCTTGATCTCTCTTGATCTCTTTCATTTCTCGCCTTATTTTCGCCTTATTTTCCCACTAGTCTTCCCTTTAAGTTTCTGTTCTTAGTTTTCCTCTTAATTAATTTACTTAATTAATTTAATTAATTACCCTATTAGACTGGATCATTTTTCTTTTGTGCGTTACTTCTGAAGGACCTTTGAAAGACTGTGGATTAACAACATGGCGTTTTGCTCAGCTGAAAACGTTGATAAACTGCTCTTGAGACAGGGTCCCTGCATCCATATACCCCTACTATGCCTACTCCGTAGCAATCAGCGAACAATGAAGTAGTTTTGAATCTCTAGCATGGATTGGCGTAGTAGGCATAACGTTCCCGGATGTGAACTAGACCACTGTGAAATCCACTGTACACTATGCTATCCCACAATGCAGTGGAAGCCACAAAATCATAGAAGAAGAGTGACGTCGGCTACCAAGGAACTATTTGACAACAATGTAAGGTAACTTAAAAAAAACATCTTGGTAAAATTGTGGAGCAGTACATCCAATTTCAGGCCTACTACTTGCTTGTTTGCTATGAAGTGTGTACTGCATCAATGGGCAATTAGTAGCTACTACGTAGCATGTAGTAAATACTAAGGCATCAGATTCAGGGGGTGTCTTGGAAAAACAGCTCCTAAGTATGGAAACAAACTTACAACTTCTAGAAATAAATCTGGAGATTAACGCTGGATATGGAAATGAGACAACCCTATCGGTGAAACAGAAGGAACCAGAACCTAGCAGCCACATGCTCACTCAATTCAGTCCCACTCAGAAGCCTCAGAACAACACTATTCCATCATTAAGGCACATAGTAGGAAGGACACTACACTCAAACTATTGTATGATGAACACTTGACAGCTCTAAAGAGATGCTCCTCAACACCTGCTCCGAGAAAGAATAAACATAAGGGATTCCACCACTTCCCTGGAATTCCCCTGAATAACAGATTTGTAGCTACGTAAGTAGCAGAAAACAAAAAGCAAATCCAAAAATGTGCATACTTAACAAAATCTGAAGTTGATCTCCTGTAAGAAAGCTCAGTTACCCATCATCAAACCACTTAAACTAGCTCTATTAAACATTAGGTCCTTATCAGGCAAGATGCTTCTTATCAATGAATTGATCACTGAGCACAATGTACAGGGTCTCTTTTTTATCAAAACCTGGTTAAATGTAAATAATGAAACATCTGCACTAATAGAATCTACCACCTCCGCCCCAAAATTATAGCTTTCTATGCGAGAGCAGGAAACACAGACAAGGTGGTGGCATTGCCACAATTTTTTTTGACTCAGTAACTTTTAGAAAAGTGCCCCTGGGTGTATTTGACTCTGTTGAACATCTAGCCATAACGAATCCTAACAAAGCTTTATTCTTAACATTATATAAACCACCAAAACCTAACTCTAATTCTTCAATGATTTAAATAACCTTCTATGTGTAATATGTATTGAGTATGACGGACTAATCATTTTCGGTGGCTTCATTATCCATATTGACAACCAACTCCGTGGCTCCATCCTGAGGCCTCTTCTATTCGATATCTACATGTTGCCACTAACCAATAAGATTAATTACCATAACTATGCAGATGCTATTACAATCTGACATTTCAACTGGAAATTAAGTTTTAATTATGGCTGTGCTGTACAAAGAAGGGTCAGGTTGGAATTTGACCTGTAATAGAGGAAAAATTTAAAAGACTCTTTAAAGAGAAAGGTCTGTAGTGAGAAGCCAAGTTACAAATGCGAGTGGAGCATAGTATGTTGTAATGTATAGCGCATCACCACCTGCTGGTTAAGCAGCAGTGGATAGACAACATAGAAGTCTGCTGTGAAAATTACAGAGACAATGTCACCAGGTGACTATGTACCCCTCCAGCCGCTAAGAAAACGCATTGAGCAAATCAATAGCTGGATGTCCTGTAACTTTCCCCAGCTGAACAGAAACAAAGCTGAAGTAGTTATTTGGGGCTCTAAAGAGGAATGATTAAGAGTCATCACACAGCTTTAGTTAATTCAACTAGAAACTACTGATCAGGCCCGTAATGTAGGTGTAATAATGGACTTAGACCTGAACCTCCAGGGTCACATAAAGGCAATAACCAGGTCAAACTTACATCACCTAAAAAAAGATTTCTAGGATTAAAGGACTAATGTCACAAAAGGACCTTGAAAAACTAATCAAAACCTTAATCTTTAATCGGTGCTGGTTTTATCGGATTGATTACTGCAACAGCATCCTCACAATTATACCTAAAATGTCAATCAGATAGCTGCAGCTGATCTAGAATGCTGCTGCTCACGTCCTCACTAGAACCAGGAAAGTAGAGCACATCACCCCAGTTCTAAAGTCCTTACACTGGCTCCCTGTAGTTTAGAGAAAATACTTTAAATTACTCCTACTAGTTTATAAATCACTAAATGGTTTAGAACCAAAGTATGATGAAGACCTGTTGTCACTACACCAACCCAGCAGACCACTCAGGTCCTCCAACTTTACTGTAGTTTACTAAACAACCCTAGAATTAGAACCAAACAAGGAGAATCAGCTTTTAGTTTTTATGCCCCACAAATAAGCAAAAAACTTCTAAATAACTGCAAAGCTGCTGAATTTTTAAGCTCATGTAAATCAAAGATTAAAACCTGTCTGTTTAGAGCTGCCCTTTCAGCAATTTTCTACTTCTAAAATTTTTTGTTGCTTTTCCTACATTGGTGCTGTGTTTGTTTCTCTACCACCAAATCATGTAAAGCACATTGTAATGTTTTCTTTTATTATGTTTTATGCTTAATTGATATTTGAATGTTCATACTTTTAAGATGCTTTATGTCTTACTACTAATTGCTGATTTTTTTTTTCTTTCGATGATTTTATCATGTTTTAACTGTTTTTACTTTAGCACCACTGATCGGTGGGTGGATGCACACTTCTTGTCAGATCAACCCCAAAATCTGATCAGTTGTTTTTGGTCCCATTGCTGACATTTCATGAAATTTTACCTCAAAAAGTTATGAACGGATTACGTTCATAACTTTTTGATTTATGTTGCTAACAGAAAGACAGACAGGTGAGTGAAAACATTACCTCCTGTCGGAGATAAAGATAAAGCCTACATTGTTTTGCATAATTTAGCCACATAACAGAAGACTATCTTTCTATTGGAGGGTGGGTGTGTGTGAGGAAGAGAACAGCAGCAGAATACCAAGCCCGCAGTGTGATATCACATGGCTTGTCTAGTCATAGTCACTGAGCTAAAGTAAGCTTAACAGCTAGCTTGCCATGGAGCAGGCTTTCCAAGAGTATGTTAACACAGTGAAGGAGCAGGCTTGAGAGTAGCCTTGTTTGTGGAACTGAATTATGGGAAATTACGCTGGGATTGTCAAAGTAAGCCTGCCTTTTAAGAATAGCTTGCATCATGGAAGAGCCCTCCTTTCATGCAACAGATGGCACAATTCTGGCACAAAAAAAAAACCCCATACAAATGGGTTTGCCCTTTCCTTTCTGTTTCTCTTATTAATCTAAGCTTACTTAAAACAGATTTCAATAAAAGGTTTTGTGGTGCCCGTAGGTAATTGGAATTCAACATGCCAGTCCTTTAAAGGTTTTAAGTAAACTGAGATAAATCTGCTTATTGGACTTCTGAGGATGAGGGAAAAGCTGGTAATGTGTTACTTATAAGGTCTTAAAATTGTGCTATGAAGATGCATGGTTTTACACACCACAGTGTCTTCTTTTAAATATAAATATATTTACAGTTTGCTAATATTGGAAATACACTGAAAACAACATTCTTCAGTATACACAAATTCAAACCTAAAAATGTTTTCTTAGAATTAAATTACAATAAAATTTTATTTAGAAGCATAATATTGTAACATGATGAAACTTTTTTGATAAGGATTAAAAATTATTTTATTTACAATAGCAGTGTTTTAAAACATACTATGTATATAGGAAGACAATGTGAGCAAAATACATTGAACACATAATAAAACAAGTTTGTTTTAATATTCCACCTTTACAGCAACCTTCATTGCATGTGTTAATGGATGATTCAGCACCTCTCAGACCTTTTCAGACCTATTTATGATTTTTTTTATATATATATATTTCATCTTGTTACTTGCACAGTATTTTAACTTATTTTAAAAATGAAAATCAAAAATGCATGGCCTATATCTATGCCCCCTGTGTCACTATTTAATACAGATGGACGCCACGCTTTCCTAATTTTGATTTGTAAAAAATGCAAAACAAAGAATAATTTTAATTATGCCCAGTAAAAATGTACTACTTTGTGGTTGACTGTCACAAAGAATCCCAATATATTGGTTTAGGTCTGTGTTTGTAACATAAAAAGGGGGAAAAGACAAGTTCATTAGGTATTAGTGGTTTTGCAAAGCACAGTAATAACAGGGCACATACTGGTGTTGTACACTGTTCCATTTATAAATAGAATCTGAATTTGAATTCAGTCTTTACTGCTAAAGCAAACTTTGACTACATGTATAAAAAGGTTTCCAGCACTATGAAGAGCTTTTCTTCTAGAGATTTATTTTGTCCATTTCTTATATTTTAGTAGAGACCACATTAACTCTTGCCAGTCCGAACAGTTTAACCTGACCAATACTTGCTACACAGGAGCTTCAACCATGCCCCCCGTGTGCGTGAATTCTTCCAACCCGGATGTATCTTCCTGGGTAGTTGTCATCTTCCGCCAACGCTGCCCAAGTAAAAGAGAATTTAATCAGCCTCTGGTAACACCATGTAGAGTTTATTTTTAAAAGTCATATCAAATTAACTTATTGTAGACAGAAAAATTTAACAAATACAGTTGGAACTGCATATATCCAATTCACCAAAGACAGAAATGATCTGTTGTAAGTCCCAAAATTGGTAAAATACCATTTTGAATTGTAAATATAAAAAATGAATCTGAAACATTTGTGCTAGAAAATGTACCTGTTTAATGCTGCCTTTGGAAATGCAGAACATGTAGATCACATAGCCCGGGATGAGGATCATTGAAGACAAAGCCATGAACCATCCAATTACTTGACCCCACAGTGGATACACATACTTTCCCAGCGTCAGGGGGGTCATTTCAAAGGCACTGAAGGTGAAGACCCCCTACAAATGACAAATTAAATCAATTACTACAAAAAATTACCTTAAATAATTTTTTTGGGTCATCATATTTCCATGTAATTCTCAACTTTTCATGAGAAAAAATTACTTGAGACAATTTGACTCTGGTTATCTCTTAGTTGTATTTATCTCATATTTTATCTTTTTAATAATTGCTCTGGCTTTGCAAAGCTCACTTATTATTATTTTTTTATTTGTGAAAGGTTTAATCTAAATTATATTTACTTATTTAACTCCAAATTGAATATAAAGTCTTAAATATGCAGCAAAAAGTATGTAGTTTAGTTTATTTTAAACCTGTTTGAAATATTAAGCCTTTTCATTCACTGACACCTTTTTATACAGTCCAACATCAGTGTTCTGACACAATACCTTTCTAATTGAAAATTTTTTTTTGACAATATTAAATACTTTTTTGAAGTCTATGAAAATTCCAAAGCTGTATTTCTTTTGGTCTATGTAATTAGTTATGTCCAATACCATGCTGTGCAAAAGTTTTAGGCATGTGTGAAGAATTGTTGTAAACTAAGAATAACCACTTATTTTTTTTATCAATTAACAAAATGTAGTGAATAAACAAAAGAGAAATCAAAATCAAATCAACATTTGGTTTGACCATCCTTTGCCTTCAAAACAGCATTAATTCTTCTAGCTACATCTCCACACAGGTTTTAAAGGAACTCAGCTGGAAGGTTGTTCCAAAAATCTTGCAGATCTAATCACATATCTTCTATAGATGTACGCTTCCTCAAATCTTCTCTCTATTTATGTAATCCCAAACACACTTGATGATGATGAGATCAGAGCTCTATGGGGGCCATACAATCATTTCCAGGACTCATTGTTCTTCTTCATACTGAAAATAGTTCTTAATGATTTTTGTTGTAGGTATGGGGCTGTTATCCTGCTGCAAAATAGAGTTGGGGCCACTCATAGAGCTCCCTGATGGTATTTTACGATGGATAAGTATCTGTATTTCACAGCAGTGACAGGATTATTAATCCTGACAAAGTCTTCAACTCCATTTGCAAAAATGCAGCCCAAAACATTCAAGAAAACCTCTGTCATCCTCCACTGTTGATACAGACACTTCTCATTGTACCACTTTCCAGTCCTTTGATGAAAAAACTAGCTTCTGCCACAAACAAATGTGTCACATTTTGACTCATCAGTTCAGAGCACCTACTGTAATTTTTCTGCGCCCTAGTTTCTATGTTTTCATGCATACTTGAGTTGCTTGGCCTTGTTTCAGATTTGGAGGTACAGCTTTTTGGCAACTCTTCCATGAAGACCACTTCTGGCCAGACTTCTCCATACAGTAGCTGGATGTACCTGGGTCCCATTGGTTTCTGCACATAACACCCACATCCCCCTTTATCCCTCCATGGTGTAATTGTTGGGTCCCTGTGTTTGTGTGCTGGTTAGTGGTTGTTTTCCTGTTCCTTCTCCAACCTTCTCTCCAGGGCGTGGCAGATGGCAGTCACCAGGGGCTGTTGATCTCACCTAATCATCCACCATCTTAAAAGGACAGTGGATCAAGCAAGCTGACCCCAGATAGTTCTCACTACCAGCGCATCTTCTTTAGAAGGAACCTCAACGCTCCTCAGGATTACCCTAAGCAGTGTCCCTCCTCGCTCTGGTCAGCCTCTGCCCCGCTCCCTTCTGGATAACATATCCAGTCTCACCTGCTCCTCTGCTGTTGCCTAGCGGTTCATCTCCAACAAACAATCTACAATGCGACAAGAGTACGATCACTGGATATTTCCTGAGATCATCCTCACTTATTTGCTTACCTCTCAGGAACTCCTCCAGATCTCCACCTCCAAACAACATCAGAGAAGGTAGGGACTCATTCACCCACTGTCAGCCAATATCAACCACACGAGCCTAATTTACCTTCCTTTAGCCATACTCCTCCGCACCAACAGTAAGACTCAAATTCAAATCAACATCTCAGACTTCCACTTACCTAGTATTAATCTCCAGAATTTACCTTTCCAGTTTACCACCTACCTCTGCGCTCCTCTTCCTGGTGATTCCGGAGACGACCAATCTTTTCTTGCTCGCGAAATAAACATTATTTTCAAACTCAACCTAGTCTCCGTGTCTGGTGTGGTGTTGAATCTTTGGTCCAAAGAAAACCCTCGTCTCCTTTTATATCTCTGTCTGGGAGAGGCTTTACTGTTGCAGTATAACTATCTTGTTGCTATGCTCAATCTTGCCATGACATGAAACTATCTTCCACAACCCCACTTTGGTTGTAGAGTTTGGCTGTTCCTCACCCAGGTTTAAGCCTCCTGCACAGCTGTTTCTGTTTCAGTTAATTGCTGGTTTCAACCTACATGTGACATTGATGATCATTAGCACCTGTTTTGGTATAATAAGGTGATCATGGGGGCGACTGTGGCTCAGTGGTAGAGTAGAGTTGAATTGCAATCGGAGGGTCGTAGGTTTGATTCCAGCTTCCTCCATTCACATGTCGATGTGCCCCTGGGCAAGGCACTTAACCCCCAAAAAAACATTGTTCTACCGAGCCATGTTAGGAGTCGGTGTATGAGTGTGAGTGTGAATGGGTGAATGTGGCTTCAATGTAAAGCGCTTTGAGTGGTCAGTATGACTAGAAAAGCGCTATATAAGTTCAGTACATTTACCATCATACACCTAACTATATTCCTATACAATCCCTGACTTTGTTCAAGTGTACATATAAGAATTGATGCTGGTTTGAAGGCAAAAAGTATTAACACAAAACAATAATTTCATTTAGAGTTTTCTTTTGTTTACTCTCTTTGCATTTTGAAAAATAAACAATTGTTTTTATATTAATGATATTTATGAATGCATTATTATTTTACAGGAATTTTCACACCTGCCTAAAACCTTTCCATAGTATTATATATATTACATACTTATTGAAACTGTTGACTAATATGTTCTACAGTCCCTTGAGCATCTACTTACTTCCTTTGACCTTTGACTTAGCAGTTCTGTTTTTTAAGTCTCTTTTCTTGTAAAAACAAAGCAAAGATGGAGAAAATATATTTTTTTGAGATAGCATACAGATTACATAAGTAAAACGCAGAAGATTCAGCAATTATGACATTCATTGATCAATTTGCTATCTAAATAGGAAAGGGATTTAAAAAAAAGAAAATATGTTTTTCTAAACACAGAAATGTGTTTATTGAGGAAAAAAGGGTTTTGGTTAATAAATGGTGTTACCAGGCAGATTAGAGGTGTGAAGAATCGCCAACAAAGCTTCCACCAGACACATGGCCGATATCCAATCATGTCTTCAATGTTGTTGTAAAATCGTTCAGCTCCTGTCACATAAAAAGCAGTGTACAAAGACAAAAAGGATTGGTGACTATGGCCATAGAAACAGAATGCACAAAGAGATGGAAAGCTCACTGGATCATATGATGTCTATGATAAACTATGATGTGCGAGATTTGTACCATAATGAGAACTCAGTTTGATCAATTTAATTTTGTAGGCCCTTACTGTGTAAGTGACTATATTTTATCACTTTTCTGTGATTCTCTGAATTAAAGAAAAAAAAATTAACATTTATATATCTATAATAAAGTATTATAATTGTATAATACATATATAATATTTTATGCAATGAAGTTTTGCTATACAACAGGAAAACGTTGAGTGCCCTATGAAGGGTTCATTTAAATCAGTTTATTTAATTATTTCATTTTCAACAGTAAAAACTCAAACAAAATGTATCCCTACCATAAAACCAGGATATTGAAATGGTTTCAAAGAAAACAAGGAAGAGAAGACACATTCCACTGGCAGAGTAGTAGTCAAACATCTTGAAGACATATAGACCACCCTGAGACATAAAACAAACACAGAAATCAGGACGAAATTTTGAACATCATCAAATCTTTTTTGTTTTTATGCAAAGATACAATAATAATTGTTCACAAGTTAAAGCAAGAATATGCAATTATGCTTTTGTTGTGTAATTTCACATTTGCAGTAATCTCAACAATTATGGGCACCCCTGGAAACCATGTGTACAAAAGCCTCAAGATTAATTGTTACATGGGATCTCGGTGACTCCAAGGTGACACCATTTGCTGCAGTTGAGCTGTCGTCTCCAAAATTCATAGATTACAAACAAAAAAGGCCTTGACACTCTTACCAAACTAAAAAAGATGTACAACTTAAATCAGTCTTTCAGTTACATTTATTTCTTAAGAACTGTTAATGATGCAAATTATTGTAACGTCAGTGATTCTGTGAATATGATTTTACCCCCTAAATAAAGCTAGTCAAAAAAACATTCATTTTTGTCTTACAGTGCAAGGTTATGCTGGCAAAAAAAATGTAAAGACCTTTATACATTTTTACCAGGGGGTGCCAATATTTTTCTGAAAGATACTGTGTTGCATGTTGGTAAAACTATTTGTATGTTTTTGTATATTTTTTTAAAAAGCTATAATTCCCAGATAACCACCTGGGTAATATTGGAGAAGCCAATTATAAATGAGATGAAGCAGACAATAAGGATGAAGAGCTTCTTCCTCTTCCTCAACACCAGGGGATACTCATCCATGAGGGCTGTGATGAATCCTTCGACTGTGCAGAACTAACAAATAAAAAGCAAAAAGCAATGAGTCACAATCCATTCTATCTTTATTTTCTTTTTTTGTGTTACTTTTTGCGTCTATTTAGGTTATTATTTATAGTAAATATTTTGTCTAAAAAATGTATATGTCATTCAAAATACACAAAATCTCCATCCATCCATCCATCCACCCATCTGTTTGTCTGTCATCCACGCCACGGATGTAAACTTTTTTCTTTGATTAAGTCGCAAAATCAGTATTAAGCTTTTGAACAAGTCCCACATTTGACCCTTGAACCCTAAAAGCCCTGACATAGTGGTTTTATACTATAATTAGTTTGTAATTCATAATGAAATCAGAATTGATTGGAATACTCTATATTATCTAGATTAGATTAGATTTTTTTTTGTTTTTGTTTAAAATGTATTGCCCTCATGACAAACCTTGTCAACACAATGGGTCACACACATATAAATGCAGAAATTGTAGATTGGCCCAAAAAAGGAACAACAATTAATATTTTGCTACCTGGCTGTCCAAGCCGAGCATCATGAGCATTGAGAAGAAGAGGATGGCCCAGAGGGAAGACATGGGAAGCTGGGTGACTGCCTGAGGATAGGCTAGAAATGCCAACCCTGGACCTATGATGTAGTTTAGATCACAAAGAGGATGATTTCTACGTGCAGTAATAGAATGTATGTTTATAAAACCTGAGCAGTAATAGAAATTATGTAGGCATCTCTTACAATCCATACAAGACTACAATTTACGTTTTCAGAAGGTTTTTCTGTAAATTTGAATGTACCTGACGCTGCCAGTTCTTGCACCGGTTTCTTTGTGATGTAGGACATGAATCCTACAATAGAGAAGATAACAAAACCAGCAAACATGCTTGTACATGAGTTGATGCAGCATACTATGATAGCATCCCTGTGGAGATAGGATGGAAAAAAGACATCACGAATAAGCAAAGAACGAGAGAAAAAAAGCAAGATATTAGTTATTAAAGCCGTTTAAAGCCTAGACCTACTGTCCTTACTTGTACACATCATTGTTATAACTATTGTAGCTCCCGAGTGCAATGAGTGAGCCCAAGCCCAGTCCATAAGAAAAGAAGATCTGAGTTGCTGCATCAAGCCACACCTGTGAAGCAGAAAGCCCACATCTTCATATGGCAGTGTTTTTGTAATTTGAGTGAAAATGTGATTAGATGTTGGTTTGAGAGTGATATGTACCTCAGATCGCATAAGCTTATTGAAGTCTGGGGTGATATAAAACCGGATGCCATCTATGGCTCCAGGAAGCGTGACACCACGGAAGAACAAGATGAACAGCATAACGTACGGATAAGTGGCTGAAAAATAAACCACCTATAAGAGAATTGAAGGGAGCTTTTAAACTTGGAAAAATAATTCCAACTTTGAGGTCTGAAGGTGTCATTAACCATGAACAAGACATATTTATTTAATATGAGATTATTTGAAAATACAGAAAGAAGCAGTTTCTGAAATATTTCCTGTTTTTCTTTGCCCAAGGACTTCCCAAATATTACTTGTAGTTCTGTAGCATGATCATTACGTTTAATTGGTAATGTCCATCAACATCAGGGCATCGGGGGAATCCATTTCTCGCACTTCTCTCAGGCTCCTCACAGTAAAATCCAATTATCCCTAGCAGCGAATGTGTAAATGTGTTTCTGCTCGCATACTATGCTTCAACTTGCTTGCATTTTCAGATGAGATACTGGTTGTTGGGGCGACTGTGGCTCAGGAGTTGGGTGTTTGCCTTGTAATCGGAAGGTTGCCGGTTCAAGCCGGCCCTCTGACGGTCTCAGTCGTTGTGTCCTTGGGCAAGACACTTCACTCGTTGCCTACTGGTGGTGGTAAGAGGGCGCGGTGGCACCATTGTCCGGCAGCCTCGCCTCTGTCAGTGCGCCCCAGGGCAGCTGTGGCTACAACATAGCTTGCCATCATCAGTGTGTGAATGTGTGCGTGAATGGGTGGATGACTGAAAAAACAAAAGAAAATAAAAAGATGGCACGATGGCGCAGTGGTTAGCACTGTTGCCTTGCAGCAAGAAGGTTGTGGGTTCATATCCTGGCCCAGGGTCTTTCTGCATGGAGTTCGCATGTTCTCCCCGTGCATGCGTGGGTTCCCTCCGGGTACTCCGGCTTCCTCCCACATTCCAAAAACATGACTGTCAGGTTAATTGATCACTGTAAATTGTCCTTAGGTGTGAGTGTGTGTGTGGTTGTTTGTCCTGTCCCCTATGTGGCCCTGTGATGGACTGGCGACCTGTACAGGGTGTAACCCGCCTCTCGCCCGTTGACAGCTGGAGATAGGCACCAGCACCCCCGCGACCCATTAAGGAATAAGCGGTTAAGAAAATAGATGGAACAAAAATATATAAAAGCAATACTTTTGTTTCATGAGATGAACTCAAAGATCTGAAACAATTTCTACATATACAAAATTTCTACATATACAAAAAAACTATTTATCTTAAATATTGTTCACAAATCTTACTAAATCTGTGATGGTCCTCACTTCTCCTTTGCTGAGATAATCCATCCCACTTCACAGGTGTGTCATATCAAGATGTTGATTAGACAGCATGATTATTGAACAGGTGTGCCTTAGACTGGCCACAATAAAAGGCAACTCTGAAATGTTCTGTTGTATCAACCAGCACAATGCAACAGATGTTGCAAGTTTTGAGGGAGTGTGAGGCATGCTGACAGCAGGTATGTCTACCAGAGCCGTTGCTCGTGAATTGAATGTTCCTTTCTCTACCATAGGCTGTCTCCAATGGCTTTTCCGAGTTTTTGGCACTACATTCAAACAGCCTCACAACTGCAGACTGTGGTCTGCAGTTGTCTGCAGTCCACATGTAACCACATCAGCCAGTGACCTCCACCTCCAGCATGTTCACATCCAAGATTATCTGGGGGAAAAAAACACTCAGACAGCTGCTGAAACAATCAGTTTGCATTACCAAAGAATTTCTGCACAAACTCTCAGAAACTGTCAGGGAAGCTCATCTGCATGCTCATCTTCTTAATCGGACTCTAGACCTCACTCCAGTTCGTCGTCGTAACTGACTTGAATTGGACCTCCAACAACCGCCAGTAGGCAATGGGTGAAGTGTCTCTTGCCCAAGGACAAAATGGAAGGGACAGCTGGAACCGGCAACCCGACGATTACAAGTCAAACTCCCAACTCTTGGGCCACAGTTACCCCATATTATGTATATATATATATATAGAGAGAGAGAGAGAGAGAGATAGATAGATAGATAGATGGATGGATGGATGGATGGATGGATGGATGGATGGATGGATGGATGGATGGATGGATGGATGGATGGATGGATGGATGGATGGATGGATGGATGGATGGATGGATGGATGGATGGATGGATAGATAGATAGATAGATAGATAGATAGATAGATAGATAGATATGTATATATTAAATAAAACATTTCAAAAAATTCCCCTCTCGCCCACTGCAAGTGGTTTCCCATCGAAAGGTTTTCTACCAGAGCCCTGGGAGCATGAGGGTCCTGCACAGAATATTTGTTGTTTAAAGTACTGAACTTTTCTGGACTCAGATATCTGAGGTTTTTTACAGGGATCTGCTGATGCCATTCCTCCAGGTTGGGGGTCACTGCCCTGAGTGCTCAGTACCCAGGTACTATGTCACTTTCATCTTCCAAGCCTTCTCTAGCTATTGGCTCAGCCCTTGGTATTTCTTAAGTATCTCATGTTCCTTCTTCTTGATGTTACCATCACTTGGTATTGCCACATTCACCACATTGGCTTCCCTCTGCTCTTTATCAACCACCACAATGTCCGGTTAGTTCGCCATTACCATTCTGTCTGTCTGGATCTGGAAGTCCCACAGGATTTTTGCTCAGTTATTCTCCACCACCTTTGGAGGTGTTTCCAACTTTGACCTTGGGGTTTCCAGCCCATACTCCTCACAGACGTTTCTGTATACCACGCCAGCAACTTGATTATGACATTCCATGTATGCTTTTCCTGCTAGCATTTTGCACCCTGCTGTTAATTGCTCGATGGTCTCAGATGACTCTTTGCGCAGCCTATATTTTAGGTCTTGTCTGGTGTGATAGATCTGAGGCTCTTTGTTCTAGTGCTCAGAGCCTGCTCCTGTGCTGTCAGGATGAGAACATCTGGGGTGTCCTGTTGGCCAGCCCTCTTAAGCCATTGGTAAAATTTCTTGAGATACTTAAACATGAAGATGCCTGACATGAGCTTCCATGTTGCCCTGCCACTGAGCGTACACTTTTGCAGGTCGGGTTGTAAATAGCCTGTTCTTTTATCCGGCTTCATTGTCTTTTGTCAACCTCTTTAGGTGGCTGGGCAGTTGGTTGTGATAGCAGTTGCTATTTGTGGATTTTGGAACACTGAGCTACTAGTTGTTTTGCAGTCAACATAGACTGTTACACATCTGTAAAGATTTTTTTTTTTTACTGTAATCAAATTATTTCTCATGCTTTTTCATTAACCCACCTTTGATATGAAGGAAGGATGGAAGAAAATATTTTATAAAAATCAGGATATTCAGGGCCAAAGGAACAACAAAAGTTCACGAGAAAGTCTCACCTTTCCTGTCCACTCTACTCCTTTCCAGATTGAGAAGTAGACAAGAACCCAAGCAAGTGCCAGGGTGCCCACTAAAGGCCAGCGCAGCTCTCCTGGCTTCTCCAGACCATCAGTCATCTGGTGCATGTTACGTCTGTGGATACAGAGTTATTTCCCCATTATAATTTTTAAACTGCATATATATGTAAGGTGCCACACAGCCATACATCTACCAGCTTACTCCCAGAACTCGGTGACAGCGCTGGTCAAGTTGGTTGTGTCTGTCAGGCTGTAATTGCAGAAGCAACTTTCGGTGTTCCAGGGGTTATCACAGCTTTGCCAAGGCAGTTCCTGCACAGCAAAGTTTAATCAGGCTCCAGTGTGACAAAACACAATTAAATGTTGCGTGAAATGGGTGTCCACACAGTGGAAATTTTGGAGCAGGGACTGTCCTGCAGTGAGTTCTTAAAACAAATCTGTTTCTGTGTCCTTGACTTTTCACAATCTTTATCATAAAGACTAATCCTAATAATGGAAATTATAAAAGTAAGCATCACACAGTTTTCGACCTTAGCCTGAAACCATATTTTGTTCCTGATCTTCATTCCCCCTACATTGAACTACACTACATCGCTTGAAAATCTGTTTTTTTATCACCAAGCCTGTTTGCAACAAACAGTTGTGCAGAAAGAAAATAATACAAGACTTTAAAAAAAAGCCTCTCTGGTGGTGAACAAACATACCGAACTGAAGGAGTTGAATAAGTAGTAGAGAGCCCAGGCAATTATGATTATGTAGTAGATGTTTAGCCAGAATGACAGGACAACAGCTGCCAAACCAACACCTAAGAAAAGAAGAATACAGACAAAACTTAAGGAACATACAATATGAGTCCATTCAGTTGGATTTTCTTTAAAAAGCAAGTTAACTTTTTTTGCTGAAATATAGAAATGAGGGTTTAACTGTACTATACATCTAGTCAGTATTTTGGCATTTTAGTGCATCCTTTTCAAAGTAAACATTTTCTGTCTGAAACTGTCAGTGTGGTGCTGTTTTCAGGTTAAAAGTTTGGACCACATTTGAATTTGAAACAGCCATTGTGATTTGTTCTGCTGTGATGTGATGTACATGTGATGTCAGCTGAGCTGACGCTGGTGGGTAATGAAGCAGCCGAGTTCACTTGGTCTCCAAGTCAATGCCTCATTTTGGAGCTTGTTTTTTTTTTATGTGGGTGGAGCAAGACTCAGGCATATAAATAATCTATATATATAGTGTAGGGAAAAAAAATTGCCCCATCATTGTTTTTTATGTATTAAGGCCTGCATGGATGTATTAGATCCAAGAAGTTTTAATAACAGAAGATCATATAGATTTGTATTTATGGTAAAAGTAATTACCCTCTAAACCCAATAACTAGTTGTGTCAACTATGGTGACAGTATCTTCGAGCAAGCATTGATATTAACTGGAAATAAGTATTTTACATCACTGCAAATGAATTTCCAACCACTTTTATTTGCAATTGAGTCATATTGGAGGATATTTAGCCTGAACTAGTTGTTTATTACCTCACCACAGCATCCCATTCAGATTGAGGTCCAGACTTTGATTAGACCATGGTAAAACCTTTTTTGAGCCTTTCAGAGATGGACTTGCTGGTGTGTTTCAGATCTCTGTCCTGCTTTATAAGCCATGTGTGCTTGAGCTTGATGTCATAAAATTATGGTAAGACATTTTCATTCAACGTTTTCTAACACAGAGTAGAGTTCATGGTTTCACCAATTAATGCAACCTGTCCTAAAAAAGAAAAGAGGCATTGCACACTAACGTCACCACGTTTGAATAAGGGTAAGGTCAGGGGTGTCACACCCGTGGAAGATGTGGGTGTTATAACACCCAGACTTTTTCTGCAGCTTTAAACAAACACTTTACAGCAGTCGCTCCTCTGTTTCCCATCCCCTCAGAATGAGTTGTATATGCGTCATGCAATAAAGTAACTGAAGTAGGAAGGGAACTGACAAGGAGAAGGGAAAAACTGTTACCGATAAGCAGTGTATTTATGGGTTTATTTGATATTTTGAGGACTGTGTTGATTAGTTATATACTTTCACGATATGTATCTGTTGTTCGATTGTACCTCCATGTTAAGGAGAAAACAGTGAGAAGTTATGTCAGTTCTTCAGCAGGTATGCAAACAATGAAAAAAGGGGATATTTTTTAATGTTATATATATATATATATATATATCCAAGATAGAGCTTTGTGGGTTGTTTTTGGTTTGTTTTTCTTGATATATCCCCTTTTTAAGGTTTGAGTAGGCTAAGCAATATTTAGCAGTCATAGTATTGTCAGACCAACGTCACTATCAAGCGTACCACAGTCTTTTTACCATGCAGAATCATTAAGATTCAGAAAAAGAAAGAAGCAGGAAAAGATTGGCACATTTTTCAAGAGGAATCCTGTAAGTGAAGTTCAGAGGTCTATGAAGGAAGAGAGATCATGTGTGTGTGTGTGTGTTTGTATTATAGGTGGTGCTTATTTCCATCCCAGGTGCACATATGTGTTTGGTGTTTTTATATCAATTTCACCATTTCATCTCAAATGTTTTGATTAGGGAGCAAACTAGCAGGCAGAGGGAAGGTGAAAGAAAAACAGTGCTGAGACACAGAGAAACAACAAATAAAGGGGGAAAGAACTAGGACCTATGGCGGGAAAGTAGGATTAACACATGCAGGATAAATGACTGAACTGAAGGGTAATCCAAAAAGCAAGGTAAAAAAAATTGAGGCTTATTTTAAATAACGTTGTTGAGTTAGTGTTTAAATTCCCACCAGGCTTATTTGGTTCTACGAACGAAGCTGAGGTGGATTCAATCCCTACTATTTCAAGCAAGGCTTTAAAAGAAACAGGTGTATGTAAATTCACGCTCCATTAAATGTAGCACCTGTCAATTGATGCTGGATCGGTGAGAAAGGAAAGGAAAGGAAGAAGCCCCATTCTTCTCTCAATCTGAGAAACCATTATTATTGCAGCCTATGAGCATCACAGTTATATCATAACCAATAAGGGGAACACCAGCTGCATATAAAAGCTTTTGAGGCTGCATTGTGTAATAATGTGCATTAGACAGATTAGAGTGTGACACAGAAGTCCTTAGAAGCGCTTCTAACTGGAAACTTTTAAATTCATGTAAATAAATCATATTACCTTATTTAGTAGGGCAATATATTCTGGAGTCTGTTGCAAGTTATTAAAACTAGAATACAGCACATGACAGAAAATAGCTAACAGGTTAGACCCGTGTTAAAACCTGATTTGACAACGCGTCCTCATTCCCAACTCGTCGCATATGGACGCAAGATCAGACTCCTGACCATGCGTCCATATGTGACGAGTTGGCTACCCCCCTCGCGTCATTTTTTGACGTGCTCTGAACAGCTTGTATGGTTGCTGTCCTTTATTGTAAACATCTGAAGTTTATTTTGTTTCAGAGCCGTTCGATCTAGCAGAAAAGCATACAGTACGTTGAGTTATCTAACCAATTTTAACCAAATCAAAAGTTTTATGTTCTAACCTAAACAAGCAAGCGAGTAAACGGATTCCTTGTCCTCCCCATGTCGTCAATTATTGACGTCTAGGGATCTGTATAACATTCAACGGGAGCACCCAGCACGTCAAAAAATGACGCGAGGGGGGTAAGGATGTAAAAATATTTACCACTAAATTGGAACAGTATCAAGTCTTCAAAATCAAGTCACATTAATACTGTATTTTATCTTACATGTGTTGTTTTTTTGTTACCAGTTGAAAGGTACTTTATGTCTATTTTAACAAATTTAGACCAAACAGAATGTTGATTTTATGGGTCCATCTCAGACAAAAAGGGATTTATTTGTAATTAATAACTAGTGTCCGGAGGGAAATTTATGGAGCAAAGAAAGATTAAATATAGTAATATTTTTTTCAAAATAGTAATTGTAATTGTAAAAGTGAAATATAATTAGCAAATTTCAAAAGATAAAACCCCGCATCTCAAAAAATAATTTCTCCACCTAGAAAACTGCAGCTTCTGCAACCACAGTAATAACTTTATATTGGAGGGTGGGTGTGGTGAGGGAGAGAACAGCAGCAGAATACCAGGCCCGCAGTGTGACATCACATGGGTCATCCAATCAAATTCATCAAGCTAAAGTAAGTCTTACAGCTCGCCTGCCACCAAGCAGGCCTGTGCAAGAGCATATGTTCCCATAGTAAATGAGTGGGGCTTCTGTTTAGCTTCCTTCATGGAACCGAATCTAAAGGCATCGAGCCAGGATTGTTAAAGTAAACCAGGCTTTTGAGATTAGCTTGCTTCATGGAATACCACTCTGAGCTCATTGAATCTAAACAAGACGATCCAGGCCTTGTTGGCACCAAAACCAAGCCAGGATGAGCAGATACGGATTTATTAAGCCAGGTGTAAGCTATTCTGGATATGTGAGTGTTCATGGCTCCCTCAACTAGACCCCTCCACCGAGCACAGATTCATTGATTCACCAGGGCAAATAGACAGCTACAGTAATTTTACCCTGTCGGAGGAAGAAATCCTCATGGACACATACAAAGTGAGAAAAGACAATTAAAAAGAAAAACAATACTGCCAATGTGATAAAGCAAAGAGAAAAAGCTTGGCAAGTATTGCTGACTCCCTGAATGCTGAAGAAGTGCACTTGTACTCTGATTTTGAATTTGAATTCGAAAGGACTGCTGAAATGAGTGAAATTGCATATATGTAACTCCATCAGACAATAACTGATAGATGAGTTACTATTAATATTAATATGAACAATATTTGTAATTTATATAGCACTTTTCAAAGGACACATAATGGCTTGCTCACTGACTCATTGAAGTTTCTCTTCTCTCATGCTTGCTGTAATGTTTGTGTGTGTGTGTGTGTGTGTGTGTGTGTGTGCGTGCGTGTGCGTGGGGGGGGGTCTGTGTGTGTGTGATCTAGATGTCAACAAGTCAACATTAAATACAAGCACATTCTGGTTCTTGCTCACACATTGTTTTTAAAACATTGTTTTAGCAGTAATTTTGGCAAGCGGGAACCTGTTAATATAGTATGCATGTTTTAGATTTCAGTTGAATTTGAACTGCAGTGACAGATATTTTTATTATTATTCAATTTAAATTGATTTGGCATTCTTATGATGTTTGTACTACATACTGTGTGTACACACGCTTGCAGGGAGGCAACTGCATCATTTCATTTGTCCATGAATTTGATTTTATTTCTGTGTGCAGAAATGCATACTATTTAGACCTTTGAATATGTATTTATAAGAGGTCGTATAGTGCAGCCAAAAAATGTACTCAAGTAATAGTAGCACTACTTCAACATATATTAAACCAAATAAAAGTCAAAAGTACAGCATAGCAAAAGTATTCTTAAAAGTATTTTTTTTCCAAAAAGTTACCGAAATAAAATGTAATTGATTAAATGTAACCACCATCCACCTCTGGTATTTATCCTTGTTTTGTATAATATGCTATGATTATGTGGTTTCTATCTTGAAGCGTCAATGTCGGCCTCTTTCAGTTTTGAAAGAAGCCGATGATTTATCTATTTTGTTTTATTATTATAATTCAATAAAGGAACATAATATAGGATTTGTATTTTAGACAACAGTTTATTAGGGCCCCACTGAGGACAAAAGAAAAAGTCCTAAATTAATATGACTGGTTCCTCCTAAGGAAAATATGCATTTTCTTGCAGACTTGCTTTGAAGTCCGGAGCCAAGATATCCCGGCTTAATCCCTTATCCTACTATGCAAAGGGACTAACAAATTAATAAATTAAATAAGGATTAAATTAAAGTGATGCGATGAAAATAAATGACCAACAAAAAATTATACAAAAAAAGAAGCAAATATAAAACCCAATTAAAAAAAACAAAGAATCATAACATCATGAATTAAACCATCATTTATAAATTGCTCTTTGTTTCACTCTGAAGTTATTTTTCTGTGATATTAAATTAGCTTCATAATCAAAACGCTGTAAAAATGTTTTTTTTTTTTTTTTACAGCAGCAGCAGTGACAACAAATGTTTTAAAAGAAACCCATTTCACAGCTCTGTACCCCACTTTATATTTGTATAGAAACATAACTTACAATAAGTAACTAATGCCCCAGCATCACCTTTTCAAGCAAAATATTTTAAAAATGCAGCGCATTATTACACACACCAACATACATGGTAACAGAACAATGTGTGTGACAACTGTTTCCATGATTTCTAGTTATTTATTTATTTATTTCATTTACAAAAGGTGATTTGTATAGCCTTTAAAATTGTATATCCTTTTAAATGTAAGAATTACCTTTCATCATGGGAATGAGTCTCCACACTCCTAGCCCCCCCACCGAGGTGAACTGTCCCAGAGCAGTTTCCAGGAAGAATAGAGGTATCCCAGCAAATACCAGGGTCATAAAGTATGGGATTAGGAATGCTCCTGAAGAAAAAAAAGATGAACAGAGGAGAATCTGCATTATTATTATTATTATTATTATTATTATTATTATTATTATTATTATTATTATTATTATTATTATTTTACAAGGAATTGTTCTTTTATGTGAAACTGACCTTAATTTCCATTCATTTTAAGATTAAGGCAGAAGTGAAAATTTGCTTTAGTACCCCTAAGGCTAAGAGTGAGTATCCAAAGTTTAATAGACCAGTTTTTGATTCTTAGAATCTTTCTTATTCTTATTATTTTATATTTCCACCAGAAGAAAGATTTAATTCGATTTGTGGATAACTCAAA
The DNA here is from genome assembly GCA_028564705.1 of Apricaphanius iberus. Classification (NCBI taxonomy): domain Eukaryota; kingdom Metazoa; phylum Chordata; class Actinopteri; order Cyprinodontiformes; family Aphaniidae; genus Apricaphanius; species Apricaphanius iberus. Next base: position 1,262,902 of record JAPXFQ010001903.1, on the reverse strand, counting down.
TTTAGCAGACGCAGCTTTGACTTGCCACTGGGAATGTTTTAATGGTAAAGAAGAAAATGAGTTTCTAAGTTCCTTATTTCAATGAAATGTAATTTAACAGATGAATTGAAATCGAATGATCTGTTAAATCAAATTTCAAAAGAAATGAGTAGCTGTGTCTTAAAGGGAAAAAGTATTTTTACTGTAGTGGTTTGAGATAAAATATTCCACAATTACACATTTAAGCCTTCAGCCTTTTATTAAAGAATATTATTATTAGACAAATGTTTTTTTATGCAATTTTAATTTAGCAGTCTTATTGTTCCAGTTTGCACTTACCTCCACCATTTTTGCCACACAAATAAGGAAACCTCCAGACATTTCCTAGACCGATAGCATATCCTATACATGATAACAGGAAGTCAAACTTCCCCTTCCAGCTTCCCCTGTCGGGGGGAACCTCCTTTTCCTTCTTTTGTTCTGCATGAGGCGCTGTGGAGTCCAGGTCCTCAGAAGGGACAGCTTGTTTGACCTCTGATGGGGAGTTTAAGTCCACTGTACTCTGCCCGGTCTTTCCCATTATGGGACCGCTCTGATCCAGAAAAGTCACAAAGCCTGTTGTCCTCACGACCAGGGATGAAGCTAGGTGTTGCGTTGATGTTGGTGTGATGGTCTTACACTAGCTCTGGATCTGGACTGGGCAGCCTCAAAGCGATGTACTGACTTTAGATGTGCTGCAAATATTTAAGATGTATTTAGATGTTTTAAAACAGTTTTAAAATATAAGCAACAGTCATGTAAATATAAGAATGCCGTTAAACTGGGAACCAACTTGAAAACAAGGCGTTTGGAAATGTTCTAACAGTACCTTGAAAAAGGAGCCCTCTTCACATTTTGTGAGGTAACAATCACAAGTTAACCTCTCTTAATTTGAAATTTATGGGATAAATCAACATAATGTAGTTTTTAATTGTAAAGTGGAAGGAAAATAATACAAGTATTTCAAGTTTTTTATTTTATTTTTTTGCAAATAAAAATGCTTTCGTAACATCATTTTCAACATCAAGACACTGAATTTTCCCTTTTTTCCCTTTAAAAAAAAACAAAAAACACGGCCTACCTCATTAGTTACTGGTTTGCTCTTTCCCTGGAAAGTGAACCCCCGCTGATGTCTTCTGTACATCAACCAATAACAGGTTTTCTTTCGAGATTGATCCTTATATAGCTTAATCCATTTTCCCATTATCTCTAATCAGACTCTCGATCCCTGCTGGTCACGACGCTAAAACGTTACACAATGGTGATGGTTCAGTAACGACGATCGTCCAAGTTAGCTTTCTGCACATGCCTAGATCTAAAGATTACATTTGTCTCATTTGACCAAGAGAGTATTTCATATACTTCCTGTATCCAAGACATGATGTGTGGTGATCTTTAAATATGACTCAATATGACTCAGAAGGCCAGACTTGTGAAATGCATACCTAATAGCAGTCCTGGACACATATTCTTCTACCTGAGCTAAGGATCTCTGCAGCTCCCCCAGAGTTACTATGGCCCTCTTGGCTGCTTCTCTGATTATTGACCTGTCTTGAGTGTTTCCTGTTCTTTATGAACCTGATTGGTTAAATATTTTTTGCAGCAAACATCTGAGGCCTTTACAGAATTGACATACGTGTGCATGTGAAAGGCATTAACTAAGTAGATTACTTCTGATACGGCTTCAGGTACAGGCAACCTTTGGTTAGCTCTCCACTCCATTCACCTAGGTCTATCCTCCCTGCTCCACACCTGATTTGAGCTAAAAGTGAGCGAATTAAATGAATTTACTGCTGTAGAATCTCAACCAGAAAGGTTGGGCCTACAGCATTTTCAGCTTGCATATAAAAATGTCACAAACAGCCAGAAATAGCCAACTGTAGCAACAATTTGGACTGCATCAAGTATGGTAAGCCAGACATGCCACACAATTCGATATATCAAAATGTCCCAAAATAGATATTCATATATGTAAAAATTTGAATAAACTTAATATGTTTATATATTTATATTAGCTGAAATTGTATTGACATTTTTACCTAATTTCTGTGTGAGGAAGATATTGTTCATTTATTTTATCTCTTAACTTTAAATATCAAGGTGCTAACACTGCTATGGAAGCAAATTAAATAAAGCCCTTTTCTGCTGGTTTGATCTTTAAGCTATTAGTAGCTGAGTTGCTGTAAAGGTTAAGGAGTTCAATTCAATTCACTTTTATTTATATAGCGCCAATTCACAACAAATGTAATCTCAAGGCCCTTTACAACAAAAGTAATTTCAATACAATTATACAAACATTCCAATCAGTGAAAAGTTTTCTATGTAAGGAATCCCAGCAGATTGCGATGAGTCATCAACATGAGGTTGTGCCCGGATCATGCAGACTCCAACCTCAGCTATTCCTCAGCAACCCCTCATACTGAGCAAGCATGTAGCAACAGTGGAGAGGAAAAACTTCCCTTTAACAGGAAGAAAGATCCAGCAGAACCTGGCTCAGTACAAACAGTCATCTGTCACGACCGTCTGGGGTCTGAGAAGACAGAGAAGAGACACCATGGAGAATGCTCTGTGACTTTGAGCATCATCTGGACAGAAGTTCCCATTCTAGCAGTAGACTTTATCGTTGAGCAGGGTACCAGACCATGTGGAGTCACATAGGAGGGATTATTAAGACAAAGCAGCAAGTTAAACTTTTTTGAAATGTACTTTATAACATTTGTCTATTTAGCTATCAGCTTTTCTATGGTCTGTCGAAAATGTATGGTCTTTGATCAACAAAGCTCAGGAGCAGTCTCTCAGCAGCAACATTGAACCATGTCAGATAAAAAATAGACTTCTTTTGCTTTGCATGGGCCCCATCTGATTACGCTTCTATATTATGTAGCGATTCTTAAGTACTGTAGATTATTAATGACTATCTGTTGTTGTATTTCAGGATCGTATACTATATATAGTTCTTTAAAATCTTGCTCTATATGCTCCTTTGTAACTGAGTGCCTGCATCTAAAAAGAAGTATCATCATTATCCGTGTACTCTACTTCACAATTACACTTTACTCTGTCAGCATAGAACATACAATCCATAAGAAACTTTGTGTTTGCAAAGTGACAAATTCGTGAAAAAAGGTATTGTTGAAACAGTGTGTGGCTTATAAGATGGGAAATTGAAAGATGAACTTTCCATACACAATCCTTTATCATCCTTAAACATCACTGAATATATTCCAATCATAATATACAGTAACTCAGCACCTTTCATCCTGATTAATCTGGTCTATCTACTTTTCCACATTTTTGGAAAAACAGCTCAAGACTTTGAAAACAATCAAGTATCAAAAGTTCTGAAAGGTATTTAATCATCTAATTTCTGAGATTGTACAGAGAAAAGGAACGATGTACGATTTCAAGGATAATTGAAATGTTTTGCTGAATTTTCTACAGATTGATGATGGTATAGATCTCTTCTTTCCATGCAAGAATCACCATGAAAGCCCTAATAGACTGTTAAACTATTCAGACTAACAGATGCAGCCAAACTATGAATTCTATTAGATCACCAACTCATTCTATAAGTGTCATTGCTGTTTAAGTGATCAAAGTTGGTATTTAGGCCAGGAAAAATATGCCCACTGAAGGACCAAAGAAGGACCAAAGGCAAACTGCTGGTCCCTGTGATTAACTTAGCTATCTGTGACATACAAGGAGCTAGCATTGTTTGTTTTTTGCAGTAGAAATCATTTGTATCCTCATATTGTGCATTTGACCTGAACAGTCAAGAAGAGTTTACACATTTGCATATTTGCGCCAGAAATGGCAACAGCAAGAATATATAAATTGTTAATGAACTAGTCAATGATTTTATCAATCAGTGTGGGTTAAACTGTTTAAAACTTCCAGTGTTTGACAAGTGTTTCTTTTGAACAGAGCTAAAAAATATATGGAGGGCTAAACTACCAAACAGCAAGTATTTTATTTTTTAAATGTAATCTATGGGCAGCTGCATCACTAGCAACAACATTAGAACAGATTGCTAAAGAGTTATTCGTTTTTTTTATTTGCATCAAGGCAATCCTTCACCACACATTACCATATAGCTTTACATTTAGCCCTGCTATTATACCTTCTGTTGCACTTTCTTTCCTGATGTACTGCAGCTAATGTCAAGAAGACAAACAGTAGAAATGTGTATAATGCTGAAAATCAGAATCAATAGCCTCAAAGTCACCAGCATGATGCAATTGCTGAGTAAAATAATGCATTTAGACCAAGTATTTATTTCTATCTGGGTAAAATAATGGTTTCACACATTTTTTTTCACCTTCATTTCCTTGCTGTGATATTATCCCACATTTTACCCCCAACAGACTGATCCTTAGCTGGACTATTCACATTTGAAAATATTGACTGACCTAAAATTGTTCGGATTGCTTTATGCAAGTGAGGTTAATTATGGATCATAGTTGAACTGTATATCCGCTGTTGGACATTCTGTACTCAGCTATAATTTATCTACAGCACTGAGTTGAAACCACACATTTAAAACAACTTTATAAAAATGCATGGCCTTTTTTCTCACTGTCCCTCATTAAATCATACCAAAACATGCATTTTTACCTCAGTAAACTCTGTTTTCTCAATTCCAGAATAATATATTACCTAAATCTAACCAAGTCTCCAATCACTGGTTAGGAGATGGGGTAAACCCCGGAAAGGTCGCAAGGCAAGTGCAACACAAGACACATCATGTCAGACAACCATGCAAAAAACAAATTCATACTTAGGAACAAATCAGAGAACCAATGATCATGTTTTTAGAAGCTGGGAGGAAGCTGGAGGAGCTGCAACCCATACATGCACTGTCAAATCATGCAAATCTTATGCAGAAAGAGCCCAGGCTGAGTCCAGAATAATGAATGAGCCTGTTTACTTTTTTTTTTCTTTTTTTCATACACTTAGATTATTTTTATTGTTCCTTGGGGGAGGGAGTCATGGTTTGAGTTGAAAGAAGGCAGACACCTAAATTGCATGGCACATTTCATTTTAATGCTTGACACGAGCTGTGCGGTATAAAAGGCAATTCTACCAAATACTGAGGAAATGAATGATAGTTTCTGAATTTTATTTTGGCTTTCAGTAAAGTGGCAAAGAATCTTTTTATATTCATATTGTTTGTATATATTTTATGGAAGCCCTGAAAGACTTATGCAAAGATATTTTTTATGAAGACTTATTTTCTAAGTCTGTGATGGACTGGTGACCTGCCCAAGGTGTACCCCTCGTCTCACCCAATGATTTTCTAAATTTGCCTCAATTTTAGTTTTCCTTCTATCTGTAGAAGTTATCTACAGGAAAAAAACGTGGAAACTTTGCATGCAAAAATAATCCAGTGAAAATTTGACCAACTGTCCTTTTCCATTTTCCATTTTCTCTCTGACCATATACTTTTTTTTATTTCTTAAGCATGCTTTTTTGTTACGCCCGAAAAACAAGTGAGATATTTTTGTGGTGGCTTATTACTTGTTTGCTCATGTTATACATTGTCTGCCCCAAGACCACAATTGTCAAACTCAAGGAACGCGGGCCAAATCCATCCCTCCATAGCCATTTATGTGGCCCTCTAAACTCTAGAGGACCATATAAATAAAACCTTTATGTTCTATTTATGACCACCTAAATAATATTTTATCAGTCAAATCAGTGTTTATTTGAATAATCCTAAATCAAATCTTAGAGAAAAGATGTTCAGTATTATTTAATTATTTAATGAAGTACTTTTTGGAACATACATTAATATTTTAGCGGTTTGTTAAAAATAGTTTTATCGATTCTCTCTATCACAAACGGTCCTTTAAGGACATTCATTATCTTGATGTAGCCCAAAAATGGAAATGAGTTTGAAACCCCTGAGGGTCTTAAGTAAAACAACAAACCATCACAAATTCTGTATTCTTCAAATAAATTCTCTAAGGGGTGGGTTTTTTTTTTGTTTTGTTCTTTTTGCTTCATAAATGCTTACTTCACAAATAGATAAAAAATATTTTTCACAGTCTTAAGAAAAACATAATGCAAAAGCACAGTTAGTCAAGTTTTATTAAATTTGTTTTGTTTTACTCAAAAATAAAATCTCATATGAAGAGGGGGAAAAGCCTAAAAGCTCAGAAATATTATAACCTGGTCTTAAAAAAAACTTTGAAAAAATATTTGGTCAGTCTTAGAAAATCGATATTTGTAAAAATTCTCTTTGCTTTTTAGGGATCATTTAATATCCAGCTTTAAATGTATTTTAAATATTTGAAAGTACCACTTAATTATGAGGAACCGATTGTCAAAAGGCGATGACAGCAATTTTTAAGTTCTTGTTAATTTACTTTAAAACCTCCATAGATAAAATATTAGCTTTACAAGCTTTCAGTGTTATGAGTAAATTCGATAATAGTATTTTGAACAGTGCCGACAATAAAGAACTGTATTAATTAAAGATCAGAAAAAGCATACATCTCTGAATGGAAAAAGGATTTTTATTTTACCTTGTGTAAAAGTTAATTAACTCTAACTGTGTACTATACTATGAAATTATCTGATGAGTACTTTTAAATTGTGGTCTAAAACACCAGTTCACTCTGAGTTCATCATCCATTCAGATGTGAAGTCAATTTTGGCCAATTTTGTCTGTTAATAGTTTTTGAGGTTTTATTAGCAGTTGTGTCAGGTGTTCAAGGCGGCGTAGAGACACAATGTTAACTTACCTAGGTGGCAAACCTTGTAAATCTAAGTGAGGAAGAGGCAGCATAGAGGTCTATCATACCTATTCGGTTCCCAGTTCCTTAGTGAAGTCATCCACTTAGGCTCTCCACATCAACTGCTGCAGTATCGCAGATCATCCATTAAAAAACCCAAAGAAAAACAAGTAAAGATTCAAATCAGTCCAAAAGGACATGATGATTTAATAACATGTCTGGGCTCCTGTGTTGGATTTTGAAACTGTCTCGTGTGTGCTATCATTTGAAGGGGGCAAATCCTGCAGCTGGTATCGAACGTTTGGTAATAAAGTTCGACCTGTCTGCTTTGATTACAGCTCTGGCTTGACTGGTGAAGCCCTGCGGCCTGAGGGAGGGGGGCTTGGGGTGTGGGGAAATACAGTACATCAATTGGTCAACTCTGGTGGGGGACTCTTGCAGCCACGGTGCTGTGCAAGTTTGTGCATTGTACATTGGTGTTTGCTTCAATCAGCTCTTGCCAGCAGTGTAACCATGGTGCTTCTTTGCACAGAAAGATCTGATGAGTGAAAGAGCTCATGGAGTTTGGAAAAATGAAACTAGTGGTGGGGAGCTGGCAGAGATAGTGGATATCTTTGAGCTCAAATGAGGTCATGACAGTATTAGACTCTGGTAAATATGATTTAAATGGCCAGAAACACATAATAAATAAAGCTTAAGGAGTAAAATGGAGTCAAAAATGTTAAAGCTTAATAATTGTTTTGGCATTATGAAAACATAAAAGTGATACTTTTTTCTTAACAGTAGCCCCCTAATGTCTATCCAACTTGAGCTGCAGGTTTAAACAAAATGTATTTCTGCCAGCACTTCTAGCAAAGAAAACCAAATTTAAAACGACAGACTTAATAAATTACTATTAGAAACAAGGTCTCTTGCAGAAAGTACCCATTGAACTGTTTCATATTTTTACGTCCTACATCCACAAACCTCAATAAACTGTATTGGCATGTTGAGTGACAGTTTAACAGAAAATAAAAAATATATGTAAAGTGAAAATAAAATGTCTCATGGTTTTTAAAATTATTTTAAATGTTAAATTATTATTTGTTTTATTTCATATCTTACCCACTGAATCCATGCCATGTAGAAATACCCTTTTTTTAATTACATATGCAACATATACACATAATTCCAGAAATGTTTATATAAGCAAATTGCTACTATTCATCAATGTGAATCTCAATTTTCAAGTTTTCCCGCACATTTTCAAGTTCTTAGATCTGAACAGGCAGATTTGCAATAATATGACAGAGGTAATTTGTGTAATTGTTCTGCTTGAAGGTGAACCTCCACCCTAGTCAGAAGTCTTACAGCCTCAAGAAGGCTTTCTTTCAGGATAGCCCTGTATTCAGCATCACCTTTGGTCAGCTTGGTGCTCTCACCATGGGCATGGCGTGTTCAAGGTGATAAGCCGTTTTCTATTTTTTTTGCCACACATTTTGCATGCAGAAAAGAAAGTTCAAGTTTGAGCTCATCTTATCAGAGTACCTTCTTCTCCAGTTTTGCCAAGTTCCATACATTGTGTGTGGCAAACTGCTAAATTGAACTGCTTGCTGACCTAGAGGATCCACTATTTTCTGCACATCTCATGTTTGTAGTTTGTTCCAGAGCTAACGATCATTAAAGACCAACTGCCACATCTCCATTTTCTGGTACTTTTCTACAACAAAACACAGAAAAGCCAGAGTATAAAAGGAGCTGGGGAGCCTAGAAAAACAGCATGCAGAAAAAACACAGGCCTCTTAGCTGCTTTAGGTGAACTGGCGTGTCTTGATATGTTTGCTGTTGTGCTATACTTATTCCATTTTCAGATGTCTGACTGAACAGTTGCATGAGCTGCTCATATTTTGGGATATTGTTTTCCAACCAAATCCTTCATTAAACTTCTCCACAACCCTATCGCATAATCACCTGCTAGTGCCTCAGCCTCTAAAGATTCTGTTTGTTCACTACAGTTCACGCAAACAGTGACCACAACCTTGTTCCTTAGGGTTCAATATCCTGCATACTTTCTAAACCATTGTAGGGTGCATAAGCTTATACTTGTTGTAAAGGGTTAAAGGTCTTAAATAGAAAGGTACTTTAATTCTAATAAGCTATGACAGACACCATAAATCTAAGCCGTAGGCCAGAAAGGCTTTTCTCTCTTTTTAATTATTTTACCGACAGCTCAACAATATCCTTAATAAAATTACTAGATGTAGATATGAGACTGTTATTTCTCCTGGCAGGTAACCTTTTAGCTTTATTATTACCGCTTTTAAATAGTCTATTACAGGCAATTAGGAAAAAGCTAATGGACATCATAAGATGCCATTGTTATGGCGAAAAAGGGGGATCATTGGTCGTGTTTCAAAAGTCAAAGATTAAAATCAAATTAAAAGCATAATTACACTAGTGTGAATATCCTGCCGCCAAAAAAAATAATTCTATAATCTCTGGCAAGGTTTAGGGTCCATGCAGATCCAAGTGATGATAACTGGGCAAGAATGGGGTTGTCAAAGCTGATCTTCATCAACTTGTTTACAGCATCCCACAATCAATGCAGCCTAATTATACATCCAGAACACCAACTGCCAAGAATAATAGGGAGCAATTATGGGGCAGACAGAGGATGGATGTTGGACAGAATTTCTTGGAAGTTTTGATTGGGTTTGAGAAGGGAAGATAACAAAAATGTAACAAATCTGACCACAGTTTAAGAAAGTTGTATGTATTTCACTTCTTTTTTTTTTTGCTATGCTGTTAAGCTGGAACAAGATATTACACTATTTTCCTCCCCTTCTCTCAATTTATCAGAACAATGTTTTTTTTATGTTTTGGATCAGTTAAGATTATGAAAATTATTTTATTTGCTAAACACAAGAATAATGAGACAAATCAATTTTTTTAGAGTTTCACACAAACACCAGTCAAACCAGATGTTTTGGCTATCCTTCCACAAGTTTCCCACAATAGTTTTTCCTGCGTCGTGGCCCATTCATCTTGCCAAAAAGTGTGTAACTGAGTCAGAACTGTAAAATGCATTGCTTGCTCACACTTTATCAGTCTTGCCAACACATGTTCTATGGGACTAAGATGAGGGCTTTGTAATGGCCACTTAGGCTGACAGTGCCCTAAATCAAAATCAAATCAAGCTTTATTTATAAATTGCTTTTTATACAAAGATTGTTGCTCAAAGTGCTTTACAGATTAAAAACGACCACACATAAGGCACATTCCCATCCCTCCCCACATATTTAAAATCATGATCACATTCATACCTCCTTTCACCAACTCAACCCATATGCGCACAGATACTTAGAGCAACATTAAGAATGCCTTTGGGCTGAGTACAGACATTTCAGTAGGCAAGGAAATATCATCAAAGGAGCCATCTGCAACAATAGCAGTACATCAACAGCAGCAGCCAAGGCACTGACCCAGGCCGCTTAGAGGAGGCAAGGCCAAGACACACACCTCCTCCAAAGTGTTACCTGGAGGACCTATTGTGGACCTTAGAGGAGCAAGTATCTAAATTTACCATAAACGTCCTGACTGTGAGGTAGGATGTGAACCATTTGTGAACAGCTCCAGTTTTAACCAGGTATAAAGACAAGTGAGGTCCATTGTATCAACAGCAGAGCTTAGATTCAGTAGAACCAACACTGTATATATATATATATATATATATATATATATATATATACTGCTCACAAAAATTAAAGGAGCACTTTAAAGAAACACATTTGATACATCAGATCTCAATATGAAGTTGGATATCTATACAAATGACGACAGGGCAACGTCTTAGGGAACAAAAGGATACCAAGTCTTTTAATGGAAATAAAAGTTTTCAGCCTACAGAGGGCTCAATCGTGTAGACACCCTAAAATCAGAGTGAAATGAAGATGTGGCAGGCTAGTTCATTTTTTCAAAAACGTAGTTTCTGCCACTCAAAATGCTTTTCAGCATCTTGTGTGGCCCCCACGAGATTGTATGCATGCTTGACAACGTCGGGGCATGCTCCCAATGAGACGACGGATGGTGTCTTGTGGCATTTCCTCCCAGATCTGTGTGAGGGCATCCCTGAGCTGTTGTAAACTCTAAGGAGCAACCTGGCGAGCCTAATGGACCGAAACATAATGTCCGACAGATGTTCTATTGGGTTTAAGTCAGGGGATCATGAAGGCCATTCAATTGTTTCAATTCCTTCATCCTTCACTGCATGCATACTCTTGCTACATGAGGCCGGGCATTGTCGTGCATTAGGAGAAAACCAGGACCTACTGAACCAGCGTAGGGTCTGACAATGGGTTCAAGGATTTTATCTCGACACCTTATGGCAGTCAGAGCACCATTTCCTAGGCAATAGAGGTCTGTATGTCCCTCCATGGATATGCCTCCCCAGACCATCACTGGCCCAACACCAAACCCGTCACGTTGAACGACGATGCAGGCAGCATAACATTCTCCTTGTCTTCTCCAGACTCTTTCAAGTCTATCACAGGTGCTCAGGGTGAACCTGCTCTCATCTGTAAAAAGTACAGGGCGCCAGTGGCGGACTTGGCAATTCTGGTGTTCTTGAGCAAATGCCAGTCAAGCTCCACGGTACTTGGCAGTGAGCACAGGGTACCACTACAGGATGTCGGGCCCTCCGGCCATCTTCATGAAATCTGTTCCTGATTGTTTGGGTAGAGACATTCACACCAGTGGCCCTCTGGAGGTCATTCCGTAGGGCACGAGCAGTGCTCATGGATGGTGGTCATGGATGGTGGCACTCTCTTACAAGCTTTAGTCAACCTCTTCAGAGGTTATTTTGATTTGGTTTTGGCCCTTATGCACTCATTTACACACCAAACGACTCTGCTTTGGTACACAGAACCGTTCTTTGTCCTAAATGATTTAATGGCTAGGCATTCTGATGTTGTTTATGCTTTAGCTTTATGAACCGGCAAACTTTTCTCAAGGGTTCTGGAAATGACCTAAGGATTAACTATACCACAATTCTTTTCTTGATATCATGATATTTGACCATCCAGGCTTTTCTTTAAAGGCATAGCTATCTTTGTGGATGTTAATCTCTGACTTTAAAAAAGTTACAGAAAAACTTTTAATGTAAATTTTTTTAATCAACAACTTAAAAATATTTTAGTCATATTAAATGACCTAGAAAAAGAAAAAAAACGTTGTCAAACAGAGTAAGAAACAGTTTAGATTTATACAGTGCATTTAAACATCTACTTCAGATGCCATGTCAGTGTTTTGTCAGAAGATACTTGTTTTAAATCAGTGCAATAATGTGAAAATACACCTCCAGCTTCATTTTGAAAAAAAATTTGGGACATAGTAATGTCTTTGAGCCCTCCTTGCAAGCTTACTTTAATTCATAGCACGCATTATGGCCCCGCAATCGATGCAGTTGCCAGTATAAAGCAAAGAATCTCCCGAGGCAATTTGCATGCATAGATAGGAGGCTAATATTCCCAACGTTTTCATCCGGTATTCCAGTAGGACGACACGTGCTGCATGCATTTTCCACAGGTTAAGGACAACGGAGTAGATAGCCACACTGCAGAGAGACAGAATGATTGTGGTAATGAGAAAGAAAGAGTGAACAATGAGAAATCTCTGCAAAGGCAAGGACGGGAAGGTATAGATATTGGTTTAGAGGCAAAATGAAAAGAGATTAAAAAAATTGGGAAAGTTGATACATAGCTATGGAGCCACTATAGATAAGCGGAAAAACATGATAAAACGATACAGAGAAATTGGAAAAAGCCTGTAGGACACAGGGAAAAGCTAAAAGTAAAACTTGAATACAGAGTACATAAGACAGAAGAACTGACAGTCTGCACTGAAATGTCTGCATTTACAGTTTGTGTGATATCTGAATCCAGTAAAGTTACAATAGTTTCTCTGAAGTTTAAGATATAGAAAATCTGGAAATCTTTCACAAGTCTTCTCCTTTTATTCACCCTGATCCGCTTTAATTACACCTCAGAGATGTTTTATGATTCCAAACCTATTATAAACTTTACATTTTATTAGATAGCTTTGTTACAGAAATGTATTTCAATGAAAGGTTAAGGGTTGTTCAAAAGAAAATGTCCAAGAACCGAAAGGGAAATGTCTTTCAAAGAATATCTAAAGGGTAAAACATATGGCTGCAGTTTTGTAGCCAGGCTTTTTTTAATATGACACTGAGAAGATGTCTTGTCCTTGTCCACCAGGGCAGGAACCTCTTATCAGGTTATAATAATCTCGTAAAATGGATTTACAATACCCGTTTAAAGATGCCTTTTGGACTGAGGCCCAGAAAATGCCATAACTCAGTGGTTGTTTAGATTGGTTTATTATATTAATGCTGAAATTCACAGGGAAGACATATTACTTGTAGGACATTCTGATAAGACCAGCTGTTTTAAACTGTTTAGCAGACTTGGAGCTCGTTTACCAATACTGATTCCTCCTTCTCCTATGGTGGATTGTGGAAACCTACAGCCTCCACTTCTCTTTTCCCCCATGTTGTCTGATAGTAATGAATAGAGCAAACAGGCAGTAGAAAGAGGAGAGAACCAGTAGGAAGGATCCAGCAAAGCCCAAAGAAAACCAGTAAGCTTAAATACTACATGATGAGTGGGGAATGTCATTAGATGCAGGTGAGGAGGGTCGAGAACAGCTGTGGAATGAGGCAAAACTGTCAGGCTATGGAAGGTGAAAAATAAATTCTTAGGGTCAACAAATAATGTAGAAAAGACAAACAAAGAAAAATGCAAAAGTACAATGGAGAGAACACAATCAATGCAGAGACCAAATACAAAGGAATTAACTGATATGGCAAGATCTAAAGAACAATAATGAACACACCCTTTGCAATAAGTAGTTTATTTGAAGTTCATTTTCTCAAGCATACTTCGGACTAAATTGAAAATTTTTCAAGTTACTATACTGCTATTGTATTAGGTATGTACTTGTACGTAGTTCAGATATTAGTTTGTTGAAGTATACTTAAAGTTTACTTTAATAAACTTGAAAACGTTCCAGTTTAGTCCAAAGAAATACACAGGATAAAATAAACTTCCAGTATACTACTTTTTGCTTGAAGAACTTAAACAAATATAAGACCTAAATGGTATAAAAAAACACAAGTGATGATCCAAATGGAAAAAATATACAAAAAAAAAAATACACCACAATTTGTTGTTGTAATGTTTAATGCGCTATGCCTATGGTAAACTTGTTTACATCATTTTTTAAATAATCAAATAAAACATCTAATGTGGAGGACTGCTTACGCCAAAGTTTGAGCTTTTTCATTGCAGTGAGTCTAGCTCTTCACCTCAGATGGTGCCTGATTATGTAAAGGGTTGGTGTCAGTGATGCTAATTATAAATACAGGGTTCATTTCATCCCACACTAAACTATTGTTGTTTATACCATGCAGGCATAAGCTTGTGTTTCACTTTTTTTCAATTCAGAGCTGTAGAGTGATTACCAACTTCTTGTTGATTTTCCTCCTCATTTTAAGCTTTATTGGTAGAATCATACTTTTACCAGCATGGAGAATCAGTTCATGTCATCTGAGTCACAGTGGTGAGATCAAAAGTGATGAGAGAGGCAAGACAGTTGAGCGGAATTATCTGTTAATTGAACGCCGGTTTGGATCACACAGATGGCTGCATTTGGTTTTACCTTAAAATAAGTTCATCTTTTAAAGTCAGTGGGTTGACTGTTTTGCCAAACCATCAAATAAATATTGGGATTCTCATTTAAACCTAAATGAAACTATAAAACAGAAGTACATGTGTCAAAGGAACGGATTTCCAGAGCTGAAAAGAGCAGATGAGCTGGTTCTATTTATTTATCCTGTGTAGTCAGAAATCAATGGGCACAGAAGCAGATAAATGCAGCTACAGGATACTGGAAATATTGATCCTTTTAATAGAGTACATAAAGTTATTTACATTTTTTCTGTATCAAGTGTAAACATGAACAACAAAATAGAATGATTGAACAGTCTATACACCGTGGTTAAAATGTTTTTTTTACGAGGTAAACACAGACTTTAGGATAAATAATTTAAAAACTATTTGCACTTTAACTGCAACATTTTTCTGCCCAATGCAACTGCATTATGTACAAATCTGTTGGGTGGGAAAAGATTTAAAATAAATGGGTGCAAGAACGTGGCTGCAAAAATGTGCCTTGAAACTAATACTTTTTTGAGGCAAGTTTTTTTTTTAATCAAATTTTACTTTTTAGCCGTCTTGTATTCACATCTGTCACTGAGTCCTGCTAAGCCCCACCCTTTTTAGTTAGTTAAAGCCCAGAAAAAAAATAAAGTGTTGCAGAAAATAATGCTTCTGTATAAAGCCAGACAGCCAGACTGTCCAAGTCTGTTTATTTATGAGAAACTGGTCATCGAATGCTATTTATTCATTTCTGTTTGGGGGGGTGGGGCAGAGTGGGAGCCATGGTTCAAAGATTATTAATCAGATTAACCTGAAGAGTACAGTTCAGCTGTTATATATTAGGGTTAATATCCTGCAATTATTAGATGCAACGCCTCTCCAACACACACACCTGATTCAAATGAATGGCTCATTAGCAGGCGGTTGAAGAGCTGGGTGACATGCTGACAGGGGAGTGGAGACACATCCACATGTTGTGTTGTTCCTGAGGAGTGAAGTTTCTCAACCATATTTTAGAGTTCCTCATTTCCGTTTGGTCCTTTCATTTCTGTATTCCCTATACTTTCTTTTTTTTTTTTTGGCTCACTCAAGTTGAGTTGTGAATGTTCAGTTTGTCGGATTACTTTCTGTTTGGTCATTTTTTTCTATTGGATTCTCTCTCTGCTAGGTTCCACACTCAGCCGTTCTCACTCTGCTGATTAGTCTCACACGTGTTTCTTCTACTACTAATCACTTCTCCACAAAAGTCTCTCTTGTTCTGCAAGCCCCTCAAATTTTATTTCCATTTTTTTTAAATTGTGGAGTTATTTCCATTTAGTTTAGTTTATAAAGATTCCCATTAGCTCCTGCATTAGCAGTAGCTACTTTTCTTGGGGTCAAAAAAGCGTTTATACAAAAACATTACATGCAAGACAGATTGTTGCCATAGTTTAGATTCTTTTTCTGTCTTCTGCTTCCCAACTGTCTCCTGTCTGCTTTGGTTCTCCACTCCACACATTATTACACCAGACCTAGCTAAAATCTCCCAAAACCTTGTGTGGGAAAGTGTTTTGTTCTGTAGTTATAACTAACCTTTGGGTTAATAATTCCAAATGGTAAATATGGCACAAACAAATTCTGTGCATCATTCAAAGAGTACTATACTCTCAGTGAGGTGTTTTGAAGAATCTCAAATCAAAGTAGAACGATTCAATTAGGTCCACTCCGTGCATATATTGTGGTTTTTACACCTTTCTCCATCAAATGTTTTACCGACGGCAAGTCTTTAGAAATTCTCTTCAAAAAAGATAAAGGTTTTCATGAATTCTAACTAGAACTAGATGTGATCAAATAAGCCCCTGTGAAAGTGCCCTTAAATCCTGCTCCACACACCTCAACTATGCATATATTTTAATGAATTTATGATTGTTCATATAAGTAAAACTAATGTGAAACAAAAATAGCAAGGTACATTTTTCATCCAAAGGCAGACAAATATCCATCAAATGTTCAAACATTAATAAAACATTGACCACATTTTATTATGAAAAACAGACACATCATCAGTTATTGTCAAATGTTGGTCCATTACTCCATCATCATCTTCATGTTTCTTTCATCCACATTTGTGCCCCTTTGCCTCTGTGCTTGACGGATGACACGGTTGCACATCGTCAGAACTGGCTTATCGGGGTAAGCCTGTCGAAGGTCTTTTGATGGTGTGGTCATGTTGTTCCCATCCTTATAGTTGGAAGAGAAATGTCATTTAATGGTTGTGTACCCGAGGATGTTTCATGATTCTAGACCATTTTTTTTTTTTAAACACTTTCGATTTCTTCCATACTATGTTACCTTGAGGGGAAAAAAGGGTCTGAGTTTACTCACCCTGCAAACAGTGATGAAAATAAATAACGGGATGCACATCAGTGGAGTGGCAATAAGTAGACCAGCTATTGCCGAGGATGATGACGATCCAGTTGATTTACCAAACACAATGATTTGTTTTTCTTTTGAAAAGATATACAGCATTGTAACCTTGGTTTTGAGAAAGCAAAAATTAGGTTAGAATCTGGATTGGGGCAAAAACAGAGTGTATTACTGCATCACAGCTAAATACATCAGGAATGAAGACAAGTAGCAGTTTAACACTCCTCCAAACGATTGCTTAGGTCCTAAAATGTCTCACCTTTTTGTCATGTATTTTTAAATGTTGGCAGCTATCTAGGCAAAATATTATGGCAGTAGGGGTGTTCCATAGGTTTTAGTGATGTTATGGCTTTATTAGTAACTGGCAGTATTTGACTATGAAGGCAAGCTTCTCCATGATGTAGAGGACTTGTACAACTGGAGACAGTTGTACAAGTGACAGAATTCCAGTGTTCTAAGAATAATTAATAGATCTTTGTATTACTAAATATCCATATGTAGACAGATGTTTTCCACATCCCATTTTCCAAAAGAAAATTTCTTCCCTAGTGCATGTTTAAATGATTCTTCTTCCATTTTTTCTAAGTCTTACTCTAATAATATTAATTAAAATTTCTAGTAGTTTCCTTAAATATGTTTCCAGAAATATGGTGTAGCTAAAAATAGCTTCACAATTATTACAAATAGCTGATAAATTGATAAGTGCAAGTGGTAGAAATTGGGCACATCTTCATTTTTATTTGTTGGAGTATTTCTACTCTTTAATATGATTTTATGAAAAGATAGAACCAGCCAATCTTTAGTTTGATCAGCCCTGACAGATAATTGACCAGAAAAAAAAATCGAACAAAAAAAAAAAAATCTGTTTTTCCTTCCTTTTCTTGAACAGTGACTATAACCTGTTCAGGGTTGTTAACAGGAATGCAATGACAACAAAAAAAAATATCTGAGGCAAGATTACTCGAAGTAAGTTATTTTTAGTACCAGCGCGGTTCTTAAAAATAAAGTTAGAGGAAACGCAGAGATGTAAGAAGGAAACCATTTTCTATATGTATAAGTTCAATCAGGCCGTGAAAGAGCAAGAGAGAGCAATACATTTGGGTGCTCCATCTTGTTTTGAGCTTTCAGGGTTATTTTTGGAACATGCTGGATCACATTCTCTATAGAATACACACAGAGGCTACTCTTCTTGTAATGTTAGCCATACCACTAACAAATATCAAATCCATAATTCAGTGTAAAACATCAGAACTGCAATCATATTTTCTTTTGTTTTATTTGTAACAATGAATCTTGTTTTAAACCAACTGCTAACTCAGAGAGTGGTGTAATGTTGCTTCTTTTCCTAAGGTAAATAATTAATGACTGCTCATGACAGGAAGACTAGAAAGCCATATTTTAATGCTATATTTATATATTTTTTTATATTATAGCTCTTGAAGATTGTTGAAGAGTTGTTCAAAACTTTACAATAGAAAAAAGACTAGAAATCAGCCAAAATATTCTAATTGGAGCATCACTATAGATTTACTTTTTTGCAAACCATTTGTAAATTTATCTGACGACAGTAAAAAAATTATGAATGCTATGTATTTCACATCATTTTAGCAACTGATAACCACACATTAAGAAACAAAATTATCTTTAAAACTTACCCAATAGGTGTGACTTAAGCATAGTATGCAAAGACAATGTAGCCAAGATGAAAACTCACCATACAGATGAATGGGGTCACAAACATCCAGCAGTACTTTAGAATAGCGGATGGTCTGTACCCAATCATATCCTCAATGTTATCATAGAAACGATCTGCACCTTTAAAGTGATAAGTGGAGGATGAAAGTTGCATCACTACCTTTCCATGTTCAAACTTTTGGAAAAAAACAACAACACAGATTATAACGTGGCTTGGAATATAATGTGCAAATGATGAGGGAACGAGGACGAGGAAAATGGGAGTTTGAGATAAGAGTTGCTCACCCCAAGCTGTCATAGAGAGAAGTGGAGACATTAGAACAGGGGGAAACTAATATTAGAGATCATCTGAATGGAACAATATCCAATGCAGTTGGATATTGACAAAGACAAATTGACAGACAAAGTTGCCACTCGATAAATGATACAGTAATCAACCCCGAAACGACTTACATCTCTGCGGTGGAGGTGACTGAGGTGTCGCATTTAGATTTAGATGAGGGAATGTCTGCACATAATAATAAAAAAAGCAAATGGCCAAATAACTCAAACTGGGAGGACAAAGCCGCAGCAGAATCTGATCGATATCTTACTCTGCCTCAGTTTGCAGTTTCTACAAAGAAAGTTGTTTTGGAAATAAAACAGCAATATCTTAAGTTTTAAAAATTAGTTTTTTAGAATAGGTTTTAATCAGTTGATGCATAGCATTATATTCCTTATAAAAGGCATTTAAAAATATAAATGATCAATTATTTGAAAGACTTGAATCAAGGAACAGTGTGATTCCATTGAGCCAGGACTGCAGCTAGTAATAAAGGTATAGGAACCGGTCAAAAAGAGAAGAGTAAGTGTTTAATAAGACATTTGCTTTGTAAGAAATGTACAAAAACTCAGTATATAAGACATCCTATTGCTTAGTTGTTCTGGTCATCTGCTACACATCTTTTATCGTAGAGCACATTTTGCTATAGGAGCTTGCAGTAATATGTAATAAAGGAGTCTAAAATACACCAAGCTTTTAGAAAATGATTTCCAGTGCTGCTGGAAAACTATGTTCTACCAGGCAGAAATCAACAGCAGTTCATATTGTCAGTTGTAGTTGCTTCGCAAGGAAGAAATGTTTTGAGGATGCACAAATTCCAGAACAAGTCCAGCTAGTGGTGGGCAATATGGGCAAAAAAAAATAATAAATCTCGATATTGTTGTCCTTATTTCCTTATTTCCCGATAACAATCATGTGACGATATCTTTAAAAATGTGATTTATTTTTTTTTCACAAATGATAAACTTCTTGCTTGCCAGGGCATCTATGGATAGAGAAAGCGTAGATCAGAAAAGCTGCTCTTTTTATTTATTAAAGTGCTTCACACATCTTTTGCAAAACATTCTCAAACATATAATAATGTTATATTAACGACCAACTTCAAGTATTTCCCAAGCTGCACATAAAACACCTGAGGAGAACACGTAAAAATAGGTTTTCTCGATAGTATCTGAAATGTGTAAAAAAAAAAAAAAACATTGTAACAAAAATTGTAATTATTTTCTTAGTTTACTCATACACGGCTGGTAGCGCAGTCTAGCTAAAATATTTGCGAAATGGCACCTAATTCTTTCGATCAAGGACATCAGCAAGTCCCTAACTTAATCACTCTGGACTACTTGAATTGGCATCATTTCACTGGCAATAAACTTTTTAACGGCATTTGTGATGTCTCAACAACACTTGCTTGTCTTTTCATATGGTACGTGTTTGCTGAATGACTCAGAGAGTTTGTTGAGTACCTGACCTGTATACTTTGCAGATGACTTTTGCGATATTATCTCCGATGAGATATATCGCCCACCTCTAAGTCAAGCACCCAGCTATTAAGGCTTTGTCAAGTGTTAAATGGCAAGGTAAGTCAGTGTATTTGGCTGAAAAGGAAAGTAAAACATCTTACCCCTTAGGTGATATCAATGGCACAAAAGCATAAAAATGCACCAAAACTCCCTGTTAGTAAGGTAATGCTGTTTCAGAACTACATTTTCATGCTACAAGCAGATAGACAACTGTTTTTGAAGGAAAACTAGATATCCTGCTTTAAAGCTACTGCAGTCCAATTAAGATAGGAAGCTTTACCTCAGGGTGCTTATGCTGTTAAAATCTCATACACATCTTGCAAAGAAACAAGGTTAAAAAAAAACTTTGATTTTTAATTTTTAAGGAAGAAACACTTTTTGAAACCTCGAATTAAGTAAGTTTCACCGTGCATCTAATTGCCCGTAGATGACAGAAGTTTACAACTAATAGGTAGTAAATTACTACTACTTAAGTAGTATTAGTATAGTAGTAGTAAACTTAAGTTTTCAATTTAAGAATCTAAGAAAATTGATAAGTGATTTTTGGAATAGATGATTGTTAACATAAAGAAACATTAAAAGCAGCTGTTGTTTGCCACCATTATTACAGAAATAAATCGAGCATTATGCAATTCCAGCAGCCAGACTTACCATAAATCCAGGAAACAACAATGGTCTCTGCACAAGCAATGAAGAGGAGGGTGATTCCGCTAGGACCAAAGGTATCAACAAGTTGAAAGAGAGTTATCCCTCCCTGAAAGGAGGGAGATGTTATAAATAAAAATCTAAAATTTCATTGAATAGCATTGATAGCTAAACACCTTTTCTCTCAGCTAGGACAAATAAATGGCCTAGCTGGCCTTCAGCTTACTTCTGTAATAAATGGCAGCCCCAACAGGAAGCAAATAACTGCAATGACCAAAACCAGGATCTCCCTGGCACCTGGTCTCCTCAGACGACTTGGAAAGAGGTCTGTGAGGGCTGTGGCCAGGCTCTCCACGCACACAAACTGTGAGAACAGAGTTAATGTTACAGTGGCCCCTAGAGACGAAGCATGTACAAATCCCAAAACACATACGAAGCCCAAAACACACTTGAATGCCACAGCACATCCCAATCCCTAAATAATTCATAATTAAAGACACTTGCTAAATTGAAAGTACATGCAAATGCCAAAACACATTAAAATGTTCCAACAATGAAAAGAAAGAAATAGCGGAGTCAACAGATCAAGCACCTGCTTCAGAGCCCCAGAGATATTGTTATTCGTCCCAGGAGAGGAATGATCACAGAAAAACAGAAACTAAAGTAGTTTTAGGTGAAGCCTACACTAGCTGGCGCACATTTCCACGGCATCAAACACACATGGAAACTGCAACTTTCCTCCTGGATCAGTAAGCTAGCTCACTTGGTAACTTGGCTAACATTAGCTGTCAGTTAAACTCTAAAATACTTTTATTACTGGACACAGTTCAGGTTTGTCACTGGGCATATAAGCAGCGAACCAGGCAACCCAATGGCTGGAATGATGTTTTTGTTGTTATAACTAAAACCTAGACTAACTAGATGTCGCTATTGCGTTCATGTTCCATATCCAACCTTTAACAACAGTAAGACATGAACATGAACTGGATTCCACACTTACACATAAAATTTCCTTTGTATATATGTTAATGTTCATAAATGTGATAGTTTCCATGGCTGCTTTTAAAGTCCTTTTTAATAATATACTGAACAGAATCTGCATATGACTGATTTATTCAAATTCACATTCATGCTCATTACATTGCAATAATTAATGCAGGCAGGCCCAAGGAGAGGGCTAGAAAATCAATACAGTATTACACGTACACATTATATCAGTGTAGTACTGGGCAATATAAAAGGTATACGGTAGAAATTATATAAATTTAGCCAAAGGTAGAGAGTTTGACTATACCGCGATAACGCATTGTCACTTTCAGTGTTTGTCTTCACACTAGATATTGTAAGTTTAGAGTTTACTGTTTTTCATTTAACGGAAAAGAAATCTGTTGAGCTTTAAAGCATTATAATTCAAATATATACGGGTTTCTTGTTGTGCAATATAAAATCAATTAATAAGTAACCAGAAAAGCAGAGTATTTTTAACTTTATTCTTATAAGGTTTAGCTTTTGATTTAAAATATCTTCATCTTTATGCTGTAAGAATTTTTGTGTTGCATTATTTTTGAAAAAGATTTAATTTATTTATGGATTTTGCACAGTAAATTTTCTTTCATTGGCATTCTAAACCTTTTTTGAAATTGTTGTTCTGCTGCAAAAAGAAAGTACTAAAGTTCATAAGCAGTCATTATGACATAAATTAACAAAAAAGAATAATATATCGCAATACATATCGTTACCGCACATGCCTTAGATTATATCGCAATATAGATTTGAGGCCATATCGCCAAGCCCCACATCACTGTTAATATAGGTTGGTCAAGCTACAAATATATTCCTGGAGCATTTAAAATCAATAAGGTCTTATTCACAATTAAGTATAGGAAACTAAGATCACAGATACTGTCGAACTCTCAAGAATAAAAGCTGATTTTAGTAGAATAGTCAACAAAGGTCCACTCAAAGTATGTTAAGTATGTTGCCATTTTGGAGAAAATGCAACAGCAAAACAATTGAGAATGTTGGCGCAGCTACATGCACTATGTTATTTACATCATAAACTGCAGTGGATCAGAATTTATTTTTCATTTGTAGCATTTTGGCCATTTTATTTTGTTACCATTGACTGACTACTAATGAAAAAATATAACAAAACATTAACTATAAAAATGAAATATTTGCATTCACCAACCTGGATCTTTTCCACATTGCCAGCTTATTTGAAAACAAAATCCATTCTTGTTTCTTTCCAATGTCCCCCTTTTTTTCTTCACATTTTCATTTTGGAGCTTTTTTCCCTGAGCTGCAGATCTACCCGGGCGTCCCCAAACGTTTTTAAAAAGCACCATAGCTTGTAAGTGTTCAGCTGTCTCATTTCTGCCTCATTGCTGACTTGGTGAAACAACTTAACTTGGCAAACCCAGTGTAGCTCCAAACACTAAATCGATCAGTAGCGAGCAACAAGCATTCCCAGGAGAATAATTTGCAGCTTTTCTCTAAAGCCGTCAGCTATGGATGAAGTTCACAGTTGCTTGTCTGAAAATGACCAACAAATAATTTTCCCTCCTGGGACAGGCCAGCTTGAATAGGGGTTGGACAACCTCTTCTAATAAGATCCAGTTTTTAGTGAAAGGTCCATCTTGTAACTGAATCTACCCCTTCTCCTCCTTCAGCCATTGTGGGTTAAACAACACACACTAATAACTGTTGGTAGCTAAGAAATCTCTGTGTTTAGTTAAGATATATTGCATAATGCTACATTTTAGTTGCTCACAGGTGCATTGCCAATCACGGCAACATACATGTCAAGTTCAGCATAAGTTGACATGTATGTTGTTCGCAGTACTTTTCTTTGTCACTTTTTGAAAATAGTGTGATGTTTAATGCACACAAAAAAATACACATTTTGTAAGTATTTTAACATGATCCCTTTTCAGAGGCACATTTGTCTAACTATGCTAGTTAGGCTTAGGTCATTGCATAATCATAACAAATATCAAAATATATTAATCAATCAAAAAATATGTTTAAAGTAATACTGTAAGATACATGGTTTGCATAGGAGTGTACGTACTGGGAATGATGGTGTCCCTGTACATGTATTGCATAAGTATGAAGTCGAGATAATGTTCATGTTTCATACATGTTGAATGTACGTAACCCATTCTACATACATGTTTACTTGGTTTATGGTAAAAACAAACCAGTCTCGAATTAAAACATTGAATATATAGAAAAATGGGCTATTACTAAAGCTGAACTTTTACTTTTTTACTTAGTAAAAATGTATTTATTTGATGAAGAGAGCGTAGATTCCAGCGGTCGGATCAAGGGGAAATGATGAGAAAAACTGGTTCACCTTATGGACTATATTGCCGACCGGTATGGAACATGCATCTACTTCTGGGTGTGTGTAGACACTAGGTAAAAAAAGCTCATGACTTCCCCTGGTGTTCTGGAGCACTTCGTTAGTGAAGTTTGCATGTTCTGGACTTTGTATATGTTTTAGGATTATGCTGTTTTTTTATTGTTTTTTTTTTTATCATGTGTTTTGGGATTTGCATGTGTTTTGGATTTTTGCATGTTTTTTTAACTTTGCCAGTGTGCTGGGACTGGTATGTGTTTTGGAATTTGTATGTCCTTTGTCTCTGGTGGCCACCGTATGATGTGAGAGGCGTGCTACACGTCCCTCTAATGACTGCGATACCTGACTATCCAGACCCAGGAAAAGAATCATCAGGAAGAAGAGCACGGCCCAGATTGATGAACCAGGAAGCAACGACAAAGCTTTGGGATAGGCAACGAAGGCCAAACCAGGACCTGTGAGGAGAGCAGAACAAATTTCAGTCTCTTAAAAAAAGTGTTTGAGCTTCATGTAAGCATAGGATGCCATCTTGTGGAGATATGGCTTCCTGCCACTATTAAAGTATTCAACTACTGCCTACTTTTAAATAAACACACTGCCAGTAAAGTTTAGAGGAAGAAAAGTAAAAGATTCTGTGGATGAGGTGCAATTGGCTCACCACTAGCAGTAACTTCACTTATGGGAATGTTGAGGTCATGAGCCATGAATCCAATTACTGAAAAGACGGCGAAGCCAGCAAAGATACTAGTTGCACTATTCAGACAGCACAGTGCCAAACAATCCCTGAAACAGACCCAGATGTTAGGCTATGAATGCAGGAAATGAGTGTATAATCATGTGAAGATGTAACAATACTGACTTGTAACAGTTATTGTTGTACTTGTTGTAGCTTCCCAGAGCCGTCAGGACTCCTTGACACACAGCATAGGAGAAGAAGACCTGAGTCCCTGCTTGGTGCCACACCTGGAGAAGATGGTAGGAAAGTTTAAACTTAATCTTAGGGGTCCAGCTGACATTTCTTTGAGAAATAAAAAAGAAAACAATAAAACTTTTTTGAAAGCGATGTACAGTTTTGCCTGTTGTCACATTACAATCACAAAGTTCAGTGTGTTTTAATACAACAGTGAACACACCATTGCAATGGTGAAGCACAGAGTGAGCAGCATCATGCTGTGGGGCAATCTTCATCACAGATTGATGAAACTGGGCAGAGATGACAAGAAAATGAACTAATTTAAAAGGTAGTTCTGGAGGAAAACCCATCAGGAAATGTTAGAGTAAGTAAAATACTTCACCTTCCAGCAGAAAAATGACATAAAAAAAATTGCAATTAGAGCTACAATTTAATTTTTTGAAAAGTTTTAGAATGCAACTTCTGAAAAGGCCTAAAACCTAATATGATATATACACTCTAACTAGTCTTATCAACCTTAAGCCATTTTGCAAAGAAGGCTTGCCAAAAGTTCCACTCATCTTCTCGGCAAAGCTGGTAAAATCATAACCAAAATACTTATAGCTGTAATTGCATCAAATGGTGGCGCTTCAGCATATTTACTTGAAGGGCCTGAACCATAATCTATGGAGCACTTTCCAGATTGTGTTATACCAAAATTCTGAAATTATGTATACTTTTCCATTAATTTCAGAATATTGTCTCACTTTGTGTTGGTATATGAAATAAAATGTCAATAACATACCTTTTACAAAGGTTCTGGCTGTAATATGACAACACGTGAAAAAATCTAAGCGGTGTAAATACTTGTACATTTGAAAGTACATTCTGTTCTTTGTTTTGTGGCTGGATTTGTTTGCTTCCTTGTCTGCCCAGTCCTGACAGCATCTGGTTTAAATGGGCAATTCCAATGCTCTTACACATCAAACTATAGAAACGGCAAGTTTCCAAACCAATATACAGACCCTTTCTTAGGCCTCATAATGGGCTTGACTATTTCCTTGCTTCAGGACAAAATCTAAATCTGTGTCCAAAGATCCTCACATTTGCTGCTGCACAAAGCATCGGCTGTTTTTTATTTGAAACGCAATCCCAGATTAAATGCTATCTGCTTCCCCTCCTTACAGATTTACACAGGCACAGTGACATGACACACATTCTAAGAAGCGCATACCAGAAGTCAATTGCCGTTTCCAAGACTGTTCAAACAAAAAACACATGCTTGCGTGATATAATAAGGCCCAGAAGGCCAGTCTGGTTTTGTGAGCATCTGGCATTGCATAAATGTGCTCAGTTACACAGAACTTTTGCCTACACTTTTATTCACTTGCTGTTTTGTTACCCACAACAGAACTAATAGTACTATAATAAAAGGGCACAACAAAAAAACAACAGCAGTACATATACATGCAGACCTGTAAAGGAGTATATAAAAATATGATCTTAACTGTATTTGACTTTAAGTATAAGCATAGGTATGTATATAAACACTTAATGACAATATCCAGGTGAATTCAAGGGATTCTTTTTCTCTTTATAGTGCAGCAAAACATATCGTAATAATGATACGACAACTACTATGCTTCATATGCACTTAGAAAGTTGTTTTGATCCTTTTTCTTCCTAATTCCATAATTAGACTTGTCAGTATCGTTTTAGTGAAGTCAAAATGTTATTTATTTTGTAACCAAGGAGGACTCAAAATAAAAAGAAATAATCGCTTGAAGTATTTCACTTTATTTTAGAAGGTTTTATCTTTTTTTATTTGAATAGTTGAAATAGTTAAAATAAAAGACTAATTTATTGAGATGTGCCTGAACTTTAACCTTAAGCCTTTCCGCTCAAGTAAAATAAGCAGTTAATCAGTTACATATATAATCTGTCCTGTCAAGCTGAGGGTCATGCTGTAAAAAGGGATGAAAGTAGGAGTGCAGGACTAACTCTTAAAACATATGTTTACGTTCCAGAGTGTTTATGTTGCAGCATATTTCTGCCAGCATCCAAGTGAAAAGGATGTTCGTTTGAATTTTTCTTCTGACCATGTTTCAAAACAGGAAACCAAAGTCAGCAAAAAAAATAAAATAAAAAGACACAAGTGGGCGTAAGGGATAAGATGTTGAGTTATCCTGTTAAACGGAGCACAATCCAACAAAGAGACATGTGTTCAGAACAGAACAGGACCTCAGTGCAGAGCGTGGGATCGCTGTGAATCTTGTAATTTATGTTTGGAATTTTTGCTTCAGAGACAACCAAACATTGTTAAAAAAAGCAGCAATTTAGAGGGATCAATCTTACATCTGGGTCAGCAAGCTTGCTGAAGTCAGGTTTGAGGTAATACTTGAGGCCTTCTGCTGCTCCGGGGAGTGTCACTCCACGGATAAAGAGGATGAAGAGCATCACGTAGGGGAAGGTAGCAGTGAAGTACACAACCTACGAAAAATAAAGGATGTTACCAGCTTTTAGGCAAATAAGGAAATTGTTATGTATGAATATGAGTTTGAAGAAGTGCTTGTTGATTTGCCCAGGAGGGAAAAAGTCAGTAGACATGTGCAACTAGTTACAAGAACAAGATGTCTCTTTAGCCAAGGTTACAGAACTGGATTTATGTTAATAACTGTAAAATATTTTAAAAGATAACTTCCTGCTGACAACATATGAACTTTAAGATGGTAAAAGCTTCATTGTTAAAATAAATTATTCCTTCTGCTGTTGTGCCCTCAAACTGTACTGTACAGTGGAATATTAAAGCTTGTTAATGGGACGTCATTGGTGAAAGTGTCTTTTGTTGAAGCTTTAGATCATACGCTCTTGGAGATTTAAAAACCTTACATTTAATTAATACAGTATCACAATTAATTGCCTTTAATTTGATTGCATGTGTCCAGTGGTGAAACCAGTAAAAATATATGATGTTTAACAAATGATCAGTGCCAAATATTTTGACTCTCATGGTCACTTCCATATGATAAATTTAAATTAAACTTTTTTTGAAAGCTCACAGTGTCATGTAATGTGGTAACTCATGACTTCCTATCGCTGGAACACAAATATGGCGTTAAGGCTTGTCTTTGTTACTATCCGAAATATAAAAGTACGTTTTGTTTTGAATTATATTAATTTTGGTTGCTTTTTTAAAAGCCATATAATTAATTTCATTTTGTGTACTCAGCAAATGTGCAAATTACCAGTTTTTTTTTGTTTTTGTTTTTTTTGCTAAACTTCATTTTTTGGGGGATTAACAGGGATCAAATAATTAATGGGTCTGAAAATTATGAGGAATCTTAAAAATGTTCTAATTACTAAGGGAATAGATTAAAGAAAGCTGACGTTTACTATGACATCCTGATGCAATACCCTGAATCAAATCCAAATGAAATTGTTTGCCTTTCCAGTGGTTTTGATTCCCTTCCAGATGCAGAAGTAACATATCACCCACGCAAACAGGAGACACAGAGCCAGGTCCCAGTGCACTTTACCCAAAGACATGTCGTCTGACACTCTCAACACTCGGTTTCTGTGTGGAAAAGAAACATACAGTCGATCATTTAGCCATGAAGAAAGCAACAACAAAAAAAGAGCGAGTAAGTTTGTTGAGACAAGTATTATCTATCCATGACTGAAAATAAGTCTCCAAAGGCCTCTTCATGAATACTATTGTATAAATCACGTCCAGTTTGTTGTGGAATACTTCACTTTGTGCAGAAACCCGCAGGGGCTTAAAAGTAAAACATATTTTTCTCATCAGAGTCAAAGGATTTCCCAATACATGTCCTTGCAAAGTTAGGAGTGAGAAATTTGTCAAGAGTCTCTTGCAGTTACTTAGGAATGCAAGTGACTGATTTCCCTTGTTGTGTTTGGATGACTTTTTTTCACCTTCTGTTGGCTTACCATTCTAATGCTACGCACTGAGAGTCAAACTGTCCTCTTAATTTAGAGAAGCATTAAGAGCTATTGCAGAGTAATGTCAACGGCAGTTCAACAGATGGATGACGAGACACCTGGGAGTTTTTCCTTATGTTTGAAAAATGAATCAGTTGAGGAGAGGTTACAAGGTTATGAGGTTCTGCAACGACTGAAGCAGGGTTATTACGGATATTTTTTTTACAGATGCAAAGCTCGGAGGAACACAATGGAACTAGTCCATGGAACATATTTTATGTAACCCACTCATCCTCCCTTTTAATTTTACTTTGTAGTTTGAAAAATACTTATCGCAAAAATTGTACCATTTTTGTAACATTTCTTTAATGTCACAATTATACACTAATTCTTTATCTGTCACGTAAATTGCAATTTAATCGTGTGACAAAAGGTGTAAAATGTGGGAATGAACAATTTCCCAAGGTACTGTATTCATACATAACAAATCTTTTCAGTTTTTACATAAAATCTCTAAATTTTACAATTTGTCATTTTAATTTTGATATTCGGCTTGTTTTTGTCCAATTATTTCATTGTCCTGATGTGATAAACTCCATTATAGTCTGGCCTGATCACATTTGTGCTTTCTACACTCAACAAAAATATAAACTAAACACCTTTGTTTCTGCTCCCATTTTTCATAAGATGGACTTAAAGATCTAAAATTCATTCCAGATACACAATATTACCATTTCTCTCAAACATTGTTCACAAATCAGTCTAAATGTGTGATAGTGAGCACTTCTGCTTTGCTGAAATAATCCATCCCACCTCACAGGTGTGCGACATCAAGATGCTGATCTGACATCATGATTAGTGCACAGGTAAACCTTATACTGCCTAGAACAAAAGGCCACCCTGGAATGTGCAGTTTTGTTTCAAAGCAAAATGCCACAGATGCCAAAACCATTGAGGGAGCATGCAATTGGCATGCTGACAGCAGGAATGTCAACCAGATCTGTTGCTCGTGCATTGAATGTTCATTTCTCCACCATAAGCCGTCTCCAAAGGCGTTTCAGAGAATATGGCAGTACATCCAACCGGCCTCACAACCTCAGACCACGTGTAACCACACCAGCCCAAGACCTCCACATCCAGCAGGTTCACCTCCAAGATCGTCTGAGACCAGACAGCTGCTGAAACAATTGGTTTGCATAACCAAACTATTTCTGCACAAACTGTCAGGAACCATCTCAGGGAAGCTCAACTGCATGCTTGTCGTCCTCATCTGGGTCTTGACCTGACTCCAGCTCGTTGCCGTATCAGAATTGAGTGGGCAAATGCTCACATTCGATGGCGTCTGGCACGTTGGAGAGGTGTTCTCTTCACGGATGAATCTCGGTTTACATTATTTAGGGCAGATAGCAGACAGCGTGTGTGGCGTCGTGTGGGTGAGTGCTTTGCTGATGTCAATGTTGTGGATCGAGTGGCCCATGGTGGTGGTAGGGTTATGGCATAGGTAGGCATCTGTTATGGACGAAGAACACAGGTGCATTTTATTGATGGCATTTTGAATGCACAGAGATACCGTGATGAGATCCTGAGGCCCATTGTTGTGCCATACATCCATGAACATCACCTCATGTTTCTGCAAGATAATGCACGGCCCCATGTTGCAAGGATCTGTAAACAATTCTTGGAAGCTGAAAATGTCCCAGTTCTTGCATGGCCAGCATACGGACCGGACATGTCACCCATTGAGCATGTTTGGGATGGGCATGACCGCCGTATACGACAGCGTGTACCAGTTCCCACTAATCCAACAACTTCGCACAGCCATTGAAGAAGAGTGGACCAACATTCCACAGGCCACAATGGACAATCTGATAAACTCTATGCGAAGAAAATGTGTTGCACTGCATGAGGCAAATTGTGGTCACACCAGATACTGACCGGTTCTGAGTCCCCAGACCCCCAATAAAGCAAAAAACTGCACATTCCAGGGTAGCCTTTTATTGTGGGCAGTATAAGGTACACCTGTGAACTAATCATGATGTCAGATCAGCATCTTAATGTGGCACACCTGTGAGGTGGGATGGATTATCTCAGCAAAGCAGAAGTGCTCACTATCAGACCTTTATACTGATTTGTGAACAATGTTTGAGAGATATGGTAATATTGTGTATCTGGAATGAATTTTAGATCTTTAAGTCCATCTCATGAAAAATGGGAGCAGAAACAAAGGTGCTGCGTTTATATTTTTGTTGAGTGTACATCTATAACAAAACACTATAATCACAAGCACACAGGCGGGTATTCTATAGAATCCCAAACGCACAAAAAATTATAATATCCCCTAGTAGACACTCAGAAAAGCCTAAAACACCTATAACAACTTAATTCCAAGAATTTTCTAAAACCTCCAATATTTGCAAATTACATCATGCACATGAGAACTTTTCCTGCATTGCAAACTGCTCACTTTTCCTGATAACACTTCACACTTTTTATTAGGTAGAAAGAAAATCAGCATGCAAAGGGCCACATTAGTGCTAGCTGCCACTGTTGACGCCTGAAGCTTTTTCAGTTCTGGTTTCTCCAATTTGAATGACTAGAACAATCTGTCGAGGCTGTTCAGGAGAGCAATATTCAGAATCTTGTGACAGTGATTGAATTTTTTGATTTATTATCACAGCTTGGTGCCATTGTTGAACAAATACAAAGTAATGGGCAGATAGGCAAACACTCATGCAGTTGGAGTTTAATTGAGTTTGTGTTACTTACATCCAAAACTCGTCCTCTGGGGAGTTGAATCTCAGCAAAGTATCAGTTCTGTTGAAACAAAACATGAGTATTAAGAAACGTAAACAAAATTAAACTATTTTTATGAAAATGAATTACCCATTAGTGTTGTTTAAAATCGACTAAAAACATATTTAAATATTACCCTAACAAGCCATTATATATATATATATATATATATATATATATATATATAGTCTGGCCACGACCAATAGATAGAGCGTAGTCCAGGGTGAAATCTACGGATGTCTTTCAAACTGCACGTCCATCATCAGTTAAAGTCATGCAGTGGAGAGAACATTAAGACTTTCTTCAGTTTATCTACAGCATCAGAGAATACACAAGCTATACTGCCCTGCACCTTTAAAATAACTGAGCATTTTGTATGCATATCTAGGCAAGACCCTTCATATAACTATGCACAAAAAAATCCAAAAGATGTGAATTTCCTTTGTTGCTCATGTGTTGTGTTGCTCATCAAAAATGAATCATTCCAAAGCTTTTAAGTTTGACATTCCCTCTTTTTCTTTCCCACTGTCCACCTCTTTATACCATTCTAGCACTAAATACAATGTCAAGTTTTTTTGTTTTTTTCTGTATGAGAAAATAAATGTTACATTTAAATTGCATCTCTAAACCACAAAGATTTCTTTAGCCAACTAGCCTATGCACAATTTGGAGATGTTGGAGCCATTCCTAAGTTGGGAGCCCTATTCCTCTAGAAGCAAATACAGATGCTTTTATAAAAAGAGTCCTTACAATTGCACTGTATGTATTGGCAATGGGACATAGATGTTTGTTTATTGTTTCAGTTACTAAGTAAGATCCTTTTGGTTGAACCAGGGACAGAAGAATGCACATAGCAACAACACTGAATGTTATATGAAATTATTATTAGTTAGATATTGAATTGCAGAGCTACCAGTCCAGTATGGGCACATTTAGGACTTTGCAACAGTGAGGTTCATCCTTTTTTTTTTATAACTATCTGCTATCCGATTAAAGCCGCCACCACATGCTTGGTTGTTATTTCAATAACAAAAACATCAGGCAACTCTAATACAAACATCACGTGTGATAAGAAGCCCACTGCAGTCTTGTTGCAAACAAGAAGATCTCCTCCTAACAGTAAAGAGACCATTCAC
Organism: Apricaphanius iberus; assembly: GCA_028564705.1. NCBI lineage: Eukaryota > Metazoa > Chordata > Actinopteri > Cyprinodontiformes > Aphaniidae > Apricaphanius > Apricaphanius iberus. The sequence goes on along the minus strand of JAPXFQ010001903.1, from coordinate 1,229,723 downwards.
TTTCTGGCTAAACGATAATGTTATGGTGTGGTAGGAGTACAGTAAGAAAAGACTAGGGCTAAAACAACTCACTAAAAAAGATGGACATTTTTGTCTTCGTCCTATTTAGTACGGCAGGTGCTGGTATGTCTTTATGCCAACTTAAACTGTATTAACAATATACCCTCACAAAGATCATGCAGGTGGGTCAAGCTGTTCTGATTTTAGAAGAATGCTCTTATGTCATTAAACCATAATAGTTGTTTTTATTCTATGTTTATCAGTAAATGTGTGTTCTTTTCAGAGTTGGCAAACTAGTTTTCACACGTTCTTTTATTCAAAATGCTTAATCCCAAATTTAGACGCTTATTTAAACATTTTTCCCATACACAGAAAAGAAAAGGATGGGTGTGTTCCTCATGTACCAACACATCGCTAATCTCACCATTGTCCCTGTTTCATACTTGTATTTTGGCGACATTAATGGAAACCTCATGAAGCACAAAGATGCAGCTTACACGTTGTCGAAGCTCATTTCGTAGTCATTTGATGAGAAGTTGTGCAGAAATGACCAGTTGGACTGTTGATGAAAAAGCTGAGGGTTGGCAAAAAAGCCAGCTCGATTTAGGCATGAATCTGTTGAGTAAATGTTGACGAACAAAAAGGAAAGGTTACTTCACATGTGAGGAAAAAGTTTGAGAACATATAATCTCCTGTTAACTGGACACATATGTGTGGATAGAGGCATCAGTTATCATTTCCTTACCAGTGTTCCACCAGTTATCACACGTAGACCAAGGCAGGGGGTTCTTGAATGAGTTTATGAGGTAGAAGATAGCCCAAGCCAACACCACAATGTAATAGATGTTCAAATAGATCACAACCACCTGGGATGCAAACCCCACCCCTGCAGGGAAAGGGAGTTTTTCACATGGTCAGTGGATGTTTCTTGCAGCTTTCTTGAATTACAGTTTGATCTTGAAGGTGCCGGGCTAATTCACAAAGGGTACAGTTGTTGTTTTGCATTATATTACTTCCATTGCAAAGCTCTGTGTATCTTTCTTTTTTTTTTACCCTGAAACATGGGGCATATTTTCCTCCATGCTGTCACCCCACCCTCACTGGTGTACTGGCCCAATGCAGTCTCCAGGAAGAACACAGGGATGCCACAGCAGAAAAGGAACACACAGTAGGGGATCAGAAAGACGCCTGAAAATACAGACGCTCATGAGAAAATCAGATTATTTTCAGGAAATTGTTTAATCTTTACTGATTATAGGACGTCTCTCACATGCACACTCCCTTACCTCCTCCATTCTTGTAGCACAGATAGGGGAAACGCCAAACATTTCCAAGTCCAATAATTTCTCCAGCCATGGAGAGCATAAACTCCATGTTGTTGGACCATTTCCCCCTGGGCTGGACCCCCTCCTCAGGATCTTGCCCGTGCTCTTCAGCAGGGCCCCTTTCGTCTATTTCTTCTGTCATAATCCCCCTAAAGGGAAATCAAGGAAAAAATAAATGAGACATGTGGCCTCTCATCCATTTTTTTTTACATGCATATATGAAAGAACTGCCTCAAATGTAAAAAATACTTTTTTTTTACAAATGTATTTTAAACAGAACAGACTGAAATAAATGTTTCTGTTTTACAACATAGTCTAATAACTTCTGAGAAAACAAAACAGCTATTAGTACAAACTGCTACACTGTCAATATTATACTCATTTTCCTGTTTGCCCCCAAAAAACAGACTTTTCAAATAGTTGCTACTTACCAAAGTGCTTCTTGTGAGTATCAAAGATAAACCACTTCGTTATCTGAGCAAAGTTTGAAGACAAGTCTTATTATACAAGGGGCGTGTCCAACAGGACATGGTGAGGCTGTCCCACAGAAGATGGATTAAGTTACATTCTCTTCAAATAGTACTTCAAATTGCTTAAATTCTTACAGCATACTAAACTATAAAATGTGGAAAAACACCAAATGATAAAAGGCAGTTCTGTGTTTAATAATAAAAAAAGATGGTCTAAAATGTTTTGAGGTTGTTGTAAGTTAATAAAACTTATATAATCAAGAAAATCTATTTGAACTTCATGTGGATACCATGGCGCTGAAGTAAATCTTAACCGTGTAACAAATTAAATGTTTCGAAAACTGACCCTTTTTTCCCCTCTCTGCTGATGCCGAACCTGTAAGTACAAACTCCGGGTTTAGATCTCCCATAACACACGCGCTGACGCTTGCATGACGACTCAGGAAATAAAAGTAAACAACGGATTCCAGGAAGAAAATGATATTCCATCCTCCACGATCGTACAGTTTCTTTGATTGTCCGTCCTTTTTATTAATGATTTATGAATTTATTAAATTTCGAGGACCCAGGCCTTGCTAAATACAAACTGGACGCTTGTAAAACTACCGCAGATCTGATACGAAGCGGATGCGGCGGCTGCCGCTGAGGAAAGCTAGCTCGACATGGCAAATTTCTGTTTGAGTTTGTTTACAACATAGAATACCCTCACGACAATGGCTTAAACAGAGCTCATCGACTTTAGGTTCGTCTTTCACTTTAAAAAGGTGTGTAATCCCCTTCATGGCATCCAATATCGCACGTTTACATTTAATTGTCTTATTTGCTTGTGTTAATTTCAGATTTAGCAATGTTAGCCATCAGATCTTCAGACGAGGAGTCCACTGAGATTGAGGAGATGGACACCTCAGACCCAAACTGGTGCTGGTTCTACTTGGCCGAGTGTGGAGTCTGGCACATGTTTGAGGTGCTTTAAAAGCATTTTAGTAGAGTTATTTGGTCAAACTGCCCAACTGTTTTGCTTTAAAATAAGCGAGGTTAAATGAATGTAACATGATGGTGTGAATAACCTTTTCTTTCTTAATATTTTTATTATCATTATTTATTTTTTAAGTTCGTTGAAAAACAGATTTGCTGTTTATAGTTTTTTTGGTTTGCGCACAAATTCCCCACCAATTGTGAGCAAATTAATAGGTCCCACGAATTATCTGTAAAAATGTAGCACCTACTAAGTTTAAGCGCATTCTCCACAAAGCTGCAACTTAACTTTATTGTTTTTTTTTATTGATCATTGGAAAAGTTGGAAAGAATTTGGATGCAGCTTATAAAACTATTATCTTAACCTTTTTTGTTGTCATGATGGGTTTTTTTTTTGAGCCACTAACATATTTTATTCCAGTGTTGTCCTGTATTTACTTCCATCCATTTTTTCAGCTTCCTTGACTTTTTTAAAGGAACCTCTCCCCTCAGTCAGATGTACCATCACCACTATATTTCACTGTGTAAATGTTCAATTCAGTTTATTAATATAGAACTAATTAAAAACAAATGTAATCTGAAGGCACATTGCCACAAAAAAATCTATTCAATCATACATACATTCAGATCAGTTTCAAAGTCTTTTTTTATTTAATGAATCCTAGTGGATTGCATTGAGTCATTAACTTGCAGCATTCACTCCTCCTCAACAAACGTATATAGCGACAGTCGACTATAGCCTGTGTTTCGTCATTGACTTTAGAGCAATCCCTCATACTGAGGAAGCATGTAGCAACAGTGGAGAGGAAAATCTCCCCTTTAACAGGAAGAAACCTCCAGGAGAACCTGTCTCAGTGTGAGCTCCCACCTGTCATGACCATCTGGCGGTTTGAGAAGACAGAGCAGAGACACAGAATGAACAAAAGAAGTGATGGAGAACTTGATTTGTTAAAAATAAAAGGAAAAATGGATAACAGCAGAGGGAGAAAATTCAGTTACTGAAAGCACCATCCCAGTTGATGCCCCCCTCCAGCAAGGCATCACAGCTGAGTAAAATGGCAGCCCAGGTGTAGTGCTTATGGAGAGAAAAGAGAAGAGAAGAATCAAAGTTAACTTCAAAATAACAGCATATGCAACTGGAGAGTAGTAGAAGGGAAAATTATCAAAGTGAGGAAAGTATTAAGTCTGTCCTCCCAACAGTCTAAGCGTATAACAGCATAACTACAGAGATGGTTCTGGAGATGTCGAGCCAGGGAGAACAGTCTGTCTGGAGTGCAACAGCACCCCCCCCAACCGGCTTAGGCTGTTGACAACTACCCATTTCGTACTCCACCTCTCATCCAATGACTAGCTAACACCAATCTGTTTGTAACCATAAGTTTTATCAAAAAGGAAAGTTTTTAAGCCTAGTAGTCTGCTTCATGGACTAAAACTGGGATCTGGTTCCACAGGAGAGGAGCCTGATAACTAAAAGATCTGCTTCCCATTCTACTTTTAGAAATCCTAGAAATCCTAGAAACTACTGCAAACCTGCAGTCTGAGAAGGAAGTGCTCTGTTAGGAACGTATGGAACAATTACATCTCTAATGTATGATGGAGTTTGATTATTAAGATTATTTATACTTAAGGTGGAGGATCTTAAACTCTATTCTGGATTTAACCCCAGAGTGAATTGGGAAGCTAAAAACAGTAGGAATGTGATCTCTCTTTTTAATATTCATTAGAAATCTTTCTGTAGCATTTTGGATCAGTTGAAGTCTTTCATTTGCATTTTGTGGAGATGGTGCAAGAAGGAAATCCTAACCTGTTTACTATGGGATTTGAATGTCATGTCCTGGTCAAAAATTACACCAAGGTTCTTTACTTTATTACCGTAAGCCAGTTTAATGCCATCAGATGAAGTGATTGACTAAGTAGTTTCGTTTTTAGAGCTTTTGGTCAAAAGACAGCAACTTCTGTCTTGTTGGGATTTAAAAGCAGAAAATATAGAGTGATCCATATTTTTATGTCTTTCAGACATGCCTGCAAGCTACTTAACTGACTGGATTCATCAGGCTTTATGGATAAATAGTTATTTATATAGATGGTTCTTTACCGTCAGCATAGCTGTGGAAATTTATGCCATGATGGCTGATGATTTTACCAATTGGAGGCAATACAGTGCTCAACATAAAAGAGTAAATTTGTCAGGAAACCTTTACTTTCCTTTCAGATTCAACATTTCCTACGAAATACAACACTACAAAATGCTCCCACAAATGTGGGTCATTGATTGCGCACAGGATTTGTTAATTTGCAAACACAAAAATGTGATTTTCCTAACATTCATTCAAACTAATGTTGCAAAAATGAGTACACCCCGATTATAGTCATAGGAGAAAATCTAATTTAAGATGTGTCTAGCAGACAGGTGACTATAAAAGGGAATTACTTAACAGGAAGACAGGAGCGTCTTCTGATGAGAAGGGTTGAAGAAAATCACCATGCAAGTTCACTGCAGCTAGCTAAAGCAGTAGAAAGCCAAACTGGAGTGACCGTTTCCCGTGACACCATAAAACGCACACTGCAGAGGAATGGCATGAATGGGTATAATCCATGAAGGAAGCCTCTCCTAAAGCCCATGCACAAAAAAGCACGCCTAGAATTTGCTAGGGCCCATGCTGAAAAAGATAAATACTACTGGAACTCTACTCTGGATTGATCACACAAAGATCACTGTTTTTGGAACTAATTGTTTAAAAACTGTATGGCATCGTAAAGGTGAGGATTTCAAAGAAAAATGCATGGTGTCTTTAGTGAAACATGGTGGTGGCAGTGTCCTTATGTGGGGCTGCATTAGTGCTGCTGGTGTTGGGGAGCTGCATTTCATTGATGGTATCATGAATTTAACAATGTACTGCTCTATACTGAAGGAGAAGATGCTGCCATCACTCCGTGCACTTGGTCGTCGTGCATTTTTCCAACACGACAATGATCCAAAACATACATCTAAAGCTATTGTTGCATTTCTAAAGAAGAAGAACAGGGTGAAGGTGATTGAATGGCCAAGAATGTCTCCTGTTCTGAACCCAATCAAACACCTGTGGAGAATTCTGAAGCAAAAAGTTGAGAATCAGTCTCCGTCTAGCATCCAGGCTCTAAAATAGGTTATTCTTGAAGAATGGAAAAAGATCGATGTTGCAATATGTTGGCAACTTGTTCATTCCATGCCTAGAAGACTTGGTGCTGTCCTTAAAAATCACGGTGCTCATACAAAATACTAGATGTATCAGGGTTTTTTTTTTGCCGTGTATTCATTTTTATTTCAACCAATTTGAAGATTTTGTGATGTAAGTTAGATTGTTAACCGTAATTTCATGTTATGGAGTTAAATAAATGTTAAATAAAACTCAGCCTTGTGAAAAGTTTGGAAATTGTTTGTTCATTGAGTTACTGATGAATTCGTACTTCTTAAAGGGAGTGTACTCAGTTATGCTGAACAAGTAAAAAGAATTGTTCCAAGCACAGGACCCTGTTGTACTCCAAGTAACTCTTTAGTGTGAAGATGATTGATCAAACTGGATTCTGTCGGACAAATATGATTTAAACCAGCCTAGATCCTCTTCCCTTGATCCCTGCATCATGTTTAAGATTTTCTAAGAGAATATTGTGATTTACTGTGTCAAAAGCAGCACTGAGATCCAACAAGACCAGAACAGTCACAAGTCCATTACCATTACCTGGGGCCTTGAAAATATCATTAGTAATTTTCATCAGTGCTGTTTCAGTGCTATGATGAGGTCTAAAACCTGTGTGAAAAATTTCAAACAGGTCGTTACTGTCTAGATGCTCACAGACTCGATTAGCAACTATTTTCTGAAGGATTTTGGATAAGAAAGCAAGGTTAAATACAAGTCTGTAATTAACTAAGTCATATTGATGAAGAGAGGGTTTCTTCAACAAAAGTTTCATTACATCAACCCTACATTCCTGTGGTATGTATCCATTTACTAAGCACAAATTCATCATATCTACAATGAGGGCAGTAACCAAATAGCACACTTACTTAAATAAGTTGTTTGGGACTGGGTCCAATTTTGTATTCAGTTTTGTTTTTTCACCATATATTACATTTTTAAAAATAGTGTGTGATGAAGAAGTAGAATTTTTGACTCATCTGATCATAAACATCTTCTTCCGCATGTTTGCAGTGTTTCCTTAAACTTGACAAATATGTACAACTTTTAAACAAGATTTGTGGTTATAAAAAGACAAAATGGGGAAAAGGTGGAGTTATAAATGTATTTTCAGGCACTGTAAGTCAGCCGTTCAGTGCTTTATTTCCTTCTGGCTGATCATCTGATTGGTTCGGGTTTGCTCTTTTCTTTCTTGATGTCTCTGTCAGATTGATCCAAGTGCAGCCTGCTCAGTGACCAGCGCTCAGATTGAACAGTGCTACAACAGGAACCAGCGAGGGGTCATGGAGTTCTACACAGCCAAATACACCTACAGACTGGACTTCTCGGGTACCCTGAGATATTTTAAAAGACTGCCAAAAATCTAGCAGAAATATAATATTTAGTTCTTTGTGTGTTTTAATAAGTGGCAGCTTCTGTAGTTCTTAAATCTGCTTTTTTTTTCTCTCCAGTTATGCGACAGATTAATGTAACAACAGGAAAACAGAGGCCAATTAAACGCTCCCTGCACTCTGCCACTAGCTTTAGGTAAGGTTTAGTCATTAAAGGAAAAATCTCAGACTTTTTTTCTACCCTTCTATCAGTAAAGAGCAGTTAAATAAAAGGGTTAGGAAGGGCAGGACAAACCATAGCAAATATATCGCCATTGCAATATCAGTGTGTGCAATATTCACATTGCAAGTGTAAAACTAATTGTTAGCTAATATATTCCAAGTGTTATCAACTTGACTTTTTCATGCTAATTATTCTTAAAATCCTAACAACTCCTGGCATCAAGAACCTCAGCACATCTTATTAATCCGTACGTGTGGCAGAATGTAGGAGATGGAATGATTTCTGACAGTGTGAAAAAAAAGATTGATCATTTTTGTAAGATTTTATATATATTGAGCCACTAAAACTCTTTATCCTTGGTTTGTTCTCTCAGGTTTATTTGTGATAATCTGGCCTTGCCTGTTCCCTGTCATTGGGAAAGAATCAATACAGATGAGCCATATCAGGTAGGTAAAATAAATTGTTAAAAATGTGACAGGATGATGGAGGACATAGAGCACTAATGCTCAAAGCAAGATGAATTAGAATGTGTCACAAAAAATAAATGCTATATTTTTATTTTAGAGTGACTGAGGTATTTATTGTGGTTATCTTTTGCGGACACAAAAATTATCTGTAAGTGTTACAAAATAGCGCAGAAAGAAGATAACTGATTTTGGTCAAACACTTTTTTAACAGAGTAACGAGATGAAAAAAAAAAACAACTCAAAAGATTTGAACTAGTGCTATGTTGAAAAATTCTAATTGAAGCACAATTCCAAAAATATATTTAACTGTTCAATAAAGTTTGCCCTTTTTACAGCTAAAATAGGAAATAAAAGTCCAGAGTGCCATTTTTGAGGCTTAGGACTGAAAGGGTTAATACAGTATTACCTGGTGAACTGTTACTTACCCAGTGTTGTATCATTGAATTACAGGGAAAAAAATATTAATTTATTTGCACTGACCTATATCGACATAGAATTGGAACAGGCTGGATCTGATTGTAATAATCGATTCTAACGCTTGGGAATCTGAGTCGAATCGATTCTTACAATTTGAAACATTACCCAGCTTTAATTTGCACCCTTGTTCAATTAAGTTGATTTATACAGCAACAATTATTCATAAATGTCATCTTAAGGCACCTTAAAAGACAAACGGGTCCAGTTCATATCTAGTTTAATAGAAATATACCATCAACTGAGTCAAATTTAACTGCAAAATACAATTTGATCTAAATCCTTATATCCTTATATACTTTTCAAACAAAATCTAAATCTCAACAACTTTTTAAGTGTAACTAAATAGTGTTTTTGTTCCTGCAGCTCATCCAGCTTGGCAGAGACACATATGAATTTAAGGAAGTAGCCAGATTGTATGAGAGGACGATGGATCATCCAATAAAATCCATCCAGAGGATCCAGAACTTGGACCTATGGGAGTTCTTCTGCAGGTAATGTGTTGTTTTGAGTACAAATCCCGCCGTTTTTCATGTTGTGAGCAGACGATTCTGCTGCAATTGTAACTTTATTACTATTTAATAAGCTGGCTAAACGAATTTAAAGACTGCAGCCTGTCAGACAATATAGGGACGAACAAAAACAGCAGTATATAGTTTTAGATTCAGCTACAGATATAGGTTTCTTGCAGCATCTGAAAGGAAAGCTCAGGTCTGTGTTTGCTGATAAAAGGCAAACTAACCGAGTTCAGTTAGGTCTTTCATATCTGTAAATACATTATTATGCTTGTGTTGTGTTTCTCCCCTAAGGAAGAAAACACAGTTGCGAAAAGTCAAGCGAACTCTGGATATTGAGGAGCGAATGCTGTTTCATGGTACAGGACACAGCAACATACAAGCTATTTGTACGTTTAACTTTGACTGGCGTCTGACAGGGAGTCATGGTGATGTTTATGGCAAAGGTACATCACTTTGTACTGATGCTTAAACACAGCGATTTGTTAGCTTTTTGATATTTAAGGTCTCCTTTAATCCTCCTTCCTACAGGGAGCTACTTCGCCCGGGATGCCAAATATTCCAGTAAGTTCTGCCACACAACCGGGAAACACAACACCACCTTGCAGAGGCACGGACTCACTCCGCCTATATTTGCCAACGAGCCGCCCTATAAGACCATGTTCCTGGCCAGAGTGCTTGTCGGCGAATACACAGTCGGTCATCCCATGTACTGCAGGCCGCCTTCCAAGGACGCTAGCTTCACCAACTTTTACGACAGCTGTGTGGACGATATGGCCAACCCAAAGATATACGTTATATTCGACAGCAATCAGATCTACCCAGAGTATCTGATTGAGTTCTACTGAGTCACCTCTAGTGAGCAATTGATTTTTTTAAAGTGCCTTTGGAAATGTTTAAAAAGTGTTGAACAATGGAGGCATTCTGCACATTTTGCCTGAAGGTTAAAATACTGACACTAGTGCACACTTTCGTATTACATGCTACTATACTTGTTACAGTCTATCAAGAGTGGCTTCAGTTTGGAGATTTAAGGCAGTGTCCCAATTCTGGCCCCACTTCTTATTTTTTAATCCACAGTGCCATACATATGCCTATTTATAATACCAAAAAAAAGTTCTAGTCTCATTGTTTTTCATGTAATTTTAGTCCATCAAAAGACTGAGTAGCTGCGATTGGGATCAGTAGTTTACATATGGTCTTATTGGCATTAATTGGCATTAATTTAATAGTAATATGTGGCTTTTATGATTTATTTCAAAACACTTCATTTTCCAGGGAAAGATTGATTATATAACAGACCACTGCAAAGAGTTTAAAAGGCAAAAAATGGGTAGACAAACTTATATTTATTTGGGATTTTTTTCCTAATTAGGGGGTTAGAATTATACATACAAGTTGCAGAAGTACCACACTATTTTTGGCTCTAGTATTATTTTTGATTGATACTTGACCGGTTTCCTCTGACTGACATTTTCTATACAGTACTGGCCGCTCCAATAACGTAATGTTAGATTGCTTTAATTTCTAAAACCAGTTTCGATGTGCGTTTGGCTCATCATCCAACCAGCACACCCAGCTGTGTCCACAAGTCAAGCGTCTGTCCCAAACCCAGATAAAATAGCATGGATTAGAATGTCCAAGGGGCAAACTGGCAACCACCAAAGCTTAAGCACAGTGGTGACAGCATCCTGCTTGTTGTCCGTTTCATTGCCACTGGTACAATTACATTGCAAAAAGTAGAGCTAGCCTGCCTCACTATACTGTACCTAAACTTTACTACAAACCAGCAGTTAAAGCGTTTGAAGCTTGGACATGATTGGATGTTTAATGTCTAAATGAACTAAAGCCAATTGATCATTCATGAGCACGGCTTAAAAAATGGCAGAGTAGCAATCATTTTGAATGAGCGATAAATTGCTCTGAACTACACTAGAACCTTGTTCACGGTTTACCAAAAGTAGGAGATTTCGGTGCAAAATTACAAATGGCTTAAGCCTCAAAACTAGTCTGGATGTATTCATATTTTTTAACCTGTATGTATAATTTTGACACCTCTCTACATTTGTGAACCTGATTCTTATTCTTAAAATCCATTGACGTTGTATGTTGTACAATCACTGCGTCCTGGAAAAAGAATGGTTGAAGAGGCATCATTAGGCATCAATTAACATTCATAATTTTTTTATTGAAATGCCTGATAAGAGTATGTAAAGTTTGACTGGTATTATAGTGAGGGAGAGGAAACCCACTTGACGTGTCTGTGGAAATTCTTGGTAACACTTCACTTCAAAGCTTAGTACACCATGAGTCATGCTAGTATAATATCCAAAGCAAATCTTACCATACACTCTTACTCTCTTTATTGTCATTACTGTCCTTATTATGTAAGTGTGACCTTTTGATTAATTTATTTCATAATAAGCTTCTACCTCTATGTTGTTTAAACCATGCATCAGCATACCTTTTACCCTTTCTATGAAAGGTTTAACTTCTAATTGTGTCACTTTGACACAAAGTTGTAATGTTATGTTCATCTGTAGCTCCAAAGTGTATCTTTAGAGGTTTTGACAATTGAACTAATTTTTTTTTTATTACTACGAGAGGGCAGATTAGTTCATTTCAGCTAAAAACAAGGTAAGCATCACATTAAAAATGCAGTCATATAAGTATGAAATCATCACCAACTGTACCTGAGGAAAATTAGTTACCTTTGGAATAAATTTAACCTAATAAAAATGTCGCCATAACATTATTTGTGAAAGTATTTGGAAACCTTAAAGATTTCCCTGTTTTCCACTTTACAACTAAATGATTTAATGTATTTTATATGGATTTTATGTCATAGACCGATAATTTTTGGAAATTTTACAAATGGAAATCTGAAAATTGCGGCATGCATTTGTATCCACCCCCTTTGTCTGATAACTTTGTGTAGCCGCCTTTTGCTGAAATTACAGCTGCAAGTGCTTTGGATTGCCCATTGGTTACACATGAATACGCATTTATCCAAACCATGCTCCGCCCATCTCTGGGTTTCTGTTCCATTCTCAAACTTTTTAAACCAACTAAAAGGTTTTCTACCAGATTACCCTACATTTATCCAGTTCATCTTCCCATCGCCTGTGAGCAGTTTATCTGCCCCTGCTATAAAAAGCATCCTCTCAGCTTAATGCTGCCATCATCTTGTTTCACTATTGAAAAAGTATATTTAGAGTGATCTGCTGTGAGGTTTTTTCTCTATGCTCACAGGGTTTTGCGTATTGGCCAAATAGCAACAGCACATTCCACCTGTTTGCCCTCTATATGACTTGTGCCAAACTTCAAACATATATTTTTTATGACTTTCTTCAAATTACGCCCAATTTTATAGAGAGCGCAACTTCAGTTTGTCAGCTTTGGTGAGAGGCCATGTCTTGGCAGGTTTGCAGTTATGCCACATTATTTGCATATTAGCGGTTTGTGAGATGTTCAAAACTTAGGAATATTTCTCACCTAATCCATCTCTATTTGAGATCTGTTTGATGTTCTTTAAACTATTTAGTTGACCCCTGACAGCTTTTACTTACATTGGATTTTATTTAACTGTATCCCATTAAAAAGGGGGCAAGTAGAAATACGTGCTACTTTTTTCAGAAAATGTACCCATAACGTCTCATTTTCTTTCCACTTCATAATTACGCACTACTCTGTGTTGCTTCACCGAATAAAATTCCTATAAAATACATTAAAGTGTCTGATTGTAGCAGAATGGGAAAAAGTTCAAGGGCAATGAATACTTATGGGATGCATTGTATGTACTGTACTAACAAGTAATGTTGCTTAATAATGTAATATTGCTTTTGCTATGTGCATTTGTGGGATTATTTGGATGACTGTACTTGAACTTTTGGCATAGATAATATTAGCTGCAGGTAAAAGAATGGACCATTAAGGGTTTTTTCTTCTGTGCAGAAGCAAAAAAAAAAAAGCCATTACTGTAGTTCATAACTGATAGCTTTGAGTGTATGAGTTGGATTCATTGAAAGTTGTATGTCTCTGTGTGTATGTTACACTGTATAATAAATTTTTCAGCACAGAGTCTTCGACAATATTTTATAGTCTACAGCTTATCTGATAGGATGACTGTGGCCAGGATCCCTGCATTAAATGATACTTAAGAAGTACAGACTTTAACAGACTCAGACTGTTCATCTTATAGTAGAAAATACTAAACTTCATTAAGAATTCATGGAATAAAGCTTTACACTGGAAAACGGTATTGGAGGAGTCAAAGCTATTTTTTTTCTCTAGGAATGTTTAGGAAAATATATTGAGATAATCTTTTAAAACCCACCAACATATCACTCATCAAACACATTAAAAAGTTGAAGCATCTCAAAACCATGAGACCAAGTCCCAAAAAAAAAGAGAACAGAATGAAGGATACAGCTTTTTAATTGTAGGATAAAATATAATCCCTTGAAATATAACTACTTTCTTCCCACACATATTTTCTTGTTCTACAATCCTCCAGACCTGTAATAAACTTTAATCTTATTCCAGAATTTTACAGATAGGAATCCTGTTTCACACAGTTTACTGGGTGTTCTCAGTGGATAAAAGCCAGCCTACCTCAGAGGGAGTGGTTTACTTACAGAGGAAGAAATACAAAGGCCAAATAACGTCAACAGAGTGACAGATAGGTGCAGCAGGTTCATTCATTTCTTTAGCTTTAGTCTGTCAGCACAATGTGGGCTCTTAATGAAGTAGTAGAAGATATGGACACCTCGGACACTCCGTGGTGTTGGTATTATATGGCAGATTGCGGGAGGTGGCACAGATTTGAGGTAAAACCATGTATTGTTTAGATCTCGCATTTGTTGGCAGTGTAATTATGATCAATACTTTCATCCTTTGTTTCCATCCTCCAGGATAATCCGAGTAGCTCCATTAGGAGCGAGGACTTGGATAAATATTATTTGAGAGACTCTAAATCCTTTATAAATGTAAATACATGGAGCTGCAGGATCAAGATAGATTTTTCAGGTATGTATTAACATTCTTGTGTTCTCTGTTTTGGCTTAGTGCCAGTGAAAATCAACTAAAAATGTGTTTTTGTGCAGTGATGTTGCAAACGGACCTCTATACAGGAAGGCAAAGAAGAATCCGACGCGACTTCAATCTTGAGGAAAGGTGATATATTCACTGTCTCTTCCGTTTACTATAAAACTGTAGCTTAAGTTCTATTTCCTTCAAAGTGAAAGTGAAACCATTACTGCAGCTAGAACTTTGCTCCTGTTCTCCTTCAGCTGTTCCTGTTTCTGTGCGCCTCCAGTTTTCTGGGACCATTTTGATGCTACAGCTCCGTATCAGGTAAATAAAAAATAAAAAAGATGTAAATCAAACAAGAAAAGTCTGATGTATTACAACAAAAGTAATTTTGTTGTAATACATCGGGGGGGATTGTTCTGTGCATGATCTCTAATTGAAAAATAAATAAATAAATCTTGCAATCACCTTTAGTTTGAACAATTTATTGAATATAATTTATTTTACTTTATTTATTGGAAAACTGTGACGACAAATGGCAACAGAAGCCATAGCTACTGTATGCAAAATAATAAAGCAGCTGTTTGCATGAGAACAGTATTTCAGTTGCTATAGACGTTTAGTAACAAAATAGTGTGACCTGATGTAGGCTAACTGCTTGAATGGTTTTAATTTAATTTATAATTTAGATTCAGAATGCAGCACATGTAAGCCAGTAAAGTATTTAGTACCCCTGCGGAACTTTTCCACATTTTGTTATATTACAACTATTACTTAGTGTAATGTGTTGGAATTGTATGTAATAGAGTAATAGAAAGTAGAAAATCAGCTTTTTTATGACTTTCTTTGTTCTATGATTTTGTTTTTACCGCTCTGCCATACAGACCAGATTTGTGGAGAGCACAACTATTAGTTAATTAAGGGGTTAAAAAAAATAAAAAAACTTCTGCAATGCACTGGATGTGTGTTTCTTCTGTTTTTAAGATAATCCAGCTGAGTGAGCTCACCGCAGAATATCAGACTGTGGCAGACTATGTGACGCATGATGGTCTCCTGAACAAATCCATCATATCGATAAGCAGAATACAGAATTTGGACCTCTGGGAAATGTATTACAGGTAAACACACTTTAAGCTTCAAATTAATAATTTCTCATCTGTGTGTTTAAACCAATTTTCTGTCGCTGTATTCTTCAGGAAAAAGAAACAGCTAATGAAAATTAAAGGTGTCCAAGAAATTCCAGAGAGGCGCCTTTTCCATGGGACTGACACAAAAAATGTAGAGAGCATTTGCAAGTATAACTTTGATTTACGGATACCTAAAAAGAATGGAAGAACATACGGTAATGGTAAGACAGCCATTCAACGAATCTTGTGTTATTAAAATATAAAAAAGTATTTGCAAAATTGTTCTAAATATTTTTTTTGTTCTTTTCTTTCCATAGGTATATATTTTGCAATTCATGCATCATATGCAGATACATACAGTACCAACAGCACAGCATTAGGATCTGATGGAAACACTAAAAGCATATTTCTTGCTCGGGTGATGGTTGGAAAATATAAACTTGGACAACCGTCTTTGCTTAAACCAGATGATGAAAACTCTTATGACAGTTGTGTGAATGATACCAATCATCCCACAATATTTATTATATTTGATCCAAATCAAATATATCCGGAATATCTTATTAAATATCAATAACCTCAATTAAAGTGAGTTATTTGAAAAAAATTCCTTTGAAGCCAGCATTTGACATCATATATAGAGTAGAAAATGATCATTTAATTAAATTATTAGATAGTTTAAAAAAATTTTACTACTTCTTTTAAAAAGGCATTTCTATTTGCTTTTGATACATTATTGTTATAATATATATATTAGATTTTAACCGATTTACAAATAAACTTCATGGCCAAAGCAAACCAAGGTTGTGTGTGTTTCTGTTTAAGCCTCTTTTATTCATATTGACTAAATTGAGTGAGAAACAAGCAGATGTCCATCCGTGTTGTGTCATTATCCACATACTTTGATTATTTGTTAAAGTCAGGAATATTGTAACACAAATATTCATACTCTTTTGAAATACTCTTTTGTAAGTCAATGATCATTGGGCTACATATGATTATAATAATAAAAAAAGATATTTTGAAGATCAACCAACATAAGCATTGACTTGCTGTCATGCACTTTTTTACTGCATGATAATATATGTCTACTCTCTGCAGGCTTATTGTCTACATCATGAAAAGCACAGTGGAAAATGCATGATAGTTCAGCTGGAAACTGGATAGTCAAACAGCAGAGGACATTAAAACTTCAACCTTCCTCCACTATGGAATATAGCAATCCTTACTCTGAGATCTGAAAAAAAGTGCTGTTAAAACACTATTTGCAAAATATTTTACTTGAAAAGTGACTCTTTTGACTAAATCTTTGATCCAAACAGAAAAGATTGTGGGGAAAAAATATGCAACCTCTAATTTAAGACCTTGTTGCCACTCAGGTAACTATTATAAACACAATATAAACCTATATCTTATTGAAGTTGTCATAGATTCGAAAAATGCCTCTTTTAAGTCACTGCTTCACCTTACATTTCTTTCGCCACCTGTTAGTGAAAAGGAATGGAAATCAAATTTATCATTAAAAGTTATCAGCAGAGGGCGCAGTTATACCAAGCAAGAGCTATGCAGAAACCTGCAATCCCTTCATTGATTATCTCGAAAAACGGTATAATAATACTAAGAAAAAATGTATTAGACTCATTACAAAGCAGCAGTTTTTGTTTAAATAATTTTAAAAAAATGTACACTGCTGAAAAATTTCTAACCAATCAGACATAAAAAAATAAAAAATAAAATAAACAGGCTGTCCAATTAGCAGTTAAGGAAATGGTCCTTGACTGGTTGAGCCAGTGTTTGAATAGGCTCTGTGCCACGACTACTACTACTTTAAATTTAAAGGAGAAATCACCGAGCGCAGTAATCTTGTACAAGTTTTTAATAATAGATTTTTTTTTTACAATTCCTGTGATAGGTATGAGTAATTTTTAACTTGGAATTAGATAATTTTAGGTTTAAAAGGAGATTTAAAAAAACAAACATCTAATGCTTTCATGTTTAAATACAAATTGTTTGGTGTTTTAAAAGGCCACTACCAAAATAGAATAGCAATTTATCAAATTCATGGCCAATGATGTTCTTTTTTTTCCAAGGAGATTATTTAGATCACCATTCAGTGTTCTTTTAGCCTCTGTTGAGGACCTTGTAGCCTAGATTTTTATTTTTTTATATCATGACTTTAGATTTAAAGAAAACTCCCAGTATTCTGGAAGGAAAACAAGTCTTCATGGAATAATACTTTAGTAGTCAGAATTCAGTTATGCTTCTCTGATACTATCAATAAATACACTAACATTGCCTAAACCTTATTTACTGTCATATACAGGCTAACAGAAACACCTGTATCTTCCTAATTTATCTTCCTGCTTTGACCTAATTATTTCAATTGCTTTATTAATAGAATAAGTCAAGCGATAAGTAAGTAACCTTGACAAACATTTCATGTAAAAAATGAAATATTATTTAACCGACTCAAAATCATTTATAAATGTAAATGCAGACAGCTGCATGAGTAGAATTGATTGTTCAGCTATGTATGAATATGTTAACTTTAGTTTTGATTTCCTACTTCTGAATATGACCTGAAATGTTTGTTTCTGCCCTGTGATGATGCAGACCTCTCCACAGGCAGGCAAAGAAAATCAAATGCAACTTTAATCTTGAGAAAGGGTGAGGTAATCCCACGGGGGGCATTTACCATGGGCAATATAATTTCTGTCTAAATAAAAGTCAAACCATGACTATAGACTACAGGTGTTACTGTTTCTGTGCTCCACTTGTTTTCTTGGAACATTTTGATGCTACTGCTCCTTACTGGTTAGAAGCAGAGAAACGTATAAATGAAATTACAGGTAAAACACACAGGGACTGGTTTGGTGGAGGATTTTATCTGACAATTGTAATAATTGTAAATACACTTGCCAACGAGATCCATGGCCTCTATACAGCATGCAGTTGCCAGCGGCAAGCCCCTAATCTGCGCCCATTTCATTTAGCATAACTGTGTTTGACCATTTCTTGTCTGTCCTAATCTAAGATTGTCCTTGGAAAATATTGGCAATGCTTTTTTTTTTTTGCTTGACAAAAAGATTAATGACATCATAAGTAATTAATTTAAAAATCGTTAAAACCTTTGACGATTTACAAAAGCTTTGTTGAGTGGAGAATGTTGCTTGATTGCTGCTTGGCCAAAGTAAGATGTGTATTTCATGTGTTGAAAGCAGTTTAATTTACTACTAAATAGAGTAAATAGCTTCTCTATTTAGCACTAGCTAAATAGTGTCATTAGCTAGTGACATTATTAGGCTGTGAATGTTCATGCTGCTGAGTGGGGGCATATCCAGGAGGTTAGTGAAAAGGGGCTAATAGGGGTCAGGGTGGGTCTTGGACTGTAGCACCAAAAATAAAAGCAGAGATGTTCTTCTAGTGGGGACCTGATCTGAGCTGGTCACATTTTATAGTTTTCATCTGTTAAAATTAAATCTAGAGTCATTTTATTTCGCTAAGCTTTTTGTGACAATGTAGCCAAGGTTGAATGTCACATTTTCATAAAAAGCTACATAAAAAAACATCATCCACTGGGCTTTTATAGGGATGAAGAATGAAAGGACAATATATCCTTAAATAATTATATTTTAATTAAAATAAAATACAATGTACATTTAAAATGGGCACGGCAATGACATTATGTTTTACATCTATCAGCCAGTGGCGGCTGCTTTTGCGGGTTGACAGATACGGTCTCTATAATCCAACTAAAACCTAATTTATTCTGCCCTCACGACTCCCATTATTTTGATATAAGCTGATCATGACTGGATCTAAATTTATTTCGAAGGACTCCAAGTGGCTCCAAACTACAAATGCCAAAAATAAGGTCATAATAAAAAAATAATTCCTTTACCACCAATAATTGTTACAATGATCAATCTTTTCTTTAAACGTTTTTGAAGCATTAGGAAGATCTGGGGGTCTGATTGAAAAATGATACGGAATGATTTAGTAGAACTTGCAGATTTTATTTTATTAATTTTTTAGAACTGCTGAGCTGACAATTCTACAAAACTCTGCAGCCTTCTCAGGGCAAATTTCCCCTGATTTCCAGCTAATTGAAAACATCAGTCTGGACTCTTTTCCTTTTCTACTGCAGACAGGTGAAAACAATGATGACTCAGCTGGAAGGCATGAAAGTCAGAAAGCACTAAAGCTACAAGTTTACCTCTTTGAAATGTAGCAGTTACTTATCTAAGAGTGAAAAGATGTGCTGTGAAAATCAGTCTTTTTTTATCCTTTACAGCAGAACTGCGTATTTGAACTAAATCTAAGATCCAAATAGCTTGGATTTAGTAGTGTATTTATCAGTAGTTCTGGGGGGGGGGGGGGGGGGGGGGTTAAAATCTAAAATGTAACGATCTTTGCCAGTTGCTAATTTGCTAGATAAACTGAAAAAAACGTGACATAACATGAGTTTGATGTAAATTGCACTCTGATTGAGGACTTAAGCGTTTCAGGATTTTAAGTTCATTTAAGTAAATTTATTATTAATTGGATGAACTTTATTAAAATTGTAGGCAGAGTGTGCAGTTGTATCAAGTAAGCGTTTTCAGGCAGCTCAATGAATAGGTCTTTCAGGATCTGTGCATAAGCAGATGTCAGGAAATAAAGGACCCCATGCAGTTTTATTATCAGATATAAGAAAAAAAGATGTTTAAAACACTTTTTTTGAGTTTTTTTTTAAATTTCTTATCATATGTCTTGTTTTGAATATAAACATTTATTTATACTGTATCTATTTATTTTTTGACTCTCTCCAATTTAAAACCCTTTGATTACCGGCAACATCATTACTGAATTTCCTAACCTTTAACACTATTATTGTTATTGATTATTTGATTATCACCGCACTCAAATCTATTTTAAGAAATAGAAAGTCCTATTTTGATTGAATACCAACACTTTGTGGGCTTCTTGGAGAAGATTTTAAAAAAAGTCCTGAGTTTCCTGAATGGTTTCAGGAAACTAGACTTAGATTTGATAGATCTTAAACATCTTACAATATATTGTTTGAGTTCTTTACATTCATCAGCATATAAATCATTCACAAATAAGTTTTTTTTTTTTTTGGTTTCATCAGCTTTTCCACACTAACTGTATATAACAAGCATGGAGCTGTTCAACCTGGATGAATTACATTTTTATAGCCACTTTAGAGGTTCAATTTGCTTAAAGTATATCAGTCAACCCATTATAAAAAAATACTGTAGCACATTTTTTTCTCTCTTAAAGTTTTTAAATCAAGTCCCAGACCTTTTTCAATGCTGTAGAAACTTTTTACTAATTTCTAAAGTTTTACGTATAGACTTCTGCTTTCTGGAAAGAAACACTCACTTGAAAAATCTTTTACTTTTATTATGGAAAGTCTTTGTTGTTCTTTTTACAAAACAGACATTTTCAGCTAGACAGGTTCTATAATTTAATCAAACATCACAGTCATCAACAAAAAAACATCTAACATATGTGATGAAGTTCTCTCTGTGTCACAGATATTCAGTTCTGTAACAGGAATAACAACCTGATATCCCTGAGCAGAGAGGAAAAACAAAGATAAAGAAAACGGTCATATTGCCTTCTAGAGTCTGTTTGGAGGAAAGAAAAAGGGTGAGATGATATGGCACAAAGTTGGCATTTATAATACATATTAATAAATTAAATTTCATATGATCACATAGTAGGAAACATCGTTTGACACAACAAACAAAATACAAGTGATTACAGATCTTGTTTGGCACCGGAGGTGGGGAAACTCCATGCAAGCTTTGGCACCACTGAGATGTTTTACTTTTCCTGTCTTAAATGGTCTGAATGTACGAATCTTCTCTTCTTCAACTAGACTGCACTTCTATTGTATTTCTTTCTGGATCTTAGTAGAAAAAGGTGGTACCAAAAAATAATCCCTTTGCAGTCTTTTGATGCCTTTTTATCCATTATTTAGTCAGAACCAATAGCTTGATAAAGGGATTCTTCTTCCATTTAAAAAAGGACAGAATGGCACCTGTCATGCAATTTAACACACAAAAAAACCCAAAACAACGCTTCATGCTAAAAGCAAAAAAGCCTGAAGTGAGATGCTACAATCATGCTATGGTCCCTTTAGATTAGTAATTATGTTTATGTCATTAATGCATTATTTTTGCTGAGACCTGTAAACTTTCTCAGATGTGTGCGACGTTGTTTGTGGTCTTTCCCTTCGTGTCTAAGTACATAGTGAGACAAAACGCAACTTGATGGTGACAAACTTCAAAATTGTTTCAGCTGAAACAATTTTAGTAAGGTTATCATTTAAATTACTGCTGAACACAATAACATAGTTACAGTCATATCAATATTAATGGACAATCTGCAGTTTGTTCTGCTGTTTTTTCTATTTTTTAAGAAATGCACAGATCTTAATCTTGTTGATTTCCAATCTCTTGTTGATGTAAAGCTTCAATCTTCTGACAGAAATCGTTGACGGTTCCATGGATTTTTTTTTAGTCTTCTAGTCGCTAGTAGTCATTCTTTATTTATATATGCAAGTCATTATTACATGATCACAGAGTTCATTTTTCGATATCCTCAAGTGTTTTATATTAAGAATGAGCATCATTAGTGCCGTAGACATGAACTGTGAACAGTCTCCATGTATACTCCCTTGAACACCGGTCAAACTGTTCTGGAAATGTTGCACTCCTCACCCACAAAAAAGACTGGAAAAAGGAAATTTTAAATAAAAATCTAATTATAAATATATTTTTAAGTTATTAAATCTCTTTTTGTTGTGTAAAAAATGTAAAGTAAAACAAACAGCTTTTGCTGTTTGATTACAAATGTTTGTTGCTTCAATTTTTTAATCTTTTATGGGATATAACCCCCACCCCACAAAAAAATGTGTATAGACTATAGAGTAAAAGATAATTTTAAAACAACAAAGAAAGCACAATTCTTTGGTGGAAATATATTTTTTCATTAGTATGATGATTATGTTGTTATAGTTTTGAATAGTTTGGTTTCTTAGTGCTTTATTATTTATGTAGGGCATTTTTTTAAACAGATTTTCCCTGTGTAACATAGGTAACAGAAAATAATTTCTA
Source organism: Apricaphanius iberus (assembly GCA_028564705.1). Taxonomy (NCBI): domain Eukaryota; kingdom Metazoa; phylum Chordata; class Actinopteri; order Cyprinodontiformes; family Aphaniidae; genus Apricaphanius; species Apricaphanius iberus. Next base: position 1,207,482 of record JAPXFQ010001903.1, on the reverse strand, counting down.
ATCAAACTGCTATACTTGGTGACCAACTAACCATGAATAGGAATAGAAAATAATAGCAATATAATTATTAGCATTTGATTAACAATAAAGGAACATATTTACTAACAGAGCTAACTGTATAGTAAACCGTGTGGGGAAATGTTTAAAGAGATACTATTAGTACTGCAAAGAAATTGTATTTGTGCGACTATCAAAATGGCGGTTACATTGGACTTTATAGTTTGTGTTAATAATAAGCCTGCACTCTCTTCATGTTTTGATCTTAAGAAAAAACCCAGACAAACTGAGAAAGTCCATGTCTTTTTGTGTTAATTATTTAAAATGCTGACGATTATTATTAATCAAACTAGAAGTTAGTGAGCTGGAAGTTGCTTTTAAAAGATTTGGAACCACTGTCCAAGAGAATGTAGACCTTTACCAGAACTCTGAGATTTCAAAGAGACTGTCAACCTTTTCCCCTCAGCATGTATGACGTCAATAAAAAAAAAATAAAAAAATCGACTGCATTCGGAGTTTTTGACATCACTGGTTGGAGCCGGTCTCTAGCCAATTTCACGGTGCATCTCTCTTTTTGTCTATTTTAACAAGAGCTGTGTCACATTTGTGGTAAAAGAACCATTAGATTCAGTTTTAGTAGTCTGAGCTGCCAAATGGACACTGGTGTAATGCAGATGTTTGCCATCAAACCTCAAACACACCAAGCTTCATATTTCCTTTAACCAACGGTCCCAAAACCTGTCTGAGAGTGTTCTTTCTATCCTGCTCCGATCTTTGAGCTCTGCGAAGAAATAAGACAACAGTCTTCTCAGTTTAAGGGTCTCCTCTCTGCTTCGTCCTGAGCCCCTGCCGTTCCATGATATTCCACAGCTTGCGTAGGTTGGATTGGGTAATGGCGTCGTCAGGTTTGAGCTGAAGAGCACGCAGATAGTTCGACTCTGCCTCCTGAAGCTTCCCGTTCAGGTGTAGGATGGCACCAAGGTTCATCAGAGCAGCTGGGTACTGGGGCGGAAGAAAATGATCATCACAACAGGCAAAGTAGTACCTTAGAAATGATGAATGATATGTGAGTTGTGTTTCAGGATTGAAAAAATTGGTACCCTTATTTGGGCAAACTATTTTAATCCTGACCTCAGCTCTACGCTTGAAACAGACATTTATCAGTAATACATGTTATAGGATCCTGGCCAGACTTCATGACATGCTGCAGAACTTTCCAAGAGCAAGTTGAGGTTTTGCTTGATCAATATAATGTATGGGCTTTATTGAGGAAAACCAAACTTTTGTATGTAACAGGTTGGGGAAACAGCAGAGGTTGAACTGTAATTATGGGTAAAATAATTCAAGATGTATAGTATTGAATATTGTGAAATATCCCTGTAACAGATGTGGGTGAACCTCAAAGTACTACACGAAACAAAAAGCCTGCTACAGCTACTCTATATTGGGTAGAACTAATTTTTTATAAGCTACCATTAATCAAAGAACCTGATTTTTTATGTTGTAGGAAAAAATAATTAGGTTTTAAACAGTGGATGAGCACTAAGAAGCTACAAAGTCCTTAACAACTGTAACTGACAAAACACCCAAATCTCCTTCTATAGTTTTCTACATGTCACCCCCACAGATCTGGCTTTGCTCCCAGGCCTCTGCACTCACAACTTGATGTATGGGTAGAAATTTGGCAACTAGCTCACACATTTTCTTTCTCAAACACAACAGTTGGTCTCTTGTCAAAGAGAGTATTTCACTGGTTTACATTCCGCTTTCCCTGACTGATCTAAAAAACCTTGTTTTTCACACCTGATTGTAACAAACGTGCTGGTAGGAAAGTTTTAAGCAGGGACTGTTGGTTGTTTTTTTGTTTTTTCCCAAAACAGGAGTTGAGCTAAATGTGAAAGCTGTTATAACTTTGTTCTGCTTAATGTTCCTTATAGGACTCATGTACACAGGTGAGACAAAAAGCACTTATTCAAATAAATGTGGATTCGTCAGCCTTCGTAAACAGCCGAAGACTGATCCACGGAACATTAGGTTGAGAACTGTGTATTGAAATGTTATATATACAGTACTTCACAGAAGTTTGTGTTTTCCCCCATATCTTTAAATATTGCTTCAAAGAAGACAGATTTTCTTGAAGCTTAAATAAAGTCCTTAGGTGGTTTTCACTGGGCATTAGAAGGTTTATTTTACTGCTGTTAAGAACAGTTACTGTTTAGTCAAGGACATTACCAACCACCACTGCAGTTGGTAATGGAAACGACAAACAGAAATATACCAGCCCTACAAGACTATACTAATAAGCCAAACAGTGTGAAGTTCTGTTTAAAATTGTTTGGCTTCTTGGTATAGACCTATGATTTATGCAGAATCCATACATTTTCAACAAGGGGGGGGGGGTAAGCCTTCTGGAGGGCCATTATAGAAGTTAAGGATGTCAATTTTGTGACTTCCAGCTGGGATCAATGTCCAGTTGGCCAGTGGTACTTTTAAGCTGCAAAGTGGAGGGTTGTATGTAGAGATGTCCAGATCTCAAGATCGGATCAGGCCAATATTTTCTAATTTTTCAGTCATCGGAGATCGGATATATAAACTGACGAGTCGCTCCATTTTTATAAAAGTACCTCCTAGTTATGTTTGACGGTGATTGCTCAATAATTAGAACAGTTCTAATATGGATAAACTTCAACAAAAAATCTTACCCGCACTTTAAACTATATAATAAAGACGTAGAAACTCACCTTCGGGGATTTAGACGCAACAATAAACCGAAATAAACAGAGAAAAACTCCTCTCGCTCTTGCAGCGAAGAGGATGAAAAAAGGCATTAAGTTGCACCTGTGCTGTGTTCAAATGGCGTTGGATATCTATGCTAAGTTCAGGAGCATACGATATTTTAGTTTATAGTGAAAACAATAATAATACTGCAACTTTCAAACTTAGAACAATGTGGGCTTTCTAACACGTATTTACTCAAAAATATATCATAGAATTTGATCCTATTAAAGTGGAGGGCAGCATATTTATATAGCCTCCCGGAAATGCTTTTTTTTAAATATATAATACTCTACCAAGTAAGTGTTTTACTTTGTCTGAAATAAACTGAAGGTGATAATTAATGATCTGTAACATTTTGATTTCAAGGCATTTACTGTACTGCTTATTGATGAAATTAGTCTTAATTCAGTTTTATAAATTTCAATACTAAAGGCAATATATTGGATCGGGACTCAAAATCGGATCGGATTTTAGGTTAAAATATTGGATCGGAGGCCCAAAGTGCTGATCGGGACATCGGGACAGTCGTATGTGTATGTTTGAGTCTGTAATTACATTTCGTATTTAAATGGATGAGAGAAACTCCACCATGAAACCAAACGTTTGCACACAGTTTATTGTTAAAAAAAAATAAAACTTTGAATTTTAATAATCATTTGACCAAAAATAAAAAAATAACTGTCTTTCAGTGATTTTAGCTAGTGGAGGGTTATAGATTTAGCTGATGAAGCTTTCATGTCAGCCTGATAAAAATCCACCTTGAGTTCCAAATAGTTAATTCTTTATTACAGATGTGGATCAAATTATGAATGAACTTGTTTATGATTTTCCAGGTTTGAGAAAATTGTGCAGCCATATTTTCAGGCATTGGGAATTTTTGAGGTGAGGCTTTAAACTGCTGATAAAAAACACAGTTTTTAATAAAACAAGCGACACATTCTTGCACTATTTATATGTCTAACATATCAGTGTATTAGAGAAAGGCAAGGCAATAAAAATTCTAACAATTCCTAAACTATAATAACTGTGCATTGCCATATCATAATCAATCACTGTGAATATATTCAATTAATATACAGTAGTCACAGAGGGTCAAAACATGAGCCAGAAAATTAGAACTTGCCTAATATGTTAAGGCATTTTTGAGTAACTAAAGCTTTCCAGTGATAAAAACCACTCACATATTCATTACCTTTTCTTTGCACGTACAGCGACTGCTGAATCTTTCATGACCTGCAAACCTATTGGATTAAGCTGATATTTGAGAGTCTGTCGCTCGCTAAGCAGTATGTGTGCAGAGAAAAATGTCAGAGACAAAATCACCTCTCATCCTGACAAATGATGAAAGAAAGCCTGCTGCGTGTCTCACAGAGCACATGATTTCAGGCCACATCCTAATAAGTTTCAGGCCACTTGTTTTTAACACAAATAATGAAATACTGTTGAATTTGGTTTTATTTTGGACAAAGCAGATCTGCTAAAACTAGTAAAAATGTATTTTTTTTTAAAATACAATAAAATTCCACATTTAGGGTTCGAATGGAAATAAATCGTTATAAAATATAATTTAAGGCACATCTGGTACACTTGAACTAATCTGACAGGAATGGTCGGGAGGGATTTGAAGGAAGGTTTGAAGAGACTGCTTCAAAGAGTGCACTAATATAAAACTGGTTAATGCAGTGGAGACATGAAGGTCAAACCCTTTTTTCACTGTAATAGTGCATAAGTTAGAGCCCACAATTGCAAACCAGACCACCATAACAAATCACTACAAGAAGCTTCCCCCCAGGCCTTGTTTCTGAGATTTTAAATGAATTCTCCTACAGCGCACCTCCACCCACCCTTCGCCTTTGAAGTGACTGATGTACACGAGACAGAAACAGGATGTAATATCTCAAAACTTCCTTAGCCCTGGGTGCTGACATCAAGAGACGTGATATCCCCCCAAGGCTCCGTCTGTTTAACCACACTTCGATGATCGAGTGTTAAACTCCGAAGCGTTGACTTCAATGCTGGACGGCAATAACCACTAAACTCGTTTCTCTCTTTACGTTGTTGTGATCGCTGGAGCATATCTAGACGCCATCACGCAGAAATAAGCAGTTTCTATTTTTCTGCTCAGGCTTATTGGAACAACAGAGCCATACCACATTGTCAGACTGATGGGGAGGAAAAAAAGTGCGTAGTGTTGTAAATTTAATTTAGAGAGCAGACGTGTGCGCAGCACTTCCATAATAAGTGCAAACAGAGCCTGGTACTTACATCTGGTCTGAGGCTGGCTGCACGTTTATACTGCCGCTCTGCCGCTTCATTTAGATTGGCCTGTCTGAGGAAGAAAAAGAACACACATTTTTTTTTTAAATGCCCATAACCCTACCATTAAATATTTTTTTGCGATTCTTGCACAAACCTCGGCCATAGTTGTCCTGCAAACAACACATAATATTACGTATTTGTACTCAACCTGAGTAGAAAGGGAGAACCGCACACATATTTCTGCTCTGACTGCTCTATTATGTGCAAATAAAATATAGTTGGTCAAAATGTATTCCTATAGCCTTTTTGAAAGAAAGGTCGCACAGTGCTCAACCAGAAAAATAAATACTTTAAGTATATAACCAAGATACTAGTAATAGTTATAGGTTTAACATGTATAATCTGTATAATAATGCTTTTATTTTATATTCATGCTTATTGAACTATTTTTCTATTTTGTCATGTTACAGCCACTAACATTAACATATTTTATTGAAATAAATGGGACAAAGCAACAAAAATATTGCACACTTGTGAAATGGAAGGAAAATCATATATTCCCTGAGACACTGTGGTACCATCTTTCAATGTGTGACCTTTTGGGCATATGTTTGTACTAACTTTCTAAATCTAGACAATCATACTGAATCTAGGTCCGTACCTTAACTGGACCATTCTGACAAATGAAAAAGCTTCCGTATGCTTTTTGTGCATGCACCTTCATAATCAGACAAAAGCCTCTCTTCCTCCTCTCTTCATACTTGAAAGTTTTACTAGCGTTCATAAAAAAATAGATGTTAATTCATAATAATATTAATCTGAGGTTTCATTTATTTGAAAAGCATTTACAAGTGCATGATCAGTATTTTAAAAGGATTATATCATATATTGAACTGAGAGCCTGTATGGGGTATCCCCTGAAAGGAATTAGGCAACTATAGAAAATCAGAATCTGAGCATATGGACTGACTGATACTATTGAGCATATTATGTTGGTTTCTCTAAACATTGGCCTTAATATGGTACGGATATTTTTAATGTTGCAGCATTAAAAAACCGGAACATTTGGCATTAGAAAAATAGGACTGAACTATATAGTTAGTTACCTAACCTCCAGAGTCGCATAAAGGCAATAACAAGGTCAGCTTTCTATCACCTGAAGAAAATTTCTAGGATTAAAGGACTGATGTCACAGAAGGACCTTAAAAAACTGATCCATGCATTTATCTTTAGTCGGATTGATTACTGCAACAGCGTCCTCACATGTCTACCGAAAAAAGCAATCAGACAACTGCAGCTGATCCAGAACGCTGCTGCCCGTGTTCTCACTAGAACTAGGAAAGTAGAACACATCACCCCAGTTCTTAAGTCCTTACACTAGCTTTGTGTAGCTCAGATAATAGACTTTAAAATACTCCTACTAGTTTATAAATCACTCAAAAGTTCAGCACCAAAGTATGTTGGAGATCTTCAGTCACTATAACAACCCAGCAGACCACTCAGGTCCTCCAACTCGAGCTTACTAAACATTCCTAGAATTAGAACTAAAGGAGAGGCAGCGTTCAGCTTCTATGCTCCACAAATCTGGAACAAACTTCCAGAAGAATGCAGAAATGCTGAATTGTTAGGCTCTTTTAAATCAAAGATTAAAACTCTGCTATTAAGGGCTGCCTTTGAGCCCTAAATTACACTTTCTGATCACTATTTGATTCTTGTGGTTTTATTTTTATTCTTATTATTTTATTTATTTATTTATTTATTTTCATTTTTAATCTATTGTGTTTAATCTGTTTTTAATCTATATTGCATAAATTTGTTCCTTACATCATCTTGTCTTATTGATTGTTTGTGTCAGTTTTTCTCTAATCTTTCTTCTGTAATCATGTATTTGGTATCATTATCACTGAATCATGTAAAGCACCTTGAATTGCCTTGTGTTGAAAGTGTGCTATATAAATAAAATTGCCTTGCCTAAAGAACAGACAACAATTTGTACAATTGGGTGAAAGTCTACTAACAGGGACATAAACTGTGGGGTTCCTCAAGGGTCGTTTTTAGTTCCCAAATTCTTCATAATCTATATAAATCACATATGAAAATCATATCACGTTCATATCATTCGCAGTTGATACCAATATTTTTTGTGCTGGGGAAAGTTTACAGCAGCTTTAACAGACATTAACATCAGAAAAATAATAACTTAATATCGTACAATTATTAATTTGGTTTGATATAAACAAAGTGTCAATAAATTTCAATAGGGATGCAACGATACAACTTTTTTCAAACCGATATGATATCCATACTTGGATCTGACTACTTGCCGATACCGAGTACCAATGCCAATACTTCTACCGCAAAAAAAATGCACTGAAATGGAAGACAAGTTTTATATTCTTCTCTGCTTATTAAAACAAATGGTGAATTAGATTATATTAAAAAAATTAATAAAATGACCACAAAGCTAAAATTTCAAGTGAAAAATAAAAATTTTCTGTGAAATTGCTGAAGAGTTTAAACATTTTAAGTATCGATTCATGGTATTGGTCAACTAACCAATACGTTACAGTACATAAGAATGGTATCGGCCCCGATAACCAATACCAGTATCAGTGCATTCCTAAATTTGAGTTAAACTAAGGTTATATGGTTTGGAAAACGAAAAGTATCGGATCAAATACCAATAATAGTAGATAATGTATGCATGAACGGATGTTAGAACACAAATTCCTTGCCGTTATGTTGGTTTATAAAATTTTCTGGAAGTCTGGTATTAGACATATAAAATTAGAAATAGCTAAAAGTATTGCTGTGTTGGCATAACAAGGCATCTGCTAAAAATCATAAAAAATACTTTACTATTCAATGGTTGCATCATATTTCAATTATTGTTTGGAGATTTGGGGAAATATGTACAAATGCACTTTACAGCCACTTTGTACATTACCAAAAAAATATTAATAAGAATAATTCATAAAGTGGGCTATCTGGACCAGACAAACTCATTATTCTTAGATTCAGATATTGTTAAATTTAAGGATCTCCCAAAAAATTTAAACTGGTCAAATAATGTTCAGACCAAGAAATAATCAATTACCCAAAAAATATTTTTGAAATATATTTTCTTGAAGGGAGAGGAGTCATACGTTAAGAGAAGAGCTACATTTTAGAAAACAAAAACCATGTACAACAATGAGCAAATGTGCATAGCGGTCTCTGGAGTGAATTTGTGGAAAATGATAATTTGAAATGCTGTCTGAATATGACTCAGTTTAAAGTGCAGGTTGCATATAAAATGTTGTACAAAAATTACCATTTGAGATGTTTATTTAGTTTTTTTTCAATTTCATTATGCATAACGGCAAATATTTTAATTAAAACGTTTCATAATTATGACCTACATTACATGCTAAATCTTTAACCCCAAACGAGCAATATATCCTGGGGGATACAAAGCGTAAGTAAAGGTCCTATGTTGAAAAAAAAAAGTAATTGTCATTTTAAGCTAGATACATCAGAAAAAGTTCACAAAACTACTCCCTTTGCTCCACTCTGTTTGTTTGTTTTATATTGTTCTGTCTGTTATTGCTGTGTACTTTATCTATGTCTGTAAAGTGACCTTGTGTGTTCAGAAAGGCGCTGTTTAAAAAAAATGTATTATTATTATTATTATTAAAATAATTTTCAACAATATTTATATGTGGCTGTTTATTTAAAGGTTAAAAACTTTAGGTAAAACCTAAAACAAGCCATGACTTGTAGCTCATCTTCACAATTTAAGTGTTAACAGGTGTTTGTCACATCATTAAACCCTAATCACTTTGAATGGATGTCATGAAGTGTCTCAGCTGAAAGAACCAGTCAGTCGGAACTCGGCAGGCTAATCTGTCATTTGGATATATTCCGATGCTTTCAACAGCAAACCACAGCCAAGCCATGAGAATTCAGACTTTTTACAAATCCTCTGTGCTGGTGCTCTGAGAGGGATGCAGGCAGGCAGTAATGACTACAGCAGACATGTAGAGCGAAAAAGAATTAGGGTTCATCTCATTCCAATATTCCATTCAGTTGCGGAGATGCTGGGAGGGGGAGGTTGTGTGAAGTCCCTTTTGACACTTTTTTAGGATTTATAAGCTGCCTGTAGATACGCCTGCCAGACTTATGAAGGAAAATTCTCCTGCGGCTCTCTTTATAAGCCCTGGGGTAAAACCTCATTATGATGGACTGAAACTTCATAGATCTTTATATATAATTTAATAACTTTTTTATGACATTACTAAAGCACAGTGATGGAAATAAACCATAAATGCTAAAAGGAGTTGGCAACAAACATGGGATTCTAAAACATTTTTGGAAACATGTCTTTCAGCGAAGGTGGGGAAGCCCCATTTGAATGCTGTGTTTCTGCCTATAAGCAGTTTTAGCCAACCTTAGCATGTGAGCAGCGTTGAAGACCACATCGAACTCGTCGATGTCCAGCTCCGCTGCCTTCTCCGCCATCTCTGCAGCTTCTTTAGGACGAGACTGCTCCAACAGGAACTGACCTGAAGATAAACATGTTACGTCTTTTAATTCTATTAATCTTTAAGCAGCATTGCATCAACAGAACAGAGGGTAGACTTAAAAAAATATGTAATAAATAAAAAGGGATTAATTAATCCATTTGTAAATTCATTCTGGGAGATAAAGCTCTGACATTGGACACCAATAGTAATCTCAGACTGTTTTACATTCCCTGCAAACTATGGTAAAGAGTTGTGTTTGACTTTAAAAAAAACACCTAGAAGCATAAACATGGTCATAGCATTGAACATACGGTAATTATGATTTTTGACTCAAAGTCAAAACGGAACCAAAACCAATCAACAGGGTCTTGTATTACTACTATCTCTGAAAACTTAACAGAACCGTGTGGAGTGCTTTCTCTAAGATCAAAAGTTACAAAAGCCTTTTTTAGTTGATACTATAGTAGAATATACCTCTTTATACCAGTGAGCAAAAGTAACGGCTCTCATTTTAGAGATGCATAAGAATTTTCTTTGAGTGAGATATGTTTTTTGGCTTTCAATTATTATTTAATATCAGACTGTTTTGAAGTGATCCGAGTTACTTGTCACAGTGAAAAAAAGAAGAAAAGCTTTTGGACATAGGCCCCAAATGACTGGCAAGTTTGAAGGACATGAAGAATGAGAGACACAACCGAAGATCTGGGGCTATAATTGCTTTGTTCGCTGTTGTTCACAAATAAAGATTAGATTAAGGTAATTCATGCGCTCTCCAGGGGGAGTCTTGCCACCTGGTGAGGTTTTCACAAAGCGGCCATAAAATATCAGTGAAGCCTGACCACAGATGTTACCAAAGGCAAGAGGACAAGAATGTGTGGAGGCTCTGACTAGGTTCGCTGCTTTGCTTTCTGATTGCATTTTGAATGAAAGCAGCAGACACTGGGTCATGTGGGGGGGCTGTTTACATTAAAATGTGTTGCGGAGCACAATGACCAGAAAGAGGACCTCGTCTGCAGCATTCAGTCTGTAGTGTCCTGCTCTCCAAGTGCACTCCCACATGCTTGTCTCTGTGTATTTATCTTTTGAGCTACTCTGTGGACAGATATCATCACTCCTTACACACTCTTACTCGAGGTTCATCCAGCAAATCTATGATTACTACAGCAGACAGATTAAAGATAAAGAAGAAAATAGCCTGAAAAAACACCACCTTTAGCAAGAGGTGATACTGAAAAAAACAGAACAAAGAACGTGAGGGCTTTAGGACAGGAAACGGCGTGCTCCAAAGACAGCAACAGACCTCCTGCTACTGACCAAGCTAAACTAAAAAATATCAGACAAGAGAAAGAAACAGGAGGAATGGAAAGAGATAAGGAAGTGGAGAGAGGGGGCATTGCACAACGGGGGTTCGAACACAGGAGGAAGGTTTTCATTTCCTAGGAATATCCAAGAGATATTAACTTGCTTTCCAATGTTTTCTAATCTGTAATGTACAGGAAACACTGTATCCTGACACTTCTTTGCCCATAAGTCTGGGCCATCTGCAAACCTCAAACAGCAATTATTTCAATAGCTGCACGCATCAATAGTAACAGTCGCTTAGAGTAGTATATTTTGTTAACTGTAAAAGGGCTGCAGGAACACCTTGAATTTGATAAGCAGCTGATCAATGCTGGCCTCTTGCTGGATTAATTTTGTGTTACAAGAGATGGTTAAATGTCACTCTTTCATTCCCCCATTTTTAATTCAGCTTGCCTTCATAATTTGATGTTATCAAATAAGAGTAAAGTGATTTGCCCCAGGAAGTAGCATAAATTTACAGTAAACTAATCTCAGAGTAAATAAAATAAAATAACTGGATTTTATCCTCACAAGAAAATCCCCCCTTATTTATTCCTTGTCAACTGTAGCTAAAAAAATAATAATTTCCAAATGGTAAACTTGTAGGCTATCAATTTCATTTGAGGAATCACAGGCAGATTTAAATACTCAGGGGTCAGATAAGCCAAACTCTCTGAGAACATTTTGTAGCTGTTCTAGTTACAATAATTATTGCATACATTAAAATGCATGCTTATTGTTGACATAAATCCAATGCAAAAACTTCTGATTTGACAAGCTTCAATAATTCATGGCTATGCAGTCAAATATCACCTAACCAGCCTTGGTTTGAGGGATGTTCAGTAGCATCTGACAATAAATGACAAACCAAATGTATCCTATGTTACAAAAGCCTACACTGGCACATAAAAACCTGACCACTTAGAGGAGCCAATGAGTTCACTTAGAGACTAAATAATTGAATAAAAATATTTCATGTTGGCAGTCTGAACTGTACATATATTGAGGAAAAAAAATATTTATTCAGCCACAAATTGTGCAACTTCTCCCACTTGAAAAGATTGGAGAGGCCAGTACAGACAAAACGATAAAAAAAACTAACCAGAAAATAACATGGTCTGATTTTTAAATAATTTATTTGAAAATTATGGTGTAGAATAGGTATATATTCAATAACAAAAGTTAATTTCAATACTTTATATATCTTTGTTAGCAATGAAAGAGGTCAAGCGTTTTTTGTAAGTCTTCACCAGGTTTGCACGCATTGTACCAGATATTTTGGCCCATTCTTCCACACAGATGTTCTCTAGAGGTGGGATATTTTGGGGATGTCGCTGAACAACACAGACTTTCAACTCCCTCCAAAGAATCTCTATTGGATTGAGGTCTGGCTAGGAATCCCCAGAACCCTAAAATTATTTTTACATAGCCACTCCTTCCTTGCCTGAGCGGTATGTTTGGGATCACTATCATGCTGAAAGATCCAGACATATTTAATCTACAATATTCTCACTGATGGAAGGAGGATTTTAGCCAAATCCTCACAATACACGGCCCCATTCATTCTTTCCTTAATACGGATCAGTCGCCCTGGTCCATTTGCAGAAAAGCAGCCCATCATGTTTTCACTGCCATGCTTTATAGTGGGTATGGTGTTCTTGGGATGCTACTCAGCATTCTTCCACCTCCAAACATGCTGAGTCATGTTTATACCAAAGAGTTCTATGGGGAGCCTAAGTCACGCCCTTCTATGTCCGGTCCATAGGTCCCCGACTGACAAAAAAAATGAATGAGAGTCAATGGAGCGATAAAAGTTATTTTCCGATCCAGCTTGAAATGCGCCGTGGATCGAACACATGATGTCCGTTAATTTTAAAAACTAATTTTCATGCAGAGAAAACGCAGATTTTCGACCGGAGGTAAAAGTAACTTTAGATTTTGGGTAAAAACGCTTGGCGGACTACAACTGCAGAAGAAGAAGGAGAGCTAGGGCCGTAGCCTCCAGGATGAAGAAAGGAGCATTAAACACGGAGAAAACCTCTATAAATCTGACCATGTGGAAAGTAGTAGCAATGTCGGGGGTAAAGCAGTCGGTGGAGTGAGATCCAGCATGGAGGAGAAGCTCTACAAGATCTAGGTGAGTGTTTTACGTGCTATAGCTAATGCTAACTCCCGTTAGCAAAATTACGTCATACATGCGACTTCTGACTTCTGATTTGTAGGCATTTTAAATGCGAGTTTTTACAATCAAATAAATCCTATATCATTGGACACAGTCGAAACGTGCATCGTTAGTTATGATTTAAATCGAATTACAACATATGTGTGATTCCGGACGTAAGACAAAGCGGACCAGAAAATAACTTTTATCCCTACATTGACTTCCATTGAATATTTTTTTGGTTTGGGGAGCCATGGGTCGACCTGAAGGGGAGGAGACTTAAGCTTGGTTTATGCTTGCTGCGTCCGCGAGGTCCACACGGCTCCACGCGGCCAAATTACGTCATTTCAGCAACCACGCCTCTCCGCGCAGCCTCCTCCCGGCCCAAAATTTCCGCACCGCGTACCTAGGAAAATTTGTAACTACGCGGAAAAACATGACCGATTGGCAAGAGCTCATATTGCGGGAGGTTCGTAAATACAGACATCTTTATGATTCGGCCGATAGAGATCACTTTTATCAACGGTGTTTTAATGGACGACTGGACAGTCTCCTTTTTCATCTTTTTCCCTAAGTAAACAGCATAAAAGTTCTGCTTTGTTTAAGCTTATGGGTGTCGCCATGTTGTCAACAGTAATTACTACTTCTACTACGGTGTAGTGTTGTATGCATGCCGTGGAGCCCTACGCCGCCCCCTACAGTCCTCAAGAATATTGGCTCTAAGCAGGGACAAGCCGCAAAAAGTATAAACGCTGCTCATCTCGGCCGGTTCCGCACGTCTCGTTTCAGCACTGAATGTTCATGTGGCAAGCAATAACCAAGCTTTAGGCTCCCCATTTATGCCCAATCCTCCTCTGGGTCATCCAGATGGTCTCTGGCAAACCTTAGACAGCTCTGTGCATGTTGCTTCGGCATTTTAATCTAAGATGTCATAGTGTGTTACTGTGGTCCCATCTCCCTTCAGGTTATCGACTAGTTCCCCCCATGTAGTTCTGGGCTGTTTCCTCACCATTCTCAAGATCATGTCGGTGATCTTGTATTTATTACATTTTTAATAGTTGCTTCCTTGTGTCCTTTGATAGCTCTTCGGTCTTGGCCATAGTGAAGCATGGACTGTTTGAAGGTGTCATCTATACAGGTGGAGGACAGATGAGCTTCTTACAGATGAAGTTACAGGTCTGTGAGAGCCAGAAATATGTTCCACCATAAGAGACCACATTAGACCATGCAATTTTCTGTATTTATTTTCCTCATTTTGTATCTCTTACTTGAGTAAACCTATGATGAAAATTAAAGGCCTCTCTCAACTTATTAAGTGGGAAAACTTGTACATTTGGTGGCTAACTAAATATCTTTTACCCCACTGTACATAAAACTGCATTCTGCTGGTGACACTTTTTTTTCAAAGGCTCCTTTCTCTTTCGGTGTCCTTCAGGCTTCCATTATTGGACCACTTCTTTTTTCTTTGAATACTTAACCATGTAAGTGAATAGGATATAAGGTGCTAAATAGTCCCCATAAACAACATGTACTCTCACTCTTTCACTTTGCCTTTTTTTAACACCTCTGTAACCTATATATCAACCAGTGTTAAAAACTGATTAAAAAGTTATTGTACTGCTTCATGACACTTAAATCAGCTGTTGGTAATTATGAATGTGTAATGTAAAATCAATCTGACTTAATTTGACACTTGTTTCTCTTTTATTTATTAGGTAATGTTAATTAACCAGGTAATGTTCTGGAAAAGCTGTATACATATATGGAACCATTTTGTCATTGTGGTATTGTACATGATTACTAAATTGTATTAATTGGAACTCATGAAGATTAACCACTCCGGGGGAAACTAATGAGGATCCATGAGGATCATAACTCAGCGCTCAGCGAGTCTTCACCAGGTTGAGAAGTGCTGAGAGCGCAGTGAGTTATGATGTGTCTTTGGGAGGAAAACAGGGAAATATTTACATAACCATTAAGGTTTATAGACATTAGAGTGTTAAATACTATTAGGTTAGAATGTCTGTGAATGACAATTTCAATTTGTCAATAATAAACTTATGTTGTATGTGGTTGTGCAAAAATAAGGCGTGCTTTCAGAAGCGCTAAAAATAGGTGATAAAATAGCGCTGGTTTTAACAAGCTGTTCTGCTGTTTCGTCAGCCTTCTTGCAAAAATTACTTTGTTGGGAGAAATTAAATTAACAGAATTTTCAGTGAATTTTCTGGAGCGTCTATCTGAAAACGTGTTTGATAAAGATTACTTCACCGTGTTAAATGCCTGAAATGTGCATAGTTCTGAACACTCAATACTCTGACTTTTAAGAAACCATGCATATTACACCTTGAATATATAAACATCAAAAAACACGTCCACTGTGCTGTCATCTACTGAGACAATTGTGGAGATATTTTTAGAAATGTGATGAGCATGAGATCTAAATCATCTTATTGAAAAGGGGTTCATTACACCTATGAATACATCATGTTTTTTGGGTTTTTTTTACTTCTTACCATAGTGCATATAGCAGTTTCCTTTAGTTGGATCTAGCTGAATTGCTCTCAGGTAATATTTCTCTGCTTCAGTCTTCTCCCCCTGAAAGAGAAATGGAGATGAGTCACACTAAGAATTTAAGTATAGATCTTTCGGTTTGGCTATATTCAGGAGGGGGAAACAGCAAAACATACATTACATTGCATATTTGTGTGTGTTTTGTACATTCAGGCTGTCCTGGCGAAAAAAGAACATAAGTTATTATGTCTGGTAATCACAAGACAGTAACAAAACCATCAATTATTATGTAATGTAATTTTAATTGTGCATATCTGACAGTTACTTAAGAAAAAAATTTCAGTGTGTTTATAAATGTGGAGGATTGTTGAAAATGAGAAGAAAAAAAAGCTGGCTTAGCGTGCACACAGCTTCATATCTGCAGCACTTCTGTTTCATGCTTCAGCACTGATTGCTTCCACATTGCCAGTGGGGAAGCCATTCAATAGGAAATGAGAGGGTCGTCCATATTAACATTGCCTCATTAGCTTCTTCCCATGTCTGCACTTGGTCTAAATGAATGAGGGTGAAAATTGACCCTGAATAGCCTATTTCACACTTTCCTTGGCTCCTTTCTCTTTGCGTTCATCTCTTTTTTTTTTCTTCAATCCTCCATTAAAACTAAAAGTTGTCTTTCAGGATATTTATAAAAGATTTTAGGGTAGTTAGGGTAAAATGTTAAATAATCAAAGGCAATTTGGTGATAAATTCATGAGGTGAAGGGTGACTATAATACATAAAAATATTATTAATTATGTAAGTTTTTAATCATGGATGCATTTTATTTATATTAGAGCTGAATTAAATTTTAAAGACATCACATTTTTTTAGACATAAGCATTACAATGGAGCTGCCCAATGATTTCTATCTGCTTTATCTTTAAATAGGTCGCTTTCTGTAAGTTAAGGAGTATAGTTTTGTTCATATTTCAACAATGTTCCGAGAGCGGAAGTACGAGATTGGACACTGATGGACAAGATTATTCATCGCAAATGTGCTCTCCTGGTTTGTGGTCTGGACTCTGTGATAACCTGTCAAGTTTCTCTCCCCCGAAAAACTCACTAATTCATGTCTTTTTGGCCTTGTGAAATAATGCTAGAACTGAAATGGGGCATAGACAAAAGACTTTACCAAATGTCTTGACATGCTGATTCATAAGTTATTTTCATTAAAAGCAGGCAATGAAAAACAGCACCACACCAAAATACCAAATTTTCCTCTAGACCAGTGGTTTTTTTCAGGGCCATAACGCAAAACAAACTTACCTCACCTCCGACATCTACTCTCTCGCTGTTAACCTAAAGTTATTAAAAAATCCGGGCTCGGTTCTTCAAAACTAAAAATACATTGCATTCATGATTCATTGACAAAGTCAACATTAATTGGTGTTAACCTATATCTTCTATTTTTTGTGTGTGTTTTCTTTACATAAATGTATGTTGTTTTTGTACAAAACATTTTTTACTGAATGTTCTGAAAAAGCTTAGGATGGTAAATGTTAATTTGCAGTAGGTTGATAATTTAAGTTGAAAATCTACAATTATTTCGGTTCAAATGGATTCGAACCGAAAAGATCTGTTTCAGGCATTAGATACTTGAATAAGGTTTGGAGGACAAAAAGACTTCTCTGCATGAAGCTCTTTACTTACTGTTCCTGAGCTAATCTGAAGTGTAATTAAATTTGAAGCTATTGACTGTCCAGACCAATGAGATTTCTTCCCACTTTGTGCTTCAGCAAGCTCTGTCAACAACTTCCTGTTGTTACTACTAACAGTTGCCCGTGGAATGTTTAGAGGTGAGGGAATTTCATTGAGGAGGCTTACTGCATAAGTGGCATCCTGTCACTTAATTTCATTGACCTCCCAAGGAAGACCCGTTCTTTAAAAAATGTCTGTAAAGCATCTAAATTCAATGATTTGATTGTGTGTCTCAATAACTTTAGCACTTATATCTATATCTAAGATTAATATTGTTAGCTAGCTTAATGCTGGCTAAGTAGAATCTTCTTCATACTTGTCCCCCTACTTGGACTCTAAAATAGCAGAACTCAGTTGTAACGTTAGACATTCACATTGGCTTCATTATCTCTGTTGGTGCTTGCTGGGGATAAAAATGAGAATAAGGGTCACATTAAAGGTAAAGTTGTACTCGTGGCACTTCTGCCAATGTTTCACAGTACAAAAGTTCAGGGGGATCTTTCTTTCCACTTTCGGTGTCATTGATTGACTCAGGGTGGACAGCCAAAACTGAAATGATTTAATAAGGAAATGGAGTAATTCCATTATAACCTTGTCGAGTCGTTTTTTTTTTAACATTCATCTAATCTTTTGTTTCTGACTCTATGTAGTGGAGGGGGTGGATGTGTGTCAGGATTTTTCTTGATTCTGTCGCCCAGAGCCTTTAGAAAGACAAACAGATGTCCAGCCACTCAAGGCAACACACATGTAAGTACAACTTTTCATTATCCTCAGATTTCAACTAACATCGGAACTATGGGATAAAGGTCTAAAAGATTACAGCTGCAAGAATAAAACCGTTTGTGCACAGCCTTAGAGGTTTGGCGTGTCTTCATTCAGCACCTAGGGCTGAGGAAGGAAGGAGGTCAAACATCTTCAGGAGGGTCATAAAGAACAAACAGTTCAAATCCCTAATCTAAACCCAACTCAGCTGTGAACACATCTGTCGTCACATTTGTTTTTGTTGTTGTGGAAAAGCAGAGAAGCTGGAAGCTGGGGAAATAAGCTCTTTTACTCCAAAACACTACCACCACAACTTTGGTTATCTTGTGTTGCCTGGGATATCTCTTAAAAGGCATGTAAAATAACACTAGGAAAAAAAATTCAGTTAAACATGAATGTTTCTTATCTAGCCTCGTATGACTACCAAAAAACTTAAACTTAAAATTATACAGCTCTTACCAATCAGTTTGTTAAAGTATTAAACCCTTGCTTTTATTAACCATAATGTTGATTGCATCTGTTGTCATTGTATTAGTTTGTGTGTCTGCAAAGGGACATACAATGATCGACAAAAGTTTGCCATAGGTGAGGTGGGCAGGGATATGGTCAGGCTTGGCTTTGAGGGATTCTCTGTACCAGTAAGCGGCCTCCTCCAGCTTGTTTAGCCTCATATAGGCCTCTCCTGAAACAGATCACACACAAGCGCTTATGATTAGCTTTTTGAATATAATATAAATATCAATATAAGCTACAGAAAAAACTAATAAAAAAATAAACCAAGAAAGAAAACAAGTTATTTATGATATACTGAAGTAAAGCTTTTTTTCACATTTTAAATATTCACAGCATAGGTTTAGTTACGCCACAAGCAACTGGTAGGTACCCAATAGATACACCAGTAGGTTCCTAGTAGGCTCCACCAGTAGGGAGCAATAAACTCTAATTGAGACATCTCTATATTGATGTACTACTATAGCTGGGGTTTTCTGTATAATTTCAATTAACTGAATATCAATTCCATAGAACTACACCATTCAAGAACTATGCTCCTGAATTTCTAACATTAACATTTTTGTACAAAAATCCTAAAGAGTCAGCTGTAGGAAAGGGTCCTCAGAAAGGCATGCAGATGGTGCTTGTAATAACAAACCAGTTAAATTACATCAGTTTTAATTCTGTTTGCCATCATTGGAATAATACAAATACTGCTGCTCCCTAAAACACCTAACTAAACATACTTCTTAATTCTAATCTACTCCATCTCATGAACTCATTCCCATTAAATATCAAAGATGTCATCAGGATGAGCTTTGAATAATCTAATTAGTGTCAGCATAACATAGAAAGGGAAATGAGGTTTGACACGAACCTTCTTAAATCATCTATTAAAGGTCACAAAGCGTGTCAACATACTCAAGTACTTCACTCGACAGTAAATCAAGTCAATTTGTTGTACTTTTTGTTTGAATTCTAAACATATAAACTGGATGACCCCCACCTTAAATGAGGACAAAGATGTAAAACTAATCAAAAGTTCTGGCCATACTCACATCGCACTGAGTTATCATTCAAAAGCAGAAAATCCCGATTGTAATTAATTTACAATTTCAACCCTTGAGCCGCTGGACTCCAAACAATGATTCAGAATTTCAGAAGATTGAACTATAACTCACCCATCATGTTGAAAAGGCTGTGTGGTGCAAACTGTTTTGGCATTTTCTGCACTGCTTCCTTATAAATATACAGAGCCTCCTGCAGGACAAGAAAGGAATTTAAATATGCATAATTAAGGCCCATGATGCTCAGATATTGACAGATTTTATGTGTTTTTTTATTTAACAGCCAAACCTCAATTAAAGTGTTAATGCAGTGGCTTGGGAAATTATCCATACTTCTTGACGTTTGTCTAACAACAGCCACAAACTAAAATGCATTTAACTGGGATTCTATGTGTTAATAAAGGCAACAGAAAAAGCTTTAAAAACACCAAGTCAAATTAACAAGTGTTGCACCCCTTTAAATCCATACTTTGTTGAACCACCTTACGTTGCATTTTTAGCGGCGAGTCATTTGTGGCACAACTAGAGGCTGAGATTGTTCTCCATCCTTTTTTGGAAAATACTTTGGGGAACATTAGAAAACAGTTTTCAAATGAAGTGCTCTGTGAAAAGCTCAAGTTTAGGATATAGATTTTAACTTTAATCCTGCTTAACAATTCTCAACACATTTTACTCTGAGCTGTCTAGAGTGGTTCTTGGTCTTTATGAAGCTGTTTGCTTTTTAACAAACCTCATAGGCTTTACTAAACAGCTGTATATATTTGTGAAGGCTGTGATTTTCACTGTTTTATTTAACAGTATTAGAATAAAGGGGTTGAAAACATTGATTTCGTAACCATGTATAATTTCCCCTTTACGTCAGTGATTTGCCATGTTTTATCAAATCTCACAGAAATACATTGAAGTTAGTTGTACTGAAGTCACAAATATAAAAAAGGTTCAAGAAATATAAAGCCATAGCACTGTAAATGGTTTTCATTTGAGTGTTTTTGGTCCTATGGAATAAAAATGGGTCAAAAAGACTAACCTCCTGCTGGCCGTGCTCATGAAGCAGCTTCCCCAGGTTATACAGGCAGCTGGTGACTGAGCTCTTGTGGGCATGAGGATCTTTCAAGTTTTCATCTGGAATCTCAGCACAAGTGAGGAAGGTGCGCTTAGCCTCTTCCATGTTGCCCTGGTTCATGAGGATTATTCCTGTGTTCAAGTAAGCCGCTATGAGTAACAAGAGAAAGAGGGGAAGGGTGAATTTAATACAACAACGATAAAAGCAAAATTAACTCTGAAACGAATTAGCAAAACGTTCTTCAAAAACGTCATTTTTTTTATGGTTTGATACACAACCACTCAGAAAACTGAGTGACTGTGTAGCAAAGTGGTTAGTGCAGGTCCTCAGAAACCAGAGGCCTTTTTCTGAGTTCGAGTCCCATCCCTGCTATTTACTTTTGTGCCTTATAGCAACCGGAAAGTATTAGGTTGACCCAAGATGTTTACATTTAGTTCACTCAACAAAATTCACTATTGCTAAATCAACCCAAATCTGTTGGGTTGAAATGATTGACATAAATTTATTATGTTCACAAGTTTATTTGTTTGTTTATATAACTTGTCCCAGACACAAACCCAGAAGGAGCTGCAAAAATGTATCACATTAAACTTATACATTGTGTAAAAAAAAAAGGTGTAACGAAGCACAATAAAATTACAGAATAAACAGGATAGAGCAAAATGTTTTTAACCGATTTTTAAAAACGTCCTGAGTCAGCAGGCGAAGTATATGGGGTACAACTGAATAGGTAAAAATACGGTCAAAGGGAGAAAACCAAGAGGTAAAAAATCAGTTTAAAATAAATATAGGAAAAGAAGGGAATAGTAATGCATTCACCTGGAAGAGATAAAGCTCAAAAGGATTATAGGGTAGTTTATCACACTGAAACTGCAGAAGGGAAATTTCTATTTTTATTTCACGTTGACCTTGGCATTGTAAAAGACAAACGATCATCTCACATGTGAGCACTCGGGTGTGAGATTGAACGTTATCATTTTGCTGTCAATCACAATGTCGTCACAAGGAAACTAATTCAGCAATAGAACTGGAGTTTTATGGCATTTCAACAAATTACTTTTGGTGTGAATTTAATTAAGCCAGACACATTCAGTATTCAAACCAGTAGGGAGGGAGGCAATTTACCCTATATGTTTTTAAAATAATATGGCAGCTACAAAACAGGAATAGTTACATGCTAAAGTTGGTCGACTCCCGATGGCAAGCTTGTAATACTGCAGCGCCTCAGAAAAACGTTCATTCTCTTGCAGCAGCAAACCCCTGGAAAAAAAAAAGGGGGGGGGGGGGGGGGGGACGTGTGAAAATCTGGATCATTGCAAACTCCTTTACAGATTCTCTCAAAATGTATTGATAGATCATAAAAAAGAGGATGGGTGAAGCTTTGGAAGTACAATCTTTGCAAAAACTATAGCAGTTCAATACATCCTACAGCTTCACTGTCTTAAAGAATGACATGCCATATTTGCTTTTCCCTCTCCATTAAGTGGTTTGGCACCTTTGATACCTGCCGGATTAGAAATTGTTTTGTTTCTCCTACAGGCACTGCAAATACGAAGAAGGTACAAAGAGCCTCAAGAGATACACAACGTAATTTCCTATCACCCACACTCTTGCTATGTGTCTCACCAGCTTTATTAGTGCAACCCTGTCTATTTTAGTGAGAAGTTCTTTCTGTCTTCTGTTCTGAAAGTCTTGCTCTCATACTGCTATTTTCTCATGGAATCAGACCTCATTTGTGTCAAGACTCTGCAAGAAGAGGAGGCGTTCCATTTTTAACACTTACAGGTTATATAGCATGTCAGCCATGTTCCCTCGGTAGTGAAGTGCATTTCGGTATGCCTTCTCCGCCTCCGCCATCTTCCCCTGGTTCTTCAGTACATTTCCCAAGTTTCCCCAGGCTGCAGGAGACATATGTCAATCAACACTCGCAAAATGGAAAAACAAAGTCTTGCCTTTTACTGAAAAATGTCCAACCGAGCTCTTCTTCAGTTTGAACTCATTTACACTGCCTCACAGCACTTCTCAAATCCTATAAACCTTTTCATGGTTTGTCACACTACAAAGGCAAGCCTTTATGTAATTTGAACAAATTTTATGTAAAAGACCAACACAAGTAGAACATAAAGAACAATTTTCATGGAGTTCAGCATTCTGCCCCGTTTTTATTCCTCTAAATACGATTATATGCAACCTATTGGCTTCAGTAGTCACCTAATTGGTTCAAAATGGAAACGGAATCTGCAAACCAACCAACATACTGCAGTCCAGCTAAACTAGGATAGAAAACAAGAGCGTTAATCAATATCCAGTGCTCTGCTGGGAGAATCTATCAAAATGATGCTTATTAGCTGTGCACTCCATACATTTGACCTTTATGGATAAGATTTGCAAGGAAACTTTAATTAGTCCGGTTTGGAGTCAGCGATAAGCTATCTAGGGGGTCAAAGCAAACATACGCAAAAGCTTTTAAGAAGAGCTCCTTCTCAGAATAGACCAACATTTTACATTTAGGCATACATGCAAAATGCTATGTGTGACAGAGCGCTAACCCTGCACCCATCGACATTGTGAAACATGTTGGAGGCCCAACAACTTCAAGCAACACAGCCAAATGTACAATCAGAACTAGTCTGGTTTTGATCAGTGGTCTCTAACCCTGGTCCTTGAGATCTACTGTCCTGCAGGTTTTAGATGCATCCCAGTTCCATCACTGCTGAATTACCTCTTCAGCATGCCATTACGTTTGGCAAAGATCCAGTAACAAACTATTCATTTGATTCAGCTGTGGTGGTGTAGGAATGCATCTTAAACCTGCAGGAAAGTAGATCTCGAGGACCAGGGTTGATGACCACTAAAGTCCAGTTGAGAATATGGGGTAAAATTTATAATGTAGTAGTCATAGACACTTTCCAATCAATCTAACCTATTCTGCATAGACTGTTGGGCCAAAGTGCCAGCTTTTGGGTGTACAGAGCTGGTAAGATGTGCACTGCGAGTGTAAAAGCAGTGAACAGTGGTTCAACAAAGTTCTGACTCGGGGTGGTTAAATTCAAACGTTTTTTTTTTTTTTTTATTAAACATATTTTTTGCTTCTTCTTCAAAATGATGCACCACTTTTTGTTAAAGTTTGTGAATGCATTGCTACAAAATTTGACAATGTTCAAAGAAAATAAATACCTTTTCAAGTAATTTTATTGAGCTTACTTTAGCTTAGAGGCTAAACAGACAACCCAATTATAACTCAAGACCTTCTCACCTTTTGCAGGGTTCACATGGATCCCAGACTTGTAAAGATTTTCTTCATTGCTCCAGTCTTTATTCCTCTGAACTGTTTTTAGCCCATTCAGTAGCACAAGTCCAATGCAAAGACACAACATTACTGCCTTGCAGGCTCTTGTCCTCAGTCTGACATACAAGGTCCTTGCACCTGTTGCAACTAGTATGCAATAGCCTACACTGGGGATGTACAATACCCTCTCTGCAATTACAAAACCTACATAAAAAAACAGGTTGGTGGCTGGGATGAAAGGCAATACCAAGATGCCCAATGAAAACACAACTAAGCTTTCTGTGGGGGGCAGGGATGTATGTGAGTAACAGTGATAGGGTACAGCAGACCCATTCAGAGTAGGTTTTGGCAGGTCTGTGTTTTGGTTTGTGTCAGGGGCATGGTAACCATTCCCATTAGTGGCAGATTTTCCATTTGTTACATGGGCTTTCCCATTGCTCTCTTTTGCTGAGAAAGCAGAACCTCGGAACCCAAACAAAGCCAGGAGGGTAAATCCGCAATAAAAGGCAACAGTGTGAAGGTTCCTCCAGTCGGCCAAGGACCTGACCAGTGGCACAGCATCCATGGACCAGTCAAAGCTGAGCTTTTCAGGACAGAGCAGCAGCCAGGCATTGGAAGCAGGCAAGTAGAAGAATGTTAGTGTTCGAGTGAGAAAATGTGGGGAATCCGCTGCTGGGTTGTCTGAGTTGGAGAAGTTTGGAGGCTTGTTTCCCATCCAGTAGAGGCGGACTGACAGCAAAATCACTCCCCAGCAGGCCAGTGTCAGGAGGCTTAGCAAAACACTTAGGTTTTTTTTCTAAACGAAAACAAAAAGGAAAAACAACTTAATACATATATAGATTTATAAATACATACATATACATATTCTAGATTTAGACTTAACTTAAAAAAGAGATACGAATCACATATTCTTAAAATTTTAAAGCATGCGAAGATCCAACAGAAATCTTTCTTTGTGCTAACAGATCTCTTGTTTAATAAAAACTTTCCAAAACTCATCATTCCTCAATTATTTGCTTTAGTTTAAAAAAAATGTATAAAACATGATGAAATGATTGTTTGCTTTCTCCCTCTAACCAATGTGATTAATTTTCCTGGGAAAATGTGATGTTGTTCTTTGTAACAATGGGATAGTCTTATGTCATCTTAGTCAGAGAAAATACTACCCTGCTGACATGGGAATGGGGACAAACCCAAACTGTTGAAAAGCACTCTTGGATAGCTGCGCACTTTAATGATTAGCACTTTGGTGAGCAGGAACACGATCCATTATATAATGGCATAATCAAAATTTAGTGTGTATGTACAGTACTCAGTGCAGGGAAAGATTATTGAGTTTTAAATTTGGCTTGCCAATAAATTTCAGTGAGGTTTCATTGTGCTAAACGAGGGAAAATCCCAAATTCCTCAACACAAAAAGGAGAAAAATGTCAAAACACTTTAATAACACTTTGACCAGCTCTGACCTAGTTGTGCTTGAAACTGCATACACGAAAGGATTTTTTGCAAAGCCTTTTTATTATCGCCAGGATTACTTTAAATGTGGCTTATAATAAAGTTAGAACTTGTTGTGCTGGTAAATTTGTGGTGCATACATCTCAAATGAGTGTTTGGGGTTCAAACACTCATGGTGTTGGCTAAATGAGCCACTTCTAAACTTTAGCCATGATATCACCTAACACCTCGAGAATGAATCGCTAATAATGAACTGTGTAGCTGTTTCTGGTGTAGGCCTGGTGTAAACAATATTGTTATGGTACTTTCAAATTATTCATGTCTTCAATTCAATTTCAATTCAGTTTATTTATATAGCGCCATTTCACAACAGATGTCATCTCAAGGCACTTTACAAAAAGAGTTATTACAATACAATGTTTAGTGTAGAAATTACAGAACCACAGAAGATTGCGTCGTGGAATTCTCAGCAATCCCTCATACTGAGCAAGCATGAAGCGACAGTGGGAAGGAAAAACTCCCTTTTAACAGGAAGTAACCTCCAGCAGAACCAGGCTCAGCACAAGCGGTTATCTGCCGCGACCGTCTGTGGCTTGGAGAATACATAACAGACACAGAAAGAGCAATAGAACTGATGCAGAAGTTTGTTGCAGGACGTGGAGAATTTTCCGTCACTGCAATGCCATCTTAGTCAGGGTCGTCAAGCAGGGCTAATCCGGAGCACCTACTATAATAGAAAACAGGTTAGTGCTTGAATTGACAGCACATCATGCAGTTGGGGAGAAGTAGGAGAGAAAGTAGGAACAGACCCTAATAATGTCCTCCAACAGCCTAGCCTAAAGCAGCATAGCTACTAACATTAACCTGTCTCCTAGCTACTAGGAGACCTGGCTACCAACACTCTGTCTGAGTCCTCCTGACCCGTGGACGGTGTAGGGCCGGTAACGGCCCCCGTCATGCCGGGGTCTTCTCGGAGTCGGGTTGTTTGAGAATGCAGCCCAAAGTGGGTGGTAAACTCCATCTAAGGCTAAATACCGGCACGAGACCGATAGTCGACAACTATCTTAAGGAAAAATAGACAGAACTGAGAGGACAGAGTTGAAGAGGGCGAGAAACGTTTAAGAGATAAACGGGTGGGGTCCGCACAGTCTGCCCGGGGGATTCAACCCGGCAGGTAATGGGCGGCCGCACTGTGCGGGAGGATCCCCTTGAGGGACCTCTCTCCGGCGCTGGCTGGCCCCCGTGGGGCGCATTTCTTCCGCGGCGGTAAGCCGCGACCGGCTCCGGATCTTTACCTGGCTTACATTAATCTATCTCTACCTAGCTACTCTACCTCTTCCTATCTCTTCCTAACTTTTGACACTCTGCCTGACTACTAACATTAACCTGTCTCTTCCTATCTACCTGTCTAACCTGACTCTAACTACCTATAAACATATCTCTAACTGTAAGCTTTGTCAAAGAGGAAAGTTTTTAGCCTAGTTTTAAAGATAGACAAATTGTCTGCTTCACGAACCAACCCTGGGAGCCGGTTCCATAGGAGGGGAGCCTGATAGCTGAAAGATCTGCCACCCATTCTACTTTTAGAAATCCTAGGAACTACCAGTAAACCTGCAGTCTGAGAGCGAAGGTCTCTGTTAGGAACATATGGAACAATCAGGTCTCTTATGTATGATGGAGCTAGATTATTAAGGGCTTTATATAAGAGGATCTTGAATTCTATTCTAGATTTTACTGGGAGCCAGTGAAGATAAGCTAAAACAGGGGAAATGTGATCTCTTCTTTTAATATTCATCAGAATCCTAGCAGCAGCATTTTGAACTAACTGAAGACTTTTAATTGTATTCTGTGGACTACCTGATAATAGACAGTTACAGTAATCCAGCCTTGAAGTAACAAAGGCATGGACTAGTTTTTCAGCATCACTCCTGGACAGGATGGTTCTAATTTTTGTAATATTCCTAAGATGAAAAAAAGGAAATCCTACAGACTTCTTTAATGTGAGATCTAAATGACATGTCTTATCTTCCAGCTTTGTTTTCGGCACCTCAAATATTCCAAAACAAATTATCTGAAAGGGGTGGGTGGGGGCCGGTTCTTCAGTTCTTCATTAATGTCATGCTGATTGCAACTAGATAGATTCATCCTGATGTGAAATATTGTGACATTTTAATATCCCAAGATCTCATCCCACGATATCTCGTTACACCCCAAGAATGAATTATTACCTCTTTTTTTTTCTGACGATGTAAAAACGTCCTATTTAATTCAAGCAAAAACTCATCAAATGGGGAACCTGGAGAACCCCTGATGCAGAAGTAATTTCTATTTATTATCTTTCCCTCCAAGGGGTCCAAATAATGATAATATAATACATGGTGATTACAGATATGCTGCTAGCTTCCTATTTTCTAATCGAATTTTTTCCATTTCCAAGCACCAGTGTATTGTAAACTCTGTTTGAACCTGTCTTCAGGGAACTGGTGCTCTTGTGTATGTGAACTCAAACCAATGTTCAGCTAGTCATTGGTGCTGTTCCACTTTTTTTTTTACAGCGAACTAGATAGGACACATTTTCATTCATCTAAAGCACGGCTATGCCTAAGCCACACATGTCTAATCTGGACAGTCTGTTTTTAGCTGCTTAATTCATCCAGGACAGTCTGCCACTTGGGCACCTTCTCTTCTTTGATTTCAAAACCTCTCATATATAAATTGATTCTAACCCCACTCATTTTATATATTTCTCATTTCCTCTCAAGTGAGAGAAGTCTATAGATCATTACATTTTCTCCTATCCTCTCTCATTCATCACACCCCTTATTCATTATCAGTCCCTTTGTACCATTCATCTTTTCTTAACGGACTCAATCCAAATCTGTCATTCACAGGCCTTTTCGTACTGCTTATCCTATTTATTCCACTCTCCCTCATCCTTTTCCAACCTGCTCATCCTTTAAATCTACCCCTTCTCATCTTACTCTCTCATTCTTTTACTGTATTTGTTTCCAAATTCTGTCCAACTATCCATAAGTTTTAAATTTGCATTAAAATCTTCTTGGTCATTGTTCTTTCATATCCCCTTCCTCAAATTTCAAAACTCCTAAAACAGAACTCTTAATTAAATGTCTCATTCTTTCTGCCTACACAAATACAAAAATTAGCTCAACCTACACAGATGGATTAATAGGAATTCAAAATGCTGTTACATTCCCCTCGCTAATGAAGTACCATTTACATTCAGAGTCAACAAGACTTACCCTATTATCATACTAATGTACCATATTTGTTCTAGACTGGGGATAAAGAGGTATTAAAATGTTTCCTAGTTAATGAGCTTTAGTAAGCTTATACTGTATCCGTACATTTGTTAAAAGCATAAGAGTAAAAGCAGACTTTTCCCAAACAGATTTAATATGGGAAAGCTTGGTCTATGAGTAGGTAAAAGCAACAAAGAGTAACATACTACTTCTGAAAGATCCCTTGTAAATTGACCGGAAAAGTCTAGTTCTAGAAACATTCCGAAAATGGTAATGACTTCCGAAAAATACTGGCTAACAATGTTGATGCCCCAATATGGAACAAAAGCAATAAGAGAGAGTGCCTTTTAAACAAAAAGGTGGATGTGTTTATTGATTGATGAGTCCATATTTTTGTCAATGAAGGAAACTGACTGGGAAATCCAATTCTGCTTCATACTGGAAAGACAAGCCAATTCCAGCATGAAAGTCATTTGTGGTATTTAGTCCAATGAGCTCCGTTCTGCATCTTACTGCCTTGTCAATTTCTAAATTACTCTTTAATTGACTTTGAAATGGATCACAACCCAACAAACTCAGCAAAAACTAAGACTTTTACATTCAACTTTAATGAAGCTTTCTAATCTATTCAGTTTAGATGCAACAGGCCAATAAAGGAGAAAAGATTTGTTTTATTTTCAGTGTTTTGATAATTCCTTGTTTTTTCTAAAGTCAATCTTTACCTCTTTTTATCTCAAAAATTATTCCAGGCGTTATTTTAGTTCTGTCATCTAGGTTTGAAAACGTTTAGCTTTCAATCTGAATTTTTTTGGACTTTCTTTACTTCTATAGGTGATGCTATACATTTTTACAGCATTTCGAGACTTAACGAGATGCAATTTTGAGTCTTTTCTTGGTTTTAATTAGAAAGTATGGAATTAATGATGAAAATAGAGAACAACTTAATAATATTTCTTTTGTTTGCTTAATCTGTTTTACATTCAGTTTCTAGAAACCAACAATTCGGGGCTCCACTTTCATCTCTGAACTCTGCTATTCATTATTCACTTTCACTTTATGGATCCCAGAAGTGTGTGGTCTTCCTGTTGACATTGTATTCTGGGGAAGGTTTAAAACTTTTCAGAGGAAACAGCAAGCTACATCTGACTTCATGCAAACACTATCTGTAATGGCTGATGAATGACGCAATACAGCAGGCAGGCAATCTTTGTTTTCTTGTTTGAGACATGTCTGGTATAAACCGCTCATAACTCTTTCTAGCGAGCTTTTTCAAACTCCTTGTTCATGAAGTTAAAATGAAGAACTTGCTCTGTGTATGAGAAAAACTTAAAGCACAGAGATCAAATGACGTGCACATGAAAAATATCTTCAGTGCTTCTAAGATAATTTCTACAAAGATACGCAGCTCTTCGGAGTCCATGCTTAGTTGTGATGAAAGCCACAATGAGTCTTTACTCCAGTCTGAGGTTTCCTGTATTTTTCTGAGTTGGCAGGAGCCTTCCAACTCATTAAACAAGAGCACAGCTGCTTCAGAAAAGGATTAAATACACAGATCAAAGCACTTAGTGTATAGTTCTAATAAAATAGGAAGTTTTATAGGTTTTCAGTTTGAATTACTTTAAGATCATAGTCATAGGGAAGCAGAGTGAAGCAAACATGGGAATAAAATTAAGGACATTTTTGTTTAGTGATTTTTTTTAATCAATGTTTTCTGCCTATAAACGAAGGAGAGCCTGTTTATTTACCTTGAATGGTGTCTACCTCACTGGAAGAACTAGGCATTTTATCATTGGATGGAATCTCAGTGGAAAGATATATCAAGCTGACATTCTGCAATCACAGAACTCCATTCAATGACAATAAAGCATCATCATCATCATCATCATCATCATCATCAACTCTACCCTCCATTCCATTGCTAACCACCACAAAACCGAGGGTTATTAAGGTGACAAATGGTAGGTAAAGAATAGGAAGCCATTTTTGCCAGCATGTGACCAAGCTACTGATAACCACTATGTGGACTTTAGCCTTATAGCTCATTCTTTTTATTTTTATCTATTTTATTTTTATTTATGTTAAATGTTTTATGTTGCACGATTGTACCGAGGAAAATTCCTAGTTTGTGAACTTGTTCTCAAACAATGGCAATAAAACCTATTCTGATTCTGATTCTATATGAATATGTCAGGCTGCCAACGCTTTTCTACAGGTCTACTTTCCACTACTTATAGCCCCTCTTTGTTCAATCAATAAAAGCACAAATAATTCAACATTGTGAAAAAGATCAATACCTTGATCATAATTATATTTTAATAATGACATTATTAAAGTAATATCAGCTGAGTAGCAAAACATAGAATCATTTGGCTCTGAAAAAAATATCATAGTGAATAAAATATTTAAAGAACTTGAATCTGTTACGTTCCAACAAGGTAGTGTTTCAATAGCATCGAGAATTATGTGACAACATAGCACAGTTAAAGCCTTAATTGAATCAGACTTGAAACACTCCCTACTCTATAGAGAATACTAAGCATGTTTTCCTTGCCATCTACACTCCCAGCTAAATAAAGAGCATGCAGCAGAACTTGCAGCTGAGAACATCATTTCACAGCTGAATGCTTCTGCTGCAGGATAATTGGCCCAACATCCATCAAGCCGTCAGTCGGTTACGCTGAACTTAATCTGTGTGTCTGCAACGCTCATTGAGACAAATGAGACAGGAGGAGTCGCTGATACTTAGATGAAACAGATAAGGACAATGTCAAATTCCTCCACCGTCTATGCCACAGGTGCACCTTCCTTTTTTCTCACTTTGTGTTGAGAGCTTTTGACACGTGTGTTTCTTTAGAATAGTAATTGCTTCAAATCCGAGATCAGCATTTTAACAAAGACCTTCAAATTAAATATCTGTTGCATGCCAAAGTTTAACACATGAGACTTGGCAGAGACGTCACAGCTTTTCTAACACCAACAAACCCAAACTGCTTTCTGTGGCGCTGTCTAACATCTGGAGCCGCATTCGTCAACCCGATTTTTTTGTGCTACTGAGAAACCGAAGCTGCAGACAACACTGACGTTAGCTTCTCACTGTGCTGAAAACAGGACACACCTTGTTTTCTCAAGAGACTGTGGCGATAACATCTCACCTTCATCTATCATCATCCATCACTTTCTAGCCTCCCCATTTTATCTCGTCTGACTTGGAATCTCACTTCAGTTCGTTTAGGGAGTAAACAGAACGATAACCGACGTTCAGTAGGTGACACATATGTTTTCTCTGATGCACTGCTGGTTATTTGCATTTCCTTTTGTGTTGCTCCAGCAGAGCAACATCACTCATGTCTACAGTGGCTAATTCTCTTGATTGCATGGAAAACATAAAATGTTGGAGTCACCATACATGTTTACTGCTTCTCTAAATAGACTTGCAATTAACAGGTTCACAATAGTGGTATAGGAAGCAGGTACAACATGTGATACAAACAGTCTATTCCAGAAGTGCTATAAGGACACTGATGGTGAGACAGAACAAGACCAGATAAAGAAAAGGAAATGAGTCAATAGTTTCCTTCTCTTCTGCTAAGTCGGTCTCTACATACCCTTCTTCGTTTTGTTTTCCCAGGCCTTCCTAGACATCTGGCTCATAATCAAGGAAACCCTTGCCCCATGGCTGGCCCCAGCACGTAATGAGCTCCCTGCCAAGATAACTGGGACAAGAGCGGTTGAAGAGGGTACAGCCAGAGTGATAAATGAGCCAGATGTGCCCACAGTGGTGTCAGACACACGAGGGGGTTGGCAGGAAGACCTGACAGGCTGGCACAACGATGCTGCGCACAGCTACAACACTGTCAGGCCAAATGATGAGGTTGTTTCCAGTTTTGCAATACCAGAATAAGTAACTTTTCATAAAGAGAACTATCAGAGATGGTTTTTAATATGGCCAATAATAGTGCTGGGCAATATAAATCAAAAATAAAATCTCAGATATTTTTGCTTGCTTTTATTTCCATCATCCCTTCTATGAATTTACTTGAAATCGAAGCATAAAGAAATACATGCTGTAAAACAAGATGGTAAGGCTTGAGTGAGCTGATATCACTGCAGACTATGAAAGCCCAAGATGTGCATTGGTGAAAATATTTTTTCCAGTTTTCTTAATTTACAAAAATCATAAAAGATAAGAAAATATACCATAAACAAATATTTAAAATGTTAAAGAAAAGTCTGCAATAATTTCACAGAAAAACGTTTATTTTAGTTTTGTGGTCATTTTTATTAATATTTAATTTTTTTATCTAATAAACCATCAGTTGTTATAACAAGCAGAGAAGAAAATTAAACTTGTCTTCCAATTCATTGCAGTTTTTGTGTGGCAAAAGTATCGGTATAAGTACTCGGTATCAGCAAGTACACAGATTCAAATATCGGTATCGTATCGGTTTGAAAAAAGTGGTCACGTCTCATCCCTACTTCTGAATTCACAGGGGAATGTCTCAAACTATTCATAACAAAACATTGGTTAAATGAAGGAGTTGTGGGGCAGCTAATGTCTTATTAAAGGTGGCAAATCTCCTGTCCCCATTGAATATCATCAATTGAAATACGCTGATTGCGACTGGATATAAACGTCTCCCGGAGGACTCCAAGTGGCTCCAAACTCGTCTGGGTGAGTAAATTAATGTAATAATTGATAATAAAAAATAAATAAAAACTTTCCCGTTAATTTAATCTTTATATCTACATTGAGCATGGTGAAATATTTATCATGTCTTAAATTAGAATAAAAATATAATAAAATCTATTTAGGGTTCTATGGTGGTAAAAAATAATTAGGGGAGTCAAATCATCACATTAATTGCAATCACTTAATTGTAGCCATATTTAGCATACTATGTTTTTCAATTGAGTTAATCTAATTTATTTAATTAATAATTTTACTGTTTCAGCATGTGAGCTGCCTTTAATTAAAACCCGTTTAATGAACTGGGCCTCTTGTACTTGAGATTTTAGGGCTTAACCACATCCTGAAGTGGAAATTGATTGGCTGTATACTCATCATAACATGACTGGCTTCCATCGTCGTGCAGGATGGTGAGGTGGGAGGTTAAGAGGAGCGGTGAGCTGCAGACAGCGTTGCCAAATTTTTTGTCCCCGCTAGCGATTCATAAAAATAAAAAAAAGACAAGCGGCAAATTTTTAAACTTTTTATGGGGTTATTGGAGACTTTTGGGTGAAGCCTGTAACATTGCTACATGGATCCTCATCGAGCAGTGGAGCGTTTTCCCGTCTTAAAGCTAACAGAAGGAAACTAGCCTGCATCGCACACTGTAGCTCAACCTGGCCAAGCAGGTCAAGCGTTTAGGGAAGCCATCGTTATTTAAATAATGCGTACTCGTTTCGTTTTAACCGAGCTGGACTCAGATCAGATATTTACCCCACTGAGTCCAGGCCATGGCTGAATCACGCATGCTCAAAGCAGAAGGTTACAGGCAGCATTTGAGACAAGTCTCAAAAATAGCAGAATGTAAATGTCTGGGACTGCACCTGTTCAAGTCTGTTAAATATAATAAATGACTTCATAAAGACAGTATTTTTATTATATATATATATCAAACTTTTGTTTGACCACAATAGTGTAATGAATTTAAAGAGAATACCTCAAAATTTAGGCTTTTCTTAGCAGTTTTTAGGTGAGATTAAAAAAGAGATTACTTAGATGAAATAATTACAGATCATAGTTAATTAATCTCAAGGTTTTTTTAATATTAAGGCAGCTCTAAAAATAATAATATAGCACACATAATAAACTGCAAAGTTTCCCATGCAGTTTTATTTAGCAATCATCAAAGATAGTGAATAAAATACTGTGCTCAACAGTGGAGAATATGTGGAAACAGGATTTCCTTGTGTTTTCTTTACCAGCTTTCACATCACGTTTATTTTTTCCCCAGCTAGTTTGTGTCAGTGGCATTTAGTTATTAGTTGAAACTAAATTAGCTGCAAGTCAGCCCTCTAGATGGCACTGTATCCTCCATATTTGACCTTTAAAGATACATTTATGACAAAATATTAATCATTATTGAGGTTCAGTTTTCATTAAA
Organism: Apricaphanius iberus; assembly: GCA_028564705.1. Lineage (NCBI taxonomy): Eukaryota > Metazoa > Chordata > Actinopteri > Cyprinodontiformes > Aphaniidae > Apricaphanius > Apricaphanius iberus. Next base: position 1,172,698 of record JAPXFQ010001903.1, on the reverse strand, counting down.
TTTGTAATATTTGTGTGTCTTAAATATCCCTCTGCTATGCTATTGCTGATTATGAGTTTCACCAAAGCTGTGGCTCAGAATGATATTAAGGACAAGCGTTGCATCAACACATTTTTAAGGTATCAAGCTTTACTGCAATTTATTATCAGAACTATTACACAAAGTTCATAACTTTCTTAATCAGTGTGGAGTTATACAGAAAACTGTGGTTACACATTTTTATTTACACTAATGAATAACTTTGTCTGTAATTCATGTTTTAACAAAGGAAAATCTAAACTACTTTTTTTCTTTTCTTTTCTCATAAACATACATAGTTGATGTTTAACCTGTTGTATTTTGGAAAGTGGGTCATTAGGTCTCAGAACATCCTCCCTACTGGACCTTTAAAAGCAAATGTATTTCTGAAGCTTGGCATTTGAGGCTCAGTCCTGGTTTATGATCAGATTTGTAATATTTTTCTTTCACATTTTCCTTCTGACGCATCATTACTCAGAAGCAGTTTTGCAGCACTGTGGCTTTGTGGACAATTTAAAAGACAGGAGTTATATTTGTTTAGGTTGAGTAGTCTGGGAGGCAGCTGAGACGTTTGGGCAAAACACGGAACATAAAAACATACTAAAACATACTAAAACAACATTTTGATTGTTCTAATCTCTCTGGGCTACTGAACGCACACATGATTTATCAATTCTGCCAAGGCATGGTACAGTTTCATTGAGGCAGGAGGGTTTTTTTAAGATGCTTGTGATTGGCTACAAAATGATCCCCTGAAAACAGAAGTATTTATAGGTTTATCCAAAATAAGAAACCACTTTGAAAAGATTATGTTGCTTTCTCACAGCCAGAATGTCCTTGCTCAGTAAACCCAAGGGGACTTTTTATCATGCTTGGTATTCATTTTATGAGGACCTTCCTGTTGGCTACATAGACTTTTTCCTAATCAAATGAAAACTGCCTGTGTGCGAAGTCACTGTTTCAAAGATGTCCTCAGATTCCTTGAGTTTTGAATGGGGGAAATGAATTCCTGCAGAGTGTTCCTGCAGTAGAATCATGTGGGCAACATTTGGGTATTTATGGATGGCTTACCCTGAAACATTAGCCAAATACAGTGCCAGAGAAGCATGTGGTATTGTGTACCTCCACAGCTCTTTTGTCACCTTAAAGTAAGGTGTAAGAAGAAAATGTCTTGCACACACACACACACACACAAACTAAAGCTTTTATACAAAGGTATTTTCCAAGCCTAAATGTTTTAGTTTCTTTATTAAAATAAAACTGCAAAAATATATTTTTTGTTTTCTAGCAAGTTTAGTAAATTGTTCCAAGGATATTTGTTTGAGCCACCTGTCGAGTCTATAACTGAACAGTTACCCAAAGCGTGGTCTCAACACAGGATTTTAATGATATAACTATGTTAAATAAATGCATTTTAAATATGTTATCACCTAATCATTTCGATGGCCATTTGCTTTTTTGTCAGCAATATTTTTGACTAAAAACAGAAGCTTCGTGTATGACCTAAAGAGGTCAGGATAACTGAAGCATCAACAGAGCATCTATGTGAGTTTAAAATAACCCAGCAGGGCTTCCAAACTCTTCTTTTAAAGAAAAAGATGAAGTTTTAAGCACCAGCTGTGGGTTAGTAAAAGCTAATGGCTTTGCTAATTACTCCTCATTCTCACAAACACACACTTACCCCACAAACAAAGTAGCCTGAGTTAATTTACCTTTCCTAATAGGAGGAGCAGTGCCTGGCGAAGGCGGAGCTTCTGGAACACAAAGAGATCGTACACGGCCGACACAGCAAGAACGGTCACCCCCTGCTCCTTCCACAACATGCTGGCAGCTGCACACCACAGGCTGCCTAGCATCCACCCCCAGCATCTGGTTGCAGAGCCGCCGCCACATGTTCGCTGAAAGGCCCTCCATTTGTCACCTCGTAATCCACAGTGTCTCACATAGCAGAGGAGAGACAGTAGGAAAAACAAAGCAGCACCAACATCTGCCCTGCCGACCACACCAGCGACCGCTTCAGTGTGCACCGGATGAGAGGCAAAAAGGAGCCCGGCCAAAAGGCTCCACAGCCCCCTGCCGAGCAGCGAGTGACTGAGGGCCGTGACCAGGGCCGTGACCAGACCGTGGAGCACGATGTTCAACAGGTGGTAACCCCAAGGACGAAGGCCATGCAGGGAATAGTTGAGTCGGAAGGAGAGGGTGCAGAGTGGCCGGAAGGATTTGTGACTGCCGCTGTGGGTGAGCAGTGTCCCCCAGAAGTCGTCATACAGGATGTTGGTCCACGGGGTGTCTGGTAACAGGTCCTGGTTCGTCTTGATGGCTCGACTGAGAAAGAAAAGAAAACTTATTTTCAACAATTTCCTTATGTTTTTTCAAAAACTCCTCTAAGATTTTGAATCATGCAGTTCTAATGGTTTGAGGTGCTTAAAATTAGATGTCAAAGTGTCCAAGTTGCTTTTATTATTGTATACCGCTGGCTATATGTTTCCGAAAGATCCATTTGATTAATTACAAATATTTCCAATTGCAACAAATAAGGGAAAATAAACCTTAAATACTTGCATTTGCATGTTGCATTTTAGCAGATGTAAGAATAATTTATGCCTTCCTTTTTTTAACAAACCAAGGAATTTATCATCGATTCAAATTTCTCTAAAGACAAATTATCTTTTCTGATCTGTTCATACAAATAATCATTTAGCTGAATAATGTGTAGCCTACTTGGAAAAAATACATTTTCACCATTGCTGGTTATCTAGTTCTGAATTCATCATAACGGACAAGGGAAATAATTAGGCTACATATCTCAAACCAGGTGCAAAATTTACCGATTAGTCAAAGAAATATGTGGTCCAGCAGCATCTGCACATGTCGCTGATTCCAGCATGAACACGGACAGGTGGTTTCACACCCCCAGGCTTTGGGAGATCCTCATAATTAATGGATCATTACCAAACATTTGTGTACACTTGCAGCGCACAACAAATGAGGCTCACGGGGGTGGAGGGGGCGGGGGGGTGATGAATGGAAAGACTGTGAACTGTTTTGAAAAATTCTACACAGAACTGCTGTTTGTGTGTTTGTTTGTTTTGGACAGTACGTTTATATTCACATAATACAATTAGATAAAACAGGAAAAGGAAACTGAAAGTAAAAATTCAAAGTATGCTAAAAGTAAAAATTTATTAAGTTATTTATTTTTTCAGTCTGTAAACTATTTGCATTATGACACTAATGTTCTTGAAAACCAAAAAAAAAGGTATAAAACAAAAATATGAGCATAATGACTTGCAAAACATTAAATTGAGGTTTGTATTATTATCACTTCATGATAATTGAGTCACAACATTTTAAATGTCATTTAAAATAACTTGTCTGTTCATGCACTCAAACATTTTCTGTGAGAATCTGAAAAAAATACCAAGCTATTGGCGAGATATCTTTCTCTTGAATCCTGGGTGTGCCACAATGCCTCCTCCCACTGGGACTTGCCAAACACCTCCTATTATAGAGTCCTGGAATGCATCATTACCAAAAGCTAACTTCCCCAGCTGTCTCATATTGATGTGGGAGACCAATGACTGTAGCCTGAGCACCTCCAGACTAGAGGAACTTCTCACTGCTGCCAGACCAAACCACCTGTCAAACTCCTCCACCTTAGTGGCTCACTCCCAACCTAAAAATGGCAATTCCCCCTTCTTGTAACTGAACTCAACAGTGTCAGATCTTTTGTCTGAATGTTGTCCACCAATTAATCGCTGCAGCTCTGGTGATATATACAGTGTTGAGCCTTACAAAAGTCTCCACAATCCCATAGACTGTATATTCACAATCCTTGACTTTTTATTAACATTAGAGCCATACAATTAAATATGTTGATTTAGATTCTTGAGAGTTTAAATGAAGGCAAAACTTAGATATTTAATTAGGGTTGTGGTCACTGTTAACAACGCTTACCTTATCAATATTGCTTAGAGATTACATAAACCTCCTCCGTAACTCTTAAAAACACTAAATTTTAGATTTATATATCCGATACTCCCAATCCCATCCCAATCCAGTGCAAACAAGATGATGCATATACAAAGAAAAATCTAAAAAATCCTCCACCCCCATCTTTGTCAACTACAGAACATGTCACTTTCCACATTTAATGACTAAAACTGGTGCCCATCTTCTCAGCCACATAGCTTAAACAGAATCAGATTGGACAAAGAACATGTGTCAACATGTTCTACGTCATTTTAAATCTTCACAATGAATTATAAACTGGATTTGGGTCTAGATTTTGATCTAAACCATTCCATTGTACCTCTGGCTGCATATTGTTGGTTATTGTCTTGCTGGAAGGTGAACCCCTGGCCCAAACTTAATTCATTATCAGTCTCAAATTGTTTTCCTTCAATGATGGCCCTTTATGTATTTCCATCCATCTTCACATCAACACTAATTAGCTTCCCTGTCCATCCTGAGGAAAAGCATCCAGCAGTATAATGCTACCAATAGACTTCACAATAGGCAGCATGATTAGATTTTGTAGGTGAGGGTAAGTTATGTTGCACAATGCATGTCATATTTGTCACATAAAAAGTAACAAATGTATTTATTTTTATGTCAAAATATGAAATACCTATGTTTGGTATGACAGATATTGTGTGAAAACACGAGTATGTGGTTGTAAATGAATCTTTGACTCAAGAATACAAGAAAGAGAGAAAAGGAGAACCAAAGCTCCGGGTGTGTATGTCAATGAGGCAATTAGAAGCAGCAAGAGGAGGAGATAAAGAACAACTAGTAACAATTTGCATCAACACCATGTAATCTGATTGTTGATTTTCTTTGTTTGTTGGTTGCTTTTGTTAAACCAGAAAACACCTTTTATTTCACTGACCAATCACACTCCCCCAGGCTTTGATTATTGTTAAGGACAGTTTCTTTGTCTGTGCCTGTCACACCCTAGATCGAAAAGCAGTGCAGAAAAGGGGGCCAGTCAGGGACTTCCTTTGTCTGCAGACTGTAAATAAGAGCTGAGTGCTGAAAGAAATCAGACAGGGCAACAGTGAGCACTCAGCTTGTAAAGGCAGATAAATGGAACACTCATTTAGAAATACCCAGAATTTTTTTTAACTTAAATTAAGATCCACAGCAGCTAGAAGAGTCTGTGCCAAAGAAATAACTGCTTAATTAATTCTTCCAATTTTTTTCCCCCTCAGCACGCCTACAGCTTTGGAATCACACAAGCTCCATTTCCCAGGATTGTTGATGAGGAACTGCTCCTCTGCTGATATTTCCGAGGACCCACACGAAGCACTACATCCAGCATTACATCACACAGTTTACAAACTCTCCTCCTACTTTTCCTCGGAGAGCTATTATTTATAAAAATGTTTCAGTGTCTGGAGAACACTGTGGAGTGGAAGAACTGTATACAATGATAAACTGTGGAAGTTCAATTTTTTCTTGAACAAACTTGGACTTATTGGAGTCTCCCCATAAAACTAATGTATACAGTCCACCCTCCACCGTATCAGGCAATAATTTAGCACACTTTCATCATGCATGTCCCACTGTGCCTTCCCCGTGCATGTGTAGGGTGGCAGTAAATAATTTCAATATTCAAATCAGCACCAAGCACTCGTCTCCCTCCCTGCTCTTGCCAGGCACTGGAGGATGAAAAGAACTCATTAGCTGAGAGCCTTTTGGAAAGGGTTCGTGCATGTGCCTGTAAAGACTAAAGGAATAAATGGTTACATGCAACGAATTCGTCTTTCTATGCACGAGTGTGTGCGCATGCGTGAGTGTACGCCGGCAACGCGTCCACTGATGGCTTCATTGTGGCATGTCGCTGCAGTGGGGCAGATAAAGAGGACTCCTGTAGCGATTGCTCTTACAGAAGGGGGTCTTTTGTATTCAACACCAGTATGTGGGGCAGGCGGGCTGCGGGGGGACTCCATTCACAATCACTAAAGTACAGGACGAATTTGGTCTTTTCAGCTCTCTTTGTTTCCTTCTTAGGTAGGAGAGGTAAAAATTCTCCACTTTTTTTCTCTATGTCTAAAAAGACAAACTAAAGATATTTTTCAGGACAGTTTCTCATAATGTATTTATTCACCAATCCACTGCTCTAAGAAGAAATAAAAACTATCTGTCTTAAAGTGTTTTGGTATGTCTTTTCAGTATGCAAATTAGGTACTCCACTGGCTGCTAGGCAGTGATCTCATAACGAGTTTACAATTTCTGTGCCAAGGGCCTCCATAGTTGGCTTTTTAATGGTTTATGGTGAATCTATGATGGGTTTTTCTTTTTTAATCCCTCAGGATTGAAAAATAAAGCTAATTAAAAAGGAGGTTTTTAACTATAAAGACAATTACACTGAAAAAGCAGCACATTTACATTTTGTTTAAAAAAGAACTTTTTACATGCAAATAATTATATTTTCCCAAAGAAAAAAACTGAAGTCTGCATTTAAACACCAGCAGATCTAAAGAGTAACAATCTGATGATTTATAGTTTTTTTTTCTGATACAAAAAATAATCCTTATCAGTTAAATCTCTTTTATATAGTTAGAGAACATCTTAAATGCATAGTAACTTAGTCCATTTATATATATATATATATATATATATATATATATATATATATATATATATATATATATCCCACTCCATCTTCTACTCCTTATTCTGGATTGCAACATTACAAGCTGCATTTTTACATAAACTGTCCTCCAAATGTTACACCTCAGAGATCAGTGAATAAAGACGTTGCAAAACACAACAGGACACTATCTCCTTCTATAATCATATTTTTATGCATTTTAGGATTTCTATTCATGGAACATATCAACATATTCTATGCATTGAAAAATGCCTTGTCTCAGTCTATTTTAAATATCTGAGCTCTAGTCCTGCCTGTCGGTCTGCAGTCTGTGCCCTGACCACACTTTCCTCTATAATAACTGTCCCCACATGATACTGCCATCACTTCACATAATCAGGACAGACTGAATGACGGTGTTTTGTGGCAAAATGTATCCTCCGGCTCCCTGAAGGCAATAATGAGACTGATAGGTTCATCATCCTGAAGCTGCACTGTTAATGGATACTGGCCAGAACATTGTCTCATTGATATCATCATCATTTTCCTTTTCACTTCTCACCCATTAGCCTCCATTATGTCCTACTTTCATAATCGTCCTCAACATTTTAGTCTGTTATCCACATTTACACAAATAATCCCTAAATGTTTGTGTCCAATTTTAGATTTTGATTGTCATGATCCAAATTGAAACTGCCTTACTCCAAAGCCTTGCATGAGACCCCCTTTGGATTAGATGTATTTAACTTCAATTTCCTTAATGAGCAAACTGAGCTCAAATTAAAGTTATGGCCATAACACAGCAGCAGGCAGCTCAATTCAAACAATACTGGTTTTACATTGGAGCACCACTGGAAATACAGTATAATACTGATACTGCTGGGTTTATGCAAAAACATAATGGGCACATATTATTGTATTTAGCTCAGACTGCTTCACAAAACCTACTCATATACAAACAGATGGAAATGTTTATTTTAAAAAAGCCGAAATTTTTATTCTTAATTTTTTTATTTATTATTATATCACAGTGTACTGCATACACACTTCTGTCCAAAGCTGGGTTTCCATAGGAAAACATAGTGTGGTATCATTTGCAATTCTTTTGTGTTTATTAATGATAATGGTACTTTATCATATCCACAGTACCATTTTTTCCTCATAACAATGAGATAAAGTTTTGCTTAAAACAATGTATGTTGGTGTGCCATGACTTTAAAATCCATCCATCCATCCATCCATCCATCTATCCATCCATGCATACATAACATCTTATCCCTTGCAGGGTCACAGGTTCACTGACACCTTTTTCCAGCAATCATTGTGTAGAAAGTGGTTCTACCTATTTATCACTGAATCACTGAGACACACAGGACAAAATAAAAAGTTTAAAAAAAGCATCCATGCACAAAATCACACCTCTAACTATTATGATACCATAAACATTATGTGAGAATCTCATACTGGTCCATGCTTACTTCTGAGTGATAAAAAACAAAACCAGTACAATTCAAGGACTATTAGAGAACACTGTGCAAAGAAACAACAAAAAAGAGAAGGGTTTTCATTTATCTAGGTTTCTGGGGATGACATTGTTTTTTTTAAATATCACTGGCTTTTCCAAAAATAAATGCTTTTTTCACTTAAAGCACATCATTTTTAGAAATTAATTTATTTTTAGGGCCCTTTGTTCCTTTGCATTGGATGAATACTGATGTTATTATTAGTTATTATTATCTACATTCAGCTTCATGAGCTGAGAGACAGGGGTCAGCATACTGGGAGGGGACTGAAGGGATTAGAAAGTGATCATACTATTCCTAGTTTTTCATCCATGAACCCCCCCCTCCCCCCCCCCGCCCCCCCGCACATGAGGAAACAGCTCTAACCCAAGGGTACCTTCCATCCATCACAGTTTAGTGGTGAACAATTATGCATGAAGCCATTATGCAGGTGGTTGAACTGATTCATTCCCTGGCTGATTATCAGCAGTTATGATCCTGCCAGGGTGCAGCAGCAGCATCATGACAGCCAACATAGAGAAGCTAGATGTTCAGTGGAAGGACAACAACAGAACTTCAGTGTCATGACTTCAAGTTCCCTTTCATATCAAAGCTTTGTTTCCTATTCAAATTATATTTCTTTGCCTCATGATTTGATTGTAATGCAGGCACAATAAACTCTTTCAAAAATATTTTTGCTTTTTAATCAGCTCTTTGTATCTGTTTGCTTTGTATATAGGCAGCAGGAAGTGATCACTAAGGGTGTGTTCAAACATCACACGTTACCCACTCACCCCTGGCAGAACAATACCCCAACCAGAAGTGGCACTGCTCCTTTCCCACACTTGGTCCCACGCAAAGGCGGCACGGGATGTGGAAGGAGAGGGAAAATGCATAAATGACTCGAGTGCATTCACCAAACTGTCTCGCTGCCAGCTGCCTGCTTGTGAAAGATTTACGCGGAGCTTTGTCTACCCTCTTCTTTCTTGTGGTGTGTAGGATGAAGTGAAGTATTAGCTTGGCAGATTTTATGCCTGGCTCAGATGCAATAACTCTTTCCATCATATGAAATGTGTGCATGAGGATAAACCGCTGTTGGATGGATTTCTACATTGCTGAGAACTTATGACATGACAAAATGTGTCTGTGTGTGGGGGGTGGGGGGCTGGAAAGATTTCATTATGGTTTCATATATTATATGGTATTATATCATACGAATGAGACACAGGGTGAAACTTATTTCATATTTACTGCTCGAAACTATGGTTTACTATATAATTACCCTTTGCTAAATTTGAAGGATTTATGTGTTTTTTATGATTAAAAGTAACCAATTCTGCAGCTTCGGAAGCTTCCAGTGGGTGAGCAAAAACAAGAGAAGGCAAAGATGAACAGACAAGCTGAATAACTTGTTTTCTGAAACTTAAAACTGATGTAGCTAATACAAAACTCTTGCTTATTTTGCGGCAGTCTAAAAAAATGCCTGAATCTTAAACCAACATTTGGGTTCTTGTTTGAATTTTTAGAAATATCCAATAGAATTTGTATGTTTCTTTAAAGTATACCTGCAAAGACTTGCTTAAATATTCCTACCTAACTTGTTCACATTTTGTCCCATTAAAGCCAAATAGACTTCTATGTACTTTAAAGGTTGAATATGAAACATTTTCATAAAAAGCTATATTTGAATTAATTATAAAATGTAAATTTCAATAATATGGTCAACACAGCTTGGCTGGCACTGGGAAAACTGGAGGAGTCAGCAAGTCAAGCAACTGCTTTAGAGCCCCAGAGATATTTTTATCCGTCTCAGGACAGGAGTGACCGGAGAAGAGCAGAAACTAAAATAGTTTTAAGTGAAACTAACTACATAAAACATTTCCACGGCATCAAACCATATTCATTATACAAACAATTAATGGGGTTTAATGTGGTAAATAAACACAGAGTATTGTATAATTATTAAGGAAGCAGATAGTTGAAAGAAATCTGAATATGTATTTAGTCCCTTTTACTCTGATACCCATAAAAAAAATCAGGCTCAATTGTATTGTTAGGATACTACTTTTTTCAAACCGATACGATACCGATACTTGGATTTGGCTACTTTCCGATACCGAATACCAATGCCGATACTTCTAACACCCCAAAAAATGCAGTGAATTGTAAAACAGATCTTATTGTCTTCTTTGCTTGTTACAACAAATGATGGTGAATTACATACAAAAATAAATAGTAATAAAACTGACCACAAAATTGACATTTAATAAACATTTTCTGTCAAGTTATTGCAGGTTTTCCACATTTTAAGCATGGGTTCATGGTATCGGTTAACTGTAACCAGTTAACTGTATCGGGTAACTGATACAGTTATACTGATACAGTACATAAGAATGGTATCGGCTCCGATACCCGATACTAGTATCAGTGCATCCATTTTCGTTACAATTGTAAAATAACATTTAAAGCTTGCAAATACTAGTGTAGGCACTGTAAACTGTAAGATTTCCAGATGCATGGATGAAACAAAACAACTATTTTATTTCCTTGTTTGTAATTTTGACTCATCCATTTATTTATTTTTTACTGTTCTGTAAAAAAAACTGTTAAGGGATCACACGGATTAGAAATATATTTCACCAAATTTTTACTTACATTTATTTCTACGCCAAAAAAAACTACTATTGTGCTGCACAAAATTGTTTTCCTCAATCAACCATTTAAGATAATTACAGACATCATCCTCTTCATTCCAGTATATAATTAGTGTAATGGTTACTCCTCATCACTGGAGACCAGCTGCTCTAGCTTCCTCACTATCAGGCCAAACAGGTCAGCTCACAGCTGATGTTGACAAATCCTGCTCTACATCCCGGGTTTGACTGAACCAGACGGTCTGGGAGCACAGATTTTTTTCGGGGGCTCTCGCCTTCAAAGACGGAGAATCAGCCTGATCTAAACATCAGGAAGTACTCTGCATCTCTTTTGTTCAGTGGGAGACCTGTTTTCATGAAGCTGTTTCCTGATTAACAAAAGAAGTATAACACCCAATTACTAAGACCTTAAACATGGTTTGAAACATATAAATACAAAATTCATGACCTTTAGCATGTTTTTTACATCAATCTGGTGAATACCAACCATCAAACACTTAGGAGAGTAGCCAATTCAAACTTGAAAGAAGAGAAGGCTCAAGCAGCCGTAGAAGTAAAGTTGTACAAAACGGCACATCATAAAAGAGCTGCAGCACAACAAAAATACTGGACAAGAGCCTGACATTAACCTAGACCCACACCGAGGAGGAGGCTAAGATATATGGTCAATAAAAGTCAACTAAAACTAAGAAAAACACTTGTTTGATCATTATCTAACAATTATGCAAATAAGGAAATTAATAACCTTGACTTTGACTCTTCTGTTCCCATCCAACTATTCAGAGTAATATAACACAAGAACTCTGGTATAATCACCATGAATAAAGCCTCATGCTTTGGTAATGAGAAATAAGCTTTTATTACTGGACTTCTTATACCATTCACCATGGCAACAAAGGGAATAGAGCCACTATTACCATTCAGTAGAGCTAGGTGTACAAATGTGTAAAATAGTAAACCATATAATATATATTAGCACTAACGACAAAGGAGAAAAACATCAATGGGTTAGAATTTAACTATTCACACTCAAATAAAAATATGCATTTCTAAAAAAGTACAGCCTTACAGCCCTGATAAAGACGATAAATACATATTTTGTTACAGTAGCATGATCTCATATTGAAAATACCACGTATTTAGTTTAAGTACATTTGTCAAGTTTGGAAATAAAAATTCTCCAAAAAATCTGCAGTGGCAAGCTTATTGATACCTTTGCTGCTAACATGTTGTACAAAGCCTTTTGCAATAGGACAGTACTTCGTATTCTCCTTACATTTCAAAATTCACTATCAAACAATTTCTGTATTGATTGGGATTATTGTCTTGCTTTAAAGACTAAAAGACAACCAATTTTAGGTCTCCGTCACCACATACTAGATTTTGACCAAAGCTGTCTAGGTTTTTTAAGGCATGTATGATTACATGCAAAGTGTTATTTTAACAGAAAATCTTAATCTTTGCCTCATCACAGTTACATCTGAAGTCCCTGTTGAGTTTTGCAATTTCCAAAAATGTTGTGTTTGTGATAGGAGTAAAGAATATGCTTTTACTTTGCATGCCTACCCATCTTAGTTGAGTGTTGGTTTTCTAGATACCCTAGGCAGAAATGGTCTTTGGTTTTTCCAATATTAAAGAGTGACAAAAAGAAGCGAGCCTATATCCGCTATACAAATACAGGCCATTTACCTCTAGTGATTTTGTTAAAAAAGAACATTTCTTATCATGAGATCATCTTTTTTCACGTTCAAATAAATCCCTTCCTCTATTATCTACAGTTTGCTATTTTTGCAGGGTTGCAGAGGAGCTGAAGCTCATCTCTAGTAGTCATTCGGCGAGAGGCAGGGTAGACCCGTTACAAGTTGCCAGTCTAAATAGGATAAATGTATGACTCAAATTCTCAAATTCACTAGACAGGTTTTACAGCACCATTTTGGCTAAGTAGATAAATCGGCCAGTAAGTAAAGGTGGTTGTTGAAAAAATGTCTTAAGCATCATTCATTTTTGTGTGTGTAGGTCCTGGTACCATGGCAACAGGCAAGTTACTATGAGGTTTTACTAAAACAATTTCAGGTTGAGCACCTCCTGATACATGCTTTCAACAAAGCAATCATACAGTATAGCAGGAAGGTTTTGTATTTACCATAATGCTTTCCCAACTAAACTCAATAGTTTCAACATTTACTTGAGCACACTGGATTATTTTTGTGAAAGTGCGGGCGAAAATGAATGAGAATTTGACGATCACCTCTATTTCTCAGCAGAAAATGTTCCATTTGTGCAACTAATCTATCGCTTCCCTTTAAATGAGCACACACATTTCAAGGCAATCTGACAAATATGTCATCTAAGATAAAACAGGACGATTGGCACACCGCAGCATTTCCTGAGTTATGTTGTCAATGAAAGGCTTTGATGAATCTCCAGCCTTATAAATCAATTACTAATAAAGCAAATGGTTGCTGATCCCTTCAGGCGCTGGAGTAAATGGACTTGGTGTGCATTTTAAGAGAATTAAATGTCCTGATAATTTATTGAGGAAGTATAGCAACACAATCGTTCAGGTAAAGGATATAAGTTTATCACAACAAAAGTAAAATGAGTAAGATCAGTAATGTTTAAAGTTCAGGACCAACCAGTTTTATGGTTTAATTAAAACCCAAATGAGACATTTTACAATAAGCAGTCAATACAGAGAGTTTAGGATTCTGCCACTATCTTTGTATTTTCCAACTGGCTGCAGCCTTATCAGTAAAATGAGGCATACTTTTTCACCGTCCATCCATCCACCCCTTCAGCATATTGTGCCAAAAAAAAAAAAAACAAGAGCACAATCATTTCTCAATTTTCCATCCAGCAAAGGTTTGACAGTTAATTACAGTGTCTGACTGTAGATGTGTAATTACGGTGGCCTCCCTGGGTCGCCCGCAGACACCGTGATAAATGTGACACATGATTAAAAATTGACGGAGATGAAATAAATGACTTGTGGCCGTTTACAGGAGGAGAATATATTTAAAAGGCCTGTTAGGTTTTGATATATACATGTTGCTTCCGATAGCATTCATGCAACGTTACATCACTTAATTTGTGGGTCAGAATGTATGGCTTGTTTTCGCTCTAAGGAAGTAATACTACCATTAGAAAACTCTTGGAATATTTCAGGTGACAGGCAGGGACTTTATTACATTGGTGATGATTGCCACGTTTTTCAGATTCTTTGTTTAAGAATGTTTGAAACTCAATAATCACTTGACTTTCCCTGCACATCTTACTTTGTGTTGGTCTATCACATAAAATCTAAAGAAAAACACAGGGAAATAGTTGGCTGTAACAAGACCAAATGTGAAAATGTTTCATGGGTCGGAATACTTTTGAAAAGCATGGTATATTTCTTAAGTCATGAAAAAACAACAGTATTTCTTAAAAAATAAAATGTGGATGTAATGTAAGGTTAGAAATACGGTGGTAAAGATGCTTGCAGATATTTAAAAATGCCTAAATATATAATGTAATTCACAAGAACCTTGATTAATTGGAATATTCATGTGGTGAAACATTGCATTTTTCAGTGTTGCTATTTCACCATATCTAACCTGTCATTTCCTAAAGCTCCAGGTACAATCCCCTCCTCTTCCTTCCCTCCCTCCTTTAATTAATTCCACCTTCTGCTTCCACTGGCCTAGTTCCAAAAAGCTGTGGAGGCTTGCACAGTGACCTATAAAGACAGGCCCCCCCAGGTCCCCAAACTCATCACCATGAACCCACCTCTACCCTCTATCCTTACACATGAGAATTAAAGGAGCCGTAAATGCAAGATACATTTCCCGCTCACATTTTCACAGCATAGCTGTTTGATTTGTTGAATGTTACATTTTACATTCAAAAATACGGGACACCTGGAAAAGGCAAAGCATCAACCAAAGAGTCTCTAGAGTGTCATAGGCCTCATGACGACATCCAGCTGAGATCTTTTTACTGTGCCAAGAAAAAACGTCCTTTTCAGAGGGAATTTGACACACTGAACTGCAATGTTCCCTTCACAATTATTTCCTGAGCTGCAGTAAGTTGCAGGAGTAATAAATCAGGCTGTCTGTAGTTTGGTAGAGGCAAATCCAGAGGTGATTCAAGATTCCATTTTTCTACCGAAGAGAGAATGTTGATACTTCTGTACTGGCCAAATAAAGTTTATTTCTTGTTTTACCTGAAACAATTTGGACTCTGTTGCCAGATTTTTTAAAAATGCGAACTATTTGGAGAATCTGAACTCACGCTTGGAGCATACTGAGTTGCTGCAACAGGGTCACCGTCTCGGATGGTGAGGCTTTACTGTGTTTTGACAGTTTCCAGCGGCCTGATTCATATGCAACATTTGTAATGGCTGAGAGAGCCACGCTAACGGCGCAAAAGGAACTGTATCCAATCCAGAATAGGCCCTCCTTTCTTTGCCGTGACCAGTTGTCACATTCCAGCATTAGACGCGGAGAAGAGGCAGCTAAAGAGGGGTGCCACGGAGGGTAACTCAAACCAAATCTGTCTTCTTTTCAAAGACCAGCGCTAATTATCTGGGATCTTTTCAGATTTTGATCTGTGATCTGTTAAACATGGCTTGTACAACACAACCATTTGCTTTCATGAATCTTTAACATTGAGACTAATGGAATTCTCCCAACCCCTGTCCAATTGACCCTTAACTTTAGAGAGAGAGAAAGTTGACAAAAATCTAAAAAGCTTTATCATGAGCCTGAGCACAGACTTTTATTTATTATAAGCTATGAACTGCTAACAATAGCCAGTTGAATGTCATGTCGGAACATCTTGATATATGTATAGAGAATTGTGTTCCAAATCCAATTTTGTTTTTTTTTTGCTTTGTTTTCCACGGTAAATGTGTGATAGGAGCAGGGATCTAAACAAAATGTGAAGACTGACTGACATCAGGTTTTCGCTTAAGTTAAAACTCCATGACTTACAAGTGGAGAAAGCTGGCGCATAAATGTTGATTGAAAGAAAATAAAACTGCAGAATTTAATTTTATGCAGCAGGAGATACCAAACTTGTGGGGTTTTTTGTTGTTGTTACTGATATTGTTACTTTCAAATGGTAAAAGTTACATGCTAATCCCTGCTACAAATAGCTGAATTCATATTTCTTGTACAACTAAGTTTTGAAATACACTTTTATTCAAACAGTTGGTAAGAAAGCTAACTGATGTATTTATTGTAACCCCCAGCCCTGTGTTTTGCTGGTAAAGGAAAATACTTCAGCTAAATTACACTTCAGCTCCACTTTTCTTTGCATTTGATACAGTCGCGTATTTATATTTATAGCTGACACCCAAAAAAATAGGGGTGTAAGTGTTGGGAGTCAGAGATGCTGTATACAAAAGCTGTTTTCAGATGGAAAAGCAATTCCAGCAAACCTGTTTTGTCAAAACTATCATCGCTCTTTATTTACATATAAATTAATTGCAAAAAAAAACATGTGAAGCTTAGTTAAACTTCATTAGCCATTGTCAACAAATTGCTTGAACATATCCGACAATCGGAAGTACCGTAGGTTAAAATGTCTCAAAAGGGAAACACATCCTAATGTAAGGGTAATGAAATCCATTTCTTTGGCCTTGGGATGTACTTGTGGGGATAAAGTCCCTCGCCACAATGAAACTCATTCACAAATGTGGAGCAGTGGTGAACATTCTCATGAGTGGCCAGCCTACCAAAATTTCCCAGAGACCAGATCGACTCATCGAGGAGGTCAAACATGGAGGTGGAAGTGTGATAGTAAGGATCTGTTCAATTCAATTCAAAAATACTTTATTGATCCCAGAGGGAAATTCAATTTAGGAGCTAGTTGTAACCTTTATGATGTAACCATAAATTCTTAAGAAAGAAGAATGTTAAAAGTGGCTGACACAGCAAAGGATTTAGACCTGTATTCTGAATAACTCAACTTATATTTTACACTTTTCCACCGTCATACAAATGCAATACATATATAAATTGAGATTCATCAAAAATACTAAGAATATTTCAAATATGTTGGCGCCATGGATGTTTTACAAAACTGGTTTCATGTCTGCTTGTTTCGACCTCCACAAAAAATGTATGTAGCTACGGTAATTTATTTGGGAAATTATGAAACAATGCCACTGCAGCTAAAAATTCAACTTGTATCTTTCAATTTGACTATTTCTTCAAACTGCAAAACATAAAAATTCTCTGCATGCCCAATAGTACCCTCTCAATTTGCATGTCATGGCCTTGAAATTTGTTTTAGTTTTAACTGAAGAAAGATCTATTTATTGTTTTAGAAAATATTCCCTGGTGCGACTGACAAATTATGTTGACCAATCTGATTTCCTATCCTTTCTGTCTGTAACACAGATGTGGTCTGTTTTTTCTACTGATGATGCTAAATTGGCGTCGTCAGCCACCTAAGTAATGGATTGACGGGATGTGGTCTCGCGGTAATGAGTCACCCTTGGGGGGAAAATGTCTGCAAATCACTATCGCTTGATGAAATGCACACAGTGTTGTGGATCAGCTGGTACGGTCACACTCGGGGCTGACCTCTAAATTAGCTAATCTATACATCAGAAATGGGAATCTACTCCAGTATACCTCTTCCAATTTTCCCTTACCCCACATTCACAGGAGAGAATGATTGAGTGACTTCAACAGTAAGTGCTTTTTTAATGGAGGGCACCAATAGTGGGGCTGGGGGAAGGTGAATGAACAAAGTGAAGAGATCACACAAACTGAGCAGAGCAAAACAAACAGCATGGCCAAGTAAAAGACTCAATGAAATCCAAAAAGGCCCACAAAATGCTAAGCAAACTAAAATTATTTATTACGTCATCTTGATACCAGTTATCAGCACCGGTACTTATCAAAAGTAAACCAAGAAAATGTCTTATCTGTCTCTACAGAGCATATCAAGATCATATCAGCTACGACCTCTACCACGTCCAAACATTCATAAATCCTACAAGTAGGTGAATATTTATCAAGGGGAAACTAAGCTCTCAGACTGTATAGAGCCTAAGCAATCACTCCAGTGCCACTTCATCTAAGGACCCAACACTATATCTGTACCTTTGAGGTAAAAAAGAAGGGCTGTCATTTGATCTCCCCGGAGACTTAAATCCTTCAAGCCTCACACTGTATCTTTCCTTCTCCACCTCCAAGGTTTTTATGAGGTGTGAATCATAAACTGATTTCCCCAAACCACACGCACTAGGTACTCTCCAGCTGGCTCTGTTTTGACCCAGAATTCTTTATTAATATTAGGATATTTTACAAGCAGGAGTTAGGTATGCATAAAGATTGAAAGAGCTTCAGAGGCACTCACTCAGATTTTACAGCCGAAGTTGCCAAGCAAATGAATCTCTGCAGGTTCTGTGAGGCTCTTGGCACTTAAAAGTTTGAATCCCATGCTGAGATGAATGGATGTTTCAGTGCAGCTTAAATGGCATTAAGATTTGAACTCCATATATATCATATATATCTCACTGTTCTCCTGAGAAATTGCTCACATCTCAGTTAAGTGCATGAGGCATTGTGGGGAAAAGTTCCCTCTTCAGCATATTATAACAGCAGAGGGCCCAAAATATTTGTCTCAAACTTTATGTGCGGGCCATATTTGTGGCAACACCCAAAGCAGCCAAAGGGTTCAACTGTAAGTCTAATTTTTCAAATCTCCTAATAGGGTATAATGATAAGCCTTATTTTCAAGAAGAGGATGAATGCAGTGGTTAGCACTGACACCTCCAAGTAGTAGATTAAAATTTTGGCAGAGGCCTTTCGAAGTGGAGTGTGTGTGTATGTGTGTCCTTATTCTGTCTATGTGTTTTACTGCTGTAGTATAAAGTATGGTTTAAGCAATTTTTTATGTTGGAATCAGTGGTCCATGATCCAATGTTGGTATTTGTTCCAAAAAATGTTCTCATAACACCTGAAACTACACCAATCTACCCTGCTGCCAGATCTGCTTCAAACAGAAAAAGCTGATTGGCATTAACCATTAATGCATACTACATGATATGTTCTGAACTTTTCTCCAAAATATGCAGAGTTGAATATTGTTACCTCCACTGAGGAGGTTATGTTTTTACCAGGGGCCTATTGCACAAAAGTAGAATTAAGAAAGCCAGGATAACAGAACAGTCGCGGCTTGATCTAGTTGAATCAGTGCATCCTGGCTTAATCCGTTGCACGTTTGCTGAGCCAGGATGAGAACGCGCGGATATGTCAAGCCAGGTGTATATAGTTTGGATAAATGCGCGTTCACGGCATTCTTAAAAAGATCGTGAAATCGATCACAGAATCACTGATGCAAAAATGGACAAAACCCGTGCGGCATACTTTTCGCCTAATGAGCAACAGCTTCTTATGGAAACATATGAAGAAGTGAAACATATAATTTGTAAAAAAGGCAATACAGCTGCTGTAATAAAGCAAAGAGAGAATGCTTGGCAAACAATAGCGGACCGATTGAATGCGTACGTAGTCCAAATAACCAGTGCTCCACTGAAACCCTCATAACTACAATTAATTTTACTTGTACTTACAATTCATTTTCAGTTACTTGTCATTTTCAAAAATAATTGTATACTTTGCCTTAAATGTGTCCAGTGGACATGCATTTAACATGAAGAATAATTGCAAACACTTACCCACTATGTGCATCTATTTGATATGTTTAGTTTCTTTTATGTCTCTAATCTGTTTAATCTTTTTACTATTACTATTTACTATCTATTTGTATGTAGGTTTTGTTTCTAATTGATTTGATGTAATCTATAATCAGATCATTTGCTCTATTTTTATCCATCTAATCTATTTTATGATTTGTATCTATCTATCTTTCCTCTTAAAGAACAAACATGTCTGGCCAAATAAGGACTTGGCAGCAAGTCAAGATTAAATACAAGAATATTTTGCAGGCTGGTAAGTGACTTGTTTGCTGAGAACATAGGTGACATGTTTGCTGACATTTTATTATCTGTGCTGATTATAGCAATAAAAAAAAAAGTCATATATCTGGTACGGGGGGTGGCCCTCCAACCCAAGACTTCACACCAGCAGAGGAGCTGGCCCTGGACTTAAATAAAGGGAAGCCAGTGATTGAAGGGATCCAGGGAGGGACAGCCACTGACTCTGGCCCAGCAAGGGATACTGGCCTCTTCATACAATGTACATTATTGCCATACTACTGCACATGGAAAATATTGAAATCCATTTATATTTTGTTATGTGGACTGTGTGACTTTGCCTTATACCTTGCAGTGGCTGGTAACACCCTTACAGTTTTGGAGCCACCAGACTATGATTCGCCGGTGAGTATTCTTTATTAAATCATAGGCTTTGCATGTTCTGTCAAAAATATCAATACAAGTAATGAATATGGCAGAGGGAAGCCACATCTACAGCAGTGGAGTGCACTTCTGCCGATGAGACCGTGTCGCTGGACTCCAGAAGGCTCGAGGTATCATGTCAGTTTTGTGGAAATAGACACATTTTTTAAGTTTATAATAGATAAGAAGTCAGGGAAGTGGTACTAATAGAAAATATCATTTGTTAAAGGATCCTGACATTGGGCAGCCTGATAAGCAGCCTGGTAACATAGTGAGTATCACCTAAAGTAAATTTACATTATGCAAAAATTCTGCAATGCTAACTAAAAGGTGTTCACAGTATTCACAAAACTGTCAGAAATCTCTACACAACGCATCTTAAGAGACAGATCGAGCTGACAGAAGTCAAGATTGATGTGAGTAAAAGAAAGCTGCAGGACATGGACCTTGAGATGCAAATTAAACGCAAGACACTGAGGAAACTAGAACTGGAAATCCAGAAACTAGAAAGAGAAGTAAGTGACTTCAGTTCATACTGTAACCATGACTGTAACACAATGTATTAATCATCATATTTTCTTCTCTCCAAAGCTCCAAGCTGACAAGTGATAACAGCAAAATAATAAAAGAAAAATATTCCAAAACCATTGTGGTCTTGTAAATTTTTTTATTTATGTCAAGTACACTTTATAGTTATTGATCCAGTGAAGTGGAACTAGAATTTGGGAAGATAACCACAGTGTGTGCTACTGATGCCAAATAAAATGCATGTACACATGAAAAAGTTATATAGCCTACATCATCCTTTATTAAGGGATGGGCTAAATCAAAACTAAATTAACTGAAATAATTTGCAATGTATTGTTCTCTAACAAGTCTACCATTTCTGTTATCTGGAAATATGGCAGCATTGTCCCAATCAACATCCAAAGCAACTCTGGGAGCCCTTTCTTTTCTTAGGCTGGCAATATT
Organism: Apricaphanius iberus; assembly: GCA_028564705.1. Lineage (NCBI taxonomy): Eukaryota > Metazoa > Chordata > Actinopteri > Cyprinodontiformes > Aphaniidae > Apricaphanius > Apricaphanius iberus. Next base: position 1,151,596 of record JAPXFQ010001903.1, on the reverse strand, counting down.
GTGCAGCACTGTGCAGGCAACAGTCACATCGCATGCTCTGTCTGGGGAGACCCTCAGGTGGTGCAGGCACTGAAATCGTGATTTCAGGAGGCCAAAGGTCATTTCAATTCGAGCCCTGGTTTTGGCATGGGCATGGTTGTAAGCTTGCTGTGCTGGGGTTTGGGGGTCTGTAAGGGGAGTCATCAGAAATGTCTCACAGGCATAACCATTTGTCCCCCAGCAGCACACCAGAGAACTCACCTGTGAATACAAAAGATAAATCTTACAAGTACTGTACTCTTGATGTTCAAGGTGCTTAAAAAAATGGGGTGGCTTACCTAGAGAGAGTCTCTGGTAAATTCTACTGGCCCGAAAGATTCTGGAGTCATGGACTGAGCCAGGCCACTTTGCCTCTAAATTTGTGATAAGGCAGTCAGCATCACAGATCATCTGTAAAAATATATAGCCTATTAAGGTCATTTAATACACAGAATTATGTAGCTGACAGTAACCATAACTCATTCTTACCTGAACATTGACACTGTGGAAGGATTTCCTGTTCACATAATCTCCCTCATGTGCCCCTGAGGGGCGTTGGATACGAATATGGGTGCAATCCACTGTACCAATTACATTAGGAAAAGCTGTATCACAAAATAATGAGTGTCATACTGTGCTAATGTAACATTTTGTAGTAATCTGTTATTATTCGTGTTACCTGCAATCTTGTAGAACTCCTCTTTGATGTGGATGAATCTTCTGTGGCCAGGGAAGGTGATAAATATGTGCACAAGAGATTGCAATACCAGACTTACATTTCTTATTGTGCGACAAATGGTGGCTTTATTGAGGTTTTCTGCATCACCGACAGAATACAGAAACATGCCACTTGCAAAGAATCGCAGTGCTACGCAGACCATCTGTGGGACAGTGAGAGCATGGCTCCGTGCTGTCCTGTGCTGTATGTTTGGACCCAGCAGCCTACACAAATATCTGATGCCATCACTTGAGAATCTGTACCTCTCAGTCAGATATTCATCTGAAAAGGCCAATGGGTCTGCCCTATCTCGGAAGACTCTTTCATGCCTGAATGCTCGTCTGAGTATTAAAACTTCCTCATCAACTACATCATTCAACAAAGGGCAAGCCATTGTGAATGATAAACACACAAATCTTTAGTCTATATATACTACATATTGACCTCGTTACGGACTTAATTGAAACCACATTTGCAACTTCATGAGCCATTTCTTATTATCTCATCAACTGCAATAAAATATAATATATTGATATTTTTTTATCATTCAACAGTACATTTCTACTCTATACTTGCATATATAGATATACATAGTCTATATTCTATTTCTCATATTGTATAGTATAGTTCTTTTGCACTGTGTTGGCATTCATTGTGGACTGCAAAGTAATAATTGCTCAGGAAAATCTGCTTTCCTCACTGTGTATGACAATAAACGCTTTAAATCTTGAATAATATATATATTCATCAAACCTCTGACAGTGAAATGAACAGCAGTTTTCAATAATAACTAAAATAACAGTACGCATAATTAGATGAATGACTTTTTTTAAAAATCATATTTTTTTTAATGCAGGACCATGAAATGACCAAAACACATTAATATCTAGTAGGATTTAGGGAGGAACTAGCCGATAAATCACTAGGATTAATCTTAGCCTGGTTGTTAGCCTGCTCCGGAGCAGGCTAGCTGCAAAGTGTAAATCTCCATAGTAACTTAATGTAGATTAATTTAGCCTCCCTTCATGCAACCGAGTCAGGGCTAAATTCAGCCAGGATAACTGGAAAATCCCAGCTTAATCCCTTATCTTGCTTTTGTGCAATACCCCACAGGGCTTGTTAGTCTGTCTGTCTGTTATTTAACAACGTATCTCAAATCGTTATAAGTGGATTCTGGCAAAATCTTCCGAACAACTCTGCAATTGGATCAGGGACAAGTGATTAGAAATTAAGCAAAATCTGAAAACCGCCATAATAGAAAAAAGTTTTTTTTTTTTGCACCATGAATGGATGAATATGGCATTTGACTTTTTGATAACCAATAAAGAATATCCCGACACAACTCATATCAAATGTTCTCATGCAGTAATCATCTCACCTCCTGAAATGTTCCACAAAAAACACAAAAAAAGGTCTCACACAACTGACCTATCAGGTCAACCGCAATATTGAAGGCCGCGATTAGCCATCCACCTGATAAGTTAAACTGCCAACCACTGACAGCCTCACCCTCACCAGGGAAAAGCTCTCAGTGGTCAGCACATATGTATAAACACTTGAACATCCCAGAACCGATCCCATTCACATTCTCAGACTGGCTGCTGATTGTCAGAACTCCCTTCTCCAACTTACAACTGATGCTGTGCGGTGAAACATGAACACTTTGTCAAGCGTGACGAGTTTGAGTTTATGTTGTGGCAGCTGTTCTTAGCTAATGAAAAAAAAACACTCCAGTCACTGAAAGAAGATATTCTGGTTATTGATTACAAAGGATCAAAAAGGGGGAACTTCTAATGACTTGTGTGATCCTTAGCTTGGATTTGGTTTTCTATTACGCCACAACAGCTATAGGCTGCTTCAGGTCCACCCATACAGTTTAAAAAGAGAAAGTGAATGCCAGATGCTAAGTGTAATCCAATGCCACAAAAACCATCTTTGCTTGCAATGCTACTTTTAGTGCACTGTAGTGGAAACTTTACTCTAATCTCCTTTACACAATAAAGGCTCTTGGTTACAGAAGAGCATGACAAACAAGTTGGCCAGATTCGAAACTTAGTCAGACTGTGACTACAGCACTTTATATGGGGTTTGGAAAATTTCATCTTGCAAAAACCTTCATGACAAATGTAAGCATGGGATGTGTATATTGCAGACAGCTAGAAAATGTGTAAGTACTATTGTCTGTGGATACCAATGTTTAGGAATAAACATATGGTTTGGGTACAGCAGGGGTCATGATGTGACTGAGGTTTGGTGGTTGTGTTTTGGCAGCTGAGTAGGGCGACTGCGGCCTGCAGAGCACTAGGGCCAGCCAGGGGTGAGCAACACCCTTAACTGGCTTCACGTGTCACTGAGATCCAAGGGCACAAGGAGTGGCAACCTAAAAATAAACAAACTTAGCCTCTCTGTCCAAGCAAAACCAATAATAATGGATAAAAACTGGTAGACACTTATCCATACATTATTTTAAAATCACCTTACAGCTTGTAAAACTATTTATTTGATAGGGAAAATGTGTAAAAGTCATGAAGATGTTGTAAATTTAGACTTTGGGGTTGCCAGGATGTTTAGATGAAGAGGGTAATAATACTCTGAACAACATGCCCCATTACTTCTTAGTAAGAGATACAATGCTAAATCAACTACATTTCATCTTTGCTTTGCCTGGTGATTAGCCCCTTTAAAGCCCAAAGATCAAGCTTTGTCTGATTAGAAAATGCAGCACACCTAAATGCTACAGGGTTGATCTAACGGTCTTCAGTGTGGTACTTGTTACTGGAAGACATAGTTTTCAGTATCAGCTCTTTAAAAATGAAACAAAGATACGCAAGAAGCTATTTTATAAAAATCCATCTTTTACAAAAGCATGTCAGTGGCTCATTCCAACTATTTCAGGTGGGGCTGGAAATTTCACCATTTCACCCTTTTGTATTTTAGCTATAGCCAACTTTTTGATGTGTGAAAAGGAGGCAACATTCACACGACGTCAGTTTGTACTTGCCTAGGTGATATTTTTGACAAACTGATGAAGGAACAAAAGGACAAAAAGCAAAAAAGCATAGTTGGACAAACTTTAATGTACTATCTTTATCTTTTTTTTAAAGGCCTTGCAGTTAGTGATGCTAATCGCAGATGTGAAAAACTAAATGTCAACTCCAAATTACTTTGTATTTGTAGTAACACCCTGTTTTACAGGCTTTGCATCTTATAATGAATGACCTCTCACTGCGGGAGGACTAGAACAAAATATTTTAAATGCTCTTAATTATAGCTCCTAAAGGGAGATCAAATTCAGCTGAAATCCATCATCAGTCATCATTAAGCTTTCTACACTTTTCAAAAGTGTATTTTTGAAAGAAAGGATGTCCAACTGCAGCAAATTCCAAAAACAGAGAAATGTCTTGAATGTTCTGAAGTTCGATATTGAAGTTGGCACGCATTGTAGAGGGTGTTTTAAAATGTAACGCTCCAAAAACATTGAGTAAAATAACCTCCTTGAACATGCCTCATTACTTTCCATTTAACACAAACAAGCCTCTGAAGGCTTCTTTTTTGCCAAAGGATATTTTGTCTGCTATTAGAAGATAAAGGGCCCAACAGCAGATAAATATGTTTTTGCACTTGTTCTCAGCAACACTGCATTTCTTCTTTCTAGAAATACTAAACTGAGACACAATGTAAAAGAATTCTAATAGTTCCATTAGATGTACGTGGGTCCTAAACCCTCCCTTCAGGGAATAAAAGCAGACCCAAAGCTATATAATCTGAGGAATTGCGCACAAAGCTTGTGGTGGTTAAATCTGCCTGTAATCAAGGCGAGATTCTTTGTTCATGCCTATCTATTGTTTCCGTGATGGTCTAAACCCTCCAACCCAAATCTAAAGAGACTTATACTGTAAACACAAGGCAGCAATACAAAAAATAATTATAACCGCAAAGTAAAACCATATGTTTATGTTTAAATACGCTAAGATAGTGCAAAAGATGGTGACACACCACCAGAAAACCTTTTATTATCCCTAAACCACATTTTTATGAGCTCTGCCTCTTTCTTTTTGAAGACACACAATCCTTTATGTATGTAAATCTGCTTATAAGATTCTCGCTCCAAAACCATACACAAATTGTAATTCACAAATGGTTTTCTCATCGGTTATCCTCCCCACACAGTTCACTTAAGTTCTCTCTTCAGGCACTCTGAAAGTGGTTAGGGAGAAAAGTCCTCTTGACATGCTGTCTTAGCTTAGTTTTACAGCAGACATATTTCAGTCAAAGCAATTTTGCTCATTATTTTTATTAACTTATTTTATGTTTCATTATTTATCAGCTCCTGACAAATAGTATAACATAAAAAAGCGTTAGCATAACTGAGACACAACTGTGGGTTTAGATAACTGCTCCTCTGAAGCAAAGAATTTCCAAGAAGCCTTTATAACAGTATGCTGAAACTGAATGGGTCCCCGTCCATCATGCGTAAAATTAAGAAACAATTAACAGCTACTTTGTTGATGCAAGTCAATTTATTTATATGGAAACAATTTGCACTTTACAGGACAAGCCGGTTCAGTTTATATCTAGTTATAATACTTAAATTAAAATCAGTCCAATCATATAAAGTTTAAAGAAAAAGTTGTAAGAAAATATCGATATGCCAATAAATTGTGATATTTTATGACATTATATTGTATCCCTATTCAAAAATAATGAATAGATTTTTATTTCTATTAAATTTAGTAAAATTTGAATCGAACCATTAATGATATTAATTTTTGTAGTAAAAGTATGACTGCTTGTTGCTGTTTCACCCTCCTTATTCAAGTAAGACTATTCTAAATAGTCTTACTTGTAGTAAGTATCATATTGCCCTCCATCTGTATTATGATACATATCATATCGCCAGATTCTTGGCAATACACATCCCTACAGGCTATAAAACATGATCAAATTAAGCTTACACTGGCAAATAGTAAAATGGTAAGTCTCTAAGGAAGCTCAGTTGCATGATGTTGTTGACTTTAAGGCATTCTCTCCTTTGAAAAAAACACTATTAACAGTGGAATGTAACTATGATAAGTTACAATGTCTGCGATATACAATTGAGTAAAGGTTAATATTAGACTGAAGAATTCTTTGTTTGTCAATTTATCTCAATAGTTAACTTCCTTCTTCTGCTGAAATAGTGCATATTTAGCTGCAGGCATGTCAGCTTCCTGCATTAACGAAGACAAATTTTTTTAAAAACGTGTTTAGCAACTCTGTATTCATTGACCCAATTCATAACAAATTTAAATGGAATGTCAGTAGGAGGCTTGATGGCAAGTATTCCATAAAATAAATCTTTCTTTCAGAGACATATTAGAGGCTTGACTTGGTCTTGGAAAAAAAAAAAAAAAAAAAAAAAAAAAGACTTCAGAGCATCTCTGTGCTGAATATACAGCCACATATTCAGCACAGATTTATCTGAGAGTTGAACTGAAGGTTGCACTAAGGACAAAAAGAGGGAGGAAACAGAAGCAGGCTTTTCTTGGATATTCTTCTGTGTTTTTTGGTAGAGCACAAAGCATCGATGTTGAAATTTGTAAATCGTCCAGGGGACTAAGCAATGTGAGCAAAATTAAGACACACAAACACAATCCATTAGTGGGGCAAGTCAAAGCACTATGGTTTGAACTGCAATGAAAGAGCTGTTTTTTGGTTACATCTTGAACAACCACTAACACCATACTGGAGAAGAAGAAGATGGCTGGAACGCAGAATCTGTGTTATCCTCTGTCTTCATTTGGGCATTTATACAAAGTCCCTCATCTCACAGTCCTATGTTACTTGTTTGCGCCATATTTAATTCAACCAACCTTCTTTGATCTAATAGTTAAAACAGTTTTTCTCCTCTGAGACGGAGATTTAAGAAACATTTATTGAGCCCCCTGGAGAGCCATAATGTATATCTGAGACAGGCAGTGACTATGGGCTCTGATGTTACTGAGGTCACAGATGTTTCAGGAGACACAGCCTTGAATGCTGAAAGACATTTACAGGATCTATTTCATTTTACGGCACTATCTTCTCTTTCTTCCTTTTCCTTGATGTTGAGTCTAGTTAGTAATGGATTGGTTTTCTAAGTAGAAATGCATTTATTAGTCAAAATGTTAGTTGTTTTTTTTAACTGTTGCATTGTTTTTCTTCAATATAACTGATATTGTTCCATATGCTATATACTATAAATATTTTTCAAAGATTTATTAACATCACAGATCAAATATTCTTTTAAATAAGCAACAAAAGTGAGCAAAAAGCAGCTGCCTTTTCTTTGGGTTAAACTCAAGAAAAGCTTATCAGTAAACCAACAGACCATGTCTTCATTTCTTCCCACAGATCAAAAACAGCCTGGCTCAAGTCCTCCCTAAGCTTCAGTAAAACTTAGTCATTTCACACGCAAAAGCTTTTCATTGGGATTTCGGCTGGCCAAGGGAGCTCTTGGCCAAGCCCACCGCAATGCCCAGGAAAAACACTTGACATGATTGAATAAGCAGAGACTAGCCAGAACATTCCCGCAGCTCTGACCGCCTGGATAAGGACTTATCTACTTCACCATCTTGTCTAGAGGGATGTCATTTGCAAAAGGGATTTGATTATATCAGTTTTAGGACAAATAAGATAATTTGAGCTTCCTGCAAGGGACTGAGGTGGAAAGAAGGTTACCTACAACTGAGTTAGTCAGTTTCGACAGTTCTTGAACAGGATGATTAGTTGGACTCTCTTCCATTTCAATCTGTCTCCTGCCTTAGCGTTTTGCTCATAACTCTCCAAAGATTCCCCAGGGAAGAGACGGGGAGCATAGAAGTCTTGACCCAGCAAGCGAACACCGCCTGATAAACGACCATGGAAGGTCAGACTTCTGATTGGTATTCAGCCTCCTCCGTCTCAGAGTGCTGAACCAAAACACCCATGTCTGTCCCCTAGAGGGCGAATTACAATGCTGACTTTGATAGATACTCAGTGTTTTGGTAGATTCTGAACTTTCCAGGAGAGGATATAACGAGAATGTCGTCTACAACGGGCGGAGGGATGCCCCAGGTAATCTGTCACCCGTTGCGTCTTTGACAGACTCAGAGTTGTATGGATGAAAGGGATGGATGAATAACCTTTGGGCGCTTGCCTGGAATTAATGCTAACGTTTGAAGTTACTAAAGAAGGTGTACAGAACCACTGACTATTCCATCATTCTTCTTTCTTCCTTTTCAACTCCAAACTTACAGTGGGGTCACTGACAGTTCTCAACAGCAAAGTGGTGAACAGTTTGACCATTATAGGATGTCTCAAGATGTTAACCAGAGAGGTTCCTGGGACTTAAGATCGGGATAATAAGAGAGGCAACATTTTCACTGCTCGTACATCTAAGCTAAAGACATTATTTACCACATACCTTGGGTATCAGTAGTTTCACTCTGTAATTTATCATTTTATGATGGAGAAAAAATTGTGACCAGTTTTCGCAGAATAAGAGTGTTCCGCCTTTCAATTCAAGGATGAACAACCTGCCAAGACAACATTGGAGAGTCACAACATCAATCACTGTTTGACTATTATCAAATAATGAACATGTCAACATTTACAAAGTTTGTATATATATATACATATATACATATATATATATATATATATATATATATATATATATATATATATATATATATATATATATATATATTATATTTTTTTTTTTTTTTTTTTTTTTTTTTTTATAAGAACTTTTGTTATTGACTTTCTGAAGGGCAAAATCCTAGACTTGATTATTCCTTGCCGGCAGTGGGGTGCCCACTAGAACTTTGTTAATCAGCGCTACAAAGCATGTATGAGTCATCCATGAAATATTTGCTAACTTTCAGATTTGTCCTCTGTTTTTTTTTTCTTTAAATATAATGTGTAATCCTATTCATAAGTCCATATAGCAGTCTGCATAACATTATGTCCTGATTAAGCACCTGCACCCTGACTGGTATTTGGCTATGCAGCCTGATACACAACAAACTATGATTTAATATGTATTCCATGTAGTTCAACACTGTTATTTCCTTGGCCAAATTTGGAAAGTTACTGGAAACAGTCCAAAGGAAACACACCTAAAATCCCTACACTTGCCCATTCTTCCTGCATCTCAAAACGAATTAAATATTGATTTCTTCCATAGTATATCCCACCAACCAACAGGTGCCATGGCAGACACCATCAGTGATAGCCACTTCACCTCCCAGTAGTCATGTTAAGCCTGACTTTGGTATATAAATTCGTATTTACAGGTAATGTGACATATTTATGAGGAATAAAGTTGCAAATCAGATGTGATTATAATTAGTAACAAAATATTAATTTAACCTTTAAAGCAAATGACATATTTTCATGTGCCTAACCATGACCTGTTTTCAGACATATCTAAACATTTGAGCTGTCGAAATCTGCTTTACCTCAGTAAGCGTCTTAAGCCAGGCCAAGCCAACTTTATTTATATAGCACTTAAAAAACAGCCGAAACTGAATGAAGTGCTGTACATTAAATACAACAACCTAACCTATAAGTAAAAGGCCTTGCTCATCAAGGATGGACAGCACTTTAAATTGTGATTGGCACTTTACAACAAAATAGAAAAAAGAAAAGAAAATCTGGACATCATTCTTGCAGTGGTGTGCAGAAATACCGCTGATTTAAATTAGATGTATTCCCCATAGTGTATAGGGCATTGTTGGAGGAGGCATATTTGAGCTGCTTCAACACAAAGAGCGACGCTGTTTGTGCAGCAAGCTGCTTGTAGATCACATGTTGAACTTTGTGCTGCTAAAACGTTAGTGTTGGGTTCCATGATTACTGTGTGTTTAAACGTATTTGTTGAATATAATTCATTTTTAACATCTCTTCAATTTTGCCTATGAACAAATAAAAATCCTTTGCAATAAATTAGTATTGCCAGCTTATTCTATGTGTTATTCTCTACATTTATTCCGGTTAGTTTTTCTCTTGCATGAACACAAAGAACAGCCATGCTTGCTTTCCAAAGTCAAGAAGAAAAACATTGATTTATAAGTGTGTTCACGGAGAGCCATGTGAGCGAACGTCGAAGCAAACGAGCGTCCCCTCCGCACACAGTGCGGCTGACAGGAGGATAAGCGGGCGTTGATGCTGCTGCGCTCCGTGGGCGAACCCTACCTGTCATCGTAGCAGAAATCTGCGTCCAACGTGTTCAGATAGAGACCCACAGCCACGGCGGTGCACACCAGCTCCGTGATCATCTCTCAAAGCCAAAGCGGAATAGAAACAGTCAGAAATAGAATCAGCTATCTTCCAATTTCCTTCTCCCTCACTTCTCTGTTATTGTGCTCTGAGCTGAGCCACTCGGCTGCACGGATCTCCGGGCATGATTCCCCTGTGTCAAGCAAAGTGTGTCAAAGTTTGCCATGTCCCTTCTAACCCATCGCGGTAACAAAGCGGTCAGGGCTGAGCTATCCTCGGACCGGGAGCGGAGCTGGACGTGTTTCCTTGCTGCTGTGTCGTCAATGAGCGCATCTCTCTGCACCGGTGCTGGAGAAGGAAGACGCATGTGGTTTTCAACTAGACTGAGCATGCGCACTTGGATTGTTCTTGGAAGTACCGTATTGTGGTACAATAGCCTGCACTACACAAAAGCAGGAGATGGCTGGAGATGAAATATAAAGAGGGGAACAGGTTCAAAATGATAGCTATCTATAGATGGTTGAAATGGAAGAATAGACTTGAACTACAAGGTAATCAATTATATAAATAGTTTTTGAGTTCTAACAAGTTTTAACGATAAAAGCGGAGCTTCTCATGATAAAATAGCTTATTCATGCCACATTAACAGTTAACCTTAGATATATGAAAATATTTGTAAATAAGCTTTTTACAGTTTCACACCACAACCTCCAAAGGCAATAAATTCATAGTCATTTTAAGTGACAGCCACAGACCGTGCTTTGCAGAACTAGCGAGCGCACACTTCACTTATAGCAGATGTCTGCTGCTTGACGTCTAGTTTTCCTGTGTTTTTTTTTTTTTTTGATAATTTCCTTATGATATAGATCGATTTAGGTCTTGCAATAATCTGTAGTTTTTTAAAATTATTATTATTGTTCAAAAGGTATTGCCTTACTGGTTAATTCCCTTGTGTCTAAGTTTATTTTTGTGTTATATTCTTTGTTCAACTGGATTTTGGTCTTTTGATAAGTGTTATTTGTCTTGATAGCTTTGCTGCTGGACATTTTTAGATAATGGATAAAAACTTGCCTTGATGAATTTATAACAAAACAAAACTTTTTTTCAAACAAAACATTTTTTCACAACTTTTTCTCTTACATATCTGCTGTGTTATGCAGTCTTGTGCTGTTTGTTCACTAATCTACTCTAACAAACCTAAGAGGCTCTGTTAAGGTTTCAGTTTCAAATTAGGTAACTTGTGGAAGCAATTATCTGCACAAGATTTTATTTAGTGTAATGGTCATCAAGTCATCTTCATTTTATTTCAACCTTGAAAATTATTATACCACGTTGTGTTGGTCAATCACATACAATTCTCATGCAAAACAATACAATTTATGGTTATAATGTGACATGTAAAAAATCCACAAATTTACTGGGTGTTCATAGTTTGCACCGATTCGTTGTAACTTTCCATCCTGCGCATGACGTTTTGCATCTCATTTTGTTATTTTTATTGGTGGTTTAAATATGTCATCTAAGTGAATTAGTTGGGGGTCAGTTGGCCCTTATGCATTCCTCTTTTTCCTGGCTTTGAACAGAGGTCTGGTTACAAAGCCCAAGCTATGTACAATTCTTATGTTATATAGCAATTATTTCTCCGATTTATAAGTTTTGACATTTAGAAAAACAAAATTCATAACAAACCAAGCAAAAGAATTACTCCCTCTAACTTATCTAGACTTTCATAAACCCTTATAATTACTTTATTTTGACTGGCAGAAACATAAACACTTTTTTGCTTCATAATCAATTTAAATTGAATGCCGAGAAGCCAGAGAAGGCCTCAGTTCCCATTATCGCATTTTTAAAGCGTATTAAAAATATTGATTCATTTTTCCTTTACCTACCCCCGTCGTCTCTGTGCAGAGACTAAACAGAGGGAGTCGTGAGCATGATGAATGAACCCTTACCTTTCAGCTTGTGGCTTGCATGTATACAGGCACTGGTTTGGAAACATAAAACCTGGTCCCGCTGGCTACCAGCAGGACTGAAACCTGTCCCACAGTTGGAGCTTTAGCTGGGTAAATGCACTGCAGAGCATTGGAGAAACAGATGGTTGAAGAAGGATGTGTAGAACATACAAGTGTTGGTTCACAATCACTGAGATAGTAACGAAGCATCACAAGATGAGGTTAGGGATTATTTGTAAGAGTGACCTGATTCAGAGTACAGCTTGACCTCAACCTTATGGAATCTATTTGGTTATTCGGGGGGAATGGCTGCATAGGTTTTGGACCTAGTTGGTGAAGTTGAAGTGAATTTCTTTTACTTTATCTGTCAGAGTCTTAATTTTGCTAATGTATGAACCTAACAGTCTAGCAAGCATGTTTAGTCTCAGTGTTTCTAGTCTTCAATATATAGTGCCAAGCAGCGTAAGTGATGAAAAGATTACTGAAGAAATCAATATAATATTCCAGAATGAACAGAAAAAATTGCTTTTTTTCTTACACGCCTTTCTGAATCATGCAGCATTGCATGTCAATTATTAAAACATCAATGTTAACTAGCAACTAATGAAAGAAAAGAGAAATTGTGAATATGTGTAACATTTGATTATTACATTTTGTTTTCCGTTGAGTTTTCTGTGGTTTTATGAAGCATCCATCATTTAAAAGGTCCCTAGCACTCCTAATTCAAACCATATTTTGTTTTGCTCATGAAGAAACCGTGTTGCATATTTGACTTGAGTCCAAACTCTTGTCTTATGTATGCGTGTGACATCTTCAGCATGAATGTACATGTTTTACCTATTAACAGTGGTTCAGTTAAGTTTTAAGATAGAAAATAATGTTAAAGATGAAAGAGTCAGCGAATCAACACCTCCTGGACAGATTACAGAGCTGGCCAGTCGGACACAACCCCAAACCAGTACAGAGGCCCCAAAACAATAAAAGCATGGAAGAGACAAACCAATTCTTCGCATTTCTAACTTTTATTGTAGCTCAAAGGGAAATTTATTGTACAGTATAAGAAAAAATAAAAACGAGACATCGTACATGAGACAGCTCATAAGATCACGTGGCCCACCTGATCAAATAAAGGGGAAATATATAAAACACAAATAACCATCAAAATAACTTTACAACAATTTAAAACAAAAAAACAAAAACAAAATGCAGGTCCAGATGGGGCAAACATAAACTAAAGATACAATTTTGTAATCTTCTTTATCAAATATCTGCTTCCACTGATGCCGTCAATGAATTTCCTCACAACTTGAGTCTTTCACCGTGAGCAGTGACCGTATCCATGATGCTTTTCACTTCGGAACAACTCTATCTCAACCCCAGCAGATAAGCATCACACAGGAAACAGACGGTCAGAGTTGGAAGGACCGGGGTGCGTTGTGTTCTCATAAAAATACAGGCCATTAATATCAACCCCAGAGCTACAGCCATTTCAAATCTGCTTTCTAATAGAAAACCACCCCCACTAAAGGGACGTGGCTGCAAATTCTTAATTCTGCGGAAGAACACCAAAAACCCCTAACTCTATCCCGAATTAGATACAACATGATGAATGATTGGGTTAGGATGTACATTTGGAAAATGAAGCTAATTAACACGGGCTACTATTGAAAGCTCAGGTGTTTTTAAGAAAGGTAACACTTATTGTAAATGAAAGCAAATAAAAAATCTTCAAAAACAGACTCAATTTTCTATTTTATTTAGAGGGATATAAAGGAAATTATACCAATCTTCACAGCAGGTTTGAGGAAAAAGCTAAAAATAAGAACAACATGATAGAAATGCTTGAATGAACACCTCCAGTTAACGGATTTCAGTTTCCACAGTTGATGATTCAGCCTGGTGGCATTCGTCAAAGTCTGTGCTACACTTTAGCTCCATGGTGTAACAGCCGTTAAACAAATTGTGCAAACAGATTGTGACTGTCAAAACAGGAAATGTTTTTTTTCTTTTCTTTTTTTTATAGATCAACTCACAAACTGAGTATTTTTTCAAATATGTCACATGAATTGGTTTTCCACTCACATTTTTCTTTGAAGTGCCCGTTTTCCATTACAAGACATTGCACATTGATTTAATATGACCTATTTCCTGAAAATGGGAAGAATAGATTAAAATGAACTATCTGTAGTGGCTGTACTTCATACTGAACTAAGCAGACGTCCGTTCCTGTGCCTCAATCAGGGGAGCATTGATCGGAGAAGCAGCTTAAAGACCCATTGTGCCTCTTGAGGAGCTGCAGAGATCAACACCTCTGATGGGAGAATCTGCTGCCATGAAAAGTATTAGTGATGCACTCCAAAAAGCTGGTGTTTACGGAATTCCGACAAGAAGTAATCCTGTTAAAAGTTTGCCACAACCTATTATAGTAGCAGTATCACGCTGATAGAATGACCAGAGAATCCGCACAAAATGGTATACATACAACTTGAGGTACTATAGAATAGTTTGGATCAAAGCATACTGTATTGTCTGAGAATGGCCTAATCAAAGTTCAAACCTTAAGACAACTGAGAAATTGTTTTCTTCACAAATCCAACAAAACTTTAGCTATTTTGCAAGAACAAATGGGCAAGAGACACACCCTAAAAGACCTGCAGGTCTAATTGCAGCAAAAAGGGTTACAAGTATTGAGTCATGTGAGATCAATGTGTATGTAGGCCACACTTCTGTAAAAAAATACATTGACATTTGTGGCTGTAGTGGAATACTTGGCATGGCTATGTACAACTTTGGAAGGAGTAAAACCCCCAAAACCTTCAGTTAAAGTAGTCTTTCAGGGAATAAAGGACACATATCAGTTGTTTAAATCCGAATGAAGCTGATTGGGACTACAGACATCTGATCAAGCAGTGAAGACAATGTGCTAGCGAAAGAACAGGCAGATGGTGCCCCCATTCTTTCTGATGAAAGTCTGCTATCACACCCCTCCCTAAAAAAAAGTCAGATAAAAGAGGACATCATGACAAACATGGTTGCTGGGAGGAAACTGGGTTGAGAGCAAATATATTTCAAAGAGAGCTCTTCAAATAATTGTTCAAAGCAGCCTACATCCTTCTTCTACAACTTTTTCTCCACAGTTTTTTGGCGGTGTTGAGATGATACAGCCCATTATTTTTCTTCCAAACTCTTATTACACTAACACGATCAGATAAAGCTTTATTTGTGGAGATCTTAGGTTTAGGGATTTCTGAAGATGAATTAGCAAATCAGAGAGGATTAAAGAAGCCTGGATCCAAGCAGCACAGAGAAAGTCATCAAAGCCAAAAGCCAAAGCATTAGACGCACTTCCTCCAATTCCTACCTTGAAGGGAAAAGTTTTTGTACGTGGTACAGCCTTCTTTTTTTTGACTATTTCTGTCTCAGTGTGTTCACCACATCCTGAGAACGTTTTTCCTGCCATCTGTTAAGTGCAAAACCAGGAAATTGGAGTTTGCCTACTCTCTCCCATTGTATAATGCAGCTGATTTGTGTGCAGACCTTCTGTCATCCCCATTTTTCCAGTGTGGACACTTAAAAGAGGCTTGATGAGTGTTGCACAAACAAGCGTGTGACCATCAAGGCCGGTTGGCGGGATGTGACTCAGTCGGCAAGAAACAAAAACCCAACCCAGCGGTGTTTGAATCCCAAACAAGCCACGGTCACATCTGTGACTTGTTCCTACTCTTGTCCGTCAGGCTGTTAGAGCGAAACATGCCGAGCTCCGAGCACAGGCCAGATGCTTCCCAGAGCTCCACCATCCGTCTTAGCTGGGATAAAAATAAAAAAAAAGACTGTGGGACACAGTATCACCGCTGCAGCTATTTGAAACCTATGAATGGGCTGCAGATGTGTCGACTGCTGCAGCTACAGCGACAAGCGGAACGTGCAGAAAGAGGTGTGACAGGAAGACATAGCTAATGTCAAACTGCTCTGAATATTATGTCCAGATCTAATAGTATTAGGCTTTATTAGTTTAGGATCTCCACGTTTTCTTATTTTACAAGAAATACTGCTTTCACATAAAAAAACGAGTTCTTATGAACAGCTGCTTTGATCATTAATGACTCAGTAGCGAATACTGAAACAGAGCACATGAACTTGTGGCCAATTAGGCTATTTTTGGTTCCCAATTCCCTTTCATGAACAACATGTTAGTCAAGTAAGTTTATTTTTATCAATTTTAAATCCACCAATAAAGTAATTTTAAAAAAGGGACTTTAAAATGATACAATTACTTACTAAGCACAAACAACGAACCAAATATGGAATATATTTGCTATTACTTAAGCAGGTATGTTTGCCTTCCCATCAACTCCAATCTGCTTCACTTTTAGTTTCTTTATGTTAATGAGAATGCATATGTACAGTAGAGATAAATACCAACACAGCAACTGGATTTATAATTGGTTTATTTTGAATATGAGTGTGTGTCAGGGTGTGTCTACAGTAGCAAGTCTCATCTTGACATTCCCTCTGTGAAAAGGCAAGGCATAGGTGCTTTGGCAAAAAATAGTGCTTTCCATGTTAGGTTTGGAGTAACTATTCAAAGTATATTTAGAATATTTTCAGTCAGATTCAGTTGGTAAATAGTGTATTGTTTTCCGGTTTCTCCCGATTCAATCAACTTGTATTAAAGAATCCGTCGTCATGTTGTTGGTTTTTTGGTTTGGTGTACACTGTTGCTGGAATTAAAGAAGTTTTCACTGACGTTATTTTGAACACGTCTATTGCTACTGCTTAGATCCCACCTACATGACCGCAGGAGCAGCATGACGAGCATGTAACATGGAGTCCACTAAATATTTGGTATGAAGTAATTCAGGACTGAATGCAAATGAATTCTAAATATCTTTTTTTTAGAATTTTGTTTGTACAAAATTACCCTAAAGTTTAAACTATTTTATTTTACAACTGTGCTCCAATTCATGTTAGCCTATCGCATACAAAGCCAATAACACGTATCAATGATTCTGTTGGTGACGTGAAAAAGTTTAAGGGGTTTGAATATTGTTGCAAAGCAGGGTATATGCAAAAAGCAGTTTGGTTTTGTCTTTGTGACAAAAAAAGTCAAACAGATTTGTTCTTAAAAGCTGATAACATTAATGGTTGATTCAAAAATGTCCAACCCCCGAAATTTAAAACTAATAAGAAAGAAGAGAATAAGATACATTTTGTCTTTTTTTTGTCAGTTTATTTTTCAACCTTCTTGGGTTAGAGAAAAAATGAAATGGGTTTTCCAGATGTGCCCAAGTCCACTTAAATCCCAAAATACCCCCAATTCCCTTAAGGGTCCTTTAAAACAAGTTTTCTTAGGAGTCAAGTGACAAAATGCTGCTAAATACATAATTCAAATCGCAGAGGCTCCACAGATTTTCCAGGTGTTCTGATTCTTTCTCTGTGATAAAAACTGGAAATGTTTCATATATCTGGCCAATAAGAAACCAACAAGTAGGTAAAACGGAGCCTTGAGGATATAAATGCATAGCAATACAAAACATTGCACCTGATTAAACAAGGAGATAATAAACTGTTATAATACAGTCCTTTTGTCCTTTTAAAAGATAAATGCTGACATTCGTGCATAAACATCTCTATGTGTAAGTCTCTCAGCTTTTTAGTTTCATAGCTTGACTTTTGATTCCGACGACAGCGTAGCATCTTGGAGACAGCAGGGGGTCAAACAGTTGAACCAACGCAGAGAATGATACATCCTCCTACAAGACACACAAAACACATACGCCTTTCACATACACACCGCCTTACAAATGTGCTCATACCCATTGAAAATTTTGACATTGCGTCAGTACAATCACAAACTTGAATTTACTTTAATAGAATGTGATAGATTATGACCTCGTTTGTGAAATAGGGAGAAAAAGATTGCAGGTGTGAAGAGGAACCAGGTAGGCAGGCTGAGGTATGGAGGTAAATGCACATCAAGGTAGCTCAGGAGGAAATAATGATCAAGTGAAAAAAAATGAGCTAAAGGACAAGCTAATTATCAGAAAATAATTAACAAGGAAGAAATAAAGCATAGACAAGGAAATAATAAAAAGTGGAAACACCAAGAAACTCAATGCAACCCAACCCTGGGGATCTCTGCAGCTCATCCAGAGTTACCATGAGATTGTTAATGATTTCCTTGCGTAACTGTTCAGCTTAGCTGAAAAGCTACATTCTGGTCTCTCTGTATAAAGCCATATTCTTTCCTTCATAAGATGAACTGAACAGTGCTATGTGAGATGGACCTCCTTCCTGACCTATTATGGTCTGTTCCCTTGTCTTTATAGATTAGTTGGCTAACTCTTCAACAAAGATATATTTCTAATGTATAACACACTTTTTGGATTTTTATCTGCAAAACTAAATAAAAAAAAGAAGGATTTATTTCCTTAAACTTCAAAATTCTGCACTAATGCGTGTTGGACTATCACATAAATAAACGTCTGGCGAACCACTAGAAATACGTCAACTTCATTGCGCCGAACATATTTGTTCCGTACGATGTTTATCCCAGAGAGTATTCAAAAAGATGGACTGGAAGTGAACACCTGTTTGTGTCCAAGAACATTGTCTGCGTTTGTCTTGTGTACAACTGAAGCACCAGAAAACTCACCGAATACCTCAATCTCTCTGTTTTAGGGTGTATAAATTTGGCGTCGCATGCTTCAGAACACATCATCACATGGATTACATTACTGTACATCCATCACCACTGTTTTCCTCCTCGAGGGACAGCCTTCAGTGCAGACCAGTGTTGTTGATGTTACGTAGTTTGATTACACGACCCTAATGAGGAAGTCCATCTGACACATTAACCACATGTAATCACCACTTCAAAGCGTTTGGGTACTTCCTATCTCCTCATGATGACTCAGAGCAAAGATTAGCTTGTTGTGTTTGGCTGCAGCAACACAAGACTGTAAAACTGAAGGCTGCATTCAATTTGGCTGACACCTATATTAATGTCAGGGGTCCTGATTTCAGCTGACATCTCTGTATGTTCGCTTTAATCATTGGGGAGGCATACTTCAAATCCCCAATCAACGAGCTGTAAGAGCCAATCACAAATGATGAGTCCGGCTGAAACGTAATAGAAGGAAATCTTTAAGCTGCGGAGATCATACATGGAGCACTGCTTGGGTGATCAAATCATTTGGGTTTGTCGTGACATTTTCATGTCATTTTTTTAGACTCATTGTTAATTTTTTAAAGTATATCCAAAGATCTGGAAAAAAAGACCACTTTAGAAAATGTAGATCTTTGAATCATCACACTGACTGCTGGGTGTCCTTGCTTGTGCAATATTTATACTGGTTTCATGTGCAATGTGAAAACTGAAACAAACTCCCAAATTTACAGTACCCTTCACACTTCATGGCACTGTGTAAAAGCCTAGAATATATTACGCTCTTATTGCGTTAACATAATTTAACACTGAATGCATTGGAGATAACCTCCAGTACTATTCTGACCAATGTGTTGTTGCAGCATAAACCTGGGTCCTCAACTACAATTCTTGCTCTGCCTATATATAAGGCAGTTACTTACTTTCCTACAGCCTTTTCATGTGTAGTAGGCATTATGTTCTTTCTCATTTTTAAGATTGGCTAAGAGAAAATAACTTTAATGGCATATTATATTTATACCAACTTACAACAGGAAGTAATAAAATATATCGAAGCAGGGGATTTTGTTAGCCTAAATGTACTTAAATTAATGGTAACATTATTGTATTTTAGTACTTATTTCAAGTGATTTTACATATCTATACCAGGGAATCCTATGAATGCACTTTATTACCAGACAAAGATAACAAAGACACATGAAATGGAGTTTTGAAATTATTTCTTACGAATAAAAACTATCTGAAATGTGTCAGGAATTAACTCTAATTAAACACATTTCTTAGGAAGCAGAATTCAAGCCTAACGTCTGCCTGACCTGCAGAATTAAAGGGTTAGATGTGGTGTAAGCTTGATGGTCTTGGCTTGCTTTGCTGCGTCCGGACCCGGAAAACTAGCTGCAATTGATGGAACTACGAATAACTGCTCTAAGAGAAGGGTCTGAAGAGAATTTTTCTGCCCATCAATTTGAAACCTGTAAGCGAATTTGGGGTTAGACTGCAGGACAGTGAGCCAAGCCAACCAGTCATTTTACCAGGGAATGACTCAAAAACCCCAAACAAAAATCAGCAAAATGAAAGCTTTGGATGTTGTCCAGGGGTTACCAACATGCATGTTGAAATGTATCTGTTAATCATTGATATTTATAAGCAATTAACATGATCAGACAAAGCATATTAATTTTCACTAGTATCATATAACTAAAGATAAATATTATACTGTGTAACATACGGGTAGTCCTTCGTATTACAAAGCACCTTTTAAGTAGCTCTCATTATCAAAAAGGTTGGTGACTCCTAGTCTAGTCAAAGGGATGAACTTTAGCAGGTTGTTCATGCAAACAAACTCCTATATAGTTAAATTAAAGCAATTCTACCACAACAGTGGGCCAAAATTCACCCAATACAAAGCAAAAGAGTCTGTCAGAAATCCCAAAGATCTAATGTTTTGTATAACCTTGGTTTATTTGAAACTACAACTTTTTTCTTTATCAAAGGAATTAGACTATTAAAGAATGCAAAGTATTTTTACCCGATAAAGCCTTAAATGCTTGATTAAACAAAAAAAGTTAAAATAATTTAAGGTTTATGTTTTATACACTGGACTACTCAAATGGCTGGGTTTTTACAGCTGAGAAAGCCCAAAGTTTGACCATATGGTGTTCTGTTCCGTCTTTGATATAAGGACAGCTCTCAAAGAGAGAGAGAGAGACACATCTTTTACCTGTTCTTTGAGGTAACAGAGACGATCCAGTAGAATCAGACCCTCAATGCATGGAGCAAGGGTCACCTTCAACTACAGAAAGGAAGACATAGAGAGAAGTTGCTTTTACTTAAATGATGTTTTTGATATGGTAAAAACTGTTCATGAAAGCTACTCCTTTTAGTCTATTTCTTGTTCTGACATTAAACATAAAACAGCTCTGTGACTTGTGTTCCAGCCTGTTGCTAGTGAGCGACCCCCCCCAAGAAAGTTTGTGTTTAATGTCGGAGAGTAAATTTGTATTGTGGCTGACACCATAATTAGCAGCCACAGGGGGAAAAAAAGAAACAGGGCTCGGTTTCCTCCTCAGTTCAACTTTAGTCACGTTATTCCCCACAGTTCTATAATTTATTTACAATTTGCAGGAATTAAAATGTTTTACACTACATTCCCTGAATTTATGTGGTAGAAATTGTACCACGTTGAAGACAAAAATAAGCCCCGAGATGCCATCCAAGATGTGAATGGTTGCAGGCTTCCTGAACATTTTCATGTCACAATTCCATACTTTTCCAGGCTCAAATGACCAATTTCATTCAACCAGTCATAAAGAATAAATACAATATTTGTGATAGATATTACAACAGTTTAATGTCTATAGGCTTTAATGTCTAAATAGCTTGATTTAACCCAGTGGGGGAGTAAAAGAAAAATATATTATCTGAAAACAGCCGAAAAACCTTCATATGACAATATTTAAAACAAATTTCAGACTTCCCCAATCTGCATTGGAGCCCCTGGTGTCAACTAAAGTGTACTTACCATGTTAAAGGCATGCATCTCTTCCATTCGTACTTTGTATGTGTCATGGTAGCTCTGAATGTCATTGTCACAAAGCTGGAGAGGAAAAATAAGGGTAGCGAGTCAAACAGAAAGGGCATGAAATAAGCAGCTAAAAGAATAATAAAAACAGAGAGGGTTTGGAAGAAGACAGAAAGTGAGAGTTGTGCAATCTTAAAGGTTTTTTAGAACTTGTGAGAAAAGTATTTCAGATAGAAATACGTCATCCCATTCTGGGGCGACCAGACGTTTGCCTGGCAGCCTTACGGACCATGACAGCATCTTTATAGCTTGCTGAAAGAATACCTCAGTTCCTACAGATCTAATCTCAACCTGGTGGTGAAAATGTAAAATGGATGTTTATGGTATGTTTCCAGCAGTTTGTTTTCTGGAAGGTGTTGTAAGATGAATGTAATATTCTGCATCTGACCTTTGAGTCATCCAGCTCCAATCTGCGCAGGGCTCGGCGAACGTAGTCCACGAAGGATTCTGCTTTGGAATAAACATTTCCAACCCGCTTTTCGCTGTGGAACAAACACTTTATTTCTCAGTTCAGGCACGGTCAAACAAACAACCTGCCACTCCTTCAACCTCCCAATGTGTCGCCAATTTAGCTTTAAATCACACCTTGGAAATCAAGCCCTGCCAAAGGGCTTAATAGTGATGAATAGGTTCTGTCTAGGGGGAAGTAATGGATATTCAATGCTAATGCATGTCGTTAAACTGAGATTCTGAGGGCAGGAAGGGCTCAGTGTCTTTTAGGAATATTTGATCTTGTCTGCAGCATAAACATTTGATAAGGACTGAACTGAGGTCAGCTGTATTTCCTCCAATTGTTCACTCGGAAGCTGCACTTCCGCACAAACGGAAGATGTGAACTTTTAAAGGCATAAAATAATAGCTCTTTGGAAAGACTTGCAAGAAATATGCTTCGATATTTATCTTTCATTTGAACTATACAAATTGAACTTCAGGCCTAACCCATAATCTGTTGTTAGGTTAAAACATATCCAAAGCAAACAGTCCTAAAGAGGAAGTGGCAACATACCATATCTGTGGATATTTACAGCTCTAACTACTAACCAGATATAGTAGTCTAGCTGAACCTTTCTGTGTTATTTAGGAAAAGGACCTCCTTAAATCCTCATTTTCAAAGTTTTATGAACTAATCAGAAGACAAATCAAAGCTTAAAATATAAAGATATGGTCCGAAAAAATAGAAGTCAAAGCTACAGGATAACTTAGGGACAAAAAATTATATTATGCATCAAGGTCACTTGGGTTTTACAGAAAATATTTATTTGCGCTTAGCATGCGTCAATACCTGCAAAATGAAATTAGGCCAATTCTGCTGCTTTTGGTTAGGCCTGACAAAATGACTGGTAGTCATTTAGGTGGTTAACACGTGATTATGGGGTAATCAGAATCACTTGTTGACCAAATTTCAGCCAATTAAGTAATTGGAAATTAATAAATGAATGTATATTGTTTCCCTTTGCAGGTCAGGGACCGTGCCACAGGGACCACTAATAATAGGACTTGATACTGATGGGGAAAACTAGGAACTATAGAATCTGTAGAAAACAGCAGGGAACACACCAGACAGGTGAGACCTATACAAAGATCACAACTGCACATGATCAGATGAGACCACGTTTAAACGTTTTATTCCTACTGTGGCGGTGTTGGATAGCACTACCATTGCAAAGGTAAAGCACGGATTCACTTTGTCTGACAGGAAGTCTGCTATGGTTTTGGAATGCTTTCAATTTGAAGACCACTAATCTCGCTCACTTTGAGGTCAACTTCCTGAAGTCAAGTACCACTGAGGGTACACATGATGACAGCCTAATGACTTGACCTTGACTGAATTCCCTAATATTTCACCTCATTTGGGAAGAACAGTGTGCTAAAGATGAAGGTGGAAGTGGACTAAAAATTGGTTCGATTTGACTCCATTTGCTTTGTAATTTATTTAATCTATATTAGTTTGTAGACAGATGTATGCGCTCTGAAGTATGAATGTTCAAAACCTTAACAATGCATGTCACCCTGAACACACTATTCTAATGATGCTGTGAATGTTTTTCTTCATATGCAAGCCATGCTGAAGGACCTTTTTTTTACACTTTGCTGGTCTACCTGTCACATCAAATCCAAGTAAACTACTCTGATGTCTGTGGTTGCAACGTAACACAATGAAAAGAACTCACTTTTCGAGCTACTGGCTAGCTCCTTTTTTTAACTAAGCTTGTTTATGGGGAGCCTAAGTCACGCTCTTCTACTTCCGGTCCATGGGTCCCCTGATGCCAAAAAAAAAAAAGAATGAGAGTCAATGGGGCGATAAAAGTTATTTTCTGATCCGGTTTGAAATGCGCCGTGGATCGAACATATGATGTCCGTTAATCTTATAAAACAAATTTTCATGCAGAGAAAATTTTGATTTTCAACCGGAGGCAAAAGTTACTTTAGGCTTTGTGTGAAAATGTTTAGCGGACTACAGGTGTAGAAAAAGGAGAGCGAGTGAGGTCGTAGCCTCAAGGCTGAAGAAAGGAGCATTAAACACGGAGAAAAACATTATAAATCTGACCTTGTGGAAAGTGACAGCTATGTCGTGGATGAAGCAGTCAGTGGAGTGAGAGCCAGCATGGAGGAGAAGCTCTACAAGCTCTTGGTGAGTGTTTTACGCGCTATAGCTAGTGCTAGCTCCCGTTAGCCAAATGGCGTCATATATGCGACTTCTGATTTGTAGGCATTTTAAATGCAAATTTTTACAATCAAATAAATCCCAAATCACTGGACAAGCACATTCGAATTATACATCATTAGTTATCATTAAGTACAACATATGTGTGATTCAGGACGTAAGACAAAGAGGAACAGAAAATAACTTTTATCGCTTTATTGACTTCCATTCATTATTTTTACGGTTTGGGGACCCATGGGCCGACGGGAAGGGGAGGAGACTTAGGCTTCCCATAATGATGAAAGTATTGAATGTTAGCAATGACGCCATCAGGGGGTGGCCTGTGGTGGCCGTGGCCACCCCTAGCTGACTCCTGGCCACCCCACTGGCCATTCTAAATTTGAGTTGTATTAGTTATGTATTTCATCCCTAACACATAGCCAGGCAGGCAAATTGCGCAAGACCTTCAATCGCACACAGTAGCCAAGCTCTCTGGCCCGCCCCTCCCGCTTTTGCGCACTTATACCGCAACAGCTCAGGCAAGCCGCTCCAGACCCCCAATCGTAGCAAGCCCTCTCCCCCGCCAGCAGCGCACCTCCTCCCTCCCTGCTGTTGCACGTTCAACTCAGCGCGTGCCTGTGGTTAAACAATTTTAAAAGTTAAGAGTTCAGAAACAAATAAAAAAAGCTAACGGTAAGTAGTTAAATCCAAAATATTCGTTAGTAAAAGAGTAAATATGTGTCATAACTTATGGTAAATGGTTACAGTGTACTGTTACGGCAGCTTTTTGATGTTTTTATGATACATTTTGACAAGAGTATCAAGCTAACGTCGTTAGTTGGTGCATTATGTCAGTTTTCAGACAATGAAGAGAAAATCCACTGACATATTTCATTATTTTAAAATTTGAGTAAAATAGAATGCAGGAGAGCAACAGAGGCTTAGTGAGGAGGAGCTGGAGGAGACCACGGATAGTCAGCAACATTGATCAAAGAAGCGCGGCAGGAGTTCGACATGTTGCTGCACCGACGGATAAAGTTAAAATTGTGGCCCTAAAAATGAAATTGATAGCTACCCTAGATGGTAACATCATCTGGAGAAATCAATGTTTTGTTTAATGTGTTTCCAATTAATTACAAATCATGACATAATCACTTAAAGCTTTGTGAATCATGGTTTTTAGTTCATGTTTATAGTTTTACTACTCTAAATAGAAATAACTATAGGCCATTAATACAGCTAGAACTGATAATTATGATAGGAGATTATTATTATTTATACTATTCAATCAGAATACCTGATTTTGACTCTCTAAGCCTCCTAAAATCGAGAATAAAATAAATTAGATTAATTAGAAAATAGAGAGTACATTAAAGTTGTTGGAATCTGCTTTTCCCCAGTAACTTTTTTGTTTGTTTACAATAAATGTACACCTCAAGCCAAATATGATTGCAAAAAAAAAGTAATAATTTTTGTGCAACTCAAAATGTTAACTGCACATTATTTCACTAGTAACATTAAATATAACACAATAAACCAAAGTATATCAGTAGGAGTTTCCTTAAGTCTTTATGATAGTATTAGGTTGGTTACGACAGTAGAATAAAATCCTGAAATTATAGTTTTGGTGTGCCACCCTCAAATTTTAAGTGGCCCCATCTGGCGACCCCTATGACAAATTTCTGGAGGCACCACTGAGATAATTGTCTGTTATGACACTGCTAACACGGGAGAAACTGTATCTGGTAAATTTCTAAAAGCACTGAAACGATGAGCACATTTTTAGATGTCAATATTTTCATCATCGGTACGTTCTAGTATTTCTACTTTAGCTGTA
The DNA here is from genome assembly GCA_028564705.1 of Apricaphanius iberus. Taxonomy (NCBI): domain Eukaryota; kingdom Metazoa; phylum Chordata; class Actinopteri; order Cyprinodontiformes; family Aphaniidae; genus Apricaphanius; species Apricaphanius iberus. Next base: position 1,125,453 of record JAPXFQ010001903.1, on the reverse strand, counting down.
CTTGTTTATTTCTTTAATGCTTTAAAAGATGATTGTCAACACTTCTAATTTAATATTTGTTTCAAAAGAGTTATTTTCAACTCTAAGGTCTGGTATAATTCATGGCCCGCTCCATAACTGACTACATATGGCTTTTGTTTGCACGTCTCGGTTCATTTGAACTTAAACAAACCAGAAACAAAAAGTTTTCCTTTTTGGTTCAGTTCAGTAAAAACAAACTCTTTGGACGGCTTTGAAAGCTTAACGCCTGCTCTGCTCTGCATCGTTCTCACAATTTCAACTGTTGCTGTAACCATTAGTCAGGAAAAAAATGTCCCAAATTGCTCTGTGTTACCTTTTATAGGAGCTGTAGTGGTCCCTCAGAATAACATGAAGTACTGCTCTGAAAAACAAAGACTCCATCTGAATCTGGAGAAATAGAGAAAAAAACAAAGCGGTTTACTGTTTCCCAGCATGTGCTCAAGACGGTGGATGAATATTTCGGACACTTTCTTAACCTGAATGCAACACTAGCAAGCAATCAAGACTGGTTCTGGATCCCTGCCTAGGCTCCAGCAGTAATAATCAATCTTTCAGTGATTGCATTAATATTTATAAACATTCCATATTAATGGCAGCGGGTATCATGTATCGGAATTGGCCCGCAACCTCTTAGCTCCATGTTTTGAATAAATACACCAAAAGTCAATTAAAGACTTAAAACAACAGCAGAATTAATGGAGTGATTGTTTAAATGCATGCAGGAGATCTACGGCAATGATAAAGCAGCATGGGAGGTTATTAATTGCGCATGCTTGTGGTTTGAAATGAGCTGATGGATTTGTTTAAGGACAAGTAATGAAAGATTCGCTAAACATGTTTTCCTTCTTGTGTCACAGTGACTTTTAGTTTATTATATTGAAAATGATGAGTGGGAATGCTTTACTTACACCCTGGCCAAGTGTGACTCTCTCCAGTGCCTGTTTTGTAGAAAAATAGAAAAATTGCTTTAATGAAGTGTGTTCTGTTCAAGAAAACTTTATTTATGCCAAAATCAGAAAAGGAGAAAGAGATTGCTAAATAACCTAATCTTATTTTTAAAAGGAGGGAATACAAACACATTATTCATTATAAAGAAATTAAATTAAATTTCATGTCTCATCACCAGTGTTAGAAATTGACAGGTTAGCATAAAAAAGATTTGTAAATGAGACTTTCATTTATTTTAAAATATATCTCAATATATATGGTTCAACCAACTGGTTGTTACAAGGTGGAGTGCTCAAAACAAACTCTGCTGTAGTTCTTCAATAATTCATCAATTCAATGCATCTGACACTCAGCATGATGTTCCCACCACCATGCTTTAACAGTTGGCTTGGTGGTTTTAGGTTTAAAATCCTCATCTTAACACATCCATGACTCTAAAATGTGTATGTAGATTTTTGTAATACAAAGAAATGAGACTGTAATATGTAACATATTATGCTAAATGCAATCAAAAATTAATCAAATCTGTTGGAATAAAAAAACATAACGCAAAAGCTACCCTAACCTGGACCAGTAAAAATGCGAACCATAAACCTGAAACTTTATAGAAGGAGTTTTTTGACTCATTTTCAACAAAAAAGTATTCTTTATTTAAAATATTCTTATTTCATAATCAGCATAACACAGCTAAGCTGTCTCCCAAAATGATGCCTTACAAAGTAGTTTGAAGTATAAGCAGAGGAAAGATCATTTCTCTTTGTCATTTTGGATGGGCCCCTTGTAAATCTGAGCATACTAGACTCTGTATTCCCAGGGGTTTCCATGGTAATTGTCCGCTCAGAATAGTTTGGCTTGTATCAAACTTACTCAGGTCCTTCCTGCTGCCACATTTCTCTTCACTTACCAGCCGATAGACTTCAGGACTTTTACCCGCAGCCACATAACACAATAATTACAAAAGAATTAACTTCATATGTGGGTGATGAAAACCGTCCTGGCTCGTCATCCTTCCTTATTTTCAGCTTGAGGGTTTTGCTAACAAAGACATGCCTGACAACACATATTTCTCTGTGTCATCGCACTCACCAAACATGCTGACATCCTAGCATTTCTGCCACAGAAACAGGACTGATCGCAGAGGTACTGACTCAGGGGGAAACCACACGCAGTCTGCAAAAGTTTCTCTGTGAAGGGACAGACGTAGATAAACTCAGCGTTTGCTGACTGAACATTTGGGCTCTCTGAAATAGTTTTCAGCTTGCATCTGTGCATATCTGTGTCGTTTGAAGAGATCCTGAATACTGATACTTGTCTTTAGTTGGTAATAGACGTGACAGAAGAAGAAAAATCATATATGTCAGCTTCAGTGTATTTTTATCCGGATTTACTGTGACACACCAAGATAAAGTTACTAATCACTGTAAATTTGCAGGTGACATGTCACAAACTTTGCAAAATGTTCAAGTAGAACTCTTTTACAAGATACCGTCACTTCTGTTACTACACAATGACGAGTTTTCATTTGCAGCATTATAAAGCGGTGATTTATTTGCTGCAGTTAATACATGACGTATCTTAGCACAAACACAAATATTAATGCATTTCAGTCACAAGCTGAAAGTCAATGTTATAATCCACTTGATTCTACATAATGTTTTCCAAATGGAATCAATATTCAGGCTTAAGAAGGGAAAGCAGTTAACTTAATTTTGAGTGCAAATGATTTGTTTGCATTGATTTTTCTGCAGAAATTGCTAACTTTTGCAAACTGCTATCATGCTTTCAAACTTGGAATTAAAAATCTACATATCCTACCTGAGGTGTATAACATTAAAGGGAATGCATTATAAATCTGCCTTAAAAGCACAAACAATTCACAATTATGATGCACATGACCCGAATTAAAATTAATCAGTTACAGAGAAATTTCCTATATAAGAAGAGCCTACAGTGGTTGTGAGGTTGTAGATGGCCTTAGCACTATGAACCACATATTTCTAACCAAGGGAGTTTTAAAAGCATGCATAATTATAATTCAGATGGGAGGGTAGCGTGTGTTACTATATGACAGCCTGACATCCTTCTCATGTCATTTCTAAAAGGGGTCAATGACTGAGGGCAAGGAACAGTGTATGTAAGAGGATGGAGTTTAAGGATTTATTAATATCATGCTACTTTCACGTAAGGTTGTGGTCAGGTTAAACTGTCCTGGACATGCAGTAACTTCCCCTTCTGATCAGCATATGACCTGCTGACAAAGAGACACATGCTTAGAAACAAATGAAAAGGAGACGCAGATGCAAAGCATTATTAGTTTATTTTTGGCTCCATCCATTTTTCAAACCGCTTATCCTAAAGGGGTCGCGGGTCACACTCATACGTAAGGACAATTTAGAGAGACCAACTAACCTAACAGTCATGTTTTTGCACTGTGGGAGGAAGCCAGAGTACCTGGAGGGAATTCACACATGCATGGAGAGAACATGCAAACTCCATGCAGAAAGACTCTGGGTCAGGATAGGAATAATTTTCACAAGTGCCAGTATGTTAGGGAATGGGATGTTTTGGCGTATTTCCATTTACCTGCGTCCGTTCCGAGCCGACCCCAGCCAACCCCTTTTTTCACACTATCTCTGCCTTGGTTCCAAGCATGCCGAAGCAACCCGAAACTGATTGGTCCGGTAATATGATATCCCTCTCACTCCTATGCAGCAGTGGTAGCCGCTGATTGGTCTGGAGTTGTTTGTTTGTTTGTCTCACAGTAAGCTATAGTTTAACGTTTCAAATAAGCAGCACACTGCAGTTAACTGCAAGCAGCCTAATATAAAAAAAAAAAATCAGTGTGAGTCGCGAATTAAATAAGTTTTAAACAACGTGGGGAACTTGTTAGTATATATGCCATTGAATCCATGCATTTCATTGTGTTCTCATGGTGGCTGAGTGGTTATGCTGCATTCCATTTGTCTCGGATACTCGGGCGTCCGAGTCGCTGTACACGAGAACATGACGTAATTCCCCACTAAAAGCGTTCCAGTTTGTCTCACTACACTCCGAGTCGGAAAGAACATGGAGGCTTTGAGGGCAGCAGCTGTCGAGGGGCAGGCTAGTCATTGTTATTCTATTGAATATAATAAGGTGATCAAAAGTATTCCACGGGCTCTGATCCACGTAGTCAAGAAATCCATTTCAAAACTTTAAATAATATTTACCCATCGTACCTATTTATTCAAACTAGATTCAATTTCAATGCTGAACAATGTTACCAATGCAAACAAGAGGATGAATAAGCTAAACATCTCTTCTATGAATGTGGTAAAATTATGGATCTTTGGAAATCACTTCAGGAATGGCTTAACTCTAATAAAACTAATATAAATAATTTATGGTTGAAGATATTCTGTTTGGAATAATACTAAAATATAAAAAAGCTGAATTCGTAATTAACAATTTTGTAATCATTACAAAAGTTTTTTAAACATAAATGCCGATGCACCAAAACTCCTCCTACCTGGAATAATCTAAAAAAATGCAATTAAATTGCTATTGAGATCTTTAAATAAAGTGTCTACAAAAAATGCAACAAAACTATATTATTTCATAAAGAACACACATTTAAATCCCCTGTAGGTTGTTTATATAATGTGCAAGGTTTTTGTTCTGACTAAAATTCCCCTTTTCAATCTGTTTGAATTATACACATCAGTTTTTATTTTATTTGTTTTCTTTTGTTCGTCTATTTTTGAACGTTTCCTTATGTTTGGCTGATGTTTGATGATGATAAGTGACTACAAATCTCAGGGTTATGACAAGCACACTGACTTTGGAGTTATTGGTGTAATGTGTTATTTCAATTGTTTTGAATTGTAGTGGTACTTAAAATTTCTAAAAATAAAACTAAAATTGTTATCGTTGGCGACATAGTATCTTCAGCAGACCAGCATGAAAAACAAACCTGTAAATTGTATTGCACACACAGCAAGGCTGCGCGATATATAAATTGGTGACAGGATTAAAGCAGAAATGTAGTCAAGTGTGTAAGAGCATTTAAAAACGACATTGAAATGACCAACGTAGTACAAATATAAAGAAAATACAACTCAACTACGGCCGGAGCCATCTTTGTTCCCCAAGCTGCTCGCTCTACTCTGTCTACCATCCAGAGATCCGAGTTGGAGCTAAAAATTTCCGACCCAATGGGGACGTGTCTCAGTGAAATGACCCGAGACAACTGCGAGATTTCCGACTCGGAAAAGTTAACTGGAATGCAGCATAAGTGCTATTGACTCCAGTTCGGTAGGTCCAGGTTCACAGCCCGCTACTGCAGTGCTTCAGGTCTTTCGTACAGTAGGTTCAGGTTCACATATTTTAAAAATATATATAATTTATATTTTATTTTTAAATTGTTTTGATTTTGTATTTCAATAAATGAAATCAAAAACACAAGTTAATGGCAGAGCAGTACTTTTAATTTGAGATTTTTCAATGCAGTAATTCTTCTATTTATTTTTGTGTCATACCCGATTTATTTTTCATAAGAAGAAATTGCAAGTGATAACAAATATTTTCAAAAACCTGCTTTTATTGCAAACGCCCTGTCCTGGAGCTGACTTGAATTTAACGTCCGACTAAAAACAAGCTGCAAAAGTATCCTTGTAAAACAAAATGGCTAGATTGACATCCCTCTGAGCTATGGAGGTCCAAGTAGTACATTGGTTAAAAAATATAATCCTTTTTTCAAAAAAATTAAATCTTCAACAGAAAAGAGGCATTTTCCTGGAGCTTTTGTTAAGCTAAGCCCGCCCACGTCCTCGCCCACTACAGTTCTTTTGAGATGGTAATGGTAACACAACCTACCCGTTCCAGGCTGTACTTACCAGTTCCAAACTGTACCGTTCTAGCCCTAGTGGAAATGGGGCATTCAACACAAAAATAAACTACTTTTTACGTCAAAGGTTCAAATTTGTTAGGATAACAAGAAGCGTTAAATGCTGTTGTTCATCTCTTTAACATATAACTGTTGGTGGATCAGATATATCTGGCAGCAAAAGACGGCAATTGGTCAACAGCATAAATTCCAAGGTTGCAGTTTCTTGTAGAGTGTTGCTAGTCTGCAGCGGCCACAGGATCAGAAGTGAATCAAGGACTAACCGAGGATAAATGGGAAAAAAATGGCTCTAAAATGGTTTGAGAAAAGGAGTGAGTTTGTGATATTGGCTTGGTATCCAAATTCCTAAGATCTCAATCCAACCTAGCATCTGTGGGATTTTCTAACTTCTTGGTGCCAGATACCACAGCACACCTTCAGTGGCCTAGTGGAGGCTGTGCATAGAGGAATCACGGCTGTTTTGGCAAAAGAAAGGTAGAACAATGCAGAATAATCCAGATGTTCTTCATGTTTTGCTGAACTGCTGCAAATCCAATGAAAAAACTCATATCTCTTCTCTCCAGTGAACGCAGGTATTGTTGCTGTTATAGAACACCATCCTGATCCCACATGACGTGTTCTCTGTAGATAATACATTTATAAGAATTGCATAGATTCCAAACCAGCAGCTTAAATAAACATAACCGCCAGTGCGATGAAGCATTTCAGCTTTCTAATTCCTTCTCAGGATAGGGTGGGCCACCATGGTAGCTGGCCTGCAGCCCACGCTGCAGGAGTGGGTGAAGAATCGTAGCTAAAAAGAAAAGCATGGAAAGAATTCTTCTTAATTGGTTGTCACGGTATCACTTGCTGCTCCTGGCTTCTGATGTCAAGACCAGCTCTGATGACATTAGTTTGGAAAGTCATGCTCCTAACAAGGTGATGTTGGGAGAGACTGATGTAACAGTATGAGGGAACAAGTAGACATTTTCATACCTAGAAAGTAAGATGAGTCTTTCTCATGTGCAAAAGATGATTAATTTGCCAGTTACGATTAATTCCTTCACACAAAGAAGCTGCAGAATGTGTTCCTTTCAGTCAGTTCCCTTTCTAAATAAAAATGGTTTTAAAACATTTAACTTGCAGCAGCCATCCAAAAACCGTAAACCCATGTAAGGACTCCAACAGTTGACTTTTGGAGCTCAACATGATCTGCAGATTTGGAACGTGGCTCAAGCCCTTGACTCTCAGTGGAATATTTGACTTATTTCCTACAAAATCCGCAATGAAATGTTTATGTGGCTTGTGTGAATAAGAGAAGGTGATTGTTCGGCCATAATATGATGAGAGTACCGAAGCTCGGAGTTAAAACTGCACCAAAACATGACCACAAAGGCAAAAAATGCTAACTTTAAAGGTTGAATATGGATAATTTTCATAAAAAGCTATATATTTTTTTTAAATACATCCAAAATTATATTGGAATTAAAATATAATAAAATGTTAATTTTTAAGGGGAACGGCAATGACATTAGGTTTCCATTTACCAGCCAGTAGCGGCCGCCATTAGGGGTTGACAAATAAGGTCTCTATGTTCCAACAATATGATCGGCACAGCTCGCCTGGTACTGGGAAAAATGAAGGAGTTGCTGGGTCTAGCAACTGTTTCAGGGCCCCGAAGATATCGTTATCTGTCTCAGGAGAGGAATGACCAGAGAAGAGCAGAAACTAGATTAAATTTAGGTTAAGCCTACACCACATGGACCCACATAAAAAATGTCCATGGCATTAAACACACAAATAAACAGCGACTTTCCTCCGGAATCGGTAAACTAACTCACTTGCTAACTTGGCTAACATTAGCTGACATTTAAACTCCTCTAAAATGCATTCCTCACTTGACACAAACTGGCAGTGAGCCAGGCAACCCAACGGCTGGAATATTTTTTCTATTGTTTTAAGTACAACCTAGGCAAACTAGATGTTGCTATCATTTTCCTTTTCCGTATCCAACCTATAAGTTCTCTTTAGAATCTTATATTACATATTAGCAAAGTCAGTGCAGCTAGCATTGCTTAGACAGTTGTCCCCATGAAAAGAATGTAAACTCTTCCCTTGTAACCTTTTCAAATCTAGCATGGTCCATGTAGACAGAAGACAGATGTTGATAACTATTAAACTTACAACTAGTAAAACTTGTGCTTAATTTTGCTTTACTTTTGTCTGCTAAACTTCTAGCTTGCTGTTCATCTCCTGCAATCTCAATGAAGGTTGATAACAGTTTTCATATTTGCCTCTTTTTCTGGCTTTAATTAGTTTGACCCAATTGACCCAACAAATTGAAAAACTTGAGTCTTTCACAGTCAGTAACACCATCAACACTAAAGAGTGTTGCCTTGAGCATGACCAAGGCGAGCTTAGCATGACTTGATCTTGACCTGTCTTATAATAAAAAAAATTTTGACCGTATAACATTGATATTTTGGATTTAAGAAAGGCTGTTTCTGATTTACCGTTGTCATTATGATTTTGGTGTTTTAAATGTAAAATGAACAGTTTATTTTTACATTGTGGTTATAAATATAATTTTTCCTTTTGAAATTCTTCTTAAAAAACTTGATCAAATAGTTCTGTGTTTCGATATCATTTTGTAGCTTTATGAGGGGATCAAAGCACTGGTTGGTCCTGGGCGTTTATTTAGATCTCTGTTTGGTGTGTTTGTTTGTGTGTGTGTGTGTGTGTATGTGGTTACCCTCTCCGTCCGGGTTAAACTCCTCAGACAGAAGGTGATAGCAGCAGCCCACGCCACAGACGGCGGACAGCTCCGGCTTCGCCACAAACATTCTCAGAGTGCTTGCAGCCAAGTCCCCACAAGTGTGCAGGCCGACCATGACGGCTTCCTGGAGTTCGGAGAAAACACGCGGGGAAAATGAGAGAACAGAAGATGAGGCAGAGGGGGACGGGAGAAGATCGATGGAATAATTTATTGATGATGACATGCTGTAGATTCAGCATGGCAGCCACATTCCTGACTAGCTCTCCACTCCAGCAGCAGGAATTTTAGAAGCTGTTGTGGGAATCAAGTCAGCTATCAAACCATATGGTTCCTCTGTCTGACAGACATTAAATTCATTCTTAAAACGTTTGTTTTTTTCCACCTCCTTACCTCCAGCTCGGTGATGAGCCTTCTCAGCTCGGTTTCTGATGTGACATAAGATGTGAGCGGTGAAAACACACCATCGGTGCCCTCTGCTCTGCTCCGAGCTTTCTTCTCCAGGTTCTCTCTCTTCCTCCGCTCCCTCTCCTCCATGCTAAGCTGACCTGGAGGAACTCTGGGGGAAGGAGGCTGAATCACATCTGCTGACAGGGCACTCAGAAAGAGCTCCCCTGCTTCTGAACTTAGCTCCGACTCAGGTTCTGCTGCCGGGTTGATGTGAGAAGCGCTGACTGACACCCCCTCTTCCTGCTGAGACCCACTTCCCGTTAAAGCCTCCCTAACCTGATTCAGAACAGGTCGGATTTCTACCATCTCCTCCTCAGGCGTGGACGGGGCCTCCGCTTGTGTCCGTGCTGCTTTTGAGTGTTTCTGGTATGCTCGTGAGAACTTCTTGAGCTTTCTGTTCCTCTCCTGAGCACCGTGGGTGTTAATGCTGGAGGAATCTATGCCGAACACCTGGAGGCCGTACCGCAGCGACAAGAAGGAGCTTAGGTAGCCCTTTCCTGAACCCAAATCTATCACCTGAAATATAATTGAGTTTTAAAAAAACGTGTGTAAAAAATCTTATGGCATTTTTACACTTCAAGTCGCCAAAGAAAAAAAAATGTCAATGTTATTAATGCTACTATACCTGTTTGACTCCACAATGCTGGGCCAAGCAGGCCACCACCTTAGACATGCACTGGACTTCATGGGATTTCTTCGAGTTCATAAACTCATCTGGCTCCAGTTCATTAGCTGTGTTTCAAAAAAAAAAAAATAATGCTTGTTAATTTTTTCAAGAAATTCTAACTAGAATGTTGCCTTAGGCCCCTAATCTGTACAACAGTCATTATTTGAGCTGAACTTTCCTGAACAATCCTCTACTGGTTTTATATTCTAACAATAAAGCAGCGTAAAGGTGAATTCTCTCCTACCGATCTCTGCAGACTCGAACTTGAGGCTCCGCAGCAGCTCATCCCTGCTCACACACACTCCCAGGCCAGGAAGGGATTGGGCCCTGGCCGCCTCCAAGAGCTCATGGATATCAACCAGACGGTTTGAATCAACACTAAACCCAAATGTGGTCCTGGAATGCTCTGTTCAAAAGGAAAAATAAAGAGGCACACAGTGATATTAAGTTAATGGATTTATTTTGGGGTTTATTTAAATTGGAGAATTATATTTGAATGTGTATCTCCCCCCAGTATTGCCTGGCTAAGGCTGCTAAGATGCTAAATTTCAATCAAAGTTTGTAGATTTTATTTTGCGACTGTAAAACAAACCCTTCTATTACCAATTCATAATAGCTCTTCTATGAAAGGTTACACATGGGTTTAGTTGATGCCTACATCTGTTAATGAAAAAGATCTGGATGGAGAATATCTGCAGCTCTCCAGTCTATTGTGCAGTAAGAGAGAGTTGTGGTAACTCTGAGAGAGCTGGAGAGAGTCTCAGCCTTGGTGGTAAAATGTGTCAACATCAAAGGATGTTAGTCCTGCATTCAAAAAAATCTGGCCTTTGTGGAAGAGCAGAAGGAAGAATTAAAATCATTAAAAGTCCTGCATGTCTGAGAAAAGTCATGAAAACGAGCCAAACAATAAACTATCCAGCCTACTTGCAAAACATTGTGCAGAATAAAGTCTGTCAAAATCAATAATCAGAGCTCATTATCCCGTACGCAATATCCTCACCATGAAGCATGATGCCATTATGCTGTTGTGGATGTGTTACTTGAACAAAGACAGGGGAGCTGGTCAGGGAGCTAAATACATTGCAATTATGGAAGAAAATCTGTTAGATATTATGAAAGCCTGGAGAAAAATGTGGCGGTTCAAATGCCTGCAAGACAATTACCATCCAAAATCCGGTACCTACAGGTACAATGAAATGCTTTAGATCAATGTGTATCTTAACTGTCAAAATGGCCCTGTCATTTCAGTCCTAAATCTGTGGCAAGACTGAAAATGTACTTTTCACAGATCACTCTATCCAATTGCATTCAACTGTCAGGTTTTTATTTGTAACATGTATTCACATTTATACACTATCATTTAAAACACCAATGAAACATGTTAATTATTTAGTTGTAATAAAACAAAGTGAGGACAAGTTTAAGGGCGATGCTACTCCTTTCCTGTATTTACCCTTTTCTTTGTGTTGTGACTCCCCCTGCTGGTCACTACCGGAACTGACTGCTGACAGGACGTCTTGAGGCGACACAGCCATAAATCGCTTCCACACGTCGTTCGTGTAAAACTCGACTGTGTGAGCATTAGCGATGGGGAGAGTCACCGACAGAAAGCGTTTAACTTCATCTATCCGTCGCTGAATTTCTGTGAGGCTGCAGCAGGAGGTTTTCATTTTGAAAAGCGCTGTTAAGAGGACCTCAAAGGCATGTGTACTGTTTCCTTCTGATGACGATGTAAACCAAGTCAATAGCAGTCGAAAAAACACTACTCGATGACATAAGGCTGTTTTTTTCTCTCTCTTTTTCTCGTATATTTTCCGTGTAAAAAGAGCATGCATTTTATGAGCCAATAGTATGTAGAAATACTTAACGTCTAACACGTAAGTTGCGATTAATTATATCCTAGCTAGTAAGGAAGCGAGTGCCGAAAATGAATGTTTGTAAGCAACTCAGTAATCGTGGTTTATTTAAATAAAATATTAAATAGCTAGAATATTTTTTTTTATTATTTTAGTTAAATATCTTTAAAATATATATAAATATATGTGTTGTATTTTTTTATAACTTTTTTTCTGAAATCGATTCCTCTTGCCCAGTTGAAATACGTCATCACGCAGCGTCACCAGGAAAACTGCATGCGGCTTGAGAATAACTAGCTTAAAAGAAGTATGAGGGAATAATAAACATCCAGTTGTTCGTGATATTTCTTTTTAAATGGCGCCGACAGACCAGAAGAGGAAAAAAGACAAAGCTGCCATTAAAGATGCCACTTTTAGGAAAGAAAGAAAAGCGCCAGGTGGGGTAAACAAGAAAAAAAAGTGGATCCCCCACAACAAAATATTTGAAGGCAGTGTTTCGGAAGGTAAGACTTTTTTTTTCTTTCCTACAATGCTATTAGGTATTTAGCTAGCAATTATTGGGTAGCTTAATTTACATTCTTTCTACTAAAGTATTAATACCCCATGTTTGGTCACATTCCGACCACAAGCTTCAGTCTATTTAGACGAATACATTTTTTTTTTTTTTTTTTTTTTTTTTATTCTTTCATATTGAATCAAGAGCCTATGTCAAGATAAATGTACAAGTCTTGCCACAGTTTCTCAATTTGGGTTAAATTTGGACTTTGACTGGGCCATTTTAACACGTTTATTTCTTTAACCAAACTAGAGGTTTCAAAGTGTGTTTTGTGGTTTTCAGATAAGTCTGTTTAAGAACACCTGAATTAAATAAGTAATTTGTAGGAAATGTAATCAGATTTCTGTAGAATGCTATTACCTTTTGATTTATGCACTGCCTGTTGGTAAATCAAATATAATCCCAATTAAATAAATTAAATCTTAATACTATAACTTGGCTCAATGTGCGAATACTTTAGAACAGTTCTAAGCTTTAAAAAAATTGTTAGTTCAGTCTATAATAAGTAAGATAACTGTCACAACCGAGTATCCGATTGGCATTTTAATACGTGATCATTTTCCTTTTCTCAGGTCAAGGATTTGCTTTTAGGAAAAAGCAGAAAGTCCAGCATGAGTACAATAAATTGCTACGGAGGGAGCGTAAGAAGAACCCCGATGCCAAAGTGGTGTACAAGGAAGAGTACCCAGAACACCTCAAGCATCTGTACTTGGCGGAGGCTGAGCAACTGAGGAATGAAGCATGGACAAACAGAGTGAAGAGGAGCAAACTGAGGATGAAGGGGCATCTGAAAGATGGGGATCAAAATGATGCCGATGTCACTGATACAGACTTAACCGGAGGATCTGCGCCGATGGATTCTGTTTCTGGGACCCCTGAACCATCAACATCTGAGAAAGAAAGGTGATCCTTTTTTCTGTTATAAAACGACAAACAACAAGTCTACAACTTCAAGAAATTAGGATGTGGTGTCGAATTAACTAAAACCTGATTCTTTGATTTATGCCGTATTTAGAAATATACACACATTTAGAACATATATCGTCTACTCATATGTTCACATGCAAAGGTTTCTTTGAGTGTTGGTCATACCTTTATTCTATACATGAAAAAATAGTAAATTTGCTTAATTTTTAACCTTGCTCACTTAAAAAATACATTATTTACAGCTAAATCTGATTTCATTTCTTTAGTTTTCCAATAAGCAACCGCAGGCGAAAGAAAATGGAAAGGAAGACATCTTACCAGAAGACAAAAGAGGAGTTTGAGAAAATCCTGAAAAAACGACGACAAAAGAAAGAGGTGAAGGCTTTGTCTTATTTGTTTTCTATTGCATCTGATCGCTGGCTTTATTGACTTTTTTTAAAATTCTATTTCTAATTTAATTCCAGGAGTACCTGAAGAACCAGGAGCAGAGAGAAGAAGCCATTCAGCAATACAAAGAGAAAAAAATTGAGACGTTTCGGATACTCAGCAAAAAGACTAAGAAAGGACAGCCAAACTTCAATGTGCAAATGGAGTATTTACTTCAGAAGATAAAAGGACCTAATAAATGAAATCTCTGCTTGAACTGATCTTACTGACTACCATTTAAACCCTGAAGAAGAGTTATTTTTGTCTGCATTAGTTTGCAGACGAAACCCCAGACTGTCAAACCACAACAGGGCGCTGTTAGGTGTGGAGACATGTACTGTTATTTTTTTAAACTTTCCTGCATAAACCAAAAAAATAAATTACATCTGTGTTTTTTGGTAAATTGACACAAAATAACTGTTTTGGACAGATAACACATGTGTAGTAGGCTTATTAGTTGACTTGTTTTTTGTTTTTTTTTCTTTTCCCATTTTAATTAAATCGTTAACAATCGAAGAACCATGATTTTAATTTGCTATCATCATACAGAATAATTGTTCTGCCAACACTGAGCCTGCAAGCATGAGACTCGACTCTGCACCCTCTCTGTATGTGTAAGCAGCGGGTGGACCAAGGCTAAAAAGCCTCAGGCCGCTTCCTCATGACATCACATGGTTGCAGAATGACTTGTTGAGCAGTCATCTGTGAGACTTCCTAAATGCAGAACATTCTCAACGCTGTGTTGATCTGAGGATTAGAAAAAAAAGGCTTTTGCACTAACAAGTCAAGAAAGGTGAGACCTTTTGTTCATTTCTAGATGCAGGCTAGAGTTCAACACTTTTCCCGTCTTTAAGGTGAAACAAGGGATTTTGAGGTTCAGAAACGTTATTTCAGAGTCTCTGATTGGTGTTTTAAGTATGTAGGGTTAAGCATTGATTCCCTTTTTTTGTCATTTTGCATTATTCCTGTTTAAAGCTGAACATCTCTTCAAAAAGCAACGCAATAGAGAGCCAGTGAAGAGGACTATCATATCTTTGTTTTTCAATGAAAGCCATTGAGGTGCACAATTTTTTACAATACAGCAGTTGAAGAGTGCCAAGCATGGAGGAGGAAGAAGTCCGGGTGAATGGATCTGGACGGAGAGGATCAGAGTGGGGTCACATTCCCCTGCTGGATAAAACCAGGGAGTTCATTCAGACCTGCGATGTGGAGGGGAAAGGCTTCATCACTCGCACTGATATGAGGGTTAGATTTAAATGCTGTGTTTGAGTTTTGACCTACACTTCGGTTGTTGTTACTTAGATTAAATACTAAAGTATTTTTATTAAGTCTGGTGAATGGAATAAGTGACTCGGTTTATTATTTTGTTAAACCTCTGAAAAACACAGATGTGTTCGCATTTGGTCAACAAGCATTTGTTAGATCCACAAAAAATTTGCATATTACTAATTGGCAGAAAATTTTTACATATTAAAAAAAATATCTACAAAAAATATGAAACCCTTGAGCATTTATAATTACGCTGAGAACCGTGAATAAAATTCACCTCAATCTGACAAGTAAAAGTTATTTTACGGCATGTTAAAAAAGGCAGGTTTTCCAAGACAGCCTAATTTTTGTGAGGTTTCTAATTAAAGCCTGAACAATCTGTGGATGCATTGAAGCTCCAAAAAAAAAACAATAGGTGATGTGTTCATGCTTTTATCTTTGGCACAATTGAATCTCATCCATTCCATTAATAACGGTGAATAGCGAGCAGAAAACACTTAGTGTCACCCTTCTTGCTCTGTTCTGGATTATTTTATCCCATTTATGATTGAAAAAAGTCACATTGCCCTCTCGGTGCACCTAAACAGCCCGAGAAGTGCTGGAAGAATACAGCTGATGAAAAGCTTTTTGCATATAATTAAGCTCACTTCAATACTTACCTCAATGAACATTGGCTAGAATAGCCATTAAAGAGCTGAGCATGTCTGAAGTGCATTTTTAGGTAAATGGGCTGAATTTTGAAGCATTAGTCACATGCAGTTTTCGAAAGACTCTAGGATCAGTGCATTAAGCTGATATCTGCAGATGCTAACATGTTAAAAAACTACAGATTTAAAAGCAGCTTCTCACATCACTTTACCACATTCATAGGAAGTACAGTTTATAGGGACAAAAAAAAATCACAGCATTTAAGTCCGGTCTGTTTATATTGTTCTCCCATCAGAGGCTCCACAGAGAGCTACCTCTATCTCCAGAGGAGCTTGAGGATGTTTTTGATTCCCTGGATACAGACTCTTCAGGTTACCTCACACTAGAGGCCTTCTCATCCAGATTCAGTAAGTTTTATTGCCATCAAAAACTGTTCAGTCTTCTTCAGAGAGGTTCTGTTTATTTCCCCCTAAAGGTTTAGTTTGGCACAGTAAAATAAAAATAAAAATCGGCCTGCATGTAACAATTTGAACAAAATATTATGTTGGACTTTATGTTTAATTGTGAAAAAACAACTTTGAAGTAAATTATTCAATCAGAGCTTTAAATTGAAGAAAACCAGTTACACTGCATTTTAGTGAGGAAATCTAGAACATTCATTCTCGTTCAAAAGCCATTCTCGTTCAAAAGCCATTTTAACAAATAATTATGTTGTGCCTTAACAAAGGAAATGGCCTTAAAATAAATGAAAAAATATTAATATTGTTTATAATAATATAAAGGAAACGACTTTTAATCAGTATCACAAATGGTTCAGCTATTGATTTTCTTAACAATCCTTTGACAAGAAATTGTTATGATCCAAATAATTTAATGTGCCTCTTTTTTTGCACCCTCTTTTTTTCCCTCGCTTTTTTTTATTGTTCTTGACCACATCATGGTTTATAGAGCACAAAGTTCTAATAAAGAAAACACACACAAATAGTATAATAGCAATAGTCTGACGTCTACTGAAACAATAAAAGAAAACCAGCACCATATTCACAAATAATCCAAGTGTTGATGCAGATTCCAGCCACAGCAATCCCTCATACTGAATATGTATGAAGTGACAACGGGTAAAACGCCCCGTTAACAGGAAGACACCTTGGCAGGTTTTAGGGCAGTGTTTTTTTTTTCATGTTGGGTGCTGAACGTCAGGTCGTTTCCCTGAAACTGAGTGGTGGGTCCTCCTTCCTCAGGAGAGCTGCTCCAATTTTGGGGCAGAGATCCTCACAACAGTATCAGCAGTCAGTTTGTGTTTAAAACCAGTGAACTGGGGAGAAGAATGAACTCTGTTTGGAATTACAATCAGCCATCTAAAACATATCTTATGACAGTTTCTTAGCAGTTAAACTCTAAAACTGAATCCAAATAATTTTGAACACCACAGAAGCTTGTTCTAAAAAAATGAAGGCCTGAAAGATGTGTTTATAAGATAGATTAACAACACACTCACATGCTGGAGTGTGTCGGATCTGTTCAAACTCAAACATTTTTGGTGTACTTCAGGTCAGTTCCTGAATGGTCAGAGAATCTCTGTCACTAGTGACGACTTAACTCAGGCCCCGGCGCCCAACTTTAAGGCTAAGGAAGCTCTCTATCAGAGTCAGTGGGAAGCCAAGCTGTCTGGGGTAGAGGATGAAGAGGAGAAGCACTTCAGTATGCTGCTGGAAAGTCTTGGAGCAAGTAATGTCTTTGAGGAGTAAGTTTCTTCACTTTGTTTTGTTCTTTTTGCTGTTTGAGTTATTAACAAATACCATCCTGAGCAAGTACATTTATCAAATCCATGCTTCCCCAGTCCAGGTGAGGTGCGCAGCCTGTGGGCCCAGCTCAGGCTAGACGAGCCTCACCTCCTGTGCAACTTTGAGGAATTTCTGGCCAGGGTAACGTACCAGATCAAAGAGGCCCACCAGGAAAAGAAGGAGATGGAAAGCGCCCTACAGAGGTAAGAAAGGATGTTTATTTTGCTGTTATTTATTACAAGCTGTTTTTAGAAGAAATGCAGCTATTTGGCTATGAATAGTTAATGGATTGCAAATGGCAATCAAAAAGATTAATAATTTATGTAAAAGTATTATAAACGGGGCACCACCTGACAAGTCTATAATTATGGTAATTGCCAAATATATTAGTCTCTAGTAGTTTAGCACCTGCCCAGATGAGGCTGAGGTGAATAAACAAAAAGGAGTGTGTTCTAGACTTGTGTTGAACATAAACCCTGCCACCATGTATGCAGAATAAATTGATAGTGACTTTCCAAATACAAAAGTTTTTTTACAAAAGAATAAAAATAAGACAGGCCCTGTGATGGACTGGCGACCTGTCCAGGGTGTACCCCGCCCCACGCCCGTTGACAGCTGGAGATAGGCACCAGCCCCCCTGCGACCCCTGGAGGACTAAGCAGTTCAGAAAATGACATTTAATCACTCAAGCTAGTAACAAACACACTACTGATCAAAATAAATGAATAACCCAAAAAAAAAATTAATGGATAAATAGGCAATAAAAAAATAGAAACCATAAATTCCAATGTCAGTTCTGGAGGAATCTGGTTGCTTTAGACTGTGTTTAGACCTGCACTGTTTGGTACACTTTAAACGGAACAGAGTTCGTTTGGACTGCTGGTCCGGACCTTTTATGCAGGTGTGAATACACATAAACTAATCTTGTTGCAGAGGTTGTCTACAAACCAGTCTCGATCCGAACAAACTCCACGATACGTGCGCCTCTACTCCAATTCCTCTCGGGTTTCATCCGTGGCTCAGTTCCATAGCTTGGCGCTGTGCTCACTCACCTCCCAGCTGTGTCAAAGCCTTGTCATCTTGCTCCATCTCTTGTCCGCGTTTGGAACGCCGAAAGATTTCTTTGCCCTCACATCCATCACTGCAGCTCTGATATCCATATGATTTTGCAGCTGTTTTCCTCCATTTCCAGATCTTTGTCCTGAGTTCCGCCCACGTCATTGATGTCCTTTTGCAGCACCAATGCACACACGTGGATGTTTACATAATATAGTCCACTTGCAAAACATAACAGTCTGAATGTAAACTGCACCAAAGAAAAAAAAAAAAGTTAAACTTTTGATCCGGACCAAAGGACTAGTTAGCAAATTAGTAGCACCGGAAGCTTCAGACATCGGCTCCCTCTGGCTCAGCTACATAGCAATCGGCTCCGGCATTTCCTGAAACAGTACCTTCTGGAGCTTTCCAGCTCGGCATCCACCTCTTATTGGCTCTGTGGCGGCAAATGAATGCGACTTCGGCTGGTTAAGGTCAGTCCACTGCATACATGGGTCGGCTTCTGCTCCTCCTCTCTCGGAAGTCTGTAACTCAGGGAAGCTTTCGGCGGGCCTTGAAGGTAAAACAATGGGTTTGTTTCATCAAAGTTTGCGATTCACCTGTTATCAGCAATTTTTCAGTCCCTTGGAGTGAGTTTTTTAGAGTTAGAATGCAGATTAGCGTCACTGGATGGATGTATGTGACCCAACAAAGCTTTTGACAGAACTCTTTAAAGGTAAAAAGCAGGAGGAAAAAATCTCCTGAAGGTGTGGGACAATTTCTCTTTTTTTTTTTTTGATTGATGGAAAAAAAACACTGTTATTTGCCTTTCATTCTAAATCCACAGATTATAAGTATGAGTTTACATCCATCCATCCATCCATCTTCTTTTCCTTATCCAGGGTTGGGTCACAGTTGGCAGTAGCTTAAGCAAAGAGACCCAGATTTCCCTCTCCCCAGCCACTTGGGCTAGCTTCTCGCGAGGAATCGTGAGGGGTTCCCAGGCCAGCCGGGAGACATAGCTCCTCCAGTTCGTCCTGGGTCTTACCCTGGGACTCCTCCAGGTGGGACGTGTCCGGAACACCTCACCAGGGAAGCGTCCAGGAAGCGTGCTGACCAGATGCCCGAGCCACCTCAACTGGCTCCTCTCGATGATGAGGAACAGTGGCTCTACTCTGAGCCCCCTCTGGATGACCAAGCTCCTCACCCTATCTCTAAGGGAGAACCCGGCAACTCTGCAGAGGAAACTAATTTCAGCCACTTGTATCCGTGATCTCGTTCTTTCGGTCACCACCCAGAGTTCGTGACCATAGATGAGGGTAGGAACGTAGGTCGACTGGCACTTTACCCTTTTCTGGCTCAAGACCATGGTCTCAGATTTGGAGGTGCTGGTCCCCATCCCAGCTGCTTTACACTCTGCTGCGAACCGCTCCAGCGAAAGCTGTAGATCATGTTCAGATGAAGCCAACAGGACCACATCATCTGCGAAAAGCAGAGACCCGATCCTGAGGCCACCAAAACGGATTTTCTCAACACCTTGACTGCGCCTAGAAATCCTGTCCATAAATGTTATGAACAGGATTGGTGACAAAGGGGAATCTTGGCAGAGTCCAACTTTCACTGGAAACGTGCCCGACTTAGTGCCAGCAAGGCTGACCAAACTCTGACAATGGTCATACAGGGACCTAAAAGCCCTTATCAAAGGGCCCGGTACCCCATACGCACGGAGTACCCCCCCACAGGACTCCCCGAGCAACACAGTCGAACGCCTTGTCCAAGTCTGCAAAACTCATGTACGTAGACCGGTTGGGCGAACTCCCACACACCCTCCAGGACCCTGCTGAGGGTGCAGAGCTGGTCCAGTGGTCCACTGCCACGACAAAAACAGCTTTTTTCCTCCTAAATCCGAGGTTCGACTATCCGTTGGACCCTCCTCTCCAGAACGGCTGAAAAGACCTTACCAGGGAGGCTCAGAAGTGTGATCCCCATATAGTTGGAACAGACCCTGTGGTCCCCCTTTTTAAAGAGGGGGACCACCACCCCGCCCTGCCAATCCAAGGGAACTGCATTTACAAGTAATTCCAATTTCGTGTCAAATGACCTAAAATCTGAGAACAAACAGATTCATAACTGTTGGCGCAAAGCTTTGATATTCCTGAATGTGTGATAAAAGCTAAATGGCTATCACAATACTCACTCCTTCCCTCCTCTGTTTAACAGAAAAGAATGTTCTTGGTGAGCCGAAGGACTATGTAAAATTGCCGGTGTATTTTGAAACAGCCAGCATCAACTCTATATAGAATTTCTAATGACACCAAATGGGTGCAGCTTCTTTCCTATACACTTCACTAATTACCTGTTTCGGTCTTTATTTTTTTAAAGAGGTGTACATTTCATCTGCTGTTAAGTGTTTTTTCTCAAGTGTGTTGAAATAATTATTTGAACTTGAAATGGAAATAATATAACTTTGGGCACAGCCTAAAAAAGTGCTTTATCATCTTTTTTTTCTTTCTTACATGCAATCAAAATAGTCTGGTTATCTCATCATTTCAGGAAGGCAGCGACACATGACAGTGAAATCCGCCACTTGTACGAAGAGATGGAGGCGCAGATTAAAAATGAAAAAGATCGACTTGTACTGAAGGTATGGAAGCTAAAATACAGAGGAAAAAAACAGTATTTTTAGTCTCCAACAAATATGAAGACTATTCGTGATCCAAACAGACTCATTCAGACTCAGTGTTTGAGAGTTAAGTGAATTAAATGTAAGTAGCTTTTTATCGGTGTGAGTTCTTGAGGGGGTCTTTGTGTTCAGTTATTAGCTACTCTTAGCCCTGTGAACTTCAAGTGTCTTCTGTCCTGCAGGACTCGGAACGTCTTCAGGTGCGCAGCCAGGAGCTAGAGCACCAGCTGTTCTCCAAGGAGAGAGAGTTGGAACAGCTCTTTCAGAAACAGAAAGGGGTAAGTTTAAACACACTGTACCTTGTATATTAATCTTCAGCAGATATAAAAAAAAGCTATTTTATGCAAAATAGATTAATACGATCTAAGTGTGACCACTCCCTGTTGATGGAACATGCAAATAAGCAATTTTGATGTATAGATCTCTAAGGCTACATCCCCCATTTCAAAAGCTGCCACTAGAGGAAATTAATCATCCAGGATCTAAAGAGCAAAGATTAAAAACAGGAAAAGGTGGTCAAAGCAGACTTTCTAAGTGTTCCAGACATACACACTCTGATTATATAATGACCTCTTCAGGAATGGTGCCATTTTATTCATTTTTATTCCTTTTAAAAGGGTTCATAACAGAACCTGGGAAAACAGTAATTTGGGATTACAAAAACCCAGTATTAAAGTAATAAAATATAGATATGTGTTTCAATTTACGTTTTCTTTTTTAATGGTGAAAAACACTTGTAAATGGTAAATTACCTGTTCTTGTATATTGCTTTATCAATCTGAGGACCCCCAAAGGGCTTCACCATACATTCAGTGATGAACCCATTTACGGAGTGTTTTGTCCAAGGACTCCCGACGAACAGACAGACAGACGGAGCGAACCAGCCACCCTCTGCTTACAGGACAAGCTCCTGCCTCCTGAGCCATAGTTCTCTTTTACGTCAAAAAAGAAAGTATCCCAAACTTTTTCATTTCTTTATATTTAAGGAATTTAAGTCTATAAATATAACGGCTCGAAAGTTACAGGCCAAAGCCCACACCTGAAATACCTTCTTTACAGACTTGTATCTTCATCTATCAACATTACATTAAGATGCTCAGCCCCAGCAGTATTGGACACCAGAGGAACTTGAGACTGTAGTTTATTTTATAATGAATACCACTGTCAGCACATTAAAAGGAAACTGCTTACTAATAGCGAGTCCTGTTTTTTTTTTACATTGGCTCTAATTGTGGCAGCTTCAGATCAGACCGATACCAGATCTGTGATGCTATTGGACAGATTCAAAGGATTTTGTATTTAATTGATAGGCAACAATTCGCTGTAGAACGCTGTTTGAGCTATCTCCTGGTGAGTCCTACAAACACTAAATTGTATGAAATTTGTTTTTCTGTAAGGATTTTAAACATTTGGTAATAGTGTACTAGGGATTTGACTCTCTCATTGTTCCAGTTCAAGTTTAGGTAACCTG
Organism: Apricaphanius iberus; assembly: GCA_028564705.1. NCBI lineage: Eukaryota > Metazoa > Chordata > Actinopteri > Cyprinodontiformes > Aphaniidae > Apricaphanius > Apricaphanius iberus. The sequence continues at coordinate 1,103,075 of JAPXFQ010001903.1, read as the reverse complement.
CTGAACAGAACAAAAGGAAGTGGTCTTTAGCTGCATTCTTTAATTAAGCAGGGTTTTTTTCACAGTGAACTGGAGTTACAATGGATGACTAACATTGACCCTTTCTTATTTGTGTGCGGACAATACATTAATCTAAGCAGATTGGTGTTCATAAAAAAGGTTTAAATAGCATAATTACTCCTTTGTTTAAAAGTAAAAGATAGCTACTTTTTTTTTGCTCACCCAATGAGAAGACCATTAACCAATAGAAAAGACAATAAAATAATGTTACATTGTTAGTTTCACATACTTTGCTTTATTCTAGAAGTCTTCACATGAATATGAAACAAAACCCTCTCTTTTGGCAGTTAGAGCTCCAGTGTATTGAACTGAATAGCGAGAGGCAGGAGAGCCACGTGGAGAATGTAAAGCTGAAGATGACCAACGAGGAACTGTCCAGAGCGCTGGAGAGCACCAGCCAGGAGCTCTCTCTGGCCCAGGAGCAGCTGACCATGCTGCAGGAGCAGGCCGCCAGGCTGCGTCAGGAGAAAGAGATGTTGGTAGAAACTCTTTATTCTCAAAGGTTAATCAGGTCGTTTTTTTATATTTTTCTTGAAAAATCTGTGGTTGTGTTCGTCTTGTTTAAGGGAGATGTACAGAGTAACTGAAGGCCTTCAGAGGGAAAAGCAATGTCTCATGAAGCAACTAGACCTCCTCAGGTAAGATCATCAATGTCCAAGCTAGTGTTTGATCATATTCCTTTAAATTCATGTAAGTTAAATAGATAAAACCAATTTGAATGGCTCCCATTTTCATTCCAGAGAGATGAACAAACATTTAAAGGATGAACGAGACATATTAGGTGGTGTAGTAAGTAAAGACTGCTTTGATTATATTTGCATGATTAGAAACGATCGAAAATAAATATGCGTAACTTACCCTGTTTATTTAAAAAGCCACAAAACTCGCTCAGAAGGAAGCAGAAGCAGATGGCTGACCTTGATGACGTATTTGATTATACAAGTCAATTAGCTCAAAGGTAATTCATTAATCTTCCTATTATTATTGTAACAAAACTTCTGTGATGGTTTCCTGTGCAAACAAGAAGTTCCACATTCTTTTTATGATAAAAATCTTATAGGATGACTTGCAAAACTTGAATATTTCTGCACAATGGAAAGATTGAAGTTTGGGTTTGTAACATAAAACATAAAAAGGACATACATGCTTTGTGGATACTGCAACAACAAGGAAAAACAGAGGAAAGCTGATATGAAAGAACAATTTAACTATATAACAAATTCAGTTTATACAAGATTTATTCAAGATGCAGATCAGAAGCATTTGAACGCTTTGGTCAGCAGATATTTGTGCCAGTCATCTCAGTGTATCCTCTGTTTCTCCTCTGTTCCCAAAGAGATCCCCTGTTGGTGGAAAAGTCCTTCCAGTCTTTGGAGGCTTTGCCCGTAGAGCACCTTCAAATCGTGTTTGTTGCTTCCTCCTCTTGTAGTGAAGACGACGCCCCTGCAGCTTCTACTACCACCACTGCCAGCACCACCGCATGTCAGCAGAAATCTGCAGTGAACACAATCTCAACCTTAGCCAATGGTAATGTCAGCACAGCTCAACCTCGAGTACAAGATGTGAAACCAAAGCCCAGTAGGGTCTCTTCAAAAACTACCAAGAAGGTGATTGTGAAAGTAAGGGAGAGATCAAAGAGAGTGGAGTCTGAGAGGAAGACGAGGGAAGAGGTGGATGATGTGCCACCTGATGGCTGGCCCCTTCGTAGGGTCATCTCGATTGAGGAAGACCACCTGCCCCACCTTCTTCAAGGTGAACCCCAACTATTACTGCACCAGCTCAGTGAGGAAGGAGACGAAGAGGATGCTCATAGTGACACTCAATCTAGTGCCGTCGTTGGTACTGATCTCATTGTAATGCCTCCCACGAGACACATCACTGTTGCTACTGAAACCCGTTCTGTAACAAAATCTCACTTTAAGCGAGTAAAGAAGACTTCATTGTCTCCAAGAGGCCAGCCTGTTGGGAAGGAGAACCAACCAGTAAGTTCACAGCGTTAAGTTCACTCTGATTTATTACATGTAGGGAAGATGCCGCTGTTGTAGTTTGCAGAACAATTAAAACACCTTTTATTATCCCCCAGAAAGCAAAAGAAAGAGCCGTGTTGGCCCCGGACCGACTGTTTAAGGTCGTTCTGGTTGGAAACTCCAGTGTAGGCAAGACGTCCTTGCTGTGCTCCTTCTGTGAGGGCCGTTTCAACCCGTCCACGACTGCCAGTGTGGGTGAGAAGATAGACATTAACACTGTGTCCACTAAAACAATTACAAATGGAATTTGTACATTTGTAGATGTTAACAAAGAAGATCTGAGGGGGAATAGGCGTCACATGAAAGGGCTTATGAAGTCACGCTGCCTGTCTTAGAGCCCCGACACACATTGTACAGGAGATTAAGTGACCCCCTGTGAATTTTTTATGCCTGCTTTCATCTCTCACCCTCATTTATCCTCATTACCTCTCTTTTCTCCGATACAACTGTCTCTCTAAGGTCCTCTAGTGGCCATTCTTGCTACCAGCCTTTAGTAAATCAAATCATATACGATGCTCGCCACACTTCTTAGCATCATAAAATAAATTAATATTTTATTGAGATAATTTTATTATTTCCAGCTCTAATACATCTTTACCAGCAGTGCCAATAAATGTGGCCACTACTGCTTAACTACGTATGTAACTTTTACGTCAGTCTAATATATTAATGTGGAATACATGCAAAACCTTTTTTTTATTTATTAGGTATTGACTACAGTGTGAAGACATTAACACTGGACAATATGCAAATAGCAATGCAACTTTGGGATACTGCAGGTCAGGAGAGGTGAGTTTATCAGGAGATGTAAAGGTATTTAATGATCTGTCTAGACACTGAAATCAGCAGGTAATTACCTTACAGTGTGTACTATTTAGGAACTGCAGTATTTCCTGGGGGATGATTATGAAACATGGATGCTTTTTTTTCTATTTAAATGTCAAGTGCGGTGTTATACATTGTACCTAATTTGTTCATACTGTTAAACAGGTACCGCAGCATGACCAAACAGTTCTTTCGCAAGGCTGATGGTGTGGTATTGATGTATGATGTGACAGTGGAGACAAGCTTCAAAGCTATCACACCCTGGGTTCTCAACATCCAGGTGGGAAAAGTAACCTGTAAGCCTACGAGCAACTGGGTGCTGTGGTTTGTTTTGCAAGTCTTCCTCTTTTCTTACTTAGTTCTCAATGAGGTTTAGGACATGCGGCTTACTGTACTTACCCTACTATACCAAGGTTGTTGTTCAAAGCAATTACTCTTTAATGTGGCTAATATGGATTGTCTGAACTCAAGAAGGAACTACTGTTTGATTGCTCAGAAGAAGAACACACAAAATGGTTGGGATCCGGAAAGTCAAGGAATAATACACTAATGGTGTTTAATTTTTTTATTTTTTTTTATTTTTTTTGATAAACTACTTTATTTACATTTTCTTTCAGGGTTTTATTTTATATAGACACATATTTAACCTTTTTTAGGGGCCAAAATATGTCAAAGAAGTCACAAAAACCTACATACATGTTTGGCCTCAAATGTCCAAAAACAATGGCCTCACATGGGTACCTTGAAAATGTTTAAATCACTTTTGGCTTATGGTGAATAGGAAGTAGAGTAGAGTAAGATAAGATAAGATAAGTCTTTATTAATCTCACAATGGAGAAATTCACAAATTACAATCAGCTCTCGGAGTAGGCAGGAAATGAGCACAAAGGAATTAAAAATCTTAAGTAAATGCTACTCTTCCGATATTCCAATGTATAAGATCTCAAAACTGTAAGGTTTCGTTCCTAAACAAACTGGTGTGGCTAGCTCTTAATTTACGGTTATTTTTTTAAACAATAAATTAAACTTCTACTTAAACAATCTGAAGCTATTGAAGTTACCTTGTGTAATCTTAATCTATTCTGTAATAAATCTACAGTATATGTTGATTGTTCTGACATAAATTTAACCTCACCCATTGGGAAAAGGAATTTACATGTTTCCCATGTGGGTATCATTTTTATTGCTCTCTTGATTATATCTTCAAACTGCATTTCATTATAGAATCCAAGCTAATGTCACATTATCCAAGGTTTTCGATTATACTCTATACAGGAAATGGGCCAGGATGACCATGGTTTGATAATCTTCGTTGTCTGTTTGATCATCTTCAACTGTATTAGGAAAAATGTTTAACAAAAACAAAACATTTTTTATCTCATTTACTGAAAACACAGAATTCTATATTCATAATAATGTTATTTATTTATTTTACAATGAAAAGAAATTCCATTATTTGACTAAGCACCAGTTAAACATATGAATCTTATGCCTTTATGCCTTTCTGGACCTTACAAAATAAAACTTGGACTCTAACAAGCTGATAAAGCTGCTCTTGTAGCCTGCCTGCAGTCAGCTGCTTAACAAACCTGCAGACAAATTTTCAATACTTGCGGTGGTCCAAAAGGCCGTTGGTTGCTTCCACCTTTAGCTTTGATTAAATATCATCCATTTGACAGAATTAAAGTGCTGTACTGGTTTAGTGCTCTTAAAATTGACACCATCCCCTATATTTTCCCAGGAAGTAGCTGGTGAGGGGATACCCATTCTCCTACTGGGCAACAAAATGGACATGGCAAGAGAGAGGGAGGTGTCTTTTAAAGATGCACAGCAACTAGCTTTTGTAAGTTTAGAGATGTCTCCAGGATAATCCATGTTCTAACCTCTGTTGATTTTCAAAGAAATAATCTGTCTACTGCAATGCTGTTGTATCTGTATGTGACAGTTTTTGTGTCTTTCACATCCCTTTGTGCCTTTTTTGATTAGGATAACAAGGTGATGTTCTTTGAAGTCAGTGCCTACACCGGCAAAAATGTGACAGAGTCCCTAACTCACCTCGCCAGGTAAGATTGGGGCTTTGAATCACCTTTATGTAGCTGTTGTGCAGGATATGCTGTCGTGATTAATACAAAAATGAAATATATATTCCAGTTATACTCTGAAGTGATACGACTTGTAGTGCTGACACTGTTGACACATATACATAACCCCCCCCTTCCTTTTGGTCTTCCTTCTGTGTTTTTAGGATTTTAATGGAGCAGGAAGACACAGTAAGAGCCACAACAGTCAGCCTCAGTGCTCAGCCCATTAAGAAGAAATCCTGCTGCAAGTGAAGACAAACAGCCTTGCAAAAACAAGGACAGATTGAATTTGTGACAGTGGTAATTAACAGAATCCTACATCAGTTTCTGACAGTTGCACAAAAGCAAAAAAAAGAGTAAAGTAGATGTCGAACTGGTGTAGGGACCTCACTTTAAAAGGGTTTATTTCAAAAGCTATTTATATTTCACAAATTAAAAAAATGATGTGAAGCTCTGTATTAAAGAAGTTGGTGAAATGTTGAAGCTCAAAGGTTCTTGTAAGGAAAAACATGTAAATAATGATGTTGCTGATCACAGAAGTGCTCTATATAAGGTTTAGAAACAGTAATTTTAAATAGGTAAGTGAATAGTGGGATTTAAAAAAAACAACATATAATCTAGAAGAAATATAGAAATTTTAGCTTTTTCTTATAGTTATTTCCCACGTTTTTTGTATATTAATAGCGCATTTTCTGCCGCAAAAAAAAAAAATGAGGGAGAAAATTGTAAGAGAAACCACAAACACAATTATTTCACATTTTATTCATCACATCCAAGATTTTGTCTTTTTTTCCGTTCTGCCTATCTTCATACGAATTATCTAAGACACATTGCATCAGAGCCTTAAGCATTGTCCTGCTTTATTCGGAGTCCAAAATGCATTTTCTTCTGATTTAATGTCAATAAAAGAAAATATGTGAAGCAACATCCTCTAGGTCTGTGGAGTTGTTACCCAACCCCTCAGAAAAATAAATAAATAAATCCACATGCAAATGGGGAATGATGACTTGCTTTACAGTCAATACAAATCAACTACAGAGCTTGTCTCTTAGTTTACAAATCATATCTATTTGGTTTGACAAACTAACTATTACTGGAAATAAAATACTTTTAAAAAGCTATAAAGATTTATTATGCAGACACATATGTCTGTATTTTGCTTATTTTGGTTTTAATCTTCTGGTTAAGTTGACATTATTATTTTGAGAATCCCATTTATCATGTTAAGTTTTAATTAACTAATTATGCATTGTTTACTTGAGGATAATGGGCCAAAAGAGATGCAGTAATCATAATAATTCCTCATTTATTGTTACACTCCATTAAAAAATAATAGTCTTTAGAACTAGATGTGCCCTGTTTTGACCTTAAAATACTTTCCAAATAACAATAATATCTGAAACCACGGCACGATCAGTAAAACAAGAGACAGCTTTACATGTAGTGCTATTGTTCATACAGACGATTACACTTCTGAAATCACAAATAGTTTCCAATTTGTAAACTGTAAATAATAATTCCAATTCTTTTTATTATATATATATAAAAAAAATCCCAGAATATCTTAAGATGGGCAAAAATTATGTTTTTGTACATTGTTTCATTCAAAAAATATGTTCTAGTCTTTCATACTGTTTCTGTCAGAAATGGAAATATGCTCATCTTTAGGATTAATATTATATTAATTTGGGGCTTTTATTTCTTTATGTGTACTGACAAAAAACTTTTAAACAACTTTTAAACAACAACAGTCTTGTGGACAAGTTTGAATTCATCGCAGATTTTCTTTAACCTATAGGCTACTGGGTCAAAATTATATACAAGGGTTCAAACATATATCCATCAGGGAGAAACAATAACACACTTCTTGTAAAACTTAACAAGCTTGTGGCATAATTCTGTCTGAATATTTGAACATTCTTCTTACTGGAAAGAGTAAGCCAATTTTAGATTTGCTGTTTTTCTTGCAGTGACCCAGCTTTTTAACTTTGCCCAGATATTTTCGATAAGTCTTAAAGCAGTGCGATTTGAGAAATCTAATATCAGAAAGCTGTATCTGTTTCAAAACCATCTTTGATGTGTGGAATGGATCATTGTACTGTTTAAACGCCCAATTGTCTCCAAGTTTCAACTGTATTGCTTTTGATCTGAAGTTAGGTTAAAATATTTGGAGGTATTCTTCCTTTAGTTATTTAACCCACATTTTTTAATGCACCGGTTCCACTGAAAGCAATACAGCCCCTCTTTATGATGCTGCCACCACCATGACTGACAGTACAGAATTCCTACGTTTAACATTGTAACCTTGACTCCTAGAAAACTTCTCGTCACTAAATAGCTAACATTAGTCTTTTTTGACCACACTAGGCCTTTTCCTCGTCCATGTGATAAGCTTCAAAATTCGGTCAACAGTTTTGGAGCAAGGTCTTCTTTCTTGGTCAGCAACTTCTTGGATTATGGTGAAGTCAAACACCTAATTCTGTGGACAGTAACATAGGTGTATCAGCATCTTCCAGTTTAGCTTGGAAATCCTTGAACAAAGGAACCTTTTTTTCTTTTTTTACGTGATGGTGTCTGATTAAGTCAGAGAGTTCAATTTTGACACTATTGGGTGTTCCAACTGGACAATGATCCTAAAATCCTTAAAACTGTTTCTGGAATGAACAAAGAAGGTAAAATTAAGCTTTTGGAATGGTTTGTCTGCAACTTAAAGGATATTAATCTAAAGATTTTTTGGACATTAGAGCCTGTCTGTGTGATTTTGACTTAATAAATAAAAATATTTTTATGCAACTAATTCTTATTTTCAAACATAACTTTTCAGATTTTGTGTGATTTATTTTTAATGGAAAAATGATTTAAGTCATCTGTATCAATAATGACTTCATGTAAATACTGGTGCTGTTGTAACAGGACTATTGCTGAGAGAAGATTCTACGCTCATTCTGATTGCATCACTTTGATGCGGGCCTGATGGTATCCTGTAAGATGTACCCATTTGCTTCCCATCCTAAACAGCTGGAATGCTTCCTGGAAAGCCTTCGTCCTCCACCCCTCCAGTTGTGTCCAGGGGGGCTCGGGGGCAGATCCGCACCGGTACCTTTCTTTGCTGCTAACGCATTTTATAGTCGTGAGAAATGGCAGCTTCGCATAGTTGTCCTTTAAAATCTAGCTCCAGGGTGAATTCCAGGTCACGCTGCAACATGTAAAATTATATTATTTCTTAAAAATAATTCAGTAAAGCAAACTCCCACAAACAAGTAAAGACATACACACTGGCTCAGACATTATCAGCTAAATGACGTTATAATACAAATTTATTGAAACAACACATCAGCCTAGAATATATATATATTTTTTTATTTTGCAGTAAGTAGGCTATGCTTTTATTCAAAAGGGACGGGAAATCTGCTCAGAGTTCATGAGAAAATGGAGGGCCGTTCCTGCAAGCTCTAATACCATTGCTGTAGAATAGCCTAGTCAAAGTCCAGACCTAAATAAAAATTTTAATTTGTGGCAAGATCTGAAAACTGTTGAAAATAGACCCCCTTGATCCAGTCTGACTGAGGTTCAGCTAAGAAATATTTTTTTTTTTAGCTGTATAAAGCTAGTAGAGGAATACCACACTTTAAACTATATTTATTAAAGGCAATTGATCTTATACTTAACTTAAAGTAGATAATAATTTCTCCCCAAATTACTTAAAATCCCAACATTTTTTGTCTCCATTCAAAAATTTAATACCAACAGTAATATAACTGTAAAAAAAAAAATTGTATGCTATAAGGATCTTAATAACATCAGCATTCTTGATTCTTACCACGTTTTTCTCATTGGGTCTAACAGCGATGCTGCCAAAGATCTCTTCTCCTTTCTTGACAGTTAAGTAGTCTTCTAAATAAAACACAGTCTGCTTCCAGTGTGTGCTGGGAGCATCTGGGGCTGAGGAAGGAAGGGAAAATGAAACAAAAAAAAAGGGGAAAGACAGTTAAACAGTTAAGGCAGAAGGCAAGAAGATGGAGAGGGAATACTATCTTAAGAGAAGTAAGAACATGAAAAAACTGCATTCGACTTCTGGTGAGCTCTAACCTGCCTTGGGCTTGTATACATGAATTTTTTTAAAAAAGCATACAGGCTGACATCCGCTCACCCAGTGGGAAATATATAGAGATGGATAGGAGAGAACTCCTTCAGTGATGCTGTGCCTCTGCCCCAACAGACACAGCCAAACATAGAACCTCCTCTACACGACATTATGTAAGCAACTGATACGTGAATGTATTAAAATAGGCTTACATAACAGCCTGCGTAGAGTTGAGTGGTAATTCCACTGGCACAAACACCAGTTTGGTTTTTGTAACTTCAATTGGGTGGCCAGGAGCAGAGAAGGTGAACTAATTTGTCAAAGTGCTGTGAGGTGGTTGAGAATGTGAAAGTAACAGGTGCCTGCTTCCTGTTGAAACCTACTAAAGATATTGTCGAGCAAGTGTAGGAGTACACATATAGCTGTCAACCAGGGTTTTCTGTAAGCAAAATGTGTTTGGAAGATGATAAAAAGCCCCTTTCCTCTACCGATGTGATTTTTGCAGGAGATTTGGTTTTCTCTTCTGTATTTATTGGCTATATAGGTATAAAACTGTAACTATAGCTATGCAAGACTTAAGTGGAGGAGGGTCTGAGTATAATTTAGCAAATAATTTCAAAAAAATGTCCTTATACCATCATATTTACTTTAATATACAAAAAAAAAGATATTTGGCAAATTAAGGTATTTACCAAATTATAAATAGTTATAATGACTTAAAGTACAAAGCATTTTTATTACATACCATAGTCTCGAACATTTTTAGCAATTTCCATCCTTTAATTTGAGTGCAGTTATTCAATAAGAAGTCTCAAGTATTGTATATATATATATATATATATATATATATATATATATACAAATAATATTAGGGGTGCAACGATACCACTTTTTTCAAACCAATACTTAGATTTGAGTGCTTGCTGATACCAAGTGGTACTACCAGTTACCACAAATGATGGTGAAAAAATAAAATATTGATAAAAATAAAAATCTCAAGGCAAACATTTCAAGTGAAAAATAAAAATGTTCTGTTAAATTATTGCAGAGTTTACACATTTTAAGGATCGCTTAACTTTTACTGATCCGATACAGTGCATACGAATGGTATTGGCCCCGATACTTGTATCTGTGCATCCCTAATAAATAAATATATGTGTGTTTGTATGTATGATTGACCACAACTGCAAAAATTCCACATATCGGTAGATAAAGAAATGTGTGTTAAAATGATTGGAATTTTGACCAAATTTATAAATAAAAAAAGTTGTCAGCCTTGTTCAAAGTCATTGTTATAGTTTGATTTAATAGTATATAATTGTAACATATAATGACTTCATGTTTGATTACATTTTTATCTCCAACATGAAGCAAAGATGAATAAATACTTTTTTATGTATTAAAATGAGTATGTTCCAGTCTCACCGGTGGAGAAGCCAGTCTTCTTGTGGCATTTGGTGAACTCTATATTGAAATAAGTGACCAATGCATGAACATAATCATTACGCTGGATCTGAAGACAGAAAGCTGATGTGAAGGACAAGTCCTCTGGCTTCACAGTATAGATGTCCACCTCCTTGAAAACACACAAAAACATATTTACCGGATTAAAAACTGCCGTAGAGATTTTTGTTCTTTTCATTTTCAACTTCTTTGGTTTAGGCCGGAACAGGGGCACAGTCACATGCAGGCACAGACACAAGAGCATACCACTTGTCCGCACTACTTGCTAACTCCCTCACACATGCAGCGCATGTATATGCCAGAGCTGCTTCAATATTCACCACGTTTTTTTTGTTCATGCACAAATCTGTGTGCGTGAAAGCCCGAAGGTTGAATCATGGCTGGATAATCAAGCATGTTCACACTACACATGCTGTGTGGGCGTCCTCCCTTGAGTCCTCTTGCAAGAGAGGGTTTTTGAGTCTGTGTGTTATATCAAGTACTGCCTTGTGGATACGTTGCCTCAGAGACATCTTTGACTTTTGCAACCTGCTGCGCATCTCAGTGGGTCCCACATGGAGAAAGAGCAGTTCAGTCCGTCCTTTCCATTGCAGCTGATGATTTATATGAAAATAACGGGTGGGACTTGATTTTTTTATTTTTTATTTTTTTGCTGAGACATTTTCATTCTGCCCAACCAGCTTCACATCAGCAGGACAGATTGTGATTTAACACCTTTGTCCTCTCCAGTCTTACCAAGACCATATCTTATGCAGTAAAATGGGGGAGGTGAGAAAAAAAGCCATGGGAGTGACTTTATAATTTAAGCCTGTGAGGAATGATTGACACCATGAATTAGGAATGTGTGAGGTGGGGGAAATATGTGTATGAGCTATGAATTACATGTAAAAGTATTCATACCACTTAAATTTCTCCGTATTTTTGTCATTTGAAACCACCATGTTATTAGGATTTTAAGTGATCGGCCACCTCAAACTACTGGAAAATTGTAAAGTTGAAGGGGTTTTCAAAATTTTTGTCAAGAAAAATGTGAAAAGTGGGTTAGGGTGCATTTTTATAGTCATTATCTCCCCTTCAAAGCTCCAAGTTAAAACTTTGTAGAATCACCCTTTACTGCAATCACAGCTGCAAGTCTTTTGGTTATCTCTAGAACCTTCGCGTTTAAAAGGCCAATTCTTCTTTCCTAAACTTGGACTCACTCAGCTTGGATAGAGAGGATATGTAAAAAGTATTGGTCAAGTTTTTATTATTTTAGTCTATTTATGTATTTCTCCTTGGACCTTGACTGGTCCATTTTAAGATGCATTAATACTTTGATCTGAACCACTTGCACGTTTGTAATTGCTCGTCTTAAAGTGTCATAGTTTGTTCAACCACAAACAAGTTTTTCTACTGGCTTGCCCTGTTTTTAAATTTACCCATCTTCCAATCGACTCTGAACAGCTTCAATGTCCTTACTGAAGAAGAAAACAGTATCCCCCCGGGTTTATTCTGCCACCACAAAATTTCCCTATGTTGAAGTGTCCTCACAAGTCTGCCTAAAAAAAACAGACAGCTGCAGCTGATCCAGAACGCTGCTGCTTGCGTCCTCACTATAACTAAAAAAGTATAGCATATCATCACAGTTTACTTAAGGGTATCTGAATAAAATAGACTTTGTTATAAAAAAAATGTTTTATCATAAAATGACTATAAAAATACTTTTCCAAGCCACAGTAAGAAGGTATAGGGAGGTATCAGATGAGACATCCCTTAGCTTTCCAACCTAACAGTTATATCATATTTTTGAACAAAAAAAATCAGGATTTCAATTAATTTAAGAGACTAAGATTGTGAGTGATGTTTCGCCATCACAAAACAGAAGAAATGGAGTGTGATCTTCCTATTTGCTGAGTGATGTTTCATGCAAAGATCAAGAAAGGTTTAAAAAAAGCCAGTGATGGAGGAGCAAGTGAGAAATCAGATAAGACAAGCTACAAAAATAAAAACATTGGATAATCCAAATTGAAAGAAAGATTGTTCGGAGAAGATGAAAGAAGGAAATGAAAGAGGACACTATGACAGAAGCTATAGTGGGCAAACAACAACAAAAAAAGCTATCAATCTCCCTGAATGCTCTCTTCTTCTCTTCATTTGGGAGATGAAAGACAAGCTAGTGTTATATCCTGGAGGAAGGAAACAGAGCTGCAGTCTATTACAAGCTTCCAGATAGCTCCATTATGTACTAGAAAATAGCCTCAGCAGATGGCAGACGCTCAGAGATTCCGGAAGTGATAGCTGTCAATGAGTTTCCAGAATTCGAGCACATAAAAGATTCCACCTGAATGTGTGCCTTAAAGATAGTTTTTTTTTTTTTTTGTCAAATGGTGTGACAAAATCTGACACGAAAAACAAAAGTACACCCACCTACTCCGTCTTGGTTACGTTACAGAGACAGACTTACTTTTAGGAGACATGCATTAGTCACCACCTGCTTTGGATCGACCACATCCACCAGAGGTTCTTTGATGGCCACATTGCGAATGCAGCTCATGTCGAACCCATATACGTTTTCCCACCCTGTTTAATATAAAAAAACACACAAATTCTCACAGGGTGTACTTTCTGTATTGTTTTGCATATTTAGTGCAAAGTCACATTGCTCACTTCTTGTTCCTGCTGAAAACTTTCAAGCAAGATCATTTTCTTTTCTATTTAAGCTCAGCGTGAAAAATAAAAAAACATCATTAAAATAAACTTCAGCCTCCTCCAGTATGTCTGGCAGCCTTGTTTTTTATTCTAATTTGGACTGAAAATATACTAAAAAACATACCTCCTCCATTCCCTCTGTCCCTCCACTCCACCTTATTTTGTCAGGAGGCCAGACGCTAAGTAAGTGTGGCTGAGGATAGCAACACCAACGCATAGAAACTAAAAATAAAAATCTGAAGGTTTCTGATACACTCAATTCTTTGAGGATTTGTGTGAAAAGAATGCATCTCGATTTGTATGCTTTTAGATGTAATAAAGTGGGCCACCTGTGCAGCGGAAGGAAAACTCGGTAGGAGTTATTTTGTGTCGATACCAGACTGAGTGGCACCTTTAAAATTAGTGCTTTGATCCTGAACACAGGTTTAAGCCCGGACCTCCGGCTGTGGCGGCCATTTGAACACATTCTGCGGTGGGTGCTCAGCAGGAAACTGAGGCATAATCTACAAAAGGATTTCTTCTTTAAGCGCGAACCTTAGTTAGCCTGAATTTGCAAATGCAATCAATTGTTAATTCTTTTCAGGGATTTAATTCAAAAATATTCATTCCACAAAACATTATACATTTGAAGTGTTTATTTCTGTAAATGGCTTACAGCTAATGAAACCCCAAAACCTGGTTTCTCAGAATAATACATGAGGCAAACAAAAATAGATTTTTTTTAAACAGATTTTCTTTTATGACACAGAGCAGTCATTGACTCCCTTCACAGTGATAGTAAGTCACAAAAGGTCATTGCTGGTGGAACTGGCTGTTCAGAGATTACTGTATCCATCATTATTAATTGAAATTTGAGTGAAAGATTAATGTGTGGCAAAAAAAAAAAAAAAAAAAAAAATGATGCACCTGCCTGACCAAGTACTCATAATTTCTGTTTGAGGGATCCTTTTTTAAGTGGTCTCATGTAAGATTCACATTTTCTAAAAAGTTGAAATTGAAAAGTATATGCTTTCTTGGTGTGAGGAATCTGAGCTGCACATTTTAAACATAATAATTAATAAATAAACGTGATTTGTATTACTTTGAATACGTTTTTTTTTATATATCTTTGAAATGACTAGTTAAAACCAATTGGTTGACCTCTTTTCTTATGTCCTTAACATTTCCCTATGCATGAGTGCAGGCATTTGTGCACTCTAAAAACAGGACACTCCTTATGGGACTTAAACCCTACATTTCTAGGTGAAAGTGTTTTTTCCTCTGCAATGCTCACAGTGGCCTTATTTTGCTTCATAGAACTTCTGAATGCACACCTTTACAGTAATTTGCTGTGTGGAAAGGCAGCACCTAATTCCCCTCATGCTGAAAAAAAAAAATTGTTTGGACTGGATTTGAGTTGTATGAAGGGGCCTCCTTACCCTCTCTGTTCTGGAAAATAACATCATAAAAGAGAACTTGAAACATTTATGCGGCCTCGCTGAGAAACTGAGATGGGAAAACAAAACTGGTTAAGGATTTTAGGATGTGAGGAAGCATATATATAAACGGCTGATCTTTAATGCTGTGGGTTGTAAATTCATCCAATCTCTGTAAGGGAAAGCAAAGCATGGATAAGTGGATGGATGGGTGTTGGAATAAGAGTAAATCTGACAGTTTTATTTTCCAACAGAGACTTACAAAGTCTCTCTCCATTCAATTCTCAATCCATTTACAACAGTACAGATTACTTCTGATGGTGATGGCTGTTCTCCAGTATCTCTTGATTTTAGCTCCACCCTCAATGCAGTTGATTCCTCTCATCCTTATAAATAGATTTCAGAGGGGTTGGTTCATCAGGTTTGGTCCTCGACTGGTTTGGAGTTTTGCTGTTTCTTTGGAGAACTCTCTGTCTGATCCCTGACCTCTGCTTTGGGTTTTTTCACAGTGGTGGTGCTGGAACCAAATCTGTTTGTCCAATATATGTTTTCATTTGGTCATACTGTATCGACCTTTATTATCCTACTGTATATCACTTCTATGTAGGTGGACTAACCCGGGCTTTCCACTGGACGTGTCAGCAGCATGTTACAGGAGCAGCACGTTTTACTTGCGTATTCTGCTGCTTGGCCCTTTCCATGGGGGGCTTCAGCAGCACGTAGCAGCAGGGAAGCAGCTGTCACCAAAGGAGCCCGAAATCATCCGAGATCAGCAAAATCATGCGTGGTTTCATCAGTAAACGCAACAACAAGCAGGTTAAAAGACTACAACATGGCTCCAAAAGGTCTGTGTTTTATGTTCTGTCCGTTTTACATTCGCCTATTAGTTTATGTTATGTCAGGGAATATAGAAAATCCCTCGAAGTGCAAAAGAATAATGTTAGTGGCGATCCGAAGTAGTGTAGACCCTCCCGCGACCTACTGACTTCTCATGGGGCCGCACAGGTAGTAAAGTAAAGCTACCGGAAAGAAGCCCCTTTGTTTTATTTTGAAAATTTCCGAATATCCAAAATGTCTAACTTTACACGTTTCACAGGCGTACCGCGTAGAAAATAGGACTGCCGCGTATATTTAGAAAAGTGCTGCGACATGATGCTCCTGTGATGGGGAAAACTCGTGCTGCTTTCGCCTCCGATGTAAAGGATTATATTGATTACAGCGGTGGCTAAAAGTTTGACAAAGTTTGACATGCTGCTGCTGTAACATGCTGCTGACGCATCCGGTGGAAAGTAGGGGTAAAAGGCTTGATGGGTGTTTCTTCCTACTATATTCTGATAGGATCAATTTTATAAATACAGCTTCATACAATAGTTTCCTGTACATTGGCCCATTCCTGATGCTATTACTCATGTAACTGAGTCAGGCTAGCAGGACGTCTTGCTCCCACACACCTTTTCAGCCCGCAAAGTATCCAAGGGACTCAAATCAGGCCACTGTCTTTAAGCCACTGTGTAACTCAATTACCAATATACTGTATATAATATAACAATTTCCATATCGATGTCTTGAGAGGGGCTTTAATATTTCCCACAAAATGTATTTCCCATGTAATAAAACCGATTTAGGAGATTTTTTTTCCCTCCTGCTGCCACCACCACTGTACTTCATTGTTAGGACTGTGTTCCAGGCGTCCCAGCCTCCCCCTTTTTTACCTCAAAGGTAGCATCAAGAGACCTTGGAACATTTCTTATATGAATAAAGGTCTTTGTCCCTGACTGAATTTGGAAACTAATCTGACTTTTTGTGCTAGTTTTGGATTAATTGATTATTCCTATTTGAAAAAGACAACAAACAAAAGGGAGCATCTAATGAATAATTACTTACAATGAATCTTGAAATCTTTATACTGCCTGTCTTCAATGGCTACTACATATAGAGCAGCTCTGTCTGGGAACATCAGGCCTCCAGGTTTCTGCACACACAAAAAAAAAACAGACTTCAGGTATCCAGAGTACAAACACAAAGGCCATCCAATTATTTTTATTGCTCGCACACCTGGCATTTAATCTAGGATCACGTGTGCTGCCTTTAGAGGCCTCCAGCTGTTACTGTGGCCAGCAACAAAGTCATCCATGCATAACCTCTGCATCTGGGCATGAACATGACACATTAAGCCCTCTCCTTCATCACTGTCTTATCTCTTTATGTGTCGATGGCATCGTTTGTCCGTTCAGGCAAGCAAACACGCACATGCATTAAAACCTTGCGTCAAGCAACGCCATCGCTGTAGTCATACCAGCCACTTGTCCCTGGCGAAAATGACGGTGTTCAGCATGGATTCGTAGAAGAGGCAGTAGCCCATCCACTCAGTGACAATAATGTCCACCTTCTCCACGGGTAGCTCCACTTCCTCCACCTTGCCCTTGAAGATGGTAATGACTGAACCATGAGCAGAAAAAAGGCAGCAGGAGACAAATTACTTCCAAATTCCTTCATTCTGATAATGCAAATTAAGAAAGATTCATGCTGGGTATGTACCCTGGGGTAAAGTAGTCCAGTTTATTAAGCAATGTTTTATGTCTTATTTTTTCATGCCACTCAGATGCTTTTGACTCCTGCTTTCCATATTTATAAAACCATATTTCTTGTCACATTTGCAATGAAAATGACTAACATATACAAGTTAAATTGTTTGAAAATCCTTCAAAGTGCCTGTACATTATGTATCTTTTTCTCAGTATTTAGAGTTTTCAATTCTAAAATAATCAAAGTAGTCAACATGTAAAATGTAAAACATAACAAGGGAATTTTGCATAATGTGCAGGTTGTAAGACTACACTTTGTTTGCCAGTCCACCATCTGCCTTGCACAGGGTGGGTTGACAATGGAAATAAACCCCTCTGAGGGAGCAGTGATGGATGCCAAAGACCATGATTAGTTGATAACAGAGACAAACTGCCAGTTAACCATCAAGAACGGTGACTAATACTGTCAAGCGTGACCGTAATGATGGAAATATGCAAAATTCTCCACGCTCCTTCTAACCCTAATGTCATTGCACGCTCCCGCATTCAAACAGATGAATATCTAAGCACTGGAAAATGGAAAATCACCTTTGACTCACCGTTGTGTAGGTGATTGGACTTGATAATCTTCTCTGAATATTCAGATATGCTTGAGCATTCGATCTGCAGGAACAAGTGTGAGATCACACACTGGGTATAAAATAACAGTCTGTTCTTGGAGCTGTCAAATGTTTCTTGAAGTGTTTACACAATGTGTGGGTATATGTTTTAATGAAACATGCACAAGTGGGAGACGCAAAGCTCTCTACAGAACCTACATTGCACACCCTTTTAGCTTTGTCACATTACGTAACATTACAACCACAAACTTCAGTTTATTTATTCAAATTTTAAAAAGGAATAGATACAACAATTGAATGAAATGAGTAAAAATGAAAATGATTTGCTTGTAAAACATTTTGGACATACAAATCTGAAATGTGTGATCTACATGTGTTTTAGAGCCACATTTTACTGTTGCAGATGTAACTTTCTTGGTGTCTTTTCTCTTCCATTATTGCTCTGTATTTACTTCCAGCAATTTTCCCATCAACCGTCACTAGCTTCACTGTGAAAGAGAGAACCCCAAAGTCTAATGCTGCCACCTCCACGATTGGCAGTGGAGATGGTACCTTTAAGGTTGTGTGTGGGGACTTCAGATCAATTCTGAAGGAAGGTAGTTGCAGTGGATTTCATTAAGAGGTGCCAAATTGAGGAAATCTGAATACAAAGAAATGCTGCACTCTTCCATATTGAATCGGACTTATAGTTTTCCTTCCACTTGTGATTATAATAAAAATACATGACAAGGTTTACTGTTGCAAGACTCTTTTGCCATCTGAACTTTACTTGGCTCTCAATTGGACAATTTCAATCAATAGAAAGACAAGGAAGGATACAACATTTCTTCATGCGAGAGCAGTCACCCCCCTTGGGGTAATAGTCGAAGTCTGAATTTAATCATCTCTGCTAGCCCATCTAAAAAACTAATATTCCCCCTGCTACAAAACTCAACCATCATTAGGTATAATTAAATTTATAAATCAAACCTGAAGCCTCCAACAAAACGTACCAACCGTTCTATCGCTGCACATGATACTGTGTCAGATAAAGTACCTTCATATTAAAAATTAATTTAGTCGGAGCTTCATATCAGAAAAGAGTCACATAAAAAAAAGCTAAAGTTCAAACTGTATTGTCTGTTGACTAATAGGGTTTATGCATTTTCTTTTTTGGGTGGTGCATGGTCTAGAGGTAGAGCAGCTGCTTCATACACAGAGGCTATTAGTCCTCAACTCAGCTGTCAGGGGTTCGATTCCCAACTCTGGGACTTTCCTGCATGTCTTTCTCTGTTTGCCTGTCATTTCCCTGTCATTTGTAGTATGGCATAAATTTCAAATTAAATACAATATTTTGGTCCATATACTAATGTAGATAACTAGTCTTTGAACCATGGCCAGTAACAGTTTCAGAAGCTGCTTTAGTGGAATGCTTCCTCAGTGGGATTTATCAAAAAAAGCAGTAAGTGTTGGATTGCAACATCTGTTTGTAGAGTGAAGTTGAATCTATTCGCCTCACCCCGTACACGTGTTTGGCACCGGCATTGGCAGCAAACATGGAGAGGATCCCTGTGCCGCTGCCAACATCCAGGACGATTTTATCCTTGAACACATGCTTGTTGTGGTACATGGCGTTGCGATAGGTCAGCGTCCGCACCTCATCTTTCAGCATTTCCTGTGTTTGTGATAGTAATAATAATAATGACTGTGAGCCATGCAACCCATTCAATATCAAACTTATGATCCACTCAAAAAACAGCTTGTTTTATACAAATACACACATTTTTATGTAAGCACATTATTTTCTTCTGTGTTTGGAGGTAGAAAATCCAGGCCAGAAGCCTTAGTGACAGTCACAGATCTTGAAATAGACAAGAGTACAACACAAAGCCTTTGGGGACTGCCTGATATCCATCTCCCTAAGCTCATTCACAGATCCCACTTTCTTTCCTATCTTGCTTTGAACCCTTTATTCAGGACACACTCTTTGTCTGCAAGCATATAAAAAGCTGACCCATATGCTAAATAAGGACACTATTTTAGAAAAAAGGGGGTCTATATGTCCCCAAACTTTCTCACCATACTTCCCTCACACATCAAGGTCATTAGTTAGGCCACTTCCCCCTGTAGTTCACTGCTGATTATTGTAAGGGACAGGTAGATATAGTTTTACTTATCGAATGCTGATAATGGACTATTATGCAGCCTCTGTGGGTCTTTCATGCTATTTAATAATGGAGAAGCCTTTTCTTTTGTGAACTGAGACATACTCCATCAAGACAGATATTTCAGCAGCTCTTCATTATCACTGCTAATGCATGGATCTTGTCAGTTTGTAGATTAACAGGTGTATTGTTGTGGGGATTAAAGTATTGGTTTTAATGTATAAGGTTCTGCAACATGTTATTACAGGTGCATACAGTTGGTGTTTGATTTTCTCCCTACAGAAAGTGTAAAAGAAGGCACTTATATTCGAACTCTCAATCTGATTTGGTAACTGCCAAATCTTGGGTTTAAATGTAACCAAGTTCCTTTTAAAGACACATAATAACTATACACATAGTGCCTTTCAAGAGTAGTCATTGATTCCCACAGTATGATGCTGCCACCACCTTGTTTCCAGGTAGATATGATTCTTTCAGGGTTAGTTTTACACACTTTTCACATTTTTATTGATAAAAAAGCATAGTTTTTCTTAAAATTTACAATTATGTGCCACTTTGTGTTTGACCCAATGAAATACACTGACGTTTTTGACTTATATAATGACAAAATGTGGGAATCATCAAAAGATATGAGCTATTTTTTGCAAGACTCTCTAAAATACATTAATTAAAGCCTGTCTTTTCATGGAAGTCAAACTTTTAAACCACATGGGGATTTTTGACATATCCTGCTGTCAGAAAGTCGGATTATAAGGGCTGAAACTCATTGGAAAAGTTGAGCAGGCAGCATCTGGTGTCATTCTTCTACTCTAATCACACCAGGCTTCCTGCTGTCAGCCTGGTCTGCTTACCTCGTGGATGCCAAAGTGGGCATACGAGTCAAAGTAGTAGTCCCTTGATGTCATTTCCTCTGGGCTTATGAACTTGGCAATCTTGCCTCGTCCAGGACAGGTGGCGAGCGCTGCTACATGAGGCGTGTGAGGGATGCATGGCACATGATGGGTTGTAGGCACTGGTTTCGGCAGAGGGGAGGGCTGTAAAGACTGCGAAAGAGGGGACCTGACGGGCTGTTGCCGCTGTAAAAGAAGAAATAGAATGAAATAGGCTTGATTAAGTTTCTGTCAGAATTTAGATATGAGATAGATCAAGGGGACAGCTGTAGGGGTATGTGGGAGAGTGAGCAGAAATACCCTGTTAATATGTACCGTAGCTATAATGAAGGCTGTACATGAAGCCCATAGCATGATGAACTGTAGCCATTTCATGCATACTGGTGACTTAGTATAGACAGCTATTTAAGACCTTGTGTCTTACATCTGTGTGGGTACATAACTGTATGCATCCTTTGAAGATACACCTTTCAGGCTTCACACAGAAAATACTGATTTTTTTTTTTTTGCTCTTATGGATCTTAATTGGCTGATCTGCTGAATTTATTGTATATGAAAGAAAAACAAATGTGTTGCAGGTTTTTAGACAGAGGCATTCATTTTCAACAAAAAGTAAAGAAGCTACAAGATTATTCCCATCGATGTATCAAAGTCTACACTTCTATGAAGACATTACAAGCAAAAATGTAGCAAAGAAACATTCATAATATCAGCTAACTTCTATTATTTAATTGTTAACACTAAGGGCTGATTTTATCGATGGAGTTCATTCTAAAAATCTCTGGAAATAATGCATCACCGACATAGTTTACCTTTCCTTTTTTCACCAAATCTGGAGGTACATTTTGAAAGTGCTTATATACAGGCATAAATGCTTTTTTTATTTTATTTTATTTTTTTACTGTAGTGAATTCCATTATGCTAAGATAAACTTAGCATACTGCAAGAAGAATGTCTATGAACATTTCCAAGGAATTGAAACCAGATGTACTAAAAGTGGCAAGGCATGCTAGAGTAGCGGAAGATTCGAAGGGAACTGTGGATTGGGATTTCCCATCTGACAGAGTTCAAGGACAAAAGACTCAAATAAAAATGTTCTGTGGTTGTGCTAGCAGATTGTTGTATTTGGGTTTTCCTATCATTGAGCTCACTGATGAGGATTTTCATCTTTATTTAGAGTTATATACAGTCTTTTTCTTGTTTTTTTGTGGAAGTATTTATGTTAAAATACAGAGAGGAATATAAAGTTCCTAAAACATTGAACGTAAAGAGCAGCAATATAGAGCATAAGCTGGGAATAAAATAAAAAATTTTATTACACTGAAAAATATTCGAACATGGAAGTATTTGTGACTGCATTCATTTTCTTTGCAATATTTTCTTTGTACATAGATCTAATTGTATAGCCTTTTGTCTGTCACATCATGTCCAGACGATATGGCACACCCTTTAAGGCTTGAATAATGCTCTTTGTTAACTTAGTATATTTTCTTCTTGCAAAAAACTCATAAATGAAATGGCTAGAAATGCAGTAGCTGGATCTGACTCTGCACTCTATTAGGTAAGCCGGTAAAAGACGCAGGTTCCGTTTCAGCACCAAGGACAGCGGGCATGCATCCGGATCATTGCACACACGCAAAGATTCTGCATACTATATTTTGCTCTATCGTCACTACTACACGAGTCTGCTGGTATACTTGAAGACTCCGCAAACATCTGGAGGACACTTAAAAATGACCCTTCCATACAGATCAATAATGTAGCAGTCCTGTTTCGCCGCACTAAAAATGCATATAATTCTGAGCTTAAATTTGTTGTACTATAAGAAAAAATAGAGCAATCTGAGAGAAACCGGGTACAGGACACCACAAGGTCCCCTACCTCAGAGCTGTCCGCCTCCGCCATCTTCCGCCGTAGCAGCAAACACCGCGACGAATGCCTCAGTCCCATGAGAGCCGGCGAGATTTAGGCTAAAACTCTTTTAAGTTCCTTAAATCGTAGTAAAGACGTGTCAAAAAAGAAAAAAAGCCTCGGAACATATAAATGGAGGGTTTTTAAAAATGAAAAAAGTCATGACAACAATCCTATAGGGTTAACCTACCCCCATCTATTCAAAAGTTACGAAGTTATACGATGAATTTACGCAACGTGAAATGTTCTTTTATCCATAGTGTGAATGTGAACACAGGTTGTTTTAGAGGGAGGACTCAGTGTGGGAGGACTCGGTGTCTATTGGCTGGAGACACCGTGTTGCGACTGGAAGGTTGTAGGTTTGATGCCAGCAGGAGAGTCACCTTCATTATCATCACCATCGTCGCTCCTTGCGAGCTTTTGCAAGCTGGGAGACAAGATACAAACAGTTTCCATCCATTACATGAAATCCAGCAGCGTCCCAGAAACAAAACTCATCCAACCGCGTCTGTTCCATTTCTGCAGCGCACTACAATGTATTTATGATACCTAGAAGAAACTGAAACTCCTGACATAAAAGTCTCGCTATTTCCATCTTCTTTCGCACAAGGGAGTCCTGTTTATGTAATCCGTCAGCGGAGGACCTCAAACCGTTTTAAAGTGTGATAACATAAGAAAAAAAGGATGCCAAAACGAAAAAAGAAATTGGTGCCAGACTTCCTACGCACTCTGAAAACTAGCAGTATGTGAATCTGAGCCGCTCGCTCTTTTTCGTTCTTTCTTCCTTTTTCTTTTCTTTTTTTTTAAGTTTGGGGGTGGGGTGGGTCATAGTACCCCGTGTTGTATTATTCTATAAAAAGATAAAACCAAAAATAAAAACACAGCTATGAGATTAAATTTGGATCCCCGCATCAGAGTTTCACAAAATGTTAAATTAAGCAAGCTGGAGAAATACGTGTGTTTATTCTGCTTTGAGCAGGGCTGGCTCAAGGTTTGATCGGGTCTCAGGCAGATTTGAAGTTGGTCCCGTTCTTGCTGTTAAGAGCATCAGCACCTCTAACAACGATCCTGATTTAGTGGAATCTGGAGAGGGCAGTGGAGTTTTACTGTATGAGTGTGGTTTTATGGTTTGTTAATGGTTTTGGCAGCATGCTCTGACTATGATTATGTTGTTGTTGAAGACATCAGAAGAGGCAGAAGCATTGAGACATTAAACAAAGGTATTTAACAGAGAATTAAGCTTAAAATATGTAAATAAGAAGAAAATATAAAGTGGATGCACTCAAACGAATATTTGCCTTATTTATGATCTGAAGTGTCTAGAGGCATGTGCATATGGAAGCTTATGTTGAGGAGGGTATGGTTAACAAAATAATACATTAAAAATTAAAACAAAAGTTGCTAAAAATGTAGCAAAAGTTAACATGACATGTTTTCTTCAGGTGACAAACTTAAATTGATATGACTTGATAAAGCAGAAAGAGACCCAAAGGGCCATGGAGCTGGGGTTGGGAAGACTCTTCTGTCAGCAAGCAGCGGCGTCTCTAACACGCTGATTGCAACCAGTGTTTATGGTAATATTTCACATGAATTTATGCCTGTGCTGGGACTGCCTGGTGGCATGGCCATGACCTTAGGAGCCTTAGATTTGTTTTAGGGGTGTGGTGTTGATTGTGTTGGGGCATGGGTCACTTCATCATCACAGCATCATGGCGTCCTTCCTGCCGATCTGTTAGGCGAAGTCTAAAGTCTTCGAAGGAGAAATCCAAGTCCCAAGTCTTCCTCGAATTAGAGTTGAGTCTATAGATTGAAATCAACATTTTTCCAATCAAGTCTACGACATCTAGTCCTCTTTTAACCTTCTGATATATTTGCAAACACTTATATTTTCATCATTTGATGTTTACTTTACCATCCTACAATCAAATGTCATGATTGCCACATGAGAACTATAAATAGGCATTTGTGCTCTAAGAATAATGATAGAACGAGATTGATGCCTGTTAACCACAAATTTATGAATGAAATAAATAACATGCTTTTTTGTCTTTGTAATAACCAACACTTGTTTATCCCCGTTTCCATTATAAATAACTAAATATGGTTTTTAGGGTTTTCTTCTCTTTACTCTGACCTAATCGTTAATAATATGGGAAAATATTTAAAGTTGTACTCAATTGTAAAACATGAATGTGCTGAAAAGGGTATAATTTATGATGAACAAGACAGTGTACCTAGTAAATAAAATACTGTTAAACTTCTTAATGAAGTTTTTCAGCGGGGCATATCCTTGTGATCGTGCAACAAGTTAAGCACAGAGAGTCCGTCAGAGGTAAGTTAAATTTATTTCATTTAATAAATGATTCAGTCATTTGGGACATTGTTCTTTTGTTTGAGACATCCATCCATTTTGTTAAGCTCCTTAACATAATCAGAGTATTATGAGCCATTACCAAACCACAAACCATGAAAATCACTGACTAATAATCAAGCAAACCCTTTCACAATAAATATGCACAAAAGCTGAAGTCTATTTCTCATATACAGGCATCCTCTACCCATTACTCTTCACCACGTGTGGCACAGTATTCTTTGTGTATTTTCCCTCTTGTTTTAAACCAGCCTAAAATCTTGAGTTTTTACCCTGGAAACAAAGGAGCCTTGGCTTCCAGGCTTCCTAAGACATCTGTTTTTCTTCCCTCCCTCTAATTGTGAATTATTGTTGTTATGCATGGAATACTTAATTTAAGCTCTAGTAATTAATGTTTTAATGCTAGTTTTAACAGCTACCACCAATGCCTTCTCCAGTGTTCTCCAGGCAGAGTAAGATACAGTATACGTGATTTTGTGTGATTTTTTTTTTCTGTCCTCATTAGCCCTACAAAACACCAACTTCTCTGTTTTTTTATTATCAATCACAGACTGGGAGTATAAATATTAGGAATTCATACAAACACTATAGCACCATTGTCTAAGGAGGTGTGGAAAGTAAATGGTTGATTTAATGTAATTGCTAATTTTACACATGATGTACAGCAGAAATGGAAATGAAACATTCTATCAGTGATTTAAAAACCTTCTAATAATTACAAAAATGTAAGTTTAAGTGTTGTAGCAGGCAAAGTGGTTTATATAAAAATGTGCAGAGTATTGTCCAACAGAATTACTGAACTGTCCATTTCCATGGTCTCATCTCACATTTTAAGGACACATTCCCAGAGCTTTAAGGTGCATTTGCCGAAATTCGAAAGGGTAGACTTGTCCTTATATTTTTCTTTTATTAGTCGGTAGCTTATACCTTCTACATGTTATTAGTTACAATCGAGTAATGATATTGGTCCTACTACTTGGCTGACAGTGAAGTTGGATTATTTTCAGAACATTTCTCCCTCCTCTTTATTTTCCGGTTTCGTTTGATACATATGATATTTCCATGGTAAATACTTTTTCACAATCCTGAATGATTTGGTAAAATTTTAATTTTCAGTATACCGAATAAGAAAATAAAACAAAACTGAATAACATGTTAATATTTAGATAAACAATCTGTCCTAAAAATGTCAGTGTTTACTGATAGGTTCCATAAAATTGAGCGTGTCTAATGACAGTGACATATCACATAGTTGCCAACCCTCCCGATTTTCTAGAGAGAGTCCCGAATTTCATTACCCCTCCTGAAATCTCCTGGAGCCAGCATTCTCCCGAATTTCTCCCAACATCTGGCAGTGTCAGTTATCATGTTTACTTCCCGTTTCTTGTGTGCATTTTGCTGAGGAAGGAGCAATGGGTCAAAGTTTCCTCATTCATGACATGAAAATCCTTAATGTTGGCGAAATTTGCTGTTTTGAATCCAAAATAGGTCACCC
This sequence comes from Apricaphanius iberus, assembly GCA_028564705.1. NCBI lineage: Eukaryota > Metazoa > Chordata > Actinopteri > Cyprinodontiformes > Aphaniidae > Apricaphanius > Apricaphanius iberus. Next base: position 1,076,475 of record JAPXFQ010001903.1, on the reverse strand, counting down.
ATGTGATTCGTTGCCTATATCAAAAAAACAATCAGCTGTAATTAGTCATGCACGCCGCAGTAGAGAGCCACAAGTTTTCAGAACAGTCTTTGTGTGACTGACAGAAGCTGTAGTTTCAATTACTTTTTAAATCCACCTAGTTAAGGGTAAAAAAAAAAATTTCAACCGATCTCACGTCTTATTTTTTGTTATTTCAGCAGCACGATGATAACTTTGGGAGCAGATTGCAGCATTTTTCCCCATCTATTTGAGCCTGACAGCACAGCTGATCATACTTTTTAATAAGTTACAATGTCAAAATCAACAGACTCAATACTGCCCTGAGATCAAAGTAAGGAAACGTACTTTCTCACTCTCCTGACAAAGAGACTCCTGTGAAGTTATAGAATAATTAATAAGTAACTATTCCTAAATATTGAGTGCTGCTGAGCAGGGGCGTATCAAGGAGGTTAATAAAGAGGGTCTAAAAGAGGCCAGGGTGGGTCTGGGATTGTAGCACCAAAAAAAAAGCAAATATGTTCTTCTAGTGGGGACCCAGTTTGAGCTGGTCACATTTTTAGAGTTTTGATCCAATAAAAAAATTTAAGAATAGACTTACATATTATTGAATTTTATGTGATGGAATAAACTTATAGCATAATCAGATTTTGTTTTTATTTTGAAAAGTAATTAAGAAATAAAATAACTAATTACTTTTGAAAATAAGTAACCAGTAAAGTAGTGGGATTACTTTTTTTGGGAAGTAATCAGTAATTAGAAATTAATTACTATTTCCGAGTAACGTGACCAACACTGGTCAGATGTGAGTGAGACCATTATCTAGAGACGTGGACAAAACTTTTGGTACCCTTCATAAAATCAAAGAAAAATTCATAATGGTCACAGAAATAACTTTAATCTGACAAAAGTAATAATAAATAAAAATTATATAAATGTTGAACAATGAAAGTCAGACGTTGCTTTTCATCCATGCTTCAACAGAATTATTTAAAAAATAAATGCATGAAACAGGCCTGGACAGAAATGATGGTACCCACAACTTAATATTTGGTTGCACAACCTTTTGAGACAATCACTACATTCAAATGATTCCTGTAACTGTCAATTAGACTTCTGCACCTCTCAGCAGGTATTTTGGCCCACTCCTCATGAGCAAACTGTTCTAGTTGTTTCCGGTTTGAAGGGCGCCTTTTCCAGACAGCACGTTTCAGCTCCTTCCAAAGATGCTCAATAGGATTGAGATCAGGGCTCATAGAAGGCCAGTGTTTTCCTCTTAGCCCTTCTTGGGTGTTTTTAGCTGTGTGTTTTGGGTCATTTTCCTGTTGTAAGACCCGTGACCTGCGACTGAGACCATGCTTTCTGACACTGGCCAGCACATTTCTCTCTAGAATCCCCTGATAGTCTTGAGATTTCATTGTACCCTGCACAGATTCAAGACACCCTGTGTCAGATGCAGCAAATCAGCCCCAGAACATAACCGAGCCTCCCCCATGTTTCACAGTAGGGACCGTGTTCTTTTCTAGATATGCTTCTTTTTTCCGTCTGTGAACATAGAGCTGATGTGCCTTGGCAAAAAAAATTTTTGTCTCATCTGTCCACAGGACATTCTCCCAGAAGCTTTGTGGCTCGTCAGCATGTAGTTTGGCATACTCCAGTCTGTTTTTTTTAATGATTTGTCCTCTCCTTGTTCGTCTCCCATGTAGCCCTCTTTGGCTCAAACAGCGAAGGATGTTCCGATCTGACACTGATGTTCCTTGAGCATAAAGTTCAGCTTGGATCTATTTTGAAGTCTTTCTAGGCTCTTTTGTTACCATTTGGATTATCCGTCTCTTTGATCTGTCATCAATTTTCCTCCTGCAGCCACGTCCAGGGAGGTTGGCTACAGTCCCATGGATCGTACATTACTGAATGACATGTGCAGCTGTAGTCACAGAAACATCTAGCTGCTTGGAGATGGTCTTATAGCCTTTACAGTTAACATGCTTGTCTATGATTTTCTTTCTCATCTCCTGAGACAACTCTTTCCTTTGCTTCCTCTGGTTTATATTGAGTGTGGTACACACCACGTCACCAAACAACACAGTGACTACCTGGAGTCCTATATATAGGCCCACTGAGTGATTACAGGATTGTAGACACCTAGGATGCTGATTAGTGGACATACAAAGGATTAACATGTCCCTTTGGTCACATTATTTTCATTCTTTTCTAGGGGTACCATCATTTTTGTCCAGGCCTGTTTCATGCATTTATTTTTTAAATAATTCTGTTGAAGCATGGATGAAAAGCAATGTCTGACTTTCATTGGTCGACATTTATATAATTTTTATTTATTATTACTTTTGTCAGATTAAAGTGATTTCTGTGACCATTATGAGTTTTTCTTTTATTTAATGAAGGGTAACAACAATTTTGTCCACGTCTGTACCTAAACTACAGAAGGTAACATTACCTTTTTTCATCTTTCACAAGTTTATTTCATTGTATAGGTGGTGTTCATAAAATTGGAATATCTAGAAAATGACGATTTATTTTAGTAATTGCATTTAAAAAGTTAAACTTGTAAATCCGATGAATTCATTAAACAATTTTATTTTATTTAATTTACATGAATATAACTGTAATGAAAGTTCTAAATTCAGTATCTCAGAAAATTATAATATGGTGAAAATGTTCAGTATTGAAGACACCTGGTGCCACGCTCTAATCAGCTCATAATTAATCAGCTCTAACACACATAAAGACCAAACAGGGAAACAGCCTGGGCGGTGTTTCCCATTCCAAGCTTGGGCCGTCTACCTGAGGCCTGGGAGTTGAGGGTCCTCCTCAGTATCTTTGCTGTTCCAAGTACTGCACATTTCTGGACCGAGATGTCTGAGGTTCTTCCAGGGATCTGCTGGAGTCATTCCTACAGTTTGGGGGTCACTCCCTCGAGGGCTCCGATTACCACGGAAGGTTAGTATTATATATATATATACTTCTGTTAATGATAAAAGGGTTTTGTTACTATATTTGAAAGTTGTTCCATCTATTTTGTCTCATAATGTTCAGAGGCTGCTGCATGGCGGGGATGGGGGTCCTTAGAGTTGATCAAAAATATGCAAAGAAAAGTTGAGACCCACTGGTTTTGGCTATGAAAATATTAGAATATTTTAAAAACAAAACACTATTCAGTCTTTTCAGTTTGAAATATCAAGGGGCAGTACACTCAGACAGCCTTAGCTACACCCACAAAACATTTCCTAATCTGTAAACGAGAAATTATTTTGCAGGTAATGATGGAACATTTCTGTTCCTACTAAAATTTAAAATATTTGTACTACTATTTCCCCCCTGCAATAAATCAGCAGCAGGTGGCTTTCGGGAACAACAATTGGATGTATGCCATAAAAACCTATTCTGACTGTAGGTTGAGTTTGTTTCAAGCAGATAGATTAACTATAATCTCTTTTTTATTCTTGAGTCCTCCGATGTTTGCTGCCTTACCCCGTTGGTACACATTCCTTCTATCGCTGCATCAGGGAGCACAATCTCTTACAACTTATATCCACCTCATGTTTGACTGACTGAATCATTCTAATTCAATTTTCCACCTCATTACCTACATTGTGTGGCACACCGAGACATCATGAGCAAAAATTTGTTTTTGAAACATGAGGTTCAATAAAGTACTTTTATTGAAGTCTTATCTAATCAGTTATACATAGTGAAAGTTGTTCTAATTTAAAGCTACATTCTCCAGTCCTACAGGCTTTATTAAAATTACAAAAGCTCTATAAATAGTATATCTACAGAATAATATCACAGGTTCTTGTGCTGTAAAAAAATCACAAGAATTTGCACAGCTGATGTGTTGCACACATTTGTTGAACACATTTTTTTTTTTTTTGTTAAACAAAGTTTATGTGTAGGAATGTGCAGACCTATGAAACCAAATGATGACACCTCTTTTCTTTATCACATTAAATATGGAAGAATTCTGCAAGGATTTCTTGTGGTCATATCACAAAAACCTTCAACAGGGGTGAGACTATCAATGTATTTATATGTTTTTTTACATCCATGTTTTAATCTCACACATTTCATTTGACATCCAAGGAATCTGTTAGAAACCTAACTTGAAACAAAAACAAATACAAAAAATATTGCCTTAGAAAAATAGCTTTATGTCCCGGTAATAAACACTAAAACCCATAATAACAAACCAGGCTTTAGTCATACTTATTGGTGAGCCTCATTACCAGCAAAACTTAAGAACATCAGCCCACGCATTACACTCACACTCATTGCACACACACGCACACAAATCAGTGTGGAGGCAGGAGCACACAGGAGTGAAAGCAGTAGGCATCCTATTATAGACTGATTTGCAAGCTTAATAAAGCTGTTAACATAACAAAAGCTGTGGGTATATAATCTGTCAAGTTTTATTTTAAGACATTACACAAAAAAAGAAAGAAAGCAGCAAGGACTTTGAGTTCATTCATGCACAATACAAGATGAACGTAGAATTGGATCTTGGATAAATTTACGTTTTGGACGTTTTGTGTAAAAAACTTTAAGATAAAAGCATAATCTAATAGAATTTAACACTTCTTTGCAATAATGTAAGTAATAGCATTAAATCAGATTTAGGAAATTCATCCCTTTTATTACCATTTTTATTCAGTCAGGAGAGAATCCAATGTCAATTAGGTATTTTTTTAAAACGTATTTTGACAGCAGGACTGTGATGACCTGGTTTGAGAACTTGACCTGAGATGCCTTCCTTGAAAGCAGGTTAAATGAATGTATCGTCTTGATTACATAATATGATTTATAAACTATATTATATTCACTTTATTTATTAATTATTCAGCAGGAGTTAGTGTAGAGACTGAGGCCATGGAAAATAATGATTTGATTTTGTGTCAATTTCTACGTTATTTTTGCCATATGTTTAGGATCAATGTGTGTTTAAAAGACCCAGTGGAAATAAATTTTAGTTTTCTAACAAAGGCCAAACTATTTGTATTCAAAATGTCCTAGTATTTAAAAAAGCTTATAATAACCATGGATTGTAAACAGCTTTTCATGACCTTTGGAAGTGAAACGTGCACACAGCTTCCTCTGTACTTAACACCGGGTATGTGAGTTTTTTATTGTTCATTTTGATTACTTTTTCTTCTTTGACCTAGCCTGGAGTGTTTTTGTTGCTGAAAAGTGATATATTACCTGCTGACCAAAGAACAGCTGCAGTTAATGTCCCAGTCGATTTCCATAATGCAGTAGTAGGACAGTACAGGGTTTTTTTCCCAAAGACCTGCTTGGCAGGTGGACAGTAAGGAAAATGGAAGTCCTGGAATACTAACCTTCCTAGAAGATCATATCAGGCTGAAAAACCAAGCATGCAAAAAAAAGCAAAATAATAGAAAATAAAACAAGAAAAAACAACAACAAAAAAGCAAACATACAGGTATCTAGTTTAATAAAAACAATTATGTTACAATTTATTGAAATAAAAAATATACTTTGGCAATTATTTAGATATTTTGTCAAGAGTTATATGAAATAACAAATATCTCAGTTTTTTTTTTTTTTTGCTAAATGTATTATTTATTTTTTGTCTCTAAAAGATCTTTTCAAAGTAGGGCATTTTCCCATTAGACTTGCATCTTATCCAAAAGATGCATGGGGAATCGTCTACTTGTACACTTAAATTTTCACAGTGCAATGATATATATATATATATATATATATATATATATATATATATATATATATATATATATATACAAATTGTTTAGAAAAATGGCTAAATAAAACTCAGTACCAAATAGGAACCTGTGGAATCAACAATACAATTTTGTACCTCAATGCAATACGCTGTCGCCTCTTTTTCCTGTTATCTGTATAATTAGGATAGACTTACTTATAAGTGGGCCCCGAAATCAGATTCTGCTTAGGGCTTCACTCAACCTTGGGTCAACTCTTCCACAAGTTGTCACCCTGTCAGTGTTTCTTTTATTATGTTACCATTAGCAGATGAAAAAAATAATTTTTGAGTAGGTGTGCAATTATTTAATTGCAAATTGGAACTGAAGAAGTGGACATTTTTACTTTCTCTTTTACATGGAAGAGGTAGAGTACACATGTGTTGGCACCAGATTTTATGGGAACCCACTCAACGGATGTTCATATAAAACTACTATCTTCGCAGAGGTTTTAGAAGATGCTTGGACATCACAACAAACACTTCATCCTCTGAGGATGATAAAAGTTTGGACATTTTTCCATTGTGAAGCACTTAAAAATCGATGCACCCCCCCAAGGAATAATTATGAGTTTTGATGGGAAATCTGGCACCAGTTCATTCTGTCTCCCATTTCTTTTGAGAAATGATCTGGTGCTGTGCCACGTTTCTCTGCTCCATCTGCTGACAGTGAATTTCCATACACAGACTGCTTTTAGTTTTGATGTTTCTTTAGTACTTAGTATGTGTTGCTGAGCTCTGAGATGGGAAGCATTATTGCTAGGAAGCAATCTTTCCTAGCTTTTCTAATTTACTTTCTTCATCCTCAGAGGAATTCCCTGGTTCTCAGATAAGATTTCTCTCCTGTCAAATAAAGTAGCAAGGATGATGCACAGGATGAACTGTCAGTTTTCCCTTTTGAGATTTTCTTGTTTTTGGGATCATGTTGTATGAACATTTTTAATGGATAATCTCTTGTAAATGAAGAGGCTCTGTTTTTAAGATAGTTCAGGTTGACGTGTTCTCTTGCCTCCAGGAGATTTTGTCCACAAGAGGTCAGCCACTGCAAAACATTAAGTAAAATAAAGTTTTTTCAAAGAAAAAAAAAACTTTTGATACAAAAGCATTAGAGGTGAGTAACGAAAGCCTGCAGAAACAAACTACTTATAGAATTGAGTTGGCCTCAGTGGAAAGAACCTCTGCTACTTTATGTCACATTTATGGAGACTGAAAACCAACATACTCCAAATTCCAAGCAATAAACCTTAATACTCTTGTGTTTTGTTCTCTCACTGTGGCTGGATGAGATTTATTTGGGGGAATACAATATTTAAGCTTGATGGATTATAATTCTTACTAACTAATGTTGTTTTGGCAGACTGATTGTCGCCAGCCAAGGTACCACAAATGCCTTTGGCCATCATTTACTCCTATTAGTTTACATATTGAATTACTCTCATAGAAGATGAGGCAAAAACATATTTACCAAGGGATCTGTTTTGGCAGAAGAGGAAGTCTGCTTCTAATGGAGATTAATGCGTTAAGGATAATCAGTGATCATTCAGATGTTGCCATAGAAGTATTTTTTATCATTTGCTTCACACATCACTGTCTTTTCTTCTAATTTACAAACAGATTTTTCAGCAGTAATGCCCATCCGGCAGTGTTGCAGTTACATTTCTTTGAGGATTAAGTGATTTGACTGATAATACAGATACAAACAAGTATTTTTCTGAATGACAGAAATAAAATTGGAAGAAAGAATATAGCCTTTATTAACCACAATAATTTTGTTTGTTCTATTAGCTATGGAAGTGTAGCACTGCCACCCAGTTAAAAAGATTATGGCTACATCACGTTATAATGGCGACTTTATTGGCCTAACAATGAAACTTTTTGGCTTGTTAAAAAAAAGAAATATCACGTTCTTAAATTATAATTTTCACATTTTAACTATACATTTATCATTTTATAACAAAAATTCTTTATATTCTTACTATAAAAATATAATATTGTAAGAATATGAAATTATGATCATAATGGCATTGTACAAATCATGAAAAGTATGTTGTTTAAACAATATACCTTTCATGTCTATACAATAAAACATATTGTTTGAATTATATACTTTTCATGTTTGTACAATATGTCTTCATGTTCTTACAATATAATTGTTTACTTTAAAAACATTTAACATTTTTTGTTATAAATGTATATACATTAATATTTTTCAAAGTGAACAATATATTGTAAGTAGGGATGCAGTGGTATTGGGTTTTACCCCCCATACCATCTAATGTACTTGTATCGGTATCTGTATTGGTTAAAGTTAACTAATAACATGAGTCAATACTTAAAATGTGGAAACTCTGCAATAATTTAATAGAAAACCTACATTTTTTACTTGACATTTTAGTTTTGTGGTCATTTTTATCAATATTTTTATTTTTAACTAATTCATTATCATTTATTGTAACAAGCCGAGAAGAAAATAAAACCTTCCAATTCATTGCATTTTTTGTGTGCTACAAGTATCGGCATTGCTACTTGGTATCGACAAGTACTCTGATCCAAGTATTGGTATCGTATTGGTTGAAAAAAAATTTCTTGTTGCATACCTAATTGTAAGAACATGATAGTATATAAAAACTTATAATGTTAGAACAATGAAGTTATCATGTTATATAGCTCTATTTTTATTTCACCTAAGTGGCAGTTCTACGCTTTTTTAGTTAACAAGGCACGTATTTTTTAAAATCATTTAAATGCACGGGTCTCAAAACAATTACATACATTTATTAGAAATATATAACTTCTTTGTTTAAAGCCAGAACACTAACTCTAACTTTACCGAACTAGAATGGAACGTGCGTCATCGCAGCTGCTATCACGTCGGTTTAAAATGTCCATTAAAAATTCGAGTGGCACTCGAACGCACCACTACAGCAAACATTGGACCACAGTGAATGCAACAAGCTTGACCGGACGGAACGCCCACCGCTGCAGTGGCATACTCCGTGTTCAGAAAAGAACAGCGGGAACTCGAAGCAATTTTTCCACTCTAAAACGGTGAGAATTTTCATCGTTATTAGTTTGGGACGTTTGTTTTTCGATACATCTGTGGTAATGTTGGTAAACTTTATCCTGCGTGTCATCAACGCAGGTGTGTTTTTTCCAGGATGCTCAACTGCGTATGTCCCATTTTCGAGGAAGTGCGTAAGAAAGTTTACCATGAAACGTATATAGATATTTCCTTTATGTTTCTGCGTTTTATGACGGCGAAAGACAGAACAAGGGTTCAAGTTTTAAAACGTCGGAGGAAGCACATTTATTTAATAATAATAAAAAAACGCTCATTCCATTCGCGGCTCAATGTGTTACATGCAAAAGATTTCAACTTATAGGTTGGGAGAAGCCTATCCAACAAGCTGTTTAGTTAGAAAAGAAAAATCCAGCCAATGTTTATAGAATAGTTTTATAATTTATTAGATTTTTTTAATAGAATCAACAAGATTTCATGTACGAAGCACTTTTTTTTATAAAGTCAAATGTAACACAAAGTTCTTTGATATAAGACTTTGTAAAACTGGATAATTTGTGTAGAATGCTGACAATTTTTAAATGTAATTTAGTGTCAGAGGCAGAGTCAAACGTCAGTTGTGATGAGGGGAGTTCTCTCATCATTATGGAAGAACAGGTGTGTGAACAGGCATTTGTTCCAATAAAACAACTTTACATGCCTAAATGACGGAGTGCCTTGTAAGATTTTTTTTAAATCTTAAAAAGTGTAACAATAAATACACAAAGCACACATTTGAAAGAGAATCGGATTAAAGTAATATAGAATATGCGTGCAAGTTTTGGCATTGCAAATCTCTTAATGGTTTAAACAATTTGTGTTTTCCATCTGAAATGCACTACAGCTTTACAGCATATTATTTTTTTTAAGTCTGACACATGTGCAGCAGGTAAGGTTAGGGAATCTGGAGGAAGTGTGAAAGGGAGAGCAGTCTACCGAGGGCCTTCAGAGGCGGCAGCTCTGTAAATAGATTCTGATATTGTTAATGGATGTGTTGTAAAGAGTAATGTAGATTCAAATGAATGCTTAAATAATTCTACCCAGTGAAGCAACCCTGATTTGCTCTAAATATGACATTTTTGTAAAAATGCTCTGAATTACATGGTTTTGTACAACAGTGTGCTATTGTAGATTTAAAATGTAAGATTAGAACTAGGGATGCATAGATAACGATGCTGGTATCGGTGCTTATACTGTTCTAATTAGGGCTGTGTATTGTTAGGAATTTCACAATTCAGTTCGATTTTTATTATTTAGGCTTTGATTCAATTCAATATTGATTTTTTAGCTTTGATATCGATTAAATAATGAATAAATAAATACACAAGTAATTAATTACCTGAGTATATTTTTAAATAATGTGTTCAGTGGAACCAATGTTTAAGGACAAATTGACCACAGCATATTTCCTGTCATGGTTTATTTCGCTGAACAAACTGTACAATATCTTACATGTTTTGTACAACGCTGAACTAGAGTGTTGCCCACAGCATCACCACTGGCTGGTGGACTGAATTGATTCATAGATGTTGATTAATTGATATTGAATTGAGAAACAAATAATTGCAATGCATTGATGAATCGATGTTTAACCCAGCCTTAGTTTTAATTTATGTGTATCGGTGAGTTAGCCACTACCATGAACCAATTCTTAAAGTGTGGAAACTCTGGAATAATTTCACAGAAATTTGTTATTTTTCACTTGAAGTTTAATTTTTGTGGGCATTTTTATTCATATTTATTTTTTTCTAATTCACTGTCATTTGTTGTAACAAGCAGGGAAGGAAATTAAACCTGTGTTCCAATTCATTGCAATTTTTTTTTGTGTGGTAGACTTATCAGCATATGTACTTTTTATCGGCAAGTATTCAGATCCAAGTATCGGTATGGGGAGTATAAGTCTCTTCCCTTTCCTGTCGGCCTGTGGGTCTTGTAGCCGAAAAAATGATGAATGGAAGTCAATAGAGCGATGAAAGTTATTTCCTGCTCTACTTCGTCTTACGTCCTGAATTACACATATGTCGTACCTCAATTTAAATAAGTAATGATGTGTGTTTCGACTGTGTTTGTCAAGTGATTTGGGATTGATATGATTTTGAAAAAATTCACAATTAAAATGGCTACAAATCAGAAGTCGCATATTTGACGTTAGAGCCAACTCTAAGCTAGAAGTAGCTAGCACTTAAAACAGTCATCGAGATCTCTTGTAGAGCTTCAATGGCATTCTGGATCTCACTTCACCGACTATTTCTCCCCCAGCATAGCTGCGGCTTTTCACATGGTCAGATTTAAATAGATTTTCTCTGTGTTTAATGCTAATTTTTTCGTCTTGGAGGCTACGGCCCGTTGTCTCCTTCTTCTTCTTGAGTTGTAGTCCACTAAGTGTTTGTACACAAAACCTAAAGTAACTTTTGCCGCCAGTCAATAATCAGCATTTTCTTTGCATCAAAATGTGTCTTCAAAATTCAGACATCATATGTTTGATCCATGGCGTATTTCAAACGGGAACAGAAAATAACGTTTATCAATCCATAGACTCAATTTTTTTTTTAGGCAGCAGAGGACCCATCGTCTGGAAATAGAAGGCTGTGACTTAGGCTCCCCATTGTATCAATTTTAAAAAAAAGTGGCGTTGTTGCATTCCTAATTATAACTACATTATTTCAATAAAGATATTGTGGTAGGGGTATAAAGTGGGTTGGTCTGAAGCATGAAATTCCAGGGCTGAAAATGAGTCCCATTCCGGCCTTGGTAGCACAGTAAAGTCCTTACCTATTTTGTTACTAAATATTTCCTTTCTCCAAATTACTATAACTTGGAATAATTTATTCATACCTCTTGAAAATGTCCATATTTTTCACATTATATCCACAAACTCATTTTAATTTTAGATCTATGTGATGGATGCATGGGAAATTATACATAGTTTTTATTCTAGTTTTTTTTTTTTTTCTTTGCATGTAAAAAAGTAATGATGGTAGATTATGGATAAAAACAGTATGCACTTTTATTGACTTATCCAGTTATTGTTTTTAGATTTTTGCTTGATGCCTTTTGAACCTAAAGTGGTATTTTACTTTGGGTTTTTTTTTTTCTTGGCTGCTGCCAATAGTAGGAAAACACTATAGATCAGTTTTATGGATCTAAGTGCTTTCCACTCCCTGACCTTTTATTTACAGACTCAAGACCACACACACTTCTATATTAATCATTCAGAGGATTACAGTTTGTTCCATGCTTTGACTAATGAAAGGATGCAGATTGTGACATAAGAAAAATGATCCTGCAAACTTCTTTTACCCATGGGTTGCTTGGAAGTAAAAAAAATGCATCAGACACCTTCAGTAATATGCATATTCCAACATCTTTGAGAAAGAGGGAAATTACTCAACACAAGAAGTATTAAGAGGTCAAAAGTACTGAACATGTCTTAAACAGCATATGAATCAGCTTTAGACGTGCAAAATTGGATTTTTGTGCAGAAGAATCCATATCTGCTGCCGTAAGCTGCGATAAGTGACCAGTTGATTCTAGGACAGGGGTGTCAAACCTAGTTCCATTTTGGGCCACATCAAGATCATTAATGTGCTTAAAGGGCCAGTTTTGGCAGAAAGTATTACAAAACGATCTTTAGGAAACTGTTAAAATACTAATATCTGTATGTATTTTTTCCAAAAGTCAAATAACACAGAACTTATTTTCACAATGATGTGATTTAGGATTAATCAAATAAACACAGATTTGATTCGACTGATTAAATACTATTCAGGTTTACATAAATATAACTTAAAGATTCCATTTACATGTTCCTCCGTAGTGATGGTTACCAACCTTTTTTCCTTGCGGACCTCTTTCCTGTGTCCAAGAGAAGGAATGACCTCACCCCCTCTTTTACCAGCATACACCTAGTAAAAGTGATTAATTAAACACTTTTATTTGCAGAAATAAACAGCAGTTTCAGGTTTTTGTTCTTATTCCTCCAGTTTTACACTGTATGTGATGCACACAATTTTATTTATGTCTTTTGGTTGAATAAATGTTACATTAAGAAATATATTTTTGGTAACCTCAGTTCTGACAAAATAGTGTGGAGCACCTGCGATTTCTAGGGACCCCAGGTTGGAAAACACTACTAGAGTTTAGAGGGCCATATAAATGGCTATGACAGGCTGGATTTGGCCCACAGGCCTTATGTCTGACTCGTGTTCTAGGATAACAGTGAACCAGCTATAAAACCACATTTTATTGTCTGATTTTCCTTCCATTGTTGTTGTTTTATAGGAAAGAGAAAAGTCTGCGCTCTCTGCAGGGAATTACAGCTAAGATGTCAGCAGTGTATAAAGATGACGAGGAAGACTGGTTGACAGTTTGCCTCAAGTACCTGCTCTTCGTCTTTAATTTTCTGTTCTGGGTAAGTGGCATTTAATAAAAAAAAGATTGATTCCACTTTTTCCATATGCTGCATTTTCTTTAATGGAACAGGTTATTAAGTACCAGAACAGCCACTTCTAATCCACTTAAAATGAACTCTCAACTCTTTTGAAGGAGATAATTATACCTTTGTTCTATAATGGTTCACAGACATATTCTTAACCTTTGAACCCTTTACAGATGGTCACATTACAGCTAATTTGAATTTTTTTATCGGGATTATATGTGAAAGATCATATTAAAGTAGTGCACTATTGCAAAGTGGAAGGAAAGGGACTTATGGTTTTCAGCTCAGGTGAGAAAAATCTGCTGACAGGACATTAGTAGTGCAGTACAAAATCTGACCTTCAGGGTCAAGTAGCAAGAAGAAAACTATTCAAACGCTGTATTGGCGAAGTCATGCTGTGCGTTTGCTTTTCTTCAGACAGGAAAACTGCTCAGAATTTGTGGAATACAATTGAATACAAAAAATCCAGGAAACATTTAAAAGCCTTAAGTCTGGTGTGTAGGTTCACAACTTGACAGGATTATGCGAGGATTAAATTATACTTGTGTTGAAATCTTCCAAAATTCAGACCTAAATCTAATATAGACTCTGTGGGAAATTCTTGGGAAATTGATGATTGGAGACTCTCGATCCAATCTGACTTAGTTTAAGATACTTTGCAATGATTAATAACCAAAGAAGTTGTTCCTGCTATGCTAAAGTTCTGCCAATGCACACTACATTTTTTGATATTTTTGTTCATATAAAAGTGTTATCAATCAATGTATGTTTTCTTTTACTATTATGCACTGCTGTCATAAAATCCCAATAAAACACCCATGTTTGTTGTAACATGACAAAAATCTGGCTTAGTTCAGTTGGTATGAATCCTTTTGCAAATCACTGTAAACAGTGAAGGGCAGCAACTGTTGCCCAAAATCATACAAAGTGGATTTAATCATATGTCAGTACCAGGTAGGCTTATAACACATTTGGGAAGATATTGTGACTGAAGGCGAGAAGTTCTCCAAAAACTTTAGCCAGATTTAAACTGACAGGTTTGGAGGTTTTTGTGTTATTTTTTATTTTACAGCATTTTAAAGATTTGACTATTCCTGGTTCTGTCAATTTTCAGCATGTCTATTTTCTTGATTTAAAGCTATTCATGACTGTGTCCCTTATCACCCTAATGTCTCTTTAGCTTACCCTATCTTTGTGCGAATATGAAGATCTTGCTTTAGACAGAAAGGGAAGGGAGGATGAAGGCGTAACAATTTCTAAGGCATTTCCTATTTGTCAGCCTGTGAACCTCCTGAGATGGGAAAAACGGATCTAGAAGCCACCCTGGGTCAGTCATTCAGGATTGTTTGGAAGGAAGTAGTCATTGTGCCCTTTTCTTACTCTGTAAAATCTCAGTGCTCCTGTGGGTGTATTTTTTGTAGCACTTTTGTATGGTTCTCCCCTTCCTGCCCTAATTTATGGCCCGTTTTGTATTTTCCCACTGTCCTCTGACTCATCTAATGGCACTTTTCCACTGCTACAAAAGTGCTCTTATTTCATACTGGTCTTTTTTTCTGTAAAAATAAATGGAACCTTTATTAAAGTCATTTGCAACACATGTTTAAAACACCTATTTCATTATTTTCTTTGCCTTTGCAGGTGGGTGGAGCTGCAGTCTTGGGTGTAGGAGTGTGGACCCTGGTGGAAAAGAGCGACTACCTGAGTCTGTTGGCCTCCAGCACTTTTGCTGTTTCAGCTTACATCATGATCCTGGCTGGGAGCCTGGTGGTTGTTACTGGCTTCTTGGGCTGCTGTGCTGTTATCCGGGAACAAAAAAGCTGTCTTTCCATGGTGAGACATGAGTTACAAGACGCTCATGATAGGGTTCCTGTTTAAATCTTTGTTTCTGGTCAAAAGGACGTGAGTGTAATGCTGGCTACAGTATGTGTCTTCCATTTTGGTTAACAATCTAAAACATTTTTATAATTCTATTAGCTGTTACATTTGCTTGACATAAAAAAGCTTTATTTTTTTTCTATATGCATCTATGTATGAAGATGCAAGGAATCTTTTATATTATCCAAAACTGGTTTTGATGCGATTGACGTCCAATTTATACAGCATTTGTATCCAAGTTTTAATTATCTGACCCAAACTATCACTTTTTAAAATTAGATTTATTAAGATATTCAGAAACAACTCATAAACTTTCTAGGAGATCATAAAGTAGAAGTTGCAGGAACACCAGCAGTGTTGGGCATCTTACATTAAAAAAGTAATTAGTTATTGTTACAAATTACTTTTTCCAAAAAGTAATTCAGTTAGGAACTCAGTAACTATACTGTAAAAGTAATTAGTTACTCATCATAGTAACTATGGCGTTATTTTTTTGTTCCATAACGCAGTTATGTTTTAGAATATCTGTAATGTCCTAGAGTTTTATTACTGAATGACCCAAAAAAAACATATACAGTAGAATATTTGGTATTTGAACTTTACCCAATAAGATGAGCTGTATGCAGAAAATCTTTAAAAATATACTAAAAGTAAATATTGTTCATGCATAATCACAAACTTTTCATTAAAGTGCAAAACTAAGGCCGACAAATTTGTGTAAAAAGAAACGAACGAAAGTCTGTCTATTACGTTTTTCAAGCATCAGTAATACTGCACATTAAATAGAGCACTGTGTAATTGGATGCAGTAGGACTGATTTGTTGTCACATGAACTGGTTAATGAAGAAAAATCAGATTATACAGTAAGATTAATAAGAAATATTACATATGTTAATACAAAAAAAATCGTTGTTACTTCGTAGTAGATCTCACAGTTATTTTATGGGATGCATATGGATTTATCGAAAACCAAAAATCTTAATCAAAACCACGGCCTTCAGGAGGGATCGTTCGGAGGCAATGTATCCACTTTATAAGCGCAATTCTGGAGCAAAAAGCTGCAGAGGGCGCAGCAAGGCGGAGCGCAGGCATGGGAAATTAGGGATGACGCGTTGGAGCGGGTCTCCACTTTAAAGAAACTAATGTCCATCGACTGTCCAACTTAAAACTAATTTCGCCGCGGTCTTTAAAACACACAGTGAGAAAGCGAGATCAATATTTGTATCCGCCCATTGCGCCATCTCTATCTCTCTCCCTGCAGCTGAAGTGTCTGTCAGAGAGTGAAGTGGTTCTACAGTAGGTTACCCTGTGTACACTTAGAACCCACATCATTACTCTCTTGTACACAGATTTCTGCTGCTTCTGCGTAGATACATCACACCTGTTCAGGAGCACAACATGACTCTCTTTTGCGCTAACCTTGTTTTAAAGGTCTGTCACAGGGTTGTAACAAATGACTTTGATGAGGCTTTCACTGTCCTCGTTATTTTACAAGGAAAGGGCCCAGAGGGATGGAAGCAAGTGGGAGGTGAATGTTCTCTGCTGCAGGTCTATTTATAGGTCTGCTTATCAACCGTTGATGGATGTAGGAATATGGGAGAGGAAGGTGCCTGCAGGAGTTACGAGTTAGTGCCTGCAGGAGTTACGAGTTAGGCGTATAGATGATTAGGAATATGTTGTGCAATTTGCTTCAATACCAGCTATATCCATATGGTATTTCTACAATTATTCATTCAATTATCGAGAGATAAATAATTCTCTGTACAGTTCGCTCTTTTTATTCACAAAGAAACAAAGGCATTTTTTAATAATCATTTTACCAAGGCAAAGGGAGGGGTGTTGGGGAAATAAATATTAATTAAATATTCATAGTTTCAAGTGGTGCAAAGAACCCCCCCCCCCCCCAGCTTACTTCTGTTTTATATTGGACCTCTGTGTGCTGTAAGACTGAAGAAAATTATTCATCAGCCATATGTGCAGAAAACTAAATGAATTTTAGAAAAATTTGGCAAAAGTAAAAGACGCAAGCAGTTTTTGAAGAGAACCAGCACAGACAAAAATTGCAAGATCTTATTATCAAAGATCTTCTGTCAATAAGTTGTGATAAGAACAGTTTGTTCTAGTGGATTTGTTTCAGAAAGTGATTCTTCCTCCAGAACCAGAGCATTACAACAGTTTCAGCAGAGACAATTGCCATACAGACAGGCTTGTGATTAGTCCAAGTCTAACAGTTAGTTCCACCATGCAAATACTGTACCTGTGTCATCACATTCATTTGTCTTCACAACAGAGGGAAGAAGTAATTTAAAAAAAACATTTTGAATTTATTGGATAATTTCTTAGCAAAATAAGAGCTGCAATGTACAGGAACCTACCCTGTGTGATGTTGTTGCAGAACTAACATGAAATCCAAACATTTACTCTGTTCGTAGCAGAACTACAGCAGACTGGTGACCTCAGCTATTCTGTTGGATTGTTAGTGTGTTGAACCAGTGTAAATTCAGATAGAAACACAGCTGTTCTTTGACTGTATATCCACTGACGGTTACATCCCACAAACTCTTCTTTCAGGTTGTGTTGAATGGGTAAAATAGGCATTCTATCCATCCAGCTTCTATGCAGTCCATCCTATGCAGGGTTGCTGGGGAGGGGGGGACACAGGACAAATAACCATGCACACACACATAAATACCTAATGGAAATTTAGAGTGACCAATTAACCTGACAGTCATGATTTTGGAGTGTGGGAGAAAGCCAGTGTAGCCAGAGGGAACCCAAACATGCACAAAGAGAACACGAAAACGTCAATCAAAAAGATGGTTCGAACCCGGAACATTCTTGCTGCAGGGCAACAGTGCTACGAACTGCGCCACTGTGTAGTCTGTAAAACGGGCATTGTTCAACTAAACCGCTCTAAGGACCTATTTATTTTTAGATTAATAACTTTAAAGACTTTTCATTTTTCTTATCCACTCTGTTGTTTGTCCTTGTGTCATGATGTTGACAGAAATGTATGTAAAAAGAACAGTTTTATTGCACAAGTTATTGGTAGCTTGACAGGAAGAAGGGCAGAGAGTGAGAGAAAGGGAAGATCTGCAGTAAATAGCCCATTGTAAGGAATTTACCCTCAGCATATCGAGTGCAAGCTCTAATGAAATAAAAATTGTCATAATTTATTATCAATAAGTTGTCAGTGTGATTAACTAACAAGATTTAATATTGAAATAAGCAGATCGGGGAAATAAGCTTCAACCAGCTATGAGCAGGACTGAATGCTGTTTTTAGAATATTGAAATATTTCTCCCACTTTGAAGTTAACATGTGTTGGTATTTTTCAGTTTTTTTTTCTTCCAATAGTTCCCATTGCATCTCTGCAGAGGTTTACAACCAGTAGTTTTGCATAATTATGTTTGCCACTGTGCAGGTGGGATAAAGCATCCGTTTCCATATAATGGGCTTTGGAGAAGTATTAGCAGAGCTGTGGTCACACTGATTTGTCCTGCTCTGACAGCTGGGTTTAATTAGTTGTGTGTGCTTGTGTTATATGCTGTGTTTTTAATGGTTGGATGACTCAGTTTTACAAATAAATGCTTTTATTCGTATTATTTCAGCCAAGAAAAGTTTTGTTTTTATGTCCTTCAGAAATGCATACACCAACCTGTTCAGCACTGTTTTTGTCACTGTAGTGTTTTTTTTGCTTTACAAGTACACATTTTTAAACAAATTAGTTTATTTGATATTTCAAGGTGTTTGGGTGTTTTATGTGATCAAGATGACAATCGTTTGAAAATTTAAATATCTATTTTTTTTCTTATTTTACGTATTCAGTTATAATCATGTTGGACCCATATAAAGAGGCCCAGAAAAATACGATTCCACAGCCTGTCAGACTGCATTCTGGTTGTGTGCTGCAGGATTGCCATCTGTCAAAAGTGACAGATTCAACTGAATGACAGATGATGAAATTGTATATTGAGCCATCACAATGTAAGCAGCCTGACTTGCCAAGGACTTACTTTAGTTGACAATTATATGGAGAATTGTGAAGTTGAAATCTCTCAATGCTTTGAAAATTTTTGGACAATTAGTTTACTTTTTTTCTTTTGTCCTCTTGTTTGCAGTACTTCTTCCTCCTGCTGGTAATTTTCTTGATTGAGCTGGTGGCTGGCGTGTTAGCCTATGTTTATTACCAGAGGGTAAGTTCTGAATACTCATTACATTTAAATACAGTGGATGTTTGCTGTATTTAAGTTTAAATACAGCAGGCCTAGATATTCCCTAAGGAAGGGAGATCTGATTATGAATATTTAAGAGTTCACTGTGTAGGATTGAGATGCATCTGCAGTAGTCGCCCAAACTGCTATCAACTGAATACCCGCAAGTATCTTTTAAAATGCACTAACAGGTATTTAAAACATAAAGGTACCTCCAAAGCTATTTTTTGTGTTGGACCGTGCACTTGGTCTTCATCCTTTTTTTCCCCCCTTTTTTTTTAAAAACAAACTGCAATGCATTTTTTCAGATTTGTTATGACAAGCCAATTTAGCAAGATCATAATTATATTGGATGAACAAAAACAAATAGTTTAACAATTTTTTTCAGAAAACATCTACAAAGTAAACACTGCATTGTATTTAGCTCCCTTTTACTCTAATACCCATAATAAAAACATAGTGCCACTCGCTGCTTCCACATAATGGTAAGACTCAAACTGTGTAACCTGGTCATGGTTATATTCAGATTTTCTGTGAAGGTTTTGAGTTTTGTCAGAGAACATTAATGAACAAACAGGATTGGGAAAACCAGTGAATGCAGCACAAAGGTCTGGAATGAAGTTGTAGAGAATTTTAGAGTTTAATCATAAATTATTTAAAGGTTGGATATGGAACATGAGCATGATAGCGATATTTAGTTTATCTAGGTTATAGTTACAACAATAACAATATAATTCCAGCTGTTGGGTTGCCTGGTTCGCTGCCGATACACACCGTGAATAACCTGAACTTTGTCCAGTGAGGAATGTATTTTAGAAGAGTTTAAGTAACCGGTAATGTTAACAAAGTTAGCAAATGAGTTAGCTTAGTTCCAGGAGGAAAGTCGCCATTTCCATGCGTT
Source organism: Apricaphanius iberus (assembly GCA_028564705.1). NCBI lineage: Eukaryota > Metazoa > Chordata > Actinopteri > Cyprinodontiformes > Aphaniidae > Apricaphanius > Apricaphanius iberus. Next base: position 1,056,237 of record JAPXFQ010001903.1, on the reverse strand, counting down.
TTTGATGCCATAGAAATGTTTTATGTGGTTCCATTTAGTCTAGGCTTCACCTAAAACTACTCTGGTTTTGGTTCTTCTGTGGTCACTCCTCTCCTGAGATGAATAACAATATATCTGGGTCTCTTAAGCAGCTGCTTGATTTGCTGCCTCCACCATTCTTCCCAGTACCAGCTGAGCTGACCATATATTGGATCATAGAGACTGTATCTGTCAACCCGCAACCTGCGGCCGCTGCTGGCTGGTAGATGTAAACTTAACGTAATAGTCGTGCCAGATTTAAATGTACATTTTGTTATATTTTAATTCAAATATATAATATTTTATGAAAATGTTCCATCTACAACCTTTAAAGCTTTGGATCATAGCAAATGTTCAAAATTTTCAACTGATAAAAAAAAGTTTTCAGTTTGATTAATTTAATGAACAGAAGAAAAAAAAAGATTTTCTGTTCGTCAAATCCATGTTTTTAAAGCTCTAGAGTACTTTTCTCCATCCATTCTTGAAAAAAGAAAAGACACTGCTAGTTTTCATATCTTAGAGCGTTTCCACTATCTGAAATACAGGGTAATTTGACCGGAATGTCCAAATACCTGCGTGTCTCCATTTCATCGGGCTGGGGCGACACTGTTTTTGAGGCCATTTCAGGAACCAACAGATTACCTGAATGGGGGTATGTACTTGGGAATGGCCAATTGAGTCAGATAAGAAATGCAGCAACAAGCCTGGTTGCTTCCATGTCGATTCATTTATTTCTGCTGCTCTGTGCCCCTTTTATACTGATCAATGCTACTTGTTGCTGAAATGGTGTGAATTGCGGGTGTCTGTAGTTGATTACTTAAGAGGGCTGATTGTGTATGGAGACACTGCAGCTGAGAGGAGCGGGAAAAGAGATCACTTGGTCAGAAAAAGGTCTGGTCAGATTACCCTGATACACCAATAGTGGGAACACGTCTATAGATGAAAGTAGGGTCGTCTTTGGTCTACTTTATCAATATGACTTTTAGAATTTTCGCTATATAACCAGTCAGATCACCAGTTTGTTAGTCTGCTCCTCATTGTGGCATGACAGGCTTGCAAAAAGCAAGCATGCTTCTAATAGGACCTCTTTTGGAGACATTTAATGAAATATTAAACTAAATATTAAAACTTTAGACATTCAAAAGATGAGACTTGAAATAATTAACAACTTTCTAGGTTCGTGCGAAATACACTCTTTCTTTCAGCAAGATGCTGCACCACCATGTTTCATAGTGTGGATTGTGTGTTCAGGGTCAACCTTCATGAAGATTATTTTTTAAATCATTAGCCAGTTCCTTTGAATGATCTCTGCCAAAAGTGAAGTCACTTGTTGTAAGTAGTCTTGGTGTTTGTATTTAGAAAATGAGGTGGTGCAGAACATACCAAGCTGCAATGCAGGTGGCACTATTAAAAAAATATATTTTCTTCATGAAAGTTCAGCAATTTAAATTCTGAGTTGAAAATAATTGCTTAAATTATATACATTGATTTAGTTAAATTTGTTTTGTCTTTATGAGTTCATACCTGTATATACAAATATTAATATAAACATTTACATACCGTCTACATTTTAGGTATTCTCAACCATATGTTTGATTAATTCACTGATTTACTCAATCTCCTGCAACTTCAACCTTTTTTTTCTAGTTTTTAGTTTAAGACAAACCTTTGTGCTTTTTGCCATTAAATTCTGTATTTTTCTTATTTGGCGGAGCTTTACTGGAAAAGCATACTTCAGACAGAAAAATGATATTTGTAAAACACTATTACCTCCAATTCTTTACATATCAGTAACTGAAAAATTGCTCTTTATTCTTGTTCTCATTGTGTACTTATCTTTTTGTCTTCTTCCTAGCTAAGTGATGAACTAAAAGAGCACCTCAACCAGACAATGACTGAGAATTATGCTCAGCAAGGGAAGGAGGCCATAACATCTGCGGTGGACAGGCTGCAACAAGATGTATGAGAGAGATTTGAAAGTTAATCAGTTTTATTTAGTTTGTCTCAACTTGCTTCCTCTGTCATTAAGCATAACAAGTACATTATTTAAAACTGTACCTAAGGTTGTATTACAACTCATAATCTCTTTTTTGTTATATTTGACATATATAATTGTTCGAAAACTTCAGTCAGTGTAATCTCAATAAAACAGAAGATTAGCTTTAAATTTCAGGAATTACAAGCCTTGAAAATTATTAGTAAATTATTTACTTTAAAATAAGTATTTAGTTTTAATACAATTTGTCATGTTTCAGTGCCTTATGTTGATAATACAACAACCAACCCCTTGCTTTATTCTTCTGCCTTTCCAGTTTAAGTGCTGTGGCAGCAATGGCTCCCAGGATTGGATGCGGAGTGTATATATTGGATCAGAGCAGTCAGGAAACAGGGTGGTGCCTGACAGCTGCTGTAAAACCATTACCCCCGACTGTGGCAGGAGGGACCATCCCTCAAACATCTATAAAGTGGAGGTGAGTAATCAATCTCCTCATGGAAAGATGGTAAGTGGCATCCTTCGATCTTAAAGGTCCTATATCATGCAAAATCAACTTTTTGGAGACTTCTACCATGTTGTCATGCAATTTTAGCCATTATTGAAGCTGCTTATCTGAATTTATAACAGTGTTGTGAGGCTACTTTTTTGATGTGTTGCATCTCAGAATTATTCTTGATTTTGAAGAAAAAGGATTAGGGTTGTGTGATTACATAATCACGGAAGTGTTATTTGTCCCCTCCATAATTGGCTTTCTAATTTCTTGCCTGACTGTTGTTATGCTAATCATGTGCAATGTTAAATCCAATAAGGTAAGTCAACTCAGAATTTGAATTGAACCGATCTTCGATGCACACAAACACTCAAAGTAACAATAAAGAACAAAATAAAAAAGGTGGGCAGGATTTTAGTGATTAGGATTTATAGCTTCTTCCGGGTTGAATAACTTCAGGATATAACTTATATTTCAAGACAAATTAATACTATATAATACCAATTGTAACAGTTTATCATATATTTGCCTATTCCAGGCATTGAAAGCTGTACAGTAGCATGATATAGGACCTTTAGAAGCCTTTGGAAACAAACTCCATGTCATCTAGTTTTTTCACAATGACAAAATATACAACATTGAAATATACAGTGCTATGCAAAAGTATCCATGCCCCTTATATGTGAGTGAGAAGTTTATCTGATTTCATGGAAAGCCTGAAAGGAGCTTCAAAGATGCCTAACATGAAATCTATATAAAATACTTCGAAGTTTGTCGTAATGTGGAAAAAATATGGATAATTCTAGGGATATGCATTAGGGATGTTAAGATTGACTGATTTACATCAATATGCCGATGTGCAAAATGTGTTTTATAAATGTACACTAAATTACAATGTATTCCAGACCCCGACTGAAGTATTGTAACACATGAACATGCTTTGATCATCTTGTATGGTGAGTGGCATTTTCCTGCTAGAATTAGATTTATTCCTAGTCTGAAGTTATTTGGAATATAACTTTTTAATAATAACTTTTTTTGTCTAGAATTGCTCTTTCTTTAGCTCCATCCTTATTCCCACCAACTGTGATGAACAAAAGCATTTTAACAGCATGATGCTGCCACCAGCATGTTTCACTATGGGTGTTGCATCCAGTGTAGTGTTCAAAAAAAAGTTTTTTGATCTGCTCTGTATTTGTATTGAGAATACATTACACTCAACTTACTAATTGGGTAATATATAAAATGTATAAAATTATGTGAAGGTTGATTTTTTTTTTTTTTTTGTATCCTTCTTTGTGAAGTTATTAACACTCTATATTAATTTTTCATGATCAAAGTATTTACCAGAGTTACAAGAGGAGAGCATATGAGACTGTCTCATGGCATCATTTTTCTAAATAAATTAGAAGCAGCAAGGGTAACAAAGTCATAAAAATCCTCTGTTTCTCTCTTGAATAAAAGATGGGTCTCTCTATGGGATATTTTACTATATTTCTGTGTGAAATCCTTCAGTCCCTGCCTTTTTTTAACCTACAATGCCTGGATGGTGTGCTGAGGTACAAACATGAATAATTTCAGGTGATAAAACGATCACCACATGCAACTAATGATGAACAAAAAATTGTGGTGAGGTCTTGCATTTAGATAAAAAATGCAATAGGTGTGTTTGTGTGTGTGTGTGTGTGTGTGTGTGTGTGTGTGTGTGTGTATATATATAAGGTCTCATTTCCTTCTCTTTATTGCTGCAGTGCTTCTGATGTACCCTTCTAGAAATTCAAGTTGTGGTCTGTTTTGGATTCTGTTGTAAATTAATCTTCTTTTTTTCTGTACAGGGTGGTTGCATCACTAAGCTGGAACAGTTTCTTGCAGACCATCTACTGGTTATTGGTGCAGTGGGAATTGGAGTGGCATGTCTTCAGGTAAGTAGAACATGACAATGTGATGAAATCGAGTACATTTCTGATGTTAGTGGGGGAAAAAAGTATTTCATGGTCAACCAGGCTTTAATGTATGAAAAATCAAGCCCCTATTACATAAAACCTTATCAAACCATGAATAGGTTTTTAGTCTTTCCATTAGGGAAAATCCAACATGGCAGGTCAGAAACCTACACAAATTAATGTTTATCCCTTTCACAGTGATGACTATGCTTCATCACAGTCCTTTTTAATTGCTTTTTTTATTCTGAAACATAACACACTCATGCTTTTAAGCTCTGTGAAGCAGTTTGATGCATATACTCTAATCTGCCTTACCATCTGACCACTCACCTTTTAATAAGTGCACAGCCCTATGCAAAAATACTGAGAGCAGTAAACATGCATCAACAAAAACATGCATGGTTCTGATATCATTCACTGCTAGAAATTGATCCTTTAACTTTATTGAATGGAGGATGATGGGACGTCTGTACGGTAGGCTTATGGTGCGTTCACACTGTCCCAAATGCCAGCGTCAGTTGCAGCAAGATTACATGTAACGTCAATGGTCGAGTACATCAGAGGTTCGTCAGTCTCTGAGTTGCGTTGTTTGCGTTGGCTCCGTCAACATTTCAAGCGTTACTTGCGTTGCAAGCGATGCAGAAGTTTAGCTAGCTGAACTTTTGATGGACTTGACAGACTTGACGCAATGCGTCAACCAATCAGAGCGTCTCACTGTAGTAATGTCACTACACGTGTCTTGAATGAATTGTGAGATGAGTGAAAACATTTTCAACAACTGGAGATTTAGAAATTCAGAAATGACACTTACCGAAGACAGATGGACAGGCGCTCCTCAGGAGGAACGGAGCACCTGTAGTTTGTGACCTGGTAGGAGTTTTGAGCTCCAATGTGGCCCAGGAGGTCGTAATATTGGGCGTGGAAAGATGGAAGTAGCACTATAAGCGAACCTCATCCATATGCAGCTCCTGGAGCAAATGGTTAAACTCCCCAAACTCAGAATGCATCTGTAGAATGGGCGCTTATGCACCCGATGTCAACGTTGTTTAGCTTTATCTAGCAAATAAAGCCAAGCCACTCTCTCGATGCGATCTGCCATAGTTCAGAAGCCCCGCCCATGCACTCTTTTTTTGCTCAAAAGCAAGTGTTGGAACCCTCAAAGTAGATGTGTCAAACTTCATGCGTTGGGTACGTTGCCTGATGCAGAGAAACTGTGCGGTGTGAACGCAGCATTACTTTATACACTATAGTAATGTTTGAGAAACAGTGTTTACTAACAAAAGGGACTATGCTGATCCCAAAAAAAAAGATTACGTACGTACAGAGTACGTACAACATTGCTGAGCACAAAGATATATAAAGACTGCATAGAGAATCCTTTCATTTATTTTTCACAGCTTGTTTTATTGTATTTATAGCAATACTGATAAAAGTGAGAGTAAAAAGTATAGGAACATTTAATTGCGATCTTTTTGGATATAAATATTGTGCTGTATGTCACAGCTTCCAAAAGCAAATAATAAAAAGATCAAACGTTCCCACAATTACAATGTATACTTCATTGAGACATTTTCTGTACATTTAACTGTACGACTAGACAACACAAAAATATTTTCACTGAAACAATATATGATATTGAAGTCCTCTTGCCTACTTTAATGTATATTCATGATTCAAACACATTGGAGAAAACTGGTTTGGGAACCTGATTTAATCATTTTCCAAATCTGGGTAAATATAAAAAAGTGAGACAATTTTTTTAATCTGATTATAATACCTCAAATATGTCTGGAAATTTTGGAAATGTTTACGTTTATTTTAAATAGATATTAAAATTATATTTTTATTTTCCACATTATAGCTACATGGCACCGTTTTTTTTTTATGTGCACCATTTAGAAAATAAATTCAAAACATTGAAGGCACTGTATGGTAAAGCTGCTACCTAGCACAGTTTTCGTATGTGAGTTATCACATGGTTGAAGTGACCAGAACTACGGAGAGATTATATTGTGAAGGTACCAAATGACCGGTAACTTTTTTCTCATTTGGGGAATTTGTGCTGATTCTGACCAGGACTGCTTGAAAAATCTTGGAAACATTGATTTTTGAATTGCACCAATGGGAACTTTGCTAACCCATTCCATTCCACATATCTGCTTTGTCTTATGTTATGCAACCTTAATTAATTTCTTATTGACTCGGCTTTTGTTTATAACACTTAACATGTTGACATAAATTTTGTGTATTTATGTTTGATGTTAACCCAGTAACTGCATTATAATATTCTAACTCTTGTGGGTTGCAAATGTCTTTTGTTTAATATGTTTGGTTTCATTGTAGCTGGCCGGGGCACTCTTGACAGCCTGCTTTATCTATCTGCTCTATAAGGAAGAGGAAGACTACTTTGGTGCATTGTAATTTGCCTCTAGAGCTCCTTGGTGCTTTTAATCAAATGGATAGACAAGGTTAGAAGGTGCTGTAGGTATCTGACTGCATGTTTGTCCTCAGTTGCATGCGTGCTCTGTGCCAAATATACAACCTGCAGTCTGCATGTGTACAGAATGAGTTTTTTTTATATATAATATTGAATCTTTGTGCTGATTAAATCCTACATCTGCATGGCTTTGGCTGTGTGAGAGAATATGCTGCTATTTTATGTTATAATAATGGTAAATCATGGAAAATAAAAATGCTTGTGAATGGCTTAAGTAATGAAAGGTTTCCAGCTGCCCCTGAGCATTTTTATAGGTAATCAGAACACGTTTGCCTATTTTCACACAGCTCGATTTAGTTAAGTTCCTGTGTTGTCAGAAAGCGAAAAAGCACAGTAAATAAATTTAACCGTACATTGCATTTTTTTTGTTTTTGTTTTAAAAACAGTGGAATCTCTAAACGACAACAAAAAAATATATACTGAGTCGCATACAAGAAAAAACAGGACACTAGCACGTCTTTATGGTGATTTATAAATTTAAATGCAACGTAGAAAACAATCATTGCATTGCTGATAAGACATGTTTCTTAACACAAAAGTTATAGGTACCTATAGTGAAGCAACAGGCCCCTTTTTTAGGGGTGTAGATATCATTATCTGCTCCACCATATATAGACTAAATACAAAAAAGAAATTAAATGGAACATTTTATTATCCCATCCTCAATCCAGGCTTTATCACCCTGCAGTCTGATTTACATATAAGTTGATTCTTCCAAGTGATTGTTGTATTCATCTGGTGTACGGCAATGCAAAGATAAGGTGGAAAAACTGAATGGGAATTTTACAGTCTTATTACAGGACTGCTTCACCTTCGCTCTAAGCAAAAATAAAATGTGTATAGAAAATAGGATCCACACCAGACGTGTTTTCATGCTTCCAAGTCAAAATGGAACCACACTTTTTTACTACTAAAATTATAGTAATGGTCGCTGAAATAATTTAATTAGCTGTTAGAGGTTCAAATCCAGGATGAATGTTCACATGAAATGAAAAGTCATATTCTTTGTGTTGGATAGGGGAGTGAATTGCAGGCTTGAACTAGGAGGGCTTTGGCATCATTTTTTTTAAAATGGTAAGTTAAAAAAAATGAGATAACTCATAAGGTAACTGGGCTGATATATATACACTCTTAAAAATTATTGTTCTTTCTCAAGCAGGCAATGTTTCCATACAACAGCTAAGTGTAAGGCTAAATGAAGGATGTCTCTTCTATTTTGAGATGACTCATTTGTAATGTGGTTCAAAATATATTTGAATATGGAACTCAGAAAAAGATTTTTGCTTCTTTTATAAATTCGGTTTTGCTTTGGAAGTCACAAAGAACACAGCAAGCATAGGAAATCACATGAAATAAAGGAGCTAATGGAGTCACCATGACTGTCACTGCAAGTTCTGCATGCGAAAATAAGCTGTGATACTCAAATTTGGCACGCAAATTACAGCTGCATGTCTCACTTGGGGTGACAGCTAACATAAAAATATGAAGGTCCAGCTGCAGACATTATGAGTTGTTTTGTCAGCGATTCAAAAAGAAATGTTCCAAAAGTACCTTGATTTAGACTCTATTTGATACTTGGGATCAGGAGAAAAATTGTCACGTAAAAGTTTTAAAGTAAAGCATATCTACTTTCAGAAATCTTAATTTAAATTGACAATTTGATACGTTGTACAACATATTTTAAACACCAAACCCCTGCTTGCTTGATTTTAACGGGATTTTAGAGAGTCAAAGATGGAATTAGGGCCACTTGTATGTTCATCAAGCTTTAAAGCTGCAATCTAGAGAATTTATATTTGCATCAACATTTTCTAAATCTTTCAAATTATGGTTTGGTCCTATACTATGATATATGGGTGGTGCTCCACAACATTTTTATTCTTAAGTCCTTCCTGTCTCCCACAGACCTCTATGCAGTTCACACTGACTGGCATATTTTTTAGCTGCTAGAATGAGTTTTCGCATTGTCAGCTGTCAATGTGCATGCGCATCACAAACCAATGAATCTGTGGCTGCACACATAGGCCCCCCAGTGACCTTGCAAGGATAAACGAGTATAGGCGATGATGGATTGATTTTAGCATTTTGCCAATCTTGAGCTGTGAGCTATAAAGAATCTATCAAACAGATTGCAATGTTTTACCAGAATTTATTTCCACTTTACCAGTAGTACCTCTAATTGGTGGCATATTTTGCTTGTATGATTTTTCACAAACTTGAAAGGTGTTTGGTGAAACTTTTAAGTTGCAGTCTAATCAGAATATCTCACATTAAATGTGTCTGAGAAACAAAGGGTGGATATTTGTCTGAATATTCACAGCTTCCCACCAACCCCAGCTTTGTTTGTTTTTTTGCAAGCTTGTGCACACATGCTGATGTTGCAGTAATGTCTGCTTTGGTCCTCCCATTGCCATAGTAACCAGATTCATACTTTCGAATAGCCTCCAACTCCATCACCTTTTAACCCTTCCCTGCTCTTGAGCCAACAGTTTAGGGTTAGCATTTGTTGAGCATTTGACTTTACACCTGCTGTTTTCAGATCTGTGGGATGGTGTTCACCTGCTGCTTGCACAGGAGGATCAAGATGGATCCTTACTGAGTATGAAAGACCCCAACAAACCCCAAATAACATGCCGCTGCTGACACCCAACTTCACATCTGGATCTGAAACCAGTCTTTTAAAATAGGTGGAGTTGGCATTCATTACTTTAACTAAGCCAGTGAGTAAGTGCATTAAATGAAGATATGCTTACTTGATTCAAATGCATGATTTAAATGGAACTGAATTATTTCCTTCGTAACTTATGCAAAATGAAAATTATTTTCTTGCCTTAATACAGTATTCCCAGTTTTTGAGAGCAAATGAACATGGAAAAAACCTCAACACTGGCTGCATCTGTCATTGTTTATGAAGAATTGGAACATAATGTGCCTTTTTAGTATTCTGCTGATGAATAATTATGAGCTGAGTGCCTTGAATCCTTCACAACTCACCATAATAAACTATCAGAATAAAGTCTATATTCACTAGTGATTACTTAAATGTTTCTAGCAAAGCTGTAATACTCAACCATACATTAATAATCAAATTTAACTAAAATTTGCAACACTCCAAAGTTGGCCCTCATTAAGCCTAAATGTAGGGAAGTTGTTTCTTAAAAGGCTGCAACATTTTTGATTGTAGAACTTCACCTAGTGGACACAGATCCTAATTTAAAAACAAGCTGTTTTTGTAAAATGAAAACATATTTTATTGTAAAATGTTAACCATTTTTAATACGTTATTGTGTACATCCTGGTATCTTTTTTTTTCTTTTACATTAAAGCAAAAATTACTTGTATGTTATAGATATGAACATGTTGTAAGTGGGTGACATTTGTATTTCATCATTGTACGTTGAATAATTGAAGTATTTGAAGTGATTAAAATAATTCCTCCTTGCCATTGTTATACTTTATTTGAAGCACTGATTGAAGTACTGATTCATAAATATTGTTGCTAATAAACTAGTTAAACTTGTGCTTGTTATTGATTGATCAACCAATCTAATCAGATCGGAAGCTCAAAGGAAATGGTCTATCGTTGCACGGATATTCTTTTAAGAATGAACATATCACTGCTTGTTTAAAGATCATTTTTTGTTTCTGTGTTTTAGGTATGAGAATAATCAGCATAATGCAAAGATTGATTTTTTTTCCCAGAGTTGTTTTAGAAGGATGCGTTTCCTCTTGTCCGATTAATATTTCAACCTCAGGTAACCACTAGAGGGCGACAAAGACCTGACAATTCCAATTGGTATACCTGTTAACATAATCCGACATCTTGCTGGAATTGGTTGGATTTTTAAAATTCGTTCTCAAAAATGTGCTTGAAAACGTGAAAGTCTCATGATAGTATGTTGTAAGCGCATTTGCAGTTGTGATCATCTCTGGCTGAGTTACATACTTTTATGCCTAAAACAAGGGTAGTGAAAATTATCAATTATATACATTTTGCTTCTGTCTTTTAAAATGAAGCTTCAGCCATCAGAAAAAAGGAGGTTTTACACTTTGTCTCTCAGATTTTTTTGTGTAAAGTGTTACCTACAAATGCTACAGGTAATCTATATACTCCTTACTTTGGGTTTTTGTTGTTGAAGTCTAAATAATTGTTAATTCCCCAAACTATGCTAAAGGAAACTATTGTCTTTTCATGTGCTTCTTTAGGTTGCTGCAAGTTAGTTTTTGTTGTATTCTAGTACTAATTACTGGTTCCTTCCCAAACTTTCTTAAAATATTAATGGCTTACATTTGCAAGTGTCTCTAAAAAGTATCTTACCCTTTAAACCTTTTTGACATTTTAACCTGTTACAACCACATACTTGATTGTATTTTATTTTGTACAAGAGTGCCACTATTGAAAAAGGGATTTAAAGTTCCTGGTTGCAGTTTACCACAAGTCATGAAAGAGATGTAGAACGTATACAGGAGAAAATGTAATTTCTGGCCAACCTGTAAAACATCTTGTAGTTTTAACCCAACCCTCAAATCATTGTAACACACTGGTAAAATTTGATGGCAGCATTCATGCTATATGGGTTTTATTGTTCTTCTCAAGAGGAGAAGTTTGTGGCTGTAATGAAATTAAAATGTGAAAAAGGTAGAAATGTTACCACTGCTTTTAACTCTGAGTGAATCCTTTGCCTGAGGTGCAAAATGCTGCTGGAGTGTGTGACAATTATGATTTTGGGTTGGGTCATTTTTACTCAAAAATATTACTAAAGCAAATATGCATAACGAAATATTGGCTCTATTATCCACAATGTAAAGCACAATTGCTCCTATTCACCCCTAAAGTTTAATTAAAATGACTTCACTAAGGAACTTTTGGAATTTTTCCTTTCTCTGTGCTCCAGATATCTTATGTGAATCTTAACTGTTCCGGGCCATCTGTCATTGTCACCCATTTAGCAAAAAAGGACATACTTAAAGTCTGGATGTTCTCCAACATTTTCAGCTTCAATCTGCCTATTGAACCCATCAGTCGCCTTTTGTCTTCATCTTCTATCAGAGGATGCCCTGCAAATGTTATGCATATTGCAATTCAGAGACAGTGAAAAGATAGAAATACAGAAAACTGAGAGGATGTATGCATTAGCATGTGGTCTGTACCCTCTGCCAAGGAAGAAACGAGAGAGAATTGGAAGCAGCTGGAGATCTCACCACTTCTCATTTAATGTATGCTTCTTTGCATACACACAGCATACAGTACATTCCCTGTTTTCAACACATTGACACTGAAGGGCTGATATTTCACTGGGAGAGCTAAAGAAGTTGCTCGAGCAGACTTTGTTCTATAGTTTCCATCTGACCATAGCTTTGTATTTGCCTTAGCTCAGATAACACACAAATAAACTAGTGAGTTCTTGTTACATGTAAGTCTGCTGTAGCACTGTGAGTTATATTTTCTGTGTTGAATTTTAAAAAGATTCTTCAATTCCTTGTACCCGCACCTGTATTCCATATGTGTTGAGGTACTCAGGACTTCAGTCATGATGATTGAGTGCTGGGGTGCATGTAGCATAATATGCAAAGAAAGAACTTCTGTAACACTTTCTTTCTTCTACTTAAGGGAACTTTAGAGTCTGTAGATCTGTTTGTAATTTGATTAATTCTGTAGTCATTTTTTCTTGTTACATGTCTCGACAGCCATGGAAACTATGGTTACGTCACTACCTAAAACCACATTTTTGTAAATTTTCAGGTAACGTTTGTCATTTATTAAATTGTTCAAGAATAATTTCACTTTCAAGCAAAACAATAAATGAGTGCTTTTTTTAAATTTGACCTAATTTCAATTTATCTTTACTGAAATACTTTCACATAGACTACTTGACCTGCAACAATTGTATTTCATTGACGTACAAACCACTTTGTTTATTATGAAATCCAAAAACCGCAAAGTCCAGTTTAGACCAGACTGAAACCAGCTCTGTATTTAATTTGGCCTTCAAATCACACTGACCATCATGCTGTGAATGACTGCTAGACGAGTTTGCATCTGGCCTGCAGCACATTAGATCTAACCACAAATGTGTTCGACAGATCTCTACAGGGATCAAAAGGGATGTAAAGATGGAGATGTTCAGATAACCTTAGCATGGTTAGTCAAGATGTGGAAAATGTAAACTACAGCTGCGTGATATGGCCTCAAATCTATATTGCAATATAATCTAAAGCATGTGCAGTAACAATATGTATTTCAATATATTCTTTTAAGTTTGTCAAAATGACTGCTTATAAACATTATCACTTTCAATATGACAAATTATTTTTTATTGTTTTCCAAAATAATGCTACACAAAAATGGTTACAGATGAAGATATTTCAAATATATATCAAAATAAAGTTAAAAATTCTCTACTTTCTTGGTTACTTATTAACTTAAAAGAAACCTGCATATATTTTCATTAAAAATGCATTAAGTTCAACAGATTTCTCTTCCATTAAATGAAAAACAAAAAACTATAAACTTGCAATCTGTAAAGACAAAAACTGAACATCATTATTTATCTTCCTTGCGTACTCGAAGTACGTAAGCAGAGCTTGATGGCACTATAAAATTCGTAACCTCGGTATAGTCAAAATCTCTCTTTAGCAAAGTTTTTATCATTTCTACCTTCTACCTTTTATATTTTCCTTTACTAATACAAACCCCAAGAAAATATATTTTCAAAACCTTAACGCTATTTCTATTGTTAAAAGATTTTAATGTGCTTTTGGTATCATTGTCCTTTCGGAACACAGAGGGTGGTAGATTATAAAAAATAAATAACTGGCCTAGAGCAGGGGTCTGCAACCTGCAGCTCTGGAGCAGTCTTAACTTTGCTAAAACGATAAAGAGCCTACTAACTTCTTTAAATATAGATGCATAAAAAAATCAGCACGTTTTAGCTGTATTTCAATCTTTTTGTGCAAAAAGTACATTGCATTTTTGCCAAACGTGACACCAAACGTATCAGTAGTTTAAAAATGTATTTCCGTGTCCTTTTGTTGGAAACTGTGCACTTTTTTTTACGTAATTTCCACAAATATCAATATCCCATATAATAAAAAGTACCCATACTATCTAAAAAGAAAAATTGTCATTATTAAACCCTGAAATGGAAATTATAGTTTTTTTAAAGATAACACATTGCATATTATCGTAGATATTTATCAAAAATTGCTCTTCGGATTGGAAAGGTTGCTGACCTCTGGTCTTGCCTCTTTTTTTTTTTGGTTTAGCAGTTTGGAGGTTTGCTCTATCTTGTGTGTGCAATGCACAGGTACCACCAAACCATGCATTTTGTTGTTTTATAAGCTTAAAACATCTCTGCAGGCTTGTCTTAGAGGGCAGCTGAAAATTTACCTCCGAACAATGACACTGGTGTTTGTACAGTTTTGGGCTGTAGTGGTTCCTAATTAATCTACAGCCGATACACTAGACTAACGGACATTTTTTTTTACAAAACAAAACGCCGCAAAGAGGTATTCAAAACATTCTCAAATGTAAAGAAAGCATTACTCCACAAGTAATCAAGACATGTTTCCCATTGAAGCAAATTAGACTGAACTGAACTCCAGTTTTATTGGGATACTTAAATGCAAGTTAGTAATTTAGAACGCGAGCCTGCTCTAAATACCGCAGTGTTTCTAACATCCTTCCCAGCTCACCCACTGTTGAAAGAGTTGTGGTTTTCCAGAATATGCATGTGTATGTTTCACTGTGTGTGGGAGGGTCTGTGTCCATGTGAGAGTGGGTACAGATGCGAACAAACTTCTCAGTGTTTCAAGATGAGTCTGATGATGATGATGATGAGCGGCATATTGATGAGGACATTGAGCGATGCCAGCCAGATGCCAGGGTGGTCACGAGGTTTTCACAGCTTAACTGTGATGTGTTGAGCCACCAGAACACATACAATAGTGGTATCTGGTGAACCAGTGATTTAACAGGGATCTCTTAAGACTGGTTCAAAACAAGTCCCGCTTCATTACTCCTGTTTATTTGTATCATCCATTCTTAAAAAAAAAAGAATATGACAATTAAATTAGCGCTCGTTTATACACAGCGTGGGCTTGTGTGTAAGACTGTTAAAACACATTCTTTGCTACATAGATTGCTGTGCGTTGTGGTTTGAGATCACATTAGCGTACTTTACAAAGTATTTAACAAATTTGTTTCCCAGCGATGGTTGTAGAGAAGTTTCTGTGGGATCATGAAAGGATCCTAGACTGATGGCTCTAGTTTCTTATATGTGGTAAGCAAACCTAGAAAAGCTGAGGAATATCATGCTTCTTGCATAAGGTGATAGATTTTTGCAGCAGCTATATTAAAAAGTTTATTCAATTTAAATAACCATACTTCTTGGAATGTGAGCGTAGAAAGTCATTTCAACCTGAAAAATGTTTTGGATCTTTTAAATGGTGTCTTTTTGAAGGTTGGCAGAAAGTTGTTTTACTGTTGAAAATAATAACTTTACTGTGAGTTTATTAATGTTTTGTGTGAAAAAGAAACTATGAACACTGATGAACAAAAAATATAGGAACAACTATAAGCAGAATGCAGTGAGGAAAATCTGTACTTTTGAGAGTATCTGCATCCCTGCCGTGTGCAGTTTTTGTGCGATTACTGAGCCAGCTGTTGCACATGTGTCCTTTGTTTATCGGATTTCCAGATGATACCAGCTCTATCTACATTTCCGGTTACTGAAACAAGACTGACAGTTTTCCAGAAATGCTGAAATTTGATGTCAGTTTAAACAATATCTGAGCTGGGAAGAAAAATACTTTTGTAAACAAATGACTCTGTCAACCTGTGTTTATTTATGCTGTGAAGATGAATAGAGAAGCAGGAGGTGGTTATGATATTTGGTAAGAGAACGTATTTATCATACACAAAAAAATGAGGGGGCACAGGAACCAAGTAGCGTGAGAAGCAACCCTGCTTCTTCCTGTGCGATTGTTGGCATTTGTGAGATGGGAGCGACCTTGACTTGGTCAGTGGAGATATTTGAGCTCAGTGTTGAGTAATTTGGGTTTTAGGAAGTAAACTAAAAAAACAAGAGGCACTCTATTGTCATGCTAAGAGAGATAAGTTACAGTTCTCATAACTCCTTGAACCTTTTGACATTTTGTCCTGTCATTATCAAGGACTTCATTGTATTTTATTTAGATACTCTGATAGACTAATACAAAGTACTAATTAGTGCATAGTTGTGAGGTGGAATGGTTTTGAAAACAAAGTGTGCCCAAATCAAGTCAACACTTCTCCAATCATGTTTGCTGTAATTATAGCTACAGGTTTTGAGCTCATCTGTTGAAAAAATATCTGAAACTCATTTATAATAGATGAACTCTTACCACAATTTTGCCATAGAATTTGTGTCAATACTTTGACTGGGCCATTCTAACATATCCATCTGCCTTTATCTTATGGAGGCCATTTTGCTTGAGTGTCTTCCAGGATTTTAGCCTATTTTGTTTCATTCCTTCAACTCTGACTAATGTACTATGAAGCTTTTTTGTCCGTATGCACATACAGTGCACATAAACCTGACATATTCTTTAAAAATGCTTCATTGTGATTTCTTGATATAACTTTTATTTTTATTTTTTTATGCTGGGTCTCAGTGGGAATTCACCTACAATGTGAATTTCAGACCCCTCCATAATGTCTAAGCAGGAGAACTTGAAAAATCACAGGTTGTTTAAGTACTGATGTTCCTCACTGTAGTTTTGCAGCTTTGCTATGATCCCGTCTCATAAAATTATACAAAAAATAGATGTTGGAAAGATTTTGATTTTGTAGACCATAAATAACTAACTCGACACATGTAGTAGTTCCCTCTTGATGTGGCGGACTATAACATTTTGGACTTTCAAGAAATTATATTTTAATAGATTTTCTATAGCTATCCATTTGAAGTTTTTTGACATTGTTTTTGCTTTTACAGTAATAGATTTTAGTAACTTATTTATCCACTGTTCAGGTTTACGTATATAAACATTGTATGTAGTTTCATGTTGGAGTGATACTGTTTATGCATTCATCTCTGGAAATGTCAGCCTTAATTTCCTCTCTCGCAGACGAGAGGTGCGTGTGAGGCTTAAGGTGTCCAGCTGTGGAAGCATCAGAGTCTTTGCGTCTGGGAATTCTTTAAACATTGGCTCAGATGAAACACGTCTCAATAAATCAAGATTTATCCTCTGAACATGATTTTGGATGTTGTAGTGTTAGGTCCCGGTGTCTGATGCGTCCCATCTGTGGAACGTATTTGCAAATATAATGATTACAAGATGAGGTGACTTATAAACAGAGCTAGCATCTGTTTCTCCATTTTCTGTGCAGCATTCATTTTCCAAAACCCCCAAAAAAGTGTGAGTAAATTTAAATACAAACATATATAATTCATTTATGATTTAGAATGGATTTCTATAGGATTTTATCATTCAGATGAATTCTGGTAATTCAAGAATGTGTAATGAAACTTATACTATACTTTCCTTGCATATATATTTGTCTGAAGTATTTTTAATGTTTTAAGAGCAAGTTAATCCTGTATCAAATAGAAACAATAAAAAATAGGAAGAGAATCACCTTTACTGTAAGCGGAGGAGAAACAATTCAAAAGAACCAAAATAATCAAATTTCTTCAGGCTGACTCAAGAAACTCCACATGTGGAATTATTCAGCACACTTATTCTGCCTTACAGAAATGGATTTACAGATGGGCAGTCAACCATGCTTAAATAAAAAAAGATAAACTGGTTACTTGAAAATACTGCAAGAAAACAATATTAAGTGAGAATTGAAAATGACATTGGACATTTTTTATGGTTTATAAAAATGTTAAATGACAAATGGCTTGAAGTGACAGGAAAGAAACACTGGTTGGAACAATATTTTTGTTCCATTTTAATGTCTGTACTGTACAGAATATAAGCCGAACAAGAAAACTGCCTCTCACTCAACACACACAACAAGCTGACAGAGCGTTATTTCGAAAATGATTTGCTAAAACACATGGCCTTTTTGCAGGATGCTTTTATCTTGGTCCACATTTGGAAAATTTTATGCTTTAGCAGCTACAGTAGGTGAAAATCCTGAAACATGGGTTTCATAAAATAAAATTCCAGAATTGAATTTCTATGCATCTTGATACAGTAGAAAACATAATTTAATCTCCAACTAATCTAGTCAGCCATGGACACATCTAAAAGGAAATAAAACCCAAAAAACTAAAGGGACACTCTTCAACTCAGACATACCATATAAATCACCCGTATCTATAATTCATGCTTTGCAACCTGTGTAAATACTTTATAAATTTTGCAGACCTGATAATGTTGCATCATTTCATGCTGCGTTATGTATTCCACTGATGAAGATTCACTTTAGGGCTGCTTTGTGTGTTTTTTTTGTTTTTTTATTGAATATCACTGTTTGAGTTATAATTTTCCATTCATTTTCAAACAAACTATACATCGAGTATCTAAAAGGGTCTTTCACATGACAAAAGATATTACCAGCATGTAAAGTGTTGACAACATTGTACCTAAAATATAATATCATAGCAACCACTGCATACAAGCAGGTCATTGCGATTGCAAGATTGTACACTTTAAATTTGAGCGGATAATAGAAAATTGACAACTAGTCACCTATTGGCAGAGATCAGACTGAAAATCATCGTATTCCTTTTACCAGACTGCTTCTTGCTGTAGGGCTTTGAAACAGCTGAAGCAT
Source organism: Apricaphanius iberus (assembly GCA_028564705.1). Lineage (NCBI taxonomy): Eukaryota > Metazoa > Chordata > Actinopteri > Cyprinodontiformes > Aphaniidae > Apricaphanius > Apricaphanius iberus. The sequence goes on along the minus strand of JAPXFQ010001903.1, from coordinate 1,037,523 downwards.
ACTAGACAGGGTATTACATGATTCCTGGAGCAGTTCACCATGTGAAAATAATGTGGTTTGATAACATCATATTCTTGAACTATTTTTACACGGCTTCCTTAAAGGAGACATAACTATTTTTCCACTATTTAAAATAGGTATATGAGTTCCAGAAAACATGTTTCTAAAGTTGTTTGCTGGAAATAGCTTGTAGGAAACAATTGTTGCCAACCTGCATTTCCCTGTTTCAGCCCCTTGCAGATTGTGCTGTTTCTGCTGCTCATTACATATTACATGAACTGCTGTTAACTTGGCCACGCCCAACGCTTCTACAATCTTTGCTAAACAATCTGTTTAGGCTCCTCCCCTCAGGTCGGCGTTACAGAGCGTTGTACGCCAAAACCACCCGACACAAAAACAGTTTTTTCCCCCAGGCTGTCGCTCTGACGAACTCTGTCTAGTCACAGTGTGTGAGTGCACTCACATAACAATAAACTATAACTCTGCACTTCTGTACATACTCACTGTAAAATAACCCCGGCTTGGTGTATATATTATCCTTTATTATTTACGATCTGATATTTATTTCAATTTTTACTTATTTTTGTTCATTTTTTTATTTTTTTTTATTTCACTTATTCAAGTTCTGTACTGGAGGAAAAAATTTGCCGGAGTCAAATTCCTTGTATGTGACATACTTGGCCAATAAACTGATTCTGATTCTGATTCTATTGCCCAGCGCTCACATGTGACTGTTACCACTATGTGTGCATGTTTCAGACATGGCTGCTGCAGAAGTTTAACCATAAAAAAAAACAAAAAAAACATTAGTCATACAAAAAAATATATAAATAAGTAGTTCAACCATACAAAAGATTATTCAGCCATACAAAACAATTAAATCATGCAAAAAAAAGTAGGTAAACCATACAAGTTTGAACCAGAATCTGCTTCCGTAGGAGGGGATCTCCTGAGAACCCGATACTCAGAGAATTCAGCCAGATACTTCTGAATGGTTATTGAAGAAATGATTTAAAGTTAGAAGAATATATTTAACTGCTTACCTGGCACTCCAATATCTTCCTGAGACACCGACTAAAGCCTTCCAGCTCGACCTTGCTGACTCCAGCTCTCTAGCACTGCGTAGACCCCGCTCTTTGAGCTCCGTGCGGCTGCATGTCCTCAGTTTTTCCCCGGGTTGGAGTAGCTCAGATCGGGGGCTCGTCTATTGTCTCCCGCCCAGAGTAGCCCTTTGCGGCGGCAGGTCCTCCGTATTTCCCCCCCCTTACCACCAGTTTCTTACCATAAAAAATAAAGCCAATCAATGCCGCTCTTCTGCGGCAGATCTCTCGTCTTCTTCCTGGTTTTCAGTAGCTCAGTTCGGCAGCAGATCTCCCATAACTGCAGCATCTTACAGTATAAAATAAAATTCAACCCATGCAGCTCTTTTGTCCTCTTCGACTGGGATATGATGAAGTGCTTTGAGCTCTTTTGACCAGCCAAAAACAGAGCAATTTGCGTGGAGCTTCAACATGGTGTTCCATAATCTGAATGGTAACCTTCGTTTACAGCTGTACCTGGTGGGTGGAGACGGTGCTCTGAGGAGGTGTGGATATTCCAATATTCCAGCTTGTGATGTAGAAAGCTGGACAGATTTTGAACAGCCCAATCAGAGACTGGATACAGAATCAATTAATAAAACACTATCTCACTCAAAACAGCATGAATGTTTGTTTTTTTCCAGATTTGTGTGCATATATATGCACCAGAGACACATACCACCCCAAATCCCAGGAAGAGTCATTTTTTTTCATAATATGTCTCCTTTAAGAAAATATTTAAACTGCAAGCTAACTTAGGAACTAAAATTTGAGAAGCTTTCAAGTTAAGACTTTCTGAGTTGGCTGCAGTTTATAATTTTCCTTCTCAGGTACTAAAAATTGTAATCTACATAAGCATAAGATTTATTTGTGACAGAGTGAACTCTGATTGTGGTTTGGTTTCCAGACAGTACAGCAGACACTGGTAAGCCATATCCAGCAGAGCAAGAAAAGCCTCACCAGTGCTTTTACCACAAGTGTGCTTGTGTGTGTGCATGTCTGTGTGTTTGTATGTAGGGAAGAAACTCTGGATGACTCCAGCACACGATTGTTCACTCATCTCATTTCCTCTATCAGAAAGAGGTTAATGCTGTGCAAAACTGGGGCAAAGATGCCTCACATTACGTCTGTGGTCCTCATTGTTTTTTTTCATTGATTCCATGTGCCTTTTATCTTTGGTTGCTTTATCTGCCTACATGTTTGCATGTGAGATTTCCCCAATGAGAACCATTTTTTCCTCTCTAGAACTTATACTTAAGGGTTGGCTTCAGTCTTAATTGAACATTGAAGTAACAGATGATGTGATTCTTTGTTTATCCACCAGATGGACTCGGTGGTCTAAATGGCCGTTCTGGCACCAAGCAGAAAGGCGTACATCAGGTTCTACTTTCTTTCTCCGTAAAAAGTGTAACCTTTAATTGATCGGTGCGAAGTGGTCAAACCAAACTGGACGTTAAGATTACTTGCTTTACAAAAAGATATTACTGCTCATGGAATTATTTTCAACATTCATATAGCTTTCATTTTTCTCCTTCATGTTACTCTCATAATAATGTGCAAAACAAAGATAGTAAAGTGTTTCTGGAACAAATATTTTTTTTTATAGGTGGTCCTCTTTTTTTTCTCCCCCTAAAAACAGAAACAGATGACAGGGGCAAGTTCACATAGGCATTAAAACAATCACCATGGAGACCGGGATTTAAGCATGCATGTGTACGTGCCGCCTTGTGTTGTGAGCACATTGGTGCGCAGGCTCATGTGTGATGTTTTACAAAAGCCGGCCTGATGTCTATTACAGAAGTGTCCCTCTGTGTGACGATGAACAAGCCTCCATTTGCTGAGCTAAATCATCCGTGCCCATCTTCGGCCAACTGGCACTGTATGACTATGATGAGAATCAGGGTAGGCGTTAGTGACCGTCACACATGCGTAGAATCGGCATCTAAAGGCTGGATTGTGTTTATAAATAGGAACCAGCAGTAAAATGCTGTAATAAATCAACTCTTTGGCCCTTGTCTGAGCCTGAGCATGTGTTTTGTAATACAAAAATATCTGATACGCTTAGAGAATCCTTCTCTCATGGACAAAAAAAGATAGCATCTGCCAGACACTTACTGACACGTTTCCATTTAAATTTTAAATTGTGTACCTCTCGAGACAAAGTATGTCGCCTCCCGCCGCAGATTTCTGCCAGTGCTCATTATGCAATCCTAAGCTTTGATAATTCCTCCAGTGCACCGTTTAATTAGAAACACATGGCCCAGAGATCGCAGAGAAGTACAGGGCTCCCAAAGTCTACACAGCCTGCGTATACAGCCTTGAGTAATTGTTCCTCCCTCGGTTGTGTAGAGCCATTTTTTAACGTGCTGACAGCCAGTGAGCCGGAGGAGGTGAGGATTATAAGCAGAGTAGAATAAAGGAGGGGAAAGGCAGAAAATATTAATAAGTCCATATCAAAGTTTTTTTGGTCTTATTCATTAAATAAGGAGAGCAGCAGGTTTGTTCCCCTTTATTTATGTTTCTGCTCTTTCTTTTTACTCAGCTAGAAGTTGTTAAAGGTGAGGGAAGTCCCAGGTGAGTTTGAGACCAGTAGAGGCTGACATTATGACAGAACACTTCATCAAAGCCTTTGGAGACTGTTTGGATACCTGCCCGGGCTAAGAAAGAAGTGTTTTAGCCTCTCCTAAGTTCAGGCAGGCAGTGCAAGGGGACACAATATTAATGCATTATGAGGGAGAAAAATGAGTCCTATTTTTTTCCTTTTCTGAACTGATGGAGGATTTCAGGGCAACAACTAATTTATCTTCTTCAATATTGTATGAATGGAGTTGAAAAAGTTTCCTGATAAGATGAGAAACAACATCCATGGTCCTAAATATTTGTGTAAATACTAGACAAGTTAACCTTGCTGATGTATCAGCGCTGAAACAATTACCCAATGAGGCCAGGAAACAGACAGAAGGTAAGGCTAGAGGAAGTACCTCTAAAGCTCACTGGGGGAGAATTCCAATAAAGGCTGCCATCTCTTGGGATCACCAGCTCTTAACTTAGTTTAAAGGTTTTGTGCACATCATTGCATGGGGTGTCTTTAAATATGGAAAAAGAAGAAATTGTTGAAAGAATAAACTTTACATATCTTTATCTGGGCAACACTGTGATTGTTGAACTTGCAGCTCGTGTAGTATTTTATGCTGGCTATTTATGTTTAGGATGATATTACTTTCCTGGCTTCAGAATGAGACTACGGACTTAGTTCTCAGAGAGTAACTACGTCATCTTCATCCAGCAACTTCAATCCATCGTCTAATCAAAAAAAAAAAGACAATAACAGCAGGACAAATATTTTATGGGCATATTAATGTATTCTTGTTGTTGGCCGATTTAAGATTTTAACGTAAATGATCCAACCTTCCTACATTACTTAGGAAACTGTAAGTAATATAAAAGGCTAAACCTTTCTTGAAAATAAGGTACACCCCAAAACCCCAGATATGTAAAAAATGCAGGAACCCTAAAATTTACAACATGTACATTGTTTTAACCCAACTGTATTGGCATATTCCACTTTATTAAACGTCTCACTTACTTTCTGGTTAAAGGAGCTCTACTGACTTTATTATATGCTCAAATAACAATGCCCCTATATTGGATTTTCTTTTACATCAAAAATCCTAATAAACCCTTTAAGACCTTTCAGGGTGATAGTTAAAAAATACAGTAATTACAGAAATTTAGTTTTGACATCTGGGGATGCCGTTTTCTTTTTGTGAGAACTGCAGAGGACATTTCTGTTGAATTGAAGTTGCATTTTTCTCTTTTTACACCTCAATTGTTATCTAATACAAAGAGTGGTGTATGATATAAAATGTTAAACATTGCAAGCTCTGTTTCCAAGGTTGGTAGTAGTAGTAATGATTAGCAAATAACATTTTGCATATTGCTTGTAGCGATAAAATCAAAATTTCATTTAAGGGTCACCCACAATCAAAGGGTGATGTCCTACTAGTTACATCTATGTTCTGTATAAAGTGTGTTGAGTTTTCTGTGCGGTATTATGCATCAGCATGTCTGTGTGGCGAATGTCTCCACATGATTTAGTGGACTCCCTTTCGCAATTTCCTCATGTGCCTTTTGACTCCACTTTTTCCCTTCACTCAACATTTCACAAAGATGCATGGTTACAGTGCTTTGTAGATACATAGCTTCGTAGGCCATATAGTTTTTATAATTTACTCTCCTTGTGTAGTTGTATGATTAAAGTGGTCAATACAGTAGCCATCCACATGGTTGTGTAGGAGATAATTACATTTTTTTCTGTACTTGATGTTAGTGGCTATCATTGAGGATTCAAGGATTTATTACTCTGTGTGTGTGCATATCTAGAAGTCATTCATCCATGAGTCTAACTTTGCCCTGCTGAGTTCAACGGCCGTCTCCTCTGTGTCAGATGTCCGTCATTCCTGACCGGTGGGCGCTGCCCCGCTGGGCAGTGCATGAGCTAGATTTAAATACCCACAGCTGTTCACAGCAGTTTTAGATGGAAAGATGGGGGACAGTTTAGGGGAGTGAGATGAGGCGAGGGACTTGTGAACGTGGATGTGGCTAAGCGGAATAACTATTAGGCTGCTCTGGATGGAATCCCAGCTCACATGAGTCAAATCCTCCTCAGTAAGTGTTTTGGAACCTACTACTCGTGGGCTAATGATGTCACCAATCTCTGGGCCCCTCGGTTGCTAAAAACTGGACTCCAGGCTGATGTCACAAAACTGGCAATGTCGAGAGCTCGAGTCGGTGACGGACAGCTTGGTGTGTTTATATGGCGCAGATGGTTGGATGGGGAGAGGAGGAGGGAATCGGGGTGCCAGCGTGGAAGGTGGCAAAGACAATTCTTATCAAGTGGTGCCACATGCGGACTCTGATGTGCCATTGTGACGGGACATTTTTCTCCTTTTCATGTAATTCTGTCTCCCATTGTCTGTTTTCTCCCTATTGATCTTCTCCGCCTTATTCTTCTAAAAGTCATTCAGTTTTTATGCTCACTCATGCTACTTCTTTATGCTTTTCTCTTTGTCTTTTCAGCTTGCTATCTTTTCCCTATCTCTTTTAATTTGCCAATGTGTTTGTGTCACTTAATCTACCTCCATTATCAGCTCTCTCCCGCTCTCTTTTACAAATTCTAATTGGAAAACCTTTTTTATCCTACTCTTTGTCTGCTGCTTCCTCATGTGTTGTTTACCTCCTGCTTGCTTCTTCTTCAATCCATCCTTCCATCCCTTCCTACATTTATAAGGGATTGTCTTTTTCTCCTTTGTGTGCTCTGACAGGCCGCTTCCTCTCATTGTTAATGATGGAAGTGTCAGTCTCACTTCATAGCGCCACTGATATTTTTCCCACTGGAGACCCCACTGCTGCTGCAGCGGGCCCCACTATCCAGAAATGGACAGACAGCCCTCCTCTCTCGTCCCTTCTTCCTCATCCTCACTTTTCTGGTTCCATCAGCTCTGCCAAGCTTCGACGATACAGCAGGGGAGCATTTCAACAAGACTGGTTTGTTTTGGAGTGACTGGGCCCCAAGTCTCATAGAGATTAATGCCTACAAAGACTGGTATGACATTTATGCGGTATGGAGAGGAATAAAAGGAGAACGAAGAGAAATGGCACGTTTCAATGGTGTTGGATCAAATGTGTACACAGTTGCTTCAGAGCAGGAAAGACAAAATATTATTAAAAAACAGAGAAAGCTACTAAGCATTGAAACTAAAATTCTGAAACATAAATCAATTTCAATTGGCCTTTTTACTGGTTTTCATAGCTAAAAAAAAATTCTGAAGCTAAAATAGCCTTTTAAGTGTAAGCCACTAAGACAGAAGGTGCTACCCATGTATGGATAGTGTTGGTCACGGCCCAGTTGAGAAATCTCCCCAGGTAATCACATAATGGATGGTTTTCCTCATGAAGACAAGTGGAGATTTCACTGAAATATTGGATTTAACCAAAAGAAAAATAAATAAAATGTTTAGGAATGGGGGCACAACACTGTCTATGCCATGGCTATGGCCAGTAGCCAGTTGTTTTTTGTTTTGTTTTTGTAAACATAAAGTTATTCCAATTAGAAAATGCTTTGTGTCACAAATAGGGTGTGGTAAAATTTCTTTTTTCTTCTGTGTCTGAACTAAATAAAGCAATAAATAAATTAATTAATAAAAATACATTTACCACAGAGTTGATCTGAGTACTTTTATTTTAACTTTTCTCTTTAGCATGAAGAGACATTTTAGGACCAAATGACGGTGAGGTCTTGCGAGAGCACAATTTGAATTGTCTCTGCAAGACGCTCTGGCATCAAGCAATGATGCATGTTACTGCATTACGTCGGCAACTCGGGGGAACTAATCAAATCATCTGATGTAGGTGGGCCAGAGGCGAGCTAAGTTGATGACAGCGCTGCAACGTGTGGAATAATTTAGTAAACATTGAAAGATGGCTACAGATGAACACCAGTTGTTTGAGACGGCTTTGGCCACTACAATGAACGAGTTAGACTTGGCTTTTTATCTAAAAGACAAACAGAAAACCGCTCTTGATTCGTTTCTTTGCAAGAAGGACGTTTTTGCTGTTTTGCCGACTGGATATGGCAAGAGTTTAATCTACCAGTTAGCTCCGCTGTAAGCTAAGCATACATCACACTGTTTACTGTTGTGATTGGTCATGGCGTTATTCAATTGTGTACAGTGAGAATTTTAAATGCATGCTTCGTTCCGCACCTCAAGTTAGGCCCTTTTCATTTCTCGTTGCCAGACCCTTAATCTTAATAGATTAGGGTCTGGGTTTTTCCAGGCTAGTTTTTGTGGGCATCAAAGTGATAACGCTGGTCCAAACTGCATTAAACTAAATTCCGACATCTCCCTGATTGCTGCCAGACGTTTGTATTTTTTATCAAAAGTGGTCTTTCCCCAATGTGGTTAATTGGACGAGTGTTTAAATCCCTTTGTATGTGCTTTTTTGTTAAGTGTTCAGTCTGTCATGTAATTCCTTTGTACTCCTGTATGGACCGCAGACATGGCTGCCATTACTTTCACCTTACTTTCAGCCATTAGCTAAAGCATTGCTGCCTGAGTTTCGAAATCTAGGCTTAGCGCACCAAGTTGTCTGCAGCTTTGTTGTCATGTGCTACTTGTCTCATTTCACAATTTTTGAAACATCTTTCTTGATTTGGACATGGAAATGAAGATATATGTAGTGCAAAAAAAACAAGAACAATTGAAAAAAAAAGAAATAGATGTTCTGATAAATTACACTTTGATATTTGACAGCAGCTCTGGATCCATGTAAATGTTTTCAAAAATAAACTCTTCTTCCAAAAGCTGTAAGAAGTATTTACACTTTTTCCTTCTGTGTGATAATCAACAAAACAAGGCTTTTAGGGGAGAAGTTGTCAATACAGTGCCAAATGAGAATAGATCTGAGAAGAATTAGAACATGCACCGTGCACTCACCCCACACCAAGGTCCATCAGTCTTCACATCCGTGTGATCAATGGGGCTCAGAGAGTTCAGCCGAGCTGCTATCCATTCTCATTACTGACACCACTATCCAATGCTGCTTGCTGCTGCCTGCTCATTGTCCGCCAAAGGCTGAAAGAATATGTGTGTCAGACATCTGTCGAAGTAGATTTGCGGTATCCTTGATGGGAGCTTTAAAGTTGCCATGCTGCTCACAGCAGGAAGGCTTTGGCTCAACTCTGCAACTGTCTGCACAGAGGAATCACAGTTGATTAAAATTTAAACCACCTTCAACATTACTAAAAGAGGAAACCGTCAAATTTAGTTGACATTTTTATAACTGTGGGTTGGATCTTCCGTTTGAGTTCTTCTATATATAAACCACTGAGTACACCTGTTTAAACCAGTATTTATCATCTTTCCAAACCTCAGCATTTGCATGTTGGTTTTTCTTGATAACCAAAGCCAAAAAATCCTGCTGTGAACCACCTGTTCAGTACACCAACATAACCATTAAATTGATGGGTTAACAATTCTATTAAACTTATCTAAAACAAATATAGCATTGGAAAATTAATTTAAAGGCTTAAAAGTAGACTTCAATTAAAAAAAAAAGTGTTCTGAAGAAGCAGTGCTTGTGGTATAGGCCTGTTTGTTAAGGCCTTTTGTAATGTTCTTGAAAATGATAAAGGGATAGTCTGGACTTTGTGATAAAAAAGCGAGAGAGGGACATGATTTGAAAAAAAGAAACGACCCAAGCTCCCTCCCCCTCACTTTCTGATTGGTCTTGAAGCCGCGCCTACTTTTCCGTGCACGTGCCAGGTCAATGGGCCAAGACGTGCTGAGGAGAGAGACAAAACAACCAGAGTGACAACAATGGAGTTATCGGAGGTGAGGATGCTTTTTTTGGTTTGAAAATATTGGCGGAGGCTTGATTCGGAGGCTCCGTGTAAACAGAAAACTGAGCATGCGCGCTTTTACGAGCACACAGCGTTCGTGATGATTGACAGCCCTTGGCATCACTTGATTGGTTGTAGTGGACGGCACCGTGGCTTCTGAGCCATAGCTGAGATACGGGAAGGCGGGATTTACCCGTAATGTTATAATCATAATATGACTTATTTTATATAAACATTTGAGGTCAATTTAATACAATTCTTAATATTTGTAATTCATTTAGAGATCCAGACTATCACTTTAATGCCAGTTTACCATGTTGCACTACAGAGTAAATTATGTGGAATTAAACTATGGAAGCTTATGTGAGACCATTTAGCATCTTCTTGATTAATAGTAAAGAATCTGTTTATTTTCTAAATATTTATTGGCTTGGTTTATTTATTGGTTTGGTCGAAGCATGGTTTTTACAACATGCCTTATCTTTAAATTAAATAATAAACTTTGGGCAAATTAAAGGAAACAGGGACTCTGCTTTAAAATGTATCCAAAACATGTGGTAGACATAATTGGCTTGACTTCTGTGGTCTTCTTTGCTTCCACTGTGAAGTCCTGTGGAGTTGAGATTAACATCAAACCTGTTTCAAAACAAACTTCTTGTTTCTTCTGTAAAGTTACTTTAGGTAACTGAGGGGAGCTTTATTTCTTCTTAAAGATTGTTCCCCGCTGACTTTATAGACTCAGTTGTGTCACACAGGAAGAAATAACAAAAGCTTGATCTATTTATTATGTAGCAATATAAAACTGAGACCAAAATTGTTGAAAACACACACAAAACACATTTGTAGAATAGGATCTAGAGTGCCTTTAAAGTTTTTCATATTCATATTCTGTCAACCACAAGCTTTCATGTATGTCAGTTGGATATCTTCTATTTTTCAATATTTTATTGACCAACAGAAAATGTAAAATGGATATATATATATATATATATATATATATATATATATATATATATATATATATATATATATATATAAATAAGGAAAATATTTTTACAAAGGAAAATGAGAGAATTATTGTGTATTTGTATTTAGCGTCCTTTATGTTGCTACCTTTTAATAAATCAACAACCCATGTTCTGAAGTCTTAATAAATTCAATCAACCTGTGTGTACTTTTCCAGTACAAATACAGATGGAAGGGTGGATGGAAGGGTGGATTTAAAACGACACAAAAAACGAATAACAATTATGTTACGCCTGATTCACACAGAGTATGGAATGGATGTGGTCCATACACCATACAATTCCGCAGAGACCAAGAAACACTTTTTCCATTCAGCGGATTCTCACCGGCTGCAGTGCAGATCCAGGTGCGGAGCTCCGAGAAGTTTTTGCATGGATTCTGTTTTTCAGAGGCCACATGTGGATTTTCACAAAGTTAAAGAAATGACATGACCCAGACAGGAAGTGAAACGTCTGACAGTCAGCTGCATCTGGTATTTTTCAAAATTAAAGCAGTTGAAATTTTTTTTTTTTGTCCAGCTAGTTTTTTATTATATCAACTGATATTCACATTATTTTTAAAAGTAAATTTTTAAACGTATTAAGTCAAATTCCTAATCATTGCTGGCAATATTTTTGATATATCAGTCCAGCTGGATTTTTGTAGTCTGTTTGAATCAGGCGTTGGAGGGATAAAGACTTCACGTTGGACTTCAGGTACACCTTCACTTTCCAAAAGGTTGACTCTAAACAAACAACCCGAGCCAAACCTGGAATGTCTTAAAGGTTGTTTATGGAACATGAGCATGATAGCAACATCTAGTTTATCTAGGTTGTAGTTACAACAATAAAAACATAATTGCCTGGTTCGCTGCCGATACGCCCAGTGACCAACCTGAACGGTGTCCTGTGAGTTATGTATTTTAGAAGAGTTTATCTAACAGCTAATATTAGTAATGTAAGCACATTCTTCCGGCACTCAGCTAAGGGCAGATGCTTTTTAATCTTTTTCCTTCCCTCGTGTGTCTTATCCCACACCCCTTGTCTTTCTACTGCTATGGAGCATGTTTTTGCATTGTCCTCTGAAATAATCATCGGTGGACCTGGATATAGACTGGTCAGATGGTCTCCTAAACAGATGATTTTTTCCCGGAGAAGGCAATAAGGGAATGCCGAGCTGTCCCGATGGATTACTGTGGAGGATCCTGGGTCTCTCAATTTGACCATCAAGACACTAGAAACATCTGGACAATTGGATTCTTGATAACTGGATATCTGTTGATTATCACATGGTGGATTTTCTGAGGTGTTGTAATTTGTGGTTTTTGAGGAAGAAAATAGAAGGCTGCCTGGAAGCGGGAAGCTGCATGGCTGTTGTAATGCTCAGACTCTAGCGATTTTCGAGCATGGATTCGTTTGTTGCTGTATGAGGAAACAACATGGAGAAAGTTCTCAGATGGCTGGAATGGAAATGACCCCTGATTTGGCTGGAAGGGAGACCACTTTGACAGACTCTAAGGCTAACAAGGAAAAGTGATCTTTGCCTGTGCATTTCTTATCAATTGGAATTTGGCTTAGACCAAACACACTCCCTTGGATGTGAATCTAGAAGGATGCTCCATCCCCCCACCCTACCCCCACACCTTCAACTATGAGCTGGCTCAGCCCACCAAGGAAGCAAATTACATCATAGGCGGACAGACTGTGGGATTGAGCTGTGCGGAGTTCGTGGGCTACTGACGCACACACGGACTCACACCCTTACGTATGCACACGCTTTCTTTGTTATCACGGCTCTTGCTGTCCCCCCAATCTCCTCCCCACTTCAGGAAGCTGGTAGACTGTGCACGTCTGTTGCAGCACATCAACTTGTAGACTGGGGTTCACACCCTCACCTATCCCTCCTTGATATGTCATTGTCAGTGTTTACTTTTCTATTACCTATCTTTTGACTCTTGCATGAGGAATCAATATACAGTTGAGCGCTTTCTTCCCGCCGATAGACTCTATCCAAATCTGATAGCGCTTGAGCCTTTTGCAAATTTTAATACAAATTTATGACTTGGATGTACAAATCTGCCAGAGACATTCCCCAAAAGCCATTCACCGGTAATTGCGGGAAACAATATTCAGAGTATTGAATCAGGAGGTGTAAATACAAATGCAAGCAATGCTTTTTAGATTTGTGCTTGTAAAATAATTAGAAAATTACATATACTTTTTCCTTCCTCTTTCCATTTATTAGCAACTTTGGATTAGTTCATGACATAAAACCAAATCTCTATTAGTTGGTGGTTGTAATGAGACATGTTTTAAAAGTTAAAGGTGTACAAATACTATTTCTATTTCTACTTTTTGTGAAGGTGTTTTCAGATAACTCATGTAATTTAAATATTCAGAGGGACGATGGTGTTTGCACAGTGGTTGTTCTGCTATTAACAATTCATACTCTTCTGCCAGTTGATTCTAAATAGGGGCTTGTCTTGTCATAATATAATACATCTCGTCATCCTTTAATCAAGTTAGTGGGGAATTTTAAATACCCAAGCTTGTTTTTCTTGGTTGAGTTACAGATCATTATAATTATGTCAACTAAAATCCCCTCTCTGCCTTTCACAAACAGCTCCATTGTGAATAGGAAGTAGTGTGGAAGCAGAGGAGGGATCAGCGTAATGAGATTGAAAGAATAAATCATTTTCCACAAACAAATCTGAGTGCTGCTGTCATGTTTGTCGCTTATTGTTTTAGGAGTGAAAGACAGTGCTTCCTGGACATGAAGCCTTTCATAGGGCAGTGTTGCTTTATTTTGTTGTGCTTTCTAAGCACTGGTATGACAGATGGCATGTTCCTTTGGACTGTGTGGATAACTTAGTCATATTGGAGACTGTGGGAATGCTCAACACTGAGTTATCTTTCTCTCTGAAAACTTTTCTTGGGTGAGGTTGTTCAGCACACATGTATATGCTGACCTTTAAGCACAACATTTCCTGTGATTCATATCTTATCCACGGTGCACCTGTGAATAAGGCCAATATCATCTTTCACCCAAGAGAAAAAGGAAGTGATGAAACATTGCATCTGGCCACTTCTAGGAAAACAAAGCATTAGACCTGGAGCAAATATCACACATGATTTTCCTGTCTGTTTTCATGTAAATAAGTTAAAAGAGAACGACAGAATTCATTTTTTGTTAATCCCAAGTGTAGAGTTATGAGTGAGAACCAACCTCAAAGGGAACAATGAGACTGGAATGCGATACAGATTTTGATGAATGCCAAATGCGCACTGCTGGAAATAGGAGTAATTTCACAAGGATTGGGGGCTGCATTAAAGCACAGTGGGTGTGTGGTTTCAACCAGTGTTCTGCTGGGAAGGGGTTGAATTCGATTCATTCGTCCCCACGTGTCAAGTCGTAGACAGAGCAGGTTACTGCTGGCTGTGGCGGTGAAACAGTCTTGCATCGTGGCTGACTGGTGTGACAGTAATGCAGACTGTAGCTGCTAATGGGGCCGCTGGGACCTTCTACTGTGCACAACATCAATCAGGGTCCTCAACACGCTCACTCAAATGGTCCTTCTCACTCACTCATCACACAGCAGATGTCCCCGTCTGATCCTCCAGCACGCATAGAAGTAATGGCAAATACATGCTAATGATTCTGTTTGTTGGGAGTGGCGAAAGAAAAGTGCTAGATATGTCTTTGTGAACTTGTTCTTCCCTGAAAACTTGCTGATTGTTTCATAAATTTGTTTTAAACCGGGTTGTTTAATACTGGGGCCACACCTTAGAAACGTTTATGCTTAAAAGTGAAATATAAAGACGTTTTATATCTAGTAGGATTATACTAATCAGTGAGTTTATGGATGAGCTTCCCCAGTTTTCATGGTGACTTGCTTTAAACCTCTTTACAGCTTTATCCCTGACAGTTCACTAATGTTCTATAACAAACCCCCAAGGCATTTAAAGAATAGCTATGCTATATAGCTACAACTAAGATTTAATAACACATACTGTAAGTGGATTCTGTTTCATACTTATTTGCTATCTGAGAGCAATTCATTGCACTGGATTTTGTTTAGAGGTATCAAAATGAAATAGACCCAGCACGAGTTCTTAATCATATTCCACTTCACAATAATGCTTTATGTAGTGTTGGTCTGTTACATAAACTCCAAAAAACACATTGAAGTGTGTAGTTTGCAAGATGAAAAAATAAAAAATAAAATCAATTGGAATTAATACTTTGGATAGGCTCTGTATATTTCAGACTTCAACTTTATTGCCAAGCAAAAATGTCTAACCTCTTTTTCTGAAACACCCAAGTAAACTAAATTCCTCAAAAGTCTGAAAAATTGATTTTACCTACCTGTTGCTGTTCAGTAGCATTTTTTGCATGTCATTGTATTTCATCCTTCATTTTTTTTTTTTATTTCCCAAAACGTGATCTAAATGTTGTTAAATTGTTCAAATAATGTGCAAATTTGACAATAAACCAATAAGAAGTCAGCTGAAAAAAAAAAATATATCTTATATATAAATAAGAACAAGTTATAATATGCAGTTTATATGGTAAGGAACAGTAGCAGTTTAAAAAAAATCAGATAAATTGATTGTAGCGGGTAACCAATCTAATGTATATTTTGAAACAATAGGTCATATGTGGCATGGTTTTACAATGTAGGGGGACAATAAGGTTTGGTACATAGTTGGATTCCTCCATGTGCATCATTGTTTGTTGGCATTCAGCCAGTATGGACCAATGCCTGTGTTGTCCTTTGAAACATCAGTCACCTTTGAACCAAACAATTGATGCAATTTGTAGCTTAAATGCTGACTCTTCAAAGGTTGGCCAGTAAGAAGACACATTCCCTGCCCTAAAGTGATGGAAACATTATTATATCCTTTTGTAAAGAATTTAATGTGGAGGAAAAATATAAAGATGAGTAGTAAGATACTAGGGAACAACACAGTGCTATGATTTATGTGTCTTGTGAATCAGTTTAACCTTTAAAAAAATAGTCAGCTTTGTTTTCTGCATTTCTAGAACGTTTTACAGCTTGCTCTTTTTCAGAAATTAATAATGGGTATTAGAAATAACCATACAAAAACATAATACTAAAGTAAATACATTTTTATAACATTTGTAGTCCAGAACTACACACTGGCATTGTTGCCTTGCAGCAAGAAGGCCCAGGTTCGAATCCGTAGCCTGGGGTCTTTCTGCATGGAGTTTGCATGTTCTCTCTGTGCATTAGTGGGTTTCGTCTGGGTATTCCGGGTTCCTCCCACAGTTCAGAAACATGACTGTTAAGTTAATTGGTCTCTCTAAATTGCCCTTAGGTATGAGTGTGTGCATGCATGGTTGGTTGTCCTGTTTATGTCTGTTTTGCCCTGCAATGAACTGGCGACCTTTCAAGGATGTACCCCGCCTCTCGTCTGATGACTACTGGAGATAGGCACCAGGCCCCCTCGCAACTTCAGTGTTTTTTATTGGGGTTTCATATAATAGTTTTAATGGGGATGTCAGAAAAATTACATGGTTATAAAATGGGTGATATACATTTTTAATTAGCACATTTACCCACTACCCTTGAATAAAATCTAATAGAATCTTTACAAGTCATCTCAACAGAACTGTAATGCAAAAAGCAATGCATTCTGCTCAGCTCTCAGCGAGGACGGTCGCTTTTTTCCTCCCTCCTCCTCCTGTGTCTTATCCCACAGCTCTCTGTCTCCTGTGCCTCTATCTGGAGTATCTTTTGGCAATTTTCTCCGAAACCAAACTGAATAAGCGAAGATGGAAATGGTCAGCTGGTCTCTGAATGCTATTGATAAAATCTACTCAACTCTACGAAGCACCGGTAAGGGTCAACCGGGGTGTCCTGCGGAGACGTATCCGGCGGGCTACGTGCTGGACGCTTGGACAAAGTTTCAGCCCGTGTGTCTGTCAATACTCTCCCAAGAGGATGCTGAAGATATATATCTATTCGCAATCATGGTGATCGGGTTTCTGCTGATTGGAATGGGCAGTTACTGGAACTACCGAAAAATGGAGCAACAAAGATCTGAAACACGGTCGAGATTGGTCACTGTTCTGGAAGCGATTGGACGGCTGAAGGAACAGCTGGATGCGTTGACTCGTACTGATGGGACTCAGAACCAAATGCTGGGGGAGCTGGGACGCAGAACAGACGCTGTAAGAGGCGATCTGGCCGGCGCTCTGGGACTCATCCGCAATTTGTCATCGGACTTGGAGAAACTGTCGGTGCGGATTGGGGCAACTGGAAATTAATTGGATTTGGAACTATTAATCTGGGAATTAATTTGGATTTGGAACTTTAATTTGAACTACAATTTGGCTGAATTAGACTAAAAAAGAAACCACTGACAGACTGAAGGGACAGAGAGGAATATTTGATCTCTCCCTGAAATCCAAACAATTTATATTTTGGCTCCCATGAAGACCTTCAACCTGGTTCTTATCAAATGTCCCTGAGAAGAATATCAACAGAGTCTCCTCTCCCCCGTACACGTGCATCTACTGACGCACACACTGACATGGTTACACACACTCACATTCACACACACCGTCTCGCTGTCTCCTCATTTTCTCTCCTGCAACATGAAGCTGGATAACAGCGCGCCTCGATGGCAGCGCGTTAACCTGTGGACTGGAGCTCATACCTGCCCATCCTTCCTGATGTGTCATTGTTAATGTCTGAATATGTGCTTAAATGTTTGTTGGTGTGGTTTTTTCTATCACCTGCGTTGTGAGTGCTGTACGGACCCACAACACAGTTGAGCGTTTTTTCCCCCTCACCGTGGAACCCTCCCCTACCAGATGTTTACTTCTCTATGTTTCATAAACGGGAGCGCCGCTCGGTGGCTGCATGCCCAACAGTGACCTGGATCTGTTTGTTGTTGTTGTTGTTTGTAATGATCTTGGACAGGTTGTACTGTATCTGTAAATTCCTTGTATGCATCATACTTGTATGTGTCAAACTTGGCGATTAAAGCTGATTCTGATTCTGATCAATCTTCAAACATCTTACAGAGCATTGCTAAACTGGAAAAGAATGGTAGAACTACTGATCTACTAAGCAACTGGTTTCCACTGAAAATGAAAATCCAAGCCAAGAAAGCATTATTTAGAGAAGCAGGTGAGTTACTTGTATCTCCAGAAATGCTGCATATATCCCAAGCTCAATTGGGTTAATCTGTTAAAGGGACAGTTTATAGTTCTCTACACTACAAATCTGACCTTTATAGTGGAGCTGCAAGTAGAAAGTCACTCTAATATTGTTTTCTTTCCATTGACAAAACTCCATGAAAAGTCTAGCTTCGTAGAAAATACCTATTTTTTAATCAGAATATATTCCTTGTCTAAGTCCACACTTTAATGCAACTAAGAATTTTTCAGGATACGGTAACTGATATTACAAGATGTTCTGTATCCAATTAGCATGCTACACTTTTTAGATATCAATTAAAAAAGAGAACACTGCTTTATTTTTCGTCCACCTGACAATAACACTATATTTTGATGTTCTACTGTCAAATAAAGTTTAATTAAACTACAGTAAAGGTCTAGTTGCAATATGAAAACTTATGAGAAAGTTTAAGGGGTACAGATTTGTTTGAAAAAGCACCGTATTTTACATAAATAATCCAACATTTTTCTTCTCTACAAAGTCAATGACTCAAAATAATTAGCTGGACTTACATTAGTATATATGTTGATATCGATTGGGGTTGCCTCTTCAACTAAATTTTATTATATTGAATCCTTAAGATTCTATTGGATTGTATGTATCTGAATGTGATTATATGATTTTATTGAAATGAATTGGATTTGTAAGCTTACATTTATTCAACAATGTCTCTTTGTACTGCAGTGTTCTGTCCAAAGGACAGATCTAGTGTACAGTGGTCTCTGGAGGCCATAGCAGAAAGATCACCTTTACATGTGAAGCAATAAGTTCCTCAGACTCAGTTGAGATGTCACTTTTTTCCCTTTGCGTTTTACCTTGGGGCCTCTGGTCTTGTGCTGAATCAACACAGCCGTGTCTGTTGGAGCGCAGCATTGATCCTGTCCTCAGGGGAAAAGAGCTATATGCTTAGAGCAGCAATGCTCCTCTTGTACTGAAAAATGCTGAGACAGAGAGGAGATGCGCTGATCTGTGTAAGAGACATTTCTGAACTCTCTATGATGGGAGTGATAGGATGTAACCTTTTGGTGAAGTTTCAAGGAGTTACTTTGGGTACATCAGTTTTGTGGTTTTAGGAAGTAGGTGCTAAGCTTATATCTTTACTTTCAAACAGCTGCATCCTAGTGCTTGCTTATAGTTGAACCTCAATAAACCTCTTGTGTACTTTTATCGTCTCATTTCCTACTTTTCAACAATGACACGGCCGTAAAGCTTCATGATTTCCCACTTTTTTGTAGTCAACCCTCCCCCCTCCCGTATCCTGTGAATAGGGTAATTACGGACCCTGTAGAGTAATTACCAGAGCTCGAGTTGTTTAATTACGGCCTTCTCGAGAGCTGTCTGATGCCAGTGACAGTAGAGGCGCCACTCGCTGATGGAATGGTTTCATCCTCTTGACTAGAGCAGCCCTGTGAGGGACAGAGAAAGGAGACATGGTAATAGAGTGAGGAGGCGTGAGTGGGAGGGATTGCAGGGAGTTAAATTGAGTGGGAGAGGGGTAACAGTGTTCCCGATTTGATATGTGCACATTTGCGCAACGGTGAGAGGAGGTTGCAGCAAGGAGTTTGCCTACATCAAGGTGCTGCATGTCTTGTTCAAAGTCTTTATACCCTCGATTAAAAAAATTTAATAAAAAATACAAAACATGTTTTTCATGTTACAACCCCCAACATCAGTTGATTTTATTGTGAAATGACAGACCAATAAAGTGTATATACATTATGTAAAATTAAAAGAAAATGCCACATTTTTCCTAGTTAATAAATGTATCAACAATGTGGCATCCATTTGTATTGAGAAGACCCGAGTCAATTTGCAGAACCTCCTTTTACAGCTCCAATTTCTTGAGGTATGTTTCTACTAGCTTTTCACATCTAAAAACTGAGGTTTTGCCCCTTGTTTTTTTCAAAACAGCTCAAGCTTCCTCTTGTCAAAGAGTGCATCGAGATAACAATTTTCAAGTCTTTCTAGAGACACTCAATTCTGTTTATGTCTGGATTTGAGTGGCCTGTTCGATTATGCTTTGACCTAAACTATTCCATGTAACTCTGGCTATATTTTCAGGATTGCACTTACACTGTAATTCACTTCATCCTTCTTCCCATCCATCTGAGATCATCTTTTTGTCCCTAGGGAAGATAAGCCAAAAACAATGTCTTTCTTCTTCCCACTTTTCATAAAGGCCAGATTTATGACAAATACCTTTCGTGTGAGCAAATTCTCCCACCTGAGCTGTTATCTCTAAAACTTTTCCAGAATTACAGTGGGCCCCTATAATGCATCTCATCCTCTCCTTTTTGAACCTGTTATCTTAGTTGAACAGCTAGGTCAAAAAAAATTTTTCTTTTTTTTTTCTTTTTTTCTTTCTCTTTTTTTTAGCTCATATTTAGACAAATTACAATCTTATTTGTAAAGTGAAATAAGAATGGGAGAGAATAAAGAGAGCTGACTCTTGTTTGATTGTCATATTGTGTGATGAAACACACAGGAAACAGGGAGAAAAGGAATTTTCTGCAACAGACCCAGAGGGAAAGATATAATAGGTCATACTTCTGTGTATGTTTCTCAGTCAGATTATCTAATTTAATGTGATATTAAAACTTTTGGCATTATTCCTCACATATAGAATATTCCTTAGGTAGTGCACAAGTCATTCAGAAACAAACAGTAAAGCTTTCTTACAATAAAACACCAGCCATATATCTCTTTAAAGATATCACATTTGGTTACTTTCGCTTGTCCATATTTTACACCAGTCTTAGAATATTTCACATATCTGTCACACTTTAAAAGCTTGTTTAAGCAATGCTTTTTGCTTTGATTCCCATCTACAGCCCCATGCAAAACATATTCTCACTTTACATCAACAATGTTTAAAGGGGAAGGTGGGGGGGTGGTTAGTTTTAGTAAAATCGTGTATGATTGCTACATTTGAAAATTAATTAATTTGGATTAATTACCTGAATAGAGTGCGAAACATAGAGACTAAACTATTGAACCTTTTCACAATCTTAAATTTTTTTGAGATTTTGAAGCTGGGGTTTTCATAAGCTGTATGCTATAACCATCAAAATTATAACAAATAAAGGCATGATATATCTTACTTTGCTAGTCTATATCATATAATATTTTCACCTTTTAAGTTGAATTACTTAAATAAATTAACTTTTGCAAAATATACTTTTTTGTTTGTTTCACCTGTAAAAGGAAAAAGCTAATCTTTTCAGATTTTAAGAACAGGTTGGTCATGTAATTTAATTGAATTCATATCCATAATTTCTATTCTCGTGATTATATATGATGCTGAGGGGTTTGATTGATGTAGGTTCTTATTGGAATCAAGGTGTTACACTATGAGTAAAATGAAACAAGATTTTTACTGATAAGATTTGTTTGATGACTTGCCCATTGCTATTTAGATATAAATGAGTTGTTCCAGCTACCAGACAAAACTTCCCAAATTGTATTAGACATTGAGTAAGGAATTACCAACCAAACTATACTGCAATAGACCCACAACATCAAGGTCAGCTAGGTCAATTTTTGGACAATGAATAGACGTGTGCTCTCTGTACAAATGTAGAGTAGTAATTTATTTTTAGTTTAACCCTGAATTAAAAAATATCAAAGCTTTATTCTTAACCTGTATGACAAGTAGTTGTTTAATCTCTGTTTTATATGATGACAAATCTTTGGTCTACAAAGAGTAGATGTATTCTGCTGATAAGAAATCAAAGGTTTTTGCTGTTTGTAAGATATTTAACTTTTGAAAGCAGTGGCTTGCAGCTGATTTTATTTAGGGATATCAAGATAAATGCAATCCACACTGTTTCAAACATCAATTTGTACAATATTTTGAAACCAGATATTCATCTCCTATGTCACAATTACCAGCATGCATTAGTTTATATTCATCACATAAAATCCCACTAACATTCATAGATGTTTTTGTTTGTACTCAATCAAATTGCGGAAAAGTTTTGTGAATATATTTTCAAAGTACTGTATTTCAAACTAAAGCAGGTCACATTGAGAAAGTTTAAATTATGCCTTTCTGTTGTTTTACCTGCTTTTGAAAGTAAGCAAAAAAAAAATTTAAAGAGTCACACATCAACAAAAGATGAGACAAAGAAGAAACTCTTGTTCATCCCTTTCAACTAGCTGTGACGGCCATCCTGGTCTCCAACAGTAAAGGACCTGTGGACCTGAAGATTTGTGGGGCAAAGGGCAGCGGGGTCAATCACTAAACTAGGGGAAAGGAATTCAACCATGCAGCTTGACATTCCCCCTCACTGGGAAGATGATTCTGTCTGCATGCTGTCTCCGGACAATCCTGAAATAGTACACAGTGAGAATTTTCCCGCCACCCACGGACAATAATTCAAATTTCCTCAACACTTAGATTCAAATTTTCCAGAATGTCATCAAGCATATTTTTGTTTTTACATTCATTCAGTAGAAATTTAGTTCTGAATAACTCCAGCCCAAAGGGAAGCGTCTGCTGGGCGTATGTGCATTGATGTTTACTAAACATAAACCTATTCAAAGTTTGTATCTTTATAACTGGTGATTGAGATTTTGCTTTGATGGTGTGATGACCTGTTAAATCTTTGTTCAAATGCCAGAAGTTGTATGCAAGCAGTGTTTGTGTTACCAATGCACCCGAGTTGCTCATAACTCAAAACATCAGATGAAGATGTTAGGGCAGAAAGTATTTCCTGACAAATGTGATGATTGATGGTGACCCTTTGACTTCTTAAACCTTGACCCTTACACTTTTGTCCATTGTAGCGGAACAGCTTTAATAGTAATAACCTTTCCTTTCTATGTGCATTTGCATGAAGTTTACAGCAGATGCCAGGCTTTCAACAAGCCCATCGACCAACATGTGTTCCAAATACTAATCATCAAACAGAGAAGTTGCAGCTCTGTGAACAGTTGTGCCATACTATCAATCTCTAAAATATTCAGCATGGTGCCTGACAGATGTTAAAGCATGGCAGCGGAAGTCCACAGGGGATAAATGGTGATAGATGAACCAGCTGCTTTCTTGGACTGACATACTGCAGAAAGTAAGTAAGAAAGGAATTCAACTCTTCCAGACTTAAAGGATGACTGACTTTGGTCATGTAGTTTTAGTAACCTTAAAGCTGTATACCCCCACAAAATCCCTTCAAATAAGCATTTGATTTAAGAAGGTGCTTACTAATTGCTAGTGTGTCATATGAGTTTGAAATGAAATATCATACGGTCATCCTAAAGCATCATCGATGCTCAGCATTAACAATCCCTATAGGAAGTAGTTTAATGTACATTCCAGGATTTACAATATTAAACAAAATATTGTTAAAAAGACAATGAAAATTATGTTGTCTCCTTTCTGAATAATATTAGGAATTACTGACCTAAGCCAGGAGGTATATGTTTTCCTGCCAGTTTGTCTGACTGTTAGCAAAATAATGCAAAAAGTTATGAATGGATTTAAATGTAATTCTCAGGAAATGTTCGCAATGGGACCAGGAACAAGTGATTAAATTTGGGGGTTTAAACGCCATGAAGCATGTATCCACCCACCGACCAGTGGTGCCAACTTGGACTCCTCTCCTCTCTGAGAACTCACAGATGGCTGAAATTGTGCAGCAGCCCCACCCAGGTTGGACCATATGCACAGCAAATTAATCTTGCATCTGCGAATCCCCCTACTCTGCTGTAACATTACAGTGACAGCACAAACGCAGACGAATGTCTCAGTAATAGACATGTAATTGGAAAAGTATTCAAAGTAAGATTTGGGGAAAGAGGGAAATGAGTGGAGGTAGAAAATCGAGATAAAAACATGAGTAAAAAAAAGTGCCAGAAAACCACTCAGAGTTTCTCTAGCACTCTTTTCTCTAGTTTTTTACAGTTAAAACATCGTTGAAAGATTAAAGAGATTTATATTAATAACTACTTAGAAGGTTTCATGGCTTGATCAAGTGGGCTAATGAAGGCTAACTTTAAAATTATTTTTATTTCAAATTAAGATCAAACATAAGAACAAGAGTGCCTAATTTTAATTTTCTAAGACAAATAAACCTCAACTATTCATAAAAATATAGACAAAGATATATAGTGTTTGTAGGGTCAATGGATGGTTTATATTGTACACATTACAGTGCTTGTCACAATATTTTTTTTGTCACAGCTGATTTCTTTTGCCTTTTTTGTCATTCTTAAGTTTTTAACTTGTTTGGTTTGTGTCACTTAGAGAGCAGAATTAATAATTCCATCAAGTCTGACCATCACCCAACCACCAGTGTTTGACTGTTATTATGATGGTATTTTTCTTAAATGCTGTTTTATATTAGATGTAATGGAATGAACACCTTCCAAATACTTCCACTTTCCTCTCTTCAGTCCAGATATTATTTTTCCCCCAAAAGTCTTCAAAATGTTTATTTATTTATTTATTTTAATTTTTTTTTGGTAAATGGTGGAAAGAGCTTTGTTTTTTTGTTTTTTTGTCAGAGCAGGATTTTAAGTTGGAGCTCTGCCATGGAAGCTATATTTTACCAGCTTCTTTCCCATTGATGATTTGTACCATAAATGAGGCAGATATTGTCTATCGTTGTTTAGATATGGGTTTTTTATGTGCTTTGTTTGTGAACCGCTTTTAAAACAGTGCATTTTTAGTGTTTTCTTAATTTTTGGATAACGTCTCTCATCACTCATTCACATGCAAATCTAAATCAAGCTTTTTGGAGTAATCAGACTAAGGGCTTGCCCCCTGCTGAGAGCCGAGTCCCAGTTTACATGTCACTCAGTAAATTAAATTATTAAATTACGTTTTTGTTTTTGAATGTCTTAAATCGACGTATGATTTGTTGCTTTTTCAAATATTTTTCTTCATGTTTTTAGGCAGATTCTAAAAAAAAAGTACATTTTTCCCACAGGTCAGACTGTAATCAGGCCTGGTTGTGTCTGCTGAAATTGAATGAGTGTGGGTAATCACAGTTTATTCATGATTTAACAATGGTGGTAAATTACATTTTTACACAGGACAAGGATGGTTTGGATATCTTATATTCCCTTAATAAATTCAAATAACTGATTTAACATGTATTTAACCTCAAACATGTTTGTGTGGTGAAGAGAAAAACAGAAGTAATCTGCAATAGTGGACATTTTATAGCACTTTTGGGGTCTAAATTGAGGGATTATTACCGAAGCTTTGTAGAGACAAGTGGTTTTCACTCACTAGGATCCAAACACATGTTTTGGATTATATTTTTGTTTTTCATGTCCCAGGAAAGGGCATTTTGAAAAATATTTTAACACTTTTTGGTGTGTTAAATTGTCTCAATCACAAGACCCAAAAATCAGTTTTTGTGCTGTTGCTTTGATTGGCCGACAATAAACAACATATAATTAGTTTCCTGCCAAGTATAGTTACTCTTTGAGCTCTGATGTTCCCACACAAAAATAACTCCACTGCATTTAGAATAGCATGTTTGCTACTTGGTCACCTGCCAGACTCATTTGACCTAATCTGACAATGCCACGCAATCTTGTGGGACAGAACCACAGAATTCTGCAATAGTTTGAAAGCTTTTCTAGTGAAAACAGAGAATGAACTTCCCCAGGTTTAGTTGTCTCCTCCATTCTGAATCTGTGATTCTTCACTCCAATTAGAGAAAAACAACCGAGAACTAAGATAAACTCAGTCATACTGTGTGAGAGGGAAACAAGCTACAGTGTCTGATCTTTGCAGGCAACAGCATATAGAAACCTTCAGTGAAACTTGTTATCTTCAGAATAGATTTCAGTCTTGACTCCTCCACCTCAGTGACCTCGTCATTTGGCTCACCATTTTATCAGAAGAGTGAAATAATGTCAGAACTCCTCTCCTCTCAACATAACGAGAGCCAAAGCCAGACTCCTGCAAGTTGTTCTGTTAGAAATAAGCCTTTCCATTGATTTAACTGGAGACCATAGATCGATAATATTCTCTAGTGTGTAGATTGAAAATGCTGGGTACGTTTTTAAAGAAAATAACAATAAAATATAAAATCCTCTCAGTGGATTCTGAAGTGTTTCCAGTGTCACATGAGGCTCTGGGTAATGTGGTTGGCTGCCAGAGTATTTTTTAATTGGCTCCCCTGTGTTGATCTGTTCTCACTGTTCTCTCCTGGACTCCTGCAGAAGCAGTATACGGCAATACCTTTGCCTATTAGGACTGACAGTTTAGCATCCATCGCTTACTGTGGTCAATTTCACATCTTCCTGTCTTAGGACAAGCTCTTAGACAGCACTGCTATTTCTTGTTATTTTTGCTCTATTGACTCTTTGTAGATGCTTTGCGGATGTATTCAGAATACCATTAACTCATCTTCTGGTCTCCATTAGGCACTACAGAGCCTGTCCATTGTGCATCACGTCACTCTTTCCAAGCGCCTTTAGCGGAGATGAAAAAGCCACCTGACCTCTGAAAGCAAAGCTTCCAG
Source organism: Apricaphanius iberus (assembly GCA_028564705.1). NCBI lineage: Eukaryota > Metazoa > Chordata > Actinopteri > Cyprinodontiformes > Aphaniidae > Apricaphanius > Apricaphanius iberus. Next base: position 1,011,348 of record JAPXFQ010001903.1, on the reverse strand, counting down.
TCACTGTGATCACTCTACCATTTGCGGCCCTCCCCACGGTTTGTGCGTACCCCCATGATTCACAGCTTCAGACACTCACTGAGATCAAACCCTGAAAGTCCTGACCCCATGCTGGGGCTCCCTCTGGAAGTGCTAATGACCCTGTTTGTCTGAGGAGCTGCCCGCTCTTCTTCCCATGCGCAAGCCCTCCTCCCCTGCCCCGGATCTGTCCTCTTTAATAGTGATTGCTTTGCCACTTGTGCGCTTCTCGTATGACCTTAGAAGACGGAAGACAGCTGAACTTTCACTGCAGGTCATCGTGTTTGGTGGGAGAGAAGTGCTGGGCCGATGGAGGGTGAAACAGAGAGGGCAAACACCTGCTGACTTGCCACTGACACAGGTGCTGAAGTGTTGTGCAGTTTTAATTTCTACAACAATTTTTAGGGTTTAAGGCTTCTTGTTAAGATAAGGTTGAGAAAAAAATTCCCTGGGCAGTTTGATAGACATTCAAGCTGTTAATGCTGTCAGCGTTAGGAATATTAAACAATGGTGTCAGCACTGGTGGGATTTTCACACCTTCTAAATAAATGAAGCATTCTCCGTAAATCAATTCTCAATTAGAAAAAGACAAAGAAGCCATTTGGATCATTTCCACCTGGCAGTGTTTCAAAAACACAAATGATTTAGGAATCTGATATGAGAGCTGGGGCTGCATACCTGGTGTTTTTCAGTGTTGGGTCTACTTCTGAGTCAGTGGTTAGGTTTGCAGAGATATCATCTGAACTGTGGTGATGCTTTTCTGGGCTTGAACCAACTCTGTTTTCCAAGAGACATGAATCTTAAAGCCCACCACCCCCCTCTGCTTGCGGCTCCAATGTACAATGAACCCTGAAAGTAATTTGAAGATAGGTTATTTTTGTGACCCCTGACAGTGACTACATTTTGTTCCTTACAGAATCTCTTCTTAAGGTTCGGGTTCTTATTAGATTTGAGGGAGCTGGCCGAGATGCATGCGGCCGGTCAGTTTGAAGTGTTGATTTGCAGAACAAGAGGTCAGTGGGGTTTTTGTGCACTGTGCTTCGTGATTCTAGCTTTAGAAAGAAAGGTATAAACATATGAAGGGTGAGACACCTTTTTTGAGCTCTATGGACTTGTTAACACTAAAATAGAAACAAAGAAGCCATATCAAGCAGAAAAAGCTTTTCAAGTTCATGTTTCACTTGCCTCTCCAGATGCCATTTACTTTTCCAGTTTTAATGTTAAAACCTTTTACGTTTTATTCTGTTTGCAATACATTTGTTCGCTTCACTGGGTACCTTTATAAACACTGAAAGTTCAAGCTTTGGGAAGTTGGACAACTCAGAGTTCACCTTAAATGCAGAAAATAATCCTACTTTTTGTAACCAGTAATTGAGATGACTGTATGGCAGCCGGTCTAATCCCATGTTGCGTAACTCTCATCCCTGCCAATAATGGAAAGCAGAGTATATGATCATTATTACATTTAGTCTCTGACTTTTAGAGAGAGGTAGAGATGTTCCGCTCCAGCTTTTGGTGTCAGCATATTTTGGAATGATACAGTATCCCAGCTTAATTTATCATTTCTTTTTGGAAAGTGTTTGTCATGGAGAAATTATTGCTGTGGTTGTCAAAAACACATAACTCGTGCATTAATAAAAATTAAAAATCCCAGTCTGTACCGTGCCTTGCAAAAGTATGAACGTTTTTATACATCTTTAATCTTTTATCATATTCGGCACAAACTTCAAAGTATTTTATTTAAATTTGAGTTTGTTGACTAACACATACTTGTAAAGTGGTAAAAAAAAAATCTTGAAAGTTTGTAAAAAAATGTTCAGCACTTTAGTCTTGCAACAGATTCCGGAAGGAATTTAGGTCTGGACTTTGACTGGACCATTGTAACATTATATGATTTGATAGCTCTGGCTTTGTTTAGGGTAGTGGTCAGAGATTCCAATTTTTTGTGTTTTTCTTGAAATCTTGCCTTTTAATGTAGTCTCATCCATCCCTCCATCTACTCTGAGAACCTTTTCTGACTGCACTGAAGAAAAGCATTCCCACAGCACCACCATGAGTCACACACAGCCTTTTTGCAAGTAGGCCAAAAAGTTTGGTTTTTGTGTCCGCTGTACCTTTTTACTTCAGAATCAGAATCAGAATCAGAATCAGTTTATTGGCCAAGTATGTCACATACAAGGAATTTGACTCCGGCAAACTTTTTCCTCCAGTACAGAACTTGAATAAGTGAAATAAAAAAAAAAAAAAAAAAATAAAAATATGAACAAAAATAAGTAAAAATACAAATAAATATCAGATCGTAAATAATAAAGGATAATATATACACCAAGCCGGGGTTATTTTACAGTGAGTATGTACAGAAGTGCAGAGTTATAGTTTATTGTTATGTGAGTGCACTCACACACTGTGACTAGACAGAGTTCGTCAGAGCGACAGCCTGGGGGAAAAAACTGTTTTTGTGTCGGGTGGTTTTGGCGTACAACGCTCTGTAACGCCGACCTGAGGGGAGGAGCCTAAACAGATTGTGGCCAGGGTGTGAGGGGTCAGAGGTGATTTTCCTGGCCCGCTTCCTGACCCTGGCCCGGAATAGGTCCTGAATGGAGGGAAGATCGGTTCCTATGATCCTCTCTGCAGTCCTGACTGTTCTCTGCAGTCTGTCCTTGTCTTGCCTGGTGGCGGATCCGAACCAGACAGAGATGGATGAGGTCAGGACAGACTGGACTATTGCTGTGTAGAAGATGATCAGCAGCTCCTGGGGCAGGTTGAACTTCCTGAGCTGACGCAGAAAGTACAGTCTTTGCTGGGCCTTTTTCCTTATTATGTTGATGTGTGAGGTCCACTTCAGGTCCCGTGTGATGGTGGATCCTTGCCGACTTACTGTGTCTCTTAGGACTTATTAAGTGGTTCCGGCCACTCTTCTATAAAGAGTAGTTTTTTGGAGCCCATGGAAAAATAATATGTGGATAAATTTGCTTACCTCAGGTGTGGATCTCTGCAGCTCCCATGCAATGAGCACAATGCATCTGTTTTATACTTTTCTAGTTAATGTTCTGCTAGTTATACGATTAAAGACAAATTATTTGGTATGAGTGTTATTTGATATTACTGAATAAGTCTCATGTGCATGTGCAGATATTATGTAGATTACTAAAAAGAAATAACTAACCAAACTTTTGCTTTGCTTGTCACATTCATCGCCGCTCAACTGTTTTAACAGTGCAGCTGGGTCAAATGAACAGATTGTAAACTACTCTGAATGTTTACACAGCCTTGCTTCTTCAACACACACATCAGACAACAAAAGAAACACTAAATCAACGTCAATACAAAATAAAGCAAAAATAACGTTCCTTTTGGAAAATTCTGGAGTTATAATGCTTAGCTCATAAATACCAACAATGTTTTAATACATACTTAGTTTGGATTACAAATATCTTTTTCATACTATTTTTATAGGTGAAAAGTATTTTCTTGATTATCAAAACTGTATATGTAAAGGCTATTTGGTTTCTGTGTTTTGAAAATCAAAAATAAATCTAATTTATTAGCTTTACATCAAACCAATTGTCATTTTTTTCTGGACAGTCATCTGAATATCTATTTACAAAATGTAGTCATAACATTTTTGTGGATGTTTTTATGTGTGGGCAGAGCTACTATTAAAAAAACAGTCATTCCTTTTTTATCATCCCCCAGCATAGTTCACAAGCACTCAAACAGTGGTCAATATAAACTTGCAAGGCACAGTGAGCACAAAGGCATTATTTTGGGCACAGAAAAGGGTAGGGTAAAAATAAAAAAGTGACTAGAATGTTTCTTGGCAGATGATCTGATTGTGCTGTAAGCGGCTGCTTGTTAATGAGTCAAACCCACTTTGGTGCCTGTGAGGAAGAACTGCCTGTGAGAAACTGACTGACTACACTTCTACCCTGCTGGCTGATTAGTCAAGAGTCCAACAGAAGTGCTTCAGATGCTTGTGGTTCTCATTTTAAGGCCTTAACAAGAATCCAGATAATCTTGTGGTGGTCTCAGAATAACTTCTCTGCTATGTGAAATCTGCAGAGGCATAGACAGCAGATTGTAGATTTTATGCTTTGTGTGTAATTAACCAATCACAATCAGTGATGAGCCATGGAGAGAGTAAACACTTTCCTTTTTAAAACAATGGAACTACTAAGAGCCAAATTCTCAGATGGTTTCCTCTTGTCAGGATGTTTTTCATCTAATTCCAGACCCAAATCATTTTGACATTCTGATTAATTCATGCTTGCTGTATAATTAGATGAAAGGTTGACCTTTAACACGTTCATGTGGTTGCTATATTTAAACTAAAAAATGTGACTTGAGGTTTTTAGTGCATATTTGAATACTTTAAATGTATTGTAATGCTAAACACATTTCTGCAGGAGTAAAGTTTAAGTGGAATTCATTATTTTAAACTCAATACAAAAGTATTTAAAGCCAGAGACAGATTTTCACTGAATGGGATCAAACTTGAGTAGCATCTGCAGCAAATGCAGCTTGCCTATCAACTTCTTTGCTCCAAGTGTATTTATGGATTTATATTAATACTAAATAAAGCTACATTGTAATGTTCTTACACTATGACCATCATGTAGCTAAACCATAATGAATTACACATTATGCTCTCAGGTCATTCTCTCATTTAGTTGGTCATTTCAGCTTGTCACAATAAATAAAAATGAATAAATAATAAAATAAGTTTATGAGTCTCTTGTGACTTGATGTGATAAAAGGAAATAATGAAACAAACAAATGATGAGAGCAGTGGAAGAAAAATCTGTAGATCCATCTTTGTTTCATATATCCAGCAACATGTTGGCCTTTCTGAATTTGATATTGATAAAATATAAACCTTGTTTCTTCCTCTGTTGCATCTGATAGATCCCCATCACAGCTGGAATCAATACGATCTTTCGAAGGAATCTGATACATGAGTAGATAATTACAGTCAGCACTGCACAGGGAGAACGTCAATGAATTGGAAGCATTCTATAATTACTCTTCAGCAAGAGAAAATATGTGGCTGCAGTGCTCACTCTGTTTCGATTGCTGGTTTTGTAAAGCGATTGATGTTGCCTGCAGAGCCAATCCTAATGCTTCAGCAAAATTAGGTTGCAGACCAAATGTGTGAATAACTTTGGAAGGAACCATGCCAAGACCTCATGGACTTAAGGCATCATAGTACAATGTTCTAATTGTACTAATTTGTCTATCTGTTTTTGTGGATCTGGAAAAGGCTTATCAATGTATTCCTTAAAACATAACTTGCTGGTGATTCTTTCAATGTGCTGGAGATACTTGTAAATCCAAAGTAAGAGCCTTCTCTGCATTTGTAGCGCAAAGTTTAACATTTTCCCAGTGGTGCTAGGATTTTGACAAGGCTATTTCTTGTCATGAAGTCATGAAACGGAAGTTGTCTACTTTGGTACGTTAGGGGCTAACCACTTTATCAGTATTTGCAACTAATATGTTTCTATTAGTATTTTTTGGGAGTACTTTCAGTGTCTTATAGACCAGTCAAGCACTGTGTGCGAAGCAACCAGAATGAGAGCTAGATTCTCAAAGTCTGAGGGCAGGGGCGGATCTAGAAAAATATTTCTAGGGTGGCAAGGATATTTCTGGGGTGGCACCATATGCTAGTATATGTATATATATATATATATACAGTCGAAACCAAAAGTTTACATACACTATGTGGAAACGCACATATCCTTTTTTTCCTCACTGTCTAACATGGAATCGGAATAAACTTTTCCTATTCTAGGTCAATTACAATTAATACAATTATTTCTATTTACTAAATGTCAAAATAAAAAGAGGAGGATTTTTTCAGACATTTTTTTTATCATTTTTTTCAAAGTCAGAAGTTTACATACATTTCATTAGTATTAGGTATTATTGCCTTTAAACTGTATTTCAACTGCCAGTTTAAAGTGGAAGATAGAAAGGAAAATTGATTGTCTGTGATAATGCAAACACAGCTCTGCTTTGTGAAGGAAGATCTTAGCCAAAAAGGTAAGCTAGTTGGCCTTTGTTTCAAGTCTTAACTAAGGAGATAAGGGTCATGACCAGAAGAGTGAGATTCCGGATTAAACGATTCAAATTAATTGTCTCCAATGGTGCCATTCTTTTACAACGAAAGGAATCAGTTTATGTTGTTTTTTTGTTTTTTTATCACAATTCATCCAGTGCTCCTACATTTTGAAAATCTTGTAGTGAATGAAAGGAGAGTCCCCCCAAAAACATCACTTCGGGGAATTTAATTTACATTTGACTCTTCTGACAATCATTCATATAATTTGGATATCACAGGGTTCTTTTGGTATCTTCAAGACATGATCTTTCCCCTGCATGGTTTCAGTTCTTATCTGAGTGGAGATGGAGAAACTGAAAGTCGGATCCTAAGTCTGAGGCAATTGTTCTCAACCAGAAAACATTGAATGTTTCCTTAAGGTTGGAGACCAGTCTGCCTCAAGTATAGACTCTTGATTAAAAATAACTTTGGAAAGGATAGTAAAGACTTTGGAACCTCATCTGCAGGAATGCAGTCACTGCTATGGTCTGTTATGGTGAAAAGGGTCAGGGTTATCTGGAATTTGAAATGCATCCCTGCTCAAACACAGCTGAAAAAACTGATGGTTGCCTCTTCAGCATGCCAGCAAGCTTAAGAAAGGCCTTGTAAGAAGCCATTCATTTCATTCAGGTGTGTTGGAGCAGGGCTGTATCTAAAAGGTGCAGGGCAGTGGCTCTGGAGGACTGGCGTTGGATACCTCTGATATACCCTAATGGCTTGGGAACATCTTGTGATTGCCCAGAATGAGCAAGAGAGTGACAATGGTGGAGGGAATGTCTGGGTTTCCCTGATGATCCTGGGACCATATCTTGCATATTCAGAAGACAATGGATGGATAGATCAAATAATTATTTTCATCAATGTTTTTTCTGTCATATTCTTTCCAAGATTTGAATTAAGTTGTACTAAACACTTTTTTATTAATGCATTGTACTTGTTATTCTATGTTTTCGTAAAAAAATGGCAGTTTGAAGCTGAATGGGGTACATCTGAATTTTGTAATGACATTATCGATCACAAATTCCTATTGTGCCCCTAACCATGGCCAGTATTAAAAAACATGGTGTTGTGATCTATTTTGTGCTTAGGCTATTTAATACTGACACCAAGTATCTATTTTACTTTTATAATCAACTGAAAGAGAAGGCATCAGCAAGTGTTTGTTTTTCATATTAAAGTCCACTAACTTAACCATTGTGGCCAAATACCACCACAGAAAACCACAATAGAGAAGGACCACCTGATTTTAGGCATGGTTGCTATGGATATTTGAAAAGAAACCTTTTAGAAACCAAGATTAACCTCTTCTGGGAATCGCTCTGTGACCCCACAGTGTGTGAGCTGGATATTGTTAAGAGACAAAATCAAAACCCAATTTAGGATTGATTTGTTTTGCTTGAAGAGAACCACGTTCTTTCCTGGAGGTCTGAATTGTTCACACTTTACCATTAGAGACGCTTGTTGGCGTGTGTTGTCGCCATACAGCAGTATAACGTCTCTTCCCGAGGGACACTTATTGAGTTTGAAAAAGGGCAGGTTAAGCCTGCGGTATCTGAACATGTCTAATGGACCTGCAGGAGTCCCCAAGGGGAAGTTGGCGACTACGGGTCAAAACTGGGTTATGTTTACTCAGTGGATGTTGGAGCGTGCCGAAAGCCACGTGATTTCTTCTTTTTTTCCCATAACTTCAGCCACCTATACTGTGTATCTGAGCCTGAAGAACTATGAGCCTGAGCAATGCCACATCTGGTTGTAATTCCCAAGCAAGCTGACACTGAGATATTTGCTTGAAATTGTTAAAGCCATGGGAAGAGGGACAATTTTAGTATGTCCAAAATGGAAGGAAAATGAAACGGTAAAAGAGAACTGCTGTTTAATGTTTTTAATTTAGTTTTTTCTGTTGTACAATCTGATGTCTGTGAGGTCCAAACAGTTACATGAATTGTGATCTGTCAATTGTAAAGATTTAGACAAATAGGATATATTTATATGGATATTTATAACCTTATGGGATTAGGTGGGGAGAGCAAAACTTGATAGTTGAGGCCTGTTTCAAATCTGCAGTCACATTTTCTTGACTCCAACTACATTTTACAGTACCTGCCAATGGTTAACTGTGCTCTTTATGTGTGAGTCAGTTGGGAAAATAGTTTGCCATGCCAAATCAATATATGGTTCTGTATTTTGACATAAAAGAAAGGTGAGATGCCTGACGAGTTTTCCATGCACCCGTCTTGACTGGGGCTCTCAGTAAAAACTACATATATTATAGCCACTTCTTCATCGTGTAAAAGTATAAGACTTATAATGACTAATAAGGAACAGTTTCAGTTTATTGCACAGATAGAAAAAAGCAAAGCTATACACAACGCACATTATTTACACTAAGCTTAACAGGAAGAGTGAACGTTATGCTGTGCTAATGTGGCTATAATTTTTTTTTATTTCAGAAAGAATAACAATTTACTTTGTCATCCGGGCCTTCTTTATTTGAAAACTGATGAAATAAAAAGCTCCAGATATGTTTTTTGACCAAATATAACCCTCAATATTGGTGTCCATTAAGCGTGTTTTAGTTTAAAAGGTGTCTATACTACAGTATGTTAACAATCTATTTGTTGACATTTAATAGCTAAAATCAGGATATTTTTGGTGTTCTGTAAAAGTAAAGGTTTATTAGAATTTTTGGTTCAACTTTCCACTTTATTAGAAGTTTAAATGTAAAAATCTTTTAGCCAAGGTTGATAAACATAAGCAAATGTGGTGACAAAGGCAAGGAACAAACTCTGGACTCCTCGGTTACAACCATCTTTACCTGATGAGTTACATAAATGCTGGATTATCTGCACACGGTATATGGTATATGGTATATGGTATGGCATGCTGGATGCTGCAAATTGAGGATAAAACGAACTGCTTGCTCTAGTTCAGTGATTAATTTGGCTAATGAAAATCTGATAACATTAGCACACATTACCATACATGCTTAAAGATGCAGTCTGGAGAAAATGTTTATGTGTCAAAGTTTTTTTTTTTTTAAAGGATAGTAGGGTACTACTAGGATAAAAGGCTAGTGCTCCAAAACATTTGTTATTCTTCCTAAGTCCCGCCTTCCTCCCATAACCGCCCTATACATTTTAAGGGATGTTTAGGGATAGGCCTTGATAGTGGGATTCAAAAAAATCTCTCTTTCCCTGAAATACTCTGGACTGCAGCTTTAAATGTATTCATTTATATTTTTACTAGAATTACTAGCAGTTACGAACGGGTTCAAAGCTCAACTCAGCAAATCCTCCCCTGGGTTGTACCTACATTTTACTCCTTGCTTCCTATCAGCTGGGTATCTTGTGCTCCCCTGCATGTTTGGAATGTACAGAACAGTGCTTACGTATTGAAAATTTGCCAAACATTTTGTCTGTGTGTGTTGCTGAAAAGAAAATCATTAAAAAAAATCAAAATTTCATCATAACTTCATCAAAGTATTTTCAGATAACCAAATTAATATATATAGAGCAATACAAATGAATTCAAACGCCCAAGATTGAAAAAAAGACTCCATAAATTAAACCAATTTTTTTATAGTAGTTACCCAAAAAAAAAACTACACAAAAAAATCTTAGACAATTTTTTATCATAAGATAATCAAAATAATCTGAGTAACACAACACATGGAACAACAGTTGTTTGTCATCTCTGTGGATTAAATACTTTTCCAACCAAAACTGTAAACCGTTATTTTCAGAGTATGAAGTTAGATTCATTAAAGTGACAGTGTGTTGTTTTTACCATCAATCTATGGAAATATCCATCAAAATATTGTTGGAAAAAAAATGATGCACAATCATCGAAAAGTATTGGCTGCTTCATAACATAAAACCATAAAAAGCGGGTCTAAAATACATGGGTGCGGGTCCTAGTGTAAGGGGGCCAACATAATGGACACCGTGTTTCCTTTTATGTGATCCGGTGTGGAAAAAATGCATTAACTGATTTTTGAATACGCAGTTACATCCCTATCCCCTCGTCCTCATTATAAGTTTAAAGGAAGAGTTCTATGAACTTTCTCCATACCTGAGCGACCAACCAACCGAATCAGAGATGCATGCAACCCAGGCCACTGTCCCCGCTCGGGGAGCAGTGAGCTCTCAGCTGTTGTGTCCGAGCCTTGGTGCAACATGGACCAGGCCGCAGCTCCGCGTAAGATCAACACTGCCAGATAACTAGAGCTAACATCGAATTATTTTAATAAAATTAACTGAAGGACTAGCAAAATCTAAAAAAACATTGTGAGGTCTCTTGCTTTCAGCTGGACATCTAACATTCACTGTAATGTTTTTTGTTTTATTTTCAAAGTAGCGGCTGTCATGGTGAAACTACACTGAAATGTGTCCTTTTTTTCATTGAGGTCATTCCATCAAACATTATAGTTTATTCATTTACAAAATATCTGTATAATATAACTAACCTACAAAATGCTTAACACTTTTCACAAATGTTGGTTCATTTACCTCTTTACTCACTGCCTGTGATGAGAGTTTGATGTGCTTCTCATTTTGCTGCATATACAGTACTCAGTTGAGATACTCAATTGTGTTCAAGTCAGGGCTCTGGCTGGGCCAGTCATGAAGCCACTCCTTTGTTTTAGCTGTCTGCTTAGGGTGATTGTGGTGTTAAAAGGTCAACCTTTGGCCCAGTTTGAAGTCCTGCGAACTCTGGAAGAGGTATTCTTCCAGGATATAACTGTATTTAGGTGCATTTATCTTTCCTGCAATTGCAACCAGTCGCCCTGTCCCTGCAGCTGGAACCGACCCCCCCCCCCCCCCACAGCATGATGCTCCCACCACCACTGTAAGGATTGTATTGGACAGGTGATGAGTATTGCCTAGTATTCTTCAAACATACAGCTTAGAATTGAATGCCAAAATGTTCATTCTTGGTCTCATCGACTAGAAATCTTATTTCTCATAGTCTGGAAGTCCTTCATGTGTTTTATGGCCAGCTATATAGGCTTCCGTATGTATTGCACTGAGGAGAGGCTTGACTTGGTGGAACTTTCTCCCATCTCCCCACTACATCTCTTGAGCTCAGCCTCAGTGATCTTTGGGTTCTTCTTTACTGCTCTCACCAAGGCTCTTCTCCCATGATTGCTCAGTTTGCTCAGGTCTAAAAAGAGTTCTAGTCATCCCAAACTTCTTGCATTTGAGAATTATGAAGGCCACTGTGCTCTTAGTAACATTGAGTGCTGTGGAAATTATTTTGTAACCTTGGCCAGATCTGTGTCTTGACACAATTCTGTGTCTGAGCTCCTTGGGCAGTCGCTCAACCTCGTGGTTCTCATTTGCTCTGACATACACTATGAGCTGTAAGGTCTTATATAGACAGGTGTTGGGCTTTTCCTAATAAAGTCCAATCAGTTTCATTTAATGCAGCTGGATTAAATGAGCAGAACCATTTCCAGGAGGAACAGAAACAAATGGGCAGCTTGTGAGTTACAAATTATTTTTTTTCAAAGGAAAAGGTCAGGCTTATTTTTTTGCAGATAAACCACACCCGCTTTGGCCAAGCATTATCATATTGATAATATAGGCTCAGAGTGGTATCATGAAGATACCTTTCAAGTTTCATGAAAATCCATTGTGGTATTTTGGCAATATACTATCCATCTACTTATGGTGCCTCCTAGTTTGAGATCTTGCTGAAAATCCAGCATCAAGAAAATGTTTGCACCACAGTTATGAAAATAATTAACTAATCCTTAATTATTTTCAAGTGAAGCCCAGTGAAGCCCAGTGAATGTTCTTTTATTTTTATTGCGATTTAATATTTTTTTGTTCATTTTTAAAAACTCTCACATAGTTTGATTAGTTTCTGCAGTCTCACTTAGACTGTCCTTGAGCCGTGGAAAATGTTATTGAAAATAGGTTTCACATTTTATTCAGTAGTTGTACTAATTGGCATAACAGTTTTATTATTTTTTTAAGTCATAATTTAGAATAGCTCTAATGTCCTCAGATTCAGACGTATGGAAAGTATGATTTTCAATACATCAGTGTACATAGTATGATAAGAAACAGTGTAGCGCCCTCTTCAGATTTATTCAAAAGTTTAGTTGAAAATGTTGGCTCATGACCAGAGCTGGATTATAATAGCAGGGGCCCCTGGGCACAAAGTATTTAAAGCCCCCCCCACCCCCCCCTCCCTCCCTCCCCCAAGAAAAGTTATCTGATTTAAATTTAAATTTGTAATTTTCTTAAACCACATTCTTATAAAAAATTGTGTAACTCCCTTGCCTATGTAAACACATCCTGCTTGAGCTCACTTCCAACAAGCCAGGACTAAAATTCAGACTTTTCCAAAACTTAATCACAAAAACTCACTCATACCCATTCATTTTTCTTTCATTTTTAACTCCTCCTCTCTTATATCTCAGTGTTCTTTCAGTTATTTTGTTTTGCAGCTTTCCAGTCCTGCCCTTCTTTGTCTTTGCCTGTCTTCCTAATATTTTCTTTTTTTTCTTGTTAAAAATTGTGCAATCAGTTTAGGTAAACTCAACTGTTATATAAATGCTAAGTAAGAGAAAATGCTTCTCCTTTTACCAGTGGTGGGCCCTTTGTTTCACCCATAGGCATCCTACATAGCCTAACCTAAATTAATACAGATTTAAAAAGCCATGCAGAATCACACATTCACGATCACTAATACTTTTAAATCTCAAAAATAGAAAGCTGATTTAAAAATATTAATCAATATAGTTTTAATAACCCTACCTAAGTACATGATAGCTTAAACAAGTTTGTTCCTTAGGCAGCAGGAGGATTGGTGCATCCCAACATTTCCCTCTGTAGTCCTGCATGATATGCTGCCCAAACTTTCTGTGCATCTCTTCATGTGTTCACTAAGAAAATGACCAAACTGACATAAATTCCAAATACCATGGTTTCCCCAATTGCGCTTAACTATGTAACTCTGTTTAGGTAAAATAAAAATAGTGTGGATTTTATTGGTTATACCCACCAGTGCCGATCTCTGGCATACTTGAATTTTGAAGATAATTTTCTTTCTTCCTTCAACTAATCTGGCCTCACTCATGACAGCCAGCACATTGTCAGTAATCAGTTCAAATAAACTAGATTTACATATTTTATCAGCAACCTGTACTATTTAATTAAGTTGTCATATTTAACCCACTTTCATCATGTTTTAGATCAATATAAAAATACGTACTTTTTCATCAGATTCCTATGATTACCTCAATATCATAACTGAAATTAGTTAATTCATAATTGTTATATTAGTCTTTAGGTTTGGGTTGATTTGTAGTGTTGTTGTTTTCCTTTTCAATTTAGAATTTTTTAAGTGAGATTTATAAACAAAACTTAAAACTTGATCATTCTGATCCATTTTTATCTGGATTATCTCAATAAAATCTAAAACCAGCTGGGAGATGTCACTCATTGTTTACGGAAATTTATTTTTGACTCAAATTGATTATATGAACACTGTCAAGCTATGGTGAGACAGTGATGGAGAAGGATTCAGTGGTGTAAAACTGTCTGACAGGGAGAAGTGTGTGATCTCAACCTATTTCAAATATGGGCAAGCCAGAGTAGCCTAAATGTTCAAATCATAGCTATTGCGCAGTGGGACACTATGCTCCACTTGTGCATCTGATATCAAAAATACACTGTACTCTGAGTTAAAGCCTGACCAGACATCCCCTTCAAAATGTATACAAATGTCAACCAATGTCCCTGTAAAGGAAATAACTTAAAAGTCAGTGAAATCATGGCAACATAAAAATGTATTCTGCCTCTTGCTTTTGAAAGCTATCCCTAGACCTTAGACATATGTTATGCAACAGGATTTGTTTTTAATAATTTCTCTAAAAATGAATGTTACCCAATTTGTATTTGTAGGCGAAGGTAAATTGTGCAGAGACAATTCTGCACACGTTTTCTTTAGATTTCCAGAAGCCAAATAATTATCAACAGGTCATCTGAGTGAAATATTTCTTTTTTCTTTTTTGCATTGATGCACTGTAAATTGCCTTAATCTTTAACCTGAAAGCCAAATATTTCAATTCTGTTTATGTGGGAGTTTTCATACAAAATTAATTTATCTAATTTGTAAATTGAATATACCCTGAGATCTTCATCCATCCTTGTAATTATTTTAATTGAAGATTTAAATACTGTATATCTACATGCTTTTTATTTATTAAAGTGTTTTTTAATCATTCTTGGGAAATATCAGCTGTCCCAAAACATCAACACAGATGCATGTCATTAGTTTCACCTCTGTTGTATGTTCACGTAGGTACCTTTTTGTGAGTTTGAGTGTATTATATAGGACAAGAGTGTTCAACCCCCAGTGGTCCACTGGGATTTACAAGGTATCGTGTTTTGGTTTTGTGATCCTGTGTAAGATGCTGTCTGACCTGCTAAGACAGCAGGAAAAATCAAAACCAGCTGGGAGATGTCACTCATTGTTTATGGAAACTTATCTTTGACTCAAACTGATTATATAAGCACTATCAAGCAAAGGTGAACTGGTGATGGGGAACGATTTAGTGGTCTAATACTGCAATGAATTCCAGAAAAAAAAAAAACTGCAATAGAAACTATGGAAGATTCATGATTTTTATTTTCCTCAGTTAACGTTAATGTAAAACATTTTTGGCTTCACTAAAATCTACTGGAACTGCAAACTTGTGCATTTTCCATTGAAGGTTATTCCATGAAGTTTGGTAACTTTTTGTGACTCTTTATTGAACTTTTTGGTTTGTTTTTGAAATTCATAGATTTGGAATCGAATGGCAGTGTTCTTTTTTTCCAGACAGATATATCATCTTTTAGGTTATACAACCAAAATACACCGCACAAACACAAACAAAACATCCATTACAGGTTGTAGAGGCCATACATACAGTTTAAAACATGCACTGACTAAGCAATTCCATTCGTGAATTAAATTCTTGAGACCAAGGTTTATAGTTTAAAATTACCATGAAGTAGACTTGAATTTTACATTTATGCTTTTGCCAGTAGAATTTGCTGTTATAGTTATTTTTAAACAAAACCTAAATGTAATACAGCCATTCATCATTCACCGTTTGCATGTATACAGTTTTAGAAAAGTGAGAGGATATTGAAATATTCATCTTAAAATAAAAAATTTCTATCTACCACTTTTTTTTCCATTGAGTTCTCTTGTTACTAGGTTAACAACACTGTTGAATTTATCATGTTGAACTGGGTAATAAAATGTATCAGCACTTTGGGGTAAAGCTACTTAAAAGTACCGCCTTTCTCCAGTATTTTGAGGGTACCTACCTCTCTTATTGTCGTAACCTGCGGCATAACGTCACTGTTGTAAAACCAAATCTGTATGCAGCCCATCTGAAGAGGCCAGTGTAAAAAAAAAACAAAACAACAAAACACATCAAACTAATGGTGTGTCATATGGTAAACTGTCAGTATCAAACCTTGAGGACCTGGTTTTCTAAATGGAAAGTAACCAAAAGCATTCTACCAAGTTAGAGAAGGCAATAAGAACAACGAAACTAATGTCCTGGAATGACCATCATACATTCCTGTTCTTATTCAGGTCCAATGAAAGTACTCATAAAAATGGTGTGAGTACAAACCCACAATTATTGCAAAAAGGTTGTGGAGAAACCACACCAAAAATATTTGACCCAAGATTTACACTATTAAAAGTTCATTTTACTAAGTAAATGTATGTAAACTTTTGACATTTAAGAAAGTAAAACATAAAACCTGTTCTGTCATTGCTCTTTTTCAAATAGAAATGAATTTCCTAATCCTAACTGACAAGAAACAGGAAAGCTTCAGTCAGATTTATTGGCAGTGAGTGAGGGGAAAATAAATTATTTTTGTACAGAGTATCTGATTTAACCTGTATTTGAAAATACCTTCTAGTAAAACAGAAATAATCAGAAACGGAAGATGAAAATAGATTGATTCAATTAATCAGATTAATTTAAGGTGACTATTTGTTTTGGCTGTATCTCTGCAAATACCGTCTCATTAGTTCATTAGCCAAGAGGTCAGGGGTTCCTATCAGAGCATTTCCTTCAGGTTTTCTCTTCATCTTGTCCAGACCTGAATATTATGAGCTCTGTCACATTCACAGACAGCAGAAGTCTAGGACCCTCATCCCAATCTGCACATCAGCTCTCAAAGGAATTCCACTAATGAGGCTCTATCGGGAACAGATGCAGGGAGGGCAGCATGGGCAAGAACAACCTGCCACAGTCACTTAATGATCACTCCCACTAGCCATTATGCTAGCAAAGCATGTTGGATGGATTGTTTGTGTTTGAGAATGATGATTTTAGTTTTTGTGAATCCTCAGACCTTGTCTGTGATTAAGTCTGCAGCTTAACTCACAAAGTGTCAGTTTTGATTCTTTGACTGATTTGATTAGTTTATTTTTCCACATCTATTAGATGTCGCAAACATTTTAATCAACTCGTATCGTCCCCAGTCTTGAGCTGCAATGTCTTTTAAAAGACAGTTCATTGTAACATGTAAATGAATTCATCTTCTTCAACATCTCTGCTCATTTTAGATGGGAAAGATCACTTCAGTTTGTCATATCTAATTTCAGATATGGGTTTTGTTGTCCAGATAGCTCTGTTCACTCTTCAAAGAGTTATGTAGGGGTTATGTAGTTATTATTAAGGTACCTAAGTAATATCAGATGTGATGCGTCCAAGTGCCAAGAACAATGCCCAGAACATGCCTTGAATCACACATGGCCACTGTTCAGACCTGCACATGTGCACTCAGTATGCTCTTGGGAAAACGGGCTCATTTCGGCCCGTCTTAGGTTTCAGACCTCAGCTTCAATCACTGCTGTAAATGTTAGGACATGTTTGTGTTTGTGCAATTGCCCAGTGTATACGTCAGTGCCCCATGTTGTTTGCATGAAGTGCGGTTAGAAAGGCTTAAAGGGCCAGTTCATAAAAACAAGACGAGACGGCTAAGAGCAAACAAGGAAATAAAAGGAGTGGAGTCCGTGCCAAGCACTCTCAAAATGTAAAGAGTTGTTTGAGAAGCGAAATTCTTGTGGAATGGACATAGTTTATCTTTGTTTCTGTCATTATCTAGTGTTCTTTTGGGTAAGAATTTATTTTCATTAAGCATCACTGCAGTTAGTACTAATACGATATTCTATTAAAAAAGATTTGAATGTAAAAGAAAGCAGAAGTTAGGTCTTTAAACAAATAACAAAATCGGAGTTTGTATGTTGAAACACACAGACTGGCTTTTCTTTTTTATACAGTCTCCACTTCCTCTCAATTACCCCCTCAAACTATTTTTTTCTGTCACTCTTTCCCTGGCCGACCTTCTTTTTCTCCTTTTTCCTCCTTGTGGGCAAACTCAACCTCATAAATACCCTTTCTATCCTGTCCAGACAAGATACATGTTCCAGACGATAGTAATGAGCACACATACCAGTTGTTGGTACCTATCAACTCACACTTACCTTAGTCCTGGAGCAGAATGCAGGGGAAATACAAAACAGAAACATGAAATGTGATTTTATTTTATTTTTTTGGACAGAAAATTCCCTCCTGACGCAGAATCGGTAGAAGCCCACAATCAGATTTTAGCTGAAGTAAAAAAAGGCACGTTAACTAATAAAGATTGTAAAAGAGTAATTTAATAGTCTTTCTTGATTTCATACATAACAATTTTAAAGTCAACCTTGAATTTTAATTTCCTTTTTTCACTTATTAGCCTCTTTGTTAGGTACACCTTTTCAATTGCATGATGGCCCAAATAGCCAATCAGCCAACTTTTTTAACTTGATGTTCAGACAAGAATTTCTTGTTGATTTCAGAGAAGAATTGCAGACTCGTTACAGATGACAGAGCTGTAAGAATGGTTCAAAATATAAATTTTCAATACATTTAAAAGAGGCCTGCCATGTGGTGGGTATCAGTTGGACCCCGATTAGGTTCTAGCGTCGAGGTAGTTTCACCAAGAGTAATGGATTGAGCCTTGGCTAAAGGGCTAGTTATAACAAGTTATAAGTTAAGTAGTTATACATAATGCTAACTAGCATGCTATCATTGTCTAAGGGGAATGAATACTTTACTCAGGGGTGTGAACGCTTTTCTAAGTGGAGTGATTAAGTTATTTGAGATTACTTACACTGGCCCTGAAACTTACGTTTTACGGTGGCCATTATGTACTGCAGTTCTTTTTTTTGCCACAAGAGGAAGCTCCAGCTAAAGCCATTATGTTTTTTGAAGTGTTTTTTGGCTAATTACCATGGTAACTCCAATTCCTGAAAAAGGAATATTACCCATTTTTGAGATTGAACATTTTTGTGTATATACTGTTTGGGTGCATGCTACAGTTTTAGCTGCATTAAGTGCCAAACCATGAAGATTCCAGTTCAACTGTAGAGTTATGGGGGCCAGTCATGCATTGCTTTAGCATGCCGCAAAAGAACCCCAAAACTACAAACTGAGCTTCACCAAACTTGGACCATAACTTAACATAATTTAAAACATGCTGCCAGGGTTGAGTTTAAACTTTAGCTTGCCATTAAGATATTAGTCAGAATTTGGTGTAGACAACAAGAAAGCATGTTTTCCATCCTACCTTTTTTGAAAAGTTCTTATTGGTCATGGTGGTGTAGTGATCTGGGGGATAATGGCAAAACCTTGTCCCCCTTAATACCCTTTGATCATTAAAAAACCCCACCAGAGTATTGTTGCAAACCCTCTAGTCTTTTGTTACTATAGTGTACCAAGCTGTTAGAGGCTGCTTTTAGCAGGATAATGCACAATATTACTAATCTCTAATCATCTTAAATTTATTTTTGAACATTATAATTTATTAACCGTATACCAGTGACCTCCAAAGTCACCAGGTCTGAGTCCAATAGAGCTTCAGGATATGCAGTATTACCATACTTTATATCACGGATATGTAGCTAATACATCTGGAATAAGTACTTGATTCTATCACAATTGGGGGAAATCATTTCTGAGCAATAGTTCTGACATCTTCTTGAATCTGTCCCATTTAAAATTTAAGACAGACAAAAGACAAGAGTGTCCAGCCTGATATTTGTAATTGTTAATAAAGTGGAACACTCAAGACCAGTTCCTCCCTATAACCTGCTGCTAAATCCCTAGGATGGTACTTCAGGGGGATTTAAAGGACTGACATCTTACATGCACACTTTAAAACCATCCTGTCAGCACATTTTATCAGAACTCTGCAAGTGTGTACTGATTTTTAACAGCTCTGTAATCATATTGATTAGCCTCAAGGTCTCAGGACCTTAATCGATTAAGTCATGAATAAGAAGCATGTCTTTGTAAGAGGGATTATGGTACAAATGGCTTCTGAATTTGAGCATTTGCAGTTGGTTACTTGAATACCCATTAACTTTGTGGAAAATGGCCTGAGAACTGAAGTTGACTTATCCAATAAAAGATGAGCTGAGAGGAAATTAAGGAATTAATTTCAAGTGATTTGATTATTTAAGAAAAAACTTGCACTATTGATTTTCATTAAAGAGCTGTGCTTCATGTAAATGTAAAAAACATTAAATGGAATTGTTTAGGTCAGATTGTGTAGACTTTGCTTTCTAAGACTGGTCTCTACATTTTTCTTCTGTCTCTCTGCTACCTTGGAAGTCAGTGCCAGTTTATTAGTTACACTAAAATTATTTTATACAAATATTTTCATGACACTTAAGTTCGTAGCAGATACTACTGTATAGTAAATGATTATCTTCCACCACACTGTGTTTGCACAATAATAAATTGACAATCTGTCTAGGGGTTACCAAACTTTCACCCACTGTCAGCTTGAAGTGGGCATCAGTTCTACTGAGACCCTGTATAAGATTTGGTAGGTTGGTAGCTACATTTTGTCATGTTACAACAATAAACTTTAGTTTTGATTGATTTGATTTAGTTTTTTTAAAATAAGAATTTAGTGGCCACGGAAGCTGCAAGTCTTTTCAAAATATGTCTCTTAGCTTTGCACATCTTGAAACTAAATGTTGCCTTCTCCAGAAATGTATAAAGTTGAGGTGGTTAGAGTTAGATGAATGGATGGAGATGATTTTTGAACAGCCATTTTAAAATCTGTCCACAAAATATTTGCTTGCCAAATAATGATGTTATTTTCTTTCATGTAAAAACAAAAAAGTTATTTAAAAAAAAGGAATATTGTTTTCCCAAATCAATGTAGTTAGATAAGTGTAAGATTCTCTGAAGACTGGGTTACTTGATTGTAAAGCTCTTACAACTTTTTGCATGGTCTATACCCTTACCAGATATACTTAACTTTTGAAGAAGTTCACTGTCATTAAATAATTTATTATTTTAAGTGATCCTCTTTCAAATTACACAAGTGAAAATATATCCTTGTCTGCAGGAGGGAACAAATGAGGTGAGGTATTTCTGAATTTGTCAAAGAATATTAATAGACTATCTCCTTGGGTTTCTAATCTTCAAAGCTTTGACCTGGACGCTTTTGTGTTTCTTTAGAGAATATTTGGTGTCTCCTAATAATGTTCCCACCCCTGTGTCCGGTTTCCTGTTTCTATCCAATATGAAAACCACAGTACATGTACAAGGTTACTCGAACTGAAGGTAGATCAAATCTCACCACGTTATATGTGTCATGCATTATAGTCTTGACATATCTTCATTGTAGAATAAGGTAGTTGAGCCATGCTCTGTTAATATAGGAACCTGGAACACCTACAATGTGCCCTTTGTGGTGACCCCCCCCCCCCCCCCATTGCATAAAGAGCACTCGATGAATGCTACTATCACAGGAGGTTCACCTAGGAGTGTTTTGACATTTGCTGGAGCAACAGATATTGACAAATGTTATAAAGTTTTATACTAAAAACATTGCTTACCTTGAACTGGTGTATGAAATATATCGATGAAGATTATGCCTGATATGGTAGAATGTTATATAGATGTAGATAAGGATAAGGATGATACAGTCTCTGTTGGAGTTTTAAAATTATTTATTTCCAATACAGTACAGTACAGTAAACCCTGTTGCCTCAACTCTCTATTCCCCAACATATCTCCTGCTTGTGTGCCTCTGCCTGAGAGAAAGAGTGTTAGTCCATTGGACTTAACGTAGCAGTAATTGAAAATGAGTCAAAGTGATAAATTTCTTGAGGATAATGATGAAACAGCACCTTTTTAACCTTTGGGATTATTCAAGCCAATATCTGCTTTACTTTTTAAGCAGCATATAAGCCAAGATGTCAGGTTTTCTAAGCCTGCTTCTTTTGCACTACCTTAAACAAGTTGACCTCAGCAGTTATACAGAAAACAGCAGGGTAATACTGGTATTGAGGTGGCTTGGGATGTAAGTATTGAGAGGAGAGCCAGGCAAACAGAATAGTGCTTGACTGGGACATGGAAATCAATGGCTTGGTAGACAAAGGGCCAATGCAATCAGGGAGCCGATTGAGGCCAACTGTAACCCTGCTGAGCCAGCACCGGTGTAGAGGGAGAGAGTCATTTGGAGTTGGGTGCCTTCTACTTGTCCTCTGTATGGCAAATACTATCCTGCAAGCACAATAAAGCTATGAGCAGTAATACAAGCATTACAGTTTTTTTCCCCACAATTAATCTCGGTCAAGCACACATACTCCCGTGTAGGCTTACATTCTTACTCTGAAACCCCTACCTTTCTGTTGTTATTAATAAGAGCCATTGAGACAGAGATGGATGAGTTCCATTTTGATTTCAGTGCAGTTTTATTTGTAAGGAATAAATGGCTGCTGAAGATAACTTGATGTCTGCAAAAAAAGAAATGAAAAAATTGCTCACGAAGGTGAAAAACTCTGCAGTATTTGCAAGTTGAGGTCACTCGCACCACTAGCAGAGCAGAAAACTCTGCCCACAGTCTTTATACAATGCTCCTAGTAAAAAGCAATGATATTACTCCAGTGAATTTCCTGGATCACTTATAAACATCGGCAAGCGGATACAATGCAGCTGTAAGTTCTCACCCTCAATGTGAAGACAGTAGTTCAGCACTGCATGGAAAGTCTCAAAATGGCACCTGATGGAGAGATTCATTTCACATTTAACCACAAACTGACACTTTGATCTGTTGTTTTTTCTTCTGAGTTTTCATTTAAGGGTGGTCCAGTCAGGAGAAGTGAGGTCATTGCTTTTATTCAGGTCCAATGAAAGCACCAATTGTGTGGTTATTGTAGACCACAGACACTGGTACTTACTGTAAAATCATCTGAAGCCTAAATGGGTCCTAGCAATGAACAAGCAAAATGGCTAATTTGAATTCCCCCAGTTACAATAATACAACACTGTTTTCATTGTAAGTTGTCTTCTAACTGGCTAGTGTGAAATGCTGTTTCTTTGTTCAGTCTTTGCTTGGGTCTGTCTCATCTGGCTTTATTGTGTATGCAGGCTGGTGTTGTTTTTTCCCCCTTTCTATTTTATGAGCTATATGTGTATTTGACCTTGAAAAAAATTTAAGCACAAGAAGAATCCTTGTTTTGGAAGTATGCATTGCCTTGTACAGGAAAACCCCATTGTTTTCTTGACATTTGCTATAGAAATTAGAATTTATAAGAGCAAGTTTAAAGATGGATAACCTATGAAGCAACAAAGAGTTACATTTTAGGTTTAGCCTGTGTGCTATTTTCTTTACACTTGACACTTTGGAACAGAGAACTCTGACTTTACCATCAGTAGGGAGTCATAAAGCAGTTTTATTACTGTTTCTCATAACAGGATATTGCAAAAAACATTTAAAGTTGGTGGTCATAATAGAAGCCTTATTGCCTAAGTGGACCGGGGATTTCCACCATTAGACTTTTCCCTTTTAGCAACATTTGAAGGTTTGTATATTGAATTAATTGATCATTTATGTCAGCTGGTGGTAATTAATGTATCACAATATTAAGCAGCCAATAACAAATTTGAAGATGCAGAACGAGCTCTCCTGTAAGTCATATAAAATATAAAATGGCAACCTTTACAGAAAACCTGTCATTCAGCAAGATTGTTCAGGCTGCCTGAACTTGAAGTGCAAAAGTGTCCGGTTTGCAGTTAAGTCTTAGAACCCATTAAAATAGTGTCCTTAAGCAAGACATTAAACTTCAGTGCAATTTAAACCTTGCTGCCCTAAGTCGTCGTGGGTAAAGTTGTATGGAAAATATGTACAGAAAATATGTAGATAATTGAAAAGAGGCAACAATCTTCTGTTCATGAAAGGGTAACACAAAAATAAGAGTTGTGAATCTTATGGTAAAGACACCTAACTGCATCTTTCCCCTTAAAGTAATTTGACAACCAATGTTATGTTTGATTTTACTGTCATATAATGCATTTGGTATCCTGATTGCCATGCTTTTTTCTCTTATGAATTTAATAGAAAATGGTGGCATTCTATCAAGGCAATATCCTGACTAATACGTTTTTTTTTTTTAAATACTCATCTTACTTCATAAACAATGGGCCAAAGGGGAACATTCTATGGTGTTCAGGCTTCTCTCTGTGAATAAGGTTTACCCAAAGTGTTTCACAAGTCATGCTACTCTCACAGGTCCTTTTCTAAACCAAACAATTCACATTTTCCGAACGGCAGCTATGCACGAACCTGTGCCCATCCTTTGATTATTACTAATCTAATCTGGCATGTTTTCAACAGCTGCAGCATCTGAAGGACACTTCTTTCTACATCCCTGAGCATGTGCTCAGTTATTTGGCCAGTTGAGCACTATGACAGTATGTATCGGTAACCTTGCTCCAGTCATTTTGCTCCAGGGACTGGAAGTGGGAAGTAAATGCTGCCAGTTTGAACATTGGGCTATGACAACTGCTCTCAGCAGTATCTCATCTCACAAACTTATTAGCGAAGAGGCCAGCACACTAAGGCAGAAGCAGTGGTCAGGCACACAGGAGGTTACACACAACGTAAAGTAGAACAGTTGGGGAAATGTATACCATAAAATTATACACAGAATCTTTGGCACATGCCTTTTGTGACAGAAACACCAATGTGACATGCAAGTACACACAAAGTCATGGGAAAAACTAAGTAACCCCTAAGTACATGTACTGCTTTCATGGGAGATGAGTACCATTTGGTTATTTGATCCCCTCACCGCTAACCACCACCTTTGCAAGATAAGGCACAGGAAGGCCTTGCTGACATATTGCAAGTTTACACATTTGCTCCAAATATCTACTGAGGTTTACGTCAATACATTCCTGTCAAGAAAGACCATCCTACCTTTAACGATACAATTACAGCACAACTGAGATTTATAAGTTGCATTTGACTGAATCACAAGACTTCTGAGAATTGTCTTCTTTAGACAGATGACATCAAAGTAGAGACGGAGCATATTAGGAATATGATACCAAATTTCCAGCTGTAGTCCAAGTATGGTGGTGAAGGAGTGAGGATTTAGGCTTGATTTGCAACCACAGGAACTGGGCAACTTTCAGTCATTGATCCAGCAATTATTTTTTTATTTTTTATTTATTTATTTTTTTGTATACCAAAGCATTCTAGACTAAAGTGTTAGACAGTCTGTAGACAGCTAAAGCTGGTGTGAAATTATGTGAAGCAACAGGACAAAAACAAAGCAGCAAATAATTAAAAATTAAGGAAAAATGAAATTATTTAACTCTTATTTAATTCCTTTGGGATTTTTAAAATTCCGAGAACAAGTACTTTTATTCATTGCTTGTTTATATTAGTTTAAGTTTAATTTACAGCAAAGAAAAAAGCCACATGATTGTAACAAATCCAATAAAATGTTAAAAAACTCTATTTATATTTGAATATAAAAACTACAAAAAGCTCTCAACATAACCAAATAGAAAATACAGAAGTACTAGAGAATGTAATTTGATTGCAGTACATTACATTTTTATATAACAATCATACATATTGATTTTTCTATATCACAAGTTATTCAGAGTGAAACTTTTTGAAAATATTTTCAGGATTAGTATCCGTTTTTAGCATTAATACAGAAAAACAATATGCAAAACAAGCTGTTTGGTAATTTCATCAGAGCAGGAAAATAGAAGCTAGTGCAGCAGGCAAATCATGCATATTGATAAGCAAAAAGCAGTCGCTAAATAGATCCCTGTGAGATAGTGGATGTACATTCATTTTAATGCATGGTTGACAATTGCTAAGTTGATTACAAATATGTTGTGGGACCTGGTTGTACAAGCTACAGAATTATAGGATGTACTTATTTTTCTTTCCATGACTGCATTGGCAGTGGAACTTTATTTTTCATATGAAGGTACATTATTCATCAGAAAAGGGCAACTTTCTTTTGAAACACATCACGAATCAAGGACCAAATGGTGAAATAAATTTGTTTCATTTCCTTTTTGCGTACTAATACCCACTGGCCTCTTCTTCAAAAATGGAGAAAACTGAACCATAAACCACCTTTTTTAATTTGACGAATAAGACTATGAATAGGCACTCCTCTATGAGGTGTAATTGAGGTTGATGAAGACATAAATAAAAAAATGTGTGCCTAGGTCACCCAAAACTGTTAGGAACGTAGAGTAGTTAACTGAAATAGCCCGTGGACATGGGCTAAGGATCAGACAAGTTCCAGCCCTTATGTATTTCCTTTGCGCTCATTCATTGTTTCCAACCGGCATCTCTGTTTAGTTGAATATATTGCTGCCAAGTAACAGAGAGAATCCATTGCCCCATTTTAATTGTTTATGACACAATCTAGGAAAAATCCATGGATGAGATTTTCACAGAAGAATGTGTATTCATTAAATGGTGTAACCACTTTGTTTACTTGTTTTAAATCACAGAGGTTTTCTTCTTTCATAATTGTTCTTTCATAATAAAAGTTGTGAAGAAGTTTATTTAAATTCTACTGATGAAAACTTTAACTTTATGTGGTATACCTTCGTTGCTTGGTTGTGGTTTACTTTTGTGAGTTTTCCACAATCTATTTGTCTAACTGATAATAGGAGTAGGGTTGCTTCTCACACAACTCCAGTTTGTGTGTTCACAAGTCTGTGATTTGCTGCCTCATTTTCGATCATCTCTTTTGGCTTTGATTTGTGGGGCTGATGTTGCTGAGACATCCAGGTGTTTTTCATCAGTTCCATAAGATGGAGTTCACTACTCATCTAAACCTTTCCATACGTAGATCTGACCTTTTCCCTCTACTTAGGTTTCAGCTTATTGGCTGTGATGGAACTCAAAGAGAAAGCCCTCTTCCTTTGGAGATGATGATTGTGGGGACTTGAGAGAAAAATTCGAGCAAGCTTGATTCATTAAAAGTTGCTCAAATTTGTTGGATATGACATTGTCTATAGTTTCAGCTTGTATAACTTACAGTATTTTATCGTATAAAATATTTTTCCAGAAGATGTATGTGTGTGTGTATGTATGTATGTATGTATGTATGTATATATATATATATATATATATATATATATATATATATCATTCTAAGTAAACAAGAGATCTTAAATCTGTTTTGACCAAATTCTCTGCTAAAATTATGTTCTTGACCGTATTGTTTTCAGGATAAAGTGCCTGATAAACACTACCGCAAACTTCACTATACTTTGAAGTATATTAACAAAAAGATGGTTTTCAATTTTATTTTATAAATAATATTCTATGTATCTCTATTCAAGGAGTAAATATTTTGTAGTTCTTCCTTTCGTTTCAGTTACAGCTTAAATGTTTTGCTGTATCTTCATTTTTTTCCCCGTTATATCTCAATCATTTAGACTAAATAGAGATACCCAGAGTTTGACTGTGTCATTCTAACACATAGTGGTGATTTGATCTAAACCACATCTCTTACCTTCCAGTCCCCAGTAATCAGTCTTCTTTAACTTTTCAATTCTTCTGTTATTCAACACACCTGAGTCAGTTGGCTAAATGAACTCCTTACCAAGCAATCAAGTTTTATGGAGTCCTGCTAATTACCTAGTTACCTAATTAAGGTGTGCTGAACCAGACAAAAATGTAATTGCTACAGAGTACTGTATGGATTGAGTTTGAGACCCATTAACTAAATTGTTACATTTTTGCTCTACATGTAGTTCTAAAGCTGCTGGATGAAGTCTGCCATAAGATTGCTCTGTTTTTTTATTTTCTTGACTCTGAAAAGTGTATTTTTCTCTGCTGTAAAAAAATACATTTTACTAGGCTTGTTGCATCATTTCTTGTTGTCTTTCCACAAGAATACGAGATACAACCTTACCACTAAGGTCGACCCTCATTCTTAAAGAAGACCCCCAGATACTTGAACTCCCTCTCTTGGTGAAAGACCTTGTCCCGGAACTGTAGTAGGCACCCTATCCTTTTCCACTCATGAACACGGTCTCGGATTTGGAGGTGCGGATTCTCTTCCCAGCCACTTCACACTCCGCTGCAAACCGCTCCAGCAAGAGCTGTAGATTGCGGTCTGATGTAGCCAACAGGAACACATCATCTGCAAAACGCACAGACTTAATACTGAGGCTACTGATCCCCTCATCACCTTGGCTTCTCCTTGAAATCCTCCTAGGTTGTACATGGACCTAACAGCCTGTATCAACCCTCATCTATGGTCACGAATTCTGGGTACTGACCAAAAGATCAAGTTCACGAGTACAAGTGTCTGAAATGAATTTCATCCACAGGGTATCTGCTCCTCCATATTGAGAGGAGCTAGGTGAGGTGGCTCGGGCATCTGGTCGGGATGCCTCCTGGACGTCTTTCTGGTGTGGTGTTCCAAGCAACACCCACTGAACGGAGGCCAAGAGGAAGACCCAGGACACACTGGAAGGATTATGTGTCTCGGCTAGCCTGGGAACACCGTGGGATTCCTCCTGAGGAGTTGGCCCAAGTGGGTGGGGAGAGGGAGGTCTGGGTCTCTCCGCTCAAGATGCTGCCCCCATGACTGGATGGATGGATGGATGGATGGACACAAGTTGACTCTGTTTTCAGTCCTAAGAACAGCTGGTTGTACACGATAAAAAATAAAAAAATTGAGGATGTCACAGTAAAGTAGGTTAAACCCACAGTGCATGCCACAATATTCCTATTATCTGTATAAATGAAATATATATATATATATATATATATATATTATTATTAACCATGTATCCCTTTTTCTCTTTTTGTTTAAAAAATCATGGTAAAATTAATTTGCATTTGTAGATGAAACACAACCAAATGAAATGTTGGATATATTGAAGCAATTGGGATAAAGGTACATTTCTGTCCAGTATGGTGATTCTAAATATCTTATTATATTTCTTAGAGAATCCTCCTGGGATGTGTAAGCATCTTTCTGTTAACTGTTATCTAGGTAAATTACTTGGCCATTTGTTCTTGTATTTAGTCGACACCAGTAAAACACCAGGAACTGTTGTCTCAGAGGGCACTCAACTTTTACTGGGGCCACTGTCCAGCACATCTAGATAATACAAAGCCAAGAAGAAATCACTTCTCTCTGTTTAACAGCCCTTGGCCCCACTTTAAGAAAAGCAGGCACGCCTTTTCATTGGTGCACCTGGAACTATTTTATGTGGTTTGGCAGGACATTTTCAAGGTGCAGGCAAAACGGACATTTGTGGAGTTATAATGGAATGAGTTTCTTAGTTTATACAGTCCCGAACCATGCCAAAATACTTTATTGCATCCCTAGGAATGGGTTTCTGTTGCTTAGTTGTTAAATAAGCTGTTTAGTTGCTGGAGGAGGTGTTTTAATGACAGTCTCTTATGTAAAATGGCTTTGTCATTAGGGTTTTTCAGGGTGAGACTTAGTGCACATCCTTTATTACAGTGAATTAAAATTAAATGTCAGTTATTTAGCTAGACTCTAGGTACTGTTTATTCAAATTCACAAATTACATCAGACTCCGTCATTCTCATCAATTTGTCTTAGTCAACAACCTTACACATTCCATACTTTCTTTCTCTAATTATACTAAATGTACTTTTCACAAACCGGTAAAAAGAAAAAAATGACTGGACAAACTTTGGCTTTTTTGGTCGTCTGGAATCAAAGACTGTCTTTGATGGACGCTTGCACGAGCACCCTCATAAATACATCTGGTTTCAGTTTCAAATGCCTTTCCTTATATATATTCTCTGTTCATCCTCACTCAGACAATAGGCTATTTATCCCTCCTAAATCTGGTCCGGCTCCACCACAGCCATCAATAGGCACAACAAGTTGCAACATGTCATCAGTGTAATTAAGTCATTTAAGGCAGAGAAGCGCATATGTCATCAATTTGGTATGGTACTTTCTATTTTCTTGAATGAAAGAGAAAAAGTTGTTTAGACTGTCTTTTTCAGAGGCAAAGTGGAGAAAAAAATAGGTCTTCAGTGGCCAGCGCACTTTAAAAAAGGCAATTACCATCAGTCATGTTGAATTCTGTGTCAAGGTGGCCTGGAGTTGATACCCATACTTTAGGGAGAACGTTTTGACAATGACATAGGATCCTCTGTAGGCCACAAGGAAGAATGTAAAAGATGAAAGATTATATTGGCTCTAATGGAGGCCATGGTCTGCAGTTTAATGTAGGGCCATTGATTGTCATTATGCCCTTGAAAAGCCAATAAACTGCTGTGGGGCATAGACCATTTTATGTCATTAGAACTCAGCTCACAGTCTTTGTCTAAAGAGCATTAAACTGTATACTCTTATTAACAACCATAGCAGATTAACTGGAAAAAAATAGGCTTTTTGAGTTTTCTAGAAACGTGCATTTTCTCAAACCAACAGTTTCTAATAAACCGTTTTCTCCTTAACACTTGCCTCTCCATTTTATTATAGATCCCCTTTTCCATATAGTAATCACCTGTTTTAAACTATCTTTCTCCTTGTGAATTGACAGAGCCTACTTCTGGTTTTCTGTCTCCAGGGCAGAGCATTCCAATACTATGCAGAGGTGTTGGCTAATTAGTCTGTTGACCTTTTAGGTCAAAGGTTGCTAGTGCTGCAAGCCCCAGGGGAAGACTTGGATATTTTAAGGAGCTTTTGAATATGGACACCTAAAACAGAGGCATACCCCTAAGGTTTCATGGACATTCTTAAGTGCTTTACCTGGGTCATATAATGACAGGTGATGGAGATTGGTATGGAGCTGTTGTGCTTCCTTGACCTCTGATGTATTGCTCCCCTAAAGCTCTCAGGTGTGGCAAAGAGCTTGGACTTGACTGTGCAAGGAGAACAGGCCGTCGTTCAGATATATGACCTGAATGTTGCTTTGGGCTGAGGTTAGAAATTTTAGTTTAAGTGGTTACTGAGCAGGGAAAATCATGGACAAATTGTCACGAAGTTGGAGTATCCAGAAAAATTGAGTCACAGGATAAAATTTTATTTTTGTGAAAAACAAAAATTTATCAAGCTTATGAACATTATAAATATTTAAATAACGGAAAAATTAAAATACTGAAAATGTCTGAAACTCAAATAAAATCCAACAATCTTTCTATTTAAAAAGTACAGTTTACAACAGAATCATGTGGAAAATAAAACTGTACACTCGTATGCTGTTATTGTAGATGCAATTCCTCAAGATTTTCGGCTGTAAACATGTAGCCCACAAAAAGTCGAATCATGTTAGTTTGATTTAGAGAGCTTAACAATCTTGATGTCAATAAATGTTTGGGTTATTTACTGAAGAATCAAACTAAATGCTGACAGAATATCAAGACACACATAACATGTCACAAAAACCAGACAAAAGAAGCTGCAATTTAAGGCTATTGATGGGAGACTTAGCTGTAAAACAACTAAAACCTAAAGTGAAAATATAGGGGGGACCAAATCTAAGTGCACAGGATAAATTACTTTCTACATAAATGTAATTGCATTAAAAATAGAAAGTCACGTTTAATAGAGTAAACAACGATTATAAGATGTTTAAGTTTTCTCATAGGAAACATAATTTTTTGCATTTCTCTTATGAAAGACTTACTTCAAAGTAGCCTATTCATTATTTATTAATTTCTTTCAGTGCGAGGGGGCTCTTAGCAATCATGACATTATAAAGGTTGACACAGCTTATAAAACCTTTTAAGCGGAGAGAAAAAAAAAGAAAAATCTGTTTGTTGAACTCAGGCATTGGGTTCGTTGAAACACCTCACACAGACCACAGCAGAGACAGTGATTGAGTGAGAGAGAAGACGTGTGACAAAAAGAAAACAGGCCTCAGCTCACAGATATGGTAACCCCATTCAAGTCCTGATCTTTTTTATTATTGATCTCAGCCTGTATATTTTCCCCTCTGTGACAGGTGATACATGACAGGCATGAATCCATAACAACTTTACTACACAACCACCCACGTGGAATATGTACTCAAGTTTTTTGATACAGCATTCTCACTTCACACTGTGCTGTAAGCTTTTCAACATAGTGCAGATGACCTGTCAGAGTTGCTTTTTTAAAGTGAAAACTGGTAGTCTGTCCGGTTATATTAGGTCCTGAGCAGTAACAATGTGATTTACACAATTTACATATTAGCCAAAAGCCAACTTTTGGATCACTTAAGTTGTAAAAACTCTAAAGAAGAAAGGTAAAAGGCACATTTCCACTGTTGGAACTTCAGGGTAATTTTACCAGAACTTCATTCTATGCTCGTCTCCCCACCTCACCAGACTAACAGAGCTGTTTTTGGGGCCATTTCAGAAATAAATGGAGTATCAGTCTTTGAACATGTACTGGGAAATGGCATGGTAGAGTTGCTGGGGGAAAACTGTGGTTTGCTCATGCTAATCGGCATTTTTGCGAGTAACGCAGTCTAAGTATAATGGTGTTACTAATTGCGTTAATTTTTAGGAAATGGAGTAATCTAATGAATTACTTTTCCTATTGTTACAATGCCGTTACTGTAACTGGGGATGTAAAGTGGCGCGTTACTACAATGTGGCTGAATGAAGCACAGCGATGTCAGGCTTTCTGACAGTCACACTCTAGCTGCAGGGAGAGAGAACAGGTGTCAGTGATGATAACTCCGCTGCAAATTTGATGATGATTTGTTGAGTGGGCAGATACTCTGAATGCTCTTGCTGCTCATCCAAAACTGCGCTAATAAAGCTGCTGCATCGCCGCTTGCTCCTGAAGGTGGTGGGTTTGGTTTTCAGTAAATCTCCATACATCCCAGCAAATACCTGTGAGATCTGCCAACAAAGTAACCCAAAAATATTTATAAATTGCTTCTCAAAACCCGAGGAACATGACACAGCTATTTCTTATTAATATGTTACTGTAAAATATGTGATATTTTACTTCATTATTCCTTCTAGTTCATGTGACCGCAGGTGACACCAAATCAATCTTGAAATGTCTTACTACATCTAAAGAACCAGACACAACAATTTATCTAATATTTAATTGGATAAAATATTTTATATAAATAATTTTGCTGTAATATCTCAGGTTTTCCTTCAATAGCTTCCAGGTCATGTGACCAAGTGATACGAACTCAATCTTAAAATGTCGTACTAAAACCAGATGGATCGTGCTCTGTTTACTGTCCAATATTACAGATATATAAATTTGCACAGCTAAATGGACAGCTTTTCCTTTGTTTCATTTTACCCACAGCTGTCTTTCTTAGTTTGCACTAAGAAAAAATGTGTGATTATGTATTTCAAATATTTACTTTTTACATATTTTTTTTTTCTGCATGCAGCTTCAATCTTATTGAGTCCAGTTAAAATACCAAATGTTCTAAAATACTGTCCATATGGTGTTTTATTATGTCATTCAATTCTAAAAATATTTGACCTTATAGATATTATAGAATGTAACTCTGTTATATAAATAAAGGCGCAGTTACTTTGCTGAGTAACTAATTTTACACTTTTTGGTAAAAGCATTTAGTAACTATAACTAATTACCTTTTTTAATGTAATATGCACAACAGTGCTAATCAGTGGAAATTCAGAGGGAAATGAGCAGACGTCACCAAACAACCGACTTCATAAAATAAGAAAAGTTGTTGGTGAAGCAATTTATGAAAAAGCTAACAGAAACATGGCAAGCATCCCTGCTTCTTGTCGATCTCTTGTTGTTCTCTGCCACTCATCAGTGATGCTACTCAACGATGAAATGGTTGTGATATACGGACCTCTTAGCTAATTCTTTCAACACTTAATAACAAAGTGCAGTGAATTATTTTCTTATGTTTTCTTATTGTGGTAGACCAGTGTCCTGTAATCTGTTAATATTTCTCTAATTCAGAAACACTATGATACAGTGTATCACTTACAGTTCCAAAGGCTCCCCCAGGTATATAACTTCAATTTACAGTACAGTTTAAATTTAACATAAAAGACAGGCTGTAGTGATACATCCAATTAAACGATAATGTAGTATACATGATCTATAATATACATAATATTTGGTTAATCAGATCAAGACAAGATTAGAGTTTTGCAATGTAGTTCTGTAGGATCAAGAACTCAAACTGTTTCACTAATAAAGTAAAAGTTTTGGAGATCCCTAAAAGTGTTTTAAATATGCTAATTGGTGTAAAGGTTTTAAGAGCAGGTTGAGTTGTCCTGGTACTATAGTATTTATGCTTATGCAACATCAGAGACGTCCTAATACCATTAAAATATATATGATGAAAAAGAATATGTATAGATGAATAAATTTCAAACTGTGTTTTAGAGAATCTCTGTTCTGTTTAGTATTGTCCAGTTAAGGTTTGTTCACTGTTAAGTATTTGAGCTTTTGAACAAGACAAATGTTTTGACTCACCCAAAACAGTGAAAGAGCCCTTTATTTCAGTGCTAATAGGAAGCTAGCAAGCATATATGATTTTTAGTCTTGTTAGCTGCTAAAGATTAGCTAGTTGCATTAGTCTTTCAGTGTCAACAATCGCTTGTATCTAGCTGTACGGTCACTATTTATTTTTACTACTTAGTATCAAAAATTCTGTAGCATGAATGATTTTGAGATGGTGGAAGCTCCAACAATGCCAACAAAACTAGTAGGGTTTTTTTTCTAGTATACTCCATCAACTGAGAATGACTTATTTTATTTGTAGGAGCCTCTGTTGTGAATTAATGTGGTTTTGGTTAATGCAGCTTCACAACCAAAGTCACAGAATGACAGCAGGTAGATGGTGCTTTGTAGGAGAGACTTTACCATATTTTTGAATTGTTAGAGTAATGTTTTGCCTTTTGCAGCTATGTTTATACCTAGTGAAATCTATTCCTGAAGCTTTGTTAAATTTTTCCCTGGGATTAGTGTGCTTCTGGAGGTGGCTCAGGAGGACTGTCCTAGGTTCTTTGCAGATAGGTTTAGGATGCATAGTGTGGATGACCAGTGATTTGGTGGAATACGTGAACTGGGTCTGGTTTGGTGTGGTTATGGTTTGCAGGTTGCCAGACGGTCTGCATAGAGGTATTTAGGTTTTGTCGCAATGGGGGTGGGGGTTCTTTGTTGCATTTGTTGTAGCCTGGCTTGGTGGTGTAGCCAGTTTCATGAATCTGTTGTATCAGGGGGATTTCTCTAAGAGGATCACATATGGATGATTGGTAGAACAGGAATGGGTTGTCTTTTCTTGTAGGATGATGTATGGGTTGATCTTAGGGGTAGACGATTCACTTGGTTCAGTTTGACCTTCATAATGTTTTTGGCAAGTTTTCGATGGGGTTGTGTCTGCTTGGTGTTACACAGTTTTTGGTCTGGATCTGTTTGTTCAGGTGGCAATGCCCTTCCTTTGGCTTGGGTTAATGGGTAAAATTTGTTTTAGAAAAATTTAGTTTTAAATTTTTTTTTTACTTCATAAAACTAAAATAAATAAAATATAAAACCCCTGAGTTGAAGTGTTACTGTATGGTGCACATAAGCAACAGGGGGGATGTATATATATTTTTTAAGTTTTGGGAGGCCACACAGGCCATAATATTTCTGCTTCATCCTGACTGATGGGTTTACTTTATTACAAAAGCAAAGTGCTCAAGTCCAACCCCGCCTCCCAAAATCCAGAGGAGGCATACCAATCTGCAGGATTGATGGACAGTTTTGTCATGAAAAAACCCCTTTTTCTCTTTGGAGAGATCCCCCCACCCCCATTTTGCAGAAGTCTTCCTTTTAAAAGGTAAGGTGTACTCATTGAACAATGTGTCAGTATAGAGTCAGGAGTTCAACCCAATAAGAACCAGTGCATAAGGGGGGGGGGTGCTTTCACCCAACTTGTTTCCTCAAATGAAGGAGGTCTGCTGAGAGCAGAGGCCAAGCAGTTAGGAAGTTTGGAAAGTGTGAAAGTAAGTTGAAGGTGCTAAGTTGTCAACTAACCATCAGGCAGCAGGGTAGATGTAATGAGCTCAGTCTGCATGTGTGCAATTTGGAAAGCTCAAGACAAAAGCAATATTTCTGATGGTGTCTGTATTCTAGAAAGGGCTTCTCTTCCAAGTGTTTATGCTCTGTAGGTTATTCTCCAATTTCCTTTCCCACACGTGATACCCCAGAACTCATTCATGTAACCTTTATTATTGGGAGAGAAGAAAGGAGCTTCCCAAACAGATCCATTTAATCAAGCATGAATATTTAACTGGATTTTTCTTTCCTGTCTAATATACAGATAGGATCAATTAACATTTTAACAAGGCAGGGAAAAGTTTTCTCTTCTGCTTCCTAATAGTGACCCACTGTATAGCACGTAAATATAACAGCAATGTTTATGTAGCAGTAGACCTTTGTTGTGATTGTTTTGAGGTCCTTGAATAGAGGTCATTGGTGTGCAAATCAACTACAGAGACTGTAAACATGACTTATTGATTCATATTTGGTCATGTTGTATATAACAGTTCAACACTGATGGATGGGGATCCTTGAATGAAAGGTCCATCTACCTGATGGATGTTTGGTTTGGAGAACTTGTTACTATTGATATGGAACAGTGGAGGAACTCTCTCCTAAAGCACTTGTGTGTATTGATCAGTTGATGCAAAATAACCCACTGCAAGGGTCAAAATGGGCCATGGCAGGGGGGCGAGCGCCGTAGATGTGTCAGTGTGAATATCATCCAAGGTTAGGTTGCAATCATTCAGAAGCACATGTTTGGGGCCAATGAAGTGTGTAGAATGCTTCCGTAGTTTCCATAATGACAGTACATCCATCTTTTGCCACCTAATATTTAGGTTTCTCAAGTAGGAACACAAAACCAATTTTCTAAAAACATTTATAGAAGACGACATATCATTTTATACTGTCAAGGAATAAATATGACTACAGACCCATCAGATCTGGGGAATGTAGCCATACCAAGTAAATTTAGGGAGATCGTTTTTCATATTTTCATACTGTAACAGGCAGGATATTCCAAGTGTCATCTAAAGTGAAGCACTAAAATCCATTTAAATCTCCATGCTCCTATACTTTATAAAGTGTCAGTTCATATGTTAGCCCCACTGTGTTTGCAAAACACTCAGAAACAACAACTTCAACTGAAAATGATAGATGCTGTCAAAGAGAAATATATATAGATATATATTTATTTATATATATTTGCAGAGTCAAGACCAGAGAGGAATTTCTTTGAAGTGCTTTCCAAGTGCTGCCTATTTCAAATCTGCAGATACTATGGATTGTTAGCTGATTCATGAGCCTTTGAAGATTAATTGTGCGCCCCCTTTGAAACTGTCAAGGTATACAGTATATAATTTGCAATATAAACAATCATACTTCTAAATCCTTTTCAAACTATTGTTGTAAGGATTGCAAGGGGATACTGTATGTTAAAATAAATATGAATGTAAAATTGAATTCTAAAAAATTCTAAATGGTTTAAATGTAGTCATGTGTTTCATGAAAAATATGTTGAAGATTGGCCACAAACACTAAATTGAAATATATCCTGAGTAGATATTATATGACAGTATATATCTAATAGTTATGATAATAGATGGACAGCTGAAGGCTTTGGAGAAAGAAGAAAGACCATTGTTTCCAAGAAATTAGAGATGGATACATTTAAAAGCAACAGAATATGAAACTAAAACAGTCTGAAGAATATTTTTCATTAAGGAGCACTTGGCAATATGTTTAATTTTTTTAAGCAATGGTAATCAAGAATTTTACCATTGATTGTCAATGAATGACACAATACTTACAAGAAAAACTGGAGGAAGGAAAAAAAGAGAATAATTACTCAAAGTTTTGCGATCAAATATCTTTAACATCACAACTCTGGAGGGAACTCTTGTTGAAAATGTTTTTTTTTTTTTTTTTATCAGCCCCTACAAAGAATATAATAATTTGGACAAACAGGATTTATAGACGTCTGCCAAAGTCATTTAATATGTCATGTAATATGGACAAAACAACATTGTTCCCGGGCAGTGCATTTTCCAAAGTAACACACTACCCCTGGATGCTTGTTGTCTTCTAATAAATTTATCCAAGAATGATGTATTGCAGAAGGCATGCTGTGCACAGAAGCCTTGTCTATGTTACCAAAAAATGCAAACAAATATGCATACCTTATTTTCCTACCCCTACCATTGTTTTGGTGTTAAAGATGCCTTTAAACCTAGACTTAAGCTTCCTGCCTGGACACTTCTGTGCTGTGTGTTTTGTTCATTATTTTTGGAGCCGCCACATTTTTCTCTGGACCTTGTGCTGAAAAGCGAGGCATCATGGATATTTTTTTTAGTCTACAAAAGGTGGTCCAAATGTTATGTCTACTTTTGGTAACCTTTGGTAAGGTGCAGATTAACTAAACAAATAGAACATCCAAAACAAGCTATAATTGGATGGTTTTTGAGACTCAGCCCTATAACCATCTCGATATGACCATTGTCAAACTTGGTTAAAGGTGCAGTATGCAAGAAGAGTGAAATAATCAAACAAGTCTGTTTCAATCACTTTGGAAGGTTACATTCAAAAAGATTTCCTTCTCAACCAATTGGAAGTTTTTATTATTTTAAAAAGGCCACAGTGGGACGCTGTCATGGTTTACAATATGTCCTGCTTCCACACTTCCTGGTTGCTTTGCATCACATGTGAGGCTGCAAGGTTGCCATGTCGTCAAGACAAACCGGGATTTGTAATTTAACACTGACTAGGCTAGAGGCTAAATGTGAGCTAAAAATGGTAGCAGTAAATTAGAAAAAAAAATGTGTGCTCTAAAAATATCACAAGCTACTTTTTTAATTACCCAAAAAATAGATATTGTAGTGAAATGTATTTATCTAATTATCAGCTTACTATGTATGACTCGTCTTTGCTCGTCATCTAGAATCTTCTGGTGCTGATCCGTAACTGGCAGCCCGGCATGAAACTTGTGAAGGGGAGGGGGTGAGTTGCTGAGTGTGGACTGTTATGGTTTTCTACACTGAGTGCAGTGCTCAAATTTGAGCATAAGATATAGGTATTCTTACATATTGGACATTCAACTGTATTCAAACTCCAGAAACAGAGATTGTTTAGGTGCTGATTAAAATATCTACCTCACTGCCAGAGGGCCAGATAACAAAAGGCATTTCGGTTCACTTGTGCTGGCTTTAACATTACCAAAAAATTGGTGTATAGAATTTAGCACTGCCAAATACATTGTGTTGAGGAATACAAAAAAAAGTCAAATTTGCTTATGATTTTTTGTGTCGTAGTCATTGGATAAAAAATATGGTTTAAAAAATGTCTCAAACATGTAATCAATGATTGGTGCACCAATGCATCTTTCCTACATATAAAGAAATATTAAGCAGCTACAAAAATTAAAGTCATATGATGCTGCACTATTCTGTGTGAACGTTGCTTCCCTTAAACATTTGATAAGGTGACATTTTCCAACTCCCACATTATTGTATTTAGGGAACAGTGAAAAAAGTTCAACACTCATTCTGTATATAACTAGGTCACATGTGTAGCAAACTGTTGCACCACATGTTATACATTCAGAGTTCAGACATCCATGCCCAGAAGTACAGTTTTTGTCAATATTGTCAGTATTTCCCTAGGAAAGAAAACCAGTTCAGTTTCAATGCTGGACAGTGTTTGTTTGATATGCTGGCCTTTTCTAACCACCCACCCTCTGCCCTTTTTATTTTTATTTTTCCGGTGGGGTCATTGTTGGCTTAGTCTGCAGAGTAATTTTTTTTCATGCTTAATAAAGAGCATTCTAAATGTAAGTAGGTAGGTACGTTGGTAGGTGTGTGCGACGTTCATCAGGAAGCAAACTAATAATACATTCTTTCATCTTTTTACATGCGTTGTGCAGTTAGGTTTAATTAAACCGTTTGTTTTGTTTTCTCTTTAAGCCCTCTATTCCAAGATTATTAACATGGAAAGGTAATGGTAACTGTACAGTTTTAGCACAAGAACTCCACTAATCTAAATCTAATTTATAATATTGTGTATCATTCCAGCTGTGTGAAAGATCCTGCATCAGCATGCCCTGGAAAGCTAACATGGCTCACGTGTATTTATTATTGCATATTAAGCAAATTATAAGTGTTTTAACCAATTATTTCCTATCTTCATTTAAAAATCTCTAGTCTGGTGTAGAGTTTCATTGGTTTTTACAGAGTAATTGCTGACAGAGTCATCTATGTTACTCATGTTATGGTTGTTGTGTAAATTGTGTCTCTATAAAGCTATTCATCTCATCCAGAGAATCCTGGTGATCTCACTTCTTGGGCTGTTATTCTCTGATAAAAAATCTTAAACTGTTTCCAATGAATACAGTTCCTGTTTGGAAAGCGTGTGCAACATATCCAGGTGATTAAAATAATATTATGACAATCTGGTTTTGGTAAAATAGCATAACGGGCCCCACACAGGCTACTTGTTCCTGCATTTCTGTGAATAACCTTTTGCCTTAAATACATTTGATTCACATTTCCACTGTGTGAGTATCTGGGCAAGCTGAACTGTGGCAGTATGTATGTATAGTTCCATGGTGAGTTAACCTTTCCACCGGCCTTCGGTCTCCACTTTTGCATGCTGTTTTTCTTTTTCAAAGCAAAATGGCAACAAACCGTCATGCCACATGCCTCTCTCTCTCATCACACCTGCACTCACTGTAAAGGTGAGAGTTAGTGAGAGAGGTGGATCAGATATCTTCATGGCTGTCCAGCGGTAAATTAAAACGAGGAGCAATTTCCTGAGGGCCAATTAGCAGAAAATTGGTCCTGTCTGTTGCAGCAGCTCCCTCGGGAGGAGGAAGAGGTGGTTGGGACCTTAATAGAGAAAGGTCTGCTGCCTCATAGATGATGAAGAGGGAAAATAGAAGACAGTAAACAGCATTAATTTAATGGAGAAAGAAAGATGTGGGAATGATGGAAAATGTAGGACTGAAAAGATTTGAGAGGGAAAGGCAGGCCCATTTTAGCCTTTAGCTAACTAAAAGGTTTATGGAGGAAAATAAACAGTAGCCAGTATTTGAAAGGAGCAGCAAATGGTCTTGATCAGTGTTGGGAGTAATGCATTACAAAAGTCAAAAGCTACAGGAATATATTACTTATTTCAGTAACTGAGTAATGTAACGCATTACTTAAAAAATACACAGCAATATATTACTATTTACGATTTAAGTAACTCAATCTTAAATAGTTTTTCTGGTCAACTAAAGGTCAACCAAATCAAGTTGGATACTGTAGAACAAGATCCACCATCCACTTCCTGTTGCTCAAAACCAAAAGAAAATCAGGATGGCTGAAGAAAAGATCGACTGTACAGTCACATGCTGGCATTATTTCTACTGTTTTTCTAACCACCTGTTGAAAGACTTCATTCTTAGGAGTCTCATCTTTGTCAATAATCTTTGTGATGAGCCCTTTCAGTGCCTACTTTTGATGCAATTTAACAAACATTGAATGAATTCTTTATTTCAAACATTGAAATAATATATAAAATAGAATTTAAAAACACATGTCCGCAGGGAAGAAAAAGTATAAGAACAACAGAAAAAAAAACATATTTAGGAATCAAGCCTGTAGAGAAAAAAAAAACTTTCACAGCGAGTTCAAAAAGGAGTAGGAAGAAGCTTATTCTTATTAAATCCTACCCAAACTCTCAACGAAAATAGACGGATATTTGTATAATTAAGTTGCTCTCTGTAATACACCACATCACCAAACAGTCCACCACCATTCACAGTACTCAAAACTGCATTACATCCATAATCTGAAGCAGTGTAATTTTTTCATATAATAATTTAAATTGAGCCATATTCACACAGCATTTCAAATTATCACCCATAGCGTTCCACAGATTAACGCCACAGACCACTATGCACATTTGCATCGTTTTTGTTTTCTAAAATTGAACTCTCCTTTTAACCATTGACCACCTTTCCTTTCAGAAAATATTTTCTTAACATTACCATGAGATAGAAGGCATACAAAGGAACTAGAGACTTAAGTTTAATAAAATAGTGTTAAAAAGTACAGTATTTATGGTGTCACAATTGTGTAAAATGTAAATTGATAGGTTATGGCGGTTAGAAGTCATGTTAGATATTTTAGACATTTTGCCAAAAGTAACTTAAAGTAATGTAACTCTGCAATATGTAATGCAAACATATATTTTTGAGGCTGTAAATATATTACATTTTTTAGTAACTTGCCCAATATTAGTCTTGATTATGTTGATAACCTAAACACTATACCTAAAATCTCTTATTTGGATTTTGATGGTGTTTGTATTGACTGTAAACATTCCTTACAATAATCATTAAATTATTTCTTGTGATTTCAGCCTTTTAAATGTGTTGAAATATTGCAGGAAGCAGCATATCCAGTACAGTGATCTTTTGGTTTAGTATGTGGACACAGAACAATCTAGATAATTTCTCATCTGCATTTTTAACAGGAAATACAGTTAAACTCCCACCTTATTTTAATTTAACAGCTTTATACTACTGCTGTTCTCATGTAACAGACTAATACACATTTTTAAAAATGCCCGAGATAATCATCGGCTTTAAAATTGATGACTTGCAAAACAACTGAAAACTATCTTGTGAAAGTAAATTTAGTCTTATGACATCTTCCACAGAGTTAGATAAGTGACAAAAACCATTTTCTAACGACCCCAGTCATTCCCCTAATCTAGCAGCAGTCTGTTTGCTTTAGTTTAGCATAAGCAATGTAAGTGAAAGGTAACAGCTAGCATTTTGTGTGCAAAAGCTGTGAAAACTACACAATAATGATGCTAATTAATCATGATTACCTAAAAATCACATTTACAGTAAATGAAGATAATATTTAACACAAAGGAATTACGGGAGCCGATTTAGATTTAGGACTATATTTCGACAAAGCATTGTAAGCTGCAGCCACAAAGTGAAAGGAAATTACACAGCACCTGCAAAAGACAGAGATTCAGGCATAATTCAGACAACACTTTTCCAAATATTTTTTTCAGCATAAAACTTGAAACCAATACTTAAAGGACATAATATACATACTGTATTTATTTTAGAATAGGCTAAACTAATTTCAATGACAATATCTATTTAATGCTTCCCTTTGATCTGAAAAGTTGTGCAGCCATCACTTACAAGTCCATTTATTGTTGGAAACTATCCACTTTCTATTTGTCTCTTTTTACTCTAAGCTGATAACGCCAGGATTCAAATTTAGCTTTCTCATAAGAGAAACATTGCAGTTACTTTCTAAATATTTTTTTTTCATTTGTTTTTTTAAATAGAATCTTCAAATTTAAATTTTCTTGCAGAATTTTAGACTCTGCAGGTTTAATTTGGGATTTTCAGTTAACCAGCACTGGCCAGTTTAAGACATCTAAACGGCTGGATGACACCAATAGCATAAAAAGTGCATATCTGTTATAGCAACTGGATGTAATGGAATGTTATCACTAAATTAATACACATACACATTTATTTCTAAGCTTTGAACATATAATTGGCTGTAATTTATTTGAGATTAACTTGCTACAGCCTGGAAACATGTACACTGAACCAGGGAAGTGAATGCTGATCATGAATTGTATTATGTACATTTAGATGGGAGCTGTTTTTAAATTTAATTTTAAACACTCCCAATTTACTTTTGTGTGCATCTAAAGTAGAGTCTTGTCACTTAACACAGAGCAGCAGCTTTTTGATGGAGGCAAGCTGTGTGACTACAAATCGAATGATGAGTATTGGAGAACTGACAAAAGAGGTACATTAGTGATAAATGTGGGATTTTGGATGAGGTCCAGCCCCTCCCCAAGTTCTGTGATGACTCTCATGATCAATTCATGAACGTTTTGCTCCCCTCAGGAGTTTTAGATGTTGATGACAACAATGATGGACTTTGGTGACACACGACTTGTGTGTGTGTGGTGGAGGGAGCGGGTGTAGGGGGTCACTGTGAGGGCTGGTTCGGGATCGACCCGTCTCAAATGGCTGTCACTCAGTGGTAATGAAAATTCGATTAGTTGTGATGCCCAATCCTGTCTTTATAACAGTGTCCTCCAGCCCAGCTAAAGTCATGGTCTGCCTACGGTCAGTGATCAAGTTATTACTCATGCTCTGGTAAACAAGTAAATATTTATCTTGACTTTTACAGTTTTATCCTATGCTGAAAATCTAAATCTGTGTATATACAAATTAAATATTTTCTGTATTGGCTTGTTTTTCAGAGATTGTTGTTTGGCTGATTGTTGATTGCTTGTTTTACCATTTTTGCAACCAACATTACAAGAACAGTCTCAATATACATGGCGAAATATAAATATTATTAATAATAATCTTTTTCCTTTTTTTATGTTAAAACGATACAGTTTATTGTATTATATTTAAATTTCAAGTGATAGACCAACACAAAGCAGTGTATAATTCTGTGAAAAGAGAATGTTTTTTGACCAACAATTATCCAAAAATGTGATATGTGATAAAATGTGATATTATTCAAAGTTATTTTTCTTTCAAAATTGCCTTATATTTAACTGCATCCATGCTCCAATCAACTTTAACCAGATTTCTTGATAAATGAACATATGACATAATCATGATATTATTAATGGTGGTGAATACTTTTTGATAGGTATATAAAGATTTTTTATTTTTAACACTTTTTTCAACTTTACAGTTATGCATTGTTACTTGTTGATCTATAACTTAAAATCCAAATAAAGAGAATTACATTTTGCACTTTTAATGTAACGAGAGTTAGCTTTAGGGTTACAAGGTATAATTACCTTTGCAGTGCATTGTTCAAGAAATGAGGAGTGTTTTCCCTTTAATTTAAATACACAACATTTTTCTGTGGTTTAGTTACATCTTATCAGGGAAAATCATAGCCGAGCGTGTATATAAC
The DNA here is from genome assembly GCA_028564705.1 of Apricaphanius iberus. NCBI lineage: Eukaryota > Metazoa > Chordata > Actinopteri > Cyprinodontiformes > Aphaniidae > Apricaphanius > Apricaphanius iberus. The sequence continues at coordinate 966,924 of JAPXFQ010001903.1, read as the reverse complement.
TATGTTCTCCTAATTCAGACTTGTGGTTAACTTTTGTGGTGTAAGGAATACCTAAAACTAATTCAGCATCTAGATTTAACCTATTACTTTTTTTTAGTTCGGCAGACTGCTCATTAAGGCTCCAACAAAATAACTGGGCCATGTTGATCAAATGTTGTCTGCTTCCTTGATGTTCATTGCTGATAAATTTCAACCCTGTATTCACTCATCCATCTAATAATCTGTCTACCTGGCGGCGTTGGTCCATCGACACCCTACTCTTTTGTTATCCATTGCAGTGAAGACAAACATGACAAGCTGACCTTAGGCCATTAGAGACCTTCCAAATAAAACTCTTTTTACCTGTAGTGTTCAGGGTCAGAGAATGCCACTGTTTCAGTAACACGTGTGTTTTAGTATGTCATTTGAAAACCAATAATGGCAGTTTAGTGTTGCCTAGTTTCATGGCCTCAACCAACCAGAGCCTACCTTCTATAAGAACATCCCAGCTGAAAATATATCCTTTTATAAACACTTAAGATAAAGGCAGAGCTTCTCCTGCACTTGGAGGTTAATAATATAATCACATGCTGAAGAGTCTGCTCAGAGAGCTTACAGAAACAGATTTATTTTAAGGCTGCTGATTAAGGCAATGGTCAAACTACCCAGACAAATCAACTCTTTATATCTTCTTTTTTTTTCTCTAGTTTAAATTGCTTACTTTCTTACAAGCTCAAAACTGCAACAAAAGCTATAATTCTTTCTGTGATTGAGGTGCAGCTTCGTGCTATAACCCCTCAATGCATAGAAAGGTGATTTCATGGCCCCTTCCTGCAGACACGAATCAGACAGTCTTTTATTATCAAGCTCTGGGTATTAGCCTCCTAGGTAGGGGCTGGAAGAGGAGGATATTAATCCTCAAAGTGTGGGTGCATGTGTGTGGGACAGTTGGAGATCAAGCCAGAAAGACTGTGTATATGTGGTCTTAAAGGGGCAATACATGAAATGGTAAAGGTGTGGGGGGCTGCTTGGTACTCCTGCGGATAATGTATCACATTGCCAACTGCATGGCTAATGCAGTTGCATTGGAGAACAAAAGGATGTTTACGTCTTGCTTAAATTATTTTTTTTTTTATGTCCTACTATTCTCTGTGTCGCCTTCAGCAGTCACAGACTGGTCCCCTTCCCCCATTATATTAACTCTAAACAGAGCCGGGGAGACCATACTTGTATACATTCATCTTCTATCCTTCAACATATCTACACACACATTTTTTTAGTTTTTATGGAGGGTTGATGGGGGACCCCTTTTCAGCAGGAGGCTTCCACTAAAATGAGCCATGTTTTCTCTCAGAGTAGAAGAAACAAACTTCCATTCCCTGCTTCTCCCTCGAAACTATTTAAAAAGTGTTGGAAAAGTAAATTGCTTATAACACCAGTGTTATTATTTTAGCTGAATCCAGAGGTGCATAGCTGGAGCAATAAATAAATTAGAATTAATAAATAGATTGGATGTCCTTTAATTGTTTTAAACATGTTAACAAAAAGGCATGTGCTTAAAGTAAAAGAACTCTAAAAATCATTTTCTGTTGAAACTCTTAACTCTCAGCTGTCCTCACCCATGAGTGATGGGTCCATGTGCTGGGGGCTGCTCTAATCCCACTCATGACTCCATTGTGCTAAACATCGTTACCCCGTAAAGACCACAAGCATCACAGCCGTGGGTGACTGGCTTCTACAGCCGGGGTCAGTGCAGGGCTTATTCTAGGATGTAGGAAGTAGGAAAGATTTGGATTCAAGTGGGATTATGAACAAAAAAGAAAGAGATTAGTCTATAGTTATTTATATGTACAAAGTGGGAAATCTTCAGAAAACTCCACATTGCAGAATCTTTAAAGTATAATATCACTATTTTAATTCCTTCTTCAGTGGTATTTCAGTTATGCTTATTATTTATAATAATCTTTTATTGCAGTCAATTTATATGTATATATATATAAATATTTTCTCTACAAGGCTACTGATATATTTAAACTACCTTACTCTTGAGGCTCCTGTACAATCTCCACCGTCTCTTTTGTCATGTAACAAAATTGTAGGTTTTCAGTACACTAACCTTGTCTGAAAGATTAAAATAAGTTTTAAAAGTTTTTTTACACAATAGTTTAGGCATGGTTGGACTGAGAACGTGTGTCAATATTACATTTTAAGTCACATATTCTCAACACGTCTGGATTTGAAGCCATTCTAGCACATTAATATACTTGAATCTAAATAATTCAATTGTTCCAAGAGCTACGTATTTAAGGTCACTATCCTGGCGAACCTCCTATGTAGTCTGCAGCAGCCTTTATTTTTCTTCCAGGAATGCCCTGTGTTAGGTCTATCCATCTTCTTATCAATGCTGACCAACATCAAGTCTGGAGTGACGGAATGACCAGCACCTTTTTTGCTTTCACCATCTTCCAAGTTGGGGACTGTTTGTTCCTTGCTAGGTTTTTCTTAGTTTTTCATAATTAGTTTAATAAATATATTTTTCCAAGTAGGCCAGAAAGTTAAGTTTTCATCATTTTACTAGAACATCTTCACAATTTTTCTTGCATTCCCTACATAGCCTGTGGAAAAATGCAACAGATACCCCACCTTTATATGCTTTCTCTCTGCAAAGGGTTTCTTTTTGCCATTTTCCCAAAAAAATAATAGTGGAGATGCACAACTGAGAGTTGTCTCATCCAAAGGTTTTCCAACCTTAGCTGTTGATATCTGTGGGGTCTCCAGAAATACCATAGGCCTCTTTGCTGCCTCTATGATAAATACCCCGCCTTCCTGGCTTTTCAGTTTTGTAGCTTGATAGGTTTTCAGCTGTGCCAAACTCCTTCTTTCAGGTGTTTAAAACTTGGGATATTGTTTTAAAACCTAACTTGGCTTTAACATTTTTACAGGTTTATATTTGATCTGATATGTTCTTTGGTCATTATGAAGGCATTTGTTCAGCATAGGCTTTTTAGGTTCTCCAACACACCTACACAAAACACATGCTGACAGGCTAGTATAGATCTGGGTCATAGTTGGGATAATTTTTAGGTTGCAAGAGGAAGAAAAGAAGCATGTCAAAGAGTAATTATGAGTCAATAAGAAAGATTGAGGATAAAAAAAAAAACTTAGGTTGAGAGACTACAAGATAGCTTTTTCAGTTCTTGTATTGTTTATTTAACTTCCCTTACCTCTTCCATTTAGGTTAGTTGCATAATTAAGAATTGTACATTTAAATTTGATATTACCCATCAGACTGACTCATTTAACCAGCCGTTTTTAAACATGTTTTTCTCAAGTCTCTATAAAATAGAGAAACTTTACTGTCAAACCATAAAGCAGTATAACAGTTACCGCTTCTTTTTAATGTCTTTAAAGACAGGATTTTTAAACAGCCAATTTCTCCTGTGGAGATCCTCACGGGTTCATTTTTGGTCCTTAGCTATTCATTTATTTTCCATCTTTGGGAAACATAATATTGCTTTTTACGGCTCACAGATGAGATCCAGGTCTATCTGCCAGTTAAAGTCGGCAGCAATAATCCATGAGAACTAACATTAAAATGATGAAAGCCCAAATCTCTCAACAGTTTTTGCAATCTTGGCTCTTGGAGTTAATGTAGTCACTACTTTCAGTAGTTTGTTTCTGTTTTGAAATTATTGCCAAGATGAAGCCATACTGTTCTGTGAAACATTTTTAAAGCTGTTTATATTTTATGGACTGCTATGATTACCTGTATCTGGTGTTCTCTGCATTGTTGAGAAAACTCCAGAAAAATGTAGTTTGGCTTTAATGGGGACATATTATTAAAAAATGACTTCCTGGTATTTGGGCTGATATTGGGTGTCTCAGGTGCATATACACACATACAAAGTTGAAGAAAAAAAACCCGAAACAACCATGCTGTTTTGAGTGAGATGAGGGTTTCTGAATTCCTCCTGCCTTCAATCTCTAAGTGAGCTGTTCAAAATTTGCCCAGCTTATTTTGTCACAAGCCGGAACATTGGAATATTAACACGCCATCAGAGCACTGTCTCCAGCCAACAGGTACAGCAGTAACTTATTGGACATCCATCATTTTGTTACTGATTTGAAAGCTGGTCAAAAGAGCTCAAAGCACTTCATCGGGTCCCAGTCGAAGAGGACAGAAGAGCGCCATGGGTTGAATGTATTTTTGGTTTTGAAGGCTTTAGAGTCGGCATCTCAGAAAGAGATCCGACCTTATTTGGAGGAAGATATCGGAATGTGAGGTAATCTGTTAGATATGTTCTTTTAACTTAAAGTCATTTGTTCAATAACCATTCAGAGGTATCTTGCTGAATTCTCTGAGTCCCGGACTCCCCTCATACGGGAGCAGATTCTGGTTCAAACATGTAGGGTTGGACAATTGCAGCCATATCTGTAACTTTCACACATAATGGTAACAGTCAATGAGTGGGGCATGAGCAAAGATTCTAGAAGCTTTGGGCGTGGCCAGGTTAACAGCAGCTCATGTAATATATAATGAGCAGCAGAAAACAGCACAATCTGAAAAGGGCTAAAGAAAGAGGGTAAGAGAGGTTGGTAACAATGGTTTCCTACAAGCTATTTCCAGAAAACAACTTCAGAATCATGTTTTCTGGAACTTGTAGACCTATTTTAAATAGTGGAAAAATAGTTAGTTTTAAATTGGTATAGAAAAGCATAAAAACACAATTCAATTTTCTCTCTATCTCCTCTTTCTTCCTTTTTTTTTTTGACTAACTATTTCATGTGTCTAGGCTAAAATCTAATTTTTATTGATCCCAAAGTGGGAAACTTCACTTGTAATCGCAGCATGAGCAAAAGCACAAAGTCCAAAGTAATGACACACAGACAGTATAGTGATATAAATTAGAGCCCAAAATTTAAAAATAAGACCACAAAAAAAATCTACTTTGAAAGCTGTAGAAACATGTACAAATATATTACCATTGCACAGACCCTCCTTTCAAAATCCATATGTGGAGTATTCTCTCTAGGCCTTCAAACCAGGAATATTATTATTATATTTAAGGAATATTAGCACACAGTTTTTAAAGGAACTCAGCTTGTAGGTTGTTCCAGACATTTTGGAGAACTAAGCACACATCTTCTTTGGATGTAGGCTGGCTCACATCCTTCTGTCTCTTCATGGAATCCCAGACACACTTGATGATGCTAAGATCAGGGCTCTGGGGGGCAATACCATCACTTGTTCTTCTTTACACTGAAGATAGTTCTTAACCCCCTAAGCCTGAGGCTGTTTTTTTCCGAATTTGGCATACCTTCACTCTGTAAGGTTTTTTACAGCTTGTAAAAGGTCTAAAATGTTCAAATTGCTCTCATATAATAGGAAGGTATATCGGGATACTGTGAATGTGAACATTCTCAAGAAAATTGTAGTGGGCATGAGTAATTGAGGTGGAAAGACAGAAAATATGAATTACGCCTGAAAAAATACACATTATAGATGGCTGAGAAGCTTGTTTTCATTGTAAAGAAACAAATAAACATCATCCTAATAGCAAATTGAGGTAGAACCAACCAAAATATATGAATAAACTTAACATTTGGATATCAGCAGACTGTATGAATCCATCCATCCATTTTCTGAACCGCTTATTCTTCAAGGGGTCACTGGGGGCTGGTGCCTATCTCCAGCTGTCAACGGGCGAGAGGTTGGGTACACCCTGGACAGGTCGCAGTCCATCACAGGTATTAAATATCAGATAAGATATCTGATATCAGATAGATATCAGATCAAATGTAATATAGACTAATCTTATCTCACAATTGACCATTTTCCAAAGGTAAACAATCAGCAGATTATCCAGTTCATCACAACAGGAAATATTATGAAGATGTAAACAGCTACTTCCGCTAATAGTTAGCACTGATTTCAGTTCGAAAACATCACTTTAACTGAATAATTTTGTATTTTTAACGCAGCGGTATCTCACTAGAAGTATGTTATAAGTAAGTAAGTTATACAGTGAGTCAACAGGCACAAATTAACTTAAATACGGAGCGTTTAAACTCTGTACCGCGCACACCGGAGCTGATAGCCGAAGCAGACGGATAATTCTCACAGAGAACTTATGACCTTATCATATCACCACAAAGCCAATATGCCATTAATAATATACTCACATGTCATTTAGGATCACAAACACATGCTGCTGCACAGCAATCCACATTTTGGCTGCTTAGGAAGGAGAGCTGATGTGTTGCGGGCTGAATTATAAACAGGGCGCTGTTCTGGGAATTCGTTTTTCATTGCGTAAAAAACGGGGAACAAAAGAGTTATTGTAGGAATTAATCGATTCGTGTTGGTTTGTTAATTTTGACAGCCCTAACTTTTAGCAGTTTTTTCAACAAAAATAGCCATGTTTACTGTTTCTGGTGATATAGGGAATCGGTCTTGGCTCATGGCACACCCAGAATCCATAGTGTTTGACATCTCCGGGAAAACATTAACCGAAATAAGGCCCCGAAATGCGCTCTGCATTTCAGTCTGATTACTACCGTTTATGTCAGAACTGGTGCATTGATGCACCAGGCATCGGTACCCATCCCTAGTCTGCACTCTTTCCATCCTTCCTGCTCCTGTCAGCCTGTCGAGACCAGCTTCTCCAATCAGTCTGTCATCCACTCCATTCATCTCAAACCCAGATCCCATTCTGCTTTTATCCTGGTCCTGAGCTAGCCAGCTCAGTTCCTTTCCATGCTTCTCCCAGCGTAGTTCCTGCCAGCCCAGAGCCCGTCAGTTTAGAGCCTGAGTCTGTCAGCCCTGAACCTGCCTGGCATCAGCCGCAATGCTGGGGCCCGAGAGATCGCAGTGACGAGCCCACGGGCTCCGCCGGTAACCGGCTACGCCAGGGCGGGCCCGGACCAGGAACCGGAGGCCACGGGGACCAGGGGCACCCCGCCCCCCAGCGGGGCCCCAACCAGGGACCAGCCGACAAGGGCCCCCCGCTGGCGCCGCAGGCAAGGAGGACCCGCAGCCAACCGACGGACAACACACGCCGCCGCCACCCCGGACCAATACCCACCGCCAACAACCCGGCCCACCTCCACACATCCACACGCCAGGGAGCCACAGCAAGAGCCACAGCGGATGTACGCCCTCCCCAGGCCGCGCCCAGCCGGCACCTGGACATCCAGATCTTCCAGCTCCAGGGTCCAGATCCCGCCCCACGTAGGGCGCCAAGATCAGGGGCCCAGCCAATGCCGGACAGCCCCACCAGGTGAACAGACCAGCCAGCAGAAGTCCTGGAACCGGCAGGAGGACTGGGCGCCAGGCACGGTCCCCACCGATCCACCGGACGGCACCAACCTACTCTACAACCCCGGCACCCCCATAAGAGGTGCCCCAGTCAATCCAAGGAGGACGTCGGCCCGAAACAGCGGCCGCCCGACACACCGGACCACCCAGGACCCGCCCGACATGCACCAGGACCGAGCCGGGCCGCAACCGGGACCCCCAGCCCCATGCATCGAGAGTCATCATCAACCAGCGGGCAGGAGCAACCATCACCGACGGGGAGTGACGGGGAGGGAAGAAGATGCATCAGGCCAGAGAGCACCCAAACACCCAACCTGACAGGTAGACATAGACAGACAGCAAAAGGTAACTCTTTATCTGTGATTTATATTTCAAATCCTGCAGCAAACAAGAATTCAAATGCAAAAAAGAAAAGCCCCTTGTTTAGAGAGTTTTGCTGTATTCTGATCACTTCAATTAGATGAATGTTCCCTGATTTAAAAGCTATGACTGAAGTGGTGCTTATGCCTCCATTACGCACAGGCATTTCAAAGCAGAATAAATATTCACAATTCTTGTAGTTTATTAATCTGAACAATGTGATTATCTGTTTAAAGGAGCAGGGGGCTGGATTTCTAAAATAAATCATATTCATATTCATGTTCAGTTTTGTAATTGTATTGGGTAATGAAGCGTTTTAAACTAAGTAAAATGAGCCCACCCATGTGTAGTCCCATTATCTTAAACAGCCTGTGTGCTCCAAAATAGTCTGCGATTCGGTGGCAGAATTTCCCGCGCTCGCTGCTTACACGCGGATGTGACGTCAATCTACAATTCTGGCTTGTTTTTGATTTAACAGGAAGAAGGAAGATTAAACACTACTACTTACTTCATCGCTAGACATGTTTTTGTTGTCGTACAGCCGGTGATCTGTGCAATGTGCGGTGGCCTAAAAGTCTGCTACGTCACTGATTTATTTACTTTTTGTGCTCGCTCCCGCGGTGGCTGCAGTTACTCGCAGTGCCAGCCACGGCAGTCGCGAGTTTAATTTCTTCAATTCGGCCCCCTGCTCCTTTAATAGAAACAACTAAATGGGTTATCATTTTAATAAATTGAAGGAGAAAAATTATGACTGGAATTTTTTATTTTTTATTTAGTCAAGATGGACAGCAAAAGATTGTAAAAGACTTGTAAAAGCTAGAAAGCAGAAATTAATGTTCTTTCAACGATGACATATTAACTCTTGACTCCTGAGGAGACTCACCACTGTTCCAATTTTTTTTTTTTTCCTTTTGTGAGAGTGGGTTAATGTGATTCACTTGAAATACAAAGCCATACAAACGGTTCTGTATCCCTTTCCAGACTGATGGATTAAGCTGCTCCTGCATTTATTTCAATCAGAACAATAATGTGCTGCCTTTTGATTTCATGTCATGTTGTGAGATTAGATTTATTTAAGTGATTGCTTGATACTACAGATCTGGGAATTACCAGGCCTGTGTAAGGCTCGTGAAAAAATACTTATCCTTACAAAACATGGTTAAACACATTTAATTAATTATTTACAAGGGTCACATTTACCTTCTCACCAACTGCCAGGGTGTGTTATATAGTTTATTACGTCTACTTGGTAAAATAATTATTTGAAATTTGCATATTTTTGTTTAGTTTATATTTCGCCGATAACAAATATAGTTTGGGGGAAGTGAAACATTAAAGTTTTTTTATTTTTACTGAAGTTAATATCATATTTATTCTATTTCCTATTTTAAAAAATATTTTTGGATATAGTGCCAAACCTTCTGAACTAAGTCATTATAGCCAGCAACAAATACTAGAACATGGAATCTAAATGTGCATAAAGATCAGTACCATATCCAAACAGTATAAAAGCCATACAGTATTTAGCTGTCAAGTCTAAACTTTACCAAATCTATGTAGTATATTATACATATGTTTGAAAGTTCACCAAAGAGTTAATTATAAACAGAATGCAGAGGATTAAAATGTGAATCCAGGTGGAAACTAGAAAAGGAAAACTGCCTTAAAATGTATTTACCAACCATACCAAATATAATTTAATGTATAGAAATGTTTTCAGTAATCCTTAATGTTTTTCTGTACTAAAGTTTCGTATGGACTCATATTAACATGTTAATATAAAATACAATGGCAAAACTCATGTTTAAACTGTAGGCAGCCTTGCACAACATTAAAAATATGTTTATTGCAATAAATCTATTCAAAGACTTATAATGTTTATTGAAAGCCAACTTTATAAATCAATGCCATGTTGTCAGACTTCATGAATTAGTTATTATTTCTCCATTTGGCTTAATCAATTGTGTGCTTGAAGCAAAAATAAATACATGGTTATTATGCATGTGTAGGACAGGAATACTTACAATAAGTGCATATTAGATGTAAGTGGCATCAAAAAGGCGAGCATTGGCAAACAAATTAAACAGAAAGGGGGTTCGTGATCTCAAACACATTACGGTCTGGGAGATGGAGTGTGGCATTCTTTAAAGGCGCTGTGTTTAGGCAGAGGTGGCGTGTTCAAATGCATTACAGATAAGAGAGATGGGAATCCTGCTGCAAAATCCATTACCGCGACTGTGAGGTTGAGCAAGTGCAACATTTCTAAACACATTATGCTGAAGCAGCAATGACATGCTTAAACAAAGTGTTGATGGGGAGTCGAGAGAAGAAGGGGTCAAGAAGGTTTCTGTTTTATTTCTGTGAGGTGTGTGCGCCTTGCCTGACAACTGAGTGCTGAGTGAGTTTTGACATCCGTTCACTATGAGTACACAAACTTCTCATTGATTCATTTACCCTCCAAGCTCTCTTTTATACTATATTGGCAAATAAATTGCTGCAAAGTGAAAAAACACACACGCGAAAACCTTCTTGAGGGAACATATGGATAAGGACAACAGCAACAGGTTTTCTGTCTTTTTTTTTTACTTGAACGATTCTAAAGAACCAACTTGTTGGTTTACAGTCAGAACTACCCCTTTGACCCAGCCAATAAAGCCAGTCATAAAGGATTAAGATCACATCTTGCGAAACACTTACCGACATGCCCCCCCAACCAACCCAACATCCCAGCCTCCTCTTCTTGGCACTGTGTCCAGTGCAATTAACCTTACAAGCAGCTCTTTTCATGTGGCGAGTCTAAGGCAGCAGGGGAACCTCATCCTTTGGATTTCTTTGCACCTGGCAACAGAACACACTAAACAATGCAAGAAAAACACAAAAATGCTCTCTTCGTTTCTTTTTTTCTCCTCTGGCAGCACTCAGGTTCAATCTATTCAATTAGCCAGGTTGACTTTGCATGGGTAATTAAGTCCTCATTCTTGACGAGCTGTCTGACTTCTTCAAGCCTCTTACCATAGGCTTACAGCCCCTACGGGGCCACCAGTCAGACGGATTGTTGTCCAGCTGGAATAGGATTAGCAGCGCGCCAGGGGCCTGAGGCCCACAGTCCCAGTGGCTTTGTTTGAATCTGAAGTGTCATCTTGGAAAGGAGTGAAGCAGAGGAGGAGGATTGAGGTAATCCCCTCCTCTTCAAGACTGTTTCCCGAAGGAGCAAATCACTAGTTAGACTCTGAGGACTGCAGACCACCAACCACTACCAGAGCCACTGTTAACCAATCAGACACTGGCAGGTAGTGGGCTAAAGAAGATACTATTCCACCCCGTACAGGAATTAATATAAATTCCAAAGGGTTATGCTTAATTACTGTAATGAAAACATGTTTTTATTTAGCCAAGCGGAAATTATTAGTGTTGTCTGAAGGATTAAAGGCTCCATGTAGGACTGCAGCAGATTGGAAAACCAACCTAGTATACAGAAGCCGTGAGAATCAATTTAGACATTTTGTTTTTAAGATGATTCAATTATGTTACACTATACTAATATAGCTCAGACTTTTACAAGTTTTGGCACACTGTAACCCAAAACTTGAATGTAGAGTGTATGTGTATTTTTTTATTTTATGTTATGTTATATACAAAAGAAAGTAGTGCATAACTGTAAAATGGAAGGACAATAATGTGGGATTTTCCCATTTTTAGCAAATATAAATATAAAAACTGTTAAATTTGTATCCAGGTCTCTCTTCTCTGGTAAACACAAATAAGTCTGTTTAACCAGTTGCCTTTGGGAGTTATCTATATAGCGGTTACAGTTTACCTGTATGTACTGTAAATTGATCTTGATATAAATGGTGCTGCTCTGTGAATTCCTGTCAAATTTGTTAAAGAATATTTGTGAACTAGCATGTTGACCCTAACCCTAACCCATTTTGCACTTGTGCAACGAAATGTTCCTAAATATAAGTAGAGCTCTAACCATTGGTATGCAGAGCATCTAGTGAGAGCAGGGGGGAACTGTACCAGTACCACTGAAAAAGATTTACTATAACACAATAGTTATTTAATCAGTTTATCATGTTGGTGTTTGTCTTTTAGCAAAATCATGGAGTGATTTGGATTGAACTTTCACGAAATGGTAGAAATTTGCTAATAAATACATGATCAAATTTTGGGGGTGATCATCTTTGTAATCACAATCTGGAGGGGGTGCGGTGAGGTCTGCGCTCTCTGTGTGCTTTTGTTATACTCGTCATATCAAGTGCTTCTGTTTAAAAGGATGTTAAAAAAAATGTAAAAAATAAAAAAAAATTAAACTGTACTGTGGGACAGTGTTGCCAACTCCTCAGTAAGGAAAGTAGCTATTGGCTGTCCCAAAAGTCGCTAGAAGTCGCTAAATGACGTCATCGCCTAATTTGCATAATTGGTAATTTGCAAATAACAGTAAAAGTGAGTAAAAAACACCCTAAATATGTTTAGAACTACAAATGTACAAAAATAATTTCAACATTAACAACATTTAATGATTTTAATGCTTTGTCTAGATCCACATTACACACATCAGTTTTGTCCTGTATTGTTAAATGTTATAACAGCAAATTTAATCAAAAGATTGTTCTGTAGGGTGAAATTGCTAGCTCTACAACCAACCCTCCTCCTTTATCCGGGCTTGGGACCGGCAAAGTGACCCAAAAGACACACTCTGGCAGAGTTACTTAGGTTTTTTTTTTTTTAAGTTGTTTTTTTTTTTTTGCTGAGCTAGCTAGCAAGATCTTATGTCACAGAGAGGTAGGCTACACACACAGTGGACGAGGTGAATAAGTGACTGAGCTGCTGAGGTTGTGTGAGTCAAATGCAGTGATTTATTTGTGTGACAGCGTCACAGCGAAGAAACGTTTACATTTAAATCCCGCTCTGCAAGCCAGCGGCGGCTTTCTTTTGCGCAAGCGCATTTCATTTGCAGTCCGGACGCCGAGTGGTGAGGGTCTCCCCTCTCTCTCTCTGCTCCGCCCATAGACTGTAGATGGGACTGCTGCGCAAGGCTACTGTGAGACTGGCCGCCTGTAAGTGCTTTGGGACGGGGGAGGGGCTCACGTTGAGGACAGTAACTGCAGAACAATACGTGCTTCACGCCAGAGTCTCCAAAACACCAGATAAGTCTCCAATAACACCAGAAAAAGTCGCTAGATTTGTCGCTAGTCGCTTTTTTGAAAAAAAGTCGCTATAGGGGTCTGAAAAGTCGCTAAATCTAGCGACAAAATCGCTAAGTTGGCAACACTGCTGTGGGAGCTGGATGGTCCTGCTTCTGGCTTCTGGTCTATGTTTCCATGCGTTTGGGTCAAATCTGGCTGATTTAATTTGTTCAAAGATGTTAAGTATATATGCAAAAGTAAATAATAAAAGAGAACAAAGGAAAATATTATTTGCCATATTTTCTTTATCTGTAGCAGGAATATGCTTGCTGGAGGGAGGTGGGACATGAGGCAGAGAAACCGGTGATAATAGAGGGCAAAAACTATAAGTGTTCAAATTACTTTGCATTTATTATGACAATTTTCTAAAGGTCTGTTCATCATGAGGTTTTTTTTGCCCCTCTTATGTTTCACCTAGATTTTGGTGTCACTCTCTAGGCTATTGTTTTTGGGAAAAATGCGAGGACCTCATGAATGTGCTGTTACCAAATATGGCTAATTGAGGGTGTTTCTATATGCAAATGTGTGAATGCACACAAGCAGGTACGCACATGTGAGATTTATCAACAGATGATTGTGGAAAAGCATTCGTACAAGTGGCCACCACATGTTGGATTAACTTTATTTTTGACTGTTTGTAGAAAAAAAATCTAAATTTCATTTGTAGGATAGAATATAGGACAGTTTCTAAGAACATTTGATAAGTGAAGGCCCAGTTCTGGAGGCTGGTCCAGAACTTTGGTCACAGGTCCAGTTGAGAATCTGAGACAGAACTTGAAACCATGCTACTCACAGATGCTCTTAATCTAAATCCAAGATGAAATTTCAGTCCCCACATGTACAACTCTGGTAGACGTGCCCGTAATACTTGTTACGGCAACCACCTTCAAGTGGAATGAACAATAATGCATGTCACGTTTCAAGAATAACTTTCCTTCCACTTTACAATTGAGGGTTACTTTGTGTTTGTCTGTCACTTCTAATCCTTTCATAATACATTTGTACTATTTGCGGTTGTAACTAGACAAAAATGTTAATAAGTTTTAAAAGGATTATAAATACTTTTGCCAGGAGCGGCACAAGTCAATGGATATAAATTGATTTAAGCACATCTGTAGCATGCAGGGCTTGGTAGACATGCCCAAGTTAAAGAGTTCATTCTTTGTGATTGTAGTGTTGGTACAGACAGGTATATTATTAAAAAAGGGGGGCTTTTTTCCCAAACTTTATTTTTTATTTTATGAAGCACAGTCTTCCTACATAGTTCTCCTGACAAGTGTTATTTTAAGTTAATCTCATATATAGATTTAAAAGTCACGCTAATCACTAAAAGCTTTGCTGCTGGGGCTAAACTTGTCAAATTCATACAACCCTACAACAAAGAATACATTGACAGATATGTTTTTTTTATGAAGATTATAGGGAGGACAGATTAGGATTTGGGCTAGTCACTGCTGTATAAATTTTAACAAGTTCAAACTGGTATGTTTTAAAGTAATACTGTCAGTAGAGATCTCCATTACTCAGCTAATTAGTACTATTTTGGATGTTAGTGTTAATTTGGCATTGATGTTAAATATTGTAAAAAAATGTCAATGGACTGTCAGGGTTAGGTCCTAGTAATGTAAATGATCCTACCTCTTGCTGCACCTGTACTCATGAGTCAGCCTCAGTGCTAAGCCAATACCAACCGGCTCTCTTTCATCACAGTATGACAGGAGCACAAGAGATTAGAGCAGAATCCATCCAAAACAATCACACTGATCTTGGGGATAATCCCGAGCCCAAACATCAGAGGGAAACAGGAGGACACTGCTTCGTGGATCATCCAATAAAAATCCACCCTGAAGAAAAACAAGAGCGCGATGCACTGCTATTGTACGACCTGGCTGGCACTGGAAAAACAGGATGTGATGGGTTTCTGAGCCTGCGGTGACTGGTGAACCATCACAGCTCCTGGCTGGATACTTGTGATAGTGTTGGAGGAAACAGTTGCTCCAGTCATTCATTTTTATGTCAGCATAAAAGTTTCTGGCTGTTTTCCATTTGGAGAAAGACAAGTATGTCAATGGAAAATGGGCAACATGTACAATTGCAGTACAAAGTTTATATATGATCATCACCATGAATGTCCTATTAATTTAATTTTAAAGAATGGATTTAAACCAGTTTGGTTTTCAGGTTGAAATAATGATAAAACACTTATTCAAATAATTTAAAGGCCTGTTCACAGTTATATAAACTCAAATATATTTATGCAACCACAAATTATGGTTTGACACACTTAGCATGTTGCAATTGGACCACACCTCTTTGAAACCACCAACAAGATTCTACCATAACTCTTCCTAGATATTAGATATGTCTTCTTGGCAAAATTGCTAAAGTTAATTTAAATTGGTTGGTTCCCTAGCATGTCCCTGCTTTTGTCATAGTCAACACATTTTTTTATGTAGTTGAGGTCAGGGCTGTCCAAAGGCTTAATGTTGGCCTGCTTTCCTTTACTGCAAACTAGCTTTTATGTGTATTTAGAATAATTTTCCTGTTGGAACACCCAAGCTGTTTGGAAGCCCTCTAGCTGTTGATTTTAGCTGAAATATCTGATGGTAACCCTCCTTCTTTAACATTTCACCCAATACATGCAATGGGTCCTCTGGCAGCAATAGCTGCCAAAATGCATTGACGTTGTTTAGTGTGCAATTATTTACCCCTTGATAAAGACAACTGTATATTTAGTTGTGACTGGCATTGTATCTCTTGCATTACAAAAAACTTTGAAAAGAGCCTTGCTTTTAAGAAACATTTAACATTTTCAGCTGGGATAAGAAAAAAGCTGTTTTTGAACAGTGCCTCTATTCAAAGCTCAGGTGACTGATGTGGTTTATTCTGCTGTCAGTGCTCTACGTCTTGTTTTACAGTCATCACAAAGGCTCAAGTTCAAAGGCGTGACACAATGCCAGAACATATGCACTACAGCTTTTTGCGAAATTTGATATATCAGTATCATCTTAAACCTTCGCTTTTATAATGGACATCCACCTGTATACACTATTGCAATGAAAGCAATGGGTTGTATACAGAGTGACTTTATGTGACCGTAAGGTTTAGCCAGTTCTAACCAACAGCACCAGGGGCTGTTTTTAAAGCTGTTGCACTTGTGTCAGTACTTTGAGACACCAAGAATGATGGGTCATTGACTGGGAATGAGACTGATCCCTTGCCAGACAGTCTCGGCTGGAGGCCACCATCCATTTGATTATTGCAGAGAGTCTCCACACCCAGAAACCCTCCACCATCCTCCTTCTGTCCAACTTCCCTGTGTTCACTTTCAGACATGCAGAGATAGCAGAATTTCCTCAGAACTGTCCAAACAGAGCAGCCTGTGCTGCAATCCATGACGCATATTGCGGTTTTACAACTATTGGTTTTCTTTTACATCATCAGCCTTGTAACAGGTAACAGAAAGGCTATGACAATGAGCACTGAAGCAAACTGCAAGCCACTAGTTGGTCTGTAAATTAACTTTGCCCTTACCTTCTCTCTCTAATTTGCCAGTTGTAAAGCTGTTGAAGCTTAGTGCTTGAGCTTGAGGCCCCAGATGGACTGCGTAATGCCAGAACGGAGCACACAAATGACACACTGACTTATTTATTTCAACAAGGCTTATTGTACAGACACAAACCACTGACATTTAAATGCCTCTTCTTTCTCTCCTCTTCTGGTCAGAATAGGAAATGTCCTTGTGGTCATTCTCACAGTATTCAAGATGGTCTTTTTTTTTTTTTAAACATTCTATGAAGACATTTATTACAAGACTGTAAAGAGTAATGGGGTGTTCCATTTGCCATAATGAAACCTAACCACCCTGAAGATAGTTCATTGAATCCGTCTGTCCATCTGTTTAATAGTCTGAGTTGAGCCATGGAACGGAAATCTCAGTGGCCTGCCAGGGAGAGCAGTTAAAGGAAGAGATTCTTTTACATCTTGAAGGATTTAATGGTTTGCATGATAAGATTAGTGGTAACTTCTCTACCTCAGGGAATTCTGTTTTTCACAAATTGAGGTGATTCCTTTACTTTTTTTTGCACATTTTAATCCACAGAAGTAACATGGATGAGCTGAAGGCCGTACTACATCAGCACTAAATAGTTCAATTAAAATGTCAAACATTAAGAATTTGTTTTTTTGGGAAGTATATTTTTTCGGTTTGATGAGCATGGTTGGATTTTTTATATTAGCTCAAAATGTTACAATAAATGTTGTATGGGTGAAATTATCTGTTGCTTCTTTTAGTTAGTCAAATATAATTGTTTTCAGTTTGTTAAAAAAATGCAATTTATTGCACGCAGCATTTATCTAAGTCTTATTGGGACTGGTATGACTGCTAAATCAGTTGGATAATGTCTGATTGCCAATGCTTAAAAAGAGAAATTAAAAAATAAACACTTTTACTTTTAGTATAAATAAAATATGAAAAATTGGATTAGAGCAGTGAGGTTTGTGTCTAAACAAGAAATGTTTCACTTAAATACAAACTATCTTATTCATCTTTTGGTAAAAACTAGTGTTGTTTTTGGCTGCCTTTTTTAATTATAGTTTTAGTGTAGTCTTTGTGTCAAGCTGTAATTGTAGTTTTTATTAGTTTTAGTCATGTTCATATTCTTTTTAGTCCAGTGAATTACAGTAAAAGAAAAGTCTGAGCATTTTAATCTTATTTTAGTCAGAATTATACTTGAAAATTTTCGTTTAGTTTTAGTCAACGAAAACTGATGACATTTACTCTAGTTTTTGTTAATGAAAATTTTTGTCTCTTTTTTTTTAAATGCAATTCTATTTAACCCAGTAAGCATAGTATAAGTACGTTGGTTCTTATATTATTGTTACCTTAGTCTTGACTTACCTCAATTTTTTTATGTAATGCCTTGAGATGTCTCAAGTTTGTTGTGTTCTAGCCTGCAATTTTGTGGCCACACTTCTCTTGATCTTTCACCACAAGACATTCGGTTTTATTTTCCACTTTGATGTATTTAAAGTTTTTCCAAATGTCTTCTTCTACCAAAGATCCCTGGCTGACCGGTGTTATACTGAGAAAAGCATGCAGTCAAATTTAAAGTTGCAGAAATATGCATCCCCTCTCTATCAAAGCCAAAAATTTCCTACAGAGCTGGGATTCACACCAGTAGCTCAGATGACATATTAAATTATGTTCAAATAACGCATCATTTATAACTCTATCATTCTCTTTAAAATATGTGCCATCTATTTTTGTGTGTTAAAAGAGGGGTACACACAAACAACCGGGTAGGAGTTTTTTTTGTACTCTACTGATAAATAAAATACTGCATCAACATAATGAACTTCATAATAACAATTCCAGACCCCCCACTCCCAACAAGAGTCTTTATGAAGACTATTATTTAACATTCTTTAGATAAACCGATAACAAAATTGTGCACTCGGCCATTAGCAGTAGATTTAATGTTTTCTTACTTTTACAGTGTCTTGTTTGCGCCCATATCAGCCTTTAATGCCTACTTTAAAAAGTTTAGATATAAAATGCTTAAACTATCATGCTATTAGTTGAAATAAAAGGGGAGAATGTGACACAAACAGCAGAGCACAGAAAACTACATCTAGGACACACTGGAGTTAAAACAGTAACATAAAACGCGTTTGGATAAAAGCTGAGATTTTTTATTTTATTTTTTTTTATACATTCATCTGCGATAACATGTTACATTTTCAGGGCGCACATGCATAAGAAACATAGTAATATTACGAGAATATGTAAAAGCTGTCACATTGCTGGTATTTTAATCCATTTTCTCATCACTATCAGTGAGTTTAAAATGATGCGTGTTTCCGCGGCAGGGGATGCACTTGTCGTCAGGCATGCCGTTCTCGGCATAACACCCGTTAATGCTTCCCTTTTCTGTCATGCTACTCAGAACTAACGCAGTGTCGCAGACTCACTGGTGCAGCTGCATCTTCTAAATAATGCCGCGAGCGAAGCTCGAGGAAGTGATGTCGCCTGCGAGAGAAACGGACTCTGGACACAGAAAACAGAAAAAAACTAAAAAATAATAATAATGCGTCTAAACGAGAGAAAATAACGTTGTAACACTTAGTCTCTCGTCTTGTTTTGGTCAACGAAAATGGAAATACATTATAGCATAGTTTTTATTTTGCAAACCACATTTAGTCTCGTTTTTATCCATCAACAATATTGCATTATACCTTATATTAAAAGTATTGTGTATTGGAACTACTTTTAGTGCTAGATTTTTTTTTATGTAAAAAATTTAAATATCACTACTTAAAACCCACCCCTAGCTATTTGTAGGTTTGTTTATTTTGCTTCCAGCTATTTTTGTCTGATAAGTTTCTGTTCTGCCTGACTGTAGCTTGTAACTGAGCTCTCAATTTGCTCATCTTGGGGTTTGAAGATTGATGATTGGTATTTCCAATTCCTTGGAAATCTTTTTTTTTTAATGATTTTCCTGTTTTACTGTTTTCTTTCACAAATCCTATGGAATTGTATTTGCCTTTCCCATGGTTGTATTAAGAAACATCATTTCTGCAATGGATGAAACATGAACCGGCTTGTCAGTAGCTCAGGAACTCACTCACTTTTTACACTCACACAAACGCACACACGCACACAGACACACACTTTACAAGCAAACAAAGAACAGGTAAGGATAACTACCTTTTGGTAGACATTTAAACCCAAATGAACCATATAGTACATACATATTGTATCTATCCCTATGTACGGTATGTATTATTCCAAATAGGTATACAGTAAGTGTAAAATGCCTGTAACCTTTAGTTTTATTTGAAAAAAAATCCAAGACTTTAGAATGTGTTTAGAGTACTCTACCCTGCACTGAGAGGCACGTACAGACAGTGGATGGTTAGACGCAAAGACTTATCTGATTGTTGTCCCAAATCCTAGCTACATCTCAATAACCGATATATAAATATTTTTTTCCTACAAATCTCTTTGAATACAACAGCATGAAACAGTTACTTTGCATTACACCATGAAACCAAGAGTCTTTTTATTAGAGCAAGAAAGACAGTAATATCCGCCAAGCAAGTGTGAAAGGTAATTGGTCACTCAGGAGTTGGTTTGATGGAGTAATTTAGGTGCAGCACTTTGCATTTCATCACTTCTTGCTGTCAATTATAGTTGACTTACAAGGGACAGGGAATGTAAAGCATCAATTTGTGAGTGGGTGATTACACTAGAGAGAAGATGGTATGACATATTATTCATTTAACATAGCTGCTTGTCCTTCAGTTATCCCTTGTTGAAGGGACTGAGTGATTTCATTCATTTAGTCGATCTCGCAGGTATAAAGAGTTTATGTGTGTACAGTAATTTGCTAAAGTTTTCAAACCCTAAGAATTTCACAAATTTTCTCATTTCATAACATTATTCTTAAATTTGATGTTATTGGGTTTAATTATGATAGACTAATGCAAATTAACTAATATCTATAAAGTGGAAAGATTTTGATACATGATACTTAAAGACTGTCATCTATACAAATCTAGAAAATGTGTATACCCTGATACCCTTAAAATAAAGTGAACTCAGTCAACAACCTTAAGAGGCTGTGAATTGAAAAATAGTTTAGTTTGATCCTATCTCAGTATAAATGCAAATGTTTTGAAAAGGCCTCAAAGGTAAGAGAGAAACTATTAGTGACTGAATGGCATAAGAAGACCAAGGACAACAGAGATGAATAAATAAAGTTGTGAACAAGTGAAAGAATAGTTAGGGTTTTAAACTAAAGTTGATGAGAAGACAGTTGGCACTAAATACAGGGACTTCAATGAAGAGAAGCTTCAGTCACAACTACAATGATTTGGTTTAGATCAAATTATATTTATTATTCGCCTGGCCTTCTGAAATATATTCTTTTGAGATCTATGGCAAGACTTGATCTTTGCAGATTTTCTCCATACAATCTAAGCAGCTGCTATTTTTGTATTTAAGATCTGATCTCTAGATCTACAAAGCTGGAAGACACATACATGTACTGGTACATAGTTTTGGGGCTTTTTGGTATGTGGTATTAATTATACTCTACGTTAGTCTGCCACATAAAAATCAAAATATAACACTTTGGAGGTGGTGGCTATAACATAACCAAATGCAAACAAATAAGATTTTGATAATTTTGCCAGACACTTTATGTACTTTGATTTTCTTGTAATTCTATATTTTTACTTAAGTGAGAAAAAATAATACCCTACATTTGAAACAAAACAGTAAGAACGTGCACAATATTTCTGCATGTGGATTTTATAGGAACCACTTCAGAGAACCTGTTCAGTATTGTACTTTTGTTCAGGTCGGACACATCCCTCAACAGACCTGCCGGGAGTCTCTGTTTAAACAGATGGTTTGTATATACACATATATAAATTCTGTGGGGCTAGACGAATGCAAGGACTTTGTTTGCCTCATAATAAATGGTAGGGTATGGGATGATTTTGTTTTTAGCTGTTGGCTGTATCAAAAATAAAGAGTTAAGGTGACAGACATGGACTTCTACCCCCACACAAAGGCGTGATAACTTTGAACAAACAATATTCTACTAATGGCTTTGGGAGGAGGCTAAGGCAATAAATACTGACAGGTAATTACGGTTGAAAGGGCAAAAACTGGGGGCCATAACTTCATTTTAGGTTCACAGTTTTAATCTCAAAAGAAAACAAAGTTCTAAGTATTGGGAGGTGAAATTTCATGGTGCTAGAAACTTTAGAAAGGATTCCATATATCTCATTTGTTTTGCTCTCTTGATGGAACATAGAATATGTTTTTGTTTTGGTCTGGGAGGGTTTTTCTTTTTTTTTCTCACTCAGAAATAAAAACATGATGGAGGAATTTCAGCTGATGTAGGATCCTTGATGTTAAAAGGAGATTTTTGTGGAGGGAGCAAAACCAGTCACGTTATAAAGCTTACTGAAATTATATGGTAGCGATCAGTGTATTTGTCCAATAAATAAATCTCATTCATCTTGGACTTATTTCTTTCTGTAAGCAGTGATTTGTTGTGGTTTGTCACGCAACACATTTGTCACATCTTTAAATTAAGCCTTTTCTGGTATTTTGTCAGTGAGCAATTTTATTTAAATCGGCAACAAATGATTGGAATCAGCTAATTATTTGCTGAATGTGGTAATATTCTTTTTTCATAACTCCCACACAGTATGCCCATATTTCTTGAGGACTTCAATTTTACTTAATTAAACTCTCCAAGTGTAATAGTATTGCAGGAAATTAAATATTAATTTGCTGCACAGTGCTACACAACAGTGAGGAATAATTAAATTATGAGTAATGTGCGTTGGCCAGCCTTTAAAAGATAACACGACTGATGTAAAATCTACAGAGACACCGTTGTTGCATTTTGAATTATAGCTTTGTGTAAAACTACAGCTGCATTCATTATGGGAGCAAAAACATTCTGGCAGACAAAACCCTTTCACTACATATAATCTATTGAATAAATCCATAGTGTTTTACACGAATACAAATGTGTACGGCCAAAATAACTGTAAAAAGACAACCTTTCAGTGGATTCCCACACATTCACTCTCTAGTATCCATGTGGGTATCTGTCCATCTGTCTGTCCCTCTCCATCTCTCCTTATTTAACACACATTTTCTTGGAAGCGAATGTGAGCCATATTAAATCTGACTCCTCTGCTGTGCAGTAATGCGAGTACCAGTGGTTAGTTTTATATGATTCACAAGCGTGTAAATATTTAATAGAGAAACGGCATGGAGTGCTGTGTCACTGTTCCTGCACCGTCAACCCTGCAGATGTTGAGCGAGTAAATACGGAGAGGATACCTCCCTGACAGAGGAAATTTATTGAGCAGCTAAAAAATTCATGTACAGTACTGCTGTTATTTTTCTTCTCAGACATAGTCTCTCCTGATTTTTGTGGGCTGGTTATGGTTAAGGTTATGCTCCAAGCTGTAGATATGTGAGATATAATATTTTGATATTTCCTTTAAAAGTCAATTTACCCAGTCTATCCATAACCTATTTAAAGTGATCTTTCATTATTATTGCTATCCATAAGTGTTGTTGGTTTGATGTCACACATTGAGAAATTTTATGAAAACTTGGTCATTTCTAACAGTAAAATAACCCCTTTATAAAATTTTAAATCCTGCAAATATATTGCTGTGAAAAAAGTTTTTCCACCTTACAAATGTTTTGCTTTTTTTAACTAAAACACTTAAGAACATCAAACACATGTTGATGTTAAATAAAGATAACATGAGCAGGTACAAAAACAATGTTTTATAAATGATGATTTCATTCATTTGGGGGGGGGGGACCTATCCAAACCACACGTCTTTGTTTGTCAGCCCATCATCAGCCAAATATTATTTTACCAGTGCAATGCTCTTTAGTTAATGCACTGTAGTTAATGTAATAAGTAATGGGTTCTAGATGCTTACTATTGCAAGGCCAGTTTATCTAATTTGGTCTTTTGGTGGTCTTTTGAACACAAGGAAGTATAGAGAGCAACAAAACAGACCGCTTTTTGTTTGTTCACATGTATTTTTTGAGTATTCAATCAGCTGCACTTCAAGTAAAAAGCTTTTCATCTCAGTCAAAAGGGTATACACCCCCTGCTGTTCTAGTTGAGAATTGAGGAGGATTACTCAGACATGCTAGCCTGGAAAAATCCAGACCCTAATCTATTAAGATTAAGGGTCCTGCAATGAGTAATAAGCTCTCACTGCACGCAATTGGATAACACCACAACCAAATACGACAATACACGGTGTGACGCATCCAGATCAGTAGCGTAGCTACCAGCTTATTGGTAGAATAAACTCTTGACGTATCCAGTCGGCAAAACAGCAAAAATGTACTTCTCGCAAAGCAACAATTCAAGCGCAGCTTTCTGTTTGTCTTTTAGATGAAAAGCCAAATGTAACTCATCCATTGTAGCGGCCAAAGCCATTTCAAACCACTAGTGTTCATCTTTAGCCACTGTTTACTAAATGATTCCAGACCGTCACAGCACTGTCATCATCAGTTTAGCTCACCTCTGGCATGCCTACATCAGATACACGGATTTAATTGGTTCCCCAAACTGCTTACATAATGCAATAACAGTGTCAGTACTTGATGCCATAGTGTCTTGCAGAGACGATTTTTGCGGATTAAAGGTAAAATGCAGCTATTTAGCTATTAATAGTCAAAGGACTGCGTATGGCTGTGAATAAGACTAATAATTTATAGAAAGTCGTTATAATTGGGGGCACCACCTTTTTTAGGAACTATTTTAATAGCTAAATGTCTATATCAGTCTCATAATCTGAAGGACTGAATTCTGTACCATCTATTCATCATTAAACCTTGCCATATGTGTCTGGAACAAAAGAATGACAAACAGTGACTTTCCAAAATACAAGAGTTTATTTACAAAAGAAGAAAAATAAACATTTAATCACTCAAAACTAATAACCAATACACTACTGATCAAACTAAATGAATAACTAAAAATAAAAGAAACAAATAGATTAAAAAATGCAATAAAGATAGAAAACGTGAATTCTGATTCATACTTGGAATTATACTTGGAGGAATGGATGCTTTAAGAACCCAGGGCTTGATTTGCAGATGTTGGAACAAAAGTTAAATTAGTTTACCAATTGTAATTAGTTTGAACTAATTTAGCACCATTGATTTATGTGTAAACCAACAAAAGAATGTAAGGAAAATTAAACATTCTTTAGATAAAGAAATGTTTGTTTAAAACTTATCTGGATAAGAGTAATTAAGGTTTAGAGAATTACTTTATGCATGGATTGATCAACGCAGTAAACAACGTAATTCCAGTATTTTAATTTAAAAAAATGCTAGTTCAAACAAGGCTAAGATTAGTTTCTATTCTTAAACAATCTATTTTTAAACCGAGTTCTGTTTGAACTGTTAATAGCGATCTTTGTTTATAAAATGCAGGACTACACCAACACGTGGGCTTGTTTAGCTTTAGCTCTCTTTAACGCACGTGGGGTGTTTGAAGTGGTTCAAATACATTTATTAAAAATTAAACAAAGAAAGAAAAACTATGGTTTGATTGTGTAGCTCAAAAAAACGACTCTTTGTCGGGAAAGTCTTTTAAAAACCCTGATTAAAACTTCAGGCCGGGAGGCCTGTATTACCCAAAGATACATATGAAAACTTATATAAGTTAACAACAGTAACAACACACACCTTTAAAAATTGTGATTCTAACTAATTTGCCTCTGCACAAACAGACCTTATGAACGATTAAAGTTGTCCAGGTTATCTCTGTGTTGATAAAGGAAGCGGGTCAGCAACATTAGCCTAGCTGCTAACAATGGGTGCGGTAGCTGCTTTGCACTGGGCCTCCAGTTGGTGATGCAGTCAGCTCGTCCTCCGATTTGGCTATGCGGTGATCAGCTCCAACTCTCTTTCACTGGAAACAGCACCTTTTTGGCAGCTTTCCAGCACAGCAATTCTTATCGGCTCTGGCACGAAGGGATGCGGCCTCCAGTCGGTTCAGATTCAGGAACAGTCTGCAGAGTTCAAGCAGAACGGGGTTTGTTTATCGATGTTTTTCAGCTACCCGATCAGTCATCCGTCGGTGTTGCTTGAATGAGTTCCTCCTCGAACTCAGATGTTTCTCCTTCGCCCGCGAAGGGTCTTTGATTTGCGCCTTCCCGATCAGAGCTCGGCCATGGCTCTGAGTGAATGAAGGACAAACTTCCACCTGCTGGGTGATTATATAAACTCTTTTCTTCTCCACTTCCTGTGGAGCAAGAATGCAGATTAGCGCCACCCGATGGCGGTGTGTGACCCAACACGATTCAAATTGTGCTCTCACAAGACCTCTGAATTTCCAGGGTACAGACTTGTGTGAATTAAGCCAAAAATCACTCTGTTGGGGTTTTTTATGATGAAAATTGCACTACCAGATGGTTGAAAACACAGAAAAGTTGATTTTGCATGATATAGGCACTTTAAACATCACAATCAAGGAACTTTGGCCCACATTCATATCTAGAAACCTTTGAATTCAGGTTTGTTGGAGGTTTTTTGAGTATGATCTACGGTAATATTTAAATTATATTTCACTCCTAAACATATCTTAAGTCTGAGGTAGTCTTGCTACTGTGGTTTGACTTGTTGTCATTCTGCATAAGTAATGTGTGATTAGGCTCAAGGTCCTTAACTGATGGCTTAACAATCACCTTCAGGATTTTGTGGTAAAGAGCTAAATTATGGCAGGTCCAGGTCCAGGTCTTGAGAAATAGGAACACCCTAAATTCCTAACATTGCCATGATTGACTGTCACTATGATGCTTCTGAAAGACTATTAGATATAACATAACACAAACCTTCCAAACATTTGAGTTTTGACTCGCCAGACCACAGAACATTTTATCCAAAGCCTTTGAGATGTTAGTTTTTTTTTGCAAATGTCAGCTGGGCCTTTATTTAATTTTTGGCCTTAGAACTCGCCAATGGAGGCCAGTTTGCCCAGTTTCATTCTTCTTGTTGAATATTTAACTCTGGGCTTAACAATTTACGCCACGTACACACCAAAAGCAAATTAAGCGAGCGGCGAGTCAGGTGTACATGTTAATGGAGGAGCGCGATGACGCGCGGCAGGGGGTCCCGTTTAAAGTCAGAAGCAGATTTGCGTCGCGAAAACGCTTTTCTGCCCGATCTGCGGAGGATTTGTGCGAATAAGGCGTTTGCGTCGCGTGAAAAATTCTGCTCCAGTTGGAAAAATCTGAACTCCAGCATCAAATCGCGGCGCGTCAACCAATCAGGGGACAGAGTTTCAGTGATTGTGTGACTGTCATGGAGTCACAGCCTCAGCAGGACATGGAGGAAATACTGATCAACATCGTGGCTAATCACCCCGAGCTACATGACACAAGCAGTTTGCTATACAGAGACAGAAATAAAAATAAAAAAACTATTTAAACAGGAATGCTGTTAAGAGGTTTGTGGGTGGCTCTTAAAAGAGCCGTTGTTGCTGTAAAAGCACCTCTCAGCCTAGAAACGGCCTCCTCACCTGGTTTCCTGGTAGCAGATCCCGCACCACGTCCCACGCTGCTCATATATTATAAACTTTTACGAGCCGCAGACAGATGGACAGCTGCTCAGAAATGTAGTTGGTGTTTCGGCAGGCGAAGCTTGGACCTTCACGGCACAAACTGGGTGAGCAGGTCACATTCTCCAGGCGGCGAGGAGCCGGTGTTTATGAAAGGTTCGCTGCTGTTTATGGATCCCTCCGCCGTAGCTAGACTGTATCTGTAGCTCACCAAACCCCCAGTGCAGCGGTCCCAGCTCTACCGGAGGCCAGGCCGAACACGTAATCCACTCTGTCCTCCGTCAGCTCGGTCCATAATCCACTGCCAGCTGCACTGTAGCCCCAGGCTAGCTCCGCTGAAGCCTGGGCCGAACACGCAGTACTCCCCCAGCTCGGTCCTACTCCGCCAGCTGCACTGTAGCCCCAGCTCCGCTGAAGCCTGGGCCGAAAACACTGTCCTCTGTCAGCTCGGTCCATAATCCAACGCCAGTTGCACTGTAGCCCCAGCTCCGCTGAAGCCCGGGCCGGACACGCAGTCCTCCGACCGGCTCGGTCCATAATCCACCGCCAGCTGCACTGTAGCCCCAGCTCTGCTGAAGGCCAGTTCGCGCGTGAAAAAACAATATTTGAAGCGCGTCAAGTTCGCGTTGTACACGCTTCAAGGTGCGAATGTTCTAGCAAACAAGCTGGGGGCGTGTGGCGCGTTTTGATGCTTTTGGTGTGGACACAGCGTTAGGTCTACAGTACTTTAGATGTTGTTCTGGGTTCTTCTGTAACCTCCTGATAGTATCGCTGATGTGTTCTTGGAGTACCATAGTTGACCAGCAGCTCGTGCTTGATTTTTGGTTATTTCTTTCCCTAAACTTTACCGGAGTGTTTATAAGTGGGCTTTTTGCACCAAAGACAAACACATTCCGTGTACAATGAGATGAGATGAAACAACCACACTGGTGTTTGTCTTGTGCTTGTCACAAGCAGTGATGTTTTTCATTCCCCCGATTAAAGGATTGTGTTGTGCGACGTCAGTAGCTCCACCTTAACTGGTATGGACCTGCTGTATGGGTCACTTTTACAACGGAAACAGACAAAAGGGGACCAGACCACAGCGAGCCGCACCATTCTGCACAGCAGAAATGATGGTTAAGATTTTATAGGTTTTGTTATAGAATTCCAACAACATACATAAATTAACTCATAAGAAATTATGAATGAGGTCTACCTTGTTTGTTTTTTTGGTATGTTTAACTGTCATATCTAAAGTTTAAGTGCCTTATATTAGTAATTAATCTACCTTAAGAACTATCACACAATAAATTCATGACTGTTAAGAAAAATGATGGCAAAACAAATTAAAACATGTACAGTATACTGGTATTGAGGTCAGGACAGTCCCTGGGAAATGTTTAAAAATCTGCTCAATGAGGCTTAATCTCAATGGACATGGCATAAATAAAGGTCTTACTGCTTTTTAGTCTTAGTATTACTCCTATACTTCAACCAGTCCTCCTAATTGTGTAACTTTTTAACTTTAAGCAGTTTAGAGGAGATGCTAATTCTGTTTGAGAAATCTGTCAAAAGGTCACATCCACTTTCTGTGCATATCAGAGAAAGGGGTGAGGGATTATAAATTTCTGAAAGACCTATAAACTCCTTGATTTAAACATATAGAAAGATTAAGGAGTCTCTCCTCTCTTGTTTTTCAATAATTGCAGATTGAAGTCCTCCCCCAGCAAACCCTTATTTACAAATGACATTAACATTTACATACCTATATATCCAATTTGAAAGACTCCTTCATGTTTTGGATTTATCCACTCCCCTCTTCTTTCAAAGGATTCCATTGGTTCTTTCCGCATCACTGATAGATCATGATGAGCTTCCTTTAGACTTAAACAAGTTTTTCAACCCACAGCTGAAAGTTGTTAATTCGTTCCTTTTGTAACATTGTACTTGTTCCTCTGCTAGCATTTATAACACTACAAATTACTTCTAAGGAAGAGATTACGCCTCTGCTCTGTATTTTGGTAATGTTGCTCAACAAGTTGTGACGACCTGGTGTCAAGGAAATTGCTCGTTCTGCCTTGCATAAACACCAGCAGATCTCAACAAGAAACAATTAGATTGTATGAATCAGAGGTACATTTGGTTCAAATCTTCTTGTTTCTTGTAATTGTGTCGTGATCAGTTCCATGGCATCGTCATCAGATGAATAAGGTGGGCACATCTGTGTGGGGCAAGGCTCCTCGGGTCACTTATGTCATCAGAAGATGGATGGAACTCCAACAACAATACACCCAAAAACTTCCCCTCTTTCATCCCTCCCTCAGTAAAGCAGATGTTACAACTTTGTAGTGTTTTCTTTCCCATGGTGCAATGTGGTTCCACTTTGTTTGTTTATGCTCTCATTCACATCCTTCTCCTGAGTGGATACTGAAACTGGATGTGCACACGTCAAACCACAATTGTTCGTGTGTAGGTGGAGGGTTCTTACTCAGACCAAGCTCTGTCATGCACACGATGGGGTTGTTTGACCCTATTGTAAACCTGTAGCCCGACCCCTGACCTTTTTAGAAGTCATGAAATGGAAAGAACCCTCCCATTTCCCTCTGCCGGGGTTTCTGGCTCTTTTAGTCCAGCAGAAACATTGTTAATGAGCTCTAGAATGGATTTTTAATGACACGATTTGTTTGAAGATTAAGAGTGGGGCACAAAGAGCTTACAAGTGCAGAAACAGGTGTCTTTGACTTGGCTGAACAGATGGCATCATCTTTTTGAAAGATTTTAAAGGATGTCAGTGTGTCACAAAAGTGTTGGAATGTATCTATCAGATGTGGTATATGAGTCTTTCAAAATAATTTTCTGTTGTTTAAATTGTCGGAAAATTAGAAACACTTGATTGCAATGAAGCCCGAACCTATACCTTCACCCTTTAAAACCATGATGTAAAATAGGATCCGTTATTGCTTTCCCAGATCCACACACATGATGTCCAAGTTACAATGTAGGTTTTTTCAAATAGATCCAATTTTTATATTCCTCCTCCCTGCATACAACTTTTGTTTAATATTTACACTCAGCTAGAATAACCTAAGATATACCAAATTGCAATATTTATCAAATGGCTTTGGGTGATTCAGCAGCCAGACCACGGAGCAAGGTTTTAATAGTTTTACATTTTTCATTAATTAAAATGTGTATTAAGTATTGGCTTAATATTTTAGATACCATTTTATTTTTTATTAGTTTTTACCATTTTTTATGCTTAGTTTCTGTTTGTTTTCAGGTATAGTTTTTGTCTTTTTTTTGTAATGCAATATGCATAAAAAGGTCAAGACTAAAAATAGAAGAAATGTGTAGCAAAATCTCAGAAAATTATAATGCTTTTTGATATATCTACCATACAGTACATATCAGATAAGTACAAAAGATGTATGGCAGAGTAACATTTAAAAGTTCTATAAACACAATAACACCTGAATATTAGGAAGCCCATCAATAAATTTAGGTGATACAGTTCTGTAAAAACACTTAAACTTACTGACAACACTGCAAAACAAAAGCTAAGCCATCATGAGTATAATTATGCTTTTGGTCATTTTTGCACATATTCTAGTAAGTAACCTCAAATTGGACTCTGGCGCTTTCCCCCAACCTTTACTGATGTGAGATAGGGTGTGGAAGGACTGTGGGAACACAGATGACTTGACTGACACATCTGCCATGTTGGTATAACTCAGTACATTGAGTAAAAAAAAACAACCAACATCCAGAAACTAGAGGGTGATTATTTGTTCATTAACGCAACAGCTGTACACCAGCCCTTTACACATTTCTTATTCCCACTGTTTATATTATTTGCAGTCTCAGTATTGGTTAGCAATTTTAGCTTGTTTTTTAGCCAAAGCTCACCTAATTTGAAGGTTTTGCTGCAGATTGTTGCCTGTTTAATCATCATTCTAATCATTTGTTCTGATAGCTTGCAATCCAAAGATGTCTTTTATTTGTCTTGAACAGTTGTGTGAACACCTTATTACAGTTTCAATAGTTTTTGTATTGTTACAAATTCTCGTTTTTATTTTTTTTTCAATTCACGAAAATGTTGTTTACTGTGTTTTCACTATTTCGTTAGTTTTGTTTAATGAGAAAAACCTTGCCACTGAGGTTGCCAGGAGATTTTTGTGAGCATAAAGTTTCTCAAGCAAGAAAATGTGTAATTTAACAGCCATTTTATTATTATTATTAATCTTCAATCACAATAAAACATATTCTTGTATCCACAAATGACTCATTTGAAAAAAAAATAATAATCACTCTCTCTAAACTCTTCCTTGCATTTGCAATCTATATGATATCCTACAGCATCTTGTCAAGAGACTGTATATCATTTCTTTTACTTTTTATCCACCACCACATAAATTATTAAATTGAATTGATGTTTTAATGTTAAACATCCTGCTGTTTTGATAAAACTGCCGATAAACTGATACATTGAAAGACATTACAGACAGTGCTGGCAGGACAGCATTGGAATTAGGTTTTGAGCACTACATTGATATAGTTGTATACATATAATATAGTTATTTACTTCTTTAATTTTTACATAACCATTACAAGACTGGAGTATAAAGTGTTCTGCTTGGCTCAGTTCTCTGATGAAAACAAAATATTAATGCACATGTTGTGTTGCACATCTGAGTAAATATGCTGGTTGGAATTGGAACAGAAAAGTTATAAAAATATTTCTCTTTTAATGCCTCGTTTTTGCAATTAAAGTGGGATAGCTGTGAGTACACACATTGCTTCACATTCCTTTAGTTTCGCGTCTATTTTCCATTCATCTTCTTCATCAATGTCTCTTGTGCACACAATTGCACACATCACAAAGACAAGCACTGTGAGATTTCGGCCATCTTTTTAATAACAACTTACTTTGGAGAAATGACAAATGTACGCCCGCTACACCACATTTACGTCATATACACAACAACCCCCCTAGACATCCATCAGGATCCATTTCAGTACATTTCCTGCCATGTGAAAGCAGGAAAGGTGATGTTCTGATAAAAAAACATGTGTATTTGAAAAGACTACTACGTAATTGTCCATGAAAATTCCAGAATGTGCATATAAAATGGCATTAGACACTGCAACTGCTCTTAGTCCGTCCTCCTTCCTGTCTGTCTTGAACCTTTGTTTCCTTTGCTGAGTAAGAGGCTGATGTGTGCCCCCAGTTAACATGCAGTAGGATATGGAGTTAGGAAACAGGAAGTGAAAAGGAAGAGAACTCCCTCATCATCAAGGAAATGATGGTTGTTCATACCTTGAACTTCATGTGTCATTTAGGAACACATCACTTACTAATGCTGTGCTCACACGAATATGGTATCAGTTAGGATGTGAGCCGGGTGGTCTTCATTCAAGTACTAAAGAAGGTCAAAGGCCAATCTGGGCGAAGCACAGGGTGGAATATTTCCGATCTTCTGCGTGGGCCAAACATTGGGGATTGTGTTACCGTAATCATTTTCCTCAACATGGAGTATTAACGGCATACGGGATGAAGATACACCATCATATCGGTAACAGCACATTGACACTGGCCACACACCCAGACCTCCCTGACGCCTGTCCACCATTCGCCTCGTTCTCACAAGCCGAGTATCTCATGTCCTCTATTTTTACCATCAGGCGCTGAAAGCCTCTGGAAGCTCCTTGTCAATGGGCATCCCATTCCATTGCCAACAGTGTGTCACCATTTATTAAGTCATCATTACTCAAGGCTGCTCCAGCTGCCGAGGTGCCAATGACTGTCGCAAATAGATCTGCAATGATAGGCCAGACTGTTGCTGCGCTCCCCTCAAGGGCGACCCGCACGGGCATGCTCCAGCACATCTCTCAACCAGCAAAGATCGACGCAGGTAGCCAGGCTGGTGTTGCTACGGATAATGCAGACAAATGGAAGCAGGGTCATGGATCAGGGCAGAGGAGAGAGACAGAGGTCTGTGGAGATGAGCTGAGTGAGAGAGTGCTTTCATGTGTCTGTCCGCACCTCTTTTTGTTTTGGGTAAACAACGAAAAAGGCTGTTTAGACTAAAAGGGTGATGAGATATGAGTCTAGGGAAGCTGAGGTTGAGGAAGTGAACGGACAATGGAAGGCATGGTTGCATGAAGATACACACATAATGATTCACTTAGATTACTCTCTAAATAATCAAACATTCAAATGTATCAGCATACCAGGTGATTAAAATAATACAAAAATATTTCTGTTTTTGAGGACAAAATTAGCTAAACTGTACTCAAAAATAGCACAATTCACTAAAGTCATTTTGACACCTCTAATGTGGAAATAAGAAAATAATTGGTTTCCACTTTTTGGCAATAATTCTTGTTAAATAAATGCCATATTTGAAAAGACCTTGTTACTTTACCAATACATTTTTAGCAGATAGGATAACATGGCTATGTTATTACAGGTGCTGGATATTTGAACTGTTTACTATTCCATACTTTTCTTTTTTTGGCTACTTTATCTTTGACTTTTTGGGGGAAGAAAAGTAGCAGTTTGTCAAAGTCCCCCTTGCAGAATTCTCCTGTTTTAGCTATTTGGCACACTTAAATGTTTCAGATCAACCAACGCATTTTAACATTAGATAAAGATAACCTGAAAAGATGTAAAATTCAGTTATTACAATATTTTCATTTGAAGAATAATAATTTTAAAAAAACGTTCTGAACCAACCATGCCCTTTGTCAAATTGGCCTAATGACAGTGTACTGCTAATGATAAATTAATTGGCCTAATGACAGTGTACTGCTAATGATAAATTAGTTTGTATCATTAGTACTTGGAGCCAGTTTCAATATATCAACCATAAACTTTGCAGAACACACTACTTTGAAATTTTTTTTACAAAAGTCCTTACACCTAAAAGTACCCCAACATTTTTACAAACAATTTTAAACAGAGTTAAGAATGTGAAATCAGATATGCTTAATGATACAGCAGCAATAGTTTCCAAATACACAACATGCATGGAAGAGCAGGGATATGCGGGCACCCTGATATCACATACACACTCAGGTTGCTTACAATACATTATCCAAGCCCAGTTCTCGGGTTGTTTTGCTTTACTATCTTGATGTGTCTGAGTTGACACATCAGCACTCCTGTTTATCAAAGCTTTTATCACCTCACCACTGCTGTGTCACCCCTCAGAGGAAGCAGGAGATGCTCTCTCTCTCTCTCTCTCTCTCACACACACACACACACACATGCATACACCCACACACACACACACGCCGGAACCTGTAGGGGCTGACTAAGGTTAAGAGGAGGGGGCTTTGTTGACCTACATCACTGATTTGAATGACTTTACCAGAGACAGGATCTACCCCAGACTATGCAGGTTACCCACCAGCATGTTTTGCTCATAACTGAATGGTTTCATCTGGAAAAGTCAAAAACATACTTAATTGCAGTGCCCTGCGAGTAAATTTAATGTAATTCCTACCGTGTGTACTACTTTTCCAGAAAAAAAAAATCTTATATCTTATTCTTAAAATTTAATAACACCTTCATATTCTATATTTCAACAGTAGTCCAGGTGTTTTTCAAGTTTATATTTTTTTCACCCTCAGGAGACATTGTCAGACATGTCCTTTCAGAGTATTCATCTGGAACTACCGAACCAAAAGGGGGGAGGATAACAACTCACTTGTACAATATGTGTTTTGAGTATTGCACTCAGCTTATGCTTATTTTCAACTGTTGTTTTATTTAAAGCAAAAAAATGTTACTGGTGCTCCAATCACAGTATAATTTAATGATTGATTTGTTTCCAAGATCAGATTGACACAAAAAAGATGAATCTATTTTCATTTCATTCCAGTAAACGGTGTTTGGTAAAGTGTACTTAACCAAAATGTGACATTTCTTTAGCTCTTGGTAGGTTAGTGCCTTGATGAAGTATTTTAATACAGCCTGGAGAAAAAAAAGTTAAATAAATATTAACAAAAATATATACCCATGTATGATTAAACTATTAATATTTTCTCAAGCTTTTCTAGTGTGCCTTATTGTCATTGATTTTGGTTTTATTTCTCATTTGGACCTGCTGACTTCATGAAATATGACAGATAATGACCCCTGCTCAAACCTATATTACCATTTGTCATTTATTAGAGTCACAGACCTACAGATCTTTAAAGTAAAGAACATTACTTGAAATCTTTAATTGTAAATGTATAAAAGATCTAGGGGAAGACAGCAAGTTTTACTCTCCGAGAAATTGAGTTCAAAATAACCAAAACTACAAATACAAATACAAAATTGCAAAGTACAATCGCAAAAAAAAAGAAAACAAAGCCTTTACAAAACCAAATGTAACATCTGGATTTTGTTCTACAAAGAAAAGCCGTTATCAAAGTGTCTTATAATGGAAATCTTTTTGGTCACCAGAGAACATAGCAACTGTTGATGGAATGTTAACAAAGTTGTACAAGTGAAAAGAAAGAAACACAAAACATTATCCAGTCAATTTGTTCATTTTTTTTCTCTCTCACTATTGAAACCACATAACAAACTAAATAGCCTTCCATCAACAGGTTTTGGTGGAGTTTCACGGTTCTGAATAATGTTGTTAGAAACTAATGTTTCAGGATGAGTCAACCATTGCGATAGAGTAGAAGGTGTGGTGGTTGCTAACCAGAAACACAACTTGGAAGAGGACAAAACTAATCCTGTCAACGGTCTCTCAATGGAAAGACAAAAATAACTGTCTTGGAAAAGATTTTTATCGAAGAGCTCTCATTTAAGTGGAAGATATTTAATCACAAATGTAATTTTTTAAATGCGAAAAAGCTATTTTAGCAAGCAATTTCCATCTTTCTTATGTTTCTTTTTGCTTTAAAAAAGTAACATCTGCCCATAAATCAAATAAATCTACTTAATCAGGTTTTAAATTGATCGAATGCCAACCGTGACTTAACTAGTGACTGCCCTACTGAATTCCAGTTTCATTAGACTACATGTGGAAGTATCCTTTGGTGCAATTGCTGTTTTGAATGTCGGCCATATGGCTCATTGTTCGGGGGTGCAATCAAATGAGTTGCTGTTGCCTATTTGCATGTCCAGTCAATGGAGAGTGGGCAGCTCCCTACCATGTGGAATCTAAGGCCACCTCCACACTAAGCCAGGTAATGCCTTAAACGTATAATTATTTAGTCTACACCCCCCTATCGTCCACACTAACCCGGTGTCGTTTAAGGTCTGTGGCCGGATAATTATTAGCCGGGTAAGAGAGCCGTGTAAATCTTAATTCAACGGCTAAGCGAGCCAGTGTGGAAAGCTTCCCCGGATAATGAAAGGAAGTGGCGTCAATGAATGCTGCGTCAATAACAATACGACACTACAGACAAAGACAGCGAAGAGTAATAAATCGATCTCGTCGTCTGTCCACACCAAAAACTCTCTCTTCTTCTGAGCAACAATTGTTCTCTTCGGTTAACGGGACAAGCAGATATGTACTGTGCTGTAGAGCTTCTTGTATACATTATGTAGGCGCTGGTGTCACGTAGATTATAAACGTCTTTTCGCGCATGTCCAGTATTTGCACAGGTCGGTATGGGATTGCGCAATCATGGGAACTTAAACGGACCTTAAACGGGGCGTAAATGCTCGTGTTGAGTGGATAACATTAGGCGTCTAACTCCCCGTATAACCTTATCGGCTTAGTGTGGACGTAGCCTAAGTCTTCTAGAAGAAAAAAAAAAACATGTCCGTACATGTTAATGACTAATGTTGCTGAAGTTGGAATTTGAAATTAATCTACTGATTTGGTACTAAAGTAAACCTGATCCTAGCTGTAAAATCTAAAGTTAATTGTTAAACACTGAACAGATACTCCTTAAAATAAAGTATTTCTTTTCAAGAAGTATAAAAAATAACTTTTTCAAGGATCCCTTGAAAAAGAGAACCATAGACGGCAAGACACAGTATACTGATTAAATGTGCACCAAGAAATTCCAGACAAAAACAGTTTGAATCTTTATTGTCTTGGTAAAAACAAAAAATAGCATATCTGCAGTTTTAATGTACACACCGTCCTATTGAAGTTACAATCCAATTTGAAAAACGCATATTTTAAAACAATATTTATTTTGGACTTGAGCTTTTAGTGTTTAACAGACAGTTAATTCAAGCTTACTAAACACTGGCCGATATTCAGGTAGTTGACACTATATTAGCTATGTCTACTTTTTATTCAAACTGAACAAACTGAACACACATGTCTTTTTTTTAGAATTTTTCTATGTCTTAAGATAAATCATTTTGCAAGAAATAAAAAAAAAATAGATTTTTTCCCCCGTTTAAGCTTATGCATACAAGTCTGAAATATTTCTTTAAGTCGAGAGTTTCATTGAATATATTGGCAGATCTCTCTTCTGGATCCTCTTTTTTTGTTTGAGTAGATTAACCCTTCTTTTCAAGCTAATAAGCCAGGTAGGGGCACCCAGTGATTAAACTTTAAATTTCATGGTCAGAGAAAGGAATTATTGGAGGGTAGGGATTTTACTGCGGTGAGGGAGAATAAATTAAGGGGAAGAAAATAATGACAAAGAGCAAAGGAAACGAGTGCGGAAAAGTCAAGACTATAAATCTTAACCATTTTACTTCCTCTCTATGACACTGCCTTCATCGCCGCTCTCAAGTAATACCCCACCTCCTCTTTCCTCCTGCTCTCCCTCCCTCTCTCTCAGCTGCTCTGCTTCCCCTCCCCTCCCATACTGTGGATGGTGTAGCTCTCTCGCAGTCTGGTGGAGCTGCACATAAGGATTAGAGGGTTGTTGTGAGTGTCTGCTCAAAGAGTGGGTGCCAGTGGAGAGAACAGATTTAAAAAAAAATCTACAGCAAGAGGATAGCCTTGTTATATTGGATAAGTGCTCTGCTTTTCTTTTACCCTGCCTCTACATCTTGTCACAGTCAAGCTGAAGTGTCTTCACCTGGGGAAGGACAGATAAGTCAGTCAACTATACAGCCTGGATTTTCACACGGGGAGCCATGTGAGCTGTACTCCCTTCTGCCGACTTCACGCAACAGAACTGCCCCAACAGTGTGCACTCCAAATCCAGGAGGACAACAAGGATTCACCCTCCTCTCACTGGAACCTCTACTTTTAGTGCTTTCATACCTCAGCGGAGGACACCTTTCTTGGGGTCGGGCTCTGAGTGGCCCCCCTGGTCTGGAGGCCAGACAGCAGCACTCCAGCACCATGGATTACCTGCTTGGGACTGTAGTGCTGCTGTGCTTTGCGGTGCAGCCGGGAAGAGGAGTTGATCCCAAGCACAACGTTCCCAGACTAAAGCTGTCATTCAAGGGTAAGCCTGTTCCTTGTGTTTTCTGACTCCAGGTTATATGGGATTGCTTGTGTGTTTGCTTTTAAACCAGACTTGTTTTTCTTGCCCATGGGTGCTCTTTTGTGCTGTTCTTTTCATCTATTCTTTGGTACGCTGAATATTCCTTTTCTTCCTTTATCAGAGTAAGCCTATTTCTGCTTCTGTGTTTGTCTCTTGGTCACCACACAAGACGTACCTCTCTTCGAAACCTTCTGTATTCTTTACTCCAATTTCCTTGCTGCTTCCCTCTCACTCACTCTGACTGTTTTAAGAATTCACCATTCGTCTTACAAATGGGAGATTGCTTCCATATGCTCTCCAGCCTGAAGTTAAATGAATATATTGGCCTTGTATCGTTTTCACTCTAATGTTGTCTTATCCTACTTGTACTGCACAGACCTGTTAAGTGCAATGAACAGGCAGCAAAGCCTCAGTTCTAGTGGCTTCTGTCCCAAAATCCCCCAAAAAGAGGTAGTTGGGGTCTTGCCGGACATGAGACAGAGCCCCTCATTGAGGCTTCTCCTAAACAATATCTTGAATTCAACAGCTGAAGACTTTAAATGCAATTAAATGTAACTTTTGTGCAATAAGTCACCAATTTGCAAATTTTGGGCAGACTAAGAAACCGTATCATGCACGTGGACATTTTTGACGTATCTAGCAAACATGTTATTCTCTCTGCTTCTGTGTTATTTTGAGGGGAGACTGCGGAGCGCCGGTTCCTCCTCTCCTCCTCCTCCCTCTTTTCCCCATCTCGTCTCCTCTCTCACACCCTACACTAAATCAGGCTCTGTGTAATAGCATACTTTTAAACTTGGACAGAAATAACACGCAACATTTTTGCCATTTTGGGGGGAAATTTTAGGAAAGTACATTGCTTGAAGTGTGATCTTGTGACTCTTTGCTACACCCTCTGAAAATGTATGAACAAGCTGATTTGCAGCTGAAGCATGAGTATATGGTTAAAACTCTGCTCATGCATTTGATTATTACCAAAATTGTTGTGTTTTTAACAGTTTTAATTATTTTTTGTATTTTAAGGGAGACTCAGAAGTTTGCCCTGAGTATGGGATTAATATAATGTCTGTCACCAATTCATTTCTATGTTTAGATGAGACATTTAGCGCAACTTATGTTTAGAGGGCTGCTATATGACATGCTTTATTCAGTTTGAGGGCAAGTTGTAATTTTGAGGGCAGTATAGTTCCCTTTATCACCCTTTCAGTATCCAAATGAATATGACTGCACATGCCCTTTGGTTGAAATAAAAATGTACTGACTTCAGAATTTTTCTGTTTAGTTTCCGTCACCAGTCGTTATTCAGTGTTTTAAAATGTGATGACATGAGAAGACCGACTGTTGGACTCACCTGCTTCATGTCAAACATCCCCTGGGCTCTATTACATCAACTCACACAAAGCTAAGCCTTTAAGGATGATGGAAAAATGTCAACCCTTCTTCCTGCAGGCATCCTTTTAAAGAATGTAAATCTAGTCTTTTTTAAACTCTCCATGTCGTTCAGTCTGACAAGTGAACATGTTGCAGACAAAAGTGCGAGACAAGAGGCACGTCGCTTAGGATCAAAGTGTGGATTGACAGACTGTATGAGTGATGGAAGTGCATTGTCAAATTGAGAAAGCACGTCTACTTCTTGTCTTGTCACATATACTGTAATAAAAAATAAAAAAAATTTGCTTTAAAAGTCATGTTGTTTGCGCTAATGTTCTTGTTAGATCTTGGTGTGAGCACTCAACACCCTCTCTTGTGATTTCCTCCCCCTGGACTGGAAGAAGTGTCTCGGCTTGTGTGCAAAAAAAAATGTGTCAGGTCTTGCATGTCCTCATATATTCAGACACCTGGTTTTTGTGTTTATGCGCAAGTTCACGAATTGGGATCTTTTATCGAGCCGTCAAATTCTCTGTTGAACGCGTGATTATAGGCAGCTGCTGGCTCACAAGAGTGTATCGTGTGCCACCTTCTTTGTGTTCGCCG
Organism: Apricaphanius iberus; assembly: GCA_028564705.1. Taxonomy (NCBI): domain Eukaryota; kingdom Metazoa; phylum Chordata; class Actinopteri; order Cyprinodontiformes; family Aphaniidae; genus Apricaphanius; species Apricaphanius iberus. Next base: position 926,575 of record JAPXFQ010001903.1, on the reverse strand, counting down.
CTCAAAGGCTCGTGTGTTTCGTCTCCACAGGTGTTTGATAGCTCTCTGGATGTCCGTCAGAAAACAGTTGTCTGTTAACACCAATAATGTGTAAGATGGTTGAAGGGATAAGAATTCCGTTTTATTGGAAGACAATCTATCGGACGTACAGGAGATGACATGAAAGGAAGGGAGACTGGTTGTTAAGTGAAGTGTCAGTCATCGTCTCTACCCTGCATGTAGCTGGAATAGTAATTAAGTCAAATAAACAAGAGGGAAGAATTATCATGGTAAGGACAGTCAAACAAGCAAATCTCCAGAGCAGGATGATCACATTCTGACTCCCAGGATAGTCTCAAGAGCGATGTAGGTCTATGATTTGGGGTACTCAGATGAACACAGAGCATGTGAGCAGAGTCCCATGAAATCATCCTCAAATGAGAGCTGATGACAGGCCCTCAAGGGAGTGATAGTGGCATACAAGTGAAAAATTCTCATCATCTGGAAAGGACAGGCAGACGACTGCAGAGTGAGCAGTTTGCAGCTAAGAACGTCTGAGAAATGGAGACAGGTAGATAAAATGACCTCTCTTGGGACGTTCTGGCAGAGCAAGTGGAGAGTAAATGATTTCCCAGTGGGGTCAGTTAGATATTCAGTGAAAAGGTTGCAGTTTCATGAGGGACACTATGATGATCACTGCAGTTAATGATTTTCTCTTCTCCTTCAGACCTTGGTATTCTTACTTTAAAATAATATAATAGGCACGGCATGGGAGTGAAAGTAAAGTCTCGGAAAACTAGTTATTTTGTCATCACATTTCAACTTATTTGGAATGCTGATTAAACTTACAACACTTTTTAGTGAAAAGACAGAGAAAACTTTACTAGAGGGTACTGCTATTCTCCATCAGCAATATGAATTACAGGAAACAGCAATAGACCTTCAGGAATTAATCATCCAATCAGTTTCCTGAGTGCAATTGGTGTTGTTCAGTTTTGCACACCATAGGCAGACATCAGGAGTAACACTGACCCCTAAAGGTCAGCAGAGGCACGAACAATGCAGACATTTAAACAGTGAAGCTAGACATGGGATAAACTTGAAAACTTTGACACTTTTTAATAATGCAAAATGAAGCCTTCACAAAAGAAAAACCTTGGAAGTTAGCGTTAAGTGACCTTAAAACATGTCTTCTATGCTATTTTCCCCATCAATTAAAGCAAGGGTAAGAAAGACGTAACAAAAAGCCAACTGCAATTGGTTTGCAACTATTCAAAATACACTTTGTGTGGAACTACACTCAGATATGTGTGGTCTGAGCCCATAATAAGCCTGTATGTGTTTAGGAGTGACTGCTTTTCTGTAAAATAAGTGCAGTTTGTATGTTTGTGGGTGTTTGCATGTGTGTTGGTTTATCTGTTCTTGAATTTTTTTTTTTGTCTTTGATGTGTGAATTACTATGCAAGTATCACATTTGGAGAGTCTCTCGTCTGTATCTGTCCGTTCTGCTGGCTGCGGCTGACAGAGCGGATGTAGATAATTACAAGGTGTACTCCCAATCCGCCAACCTTGGAGATGCCTTCCTCCATCTCCCTCCGTTTCTCTCTTTCTCATAGTTCTTTTCTTCCCTCTCCTGTGGCTAAGTCGTCTCTCAAGGAACCACAACACCACAAACCCATAAGTGCAATCCTTAAGAAGGCTGTGTGTGGGGGTATTTTTTTAAACTTCTCTTCTTTTTCTGTCTCTTTGATTGCAGGTCAGTTAATTCATATCTTTTTGCTTGTCTTTTCAGCTGTATTTGCACAGATACCTACACACATTCACACACACATTTGCTAAGCTTTATTCTTGGCTCCCATGCAGCCACATTTCAATAGTTAAACCAATGTTTTCCAGTAGCCTCCATTTCAATATGCCCCCATGTTAAAGTTGAATGTAATTCATATCAATGCACTTACTCACAAACCTGACCACATAGTGTGTTACTTTACCACCATTCTTATCCACAAGTTGAAAGATGGCATGATACATTTGTGAGCGTATGCATTTGCACTCACTCTTGTTGCCCCACAAATAATTGTGCAATGACACAGCCCAGCTTGCAAAACCAAAAGCCATTCATCCAGCCATCCAAAAAATTCATTTTTAAAAAGCAGTCGAAGACATTTCTTTTTAGACATGCTTTTAGTTGATTGGTCTTTGTAAGTATGTTATTGTTTTTACTTGTTTTTATTCTTGTAAAGCACGTTATGATTTTATCTGTGAAAGTACTATATAAATAAATCTTCTTCTTCTTCTTCTTCTTCTTCTTTTTTTTACTTTCTTTCATTGCAATAGCAAATTATGCACATTGCTACTTGTTTGATTTGGGAGGCTTAAGACATTTATTTTGTTTCTGTGGTAGGCATGGTTACTGGTGTCAAAGTTTACCAAGGTTTCAAAATGTATGGCTTAAAAAGTGGAAAAAAATGTTACTTTATACAATTTTGTTGGGTTATACTTCTTTCTGTGAATAAATGTTACATTGACTGGAGTATTCTCTGGGTGTTTGGAGCATAAAATATTGAATCAATGTTCCTACCCCTCCAGTTTCGGTGCACCACCAGTTAGCTGACTGAAAAAAGACGAATATACTTTTCCACTGTTTACAAAAAAGAAAAATTTAACTTTTTGGAAATATTTCCTCAAAAAAAAAACAATGAAATGAAACATAAAGCAGCCCTTAAATAATATGCTTGTCAAGTTTTAACCAGCAGCTCTTTGGTGCAACTGCCTGCAGGATGGCAACTGAAGCAGATAGCCCAACTAATATTAGCTTGTTATAGTTGTCGATTATAGTAAGATATAATATTTTGTGCAATGAGGCCTTGAATAAGCTCCTCTATTATACTTTTTAACAGATTTTTTTTCTGTTTTTTGAAAAAAAAAGATCTTTGTGGACTTTGAATCAAAAATACAGTAAGTAAGTAAACACACCTTTTAGCACATAACAATAACATTGACATTAACTTAACCTCATTTAAATTGAAAAGACAGAAATCCCAAGAATTAAAGTAGTGCTAGGCAACAGAATTTCTCAAAAAAGCGGCAGTTCATGTTGCGTTGACAAGGTTTACCCTTTTCTCACAGTCATTCACTGTTTTTGCTCTCAGATGAAGATTGATAAAAAAAAAGTCAGAACAAATTAAAATAGATGTTGGAAGAAACAGCGAAAATAACCTCATTATTGGTATGATTTTTAGCAAAACAAAACAAAAACTAAGAGTGAGGATGTGCAAAAGTGTCATTTCTTTTTAAAATTCCAGATATGCAGTCCACACATATACACCAGAATAGTTAAAGACTTCCACTTACTTTTTTCGACTAACTTTGAGTGGGAATGGTGGTGTAAATAGAGAAATTTTTTTGATACGAATATGGTTAGGTATGGATAGGAATTATGATCACCTGAAAATAATGTTAAAAATAGCTAGTGTTTATTCAGTGTATTTGCCTAAGTCTATGTATCAACAATTGGCAATTGTTTTGTGTGACGTTAAATATTATAACTATATTAATCTGTTAGATTATTTTACCAATAATACCAATAAATATACATTAATACATAATGTTTTAAATTTGTATAGTGCTATGCAGTTTTGTTCTAAACATTTGTTTCGATTTTGTGAAGCTACAATATTTCTGAACAGACTTACTCTATTGTGATAATCTCATAGTGGTCCATTCCTCAATTATTGTTATTTTCCTAGACTGTGTCTCTTGAAATGCAGCACGTCTCCCTTTAAGGAAAATGGACCCATACACAGCACTATTAAAAAAAAAAAATATATATATATATATATATATATATATATATATATATATATATATATATATATATATAATAAACAAAAGAACTTATCCAAGCTCAAAAAAGTGAAAACAGGAGGCAGCATCAGCACTGCTCATGTTTATTTAGAAAACGTCTCCGTATGTTGTATATGTACAATGGACTTTTTAGTCTATGTGTACTTAAGTCATGCACAGACATGCGCACCAGAAAAAATATTCCATGTCTTTGCATCTGTGTTTGGGATGCAGGCTTGAGTTACAGCCTTGTGCAGATTGCAGTAATGTGGGTATGAATGGGTCCCACCACCTGCTAAGTCTTGTCAGTCAGATGGAGAAAGGGTTCACCATTCAATCTGAGCAGAGTCCTATTACAAATAAGAGGGACATCTTTGCAGAAAGACACAGAATGAGTGACAAACGAAACGGATTAGCGGGCAAACAAACACGGTAAACATGGAAAAAAAGCGAAATGTAAGGGATTTGTTTTTTGTAATAGGTTAACGTTAGGGATGTTCAGTGATTTATAAGCAAAGAAAAGATTTTTACTGAAATTAGAAATAACCAATTGTTTTTACAATTTGCTGTGTATTTGTTTTTTTCTTTTCTTTTACCATTTTTCTAAAAAAGAAAACCAAAAGACAAAAAATTAACTTATCGCAATTTAGACATTTTACTTCAGCATATTTTTTCTGTGCACATGCATTAATAAAATGCATTTAATAGTCACACATTATTCTCAGATACTGTAGAGAGCTAGGATCGACGATTTTGTCCTCAGATTTATGACTGGATCGGTCTTTCGCTTCAGTGTGTTCGATGTCACACTTTGCAGGAGTTACATTCAGATCTCTAGCCTCGCCTCATTAATTTGTAATAAAATGGCAGAGCTGACATTCAGCTACACCGTGCAGCTGACAGGCTGCACTAACAGGCTAAGGCTCCAGACACGACCATGATAACCACAGCCTAGTTCCTCCTAAAGTCAATCCATCAAACTGCCTGGTGATAACACGATTTTCTCCTTTCCTGCAGAAGGGAAATTGTGATAGACACAACCCAATTTTAACAGTTTATTCTGTTCCATCAGGCTCACATTGGTGGTTTTATTTACATACCAAAGAGAACGTGCATGTGAGTGTTTTCCCGGACAGCCTGGTTATCCTGTGAGCACTTTAGCGGTGTGTGTGAGTAGGAACCCTACAGCTGGCTGAGCCAGGCCCCAAGCAGTCTGTGGTCAAAGCGCTGGTCTCTGCGGTGAAGCCGGCCAATGACTACAGGAGATACACGCTAATGAAATGGTTCCACATTTTACTGCTTTTGTTGTGTGAGAGTGCCTTTCATGTGTACTCATGTTTCAGGCTTAGCTTGCTGTCATTATCCCTGATTTTAAGTTTCTGTAGCCTTTATCTTTCATTCTGCTTCACTTTTATTGCTTTACTTATCCCATCAAATCCTCTAGTGAAATATGAAATCTCTTTCTTTTCCTCAGAGGAAAGCAGGAATTTTCTGTGATCACAAAAATATGTCCAGAATTTAAAACGAGTAAAATTAAGTGTGAAGTTCAACATCTTTAGACAATCCAAATCAATGTAAAAGTAATAACTATTTGTATCACAATTATCATTTCCCTTTTTTATTACCGATTACATGTTACAAATGTTTAAAAAAGTTTTACTACAATTTGTGTTGTAGAATAATACCTGCAGGTATTATTCTGTTTTCCTGAAGCACAAGTGTTGCTTTCTACATTATTATTGTAATTAAAAGTTTTAGTAAATTTTTTATCACTAAAATCAATCACATATTGACTTATAAATACAAAAAATGTGTTCTGTATTATATTACTTGTTATTCACTTTTATTTTAGTGTCTCAGAATGCAATCCATTGTCCAAAAATTATCTGCATAAATCAGATTAAAATTGAACAAATTTTAAATGTATTTAAAACTGTTTAAATTCTGCCTGCCAGACCTATATCATAGAGCACTCAGCATTGCTGAAGTTTCAATTATTTTTACAAGCAAGGATAATGTCCTGAAAAAATAGTCTTTTGTAGGGATGTTAAGATGTAAATATTTGTTAAAAAATAATATATAATTATTATGGTTGTCAATATTATCACAGTTTTGTCAAAATTGTAAAAGAAAATGCATGCAATAAAAATATTTCCATGCTGAAATTAAAGCGATTAAGTGCGGTTGGATGATTATCATTATTTAATACGGGTGTTGGTAATATGTATTATAAATATTAACATATTTTCATTTATTAAAAGTATTAATTGACTAATTGTGTTTATCCAGTCCAAACACATAATGCTTCCAACATTCAGACATTTGTGTTCTGACTAGAAAATAGGATATTTGTCTTTGTCTTGTTTAATTAAGTTTTAAACTGTATTTTTCAAAAAATGTCTTCATCTCATATACACTTTAGACTCTTATTGTAAAGAAGTTATCTGTCTTATTTTGCTGTATTGACGCCTTAAACAATGTAGTCACAGATTAACATCCTTCCTAAAAGATAACTTACTTAGCAGTGGTTACAAGGCTTGTGGAGACAGAAGTCTGCTCATGTAGTTTCCTTCATTGCGCAGTTATAGTCAAGAACCCAGCTACACTTGTTGAAAAGCGTTACTTTCAAAGCCTTCTGCTTACATCAGTAATGCTATATTTCACGGATAGTCAAAAGATAGCCAATATGCCATCTTTTTTTTCTTTTCTTTTTTTACAATAGTACTGACTGAGTACTTCAAAAGTATGTCACTCATTAAAAGCAGTCACCACCTTTCCCCTCTATATAAAACCTGGGACCAAGATGCTAGATTTTACACATGAAGGAAATCAAGGAAAATAAGACTACTGCTGGTGCAAAACGTAGAACAGCAATGCATAGAATGTGCCTCATAAATGTCATCAATAAACCTGAGTTACAAGCTCATATCTTTATCGCTCACCCCAACTCATTTAGATACAGTGCTGTTTTGGTTTGTGGACCTGTTTGCTCATGAACATAAACCAGGGGATTATAGGTTTGTTTTAGATGCTAAAATTTGTGTGTAGAGTCCGATTATCAGATTTTTACTCCGAATTTAAGTTGTAGCACAAATTAATTCATCACTCTTGAATCTGGAAATTCACGGTAGAGCTGCTCTTTACCACAGAGTTCATGGTGAAATGCATGCTGAAAGGAATGTGTTTCTTGTCGTAGTCTGTCACTCAAAATACACCTGAATGAGCTCTCTAGTGGTTTGGGTTGTGTTATTATACAGATGGTCACCATGGAAACCAACCCACACCTGCTACTGTGTTTAAAAAAGACAAAAGCAAAGAGGTGAAGTTTTTCTGCCAAGTGTGGGTATCCTTGAGCTTAAGATAATACTTAACACTTTCTTCTGCAAAGCCTTTAGCAAATGTCCATGGGGTGGTTGTCTGTTTTTTTTTCCTATTTTTTTTTTTTTTTTTTTGCATGTGTGTTTTGTTTTTATTTCCTACAGCCTACATGTGTTTTGTGGCTGCCATGGGAGCAGCAAATTGCTATATATATGTATATATATATATATATATAAACACAAATAAACTGCTATTTTTGGGTACTAAATTCTATGTTGTTTAATCATATCAGTGTACTTGCAGGTTTGTGAAAAGAAAAAAAAAATCTTGAAAATTCCCCTCCTTTTTTGAGCATTCACTGTACAATTGAAAGATGAAACAACTCCTGAAAAGAGCTCCGCTGTTTTAATAGAATATTATCTATTTTCTGGATCTCCGTCAAGTGTTTTCCGCTGAGAGGTTTTTGTATTTTCCCGTCACTCAGACACACATTTGTGCAGCCGCAAGCACCGACATCCAGATAAACATAATTTAATGCCCTGTCGCCTTTCTTTCATGGAGTTTCATTATTCTGCCGTTGCGTGGCATGTAGGCGTCTAAAAAAACGCCTGCCTGCATGCTGAATGGGGGAGTGAAGGGTACTCCATAGACAACTGCACTTGAATTTTGAATGTAGCTTTTTTTCATTTGCTTTGTGGTACATGATGCACAGTATTTTCTGTATTGAAATATGATAGAGAGACAAATGCTAATTTATGTCAATGTCTAGCCTGTACTTGTCTATATTTTTTGTTTGTGTATGAATTCGATTTGAATTTAAAGTGCTCTGGGCATTTCTAGTGAAAATCCTTTAAATTGACAATCATTTTATGTCTTTTTTAGATATATCAAGATGTTTTTAGGTTTTTTTAAGAAGGAAAAGGCAGACAATGCTCTAAAGCCACTAAAAATATGGATATTTTTTAGAAAGCTTTTCAACTAAGCCGTTCAATTTTATTGAGAAAGAAGAAAAAACATTCCCCTCTAAATAACAGAGTTGTTTGAGTGAGTAAAGACAAAGGTCAGAAGCATGTATACCTGTTCACTTGACAGGAAAGTTTTAAAGTTTTCATGTCAAGGATAAATATTGTTGTCTGCACAGGTCCATGGGATTCTACTCATTCATGGAATACAGTTGAGTGCAATTTGCTTCACAAAGCTCTTTATGAGGAAATTTGTCAGTGTCCGCACAATTATTTATTGGGACATGAACACGGAAATATATTTTCTCCTTTTATTTTAAAAATCTGTTGACAAACCAATGCATCATCTTTATTATACCACTTATAAAATTAGGTGGTCCAATAAATTAAAAAAAATTGGATAAACACATTTTCTGTAGTGTTGCAGAAGTTATCTGTTGTAAAGAGTTACTCATTTTGCACTAGCCTGCTGTATTTTTCACGGATACCTAAAGCTGAGTTCTTGCAGTATGTTAATTTTGATGAGACAGTTTTACAATGTAGTTAAGATGGACTCCAGATTTTTTCGCAATTACTATAAAAACAAGACACCTGTGTTTCTGTCGGGAGATTGAAATGGCATTAGTATTTATGGACATGGGGAATTCATCTAATTTGTGAGTGGAATCCACTTGTGTGTTATTTGTAGGAATATAACAGATTTCTGAAGGACTCAAAGCTTTAAAATGTCAAGTTTGTGTACAAAAGACAGGGAAGCTGCCTAGAATTGATCATGGCAATCCTGAAAGAAAATCTGCTGGATCTTGCAAAACTCTTCCCCTTCAAGCAGAGCAAATATACTAATCATATAATCATGGCTGAAATAGAATTTTTCAGATCAGAGCTTATTTATGTGTTAGAATGACCCAGTCAAAGTTCAAAGGAAAACTCATGGAGAAGTTGTACCAAGTCTTCAAGATTACTGTCCACAGATGACCTCCATCCAATCTGACTGAACTTTAGCTCTTGTGCAAAAAACTATTTTCGAAATTTTCTATATACCCAAAGATGGAAGAGAATATGGCTGAATACAAATGCAATACAAGACAAAACATGAAGTACAAGGGGTTATGAGTTTTGCAAGGCTCCAAAGATGTGATTTGTATGTAGGTATTTATGAACAAGTTTCCATAATTCCTTACATATTAAGCTAATTTACAGACTTAAATAAATCCCTGATTTTAAGGAATTCAGGATGCAGGTGTGGCTATATATTTCCATCTGTTCACGAGTAATTACAAAAGTATGTGTTAGTGCATCCGCCTAGTGATCGTCACTTTGACAACTGTAGCTTCAGGTTGCACATGTAAATGGCAGAATGTGTTATTGAAAACGGGCAAATGGAGGATTCGTGTAATAGAGGAGAGGGTAAAACTATTATTGAATAGAGAAAGAATGTATCTGCCTAAATTTTGTTGAGTGAATGTGTACAGAGAACTATTTGAGTGTCAATATATCTGTGCATTAAGTTGGTTGTGTGAGTCTGCTGTGTGTAGCAAGGGTGCACATTTATTGGAGTGCTTGTGTATGTTTTTGGGTCACACTATAGGGACTGCGTTCTAATTAAAAAGTTGAACTAGATTTAGCTACGTAGGCAAAAATTCTGATCAGATTGGAATATAGGTTGATTGAATGGAAATATCTGCTTTTGGGGAGAATAGTGATAAATGTATTAAAGTCATCGTGTAGGTCTAAAGGTGGGGTTTGCATTTTAAAAATAACACTGTGCCTTTATGATAAATATCATTTTCTTTTGCGTGCCAGTGTTTATGTTCTCTGTGAATATGCATGTCCTAAGCTCAGTTGCTATATTTTGTATGAGCTCTGCTGTTCTCTGTCTCCTGTGTTCCCATTTTCAAACGAGCGTGTCTGTGTTTAGGTTGGAGGTCCTTGGGTGCTTACGCCCCAGTTCCCTCACAATCTTTCCAAACCACAGTAGATCTCAGCCCAGATAAAGCCCCTTTCTGTGTTTTCATGTGCACTGGCCACCTTGTTTTTGTCAAAGATCACCACATGTCGAGAGACATGTCTGGGTTTTTTTTCTGTTTTTTTCCCTAACTTGGCTCATTTAGAGGAAACCGTTCGTGACAGAGTTCATGTTGTATTAGCTCCTGGATTCAGCTTGTTTCCCCATCAAACGGGTCATCACATACAGACTTTGCATTTTTTTTCTACTTCCCCTTGATTTACTTGAAGCCTCAATTGTTAAAGCTGCAGTCTGGAAAATATATGCATGTATCAATGTTAAATAAATACTAAAAATGATAGTGGGATTCAATACTATGATAATGGGCTAGTGCTCCACAACATCTGTTATTCTTCCAATGTCCCGCCTTCCTGCCAAAGAACCCTATGAAATTCACACTGACCGTCAATTTTTTTGTAGACAGTAAAATTTGAGTTTCCGCCTTGTTAGCTGTCAATCTACTTACACACACGTCACGAAAACCTATGAAGATGGGGGGGGAGGATTCACATGCACAGGCGGCTCCTGTTTACAGTCGCCATATTGGAAAAGAGCGTTAGTCATGGAAAACTTGCTCGCCTCTGAAATGTCCATAACAAAATACTATCCATCGGTGCTTGATAGCACTTGCTGCTTTCCTCTTTGACCCACAGCGAAAACACAGGTAATGCACATGGACAGCTGTTAAGCTAGGGCTAGAGGGAGTATGTGTGTGTGTGTGTGTGGGGGGGGGGGGGGGGGGGTTTGGGGGGTTCGGAGGGGCCTTACTACGTTGAACTCAAAAAAATCTATCTCCCTCAGATACTCTGGACAGCATCTTTAAGTATTCACATTTCTCCTGTTAGATTCCTAATTGTTTGTGTATGTTGGCTTTTTTTTTTTTTTTACCAAGTTCGTTCCACTTTTTTAATTGCTGAAACATAAAAAAAGTTCTTATCGCCATGTCGATTGGAATTTCCATTTTTCCATTTTTCTTATTTCCTTCTTAGACCCATTTCCTGACCCAGCAGCATCATGTTTTATTTGTAATGATTTCCATTAGCGATGGACTGATCAGAAACTTGTGGGAATCTGCGATCTCTGGAATTTGTTAAACCTGCCTAAACAAGTTTTGACTGTCTCTAAAAACCATAATGGTAGCAGATATGGCAACATCATTTGTTTTGTAGCCTATCTGCAGTTTTATTTCCATTTTATATTACCTAATTATTTTATTAACTCTAGTAGCACTCCTACAACACCACTATGTAGACACTTCCCTTAACCTTAAGATTTCTAAAAGGAAGTCAATATGTCAATTTCCCATATGTTCAGTGGCAGGTAGAGGTTTATGGGTCAAAATCCAAATTCCAGGTATCTGATTTAAATTCATCATAGGGCATTATAAAGACACAAAGAACAGACAACCATGCACTCACACAGACAGATAAGGATTACCTAGAGAATGCAATTGATCCAGCACAATGGGCTGGTCCTTGAGATCTACTGTCCTGCAGATTTTAGATCCATCCCTGTACCACCACATTAGAATCAAATGAACAGCTCGTTTCCAGATCTTTGCCAAACTTGATGGTGGGGTGAAGAGGTAATTCAGTCATTTGATTAATCTGTGGTGGAACAGGGATGGATCTAAAACCTACATAACAACAGATTTCAAGGAGCAGGACTGTAGATTATTGATCTAAATGTTAAATGAATACCCGGAGAGAACCGACACATGTACAGGTAGAACATGTAAACTCCATGATAAAAGACCCACACCGGGTTTTGAACCACAATCTTCTTGCTGCAAGGCGATACCACTTTAAACTGCATTACATTGCAGCTGTCTGATTATCATCAGTCATTTTCTCTACATACATCTAGCTTCTGGTTGGTTGCTAAAAAGCAGATTTGAACCCAAGTCCTTAAATCTGTGCATATTTCCAAGTAATCCCAGTCTGGCAATAAAAAGTAGAATTTAAGTGGTAACAGTTATGGCAGCTATGTCTTTGTGAATGCCAGGATATTGAGGTGTAGTAATGGTCTCTTCACACTGAAGCCCACACACATGCCCTCCTCTGGCCCTCTGCAAATGTTCACACAAACTCTTGACCACAGACGACCATTCATACCCACGCCCACTCTGTTTCCTTCAGCCTCAAACCCAAATCCAGCTGACGTGGATGTGCTGCACCCTCTTTATTAGGTGACAACCACTCCCCTGTCACAGCCCGTGCCACCACGCTTTTACTCTTACAAAGCGAATAGCCGACACACCCAATCCTTCATCCTTCTCCCTTTCCTTGAGTTCCTTCTTTTATGTGGACACAGATGTCATAGATCTTACACTCTGTGAGTGGCTGCAGATGGTCCCTATAATGCCCCTTCAATTCGTGTTTTGTATGGACAGATTACTGGACTGTTATGTTATTTATATGTGTGTTTTTGCTTGTTTTGATGTGAAGTATCAGTTATGCTTGTTGTAGGGTCTTTTCTACATGTTGTATATTTAGTAAAATGCTATTATGTTTTTACTAAATGTAGTTTCATGAAAACTGACATTTTCCCCCGGATTATTGTGGGGGGAAAAATATGAATATCGAGTAGATACAGAATTATGGTTAACTTGTGTTGTCCATTATGGAAACATATACTGAATATCAAAGTATTTATTTTTATTTCTGTTTTTCAGGCACAGTATGGTTCTTGACTTGGCTGCTAAAAAAAGAAAAAACTGTTGAAGCTAGAATTTCTTTTAAATAATGTTTAGCTTTATAACAGCTTGCGAACCAAGAGTTTAATTGCACTTATCACAGATAGCATTATATTTTGAATAACTTTTGTGGTGTACACAATTTTAGAATGTAAGAAAGGTTTCCCTCAAACAATCATACTGAGACATTTTTAACTTCTGAGTTTGTTGTTTTGTCATTAAAACTAAAGCAAAGTTCTTGTCCATTGGCTGTGTATGATTCATTCTAAAGTTGAACATTTCTAGAGGAAAACATACCCTAAAGTTCACTGTAGTTGGAATTCCAAGCAGAAAAGTCTCATTTGTGTTGAAGAGTTTGCATTTGAAAATCTCTGAAGATTATCAACAGCAGCCTACCTCCCGATGTCTGTTCCATTCAATTTTTTTCTTTCATCCATCGTCTACACCCACTTATCTTTCCAGGGTCGGTAGGTTGTCACGCTGTCTTCTATAGTCTTCCCAACCAAAAACCAAATATTTTTTTATGTATCAATGCATGACATTAGCTTCTAGATGTAAATATACTGTATTTAGAAAGTTTTATAGATGTTTCTGGTAGTTTAGTGAGCTCACATTTATCATATTAGCAGTACAGCATGTGTATCAATAATACTGCCACCCATTGTCCTGCTAGATATTTGATCTGGCATCGCTACATAAGAAACTTTTCCGGTCCTACTAGTCAAAACCAGAAAATTTTAATTAAAGAACACCTCTTTGTACCTTCTCTATTTTTAGACCATTCAAGCTTTTTTTTTTGCCTCAAAACAACATTCTGTCATCATGTTTTTCTGAATAATGCTGCAAAGTTATGTGTTGTGTTCTCTAAGTAAGAACTTCCACAATGTGGTGTGGTGGCTTTATCATGATGAGGTAGTGCTTAGTATGGTGTTTTTTTTATTGATAGGAAAAACTAATTTTGATATTGTGCCACAAAGTGTTGTCTATTTAATAATATTCAATAAATAACACAGAAGCAACAACAAAAAAAGATTGGTTGAAAAATCTTTATGACTTCCATGAGGTCTAAATTATTTTTTACATCAGTTTTTATTTTTAACATTATTTTGAGTCATGCCCAAACACCTGCTAAGCAAGAATCGAGAATATTCTGTAAGTGTTCTTTAGTGAAAAATCAAATCAAAATCATTTTTTTTCATTTACAAAAAAAAGTAAACCCAAAAAGTTATAGCAGGTCATCTTTCACAGAGTTATGTTTATAAAATTTAGGAGTGCTTGACAAGAAACCTTTCTCGTATTTCCATAAGATTTTGTTTCAACTGTTTTTTTTTTCTGTGTGTGAAAACAAGTAGTCTCTGTTGCTTGTGTTGTAGTGCAGCTCTAAACCCTGCACAGGTGATGAAACCCAGCTTTTATGTTTAAACTTTAACTGATGGATGAAGTACCAGCTGGACTTTAATCCACATGTGAATTGCTCTCGCTTTCCTTTTAGCCCTGACACAAAGACATTTTATACCTCAACCGAGTCTGTACATCTAAATGTAACATTGTGCAGACGTACATTTTCAGTCATAAACTTCTTAATGGTAATTTATGTAATAACCTATTTGCAGATACATGAAGCCACCCACACATAATTCCTTACATGAAGTGTTTCCACTGTTTCTGACTCCATTATGAATTATTCAACCAATCACATGGCTGAGCAGTCAGAGCTTGGTTCCTGATTGTGACATGCTGTGAGCTCTTAAAACTGCTAATGCTGGACTTGAATGACATGTTTGGGTTTGTGAGTGCGTGCAAATATTTATGTGAACATTAATGAAACATGTAATATCCTTAATTATGATTTTTGGGGAGCAAGGCATTATGTCTAGTTGCTGAGAGAGCAGAATGTTGGCGTGCTGCAACATATTTACTGGTGCTAACTGATTTGTTTTTTATACAAGTTTGTACTTCAAATGTAACTTTGCAATTTTGTGATTATTTGTTTACCCTTCCTTTTTTTCAGAAATGTTAGAATCCAGTAACCTCGTCACCTTTAATGGCCTGGCAAATAGTTCGAGCTATGACACTTTCTTATTGGATGAGGAGCGAGGGAGATTGCTGGTCGGGGCCGAGGACTATATCTTCTCATTTGACCTTGTCAACATAAACAGAGATGTCAAACAGGTAGAACTTTTTTTGTCTGAAGTTTGGTTATATTTGTGCGTAAGAGTGAAACACACTCAAGTTTAATCTTCTCTTTTGTGCTGGCTGAATCCCCTCTGGAATCCATTACTTCATCTCCCTTTCTCTTTGCCTTCATTCCGCCCACCGTCTGGCTCAGTCCAGACACGGCTGTTCGTAATTCCATTACTCCACCTGGACTAGGTTAACAGCCTTTTTATCTGATTCAGGCTGCTATCAGACACACAGGTCTAACACGAACTTGGCTGCAGGGAAGTACACAGGGAAATGAAACTGATGAAAAATGTATAGTCCCTGCAAAGAAAAAAAAAGGGGGGGGTATGTCCCTGTATTTCTTTGTCTTTTGTTTTAAAGTATTACTTATCATCATTACAAGTTAAATGTCATGGACCAGTGATTGATTAAACAACAATAAAACATGATTCTTGGGTTTTGGTATTAACAAAATGTGTTTAATCCACAAAGGAAATATAGCACAGTAATGGAATAAGGAACTGTGAAAACATAATAATGCGTGGACATGTATGTGCATATATTTCCTTTGTCTAATAACATGTGTGTGGCCAGCAGAAAAAAAAGAGCTCTGTCACAACTCTGTCTGGAGAATGTAATCATCCTTTTACTCAAATACAACTCAAACATGCACACTCTTTCCCTCCATGTGTGTTTGTAATTAATGCATCACCAGGGGCCACATATAAATGACAGTGAGAACAAATTCCTCCAAGTTGCAAAGCACAACTTTCTGGCCTTATATGAAGTTAAAGGTACAAACGTGTGTTTAAGAGTTTAACAAGTAAAACTTTGAACCAGACCAACAGCTGACACTCCTGAATATTCTAATCTATTTCAGTGTATTTTATGAAGGCACTTTTTTTTCTTTTTTTTTTAACAACAATATGTATGCATTAATTTTATTTAAGGCTGTTTTAATGCCTTGATCAATAATATGTTTTAAATCAAATAATTTTGTAACACAAAATGTATCACTTTAAAGGTGGTGACGGTCAAGCCGTTTCTATCTGAACGGCATTTTCAGACAATAATCCATGCTTTCATTACATCTCGGCTGGATGACTGTAACACACTGTATTCTGGCGTTAGCCAGTCGTCCCTCTCCCGTCTCCAACTTGTGCAGAATGCTGCTGCTTGTGTTCTGGCTGGAGTGCGAAAGAGGGACAAAATTACACCAATCCTGGCTTCCCTTCACTGGCTGCATGTCCATTGTAGAATTCATTTTATGATTTTTTTAAAAATTTTCACCTCCTTACCTCTCTGAGCTTCCCTCTCCCTGCACCACAGCTCAGTGTCTCAGGTCAGCAGATCAGTTTCTCCTGGAGGTTCCCAGGTCTAAGAAGAACCTCAGGGGTGAACAAGCTTTTTTTAATCTGTGCACTGAAGCTGTGTAATGCGTTGCTATTAAACATTCATCAGGCATCTTCACTGTCAACTTTTAAAACACTTCTTAAAACCCATTTCTACAGACAGGCATTGACTGTACATAAGACTCTGTTCTGCTGGTTTGTTTGTTTTTTTATCTGCGTTTTAATGAATTTTAATCTATTGTTTTGTTTTGTCTTATTTTTTGTTTTAATGCTTTGAGTTTTTATTATACAGCACCTTGTTTGACTGCAGTCATGTTAAGGCGTCACATAAATAATTCAATAAATAAATAAAATCAACTTCATTTTAATATAAATATGTTTCTCTGATTTACGCTGAGGATTTACCATTTTCCTGCATTCATCTTATGAAAAACTATATTCATCTTTCTCTCAGCCTGCAGTCTGATGTGAATTTTTCTTTCTCCTATTTGCACAGATTGCATGGCCTGCCACCTCCTCCAAGAGAGATGAATGCAAGTGGGCAGGGAAGGATTCAGCTGTAAGTCCCTCATTCATTATGGCATCACGATTGGATTCCAGCCATTGACTGTTTATTTGTTACCCATTCGATCTGTTTTGGGGGGGGGGGGGGGTTCTCAGAATCTTTTCAGATAAATCTGAAATGTTATTTAAGGTAGAAGTAAGAATATTGACACTGTGTTCTTAAAGGGACAATGGAACTGAAGAGGTAGAAAATTACCTTTTGATAAAAGCAGTGTTCCATTTCACCTCTGTCACATGTAAGCGTCTACGGGCCTGTTCACTATTTCTCAGTGACACCTGCAAATAGACGGAGTCTGATTGTACGCCGTTTATAAATGGAGCAAGGACAATGACATTGAGGTTATTTGCTTTCATGATGAAAAGATTAAATTATTGTATGTTTATGTATCCGACATAGAGTATGCATCCATATTTTTATGTGGAAGTCTATTGTTTGAGTTCATGTTATCTGACACCATGTGTTAGCTCACATGGCCGAATCTGAGAATGCATACAACCAACTTTGTGTGCTTGCTGGTGTTGGTGTATCTTATCTTTGTATTGTTGTTTAGAAATACCCTCTCTGTGTTGTATCTGATCTCAATTTCATGGCTGGATGAGTCTGGAGTGCAGGGTTGCAGGTTTTTATAGGATTATCTGGGATTGCATACATCCTTTGAAACTCAGCGGCTCCACTAGGCTCAGAATCAACAGCAGATTTCTGGGTTTCCTCTAAAGCGAAGTGACCACCCCTTGCAAAGTCCTTCATTCCTTTCTCTTCAAATTTGTGAACTTATTGTTCAACAACCACAAAGTTTCAAGCAATTGTTTAGATTTGTATGTGATACACCAACAACATGTAGTGTATGTTTAGTGGACAAAAAAATCGATTCTGCATGGCACCCTGAGCATGCCTTCCCAACTGTAATGGTTACATCAAGATTTCAGGCTTTTCTTAGGCAGGAACGTGGAATTTGGTCAAAGCAGAATAACAGAGGAGTGATGCACAGGGTAATTACCGGTATGCAATGTTTGTACAGTTTATTTTATTATATTTAAAACTCTGTTTTATGAATTTGTGATCACCCTTCTAACTGAATACTTTGCAGGGTCACTTTATTTTTTTTATTTTATTTTTTTTTAAACAACCTAAAGCACAGTGCAATTGGTTCGGAAGCATCCGTGAAGAGCACATTTCTTCTCTTGTCACACATTGACCAACTGATCAATTGAGCTTAAGTCCTGCATTTGACTGGGTCATTCTAACAATCCTATTGTTGCTCTGGCCTTTTTGTCCAGGTTTGTTATTCCACTGGAAGTTTAATCTTCACCTCAACCTCTTGTCTTTTGTGGCATCTGTTAGGTTTGTCTCATTGTCTTGTATTTAATTCCATTCATTTCTTCAAAAGAAGACCCACAGTTTGATCCTGCCACTTTAATATTTAACTTAGTAGATGTTGGGTTTAAGGTAAAGTGCAATTGGAGAGAAAAAAATGCAGAAAATAGCAAGTGAAGTGAATACTTTTGCATTGCAAAGTACATGAGAAGTACACTGGTACTCCATCACACAAAGGAAGGAGTTCGCAGAATCGCACAGTATACAAAATTAGCTATTTCCATGCTGTGAAAATGTTTACCTTTGAGAATGAAGTGGTGAGAGCAGAGCCGGAGTACAACAGGGAGGCCTTGATTAGGAAATTACCAAAACGTTTAGAGCTCCCAATGCAATGCCTTCCTCTAAACCACAATTTACAGCCATGAAGCAAATGTAACAGCTGCCCCCCTCTAAAAAAATGCCTAAGGACTTTATTGCTATCCCTTGCCCAATGACTGTAACATGGCCCAGGTTGTTGCACCACAATGTACTGAACCATGAGTTTAGACACACGACTGGAGCTTTGTGTTGAAATTCCAGATGTCATTTGTGATTTGCTGCCCAGTTATCACAGAAGAAAATAATAATACAGTATTTTCTGGTATGTCCAGTACATTTTCTGGATTTACTCAGAGGTCCTTACTTTTTTTTATTCACTTAGCTTACCCACACATGTCCAAATCTGTCCACCCATTTCTCTGATGGGGAGTCATACTTAATACCCTGTCCAAAAAGGACATCCAAAAATGATTCCTTTAACCTGTATGTGGATTTTGTTTGTCACGGTTTGTGATCAAGGAAACAGTTTATTATTTGAGGGCAATACACAGCTGCAATCGTGTCGCTATGCCTACCACCTGTCAGTGTTTAGGTGCAACTTTACCTACCGCATAGCTGATGGATCTAACAAAGACACCCGTGTTAAATTCTTAACAAAGTTTACCCTGGAGGGCTTTATAGGAGTTGATGAAATGCACATAATAGGGCGTGAGAGTGATGTGAGCGGACAGAGGGCTTCAGTAGTTCAACAAGAGGAAACACAGAAGGTAAAGTCATTAAGTGGCACAGTCACATACATTCAAAGACAGACTGGCTACAGCTCAGCCACATCACATATAGGTTTAGTCATATAAATGTTTACGAGTTTTTGTCTGAAATAAAGGTGAATATAAGTTATCTTTCTTAAATACTAATTTAATTGTAGAATGAGTTACGTTATGCATAATACATTTTGGAAAGTGTTTTATGTTAAAACAAATTTCTTTCAAAAAGTCTAAAAAGTTAAAATGGTTACTGCATTGTAAAAGCCAAGATTTTAGGATATTTAATATTTTTGCAGTTTGCGTAGAAATGTGAAAAGGTGTTAGTTCCCAATAAAAATAAAAATAAACTTTTCATGAAAGCCAGTATATTTTCTGTCTTTTTGTCTTTTTATGTTGTACCATTTTCAGAGGTTAGAATGAAGCTTCACTCTTATTTATACAAGCTGCATTGGAAAACAGTGTATTAGAAAGCTCAAAAATCTCACAGGGCAACTTCGATGAGGGGCAATTTTACATGGAAAGCAAAAAGTTTTTTTTTGTGTGTTTATTGGCAAGCAAACATATGAAATAATTAGATTTTGATATATATGTATGGACTTAAAACATGAACATTTTATTAATATTAAAAAAGTTCTGCCACTAATTCTCAAATATGAAGAAAGTGTTTTTTGTGAAATAGGCAGATTTCTATATTACTCATCAAATTCAAACTCAGTGTAGATAATCAAAGCCTATTTTAAGAGGGCTGAACTTACAAAATTACAAATTCAGCTTATGTTGCACATTTTCTGACTTTGTATGTATTCAGACCCCTCTAGTACCTCCTTTTAAAAATGTGACAAGGGAGAAATCCTACTACTCTTTCTGTTATTGGAGACTTGAAGAATGACATGAAAGCACTTATCTGTTGTAATTGTTATTCTTTTCAAGAAGTGGTGGGTGCTGCCATATGGCTCATACTGTACTCACAGGCAGCCCAATCCTCATGCAACAGTGCCTGCTGGCACGCATTATTGCAGGGAAAGGTTGACACCTCTGTTACTAGACTGAACAAAATCCTCATGAATGAGCAAAACTAATTCTCATCCTTTTCTAACATTGTCTTTAACAATTTTGGAGCACACATGCAAAAAACAGACTATTGCTGTTACAATTTTTTTACTATGGCTTGTTGTAAGACCATAAATTTGCTTTAAGATTAAGAAGGAAACGAAACTTAAGAATAGCAACCTAAAAAAATACATTAACATACGCAACTCTCCCAGTGTGTCTCTTTGCTGGTCCTCTTGCTAGCTCTTTGCTAGCTTCCACAGTTTGGGATTGTTATATTTACAAAATGCAAGAATCAGAGGAAATTAATTTGTAGTTCAGAACATACAGTATGTAGGTTATTTCTCACTCAGTTTTTTCTCTCCTAGAATCCATTACAACATGGATGTGGACAGTTATGCTAATTATGTAAAAACATCAATTAGCAACTTTTAAGGCTTGATTAATTTCCTTCCTGGGAAATTGACATCATGTCCAATAACTGGTACCAAAATGGCAGCTGCATAATTCCTGTTATTAGCACACCTTGTTCAATACTTGGGAAGGCAATGTGTAGGCACACTGTTGTAAAGAATGAATGGTATTTCAAGAGGAATTTGGCTTGTTGCTTTTGATCACCATTCCAGCTGACAATTTTAACCTAATTTATTTATACTTTGTTACAAAGTTACAAAGTTATGCTGGTGCTGGTTCCTTTTGTGAAAACAGGCTGAAATACAGTCAAGAAAATGTCCATCCTGTAACCATACATGAAGGCACAAAGTCCCCTTTTTTTACTCATTCAATCATTTTACATTTCACTGTACAAGCTAAGGATCTAGCTGTTGAAAGTCAGCCAGCAGTTCTCTCCAACTTCTTTCCTACAAAACTGAGATTGGTCATCATATTACACAAGAAAATAAGGTACATTATTTATCAGAATGTCAAACTTTCCCCTTATGAAAATTACAAAGGAAGACAAAACAGACAGAACTGAAACAATAGTTTCTGCCCTTTTGAAAAATAACTGTAATTTCTATGCTGTGGAAAGGGTTGCAGTTTGTGATCACACTGTTAATTCATGCTGCTCTGGAAAATGTCATCACTTCAACCTGAGGTCCTCCATCTTTTCTGTGCCTCACATAGCAGGGGCATCATCACATAATCAGAGTGAGACATCTGTGAACTTGAAAAACTGTACAGATATGTGTTAAAGAGGTAGGAAGAGAAAGGGTTAATTTGGCTGTCAGCTAATGTGATGTGTGCCGTTTTTCCAAATCCTCCTGCAGATGTATACCTATTAAGGATATTGGAGAATGTATTTATAATTGGGCTAACCCGAGCTTAATCTTTTAAACACATGTGCCTCAATCAGCTCCTCGAGGCTGCTAATAAGCCTCCTGCATTAACCAATGCTGCTGATTAGGACCTTAATAAACAGGCTCACACCACTGGGACTATCAAGACTGCGCAGGGCCAAACCAAACAGCCTCAGTAAATTTAAACATATGGATCATTAAAAGAGCTGTGGCTGATTTCCCTGATCTGACTTCCAGGTGGGATTTCCTTGATGGAGACTCTGCTTCACAAGTCTTTCCAAACCAACAGGAAAGTTCATCTTGTACTGGACTCAGTTTGAGGAGAGCAAACACGTTTAAAAGTATTTGTACCCCTCAAACAGAAAACAGAACATATCAAGGCTATGGGAACAGCTAAGATTAAAGTATAAGAGTCTAAGAGCAACCTTCCAGCTGGTTTGGAAAGAAAAAGTTGGAAACAGGATTAGGTTCTTACACACTAGAATAGACTTTGGACATCACACAATACACTATTTAGTCTATCTTCCAAAAAAAGTGGTAAAGTATATCACAATTGCCCACCTAGTAGGACGTAACCACCCTGCCAAACTAACTTACATTTGTAGTTTGCCCCTAGGCATGTAAGGAATACAACTCTGGATCATTCTAATACTGAACTTGTAACGAAGGGAAATCTTTAAAAAAAATATTACAGATGTGGGAAGCTGGTAGAGACATTGAAAAGTGACCTGGTATAATTGTCGTGATGAGTTTGGTGATGCATTCAACAAAATGTTGACTCGGGGTAATTGAAAATGAAACCACACTTCAGAATTTATATACTGTGTATATATACAGTATATATATATATATATATATATATATATATATATATATATATATATATATATATATATATATTTACCCTGGCAGGGGCCTGCTGTCTCTGAATGGTTTTCTAGGTTATATCCTGAGAAGATGTGGAATAAGTTCAGTGGGTGTGAAAAACAATAAACTGTAAATTTTCATAACCAAAACAAAGTGGCTTCTAAATAACACTAATACACTAATGCTATTTAGCTGCTTTTACCTGCTGTTCCCGTTGTATAAAGTTATCTACAATGTTAAAGCTTACTTTTTCTTTTACTTGTTTGTCAGATGGAGTGTTCTAATTTTATTCGGGTCCTTCAACCATATAACCAGACCCATCTGTACATCTGTGGTACTGGAGCCTTCCATCCCATCTGTGGTTATCTGGAAATGGGCAAAAGAGCTGAGGTAATTGATCATTAATGATACCCCAAAGAAATTTAAAGGTCTAGTTTTTAATCTGTTACATTTGGATATGAAGACGGCGATTAAAGTGAATACTTTCTTTCCATAAACAGTGATAACAGCAGAGTTCAGTTTTATCAGTCAATCTTTCCATTTGTGTTTTATTTTGTGTGAGAAACAGTGGAGTAAAAATGGGTTTGCAAATGGTTCATTTGAAGCAGTTGAATATTAAACTACTTTTCTCTTGCATAAAATATTAATCAGTTTTCTCGGTAGAGGTCTGCAGGTTAATCAATGCAACAGCATGAGTTCTGCAGACCAATAATGGAGAGAGCAGTGAGTTCTTGCACTATTAAGGCCTTGTCTTTGTTCGCTTGAACTCAAACAATTGTCATACTATGAAAAAAAACAGCATCTTATCTATTTTTGCTCTTATCATACACACCATCCTTTTAAAATCTTTTTTGCTGACCTTTGGTAGTATAGCCCAACAGCGTTCTAAAATTACACATCGCCCACTGCTCATCTCAAGCTGAATTCATTTTGCATCCCAGACCAACGTAACACGCTATAATGAGAATATATTGTAACTTAAAACATGGGCTATAAATGTACCTTCAACTGGACTTATATGTGGCTTTCATTGGCCTCAAGTTAAACTTTGACCCCCTTTCACCACAGGATAATATATTCCGACTGGCCTCCCAATTTGAGAATGGCAGAGGGAAAAGCCCCTATGACCCCAAGATGCTTTCAGCGTCACTCCTGCTTGGTGAGTTTGATCACAGCTTTTATCACCTCCAGGAAGTAAACATTCACTGCAGAGGTAGCTGTTTATTTCTGGCAAAAACTTATAATCGGTAGATGGAGAGCTGTATTCTGGAACGTCTGCTGATTTCATGGGAAGGGACTTTGCCATTTTCCGTACCCTCGGAGATCATCATCCAATCAGAACAGAGCAGCACGATTCAAGATGGCTAAATGGTATGATAAACTTTTTTTTTTTCACCAGCAATGTTGGTCCTTGAATTTTACACTGTGTTTTAGATATGTTGATATTAGCCAAATTTAAAAACATTTTTGTGTACATGCCCCAACCAGTCCCATTGTTTATCAAAGAATAAAATCAGGCTCATAACTTAGACACAAAATCCCATATCAGCTAAACAAATTTTTTTTAAGGGGCAGCTGATCAAAAAGAGTGTTTTTCGTTTAAGAATAACGGCTAATTTAAATACCAAATCCTTTTAAAATTGGACTCTCAAGAGAAACATCAAGAGACATCAAGAGAAAGTTATTTTAATGCTTCAGGTCAAATGTTTGACCTTTTTAAATCTGAGAGACAAAAAAACAGAAGGTAAACCCAAAGTTTCAGAATCCTCAGGATATCTTTTAGTATGGAATCTCCAATAAGAGAATAGTGAAGTCCTGTGTTCGTCTGACATCGATTTTCGGAGCCAGGTTGGTTTCTCCAATCATTCTATTGCAATAATGGTAATATCTCTTGGTAAACAAAAGAAATTATAAGAAATGGTAAATGGGAAATTTACGCTGCAACGGCAGTGTGAAAAGTTTGATAAGGTCATGTGCCTGGGTCAGTTCTTACCTCTTGGAAGGAGAAAAGCTTACTTTAGATTTCCGTAGTCTCGTTGTCTTTAAAAACTACACAGATTTCTTCCACCTAAAACTTTATGAAGAGGAGTTGCCATGAGGGACTGATTAGCCAATCAGAAATTACCTTTGATGTAAGCAAAAATAGTTTATGATGGGGGAAATGGACAAATTTGAACTTTCTCTGCAGCTTTTGAGAAAAAAAGCCAGTGCAGAAGCAGAATGTTAAAAAAAATTACAAGCAAAACAACACAACCGTTCACATGGTCAGAAAACAGTCATCATTTTGAGAAACCATTTTATGACTTTGGTAAAGCACATCTAACAGTAAAACTATGGGGATTCTTTTGGCTTAAGTATAAGATGCAAAATATCAGCTCTAATAGTCAAAATCCAAAAGTTGGTTAATGCTACAATTTTTTTTTAGTTTTTTTTTATTTGAAACTTCAATCAAAGTTTAATTCTGAAGTCATTATGGATGAGTGTAGTCTAAACCACCATCACAGTCTGTGATTAGAAAAAAGACACTGCTGATCTTTTCATTTGACTTTGAAGCATTTAATTCTTCCCTAAGCCTCAAGTCCTGAAACATTTCCATTCATTACCAGACATCAGATATGAGTGCTAATTTATAGAGTCACTGGATTTTTCTTGTTCTAGTAAGATTATAGCTGCAGTGAGGGTTATTGACTTCTCAGTTTATCTGGCTATCTTTCACCACTGCAAGAGGACTAAGGAAGCCACAAAAGGTCAGTTTGAACGTTTCCCTCAAGTTGTGCCATCCCCTTTACTCCCTCTTTCCCACAGAACTAATCCACTTTCAGCTGTTTTCCTGTAGTGGGATCAAATTCCTTCCAGTTCCTCTCAAACCATCCATACTATCAAAAATCAAAAGTACTGGTCTTGGTGGTGCTGATTACTGTGGCATATTCACAGAAGTTGTTTAAAAGGGAGAAGTCTTTGATGGAGTACTAATCCTCATCAATCTTTCACCTTGTTCAAACAAATACGCTGAGGATTGCAGTCATTCACCTCTGCAAAATCCAGTGGCGCCTTTACAAATCAAGGACTGTAATTGCAGGGATTACTGGGGAGGGGATATTCCATTGAAACTTTATCAACACGGTTACATAGTACTTGAATGCAACTAAAGCAATTATTGGGAATAAATAGCTAATACCAGTTATTCTTAAAGGATTTAGGGTTAAATGGTAGTTTTAAGTTTAGAGGGTTTATTCATGTTTTTTTCACATTCTTATTCATTCTGAAATTAAATCAAACACCCTCTGAATAAAAAGCTCTTTTGTTGATAATGTATGTGTTCAATTATGTATTTAAATTTTTAAAAGCACATATTCCTCATGAAATGTTGAGGGGTATTCGTTATTTATAACAGAGGTCTCACAGCAACACAGTGCTTATAAATCTGCTCCCCACTTTGGCCGCACTCTCCTTTTTCACAGCTACTTTCATATCCTAAAAGGCAGTGGAGCTGTAACTTGGCACTGCTTGTTTCTACCCAGCTAAACCCCAAGCTTTTCAGACACTAGCTCAATTTACGCTTTGTGATGATGCCTGTAGGCTACTGGCTGTGGTAAATTTCTGCTTGTGAGATACCTAAGCTGTAAAAATCCAGGCTTTTATGATTAGCCTTGATATCTTCTCAAGCTTATGGGCATTTTGTATTTATTCAGCTGTTAGCCCAGACAATGAGAGCCATGTGTTTTATTGAGGATGTGGTATGGAGACGAGGTTTACTTTGGATCAGGTTCTGGAAGACTTACTTCAGGTAAACTCATATGGTATACCAAAATGGTGTGATGTGCTGGGTTGTTAGCACTTTACGGAGCAATAAAATAAAGAAAAACTGATATCAGACCCGAGACATAAGAGTAAAACATATTACTGGAATTGAGATTAGATTGGATAAAAGATTAGGGATATCCCCATCACCACTTCATTATGTCTCTGATACCAATCCGAGCCATTTATGAATGGCCATTTGAAGATACCATGTCCAGGTTCAACGTTTCATCAGAATTTCTGTGATGTAAAAAACTGGTCTTTAATGTGTAGTAAAATGACACACTACATGTCATCAGCATTATACAGTCTTTCAGTGATATTGAGCCTTGCTTAATAACTTGCCAATTATTTTATGAATACTGCAGTATATGTTTCTTTCACAGCAATTTTGTCCCAACATTAGTGTCTGCAGGAATATTTTTTGCTAAAGATTTATCTGACTTGAATATGTCTGCAGTCTTTGATAAATTTGTGTAAGTGTAGTTTTTTGCTACCATTATTACTGCCTCTGTGTTTCTACTGTATTTGCCAGGTTAAAAATATTAACAGTGGAGAAATGTACAATAGAAAAATACAGGGTAAATGAAAGTTCTGGTTAAAAAAAAATATTGCATCTCAAAGTCAAAATGTGGCTGATCTCACACTGTGTACCAGGTAACAGTGTTTTCATGGAGGCTAGTTAGGTTTAGTTCTACATTAAAATTAAAGTATTTTCTCTGTTTGCAAAACAAAATTACCCCAAAAGTTTTTGTTTTTTCCGACTTTTGAAACACAATCAAATTTTGTCCCCTATTGGAGAAACTGTAGAAGCCAACACAGTGCTTCTATTACACCAAAAACCATACATCGCCAGGAAAAAGATATTGGTTGTAAAAGAAAAAATGTATTTGTTACAACAGCAAAATGTATCCAGTGCACGTAAGTCAAAAATCAGAGCATCGATAGACACTAAAAATTGTATCAGAGAATCCAACATGACACCTTAAAAATGTCTAAAAATGTCTTGGGATGTTTTTCCAACACAACACTTTAAGTTAAAATCTGCTCTATCAATGGTTTTCTTTTGCTCTAGACCCAAGATTTATTGGAGTAAGCTTGATCCCTGAAAGTGACAACCCTGAAGACGACAAGATCTTCCTCTTTTTTAAAGAGAATGCAATGGACGGAGAACACACTGGCAAGGCTACGATCGCCAGAATAGGACAACTGTGTAAGGTAACAACACTAACAAACAGAAAAGAAAAAAAATCCTCTCATGAACTTTATAGTAATGACAACACCAACTTTGCTCAATTCTGATTTTAAGAATTCAAGTAGACGTCGAGCTAACAGAAAAATATTTATATCTGCAGAATGATATGGGAGGTCACAGAAGCCTTGTGAACAAGTGGACAACATTTCTAAAGGCTCGACTCATATGTTCAGTTCCCGGGGTAAATGGTATTGATACACACTTTGACGAACTGCGTAAGTGTGGATTCTTTATTTTCATAAATGATAAGAAAAGCTACTTGACCATATCTTTTTTAATTGCTCTCTCTTTTTTCTGTCTGATTTGTAGAGGATGTATTTCTCATGAGCTCCAAGGACCCAAAGAATCCTGTTATCTACACCGTATTCACTACTTCCAGGTACAGAACTTTCGACAATGACCTTCTGTCTCTGCACTTGAGGGCTGGAGCTCTCAAATAGCGTGACAAATTCTGGTCGTATCATATTTGTTTTGTCCATTTGCTGCTAGGAGATCAGAAGAAGTTTATTTATTTCTGCTGACAAATCCTGTTTCTTTTTGTGTGTGATAAACACAGGCTTTATATAACTTTTTCTTTATATATATATATATATATATATATATATATATATATATATATATATATATATATATATATATTTGCATTTTAAGGTCTGAGGAGTTTGTGATCGATCAAGCATGGCTCCTTCAAAATTCCCAGACAGCACTCCCCTAATTTGATTACAGTTGTCCTATGGTTTTTTTCCACTCCAATCAAAACCCTCCCAATATCTCTGCTTAGGAATTACTTTCATCCAATTCCCCCATTTCTCGCTACCTGTCCCCCATCTCGTTGAAACCCTGGCAAAGCCTGTCGGGGAAATCAGATTACGGAGCATGAGGGAGCCAGAGAAACATGATATTCACTTAGCAGGAATGCACGTTCCTCCCCTGGCCACTACCCCAGTCATGAATGGGGATTTTTAGGGTCTGGGTGTGGCACCTTTGAAGCATGTGGAGAGGTGAAATCATGGGGAAGGGCAGATAAGTGAGCTAAAATGGCACAGATGGTGGCACTTATCATGATGATGGTAAATTTGCATTCAGGAAAGGAGGAGGGGGATATTTATGCGTCCACCGCTGTGTGTGAGGGACTTGAAAAGAGGACAAACACATCCCCATCAATCACGGCCAATGATAAGACGAGCTGAATGGAACCGCGGTGTGAACTAACATATACAGAAAGGCGCCTTGCATTACCACACCCGTACGGCTTTTCTCTGCTGAGACTGGTGCACGTTGGCGGGCGTCCACATACGTATTTGCATGCCTGCTGAACAGAAACACCTACACATATATACACATACACATGCACTTTAAAATTCAATTACGGGGCATTGAGGAATTAAAGTGCTTTAATTGGTTTTCTAAATGGCCGATTTTCAGAGATGAATAGAGCAGACACTCAGAAGGAACTGGCTTTTAATATCACTGCTTAATGAGGCACATGGAAGCCTCTACTGACAGATCAATGTTGGATTGTGCCCCTGTGCGTGTGTGTGAGTGAGTGTTTTAACATATTATGTTGGTTGTGTGTCTGCACAAACACATATCCACTCATCTTCCTAAGCGCAAATATTGGAGTGTCTTTTCTTGCCCCTGGAGTTAATTGAATTTCTTTGTAATTAACATTTCCAAATGCTAATCCATTCATCTTCCATGCTTTGCTGAATAATGTCGACTGTGTGTGTATGCCAGCCACATCTCTAATTAGCCTGATACAAAATTCCCTTCGCAGTCAGCAAGACAAAGGACATCTTGAATCTTCCTGAGACATTCCGTTCTTAAGGTCTCCTGAAGATTTGCTTCACAAATTAAAATATTACATGACGTTATCTGGTGGATGAAATGTTGAAAGTCATGAAATTAACTTTGGAATTTTTAAAGAGATGATGGACCAAATCAAATAATAAGTCATGGTTTAAATTCAGGGTTCCTACATATGTTTTAGATCAAGGAAGGCAGCAAGGAAGGAAGGAAAGAAGGGAGGGAGGGAGGGAGGGAGGGAGGGAGGGAGGGAGGGAGGGAGGGAAAAGGAGGGATGATGTAAGGAAGGGGAAAAATAAGAGAGGAAGTAAACTGAATAAGATATATTTTGTTATTCCATTCTCATTAAAGAAGGAAAAAAGATTTAAAAAGAGTGACAAAAAGGGAGTGGGGAATATACAAAGGAGGGAATACAAGGTGAAGATAAAAAGGAATGATAAAAATGATCTTTCTTTCGTTAATGTTCTAAGGTTAGAATGAAAGAGATTAAGGGAGAGGACAAGGATTTAAAAAGGACAGAAGGAATGAAGGAAAGTCAGAACTAAAGGGTAAATAAGGAAAACAGGAAGGGTCAAAGGAAGGTTGAATGAACAGAATGAACAGGTTGAACAAAAAGAGGAAGGACCATAAGGAGGGACTGACAAGAGGATCAACAGAAGAATTGATACAACTGCTTACTTAGTATGAGATCAGGAATCCACTTTTTTTTCCATATTACATTTAATTTGTGTATACTTATCTAAGCCTAGAGAATTCTTAAGTCAAATTCCATAGTTTTGCAGAGCCCTGTAAAACTGTAAGAAATAGCAAAAAAAAATTATATCCATGATTGAATGCTAATTGACTTAAGCTCACATTTTCACAGAATCATGGAATGATCTTGTAATTATTCATTGGGAGTTACCAAATTCCCCACTTAGATGAGTCAATGCTCAAATTGCTGTGGTCTGTTTGACCCTGACAAATCATAAACTGAAAAGGTACCCCCCACTCCCCACCCCCCACCCATTTTTTTCCACATGACTGTTCAGCCTTGCCTGTTTGGAACTCATATGAACAAGGAAGGCGAAATCCATCCATCTGGCACAGGCAAAGGCTAGCAAAAATATTGGAAGGGATTTTAAGAAAAGCTCTCTAGCAGGTCTTCGGTTTTGTTGGTGGAGTGCCCAAATTCCTGTCTGTTCTCACGGGGCTGAAAACAGTCAGAGAGAAGTTCCAATCTGTCATCTAGTACTTAGGTAATGACAGCCTCGCTCCTTTCCATCTTTGTGCGATGAAGGGTCATTTTGTTGTCTTTCCTCAGTATTCCGCAAGATCCTAATCCCTGCCTTGTATCCAATTATTTATGAATCCCCCTTGTTTGTCTATAATAAACCTTTCCTCCCCCTTTCCCTACTCTCAGTATTATTTTGCACTCTCACCCTTTCCATGTTTGACTTTCTCTTTCCACAGTAACATATTTAAAGGCTCAGCAGTATGTATGTACAACATGGCTGACATCAGGAGGGTTTTTCTGGGTCCCTATGCCCACAGAGATGGGCCCAATTACCAATGGGTGCCTTTCCAAGGCAGGGTGCCCTACCCCCGCCCTGGCACTGTGAGTCCTGTTCTACAGTAAATACATTTACAGCAGACAAACAATCGAAAAATATCTCAATCTGTTTTACTTTCTAACGTTGTAGTGCCCCAGCAAAACATTTGGAGGTTTTGACTCCACAAAGGACCTTCCGGATGATGTCATCACCTTTGCCAGGGTTCATCCTGCCATGTACAACCCAGTGCACCCAATTGGAGGACGGCCCATCATGGTTCGAACGGATGTGGACTACCAGTTCTCCCAGCTCGTGGTGGACAGGGTGGAAGCAGAGGATGGGCAATACGATGTCATGTTCATAGGCACAGGTACAGTCATTGCTCATGACAAATTCATCCAACAAAGCTTTTAGTTACATTAAGATTAGCCACTAATATGTGGCATACAGTTTTTGCATGAAAGGTTTACCTGCTCACAGGTTCATAGTTAAAAAGCTACAAATTTGTTCTAGATATGCTTATGGAGAGAAAATGTAAATGAGGGTTTAAGAAGCAAATCTATGAATTGGTAAAAAACATTTTCTTAAAAAGGTTTCGGGGTTTTTTGTGTGTTTTTTTTAAGCGAAGCAAATTAGCCTAGAACAAACCTACAGTGGCTTGCAAATGCATACAATAACAGACTTTACGGTATTTTGTAAATTTACAGTCCTAGAAAACACAGAGGATCATTTTATAGTGGAAAGAAAAGGATCAATGTTTTTTTACATTGTTACAAAAAGAAACCCAAAATGTGTGGCTGTGTTTTGAGTCTGTAGGTCTGGGCCTTGACTGAAACATTGTAACTTATGTAATTATGCTGATCTAAACCATCCCATTGTAGTCCTGGCTGTATTTTTGGGAATGTTTTCTCGCTCGATGGTGACCCTCCTCCCTGTTCTTCGAGGATTTCTCTGTATTTTCCATCTATCTTCCCAACAGCTTTGACCAGTTTTCATGTCCCTATGTTGTTTAAAAAAACAACATAGGGACATGAGTGCAATTGATTTTATTCAGGGATATCTAAATTAAAAGGGCTTATTACAAATGCACACCATTCTTTTTAGATTTTTAATATCACATAATTTTGAACATCCTTTCTCATTTCGTTCACTTCTCAGAGATGCTCTACTTTGTGGCCTAAGGTTTGTGATTGTAACTCGGAAAAATTTGAAAAATGTGAAATAGTACCACACTACATTTCCTACTACAGTATATCTGTTAGATAAAGCTGCTGAAAGAAGCAATTTAGCCTCTGCTGAACTCACCCCAAATCCATTTCTAAAAGGCTCTTCTTAGCCGGTTTAAACTGCTGTGAAGCGATCAGAAAATAGTTATTTATGTTTCAGTTTTGTTCTCATGACTCCAGCCTTAACTCTTCATTCTTTCTCAAGCTCACTTTACCACAGTAATTTCCACCACTCTCAATCTATTCCCACAACTGACAGAAAGGGGCACAAATAACCAAGTTTGATTGCTGGGGCTTCTAGAGGTCTAAAAGTTAAAATGTTTAAATGCACCATCTTGGACTATGAGGGAGTGGAATTGTGGAATAACTGAAATATGAATAGGGTATTTAAGCAATTTGGATTATTTTAGTTAGTCTATGAAGTTAAAACACTTTGTCTTGTTAATATTTTAATCAGGTTTTTTTTTCAGATATGGGAACAGTGCTAAAAGTGGTAACGATTCCTAGAGAGAGCTGGCATGATCTGGAGGAGGTGGTGCTTGAGGAGATGACTGTTTTTAGGGTAAGAGGTGCAATTCTACCATATCGTCTAGAAATATCACCATAGGTATCAATTTTGTGTGCAGATTTGTTTTTTTTTTCTTTTTTGCACCGCTGTATTTTCATTACTCATAATGTGAGCTTCATGATTTCTTTGTTTTGTACAGGAGCCCACACCCATTACTGCTATGGAGCTTTCCACCAAACAGGTAAAAGCTATTTTTTCGTCCATCATAATTATTTCAAAAATTGTCCCATTGAATTAAAGGAAAGCATTTTGTCGGTTTTTTAACCAAACAGAGATAATGTCACTGCAAACACCAAAACCCACAACCACCTTCTTTTTTGGGGGGGAGTAATTTTCCAGCTGAGCCACGCAGGAACATTTCAATTTTACGTGCTCGCCTTTTCTTTCACTCCCACAGCAACAGCTGTACCTTGGCTCAGCCCTGGGAGTATCACAGATGTCTTTACACCGCTGTGAGGTGTATGGGAAAGCTTGCGCCGAGTGCTGCCTGGCCAGAGACCCTTACTGCGCCTGGGATGGTGCTGAGTGCTCCAGATACTTTCCTACCGCCAAGAGGTAGGACCTTAGACAAGTTTAAAGCTCCTCTTTAAGCTTTGTTTATCCTCTAAGAATTTGCTTAGACTGCATGTCTTTTCTTTGTAATAATGCTAATAAATATAGTCACTCCTGGAAGCTATCACTACACTTGTAAGCTGTCGTTATTTTTGGCTTTGTGGATTTGTTTGTGTTATAAAGTTTGTTTCTCTAATCCTAGACCGCCAAGGTCTTTGAGTAACTGTTGAAAATCTAAAAAACCCCAAACATAGACACAATTCACATGCCAAACCACCTAAACATGGAAGTAATCAGATTATTTCACAGGCACAAAAAAAAAACTCTTTAAATACACACAAGCACAAGTATGCATTCAAAGAAATACAATCCGGCAACCTGGGTTAGTATTCCTGCCAGCAGCAATTTTGTGTCCATCACCCTACAGCCAGACTACACACACACACACACACGCATACACTCATAAATATACATACTCGGGCTCACATGCACTAAATTATAGCAAACAGGAGCTGTCTGACCGCTTCACCCTGCAGCCAGGAGGTATGAACACCCTCAAATTACCCTCCGCCGTTACCAGCAGGCTTACGCTGACCGCTGCAGCCCTCGCACACTTTGAACAACACCAGGCCTGTGTCTCATTCATCCAGAACTTCTCACACCAGCAGATCTAGGCCAGCGAGTTTACTCCAGCCTGGCAGGGTTACAGCCGAGATGGCGCAATAGTTTTCCTTTCTGAACAAGAACCAGACACAAAAAAGCAAAAATCTTAACCCAAGATATACACAGAGAATATATTGTGCAGATATTGCTAAAGGGCAGAGAGTTGTACTATGCCATGCAGAATTATTCACATCCCTTATTTGCATGTTTTTACATTATATCACAAACTTCATTGTATTTTTTCAGGGGGATTTTTCGGGCATAATGTGCATATGCACAATGTGAAAATATGATATGTCATGCATTTGTAATTGGTTCCTTTTACTCTCTTACTCCTAAATGAAACCAAGTGCAGCTAATTACTCTCAGAAGTCGACACATTATCAAGCACAATCCTCCTGTGGATGATTCATTCTCAGTAAGAATCATTTTCTGCAAAGACCTGAAAGGTTTTTCAGAGAACCTTCCTATTTCTGCTGGACAAAGTTATTCCCACAGCATGATAATGCCACCAATACATATATTGTTTGTGGAAAACTCAAAACAAACATTGTGTGGGCTTTCTTTTATTAGTCGCTCTCATTTAGCCATTTCTCCATAAACAACAGTATTGTAGCATGCATTGCTAATTCTTGTAACCTCTCCAAATTACATAATTTGCAGTTCTCTGAAGGTCGTGCAAAGTAACTATGATCTTCTTGGCCTCTTCTGTAATTAATGCTCCCACTGCCCAGTCAGTCATGTTAGGCGGAAAGCAGGGTCTCCCATGGTGTGTAGTTGTAGCTGTGCCGCACTCTGTCCATGTTTTGATAACAACTGGTTGCATTTGATTTCATTTTTCGGTATCAGAGTAAAGAGTAGATTTTAATATGTAACACTCTTGTACTTACTAGTCTTGCTGTGTTTTACAGTCTTCCAGTAAAACTTGTTGATGTTTGTGGTTGTAATTTGACTAATTGTGGGGGGGGGGGGGTCAAAGGATGTAAAAACTTTTGTGATTCACAGTACATTAACCCCTTTATTAGAACATACAATGCTCATAGACTGTTTTTAATCAACTTTTTGGTTTTCTCTGCTCAGTTCCCTTCTGTGCAGCCCTCATGTTGAGCTCACCCCATTTTCATATTACATCACAAGTCGGCCTGTCGACAGTTTGAAACTGTGACAGCTAGAAGCCGGGGGGAAACATTCACAGCTAGTCAGTAAAGCCACACTATGAAAATGCCTCACTATTATGTTAAAAAGCCAAATGACGTAGTGGAATTTCACAAAGAGATGGGGGAAAAAATAGGCTTTTTCTTTGAGGCACTTCAAGGGCAAAACAGTTGTGAATGTGTTCCATAATAATGGGTCAGCAGAGAGCAATGAAGCATGACATTGCCTTGATCAGCAGATTACTATTTCTGACAATTTTCCAGTTTTTATGTTGTTGTTTTTTTGCTTGATTCATGGGAATACACAGTGTGATAAAAGTTGAACTACTACTATCATTCCATTTATTGGTTAACATTACCCTCTAGTGTTTTAAAATGAACAGTGCAGGCTATGTAACTGGTGGTGGGGTCAGAATGTGCAACAGAAATAGCTTCTTAGGTATGTTTTTAATTAACATTTATCTCTGAAACTGTTCTTCAATCACAGGAGAACCAGGCGACAGGACATCAGAAATGGAGATCCGCTCTCACAATGCTCAGACCTTCAGCATCATGGTACTTAAAACTACCCCCTACACATGCATACGCTCTGTTTCCCACCGGTACCCCACAGTTCTCATTGCTGTGGCTGTCTGTTTCTTTTGTTTTTTTGGTTTTCTTTTTAGATGACATGGATGGTTTGGGAGGCAGCATAGAGGACAGGAGTGTGTTTGGTGTAGAAAACAGCAGCATGTTCCTGGAGTGCAGCCCCAAGTCTCAAAGAGCACTGATTTACTGGCAGCTGCAGAGGCCCAATGATGATCGCAAGCAAGAGGTCTGTATAAACATTTATACAAACATCTGTCATTTTGTGTTGTATGGTGAACATTCTCAAAGAATAGGAAAATATATAAATCTAAATCATGTATTTTTTACTATAGATTATAGGAAATAAATCTTAATTCATACCAAACAATCTTTTTTGGAATATTACACGGATGCTCACAAGATATCTTTTTAATATCCTTTTCTATTAGCTTTATCTTTTACCCATCAAACTGGAAGTGCAAAAACCATGGGTGTGGATGTTTAGGGTCACTTTTTGACCCTAGGATGTAACCAATTACATTTAGAAAAGATTTGCACTGTGGCGATATTTTTCTAGCTGGTCAGTGAGAGTATGTTATTTCAGGATCCAGTGAGAAAGAGAAATGGGATACAGGAAGCCGAGTTGAGTTACAGAGCCATGGGTCTGAAGGTTTATCTGATGCAAAACAAAGAAGTTTTAGAAGTTTTTCTGAACGGATATTACAGCTGGATTAGAAACACAGATTCTGGTATTTATTGTGGTGAAAAGATGGGGCAGACCCACATAAAGGGCTTTCTTAATTATTTTTTTAAAAGAATGTAATGTTACAGCCAAAAACTTCAGTTTATTTTACTTGGACTTTATGTAATAGGGCAACATAAAGTAGTCGATAATTACAAAATGAAAAAAAAATGGGTTGTATAGTTTTCAAATGTGATGTAAATAAAAAAGGAAAAATAGTGACATGTGACTTTGTGTACTGTTTCATCAGCTGTTGTCTTAACGGTATTCCAAGAAAATAAAAAGCCGAATAAAAAATGACAACAATGTTTGCAATAATCCAAACTTACTTTTAACCATCAGACAAAAAAATTAACATTATTATTGGTATAAGAAAAGATGTGAATAGATTAAATGTGGTTTAAACACATAAAATGTCTGCTAAATATTTCCAATTGTTGTTATGTCTGTGTTTTTATTTCAGATTAAGATGGATGATCGGGTGCTGCGTACAGACCAGGGTCTGTTGATCCGCAGCCTGTCTCAGTCTGACACAGGAGTCTATCACTGCCAGGCAGTGGAACACGGCTTCATTCAGCCCCTGCTGCGTCTTAACCTACAGGTCATTCCCACCCAGAGACTAGGGGACATTCTGCCTGGGCTTACGGGTACAGGAGGCGGTGCAGGTAACTCAGCCAAGACCAGGGTCTGGTACAGAGATTTCCTATCTCTTTTAGACCACCCGGAGCTGAACAGCGTGGAGGAATTTTGCGACAGAGTTTGGAAGAAAGAGCGCAAGCAGAAGAAGACGAAAGCTCCCAACAGCAATAACAAATCTGGCAGTGCTTCAAGCTCTGCATTACGTCCCAAAACTGTTGCCCCCACTGCTCAGAAACAGCAAGCAAGTCCACCACACAGCAGGCCGTGGCTTCAGCCTGGAGATCCAGTGGGTGAGGGGCCAGCAAGGAGCCAGAGTACCAAGAAAGGTCAACCAAATTTGGGCTCGACCACTAAAAATGGACAGAAGACGCAGAACGGAGCAAGGGTGCAGGGCGGCCTGGGTAGTTCACAGGTCGCAGGGGGGGCGCGGGTAAGCAGCCAGCATGCGGCAAAATGGAGACGGATGCAGGAAAACAAGAAGGGACGCAACAGGAGGACCCATGAGCTTCAAAGACCCCCACGTAGTGTTTGAGGAAAGGAGCCTAGATGCACACATTCAAGTAGATATACACACATGCAAGCACAAAGCCATGCATCTGCATCAGTACATTCTATAGGTTCCAGAATCCAGAATTAAAAAAAATAAACCTTCCTGCACATTTTCTAAGATAACATACATAAACTGCATCCCTATAACAAAACCAAGACAAATGGACAGGACCTGTGAAAAAGACAAGCAGAGGATTGAAAACCAGAAATGCATTTGGTACAGTTGTGACAACATGCCAGTTTGTCTGGGATACATTCTGGCAAACGCTTTCAACCTCCTGTACATAAGCTACAAATATAAGACTGGGACTGAAAAAATAAGTCAGACATGTGTCTGATTTATAATGCTGACAGTAGAGCTGCAAAGACATTGTTAAACTTGCAGACATTTATGGAAGCAGAAGCGAATAATTCATTCCCATCTGTTTCCATGTGTGAATTTATACATGGAAAATGGTTAGGAAACTCCTATTCTGAAGAATTTGTTAGAAGAAGCAGAGCAAGAAGTAGAGCAACAACAGCACCCTTAAAGCAGGAAGGAGAAGGGTTCACCTCGACGTGTGCAAGGTTTGCACCAGTAGTTCTCAAACCAAGAAAAACTAAGGAAACATGCAAAGTTGTACCACTGTGCAGACCAAGTTCTTCATCATAACCAATTCCTCTGAGGCTGGGAAAGCATTGTGCATGTTGTTGTCAATCAATATTTAAATAAGCTATTTTCTTCACTCCTTACCTTAAGAGTCTGAATTTTCTGTTCTATTTGCTTCCTTTTAAAATTGGTGCTCAATTTAGCAGCACAAATACTCAAATAAAATACAGTTCTTTGCAAAAGTACTCATAACAATTCAACTTTTAACCACAATTAAAGAGCTGCCACAAAGCATTTCAAATACTTGTGTATTTTCTAGGTTTTAGATCATAGTCCAATATAAAGTTGTCCATTACTGTGAGGTAGAAAGAAATAGATATATGGCTTTCTAAATTCTCTCCAAGCATGCAATAGATTAAAATAAAATGGGATAAACAGATATATACATGAGTGTGGGTGATGATCAGTGCAAAATCAGAGAGTTGCAAAAACACAACACAGGGTCATGTGACTGAAAAAGAGCAGGTGGTGGGAACAGTTTTAGGGTTATTGTTCATGAGTCCAACAGAAGAGGGGAAGAAACTGTTATTATGCTCCAGAAACTCCTTTGAGAGGGGAGCAGGTCAAAAAGTCTGTGTCCAGGATGAGAAGGGTCAGCTGTGATCCCACATGCAAACCCCAGTGCAGT
This sequence comes from Apricaphanius iberus, assembly GCA_028564705.1. Classification (NCBI taxonomy): domain Eukaryota; kingdom Metazoa; phylum Chordata; class Actinopteri; order Cyprinodontiformes; family Aphaniidae; genus Apricaphanius; species Apricaphanius iberus. The sequence continues at coordinate 887,748 of JAPXFQ010001903.1, read as the reverse complement.
ATGTTTGTCCCTGATGGTGGCTCCAGCGTACCACACGGTAATAGAGGTGAGGATGGACTCGATGATTGCGGTCTAAAACTGCATCATTGTCCATGTGGGCAGGTTGAATGCATCCTCTGTCAGGCCTTCTTAATGACGGAGGTGATTGTGGGCTCCAGCGTTGAGGTCCAGGGTGATGCTGACGCCCAGGAAACAGAATGAGTCCACCGTGATGATGGGGGTGTCAATCAGGATAAGGGGGGGGGGGATCCATGTGCTTTCTGAATTCCACAATAATCTCCACTGTCTACTGGGTGTTCAGCATCAGGTTGTTGTCATTAGGCGTAGTTAAATTGGGTGTAGAGCACCATGGAATACAGTTTCAAATATTTCTACATATCTCATTTTGATTTCCTTCTGGATTATGATTATGTCGTTTTAACTTCTAAAAAATTGTTATTCCTTTACCAGCCTATCAGGTTAAGTGGATGGTCTTGTCATGGAGATTTGCATTTGTGCCTTATTCTCCTTTTACATTCAGATGGGAGATTAAGCATTGCTACAAGAAATGTCCATAGCTTGGGATATTGTTGTATAGCTTAACTATTTTTTAAACCTCTAAACAAGTTTATCCTTAACCTGCCTGTTGTGTTCATTGGTTTTCATGAGGCTGCTTGTTTACTGGTGTCCACACAAAATTGCTGTATTTGTGGATAAATGATATTATCTAAAGGCAGATAGTTGGACTAGTTTATTATTATTATTATTTATTTAAGGGTGTCAATGTAAAGAGTGCTGAATAAAAAGGCATGCCACACTTTCCAGATATTTCCTTGAGAGAAATTTGGAAAACCATGTATCATATTCTTTCCATTTCATAATTGTTCACGGTTTTGTTGTCTTTACAGAAATTCCTGACAAAAATACATTGTTGTTTGTGGTTATAATGTGACAAAGTTTAAGAATACTATTGCAAGGCACTTCTCCATTCTTTATGTGCATAATCCTATTTTCCCTTGAATTTCCTGAATAATTTATGGTGTTAATACTTTTTTTTAATTAATAAAAACTGGGACAAAAGTCACAGTTCAAAGACATGCTGAAAACACAGTCTGCATTGCTTTGTGTACATATATACATCAATCTTACTATCTGTGTATATACAGTAAAATTACAGTTCAAGAGCACCATTTAATTATTATTTATTGTTCATTTTTGTGAAAGGGTTGGATTTATTTTTGATATTATATTTTTGCTCATCAGTGCATTGGCAAAATGATGGCATCGGCAACAAAAAGAAAATACTGGACCAACTGGCTAAAGTTTTATCCCCTTTTTTGGGGAGGATTAGTGTTAAGCTTAGCACAACCTTATGTGGATTCATTGATCACTCTTTTGACAACGATAAGCACAATTTTATCTCTGTTGCCTTTCATTATGTCCTCTTTCTCTCGTGATCCATCCACAATGTCCTCATTTCATCTAGTAGCTGTTATGTTATGTGTAAGATAATTCTCCGAACTGAAAAACATTAGCTGTGAATCTCTGTAAGAAATAGTGGAGAATATTGTTAAATCTAGTCTGAGGAGAAGACACGTTATACTGCATGTGAATGCTACCTTACAGTAAATGCATCTTTTTCTATCGTCTTTTTACGTGTTTTGTGTGAGAGGTAAAATTCCCTTGAGCATTTGTCTTTTTGCCAAAACAGTGATATGAATAGCAAACATTCTTGCCAAAGTTGCCGAGGATCTTCTCTCCCTTAATCTTTTATTCAAAGATGGCGCCTACTATGTCCTCCGACACTACTCAACGTGACAAAAAAGTAAATTGTGGATACGGTAAATTAGAGAAGATAGTGTTCCACAAAAAACACTTAGAAGTTTGTCTCTCCCTGAGGTTTAGCAGTATGAGAGAGCAGAAAGTTACCGCTGCTGTGACACAGTTCTTTCTGGCATGCCTTGAGTTGTCTAAATAAACATCTCCGTTACAAAAAAGTTTCTGTGCTCTCCTTTCTTACAAAAAACTCCTGCAAAGATTCATTTAGGGATTTATTTTTGTGTTTGTTAGTGTAACGAGCTCATTCCAGCACACAGCTTTGACAAGCCAACCCAGCTGTCTTGCCTGAGGCACCCTTGCTGAACCCTTGTCAACCTGATTAAAGTTTCCTGGTAAGTGATTTAGTGTAAGACGCTAAAAGGGCTTGAATAAGGTTAAATAGGGGCAGCCTTTTGGGACATATCATGTTACCTTGACCACATCAACACATGTTTATGGGGTTTGAAGTAATTTGAGTGAAATACAATTTAAATTAACTGTCAAACAATGAGTTCAAACATTTCAAGCTATTAATAACCCTTTAATTTTGTGTTTGATGTTATATTTGACAGGAAAACTTAGGACTGAATCAAGCCACCACAGCATATAACAGTGGTTCATACACAAAGGGATTGATACCACCATAGCCTACTCCAGCCTTCAGATGGCAGTCTCTTGTTTTTTTTTATGTTTCCATAAATCTGAAATAGAGCTTAATAAAATATTGTTAATATTTAATCTGAATAAGTTAGTTATAAATTTGCTTCGAAGCAGAAAACAGACCTCAATGGTACACAAGTATTTAACTTTTGAAAAAAAAAAGTTTGGGGTTCATTGAAGATTGGACTATGACCCTCCTGAGTCCAAGTTCTATACTACAGGAAAGTTAATAAAATATGAGTTTTGTATATCCTTTAGCAAAATACAGTGAAATAATACACTTTCAAAAATGCTGTGAAAAACTAACACCTTACAGATTTCTTCTGTTTTTGCTTTTTTTATATTTTGATACACTTTAATGCCCCAGACAATGAAACTTTTGTTTAATGGCCTGAAACTGTTTGATGAAGAACAGCCAATTATGAAGGGAAATTATTTTTACTAAGATAAAATAACTAACCAATTCAACCTAGTCCTATGTAAAAATGTTAATATTAAAAATCTAACTACTAGTTCTGCCACCCTTCGTCACAACAATAAAACATTTGCAACAGCTGAAAATAAGTTCATCACATTGCTACGGATAAATTATTGTCAATCTTTACAGGTATGCTTTAATTTAACCAGATGGGAGGTTTGTGTACTTGAACAGGTTATTTAGGTCAGGCCAAAGCATCAAACTTGAATGTGAATCCAAAATATTGATTTAAGTTCTCCTTTGCCATGTAGAAGTTAACTGTTATATACTAGATGAAATAGGACCAACATCTTCCAAAATATACCACTTTTGTCATCTGACAATGTGTTAACTAATACATGCATAGCTTTATAATTTGTAGAGATTTATGAGAATGATCAATACAGCTACAGCCTTCAATAAAATCACATCTTGCTCCTGCGGACTTGCGTTAAGGATGTTAATTTAGCTACAGACGTGGACAAAATTGTTGGTACCCTTCATTAAATAAAAGAAAAACTCATAATGGTCACAGAAATAACTTTAATCTGACAAAAGTAATAATAAATAAAAATTATATAAATGTCGACCAATGAAAGTCAGACATTGCTTTTCATCCATGCTTCAACAGAATTATTTAAAAAATAAATGCATGAAACAGGCCTGGACAAAAATGATGGTACCCCTAGAAAAGAATGAAAATAATGTGACCAAAGGGACATGTTAATCCAAGGTATGTCCACTAATCAGCATCCTAGGTGTCTACAATCCTGTAATCACTCAGTGGGCCTATATATAGGACTCCAGGTGGTCACTGTGTTGTTTGGTGACGTGGTGTGTACCACACTCAATATAAACCAGAGGAAGCAAAGGAAAGAGTTGTCTCAGGAGATGAGAAAGAAAATCATAGACAAGCATGTTAACTGTAAAGGCTATAAGACCATCTCCAAGCAGCTAGATGTTTCTGTGACTACAGCTGCACATGTCATTCAGTAATGTACGATCCATGGGACTGTAGCCAACCTCCCTGGACGTGGCTGCAGGAGGAAAATTGATGACAGATCAAAGAGACGGATAATCCAAATGGTAACAAAAGAGCCTAGAAAGACTTCAAAATAGATCCAAGCTGAACTTTATGCTCAAGGAACATCAGTGTCAGATCGGAACATCCTTCGCTGTTTGAGCCAAAGAGGGCTACATGGGAGACGAACAAGGAGAGGACAAATCATTTAAAAAAAACAGACTGGAGTATGCCAAACTACATGCTGACGAGCCACAAAGCTTCTGGGAGAATGTCCTGTGGACAGATGAGACAAAAATCTAACTTTTTGCCAAGGCACATCAGCTCTATGTTCACAGACGGAAAAATGAAGCATATCTAGAAAAGAACACGGTCCCTACTGTGAAACATGGGGGAGGCTCGGTTATGTTCTGGGGCTGATTTGCTGCATCTGACACAGGGTGTCTTGAATCTGTGCAGGGTACAATGAAATCTCAAGACTATCAGGGGATTCTAGAGAGAAATGTGCTGGCCAGTGTCAGAAAGCATGGTCTCAGTCGCAGGTCACGGGTCTTACAACAGGAAAATGACCCAAAACACACAGCTAAAAACACCCAAGAAGGGCTAAGAGGAAAACACTGGCCTTCTATGAGCCCTGATCTCAATCCTATTGAGCATCTTTGGAAGGAGCTGAAACGTGCTGTCTGGAAAAGGCGCCCTTCAAACCGGAAACAACTAGAACAGTTTGCTCATGAGGAGTGGGCCAAAATACCTGCTGAGAGGTGCAGAAGTCTCATTGACAGTTACAGGAATCATTTGATTGCAGTGATTGCCTCAAAAGGTTGTGCAACCAAATATTAAGTTGTGGGTACCATCATTTTTGTCCAGGCCTGTTTCATGCATTTATTTTTTAAATAATTCCGTTGAAGCATGGATGAAAAGCAATGTCTGACTTTCATTGGTCAACATTTATATAATTTTTATTTATTATTACTTTTGTCAGATTAAAGTTATTTCTGTGACCATTATGAGTTTTTCTTTTATTTAATGAAGGGTACCAACAATTTTGTCCACGTCTGTAGTAACATAATTAATTGCATTGCCAGTTTGTATTTTCAAGACAAAGTGTACAAAGTTTGTTTTCTGTTGCTTCATGCTTTGCTTTTAAGATTATAAAATTGTAGCACAGAAAGCTTTGTGGGGATTGACTAAACCAGTAATTTGTCTGGCATACTTGTAAAAAAAATGGGGGGGGGGGGGGTGAGTACATTAAAACCTATAATAATTAAATGAGCATTTTGAAATATTGTTTGCGAATCTATGCACATGAAAAACAGGCTATGATTTAAAAAAAGTTGTTTTATACAACTAAGGCTAACTTCAGATTCAAATTCTTTGACTAACAGGTATCAGGAGTTATTTGACAAATACTTTATTAGTTTTATTTAGTCACGTATACAAATTTGATGCTGTGCAAGCAAGATTATTATAGATACTTTGCAAGGAGCTGTCTATGATATTGAAGTCTGCTTTTTCTGTCATATTTACATTCATCTTTACAATTAGACTGTTGCTAAGGAGAAAAACACGACAAATTTAACATTTCATGGATAGCTGACAATGTAAAACATCTGTGTGGAAGGCTCCAGATATCTCGAGATACAATTCCATCATCTGAAGTTGGATAGAGAAACTATAAACCTCCGTGAACAACAAGTAGAGATGACATTAAGCATTTGGATTGCGAAACAGTTCGCAGCCAGAATTAAAGTTAGTGCTAGGACTGAGCAAGCCCGGGTTTTATACAGCCATTCAGGTTGCTGCTACTAGTTTACTAAATATTCAATGTAAAATCATATATGAAAATAAGAATGCTGCCGAGTACGAGCTTGATTTGTTTAAAAATGTAAAAATACACAGACAGAAGATAGATGTTGGAAAGATACCAACAAGACTCTACCAAGACATTTAAATACATTAAAACTGATTTGTAAAAAATCTTACCGAAGGCTACCTCTTGCATTAGTTTGATGGATGTTGGCAAAAAGCCATAGACATGCAGAATGGTAATGTATGTGAATGGGAAATGCATAGCCTAAAGGGATTAGCTTAGAAAGTGGCTTCTTCTGATTTCAGCTGATTCTGATCATTTATCATCATCCGATAATGAACATGAATTCAAAGAATTCATGTTCATGAAGCTGATTTTTTTTTTTTTCCTTTTCTTTTGGAGGAAGCTACAGTGTGCTAAAAGCATGACATTCTAGATTAGTTCATGTGTGCTGAGTAGCACCTTTGGAGCTCATCTAACTGCTGCTGAAACATGGCTACCTATAAAAGAATAAAATTAAATATTAAAATTAGTGAAAGAAAAACTGGGCAATACAGATTTTTTTTTTCTCAGGAAAAATTGCACCTTTTTTTCTTTTTTCGTTTTTACAAAACTTTTGAAAACGTTGCTGGATGTTCAGAAGACTGGTTCTTCAAAAAAACCACAAGAGGTCAGTGTTGAACAGCCCCAGTGGTTGCTTCTTCAAACGCCTGGTATAGCTCAAAAAGGGGCTTTTGTGTTATATGATACCTACATTTTTACTGTAATACCCCTACCTGTTAGAAAACTTAGACATAAAATTCAGACCACAATGAGGTTATTGGCGGAAGTGGCTCTGAACATGTGCGTGTGTTTGGTGCCGTCAGCTGAAGTGATTAGAGTTCTGCAATCATGTTTTTGTCCTCAGGGTTCGTGAAATTGCTGGTTACCATAACAACTGTCTTTGTATGTGCTGAATGTTTGTCTTAGTCTTTACAAGAGTCATTTTCAGCTGCACAGAGGCAAAGCCTGTGCCTGTATTCAGCAGATTTTTATTGGTGTCTTTTTTCTGTCGTGTTCCCTGTAAACACTCCAAGCTTCTTTTTTCTTATATTGGCTTCATTATTCTTTTACAGGTATATTCAGGCTTTTTACATTTAATATGGAAAAGATTTAGAAAATGTTTATTGGTATGATTTCTAAATCAATTTATTAGAGCAGCAGGCATGAGATAACCAGTCTGTTACATCTTACAACAACATCTCATGGAACAAATTTCTGTGTATGCTTATATAAACCAAATTCTGTGGGCGAAAGACACATTAGTTTAACAAAGTACATGAGAAGGATTATGTGCATCTATGTCTGCACAATGAGAGCATCTTCTAAGACTTGAGAGTGAGTTTTATTAAGGAGCTCTCATTCTTGAACTGGAGTCAACCTGAGGGATTGTGGGAAATAAAAATCCTGGGCAACTAGAGAGAAGGAGATTTAGGTTGACACAAAAGAAGAAGATTGCAGCAGGCTCATGAACTCATTTAGGAGTTAAATTAATCAAAATACATAAGTTAGTTTTATTTCTTTATTTTATTCTGTTCCACTCTTCTGTTTTTTTCTCACTCTTGTAAACTGAAACTTGTCATATATTTATCTGCCTCGCTGTAAAACATCTGTAGATATGTTTTACTCCTAATCACCCTGTCCTTGTTGGTATAACACAGGTCTGCAGATATTTGTGTGCTCCCCTCTAACCCAGGGGGGCTGCAGCATGCGTTATTGTAATCTTTAAGGCATCCTTTAATTAGCAGCCCTGCAGTTGAGTGGCAGCTGTGGCGTATTCTACGGCAACTGAAACAGGACGTTTAGAAAGAGCAGCTCTCCCTGATGACGGTTGACATTTTCCAGCCAGACTGAACCCCGCTGTGTTCTCCAGGTGCAACTTTTTTCTTAGCTTCATGTTGATTGCACAAGCCTATGTCAAAGTATGGTTTGGAGAAGGATGTAAGCAGATTTTTTAAAATTAAAATAGAAAATCAAAGGAAAAAGCTAAAAATGGGACTTCTACAGTGGCCGATATGTGATATTAACAAATATTACCATCTTGGCTATTGTGGTGTTTACAGAATAAATAAATAAAAACTAAAACCTTTTCACCAAATAGTCGCTAAAATTCACACTTGTGCACTTTCTCTTAAAGGTGCTTATATGACTATTATTTGTATTGAATAAATAAATAAATAAGAACAAATTTTTAAATATTTGTTGGCTTCTCTTCTTTCCAAAAAGAGCTTAAGCTTGCTTATTACATGGAAAATGCATCAAATGACACATTATGCTTTGTTATTTTGTTAATATTCATCTCTGGCTGCCGTGTTTAGGGTAGCTGTCCTACTGGGACGTAGACTTGAAACATGTTTTCTTCTAGGATAGTTTTATATTTAGTATCCCCACAGCATGATACCTCCCAAAGATTCTCTGAGATTGTGTAAAGACATCTGTATTTATACCAGTGGTAAGACTTGCACAAAACTCCCTGAAAAACACCAGCTTCTATCTAAACCCTTCCTCCCAAACACTGTCTGTCTTTGATTGATTGAGTGATCATTGCCCTAATCCTGTCAATGTCTGGATGGAATACTGATTCACACTTAGCTACAGGGTTACAGCCAAGGGCTTCAAGGGATCCTTTGCCAGGACTGCCAAAGCTCAACGGCCCAGATGTAATTTCCGATTTTATTGAAGCTGCAACAGGACTTGGAAAGTTACCTCTGGACCAAGGGAGACAGTAGGCGTGGAAGTTTGTTATGTAACCCCTCATTATCTTCATAATGCAATGTTTGTTTGCATTTGCACGCTTGATTTTGTCGTTACTATGACTCATCTGTGTTTAGTCCATCTGCACACAGGAGACTTACCCCCTCATTGTAAAAAATGATGATACCTTGGTTGGTGACGCACTGTGTTGACAACAGGTGTGAGCTGTTACAGATTCATAAGCACTGGGGGAGAATATGAGGGTTAATTGGCAATCAGTCTTCACTCTGAGTCACTTTGACATTATCTCTCACTCTTCTCTTTCTAAAATAGGAAATTTCTCCCTGAGGGATTATTTCTTTCCTAATGATGAATCAGCCTTTATATCCTGAATGAGCATCAGCTGATGTGAATGAGAGGCATGAAAAGAAAAAAAAACATAGAGAGAAAAACACCTTCTTTATTGCTGGTGAGCCATGACTTTAGAACATGTTTGTCATGCTGCCCTAATCACCCACTTACCTCATCATCATCTGCATCTGTGTCATCCTGTCTGAACCTCCTCACCTCCTATTGTTTGCATCGGTGTTCCCTGAGTGTCTTCACCTGTTCCTCCTTGTATCCCCTTATCTAAGATCCAGCGAGCACTTCAGTCCTCGCTGGATCATTGTCGTACATGTGTGTATCGTCTCGCCTTATGTCACTGCTCAATAATAAATTATCACCTTACCGGAAACTCTGTTTCTGCGCCTGGGTCCTTCGTCCTCCTTACAGCACATAATCGTGACAATGTTTGATTGTTTAAGAAATATAAACAAGTCCTGAAATGCATGGCATACAAGAAACTTGATTAAAAACAAGATATATACTACAGACAGAGTGGTCAAAAACACTGTCATAAAATACATACATTTATATAAAGTAGGGCTGTGTTGAAAAAAAAACTGGAAAAAAAAATAGATTCTGAATCAATTCTTATATAAATTGTGAGAAGCAAATTGATTCACAGGTTTAAAAATTGGTTTAATTGTTAAACATAGCTTCCCCTTTTTTACAGCTAAAATAGGAATTAAAAATCCCTACAGTTATAAAACTGTTATTCACTCAGTGTTGTCATCGAATTTCAGGCATATAATAAGTATAACAGATCAAAAAAATGTTTTTTAATAGCACTGACCCATATAAATATATCAAACTGAATAAAAGAGAATTGGCTCATGATAACTGACTAACTTTTGACAATCAGAACTCCTCAGACTCCATGCCTCTCTCAGGTTTGATCTTGTATACTGGTAAGTTGGGCAATTTCTCCACAACAATGTATGGTGAGGGTTTGCATTTGTATTTTAGCTTTTGTTTGCCCAAAACTCAAAACTTTTTCAATAATACTCGGTCACTTTGCTCAAGGACTTGTTCTTTGACTTCCCAGTCGTGAGCTGTTTTGTTTCTTTGGTGATTTTTTTGTCTGACTTTTTGTAGTGAGGGTATAGGCTGTTTGGGGGTTGCTCCTGAGTTTGGCAACATACTGATAGGACGATTTGGTTTCATTACCCTCTTGGAACACACTGAAGCAAATGTCTACCGGCAGGTGCTCGTTCAAACTTTAACATGTAGGGCGAATAACCAGTTGCTTTGTTTCGTCAACAGTTGTATGCATAAACCAAATGACTGATCTTTTGGCTCCACTTATGCTTCTGTCTTGGGTCAACATTTACAAGAGGGTACGGTTTAATCTCTCTGGTTGAGGGTCTCCTTGAGGTTAGTATGGGGACTTTCTTGATTTGCAGATACCCAGCATCTTTAGGAGTTCTTGGATCAGTTCGCTCTCAAAATTGCACCCTTAATCTGAATGAATGCGGGCAGGAAGACCATAGTGCACAAAGTAGTACTCAAATAATATCTTGCCTACTGTGGTTACTTTCTGGTCATGGACTGGAAAGGCTTGGCCATATCGACACTGCTTCTCTCTTTTTCTTAAGGACGAATTGCATATTTTGGACCTGTGTACTTTGTGGGTTTTTGTCCTGTGAAGTTGGAGTGATTTTTGCTATTGATTTCTCACTTCTTGCTCATTTGTTATGATGCCTAACCATGGCAACAATGTGGTTCACAGCTGGAAGCAGCTGATTGTCAGAGTATGATTTTTTAGTTAAGTCTTCCTCGCTTAAAAAAAAGTACAGATTTAAAGTAGTTGCAACTGTTTTAGGATCACTTATCAAGTTATCTAATTCCAGTGAAGAGAAGCCGAAACAGGAGACATGCGATCTCTCTTTTTAATATTCATCAGAACTCTTGCTGCAGCTTAACAATAATCCTCTACTGATTGCATAGAAATGATCTCTGTCCAATTTGTTTTATTTATTTCAACTTTGATATTTTGTAATTGATGAATTGGTATCACCTTAATTTTAGGTAGTGAATACTTTGCTTTGGTAAATCTCCAATTTGTGAGCTTTCTGGAAAAAATATATAGTTATGATCTGATATACCAGTAAGAAAATTATATATCTTCATAATTCGATCTGATTTGTTAGTAAATAAAATATAAATGTTGGTTTATGAGTTGTCATCCGAGTTCCATCCTCTTCCTTTTGTGTTAAACTGTCATTTTCTGTAACCTGTTTGAGTTTTTTCCCAGCCTTTTTATCATTCCAGTTTATGTTAAAATGACCTCCTGGTGGGGGTCTATGGTGTGTAATATCTGTCGAAACTCATCGTAAAACTCAGCTTCTGCATTTGGAGGTCAGTATAAGCAAATAAAAATTTAAAAAAGACATTTCCTAGGATTGCCTAACTTCCACAGCAATTAGATCACACCTGATAAGTCCTGGTAACTCTAGTTTTCTACTTACCAAAGTGGTTTTCACATACATCAAACATCACAACCTTTTTCTACTTCCCTATGTTCCCTGTATATCTGATAACCAGACATCAAAATTATTGCTTCAGGTGAGAAAGGTTTTAACCAAGTTTCTGAAATACCCAATATGTCCACATTGGAGTTACTTAAAATATGTTTAAGTTGTTCTTGTTTATTACAGACTCTTCTAATGTTTAGGTGGCCACATAAAAGTCATTTTGGTTTAGAATAAGAATCCCAGACTATTATTTTAGCCTGGTTCAATGTTGCAAAGACTTTAGTCCCTCTGTGCTTTTTGTATACTTGGTTTCTAAGTCCTATCCTAGAATATATATATATTTTTCCAATTTGTAACTGTTGATCTAATGCTGGTACGTATATGCTGACACGGAGTCCCCTTCTTCGTTACCTTTAAAGATGCTGTTGACATTTTATTTGCCTGATGGTAGCTGGGCTGCTATGACTGAAGCCTGTGCCTGGCTTGGTGGTAACTGGGCTGCTGCAACTGGAGCCTGGGCCTTGCTTGGTGGCAGCTAGAGCTGGTGCAGCTAGAGTGTGGGCCTTACTTGGTGGTAACTGGGCAACTTCAGCTGAAGCCTGGGCCCTGCCTATTGTAAACTGGCCTAAGGCTAGCAGGTAGCCTGATGGTAGCAGGGCTGGCCTAGAGATTGGCAGCACCGGGCGGCAGTGCTGACACATTTGTATGGACAACTTAAGACCAGCCTCTTCCAGATGTGTTATGACTTTGAGGATCTTTGTTCATGTTCCTCCAAAGTTTTGCCAAACATGATCAGGAGTAACTTGTTGAGGTCTAGGTCAGAGGAATAGCATTTGCATTGACTTTCACTCTGCACTGCAAGAGTTTTCTTGTGCCAAAACTACCTTTTGGAATGTTAAGTCAAAATTTCAGGTTTTGTATAAAAAGATCTTTGTTGACATCTTTTTGCGCATATGCAAGTGGTTGGGGTTGCATAAACAAATAAAAACGAAGAGCTATAGCGATGCAACGAAAACTTATATATAACAACTTTAATGTTTGAAGATAGAGAGAGCTTAGAGAGAAAATTTAAATCTATATTGACGGGCTGAGAACTGTCCTCTGTCCCTGGATGCATTGCCGAGGAAACCGGAATGCCATCGGAGAAAAACCCGACCAGGGAGGAGTTCGAGGAGATCAAAAACTCCCTTGCGTCCTAGCTCGGGGATGTGACTGCTGTCAGAGCACAGCAGGAGCAACTTCTAAGGCTGCTGGAGCAGGTGAAAAAGACTGACGCATTGTGGATCTTGAGAGGCAAGTGGATGTACTGGAGTAGGATACCCAGATGAATGATGTGGTCATCACCTGCATCAAAATCAAACCGCGCTCGCATGCGCGTGCCGTGGCCACGGACATCGGAGAGCCCAGTGAGCTGGAGACGCTCTCAGTGGAGCAACAGGTCGAATCCTACTTCCAAAGCAAGCGGATAGAGATGGATTTGGAGCACATCGAGGCATGTCACCCACTGCCCAAGAGGAACGAGAGACCACCTGCTGTTAATATGAGATTTACGCACCAGAAAAAAAAGATTGCACTTCTGAGACAAGGACGCAAACTGAAAGGCACTGACATTTTCATAAATGAGCACTTGACGAAAAAGAATGCTGATATCGCGAGAAAGGCAAGACAACTAAAAAAAACAACACAGGATCCAACACACTTGGGTAACAAATTGCAAGGTTTTCATCAAACTCAACGGAACTCCTGAAGAGGCAAAAGTCTTGGTGGTGAAGAACCCCGAAGAACTTGATAAGTACAACTGACATTTAGGTAGGTCGTTACTCTACATCACCACTATGCACAACACACTAAATACACTGACTACACCAAGGTTTGATGTGGACGTGGACATATTACAAAAAATTCTCCAAAATAATCAAGTGGAATTGGAAACATGTGAATATCATGAGTATAATACAGTTGATCTAGTTACAAAGATAGACCCCGATAACTTTCCCACTTCTATTGTAAAAAAAATTCAATTATTTCACTCAAGAGCAGTATGGAAACAGTGTTAAATGGGATGACAGACTGTCTATAATACTTTTTAATAATAGAAGCATGTATGTAAACTTCGAGAACATTAAAGAATATTTGCAGTGTTTTACCAATCCCTTTAGTATCATTGCAATCACAGAAACTTGGTTTAATACTGTTAAAGGTATAGACTTTGGCCCAGATGAATATTAATTAAGATATGCAAACAGACATAATAAAACAGGGAGTGGAAACGTAATTCACCTGTGGGGACTTTAACATTGATTTGTTGAATCCGACTAAACAAAAAACTATTGAAGACTTTCTTGACTCAATGTATACTTTGCCTCTGTATCCGACGATTAACAAAACTAAGTAGAATTACATCACACCGTGCCACAATTATTGATCATATTTTTACCAATGTTATGAAAAAACAAATCACCAGTGGACTGTTCATATGTGATATCACTGACCACTTACTGGTTTTTACTCTATTAGACCGTGAGTTTAAGTGTACGAAAAATTCAATAAAAACTGTTTCCAAACGAATAAGAAGTGAACAAACAATAAACGACTTGAAAGATAGCCTTGCACACCAGGATTGGAGTACAATCTACAGGGAACCAGATGTGGACATTGCCTATAACAACTTTTTAGATATTTCCTCACTTTGTACAGTAAACACTGCCCAGTAAAAGAGTTCACTATAAAAAACAAACATAAAACAATCCCTTGGATCACAAAAAGAATAGTTAATGCTTGCAAAAAGAAAAATTATCTTTATAATTTTTTTCTTAAGCTGAAAACGAAAGAAGTGGAGTTGAAATACAAGAGGTGCAGAAATAAACTAACTGAAATAATAAGAACCATCAAACAGTTATACTACAGAAAAATATTATATGAAAATAAAAACAATAAAAAAGGAACTTGGGATGTTCTAAATAGCTTAATTAAACAAAGTCGACATATCCGAATTACTTTCTTGATGAAAATGGAGAACAACATAACATGACCAGTGTTGTGAACAGATTTAATATTTTTTTTGTTGACGTCGGCCCTGAGTTGGCTGCTGAAATCCCGAACCATGGTGCTGATAAATATCCCATGATTATTAAATAGAATCCATTGTCACTTTTCCTCTCGTCAACAAATGAGCAGGAAGTGACAAATGGAACCAAAGGAAGTGTCCTTATGTGCAAAAATAAGTCATCAACTGACTGCCATGATATAGATATGATATTGGTTAAAAAAAATATTTTGGATATTGTTAAACCATTAACCCATATTTGCTAACTTATATTCCAGTCTGTTTATTTTCCCAAAAAAATTAAAATTGCTAAATTAATACCGATATTTAAAAATGGAAATAAACACAGTTTTACAATTTACAGACCAATTTCCCTATTGCCTCAGTTTTCTAAAATTCTGGAGAAACTTTTTAACCTGCGATTTGAAAAGTTCCTTGAAAAACATTAAATATTAACAGGAAGGATACAGTATGTTAAATTGGGGCAGCATATATCAAATCAACTTGGCATTGCTTGTGGTGTACCCCAGGGATCTGTGTTGGGGCCAAAACTGTTTACTGTTTATATAAACGATATCTTTGATGTTTCTCAATCATTAAAACTCATACTTTTTGCAGATGACACAAACTTATTTTATTATAGTAATGATTATAATGAGCTTGTAAATACTGTGTGTTAGGGTTAGGGGGAGCAGCTGGTAGCACAGCTCACCTCACAGCTAGAAGGTCCTGGTTTCGATTCCCGCTGGAGACACTATGGGTGTTCCTCCATATCATCAGCACCCACGCCTTGTGTGGGGCTGGCAAAAGGGCCTTTCTGTGTGGAGTTTGCATGTTCTCCCCATGTTCCCTTGAGCAGCTAAAGTGAGCTACTGCCAAAAAAACATGCACCAGTCCTGTACAGTCGTCCTCCTGGCTGACTGGGGCACCTGAAGGGTTGGGGAGGATCTGGCTGGAAAAACGTGATCCTTCCACGTGCTATGTCCAGCTGGGGAAACCCTGAAAAGAAGGGCCTGCTCACTCCTCAGGCAAGAAGGAGGCTTGAGCTCAGTGCAGGGCCCTCCCGGGGTTGAAATAAAAAGGTGGATGGATATAAATGAATTATGTTTAAATATAGATAAAACGTTGATAAAAAATGTTCAAAACAAGTTCAAAACTGCAAATAAGTATCAAAGGTATCCATATTGAAAACTTGAGTGAGAATACGAGGGGTAACATTTGACAATAAATTGTCTTGGAAAGCCCACATCAGACTCATAAAGACAAAAATCTCCAAAAGCCTATCAATTATAAACAGAGTGAAACCATACCTTGATGAGAATGCCCTCCGTACTCTATACTGCACTTTGGTACTCCCATATTTCAGGTATTTTGTTAAAGTATGGGGAAATACGTACCAGTGCAGAATAAATCCATTAGTTACAGTACAGAAACGAGCAGTCTGGATCATTCATTAGGTTGGATTTTTTGAACATACGCACAATCTGTTTATTCAATCAAAGCTGCTCAAATTTAAAGATCTAATTAAATATAAAACATTCATAATCTTGAATGCTTGCTACAACATTTTTTAAACTTAAAGAAAGAGCTCATAATTTGAGGGGATATGGAGATTTTACACTACCTAAAGTCCGCACTACCCGGAAAAGTTTTTGTGTGTCTGTATGCGGAGGGAAACTCTGGAACAGTCTAGATATTCAAAGATTTAAACTGTTAACAAAATATGGGGTCCGGTTACGATATATAGATAATGAGTCTTGAATTTAGATTAATATTAGTATGAGTTGTTTTGTGTTTCCTTACTGGTGTCGATATTTCGTCCATTACCATTGTTGTTAAAACTATGTCCTGTCTGTTACCACTGTTGGTATGAAATCGTTGTTTGCAATGTAATATTTATGTCACCTATTGTAATATCCACATGAACTTAAAACTTACGTTAACTTGCAAAGCATTCAACAAGCACAGTATGATTCGTAACAACCATGGGTGATTGCCAAGGAAAAGGGCAAAATCCTCAAAAAGACTGCAACGCTGGGTAAGTCCTCATTGATCATCACCTTTGTTAGGGAAAAAAAATTAATGTTGTATTATTATTTTCTTAGGGTGTATTTCTTTATCACATAGTTTAAATGTACTTTTTAAATGTCATTTGGTTTCAACCATATGTTCCTTTGTATACACCCTGTTCTTTTAAGATGCTAATGAAGTTTGACCAAATAAAGAGAGACTGCAGTGGGAGGGCCTTTTGAGACTAGGTGACAGAGCTGTGTGATCAGGAAACACAGAGCTGAGAGACTGTCTGAGAAGCTGAAAGGAGACAGACAAACGGTCAACCAGAGTATCTTCCTGGTCTCCCTCTGCAGAACTTTACTTTATTCTATCTCCCACTGCAGAGCTAATTTAACTTCAATTTCTCTCCAACCCCTGTGTGTGATTCTTTCTAGGTTAAACCACTATTTTTTACCCTAACAACCTTTATATATTTATCTATTTATTTCTGGAAATTTAGTCGCTGTTGTATAAGTTAAGTAGTCCGGGGACTTGGGTAATTTAGTGGCATCTGGTCTCTGGCAAAAAACTGAATATCACCACTTACACAATTCTATTTTTTGAAATTCAGTCTTGGAGAAACATGCAGTCATGTAGTACCTTTAATGATTAAAGTAGAAGCAGCTGTCAGGATTGGATTTACAGCGTTTGCATGTAGGATACAGCAGCATACACTGTCAGGGTGCTGATCGCAGTTTGAATAAGAACGCGAAAACAATATAACACAGAGGATTTTAAAATGCACAAATCTCATGTTTTTTACATAAACATTCTCTAAATAACAAACGTGATCACAAGGACCTCTCTGTGTACTATGGCTTCGACGAGGACAGCTGAGCTTAATTTAAGATTAATTTGGTTCAGATGCAGATGGGAGAAGGAAACTCAAAAAGATGAAATACTAATGTTGTCGTTGTCATGGGGTGACATTTGTCCCTGTGCCCAAAAGGGAAAGTTAGGTGTTTTTTTCAACATGGAACTTATTTTTAGCATTTTTTACGTTCATTTACTCACCTAGACAATTTTGGAGCCACTTGGAGTCTTCAGGAGAAGTGTATATCCAGTCGGGATCAGGCAGTGTAGTCTTCTGGGGTATTTACAGGCTTTTAATGCAAGCAATTCTAGCTTAAGACATGTTAAAACATGTTGATGTCTGCATTTGCAAGTTCTAAATAGCCAACCACCATAGAGCACAGAGTGAAAGCCCTGCTCAGACTACATCTGAGCACGGCCGTGGCATAATTGAAATCACGTGGTAGTGTAGTTTTATTATTTCTCACCCACCCCGGAAGAAAACAAAGAATCACTTCTGAGATGTTCTGAACTCTAAAGAAGAGTAGTCCTAACAATTAATAAAAAAAACATGAATAAATAAGTTTTGGGGAAGATAGGCAAGGCAGTTTCACTTGTATGGTACACTTTCAATACCAGGCAATTCAAGGTGCTAATATATTGCTAAGATAATGACTTATTACAGGTGGCAAATCTCCTGCTTACATTGACTCCCAATATTTGATGCGCACTTATTGCAGCTGGATATAAACTTCTCCTGAAGGACTGCTGGTGGCTTCAAACTTGTCCGGGTGGGTAAGTCAACATAATAAACACTAAAAAATAAAGTCCCAGTTGAAAATAAATGCAAAACAGTCCTTTAATTGTCCCCAGCTGCTAGGGTTTCCTTGATTGCCTCCTTAATTACCTTTCCTGCCCCTCTGTGTGATCATGTCTGTGTTGGTTTGTCATCTTTGTCTGAGACTTCATTCATCGTCTCCTGTGTCTGATCTGCATTCCCTGAAGATCCTTGGTTGTTTATCTGACCGTAAGTGCCTATTAAAAGAGTTTTTAAACATCAGCTCCTGTCTGCGTCGGAATCCGTCCACACTTAAACATGACAGACATAAGATTGAAATACATTTAAGCAAAATATTAGTTTAAGCGTGGGCACAATTATGCAACCAGGTTATTGCACTTGTATAATTCTCACATTTTTATTTTCCTACAGGAAGCAAATACATTCATCTTTTTAAACGTTCAAATCTTAATTTTTTCTAATGGTCCCAGATAACCATTTTCATTTGCAAACAGAAATGTATGTTAAATTTTCAGATTTTCCTATTTTTAAAGAAAGAAACATTACAGTCATTACAGGGATGTGCACAATGGATAAGAGTCTACTTTAGCTCAGGCAAGGCTCCAAGTAAAACCCCTGGATACTTAATGTTGCCCAGTATTTTGTTCTCACAATTACTGCTTTAAATGTATGCAGCAAATGACCGTCCTGTTGTTACATCAATCAAACGCTGCACACTTGGCTTTGGAGATTTGGCCTCTGGTCAACAAACAGCAAATCCTATTAGGAGTTCTGCTACACCACAAAGTACCCTTCCCCTGTCCTTCAGCTGAGAATCCTGACATTTTCTGTTATTAATTCCTGTTCAAGCTCAAATGTAATTGATGTCTACTAATATTCTATGCAGTATTACAATTTTTTCGCAACCAAATCTGAACATATGAGGGATGACATGCAAATTGGTTTAAAAAAAGATGTTTTGTGACATTTTATAAAACATTTTCAGACTTCAATTCTGAAAAAGGCTCTCAGCTCAAGCTTTTCATCAGCTCAGTCCATTTCTTTGTGTTTTTGAGGCTCTGAGTTTGTATGAAACAAAGTGTGCCATGGAAGTGCTTTACTGTGTGGAGAGTCACAATCAGACGTTATGCGCAGTTTTTCTGTGGCAAGAAACTGCCTGCTCTTGCACAAAAAAAACCTAAAAACAACGTTTGTCCCAGTTTAAAAAAAAATGCAAAGTGTTAATGTTTCCTCTACAGCTGTGTCTTCCACATACCATTAGCTTCTGGTTTTGTTTCTGTTGTTTTTGTTTTTAATGGGTTCAAACAGATGGTGATGAAATTATTCCTCTTATTGCCTGAAAATAATTTACCCCTGTGAGAATTTATTTTCTTTGTTTTGCCATGTGATTGCCAGTTTGACCCTCTTCTATGTCAGCAAGCTTGAGCTGGACAACTCACTCACTGCACTGTATAAAAAACAGCTTACAGGGCAAAGCAAAGTGACTGATTGGCCTATCTCTCAAAAGAAAAGAGGATTAGAGAGCCTGTTTTAAGTCTGCGCATGGGTGCACCCTTGCTGAGTTGTTTGTGTGCGTTTGTGTGTGTGTGTGTGTGTGTGTGTGTGTGTGTGTGTGTGAGCATCCGTGTGCCGGATCGCACTAGGTGCACCCAGACACATCTGCTGTGAGCATATGCGAAGTGTAAGTGGGAGAAGCAAGGGGAACCCCAGTGACTTTAAAAAAGCTCTTTATCCCCAGTCAAAGAAAGAAGAACCCGCCGTTTGGACAAGATTTACACGGGTGCCAAGATGTTAATAAGGATAAGTGAGGCTCAGCCTTAATGTATGAGAAACTAAATGTCCCTCGCAAGAATATTGTCACCTGGGAAATGCCTATCCTTATTATCACACTTTGAATTGAAAGACACAAACAAGATCCCACTCCATACAGGAGGTATGTATCTTTATATTTTTTACACTTTCTATTAGAAAGAGGGCTGGATTATAGAGTTAAAACTCTCAGGGAAGAGTCCAGTAGTTTGTTTAGATGTCCTAATCACAAGAGCCAAATTACTTTTGTAGCACCTGTATATGCATTCTCCAGAGTATCAGTGAGCAGGGACAGTGTGGCAAATTTTTATAGTTCTGTAAGTATTGTACTTTTATTTTGTCCGTTCACTAGAGAAAAAAAGCCTGCCTTTGTGAGTTACTCAACTAATGCTCCAAATAAGTATTCAAATTTAATGAGCTCGGTCTGTGTTATCTAGTTACCAGACTCAAATTACATCAGACAGGGTAGACTTCACAACTCTAAAGCACAGCAGAGTCCAGTAGGAAAGTTAATCAAACTATAAAATTCAGAAGTTTATCATGTTTATAAGTTATTTTTTCCCTGTACTTGATATATATGTGCATCAAATAGATACAACATATTAATTTAATCTCTAAAAGTGATTAAAGAATCATATCTAAATCATTTTTACTCCATATATTTTAAATATTGGTCGTGAAAATACAGTGCTGTGAACAAATACAGTAAAGGAAAAACAACTTTCGGATGTGGTGGAACTGGGGATTCACATCATGGATGTGCAGCTGACAAATCTGCAGCAACTGTGTGAGCCATCATGTCAATATGGACCAAAATCTCTGAGGAATGTTTCCAGTACCTTGTTGAACCTATGCCACAAAGGATTAAGGCAGTTCTGAAGGTAAAAGGTCCAACACGATACTAGCAAGGTGAAGTGGCCAACTCACACAAAACAATCACACCATTGTAGATGTTCAAACATGATCAATTAGGTTTTTTTTCTATGAATTACTTTTTCACCTGCTCAAATACATATACAAGGCAGCACAATGAAAGTACATTATAAGCCAAATCGTTTCAGGATAAACATAACCTAACAATTCAGTACTGTAGAGTGTGAAATCATGATAGGTTGATTTTAAACTGGACAATCAAACTGCCTTTAATATCTTTGGCCACCAGGTGTCACTAAAGATCACTGTGTTGAAAACGTTCCAGAACTTAGCCTTTTTTCAATGCAAGCTTACTTTAGACATAACTATATATAATGGTTTAGATTTTAGCATAATACGTTTGTTTTTGGTAAATATGGACCTTTTTGTATTACATTAGATCCCTCTGTGTTATTTTTTGTGATAACTGGTGATTTGCCCTCAGCTCCCATGTCCAGGTACTGACCCACCTGCTCTGCCATCTGTGGATTAGTTTCACCTGTCCCTTGTCCTAATCATCTTTACAGCAGATAGAACCCAGTCAATTTCAATACCTCCGCATTTGTTATTTCTTACCTGTTGTTGTTACTTTGGCTTTTGTTGGTTCCTTTCAGATGCTACTCAGCTCCCCTCATGCATCTATAATTTCCTTGTTTTAATTCAAAAACCTTTATTTCAACATGAGACTACCAAAATTCTGTCTGCTTTTGGGCTCAATCTTTCCACAAATCATGATAATTCAAGTTATTTCTTTATTGAAATCAGGCATCAGGCAAGTTATTGGATCAGAGTTAAGAAATGGATGGGATTTAGTGATATTGTTGACATATTTAAATATTTCTGTTAGCATTTTTTTTAAATAATGTAAACTTTGGCTATGACCTGTTTATTTAATCCCTATTACATTTTTGAAGAAACTTTAGCTCTTTAAATAAAAATGTTTTCCATATTTATGTTATTTTTTAACATAAATATGTTAAAACCTTTTCCATTTTTGCTTTAGTCCTGTATAAACAGCAAGTGACATGATCATATCAGTCGTTTTGGATACCCGAGCTTAAATGAACACAAATTAGTTGTTTGTATGTTAAACATAATGAATTGGTAATGGGAGTATTTTTATTTGACCATCAGGTTATGTACAATGGATTGTTTGTCATTGTCATTAAAAAATTCTAAAACACTAATAGCAAAAATAAATTAATCATAGATTTAAATCTAATGAATGTATGCACAGAGCCACAGCTTCATTAGATTTAATCTGAAATATAATTGTTTAGAAAATAAACAACTATAGACTCTACTATGATTAGACATAGCTATTTCAAATAATTTTCTTTGGGGCTTTGCAGGAGTTGTGCTGTTTAAACCTTTAAATGCAACAGCAGACTTCAGGTCAGTTTACCCCTTTGCCATGTTTGAACTATTATTTTGCCATTTCTTCCCTTCCTACCTACGTCAATTGGGCATCCATCGGTCCATCCATCCTCTTCTTTTCCATGTTTGGGTCATTGGGGCAACAACTTAAGCAGAGAGACCCGGACTTCACTCTCCCAACCCATTGGGCCAGCCCCTCCAGGGAAATCCCAAGCCATTTCCAGGCCAGCTGAGATACATAGTCTCTAGTGCATGGGTCTCCAACCTCTGCCCTTGCGAACTACTGTCTTGCAGGTTTTAGGTGTATCCCTGCTCCAAAATAGCTAAATTAAATAAGTGCCTTGTTGACAGGCTTTCCAAACTTGATGTCATGCTGCAGAGGTAATTCAAAGCAATTATTTGATTTAGCTGTATTGGAGCAGGGATGAATTTAAAACCCTCTGGACAATGGCTCTTGAGGACCAGGGTTGGAGACCCCTTTTCTAGCATGTTCTGAGTTGGGATGTGCCCGGAACACCTCACCAGGGAGGTGTCCAGGAGATATCCTAGCCAGATGCCCAGGTCACCTCAACTTGCTCATCTCAATGTGGAGGAGTGGCGGCTCTACTCTGAGCCCCTCCCAGATGATCAAGCTTCCCACCCTGTCTCTAAGGGAAAGCCCAGACACCCTGTGGAGGAAACTGTTTCTCAACGTTTTGTATTAATGATCTTGTTCTTTCGTTCACTACTCAAACCTCATGACCATAGATGAGGGATAAGAATTTAGATCCAACAGTAAATCAACAGTTTAACCATTTGTCTCATCTTTCTTTTCACAACAATAGACGGGTATGGCAGACGCATGACTCTAGATGCAACACCAATCCACTTATAAATCTCCCATTCCATTTTTCCCTTATTCATAAACTTGACCCCAAGATACTCAAACTTCTCCAATTTGGGCAGGACCTTTGCCCTGACCCAGAGAAGGCCCTCTACTCTTTTCCATGGTCCCGGATTTGGAGGTGCTGATTCTCATCCCAGCTGCTTCACACTCTGCTGAAAACTGCTTCAGCGAAAGCTGGAAATCAGTCTGATAAAGCCAACAGAACCCAACCATCAGCAAAATGCAGAGACTCAATCCTTATGCCACCTCATCTCATGTTCTGAGAGCCAGCTTCCATAGCCAAGGATCACACCGCCAAGGTTCCCACTTACGGCCACTACCCATCTCCTAATGCACCTGACCCTTTTGGCCCCTCCTACAGGTGGTGAGCCCATTGGAAGTGGTAATCATGTTTCTTCTTTGGCCTGAGTAGTAGAAGAAAAATCCTTTTCAAAATTTCTAACTGATACGAATCTGAAAGATTTTCTTAGTTTGTGACTTCAAAAACCACTAGATTGTTATCAGAGTAAAATATCCCTTCACAGTTATGTACAGTGAAGTCACTTTGTCATATAAAGCTCCAATACAATGGATTGTAACTTTTAATTGTTAAATGGAAAAAGTGTATGTGGTGTGAATTCCCTTAAAAGGCACTCATAAATAAACCCTAAAAATTACATGTAATGAGCTGATTCAGGTCAAAATGGACTTTTCCTAAACCTTTTTTTTTGTAAACAGAAATTTAGCACCACATATATCTACTTTAATAAAAGAGATGAACACTTGTGTTTTTTTATAACAACTGAGGCTAAATCTGGAATCACAGTTAAAGCATTTATGTTTAATGCAACAAAAAAAGCTATATAACCACAGATTCAGAGAACAATGTATTTAGCTTCATATGAGAGAATTTGATCTCTCTGAATTTTCCACAACCAAGTTGCTTGGTTTACACTGCTCCTTTTTTTCCATCTCTCTCTCTCTCTCTTTCTGTCTCTCTTTCTCTCTCTATGTGTGTGTGTGTGTGTGTGTGTGTGTGTGTGCGTGTGTGTGTGTGTGTGTGTGTATATATACTTGCTTTATGAGTGAATAACTGTAATCTAAATATAGGAGGTTTTGGACATACCTACATGGTCACACAAAAAGAAAATCAATGCATAAGCTCCTTATCTGCCCCCACATTATGGAAAATTAAAAAGAGCTCTTTCCTAGTAAGTAAGCAAAACAAGGGGAATGTGAGAGTTCATTTCACTACCATCATTTATCACTTAAGACAGTCACGGAAATGCATCGCTGCCTACACATACACTGTGAGTGGGGTGGAGAAGGAGAGATGTGAAGGAGAAGACTTTAAAAAATGAGTCATGTCTTTGCATAGGGTGGTCAAGGAGATGGAGGTGGGATGAGAAAAAAAACCTATAAATTCACAAAAAATTGAAGTGTGAAATAAAAGTATAAGGGAGTCTGTAAAGCTTGTCCTTACATTGTAGTGTAACTTCACCATTATCTGTCCTGTACTATGGCAGGTAGTACTTGTACTTGACACTAAGCTTAATTGTGGCTTTGATTCCTGCTTCTGCCTGCTAAATGCTGTTGGGTCCTTGGGCAAGACACTTCACCTACCTTGCCTACCTGTGTGGCTGGATGCGCTGAGGCACAAAATGGCATACTCGCTGCTGCCTCAGGGCAGCTGTGGCTACAATCGTACCTTGCTTCCAACAGTGTTTAAATGTGAGAGTACATGATGGATTGAGCGTTTTGAGGGTGTTGAGAAGTGCTATGTGAATGCAATCCATTATTATTGTTATTTGCTATTAGACTTAAATTACTAAGTTAGATAATTGCTATATTTTTAGTTTCAAATGAACACAGGATGGTGGAGTTAGATAGCATTCCCTTGAATCTGAAAAAACACGACATGTCTATATGTTTTCAAGACGTGGTTGTGATCTAAATATGCAACCATTCTCAAAAGGGCCTTCAGTGTTGAATCACAAGGAAGCAAAATCATGTAAAAGGATGGTTATTGGTTATTAATAATTGGAGATATCGAGTAATGCAAGATATCTAGCCTCAGACTTTTGGCTGCTGTCATCACATCTAAAATTGGGTTTAAATGATGATCTATACCACAGGTGTCAAACTCAAGGCCCGGGGGCCAAATCCGGCCTTCCAAGGTCATTTATGTGGCCCTCTAAACTCTAGAGAACCCTATAGATAGAAAATTTAAGTTATTTTTTTGTGCACACCAATACAATTTTATACATATTTAATTTAATACAATTAGCAAAATAAAATCAGAGTTTATTTAAACAGTCCTTAATCACATAATTATGTGAAGGTGTTCAGGATTATTTAATTTTAAGACATACTTTTGGAATGTGGAAGGTGATTTTAACGGTTTGTCATTGTTTTATCAACACTTTCTGCCACAACCGGCCCTTTAAGGGTATTCAGTGGCCTGAAATGAAAATTTGTATGACACCGATGATCTATACAGTCATAAGTTCTTACTCTAAAGCTTCCAGTCCAGGTGCTGGGGGCTTTGAGTTTGCTCCAATGAGGACACATCTGCCCGGCAGCTCCTACAGACAACCCAGCAAATGAGCACTTCCTGTCATATTGCTACACTTCCTGTTGATGTAGAACACAGCCGGCAGGTTTTAATATCCTTGATGCTGGATCTGCTTCCTGCTTGTGCATAATCCCACAACAGAAGACCTAAATATTATGTAGGTCTGATTTACCCCATGTGGACTGAATATTGTTTTAAGGTTCACACTGGTGCCTAAACAGGGTTGTCTTTTTGGAGATGGAATGCTCTGCTGCATATCTTAAAATAAGTTGATCCTTTGTGGTGTTTTCTCAAATAACCCAAGCTATCAAATCTTCATAAGGAAATAATCAAGTATTACTTACCTGACTTCAATGAGTGAACCCTGGTTTCCTCACAGACTTATCCCAATTTGTATCCTCACTTTAATTTATCTAAGAGAAAGGCTAAAGAGATAGTAGCTGCAAACTGAAAGACATTATTCAACCTATGAGTCATCTGTAGACATTTGCAGATGTCTTATCTATGATTCTGAATATTTAATGATTGCAGACTCCTCTAAAATTAGATTGTAGGGTTTTTTTAATCACAATGCTTGACGTTTTAGCTTAGCTTTACTCTTTTTCTTTTTTTACTGGAATAATTGTGTGAAAATTAGCTTTCCCCAAGGATCCCTGATTTCTTGACCCAAAACCATAAGACCATTTACGTCTGCTCTCCACTGACTGAAGAAATATTCCTTGCATTTTAAAGGACATTACTTTTTTTAATTCTCCCTCTGGTTGTCTCAGCCAACCTAAATATATGTAGCAGTGATGGTCGCCTTTAAGCATTTTCCTTCACTGATGTCTTAGGATCGGTTGTGAGGTGGAGCATGCGCAGTTGGTCAGGATGTGTTTAGCAAACCTGTGTTAAGATAACTAGCGTTATTAAGAGAAGAGCGGAAGTTGTTTTTTTTACCTCAGGGTAAAGCACACAGCGTTTACAAATAGAAATACCCTCCAATGTTAACTGTGGATAAACATAAATGCACTGGAGAAAATGTCTTATCTTTAATTCTTGTGACACAAAAGTTTACACAACTTCGTTTGTAAAGGGAACAAAATAGGGTTGTTAATCTTATTATCCATTATATTATTAAAATCCATTATAAATAGATTAATTCAACTGAATTTGAAATTAAACATTGTATATTTACTTCTAATGGAATAAGGTTAATCTGTCAGTATATGACAAAACAAAGGATTAGAAGTTTTTTTTTTGACAAACAAATGCATTATTATTATTATTATTATTATTATTATTATTATTATTATTATTATTATTATTATTGCACAATTACGCAGTTGTGATTAATCATCCATGGGCATTATGATGGTGGAAAAAGGATATATATATATTATTTTTTTTATATTTTTTTTTAAGCATTTTATTTTGTAATGGTGTGCCGGAAATCGTTTAGTGGTTAGAAGTAGTAAAACCAAGACCCCCTCACGGAAAACTGTGGCAACTGTGGCAGCTGAATAGATGCGAGGAACAGAAAAACAACGGGAAACGTAGTGAATAGAGAAGCGCGACGGGAAATAAAAATAACCGCAGAAATATAAATAATCCACCATGCTTCGTTACTCTAAGGATCGACGTCTTCGAAGATAAAGAATAAAGAACGGGTCTCGGGTTGATCTGAGAACTGGGGGGGACGGGAGGGGTCGATCATGGGGAACGAAGCGAGCCTGGAAGGAGGCGAAGGGGCGTCTTGTCTGCCGGAGGGACTGGCACCTGACGGAAAGGGAGGCTTCATCCGGATCTCGGATGGTTCTCCGGTCAACATAAGCGACCTAAGTGAGGATGAGAGGAGGAAACTGGCCGCGGCGATGTCAAGGGCGCAGGGCAGGCAACCTGGAGCTCCAGCAGCAGCACGAAGGCAGGGATTTCAAATTGCATAATTTAATGCATTTAAATATAAGCTGGCCAAGCGTTTGTATGTTGGAACCGTGAGTTGAAATGTTTTTGTGGTAATTAAGACATATGCAATAAGGATGTGAAGAGTCCCATTTACACCCATTTCAACCCTACAAATCCCAATAGAAATACCAAATTATTCAGTCAATTGTGAGAAATAAAAGGCATCGTCCTATTAAAGAGTATTATGTTCGAATCCACAAGATTTGGTTTAAAGTAAGCAAAGTTGCAGCTCTTAGACGCAGCACTGTTATTTAAATGAAAACATCCTCAGAATGGTGCGATTCGATCCGTCGTTCAGTGAGAAATCAGTGAGGAGACACACCTCCAGTAGCCTATTTGTGAGAAATGATCGAAATGCCTGCTGGGTAAAGAAATCTGTCGTGCCTAATGTGTTTTTTCTTCTTCTTTTGTCCTTTTTAATTTTGAACGACATCTTAACACCAAACCACATTAATTTGCAGCCATTATTTTTTGCGAACACTTACTGTCTTAATACTATTATGTTTAACTAAGTACACCTTGATAATAAACCCCTTCTAATTATGTTATACTATATTTTATGCAGTCAACGCAGTCATCTAGAATATGTATCTCCATATGTATCAGATGACGTGATGAGCCGCCGTGCTAATTGGATCCAACTGGGGAAAAAATGTTATTTATATCTGAGCTAGAGATTGGGGGGGAGGGGTGCATCAATATTAGTATGACTATAAATAGAACAGATGCGAAATTTTTTTTCTCATTGTGCTCCCCACAGATGGATTCTTAGAGTTTCTTGTATTACAAGCTGTGCTCCATCTCCTGCCGTCTCGGAATCAGGCATGGCGCTATCCGTGGTGCTGAAAATACTCACTGCGGCGCTTTTACGCCAATTATTAATGTTTTTTCTCGACAGAGCCAGCCCCACGTATTATGAGGCCCCAAGCACAATTTCATTGCAGGGCCACCACAAAAAAATCTGACCACATTTTTCCCCCGTTTGGTTCTGATTTCTGCAGTTTTATAGTTTGCCTTCTGCAAACTGAACTCTATAGAGAAGTGTAGGAGGAGCCATGTATAATGCTGCATTGACAAGCAACCATGAGGAAAAAGGCTTTTACTTGCTCTGATATGGACTGAGACTGCAGTTTAGTTGCACTTAAAGCTATGTGCCATTTTTTTTAAATCAATTTCTCTTTAGACTAAACATGTAAATATTTTGTCACTACTAGTGCTCAGTTTGTCTATTCATTAAGAATAAAAATATACTATAATATACTATAAATATACACCCAAAAAGAGTTTCCATAAGCACATAAATCTGATTACATAAAATTCAGCGTAAGTAAATTGATCATTTGTTTTAGTAAACCCATCTATGTGTTATATGTTTGATTTCATTATTTGAATCTTTTATATCAAAGTCCTACATCAAATGTATGTGTTCTGTTTATTAATGCCAACTGAGTGTCTTGTTTTGTTTTTGTTGTTTTTTTTTGGGGGGGGGTGTTAGTTCCTCTTGTGATGTCTTTCATCTGAATGCACATGAAGCAGGGTTAGCAGTGTCTCTCTTTTCTCAGCCCCTTTGAATAAAATGTTGTTTTTTTGTAAAGTGGTGCTGTGGAAATAATTTCCTTATTACCACGCTGCGTTTTTAATGCCTTAAGTCCTTTCTTTGCTGAATGAAAACACACCACTTAATAGCATCTTTGTAACACAAACGATTGGAGACATTATACTTTGCTTAGACTTGAACTCTAATGCCCTCATTTGGGGTTTAGGACTCAAGTACATGACAAAAAACATCTGTTTATTTAATCAAAGTTGTGATTAACCGTGAGTCTAGGTGTAGACCATTTGAGTAAATGATTTACGTTGCCCTAAAACCATTAAATGTGTGTGCGTGTGTGTGTATGTAATGGGCTAATTGTCATTGTAATGAAGCACAAGTTACATTTGAATTAAATGCAGTGATTCTTAAGACTACTTATAAGTAAAAGCTTTCAAATGTGTTTAATTTAGTGCATGTATGTCTCAAACAATAATTTAAATTAAGTTAGCCAATGATAGTCACTCTCACATCCAGATAGTTTTCTTAGCATTTATAATCTTTCAAAAACTAAACTCTGTATGAAATGACTTTAGATATAGAAACAAAATAAATGTATTTTTCTCCAGCATTGTCTTATCTTGTTGTAAAGCTAGTTGTGTTACTACACCGACTCTTTAAATTCATAAAAATATATAATAACAATAATAATAGTAATATTAATCTGTTGTTTCACTAAAAATCCCTTGCTCCATCTAATTCACTTAGTAGACTGCATTTTTCTTTGCTTTGTAATTTACTTTTTAATTTACTGTAATTTACGATGAAATGTGTACTGTTAGATATAACAATACTTGTAAATGCAGTTTCACTGCATGGTTTCCTAATAAGAAAAGAAAAAATTAGCTATGCGGTTTCTTTGCAGGGTCACAGGAGGCTTGTGCTTCAACTCTAACCAATACTTTTTTATTTCTTTAATATTACAATATATTTACTGAATATTTCACATAAAGTAACTGTTTTTTATACTGAAATTGAAGTTCTGGGGATGTCGAACCTACATTTTCTAAACTGGACGTATGAATAATGATTTGAATGTATAACCTACAACAGATCTTGAGTTTTTGGTAGACTAGACTTCATTCACTTGGTCATTATACTTGAGAAGGGCATTGGGGCTTTTGAGAAAAGATTTAGTACTTGCCCCTCACAGACTTGGGAATTGACTTGGACTCGCCCCACACGGACTTGAGCCTTTGTCAGAAACGGAATATTTTCTATACCAGAAAGAAACAGTGATAATGGTTAAGTTACCTGTAATTTATTACTAATTGTTGGCTGAAGCCTATTTTTTATTATTTACACATTTTGGGGTATAAAGTATTGTCCTACGATAATTCAAGTTATTTCCATTCAAGTAGGGGTACTAAGCACAACTCAAAGTTCACTTATAATTCAGACCCACCCTTTTTTAACTGGCTGCTACCCTTTACAGTAACACTGTACTCATGTCTGCTATGAAAATAATCAGATACTATGTTCATTGCAACATTAAACTTTACTGCCTGAAAATGTTATTTAATTATCTCACAACCTCCAGGGACCTTCACAGCAGCAGAAACTAATGCATGTGTATGTAATAAGCATGCACCATTATGCTTTAATCAATGGGAGCCAGTTGGACCATTAGTGCAGTTACACTTCTCCAAACATCCAGTGCTGTATTCTTCGTGCAGGTTGGGTACAAATGCCTTCTCATTTGGACCTAACATGCGGGTATAGCTGATTGTTTCTTAATTTTTCTCTACAATCTACACTTGACGTCATTCATCTGTATACATGTTTCTGTCAGCTTTACCCTCTCATGGCCATCGACCACCCGTTTTTATATCATTGTTCATCTGCATTAGGAGCACAATGAGGTTTTATAACCTTTTTTACTATTCCACATTTTCTGTCATTGCAACCAGCGAAGATGCTTAATATTTAAGTTAAAGACTAAGGACTTAATTAAAAGAAAAATACATATGACATTTTGTAAGTGCTTTGTACCCGTATTCGGCCTTCTTGATGCAGCACTTTGTAGGCCCACACTTAATTCTGGTTACAGCTGCTGGACTTTAGAGATAAGCCTCTAAAACTTTCATTTAATGTTTTATAAAGGCTAGATTTATGGAAATATATGACCAATGTCAGGTAAACAAACTGTCACATAAGTAGTATTTCCCTGCAGTTTCTTACCATGTGCTTTTAGGCGGTTTCCCTGAATAATAATCACCTTGCTCTTCCTGTTAGTTTAGGTGCGTTGACGTGTCTCTGTGAGTTTGTCGTGTCATACTCTTTTTCGGATGATGGATTAACCTGTGCTTTTTGAGATCTTTATATCATATCTCAGATCAGTACAGACAAAATACAGAAATTGTTGATTCTGCCATGACTAACTTATTGCTGTTTGTTTTAATGAGGTTTAAATGTGAGATGCTTTAAAAGCAGATTGTACATTTTACATTCCAGTTACAATGTGTATGGACCAGAAGCGCTGTAGACCTGTTGTTCTTGTAAATATTGTATTTGCATTTTAGTGATCATTTTTGTTTGTTTGTTGTTTTTGTTACTTGAAAAGACAAGGAAATAACATGGACTCTTTTGTTTATCGTTTTCAGACCTTCTGAATCTGATGCTCAGCGTCAAGTGGGAGCTTCTAGAGGCCCTTCAGGTTTAAGCAAAAGTCGAACTGTAGATGCCTTCAACCAGGGTCCGCCTGGCAAACCCACCCCAGGCCGCAGCCCTTCATCCCTAAGCCTTTTTGAATCCAGATTCCGGCAGGAGCCAAAAGGCCCAGAGACTAAATCATCCGGCATGTTTGGCTCCAGCTTCCTCAGTGGGGCAAATCCCCTCAGTGCTGTTTCATCAATGACATCCTCCATCTCATCTATGGGTGATGCCGTAAACATTCCCAAGTTTGGGCTATTTGGGGATGAGGATGAGGGCGATGCAAAGGCAGAGAACAAACAGGGAGGGAAGCCACCAGGGAAGGGCCCCCAACAAGGGGCAGGACAAAAAGGACCACAGCAGGCAGGACCCCCAAAACAAAGTTCTGTCCCACCTGGGCAGGGGCCGAAACTAGGTCAAGGTCCCCCTGGGCAGGCACCGAGGCAAGGTCAGGGAACACCCGGTCAGGGACCGAAATCAGGTCAGGGTACACCCGGTCAGGGACAGAAATCAGGTCCTTTAGGGCAAGGACCACCTGGTCAGGGTCCAAGAGCTGCTCAGGTTCCAAAACCTGGTCAGGGTCCTCCTGGCCAAGGACCAAGGCAAAGCCAGGGGCCCAAATCAGATCAAGGAACCCCTGGTCAGGCTCCCAGGCAAAGTCAAGGACCTGCTGGCCAAGGGCAGCAGGCACCTAGACCAGATCAGGGTGGACCTCACCAGCAAAAAGTTGGCCTACCACAACAAGGACCTGGTAAACTTGGACCAAAACCACAAGGTCAGCAAGGCCCTGTGTCAGCAAAGGGTGCTGGACCTACTGCTCAGCAGGTTGCTGGAAAGCCTGCAAGTGGACTCTGTCCGCTGTGTAAAACCACCCAGCTCAATACTGGATCTAGGGACCCACCCAATTACAACACCTGCACTGAATGCAAGAACGAGGTCTGCAGCCAGTGTGGCTTCAGCCCGCCAGACTCAGCGGTAAGAACGTAACTGCTCTGAATTTCTTTGCTGTAGTATTTCTCGTAAAATAAAAAATAAAATAGTTATTACTGATCTAAACAATGAGCTAACGTGAGCTACATTTAGAAATGTTTACATGTATAGATGTTTGTTTTCCCGTTCTTAAAAGGTTACACATAACACCATCACAACCTTTAATAATGGGTTATACACTGGAGTCAGCGATGCTGTGTATACTGAAAAGTCATTTATTTACTCTGGTGTTTCTCTGTTGGAAAATTATGCTCTGAAATTGCTGTTTATATTTCATGTCAGCAAAAACTTAGATCCCAAAAAAGTATCAACTTTTTTTTTTATTATATAAGAAACTTGTAATTAGAAAATGCCTATACAAAAATAAAAGTAAATTAAACCCTTTTAAATATATATTACAGATGCACCAAAAAATGGTTTGAGTTTGGGATCAGAATATTTTCCCTCAGTTTTTTTCTGCTTGGTAGGTCAAACATGTAGAAGTGAATTAGGTTTGCTTAATTTTTTATTTTTTTATTTTATTTTTTGTTTCTTGAAAAACAGATAAAGGTTAAGAACCTATCACTTGATACAAAAGGAGTGATAATCTTCTATCTCTTCATTTAATGCTTTAATACAAAGCTAAAACCTCTGTGGAACAAATGGCTTTTTTTTTTTCAATTATGTGTTTAAGGGGGAAAATAACCGACTCCATCAAAACCGGCTGGTTAGACCTCAAAGAAAAATAAAATCAGTATTGCCAAGAAAAAAGCCGAGTTGGTGCATGTCTAATAAATCGTACAAATAACAATGGATTATTCAAATTAAAAATTGGCTTAGGCAGTCATTTAAAATCTACAGCACTTGCCTGCTCACAGCATGTTGGTCTTTCCTGATTCAAGCAGAGGGCATGTTGCTCATGAGAGCAACACATGATTTGAGAAACAGAGTGACCATATGGACTTAGGGAATGCTGATCAAGGTGACTCATATCATGGCCACAGGAAGGAACTGTGCCATCAAGTGAAGACATTAACTCACATGTGAATTATACATGCTGGTTGGTCGTAATAAACATACTTTTGCAGAATTTGCTTGCAATTTTCTTTAATAAAAACAATCTGTTTTCCATCTTTGTAACATTTCAAAGCTGAAAGTAGGGATACAACGACATCACTTTTTTCAATTCAATTTTCACTGGAAGACTGTTACAACAACTGAAAGTAAATTACATTAAAAAAATGAATAAAAATTACCACAAAACTAAGTGAAAAATAAACATATTCTGTGAATTTATTGCAGAGTTTCCACATTTTAAATATCAGTTAACTAACCTGATAACGATACCAGTACATCAGACTGGTATCAGACCCCATACCTGATACTGGTATGGGTGCAACCCTAGCTGAAACCTCTTGTATCGAAGGGGGATTTGGATAAAAAAAAAGGGGCTTGACAGCGCTTCAAGTGCTACAAAACCTCACTGTAAAACTTTTAATCAGATTTACAGAGGAGTCAATATAATGGCTGTTTTGGCCTCTCTTCACTGGCTACCAGTGAATCTTTGATCCATTTTGAAATCTTGGTATAAACCTTTAGAGTTTTGCATGGAAATCCCCCTCCTTACATTTATGACCTGTTAATTTGGACTAGTAACAAAGCAGTTAGATGGACTACAATTCTTCTTACCCTGTTTGATATGATTTTTTTTACAACATACCATTTGCTATATTTATTAATTTATATATGTTTTGTTTATTATCTGTTTTATCCACTCTTTTGCATTTTGTTTTCACTGCAAGTCATTTTGTGACATTACAGTCTGTGAAACAAGCTTTATAAATACAACTCACTTAATTTGTGCTTTTTTTCAATTATGTTTGATCCTGTTTTCAATCAACTAATTATCTACTTTGAAGAATTCAAAATTAGCAACAGTTTCATAATTAGAACAGCACTGTGTTCTTCTTGTTAATATTAATGATAAAATGGTGGTCCTTTATAGTGTTTACTTTTACCATACCAAACACCTGCCCCCCCCCAAAATGAGACCAGGATCTTTCTTTTACTGTGTTTGGTTATCCCTTTGGCTTCCACAGCATGCCAGACAGTGTTGAAAAAGCCAGCTGTTGACAGTTTGATCCTTATCTAGAAAAATAACAATATATTTGTGTGTAATCATATCTACTGCCTACAAGTATATTTCTGGGATCAACACCCTAAAATTAATTTAGTAACATTTAAACAAAAAGTTTGTTTTGTTGATCTTCAAAGGGTCATTTCTTAAATGTTGTTAGTTACACTCCATTTACGCTTCTGATTAAGGAATTAAGGCTCCATAGATAGAGCCAGACAGAAGAAACTAATTAGTTATTTTTTACTTTAGATGAATATTTATTCTGTTTTAGATTATGCTATTTATCAATCTAACCTACAGTGCCAGAGTAAAAGTATTCATACCGATTTAATTTTTTGTCCATTTTGTCACTTGAAACCGCAAACCTCAATGTATTATAAATGGGATTGCTTGTAATACACCAGCACAAAATTATGTATAAACAGGGGTTATCAAAGTGTGAGAAGATGGTATCTTATAGATAATGGTGTTGTTCAAGCTTCTCTAAACTGCAGGAGGGTCCTAAGCTTAAAAGCTGTTCTTCAGCTTTTCTCTGTAGCTTTTCCTACCTACCCTGATCTGCTTGGTCAGTTTGTTCTTGTGCTATTTATACAAGGCCCAGTCCACTGCTGTATGCCTTGTCTTTGGTCTGACAGAGCTTCCTTAGATGTAAAGTGACCCATGGTTTATTGTTTATTGCATATGCGGAAGGTCTTGATCTGTGCACAGGTCCCCACAAAAACTAATATGATGTCAAATCATCAGTAAAATCATTTAAATCAGTGGTTGCAGCTTCAGAAACATCAGTTAACTTCCTAACAGTTCTAAGGTTTTTAGTCATTGTTTGCAAGTTATAATGAGTTTAAGCAGAGACAGAGAGTCCTAAAGCTGCACAGGTGGCTGTGCGATGTGCT
Organism: Apricaphanius iberus; assembly: GCA_028564705.1. Classification (NCBI taxonomy): domain Eukaryota; kingdom Metazoa; phylum Chordata; class Actinopteri; order Cyprinodontiformes; family Aphaniidae; genus Apricaphanius; species Apricaphanius iberus. The sequence continues at coordinate 851,999 of JAPXFQ010001903.1, read as the reverse complement.
TCTTTTTAAGATTGTATAAGATAATATATGATTAGATAAATCTTTGTTGTCCACCTCAAGTTGAGACAGCAATTTGTCTTTGCCATGGCTCACAACACAAATACAAAATTCCCAGGTTGTCCAGTGTGTTTGTCCCGCAGGGAAACTTTACTTGCTGTTTGTATTTTGGTGGTTCATTGGAGATATTTTGGCTACTAAAATCCCCAAAGGACAAGGATGAAAGAGTATGTTTTGGATTTTTTTCACGTCTGTTATCAGCTCAGTGAGCTGTTTTTCAGCCTCTGATGTGCAGAATTGTGGTGGGATGTAAAAACTGGCCAGAACAAACATGGAGAACTCCCTTATGGAATAAAAAGGTTTAGTTTATAAAACAAAAAAATGGCTCTGTTTGAGGGCTACATGTCTTCTTTAGCCAACCTTCATGTATATAAAGACAGATTCCACCTACTTTGTTCCCATGAGAGCTCCGAGCCACAGTTCACTTTAAACAGCTAGAAGCCATGCTTTAGAAGTGCCCTGTTAGGGATAAGTTCACCAAGCGAGCTTTTAGTAAAGCAGAGAGTTGCAGATCTGCATAAGTCCACCTTTCTGCTTCTAGGAAGGCTATTTTGTTTACTAGGTAGCTGACATTTGACAGGTGGGTAGATGGGAGAAAATCACATGGTCTCCTCTGGTGGAGCTCAGAGAGTGTCAATGTGTGTTTTCCCCTGTCTGCGTCTTTTAAAATTTATGAGACCTCCTACACTTCCAAGAAGAATCCCTGGATTGATTTTTTAAATGGTGGATTACCTGATGTTTAACAGTTGCTCTTCGGTGAAAGTAAGGCAAAGTACAGTGGAAATACAACAAACCCAAAGTATGAGCAAGAGTAGTACCGAGACGGCCATCCAATATGTTAGTTTTCTTTATTATTGTAAAGAAGAAGCCTCATTTTAAGCTCAACTCTGCTCAACTCCTCCTTTAGCACATTTTGCTGTGTTTACAGATGCAAACCCTTTGAGCTATGCCTCTATCAGTTTTGCACATATGAAGAAATTAAGTTTAGCCCTTTTTAATCCAAATTTGGCGAGGATGTGTAAAAATGAATTGAGAGGATCAATTTAACTTTAATTTCCAAGTTTTCAAGTCCATTCTAAAGTAGCTCTAGTTGTATGTCATTGTTTTTTTTCTGGGTATAGCCTTGTTCCAGTCTCTTGTCTTATGCATCCTCTAGCAGGCTCAATTCCCCTAGATTGGCCATGCATTTAGCTCTTTCTAACTTCCCATCAAGTCTGACCAGCTTCTTTGTCCCTTCTTTAGGAAAACATCCCCACTACAGTATGACTCTACCACATTCATAATGGGGAATGGTGTGTTCAAGGTGATGTTTAATGTTGGTTTTCTGCCCCATGTTTTGCATGTTGACCAGTAGTATGCTTATGTTTGGTCCCATCTAATCAGAGCACCTTTCCTAGAGGTTTGCCCTTTGCCGCGAGGCTATAGGGTTTGTGGCAAACTCCAAACTCCTGTTGACAGATTCCACCACATGGACATTTATTTTTGCAGCTCTTTCAGAGTTACCATGGATCTCTTGGATATTTATCTGATTCTTACGTTACTCAGCCTGTCATTTTAATTAGACAGCCATCCTGGTAGGTTTGTCAGTTTCCATTTTTGAGTGATGGATTAAACAGTGCTATATGAGATGTATGAAGTTTAGGATAATATTTCATAATGCAATCCTGCTATAAACTAGTCCAACACCTGCGGTTCAAAATGTTCGCCCTCTTCCTTGGACTTCATATTGCTGCTTGTTCAGTCATGTTCTCTTTTAAACCTCTGAAGATGGATATTGCTGGAATTATATGGAGATTAAATTAGACACAGTTGACTATGTTTAATAATTAGGTGACCACTGACAAAACAAAATCACCTTTTTCATATTTTTATTAATAGAAAAACAGAAGAAAATACTTTCAGAATCATCCACGACTTTGTTTTTATTTCATAAAAACCCAACTCAATACATTGAACTATGTGGTTTCCAAAGGGAAATATGAAAGGTTTATGAATAGGTTAGCAAGACACTGTTTACACGTATATAGATAATTTCCTCTTACAACAGTTCGAACATGTGATCTGTTAAAATATAACCAATCTGGGGGATAAGTCACACAGAAGGTGAACCGTGTACAGTATGTGGGCTATGGTACTCAAACAAGCTATCCCAGGTTTTGATTCCGGATTCTGTATCATTTCATGCATGTTGTTCCACTCTTTTTGCCCTTCGTCCTGTCAAACTACTAATGAATAATGGCCCCAAAATCTGACTTTTCTTTGTTTCATTTACAGGGTAAAGAGTGGCTTTGTCTGAACTGTCAGATGCAGCGAGCGATGGGAGGAATGGATCCCCCTGGCATATCAAAGCCCATACAAGGCCCTGGCCCATCCTCACCTCAGAGACAGACACCTGGCAAGCCTGGTAAACTGCTGATAAAGCAGCAGAGCACGTCCGACCAAGGATTAACGCCACCAACAACACCAAGGCAGAAATCCCCGGGTCCTTCATCTCCAGGACCCCTTTCTCCAAGCTCCTCATTGGGAGGTTCACCCAAAATTGATCCGAAAACAGGGCGTCCTATTCAGCAGAAGTCCAGCCCTCAGCAATCTCCTGCCAAGCAGGAGTCTAGCTTTTTTGGGGGGTTTGGTGGTATCAGTTTAGGAGGACTCACAGATTCAGCTAAGCCCCCTGCAGCTGCTGCACAAACAGCAGAGTCTGTTACAGGCAAATTATTCAGTGGGTTTGGTGGATTGATTGAGTCATCTAAGCCTCCTACACAGGCTGCACCTAAACAAGAAGAATCTATGGCTGGAAAGCTGTTTGGGGGTTTAGGAGGGCGGACAGAATCAGCTAAACCTCCTGCAGCTGCATCTCAAATGTTTAGCTTTGGCTCATCGCTTTTGAGCTCAGCTACCACTCTTGTCTCTGGAGAGGAAACCAAAGCACCTGCTTCTCCACCTGGAACACCAGACTCTGGACCAGGTTCTCCTCCAGATTCAGATCCTGGTTCACCACCTGACTCCCCTTTCTCTGCCCCTGGATCTCCACCGGATTCTGATTCTGCTCCTGACACACCGCCTGCCAGGTCTAAAAAGCCCCCCAGACCCACCGTTGTGGAGCAGGAAGAGAAGTCCACAGCAGCTGAATCTGCTCAGGCTCGAACATTGGTTGCCAAGGAAAACTGCCCTCTTTGTAACCTGGAGCTCAACATTGGATCATCAGACGACCCCAACTTCACTCTGTGCACTGAGTGCAAGAAGAATGTGTGCAATCTTTGTGGATTTAATCCTAATCCTCATTTAGGAGAGGTAGGGGATCTGTTTATTACTTTTTTTATTACTACTTTATTACCCTTTGCTTTTTTAAACAAGGTTCATATTCCTGTCATTTTAATATGTTTTTGCATATAGATATCCAAAGTCCTTTGGATGTTTCATTAAAATGCTCCACTGCAAAGATAGAATGGGGTGTTTTCAACTATTCATTTGACAGATTAACGTAATCCAAATACTTTTAAATACGATACTTTGATTACCTGAACTTCAGGTAATCAGCATACTTCTAAAAACCTTGTATTGACATTTTCACACAATAATTCAATGCACTGTATTGATACTCTTAGTCAGAAGTTTCCATACATTTATCCTCATCATAAATGACTTATAAATTAATTAATACTTAACTGTGATAGTAGGCAGAGATGCCATGAAAAGTTAGCACCCCCTGCTGTCCTGGTCGAGCAACACTGAAAAAACAATGGAGAGAAAAAACGAAAAAAACCCTTGATACGTCTGCGTAAGAAGCATAAACTGGGTTTAAATCCTTCAGGCTGCTGATGAGAAATGCATAAAAGAGAACCCAAGACAGGAAAATCTAGAGAATTTAGAATGGTTAGAGATCCCCTTCTTTTTATGCTTTTTACCATGTAGAATGTGAATAATCCCACATGCTATGCTATTGGTCAACGGATGTTGAGTAGACAAGTGGTTTTCCAAAATTTCAACCGAGAAAATTAAACATTAAATAGTCATGATCCCGACGCTTGTTTGAGCATATGGGCATTTTCAATTAGTCAGTAAAAAATTTTTACAATGAAAACTCAATCCGCATCAACATCCAATATATAGGCCAACATGTTGCTGTGTCCTGTTTTTTTTTTTAATCTTTTACAACATTCCTGAAATCTTTAAGCCTTCTCATAGTCATTTTTGGCATCAAAGTAGCACTAGATAACTTTGCGGTTATTTCCCCTCTCTTGCGCTCTTAAGGCTTACAGTGTAACATCACTGTTGTAAAACTAAATCTCTATGAAGGGCATATGAAGAGGCCAGTTTACTGACGGTTTTACAAGCTCACCAGCCAAAACAGCAAAACACATCAAACTACCTGCGTCAGTTGTTAAACTGTCAACCAGTTTTCTTGGCACTGTATTACATCATCATGACCAACCAAACACAATAACCCCCGGAAAAAGCATTTATTTACAGTGGCTATACAGCTAGTTCAGCAAGCCTATTACATCCTATTGTACACTAGCCTGACGTAGCCATACTCAATTCTAATCAGAATGTGAGTCTGATACTGCTCCATTGGGCTGTGATTATGGGGCGTGTTTTAACCACACAAGGAAAAAAATGCCTCTGCACTCAATTTGATAGAACTATAATCAATCAGAGCTAAGTGTGTGATTGTTGTTGACGTGGTTGACTACGTTACTGTTGTTCACCTGTCAATCATCGTAAGCCCGGTTTGATTGGTCCGAACAGATCTTGTTCGGGCATAATTGTTCCTCAACGGAGAAATGCCAGACCAAACTTCCAGACTATGTTGTGGGCGGGACTAAGTTTGGCTGGCACCCAGGCTAAATGTATTCCTCTCCAGCGAGGAAAAGCCGGACCAGTGTTGGCTCTTGTCTATGCTCTATCACTTTCTCTTTTTCTTTGATAGCTCACATGATAGTTGAGATATTTTCTCATAATAAGTCAACTCTACGAAGATTGGCCAACTCCATTAGGTTGAGCAGGAAGAAACAGCAAAATATTTGAGGTCTTCTTCTAACATTAAGCTGTTTTTGTGGATTCCAAATGGTTCAGATTAATAACTGAGCAGCCGACATTGACCCTTTTTTTGTGGCAATAGATGTTGATGTGTAAGGAGTCTTTTCCTTAGAGATCATTGATGGAAAGCACAGACAAAATATAATTCTGACATTGATTGGAATTCAAGTAATGGATATTCTGATTGGAAATGGATTAGGCTTTTGGTTTGCATAATTTTGTTTTGAGAGCTATCCGTTTAGCTACTGACGTGACACGGATGAATCGGTTTTTCAATATTCATAATTAAACCCATTAAAATGTAACTGAAAATAGCTTAATTTCATCAAATTACCTTGGAAAACATGAATATTAGAATGTCCTGCACACAACACCTTAGTTGAGCCATCTAAACCCCACATAGTGTGTGTCACCTCTGTGTCACTCGCTGTCATCCTGTCAGCTGCCGGCAAAGGTTTGCCTGCTGACGCATGTGAGGGCGTGGCTGTGTGGATACAAGTGTTTTTCCAGGAATAGGAGTCTGGGTTCTTAGCTTTTTATAAGCAGAACTCTGGATCACTGAATAGAACATGTGACTGGTGACAGCTCCCCTGCTGTAGGTGTGATGTTTATTTAAGTGGCTATATTGTCATCTGGGAATGCTTCATGTAGTCTGTTTTTGTTTTGATAAATTAAAGTAAGTGTGCATGCATATTGCCATGTGTGTGTGGAGGGGTGGGGGGGCATAATCTTTTTTTTCTAAAGTGATTTAAAGGGCAACAGGGATGCCTGTCATCTCCTCTCAGGCTTGATTCCAGACATTAGTCTTCCTGCCTAATCCCCAACAATGCCACTTGTGGAAATAGCACACTCCAAACAGATAACTCATCTGATTTTGCTTCTTATTGTCATTTTGTAATTATTTCCCTAAATCTCGTCATTTCACATTGTATAAAAATTTATTTTATATGTGAACTACAACTTTAGCCGTTTGTTAGACTTTTCAGACAGCTCATCTATTTCTGTGCTCCTACTCTTTTTTTCCCCCCACAATCTCCCTTTTTGATATAGAGGAATTCTGTAGGAGTGTGTCTGGTGCTGAGAAACAATGTTCCTTCAGCTCAGGCTGCATGTCATGTTGGCCTTTTCAGTAATGAGAGCGCGCGAGGAAGAGTCTTACATAAGATGGGAGGGGCACAGCGTTGCTAACGAGCACAAATCAAAGAGTTGGCGTGTTTTATCTTGTCTCACCATCACCAAGAAAATGTACCGCCATTTTTAATTTTTATTTCAAAACTTCGCAGGCAGTTGTCCCCCTGCCACAGCCTTTAAAATCTGAACATGTAATATAGGGGTATTTGGTTTGACATAAAGAATTTACCAGCTCTACGGTCGGTATTACATATGTATTTAAAAAATATATACATCATGATGAAGTCTTAGAGAAAAAAAATACTTAAAGGAAGAACAAAATAAATTAAAACTGTCATGAAAAGGTACTCAAAATATGCATTTTTGGCACCCCTACTAAAGATGCAGATACATTTATTTAGCTGTATAAAAATAAATCAAGCATAAATACAGCATTTTAAATAAGTATTTAGTAACTTTAACAAACAATGGTTAATTTTTTGTTATTGCCAATGACTCAACTCACACACATAAAATCTCCTTAACATGAAGACAACCAAATATTTTTAATATGTATTTTGTTTTAAAGATCACAGTATTGAGGGACTTTGATGTGGAAAGAGGTGGAGGCTTGTTTCTGATTGCTCCTCTTCTTAATTGGAATGAGAACAGATATTTACTAATCTTCAAAGGTCAGGGAAATTATAAGAAAAAAATACAGGTACATTCTGAAATCTTCCCATATCAAGAGTTATAGCTAGAATAAAAACAAAATCATTTCATTTCAAAGTTATATTTGGACAAACGAGGCCTTGTTTCATTGTAACTAAGGATTTATTTGGACCTCAAACATCTAAAAGGAAAAATTGTTTTTGTAAATGCTTTTGATAACTTTAGTTTATTACTTAATAGTTTAAGGCTTGCTCATCATCAAAGCGTACATTTTTCCTTGAATTCCTAGGTATTCTTCCATCTTTTTGCGCTCATATTATCCATCTTAAAAACTTGAAGCATCAACATAAACATTGCCTTGTGTAGTGATTCCTGTGTCTTCCTAATGATTGTTATTCTGTTATCATGTCCACACTGTCAAACATTCTGAACTCCCTGTAATCTGCTCTGGTACAAAAAGGCAGCTAGTGTGTACACTGCCTTAGATTACTAACTTGTCATTCATTTGTGTTCTAATCATTTGTTTATTAGATATGTCCACTTGACGTTGCATATTGCACAAACAGCACAGTCTTTAGGTAGTTCTGTTGCTGTATATGTGTAATCAGTATTCGCTCCATGTAGTGTTCACAACTCTCACCATGACTTGGCCTGGAGCCTGATGTATACTGTATTGGTAATAGCCAGGAAAGAGATGCACTAAGGCAGGAGAGGGGAGAACACAAGCGACTAGAGCTTAGCCCCCCTCCCACTTTCTTCTGTATTTCTCTTTCATACCGCCCCCTTTAACAGTGTAATTCTGCAGCAACCCACAGAGTCTACTCACATCGGGGTCAATTTTATGATTTGAATTTAGTAATATTTATAGTCTTAGTGGTTTTATAGCTTGGTGATTTAGTGAGCTAATCTTAGAAATGCAGTACAGGAAAACAATAAAGTGTACAGCATCTTACAAAGGTATACATACCTCTTACCTAAACTAAGTTATATTTTCGAACATTAACACTACACGTTTCAATACATTGTATAGAGATTTAATGTTAGACAAACCCAAACTTCTACATTATTCCAAGGTAGAATGAAAATAATGCTTTTTATTTTGTTATTTCTGAATGTTCTGAATTTCTATTTTACACATCTGAGCCAATACTATATGTTGTTGCAATTTTTATTGTAAGTTTTCTGAGGTCTCTACCAGCATTGCAAATCTATTTTTTACCCCCTGAGCTTTCAAAAGTTTTTAGATTAATTGGATTGGATGCAGAACATCTGTTAAAAATAAAGAGTGGACGGTTTGGAAGAACATTCTAATAACTGATAAAGCACTCTCTCTTTATGTCTCGCAATTGTTTATTTCTTTATTTCAAGGAACGTGCACTCGAATTCTGCATCCTCGTAATGCATTTGGCCTTTTAGATGTACTTTAACATGTTATGAATGTTTCTGTCTATGATGCTAAAAGTAGGAAAAAGTTTTGGCCGAATTGTATTGGTATTGAAAGATCCCTTCATTGCAATTGATCTAATTGCAGTGTTCAATACTGACATCATTTTTTGGGGGGTGTTTTTTTTAATACAGTGCATGAATTCCTCCAAATATCTGAAATGCAAAATTTTGGTTAAATGTTAAATTATGTGTTTTGAATATTTTTGCCTTGCATTGGAGCTTTTGTGAAGCTTTGCAAGTGTCTTTTTGGAAAGTTGGCTCTCAAGGTCTATACCTGCAGGATTATCTCTCATCCCCTTTCTAATTTACTAATTTCTTGCTGCTTACGCCAGAGTCATATTTTAGCTAGTGAGCATTTTGTGGCAAGGAATGTTTGGGTTGGAGTGGGAGGGGGGGACAAAGCATCCAGCGTGCCAGCACTGAGCATACATCTGAGAGTGGAGGACAGGCAGGCAGAACCTCACTGAGACTTGAAAACCCACACATTCTGGCACCAGCCTCATCTTGTTAGTACAGGCTGTTACATCCTGACTGCCGCTGCTCTCTCTTTCATCCCCCCCCCAAATCACATACATGCTTTTTCTTAGTACACTACGATGTTATAAAAAGAAATCAACACAGATTGGGATAAGGAACAATTCTAAGTCTGAAAATATTCTTTATGTATTAAATACATGAGATAAAAGTCTGTTTTACGTTTGACAAATTTAGGTTGGCTCTTTTCTATTTAATAGAATTGATTAACTAATAATATACCACTGAAATGTTATTGCATAATGACTTGAGGAATAGAAATAATGAAATAAAATTGTACCTCAATTCACGAGGACAGGCCAAAGGACAGAGGGAACGATAAGCTACTGTGACAAAAAAAAGGCAGCCTGAGTAGAAAAAGGGGAGTAGGAAGGCAGTGTCATAAAGGATATGGGTATCACCCTCTGCAGCTGTAAGGAATACAGAGCATGACAACCTGACTATTGCAATTCGTCTTAGCACTTGTCCTCATATCTGTGAGTCACTTCCACTGCATCTATTGCTAAAATCTACTGTCTGGCAAAATGATTTCATGAACATGAATTGTATGATTGTTAAAAATATCTGACAGAGGTGTACAAGTGATTTTTGATCAGACACAGAGCTGTTACATTTTCAAAACAAGATTTACTAATATATGTTATATTGGAATGTTGCCTAGTTGTGTTGGAAGTCAGTGGTGGAGACATTTCTGTGGAGTTTTGTTTTCAGTTATTTTTTAAGAGTTGAAAAAAGCTTCAATTTCTTTGTTGAATATCCTTCTCTTTTTATTTGGAATGAAACACCAGAGTGACCTCTTGTTTCTTATTTAGTGTATTTCAAAGGATTTTTTAGTATGAGAGAACACATTTGAATTCAGCCCGCTGAACAAGATATGGTGCCATCTACATCAATAGGCAAAGATCTTTTTTGGCTCACAAAGGAGCTGAGAGGGAATGTTCCACCATCAGCTTGATGCATTACAATTAAGATGGCAACTTATCAATGAGAAGAAGGGCAGCAACCTTCAGACTTTAATTTTATCAAACGCTTTAGGATTGAGTAGCTAATTAAACCATGTTTCGGATGGGATTCTTCTTTTGAGTCTTTAAACATAAAAAAAGGAATCCATGTTTGTATCCTGTAACCCAACAGAGTTTAAAGGGGTAACTGTAAAGATCTGAGTGTGTTTGTTAAGGGCCAAACTGTGATGGCTAGATGATTGGGTCAAGGGCATGTCCAAAACTGAAGCTCCTTAGGAGTGTTCCCTGTCCGCAGTGATCTGAGGAAGGAACATAGGTGAACCAGCCATTTAGACTCCTGGGCAGCAAAGACTCATTCAAGAGTGCAAGCTAGCCAGCATAGCTAGGGTCTGTGAACCAGTTGAGGTGGAAACATTATTCACTGTTCTGGCTTCGAAATTGTGTCTTAAAAATTGTCAAAGTTCTACTGTTTGTACACAAATCTTAAGACACATATTTACAAATTGCTGACCTGTTTTTCTTCTTTCATGTTTACTAAAGATAATAACAATAAAACAACCTTTTAACAATTAAGGTGTCCAATCTGACAATAAATACAATATATTAACAGAAAATCAGTATGGTTAGATTGTACAGTTGAGGTCAGAATTATTAGCCCCCTACTAAAATCACACAAAGCTTATATTTTCATACAAATTACCATAATAAAAACTTTTCATACTTATACTTCTTTCTAAAGAACAAGACAAAATCTCACCAAAGTTTGATTAGTATATTCATTTATGTGCTGAATCATAACAAGGAAACTGAAAATGACTAGATTAAATTCATAAGCTTCTTTACTTACAGAGTTAATCTTTGCATTTAATTATCTTAAAAATGCACCTAAATATTGAACTAAATGTTACACCACTCTTGAGTAATATCTCAGCATTAAACCTTGTGAGGTATGCTTGCGGTCTGGTGTCTGTACGTCTGTCACATGAAAACAAACAAAAAAACATTGGTTCCCGTCAGAGAATCCACACCAGCTGCGGCGCATGTGGAGTGGAGATACAGAGCTCAGTTATAACTGAAGGTCAAAGGACTTATTTATGTATCAAAGTTGTATATATCCTTAAAATGACAAAAAGGTAGTGCTCCACAACATTTGCTATTCTTCCTAAGTCTCTCCTTCTTCCCAAAGAACCTTATGCATTTCACACTGACCACCACATTTTTTTAGCCAATAGAATTTGAGTTTCCACTTTGTCGGTTGTGAGTCTACTTACATTTGCATCACGCAAACCTGTGAAGGTGGGGCCAAGTGCAGAAGCTGCTCCTGTTTACAGTAACCATATTGAGAAAGGGCGTCACTCACGAAGAAGTCGCTCACCTCTGAAATGTCCATAACAAAATACTACCTGGTAATGCTCGATGGCGCTTGCTGCTTTTCTTTAAAACCCACTGTGACAATACAGGTAATGCCTGTGCACAGTTATTGACGTAGGGCTGGAGGGAGTGGGAACGGAGGGTGGAGGGATGGTGTGGTAGGGGCCTTGAGAGTGGGATTCAAAAAACGTATCTGTCCTTGAAAAACTTTGGACAGCGACTATAACTTTCCACATCAAGTCTATTTATTTATGGACACCGGATTAGTTTTTTTAATGAAGTGAAAGAAATACCAAACATATTCAGTGGCGATAGAAAATCACATAACTTAGCTGCATTGATAAAGTTAACACAATTTGGTTATTTAAAAGACAAAAAAACCCAAAATGAAATGTAATTAATCATGATAACATTAACTTAATAAAAACAGAATGTACTTACTCATTGTAGAACATATAATAAATATTCTTCCACAAAAGCAGGAGAAGGTTAGTGCTGCTTTTGTTTACAATCCTTTCTCTATATATGTAGTCGTTATTGTGTGAAGCAATAAGATTTAGATCTCAGGCTGGAGCAAATTTCTAGAGATGTTCCGCACATAAAATGGCACCAGGTGTGAATGGCAGTACATCAAACAGCCGTATGGAAACCATACCGAACATGTATCACACCCTCTGTGAATGAGGCGTTACTACTCCAACACTTTTGGCAAGAAACAAAGCAATCATTAGTCTGGACTTTAAAGGAAAAAGTTGAATCACGGTGATGTGTTTTGAAAGACTGTTCATCGGTCTGAGAGGACTACATTTGAGTTCCTTGAGTACAGGGGTGTTGCTTTTGTTTGAAGAAGGAAGGGAAAGGCCTTAAAACCCTAAAAACACATTTCTTATTGTTAGAAATGATGGGGGGAAACTTCAGAATGTTGGTATTTTGAAGACTACTTTAAGGCAGTATGGTGCAAAAATTACTTTTGGCCACAACTGGGTCTTTCAGTAAGATGATGACCTAAAGCATACCTCTAATTTGCTCACAAACCTTTTAAGGTAGACATAAACCCAGGCCCTGGAGAGGGCGTCACAGAGGCCAGGTTTCAATCCCTTTAAGAATCTGTGTTGGGTATTTAACGTCCCGTACGGTGCATGCCTGAAAAACACACAATCTAGATGAGCGGAAATGATTTGCCATGTATACCTCAAGACACGTGTCAACCTAGTGAACAACTATAGAGGAAGGCTGCTTCAGTTGTACGAGAATGGCTACAGTATTGACCATTAAATGTAATTGTTCAGTTTCCTTAATACAATTCAATACATAAATAAAATATACTGATCATACTTTGTGGAGACCTTTGAAAGAAATATAAATATGAATTGTTTTTATTATGGTCATTTCTATAGAAAATGTACTCCAGCGGGACGTTTTGGGTCAGTGGATGGAATACTTCGAAGACCTCCTCAATCCCACCGACACGCCTTCCTGTTTGGAAGCAGAGTCTGAGGACTCTGGGACGGGCTCTCCAATCTCTGGTGCTGAAGTCACAGAGGTTGTTAAAAAGCTCCTTGGTGGCAAGGCACCGGTGGTGGATGAGATTCGGCCAGAGTTCCTCAAGGCTCTGGATGTTGTAGGGCTGTGTTGGTTGACGCGGCTCTGCAATATTGCGTGGACATCGGGGGCAGTTCGCTTGGATTGGCAGACCGGGGTGGTGGTCCCCCTCTTTAAAAAGGGGGACCACAGAGTGTAGGGGGATCACACTTCTGAGCCTCCCTGGTAAGGTCTATTCGGGGGTTCTGGAGACGAGGGTCCGACGGATAGTCGAACCTCGGATTCAGGAGGAACAATGCGGTTTTCGTCCTGGCCGTGGAACACTGGACCAGCTCTACACCCTCGGCAGGGTCCTGGAGGGTGCGTGGGAGTTCGCCCAACCGGTCTACATGTACTTTGTGGACTTGGAGAAGGGGTTTGACCGTGTCCCTCGGGGTGTCCTGTGGGGGGTACTCCGGGAGTATGGGGTACCAGGCCCTTTGATACGGACTGTTAGGTCCCTATATGAACGGTGTCAGAGTCTGGTTCGCATTGCCAGCAGTAAGTCGGACTCATTTCCAGTGAGAGCTGGACTCCGCCAAGGTTGCCCTTTGTCACAGGTCCTGTTCATAACGTTTATGGACAGGATTTCTAGGCGCAGCCAAGGTGTTGATGCGGTCCGTTTTGGTGACCTCAGGATCGGGTCTCTGCTTTTCGCAGATGATGTAGTCTTGTTGGCTTCATCTGAACGTGATCTACAGCTCTCGTTGGAGCGGTTCGCAGCCGAGTGTGAAGCGGCTGGGATGAGGATCGGCACCTCCAAATCCGAGACCATGGTCTTGAGCCGGAAAAGGGTAGAGTGCCTTCTCCGGGACGGGGATGAGGTCCTTCCTCAAGTGGGGGAGTTTAGGTATCTGGGGGTCTTGTTCACGAATGAGGGAAAAATGGAGCGGGAGATCGATAGACGGATTGGTAAGGCATCTGCAGTTATGCAGGCGCTGTACCGGTCTGTTGTGGTGAAGAGAGAGCTGAGCCAAAAGGCAAAGCTCTCAATTTACCGGTCGATCTACGTTCCTACCCTCATCTATGGTCACGAACGCTGGGTGGTGACCGAAAGAACGAGATCGCGGATACAGGCGGCTGAAATGAGTTTCCTCCGTAGGGTGGCTGGGCTCTCCCTTAGAGATAGGGTGAGAAGCTCGGTCATCCGGAGGGGGCTCAGAGTAGAGCCGCTGCTCCTCCACATCGAGAGGAGCCAGTTGAGGTGGCTCGGGCATCTGGTCAGGATGCCTCCTGGACGCCTCCCTGGTGAGATTTTCTGGGCACGTCCCACCGGGAGGAGACCCAGGGGTAGACCCAGGACCCGCTGGAGGGATTATGTCTCCCAGCTGGCCTGGGAACGCCTCGGGATTCCTCCCGGGGAGCTGGCCCAAGTAGCCGGGGAGAGGGAAGTCTGGGTCTCTCTGCTTGGCTACTGCCCCCGCGACCCGACCCCGGATAAGCGGAAGATGATGGATGGATGGATGGAAGTTAAGAATTTTGTGTAATTTCATCTGGTGGCTTAGAATTTGGACCTAACAATACCTCTTCCTACTCCATTTTGAATTTACATTGAAATGTTATACTGTAATGGTGTGAAACTTCTGTTCTATTTTCAAAATAAACGAATTAACCCATAAGTGTGCTGACCCTTTGGGGAATGACATCCATTCTACTAAATAAGTCATTACATACAAGGCATGTGGTACTTATTATTTAAACTTTTTACAACAATTTGTTTTTTTTGTTTGTTTTTTTGCTTTTAAAGTAGTTCATTGTAAGTAAACTTTACCTTTTATTTGGTGAAAAGTTCAGAGATATTTTCCTCTTTGAAGATGAGCGTAAGCTAAGTCCTCTTAAGCTCTAACTGAAGGAAGGGGTAGCAAAGCATTTTGATTTCTTGATTACGTTAGTGATGACAGGGTCGGAGGAGGATGGCGCTCACAAACAGCCTGAGTGAGTATTCCTATCAGCAGCCATCTCGCCACCGTTCAGCACCTGCTCTTTTAAATAAGTAAGCTGAAACCCCCACCTCATGATTCTGTATCAAGAGGCAGAGCAGATATGTTCTATGCCTATCTATATGTTGAATGCTGTTCCTTGGCTGATTATAGAATTATAACTTTAGGTTTGTCAATTGTTCTAAGGTACAAGAAATCTGCTATTTGGATATGGGCTACAACATGGCGGTTCATGCCTTATTTAATAAAACTGAGCGGATCCCAGATTCCCCTCTCTGTCGTCATCTTGCACTTCCTTCCTGTCTTGCTGTTTCTTCATCTTTCCATGTGTGAAGATGGACTACATGACTCCAAAATTCATTTTTAGCATGGAATCATGCTGGGGAAGAATACAGAGCGATGCTAAGACATTTGTCAAACTGTGAACCAAGGTATTTGATGATGCCTAGCGTCTACACAAGAATGTATTGTGTGTGTGAGTGTGTGCTATTTTTTTCTCTCTCCAGTCTCACTATATTGATTGTTTATCATTTTTCCACTTTACCAAAGCAGCATGGGGCATTACTTACCAACAATGGATCCTCATCTTGAATAAAAGCAAACAGGAGAGTGTTCCGTTTACAGTTGGCAACTTCCTCTAGAGTACACCAATAAAATAGCTCCAGCATGACAACCTAGCTATAAAGTCACTACGCCCCAGGTGATTTTGAAGAGGGTTTTGTAGCCATCTATTGTACATTGCATAAACATCAAAATGCATATTTTTAGAATCGCTGAATGTGGGCTTTGAATGCCTTATGTGCAATTCTGCTGAAAGCTAAAAAAATTGCTCATATGTTGTGCAATCCTGAAAACCCAAACATATTTTGTATGTTATGTTTTTAATATGAATTATCTGCACAAGACATACAATACAATCCATCTGACATACCTTTCTAACCCTATGTTCAATTGACATTCATTATGCATGTGCCCATGTAAAACCTTCCCTTAAAATAGAACTGGCATCGTCACAAGACCATGTTATCAAAGAAGGATTTTGAATGGAGAGAAAAATACGAGTTTCCTTTTGCTTATAGTTACAGCATTGTTTTTTGCTGTTATAAAATTTCTAAGCTATATGAGACTTCTGGCATGAAATTCACAGCAGATGTTGGTAATAACCAAAGTAATTCACAAATCCAAAGCAATCAACCAAAATTTAAAAATCCATTAACTGTTATTTAAAAAAAACTTGTGAGTTAAATGAGGCAACATTTCTTAACATGATTTATTTAATTTATGAAACACCTGGTATAAATGTCTTTTCGGTCATTACTTTAAACACTTCATGTGAAACTTGTCACATGCGTTACTCAGGACAGATTTGGATCCAGTCTTTCAAGTAAACTATCCTGAACGCTTAAAGGTTCTGGGTGTCTCTTTTATGCTGATCTTTACTTACTCTAAGCTGTTCTTGCACATTATTTGTACTCCCTGAAAGTAGTGCAATGTTTTGGAGAACATTCTCTTGCTGATAACTACCCCGCATTTCATTTTCACATTCTTGTCAAGAATTTAATTCTATAATTCTCTATTCATTTTTTTTTCACTTTTAATAAGTATGTCAATTAGACAGCTGCAGCTGATCCAAAACTCTGGTGCTCACATCCTAACTAGAACCAGGAAGGTAGAGCACATCATCTCAGTTCTAAAGTCCTTACATTGGCTCCCAGTGCCTCCAAGAATAGACTTCAAAATACTCCTACTAGTTTATAAATCAGTAAATGGTTTAGTAACAAAGTATGTTGAAGACCTGTTGTCACTATACCAACCCAGCGGACCACTCAGGTCCTCCAACTCTATTGTGATATCCCTAGAATCAGAAACAAATATGGAGAAGCAGCTTTCAGTTTCTATGCCCCACAAATTTGGAACAAATTTTCTGATGACTGCAAAGCTGCTGAATCGTAAGGTTCTTTCAAATCAAAGTTTAAAACTCTACTGTTCAGAGATGCTTCTGATTGATATTCAAATATAGATTTTTGACCAATTTTCTTTTTATGCTCTTTTTTTTCAAATGACCTGATTTTCTTTTATGCTCTTTTATTGCTAAAAAATTTAATTTATTGTTGTGTTTTATTTTTTCTTAATTTTCATAATTTTACATAAATGTCCTTTTATAAATGTTCTTACTTAATTTCTTCTTTGTTTATTTGTTATGCTTTTCCTAAATTGTTGTTTTAATCAAATGCTAAATGTTCTCTTTTTTTGTTTCTCTGTTTGTAGCTTTCATACTTAGGTTCTTTGCCACCACATCAAATAAAGCACCTTCAATTGCCTTGTGTTGAAAGTGTGCTATATAAATAAAATTGCCTTGCCTTGACTGTGCCAGTACCATATGCTGAAAGACAGACCCCCACCATTGTACTTCATCCTCCAAGCTTAAAAAGAAGAGTTGTTTGTTTTTTCTTCAACCTGGACCTTATTTTTAGCAAATATTATGTTCATTTACTCACCGAGACAAGTCTTGAGCTACTTGGAGCCGTTCAGCAGGAATTTATATGGAGTCGCGATCAGTATATACATATTATATATATATATATATATATATATATATATATATATATATATATATATATATATATATAAATAATGGGAGTCAATGAAGGCAAGAGTTTGCCTGCCATCCTCCTATTATAAGGCAATACCTATCCTAAAGTCTTTCATTTAACCATGTTTTGTTATTAATTGTTTAAACTACTCCTGTCAGAGTTCAGAACGTCTCAGAAATGTTTATTTGTTTGGTTCCGGGTGATTTAGAGCCAAAATACAGCTACACTATGGCATGATTACAATTACGTTACTGCTGTGCTCCATCGTGGTTGTAGTCTGAGCAGGACTT
Source organism: Apricaphanius iberus (assembly GCA_028564705.1). Taxonomy (NCBI): domain Eukaryota; kingdom Metazoa; phylum Chordata; class Actinopteri; order Cyprinodontiformes; family Aphaniidae; genus Apricaphanius; species Apricaphanius iberus. Next base: position 834,402 of record JAPXFQ010001903.1, on the reverse strand, counting down.
TCACTCTTTGCTCTGCAGTGGTCGGTAAGTCAGAACTTGCAACTGCAGACATTGACACGGTTCATGTTTGCGTGTTTCCAAATTGCACTAACCGAATGACCAATTGGACTAACTTCAGCTTCTACAGGCCCCCTTGTAAAAAAAAAAACAGAACCTAATATCTTAGCACCTTTGAGACCTTCTGCACTCACAGGGTAATATCGCTAACTATTCCTAACAAAAATAGTTAAATGAAAGCGTTTTGTGACGGATAATGCCTTATTACAGTCGGCAAACTCCTGCCCTGATTGACTCCCATTATATGAATATATGCTGATCGCGACTCCATACAAGCTCCTGCTGAACGGCTCCAAGTAGCTCCAAACTTGTCTGAGTGAGTAAATGAACATAATATTTGCTAAAAAAAATAAATAAGGTCCACATTGAAAACAAAAAACGAACTTTCCCTTTAACAGGTAGCATAGTGTTTGCATACAGGTAATGTGCAATGCCTTATACCCTCTAAATACTTTGTGTGCAATGATATCTAATTAGCTCAGTTTTGGGTCTCATCTGGCCATATTTCTAGAAGAACGATTGGAAAAATATTCTATTAGCATGTTCAAATGTTTTGCAGCAAAATGTATCTGCCTTCAATATACATTTTCTTCTGCAAAGTCTTATGTGCTGAGTCTGCGCAGGGCCCATTGCAGGATAGTGCATTGCCTATTGTATTTTAATAGAAGTACTGGTACCAATTTACAATAAGGCACCCCATAAATGGCTAGTAAATAGTGTATAGCTATGTTACTAATTTATCTGTAAAAACTATATAAATCATTAGTAAGTGTTTATCATGCATAAATTAACAGCAGAACGAGACAAAACTGATTGTTGTTTTTTTACCCAATAGAGAGCTAATCTATATATATCTTTAATCCAGAGTTGTTAAACATTTCAGACTAAGTTACTATCCTGTAAGCATAATTTGTATTTGTAAAAATAATTGTTTAGCATATAGCATTGAACTTCATCACTCCAATATAAATATGCACTCATCAGAGTGAGCCTTTCTCTAAAGTTGTGAAGCTAACTACTACATGGATGTGATTTAGTCTAAAATATTTAATTTAGCACCAGTAGACAAGGTAGATGAAATATCTAGGTGAACAGATTTGGTTCGCTAGGTAGAAAGAAACTGGTCAGGTTAATTTTTTTCCCCTTTCAATTAAATGTGTGATTAATGTATGATAAACACTTTTTAATGATTTATAAAGTGTTTACAGGTTTATTACCGACATATCTAAATTATGTATTTACCATTTAGAAGGGGAGCCTAAATGGCACATTGAAATAGCACAGAAGTACTGTACCTAATCTTTCCAGGTTGTTCTAAAACTCTTTGAGTGGGACTTTTGTCCTCTTTTTTTTTTTGGACTCCTCCTTCAGAAATCTTGCAATATGAACATTTCCACTTATGTCAAGAATTATGGCAACAATGGATCTTTTATACATGTGTCAATCAACCAAAAAAAAAAAAGGTTGTAGTGGTCTTGAGTGTGTTATTTGTTTTTATCCATTTGGAAGTGCATCGTTTTGTATTTTTAATAATGTGAAACCTTTTCATGAGGCATTAATTATAATAAACCCGGTTTACGAATATTTGCAGCATTGCTGAATAATTTATTTAGGCAAGGTTTATTAGGATTTCTTGTGAAGCAGATCTGATATCTTTGTATTTACTGAAAACATGTCTTCGTGTTTGTTTTGCAGAAAGAATGGCTCTGCCTGAACTGTCAGACACAAAAAGCAAGTTCAGGCCAGCTGGGAGATGTCGCACCACTATCCATGGCCTCCCCAAAGAAGCAAGAACCTGCTCCACCCTCTGCCCCCTCCTCTGTTCCTGTTCCTGCTGCTGTAGATAGCAAACCTGTAGCTGAAGGTGTAGATCCAATCCCACCTGCTTCTGAACCCCAGGTAGCAAATGCTCCTACACCAATTTCATCTGAACACACACACACTCCTATAGAGAAGATCCTTCAAGAAACACCTGATTCAGAGGAACTAAAGGAGTCTTCACCAGACAAGTCTGAATCTGATCAACAGATTTTACATTCAAAGAGTTTAGATGAGATTAACTCAGAAATCCCACCTGTTGAGAACAAACTGCTCAATTCTGAGGATAGTCCACACCATGAGACAGAGATACCTGACACTAACCAACAAACACAGAGTGCAACTGCCAGTGATATTCTAGAGGCTGAGGAACAACAGCGTAGTTGTGAGGAAACAGTAGAGAATTGTTCCAAATCTGACGCACAGATTCTTAATGTTGAGCCAAATGCACAGTGTGCACCTACTGGTGAAATCCCCACAGTTGAGCAAAAACAATATAGCAGTGAGAATGGGGCAGAGAGCCTTTCTCTGGCTGTGGAATATGAAACACAAAATCCATTGACAAGTGCAGCCTTAGACAAGACAGCAGCCTCAGTCGAGGCAGAAACTAGGTTGGATACCAAGATCCCTCAAAGTGAGAGTGCAGCTCCCCCAGAAGATCATAAAAATGTTGAGTCAACAATTGAAAAGCTACAAGAGGTGACAATTGAGCCAGCCGCTTTCACGAACCATGAAGAAGTCACACAGGAGATGCCTCCTGTAAAGCAAGATTGTACTGAAGCAAATGTAAACAAGGATACAGTTTCAAATGACAAACCCAAAAACGTGCCAGCAGAACTAACACCATCAGACACAACATTAGATATAAGCAAAATAGACCTCATTGAAAAGTCTGAGGCAGACATTGTTGCACCAGTTGTTACTAATGATGTTACTGCAGAAAATATGTCAGCAACAGAGTTGATTACCTCTGTAGACTCTCCTGCCAAAGTTGATGTACCTGCAACTCACAACACAGGCCAAGAATTACACGTAGCACCAGAAGACAATGCAGAAGGTGACATTTCCTCGGTCAGGGAAATAAAAATTTCTTTTGTAGCTTCAGAGGAAGTTAGTCTGGTAACTGAAACAAAAAATGAGCTTATAGAGAAAAAAGAGGAGGCAGTTCCACATAATCTAGCAGATACTTCTGTTGTTGCTCCACCAGAGAAAGACACTCATGTTTCAGAGAAACCAAACAAACAGAATGCAGATGAAACAAAAGACTCAGTGAACATTGTTGATAACAATAAAACAGCTGTAGATGAAATACATGAGAAAGATGATGAAGTAGTGGTAGTTGACACTGCAGTAATTGTAGGTAAAGCAAAAGCAACAGGGGTAAAATCATTAAAAGAGGAGGGAATTACAAACAAAACACTTGAGAACACAACTAACCAAAAAGTTATCCAAAAACATAGTGATGACAAATGCTTAATTGAAGAAGTCAGCAACAATGCAGAAAGCATTCTAATGGAGAAAAAGGAGGTAAAAAAGAAAATTGCTCCTGCAGTAATTGTCCCAGAGGGAGTCACAAAAGAAGAAGTTCAAATAAATAAAGATACACAACAAGAAACAACGTTCAAAGCTGTTGAAGGAAGCCCCGTTAAGACAGTACCATTTTTAAAGGAGCCAGAAGAAAAAGAAAACTCTTCAGCAGAAGATGCATCACAGACAAGAAAAGAAAGCCTGGAGGATACTACTTTAAAGGTGGATGAACAGTCTGACAAAGCAATAGTTATCTCTGATCCACCATCTGTTGAATCAAAACAGCAAGAAACCGACGCTTTTGAGGTTCCAGTTAAAAGTGGACAATCTGTGTCAACCTGTGATATCATTGAAGTAAAACGCAGCAATAAAACCTGTGAGGATGAAGTTTTTTTGGATGAGGCAGAGGTTGGTTTGAGTGCCATTGAAAATCAAAATGGGCCTGAGAAAGTTGTTGAGCGATCAGTCAAGAATACGGAGACAGAAACTGACACGAAAGTGGATGAGTCATCGCCTGTCGTTGGCAGCCTGCAGGAAGCTATTTCAGTATCTAAAGCAAGAGCAGTATGTGACAACGATTGCAATACATTGTTTGATGTAGAAGCGAGCTCCACTTCAGAGAAGAATGAAGCTTCTGAGCATGTGCCTGCTTTAGAACCTTCAATCCCAGTAGAAGAATCTGAAACCCAGTTTGTAGTTAGTGAGCATGATGCAGGTTCGAAGGAGGATAATGTGGAGGAGGAAATGAAAGCAAAAGCTAAGCCTGTGGGAAAGCATGGTGATGACGATGTAGTTTCTGAGGTGACCATAATGTCTATCAAGTGTAGCAGTAGATCCTTAATCCCTTATGATTTTTTTTTTACTATATTTCCTAAATTGTTATCAAATACCTTAAGGTGTAAAAGTACATTTATTAAATGGAATTAATTATTAGTGTTGTATTATGGAAGGAAATAGCTAAGGTCTTCAACATACAACTACATAGTTGAATGTATTGATAAGAATATATTTTTACGGCATATACTTTATTACATCCAAACAAATATCTTTTGTAGGAATTTTAGTGATATTTGACAGAGCACATTTGTAACTTGTTGTGGATCCTGTATATCTTTTAACTTTATACAGTGAACAATAGCATTTAAAAATCATCTTGAATGTTTTATGTTTATTGCCCGAAGTAACAACAAATTTCTTTTTTTTATCAGATCAAACAAGAGGAAATATTGAAACAGCCTGAACTCAAAGAAGTGGAGGCTAAAGAAGGCAATATCACCAGCCCTTCAGACCTTGCAAAATTAGAAAGCTCTGTGCTTTCCATTCTTAAGGGCCAGGTGGGCAAAGAGCCGGAGGAGAAACAGACTGATACTTTAAAGATCAGGCGCAAGTTGGAGGTTCTTCCTCTTTCGCCTGATTCTCCTAGTTCTGAAGAGGACAAAGAACTTTCAAAGGAAACCAAAAGTACTGCAAAGAAAAAGCTGCTTGTGCCAATGGATGTCAAGGCAGATTCCCTGGATGACAGCAGTGAAAGCTTTGGAAAAGAAAGCCCAATGTCAGGAGATGATGAGGACTTTATTAGAAAACAGATCATAGAAATGAGTGAGAATGAAGATGCCTCTCCATCAGAAGAAGAAAACTTGGTCAGGCGAAAGATAAGAGAGAATGAGAAGAAACAAAATGAAAAGAAGGAGGCAGAGACTATTGATAAAACTACATCAGGAAAAACAAGACGGTTAACTAAGAAAACTACTATTAGTCCTGATTATGAGGACTTTCAGGAAATCACAGCCTCACCAGATAAATCTGATGTTATCAAAGGGGATGAACAAGAGCAAAAAGAAGAGTTTCAACGCAATGTTGCACTTTGCAAATTGCAAACTTTTGAGCTAAATGTGACCAGCAGCCCTATATGTATACCTAGTGCAGATGGTGAGCCTGAAATGGAAAGCCTAACAGATTCTCCAGATGACCGGTCAAGGGGTGAGGGGTCATCTAGTCTACATGCATCTAGCTTCACTCCGGGAACATCACCAACATCTCTTTCATCCCTGGATGAGGACAGTGATAGCAGCAGTCCTAGTCATGTCCGTACTGGTGAGGGTAAACAGCACAGAAAAGCCAAGCACAGACAGACAGGGCAAATGCTGCCAACTATTGAAGACTCATCAGAGGAGGAAGAGTTACGGGAGGAGGAAGAACTGCTCAGGGAGCAAGAAAAACAAAAAGGCTCAGGGAAAAAATCCAAAAAAGACAAAGATGAGATTCGGGCACAAAGAAGGCGAGAGAATACAAAGACACCTCCAAGCAATCTTTCTCCAATTGAAGATGCCTCACCAACTGAAGAACAGAGGCAGGAAGCCGAAATGGAGGAGATCAGACGGTCATCCTGCTCTGATTTTTCTCCCAGTATTGAATCAGATCCAGAAGGGTTTGAGATCCATGCTTCAAAGATTGCAGCAGTGCAAAAAACATATAAGTTGCCTATATCAGTATCTCTTCACTCCCCAACAGATGATGAAAACTTTGATGAATCACAGAAGAAAGCTCTCAAATCAGCTGATCAGGCCTATGAAGAAATCATGCTAAGGGCTAAATCTCCAACAGTTGATAACAGTAAAATTCAATTACAGAACGAATCAGTTCATGGAGGCATGCTTATTGAGGACTATGTCTATCCATCTCTTTTTGACAACTCTTTTGATCTGGAAGAATCAGATAAAATTTCTGTCCCTGTTGAACCAAAAAAACTGAGATCACCTGATGAAGTTTATGAGGACATGATTAAAAAAAGAAAAGAATTCATGCAGCTAGAGCAGGAGTATGAAAATATAAAACCAAAAAAGGAAACCCCTAATCCAAAAATTGTGCTGCAACCTGCTGAGAATACCTTGCCAAAGAGCAGCACAGTAACAATAGGCAAAGATGGGAAGCCATTGTTAGATGCTGAAGCTGCATATGAAGAGCTGATGAAAAGAGTTCTGACACCAGGAACAAGCCCAACCCAGCCTGAGCCAGAAGTGGAAACTACTTCATCAAAAAAGGTTATTCACCCCATTCCAGACTTAAAAGTAACACAGTGCTCTTCTGGAGAATTATCTTCTGATGATGAAAGTACAGTTAAAAAGGAACAGGTGGTAACAGGAATATCGGATATGTCATCTGATCCTGTGAAAGAAGTGTCTGAGGCTCCCTCATTGACTACAACAGAAGAGCAACCTGACATTGAAATCTTAGAATCTCATGCTGAACTTGTTGATCTTTCAATCACTTTTCCAAAATCATCAGCCCCTGTGATTGCTAACATGTCACCCCTACCAACAGTCCCTCAGTACACACCTAGTATTTCTAGTGTAGTGTCAACAGCTCCTCCTGTTCCCCCTAAGCCGAATATTTTGCGCAGAGCTAATTCTCAGGAAAAAGGAGAAGAACCTGGTACACCTCCACAGCCTCCTCCCACTCCACCAAAACCCACAGTTTTTCCGAGGAAAGCTCCAGTTCCACTTCCGCCACAGGCTTCAGCACCCATCAAAAAGTCTGAGCCAGTGATTATGACTTCACCCCAAGGATCTCCCGTAAAACAAGCCATTACTCCGACATACAAACCTCATATTCCACCCCCTGTTCCTCCAAAACCAGCTATTCCTGTTGGGATTATGGATAGTCACAGACCCGGACATGCTGTCAAACCACCAATTGCCCCAAAGCCTGGTTCACAGCCACCTTCACCTGCTCATGCTCCTCTTCCAACAAGACCTACTGCACTTCCCACATGTCCAAATGACTCAGTTCTTAATTTGAGCCCCTCTACAGAGGGCAAAACATTTCAACCTTCACCAAAGTCTCCTTCTACACCAAGATATACCAGCAATCTTCGTGACACATATGTAGTCATCACACTGCCATCCCAGCCTAGCTCTCCGGTTGACAATGTCACAACTCAAGCCCCTTCTAGTCCTGGACCAACAACTCCTTCAAAGCCAGCCCAGCATGAGAATTATTATCAACCACAGCCTCAACACTCATATCCCCAGCAACATCAACAACCAACCCCTCCTTCTCAGACAACCAGAGTGCCTCTGGCTTACACACGTGTCACAGAGTCTATTGAAAAACAAGAGATTTGTAGCCCAGAAAAACATGTTTCTAGTTCTTGTCACATAATTGAGGCTATATCTGCTTCAGCAAAGCCATCTGTTATGCCTAACCTTATATCTCAAGTTGTTACTACAGAAGTTCAAAGAACCACTGTTTCTGTTGTTCATGAAAGAACACCACCACCAGTACCTGCTCCAAGAGCAACTGGTGTCCCAATGTCCATGGAGAAACCTAAGACTCAGACAGTAGCACAGACTGAAATGACCCCTCTAACTTCTGAGTTGGTAGATCTGAGAACAGTGAAGGTTGATTCAGATTCAAATATGAATGGTGTTGATTTGTCCACCAGTCCAGATTCAAGACGTCAGTCTTTTGTAAGTGATGTCAGTCGTCACACCAGTGCAGTGCAATCACCTGTGATCAACCTCAGCACTGAATCCTCAACTGTTTCAATAGTGACTGACAACATCACTATTGTGACCTGTTCTGCCACAATCCAGCAGTGTGAAAATATAGAGATTTCTCAATCATCTTCGGTGCCCCTTCAGCTAACCAAAAACAAGGCTTTTGAACCTGTTTCTCAAATTATATATCGACCTGTTGAGTCTCAGCCCTCTACTCTTGCTACTACAGATATCCCAATTAACCTTTCAGTTGGCTCAAATACAAGTGCAGCAGGTTTCCAAGCCATGCCAGTTACTGTTGCACTGCCTTCTGTGCCAACCTGTGTTGCTAATGGATTAACTACAGGACGAACCACAGTGGCAGGACCTGTTAATCTTAGTACCTCAAAACCTTTCAATACTGTGGTATCAGTTGATGTTACCTCTGCAGATGTGGTTACATCCGTAATCACAGATGATGGGAAACCAGTGGATCTGACAGCAGGGAAGAGAGCTGTATGCTGTGATGTTGTGTATAAGTTGCCGTTTGCAGGAAGTTGTATAACTCAGCAGACTACAACGCCTCTGCCTGAAGATCGCTTCGGATATCGTGATGACCATTATCAGTATGATCGAACACCTTATGGCATGAGAGGATTTGGTGGAATTAAACCCTCTATGTCAGACACTAATCTTGCTGAAGCTGGGCTTTTCATGTACAAGAGTAAAAACAGTTATAATTTCAGTGTCACAACCGAGGGAGCAGTAGATCTCACATCAGCAAAGATAACAGATGCAGGTCAGTGCAGTGACATTGCAGACCTGTCACTTAAATGTCACTTGGAACTGATTCCACTTATTCATGGCTAATGTGGCTTTTTTCATATTTTTTCCTATTTTATTTTGCATGGACTGTGTTGTCTTTTTCATTCAACATCAGATTTTTGCATGTGCCTCTGTCTGTTTTGCTTGTCTCACCTCAATATATGAGTATTTTTTACTTTTGCAAAAACGTGTTTCTTCATTTGCTTAAGGCATGGCTTTTTTCAAAATAAATAGTCTGAAAACATGGACTAAAAATCTATTTTTGACTTTCTGACAGGTGAAGCTGTTGACTACTCCAAGAAAGGCAGTTATGCAGGAATGACGATCCCACCATATTGCCATACCAATGCCACAAGCACAGTCAGTTCCCTCTTTGGCACAAACAGTGTTTTAAGATCATCAAATGGAGTGGTCTATTCTTCTGTTACAGCACCAGTCCCATCAACTTATGCAATTACTACCCAGCCAGGATCCATATTTAGTACCTCATACAATACCTTTTCAGGTATGCACACAAGTGACACCATGCCTTCTCTGTCCAATCTCCAGAATTTACCACTTACTAGATCTCAGAGTTTCCTCTCCACCATATCTACAACAGAAGAACAAGGAGATGCTCCTCTTAATCTGGAGATTTCTAAAGGAAGTATTACTGCTGTCAATGGTAAAACAACATCAATAAAATCTTTATCCCTTGACACATATACAGATGCATCCCTGGAGGCCATAGCTGCTTCACTAGAAGCACTATCTTCCCCCATGGTTCCTGGAGATGGCCAATATCTGGCAGAAAGAGAGAGGCTAGAAATGGAAAAGCTAAAGCAGCAACGCTTGGCTGAGGAATTAGAATGGGAGCGGCAGGAGATTCAGCGATTCCGTGAACAAGAACAGTTCCTGGTACAGAAAGAATTAGAAGAGTTGCAAGCCATGAAGCAGCAGATCCTCACTCAACAAGAAGAGGAAAGGCAGGCTCATCTTATGATGCAAAAAGAAACATATGCTCAGCAACAGCAGCAGCTGGAGCAAATACAAAGACTCCAAGAACAATTACGGTTACAATTAGAAGAGCAAAAGCTTCGTCAGATGTACCCAGGCGCAGACATCCCAGGACATGGTGTACAAGAGGCCATTGTCTTAGGACCTGATGGCACAGTGCTTTCTCGAAAAATTACTGATAGTGGATGTCAAACTGATGAGGAGGATGAAGCATTAAGTAAAGTTTACACAGCAGGGAGAAAAAAGAAAAGTATGAAAAAGAGTGTTGATAGCTGTGTGCAGACTGATGATGAGGATCAAGAGGAATGGGAGGCTCAGAAAACCCGACAGAGTCGTCCCCGTACAGCCAGAGGTGATAGGGGTGGGCAGTCAGAGTTTTCTCTTCAAGCCCACACTGAAATTTCTATACAAACTGACACAGATGGAAATATTCAAATGGACACAAGAATGGAGCTGTCAGACTCTGAAAGGACCTCACCAAAAAAGCGTCCAACTCCCTTAGAAATAGCCCAGTCTACCAACCTAAAACCAGAATATTCTTCCCTTCAGGCTCACCCTAAATCGCCCAAAGTACTATATTCTCCTGTATCCCCATGTATATCACCTAGCAAATCTCTTGAATTTGTATCCTACGATAAGTCGCTAGGTGATACAAGCCCACAGAAACTAAGGGAAAGTACAGACCCATCAAAATCTTCTCCAGCAAGTCCTCGAGGACCAAAAACCATGCAGCGATCGATGTCTGACCCAAAGCCAATGAGTCCAACAGGAGAAGAAAGAGTAACATCTGGCAATCAGTATGGGGATGGTCATCTGGTGAGTACTAAAATCTCCTGTACCACTTTGACAAATGTAAGGCAGTTGCACAAATGTTAGAAATGGTATTTTGTTCATTTCCACATAATAGAATAGAGAATATAATAGAATAATCCTTTAGTTGTCCCACAAGGGGAAATTTGGTCATAACAGCAGCAAAATACACATCTACAAACAGAACAGGACAGAACAGGACACAGAACAGAAAGACACATAATTTTTAAAGAAGTAAAAATATTTATGTCATGTACAATAGTTACAAAAACAGAGTACTGTTCCGTTATTAAGGTTAAGTAAAGATAAAATGTCAAACCCAGGTTTTAGTTTCCAAAAAGAGCAGGATACTGAAAGATGTTTAAATAATTAGAATACAAAGAAAAGTAAGAAAAGTACAGATTGTGCATTGTACCATGCATTAAAAAGTAAACGTGTAACTTCCAATAACTTTGTATAAAGTATATATTAGTGCAATTTGTTGGGAGCAGTTTTGATTATACAATCTGACAGCTACAGGGAGGAAGGACCTGCAGAAACACTCCTTCATGTATCTAGGATGCAGCAGTCTGTCACTAAAGGAGCTCTGCAATTCAGCAACATTTACATGCATGGGGTGTGAGACTCTGTCCTTCAGTGATGTTATTTTGGCCAGAATTCTTTGGTCTCCCACCGCCTGCACTTGATCCAGGGTGCATCCGAGAACAGAGCTGGCCGTCCTGAAGAGTTTATCCAACCTCTTTGTCTCAGCTGTCGACAAACTGCTGTTCCAACATACAACACTTTAAAAAAGGCAGAAGCCACCACAGAGTCATAGAAGGTCTTTTAAAGTGCTCCCTGGACTCCACATGACCTCAGCCGGTAGAGTCTGTTCTGACTCTCCCTATAAAGAGCATTAGTGTTGTGGCTCCAGTCCAGTTTATTATTCAGGTGAACACCCTACCTATAAGAATCCACTATCTCAATGTCCACTCCCTCGATGTTCACCGGTGTCAGTGTGGATGATCTGCGTCTACTGTTTGTACTCTGAGTCATCCTCACCTGTGATGAGGCCAACTATGGCAGAGTCATCAGAGAACTTCTTTAGTTGGCAGCCTGGGCAGTTGATGGAGAAGTCTGCAGTGTAGAGGGTGAAGAGGAACGGTGCCAGCACAGTTCTCTGTGAAGCCCCCACACTGCAGACCAGTGTGTATGAAACACAGGCCCGTATCCTCACATACTGTGGGCATCCTGTGAGGTAGTCCAGTATTCACTGGGACAAGTGGTGGTCAACTCCTGCTAGCTCCACCTTGTCCCTCAGAAGTTGTGGCTTAATGGTGTTGAAAGCACCAGAGGAATCAAAGAGCATGATCCTCACAGTGCTTCCAGGCTTCTCCAGCTGAGTCAAAGCTCGGTGCAGCAGGTGCATGATGCCATCCTCGACCCCGATGCCAGGCTGGTTAGCAAATTGCAGCAGATCCAATGAAGACCTCACCATGGGGTGCAGAAGGTTTAGAAACAACCTCTCGAGGATCTTCATCAGATGCGATGTCAGGGCTACCGGCCTGTAGCTGCTGAGGTAATTGGAATGAGAGGTCTTTGGTACCAGTACCACACAGGAGGTCTTCCACACCTTTGATACTTTTCCCAGCAACTGGCTCAGGTTGAACAGATATCCTAAAATGCCACACAGTTCATGTGTGTAGCACCTCAGGAGCCTGGAGCTGATGCCATCTGGACCTGCAGCCTTTCGCACCTTCATCTTATGAAGCTCTTTCCTCACTTGGGCATGATGGCTGGGAGCTGAGAGGGGTGAAGTTCTCCAATGAAAGAAGGCAGTCCCTCAAGATGAGGGAGATTGCAGCAGGGGGGACGATGCTGGGGGAGGGGTGGGTGCTTGATCAAACCTAATGAAATTAGGGAATTGGCCATTATCAGCGTTAACATTCTCCGTTAACGTAATACTCTTATCGGGCGATAAAAAAATATCGCAGTTAATCTATTCTCAAAGTTATGTTGGGAGCTTGGTCTATATTATGCAAACTTTGATGACTTTCACCTTGGTATTTTAGCGCGGATCTATACCTCGTCAAATTGCACTGTAGGGGGCGAGAACAGGTCTTCGGACCAGCGTGTATGCCAACAGTGAAACCTTCACATCAAACGTGACAAGCTAACATGGATGCACCAAAGCTGCCGGGTTTGCTAAAGGCAATTTTTATTTTTAAGAAGCGGCAATGATAGAGTATAACTGCTTCACTGTGCTGCTGTGTCGTCTAGTCAGACATGTGTACTGCACTTTTAGCACAGAGCTCACATGTCCGCGCAGCTTTTTATTTTGTAGAGGGGCAGTCGTACCAGTGTACGTAGATGGTGAATTACATACTTGCTACGCAACCTACATAGCCTACAGGTTGGCAGGTTTGCTTTTTGTAGGTATGGTGCTGGAATTTCTGCTGTGGTGGAGTGCCATGGTAACGCCTATGTAAAAGGGAAATACTGCCCTGGTCTAATGTGACACCTGGCTTGAGAAACATATTATCATAGACTTACTTAAAAGAAACCCACTTTACACTCATTTTTTTGGGTAGCACAGGTATTCTCAATGCCTTCGGGAGAATTCAGATGAACCATTTTAATCCAGATTAATTTAGATTAATTCCAAGATTACAGTGAGATTAATCAATATTAAAAAATAATATATGACCACCACTAATTAAAACATTTATTTAGGTTATTCACCCACCCCAAGTGTCCTGGGGGTGAGGGGGTTGTCCTGAGATTGTTTCCAAGCTGTTCCAAACCCCTCTGATTTTGTCCTGCAGCAGTTGATCCTCCATTTTCCTCCTGTAGATTTTCTTTCCTGCTCTATCTTCTATTTCAGTTTCTTCTTGACAACTCTTAGTTCCTGTTTGTCTCCTAATCTAAAGACTCTCTTCTTCTTGAGGAGTGCGTTTGTTTCAGGATTTAACCATGGTTTGTTGTTAGAAAACACTGTACCTTTATGATGGGTACGGTGTTTTCCACACATAAATTGATGTAGTCCATAATACAGTCTGTGATGCTGTTGAGATCATCCTCCAAATGGCTACAGAGGTTGTCCCACACAGTGGAACGGAAACAGTCCCTCAGAGCCTCTTCAGTCTCTGCCGGCCATTTCCTTACTGTGTGTTTCACAACTGATTCTCTGTGTACTAGAGGTTTATAGACAGGCTGGAGATGAACCAGGTTGTGATCTGAGCCGACCAGGGAAGGGAGAGCAGGATAATTAGCAGGATGTTACTTGTATTTAAGTTTTTCTTTGTTTATTTTGAAATGAGCAAAACTCATTTTAATATTTTTAAGGGAAGCCTTTTTATGTCGCAGAAATCTTGCGAGTGCAAATGAGGGCAACTGGACTTTTCTTTGTCTTAAAAAAGTTATGTAAAAAGTTTCTCTCAACCAAGAGGTTTCCTCAGTTCGGAAAAAACTGGATTGGGAGCATTGGATTTATAAATCTAAAGTTAGTGCCGTTAAGGCTCACTAATGATGCTATTGTTATTACTAACGAGGCTATCAAGGTTATGTAAGTAAAGCACTAAGCTAGCTTTGTAAGGTGTCGTTAAAGTTTAAACTATCCTATTGATGTAACTAAGCACTGTTTTGGTCACATGTTTCAATGTGTACGTTTCTGTGAAACTTCCTGAACCTGAGTAACAGCCTCAGGAAAAGACTGGTTCATGCTCTGGTTCATGCTCTGGTTCAAGGACAAAACACCCCAATACAAGCTCAGTGGCGTGTTATATGCAGTCCAAAGCAGTGAGGAATGTTCAGAACTATATATTGGAGAACCTAAACAGCAACTACACAAAAGGATGAGTCAACTCAGAAGAGCAAACTTATTAGGCCTAGACTCAGCAGCCCATCTACATCTAATGGATCAAAGGTCCCTCATTTGAAGACAATAATGTACACATTTCTGATAGGGAAAACATATGGTTTGAGAGCGGAGTGAAAAAAGCCATCTATGTTAAACATATGAAACAAACTTTGAACAGAGGAGGTGGCCTTAGGTTTCCCCTTTCTAACACATACAGCAGCCTTGAGTTGTTTACCTAGGAAGTTACACAGAAACGTACACCTTGAAGCATGTGACCAAAACAGCGCTTAGTTACATCAGTAGGGTTGTTTCACCTATAACGACATTTACCATACCAAGATTGCTTAGTGCTTAGATAACATAACCTTGACAGCTTTGTTAGTCTCATTATTGAACCTTAATGACACTAAATTTAGACTTATAAATCCAATACTCCAAATCCAGTTTTTCAGAATTGAAGAAACCTCTTGGATGAGAGACGAAACGTTTTCAAAACAACAAAAAAGTCAATTTAAACTCTTAAAATGTATAATGTCCTGCATGACTGACTATCTAGATAAACATATGTTGCAGGAAATTTGTTGAAACATGTGGAAGATAGTTTTCCTCATGGGCAGGTCCCCATCGAGGATCTCATTCATTTATTAACTGGTGGGGATAGGAAGCTGAACATGCAGAATAAAAGCTTTTTCTCAGATTCTAAAAGAGACATGTTATTAGTTTCTTAGACCACAGAGTGCAAGCTATTGATCTGGGACGTATAGGGAAAAACCTCAAAAATACAAAAATATTCATATACAATGATCTTCCTTTACACAAGAGAGCAAAATATGCCTAATATAGTTTTGCCTTAACAAATTAAATATCAAATATTTTAATATACTTAAACATGTTAGAGTCCTTATCTTAAATGTTTAATTGATTGACAAGTTACCACTACCATTTTATTTTCTACAGGTGAAAGGATCAGGCGGCACCCCCACGGGAACTCAGAAGAAGGTGAAAAGGACGCTCCCAAATCCCCCCTCCGAAGAAGAGTCAACAACAAGTGGACATACAGCATACACCACTAACTCTGCTCGTCGAAGAATGTGCCGTAATTCTAACATGGCACGTGCCAAGATCCTACAAGACATTGATCGGGAGCTAGATCTGGTTGAGCGAGAGTCTTCCAAGCTACGCAAAAGACAGGCAGAATTAGATGAGGAAGAGAAAGAAATTGATGCTAAACTTAGGTATTTGGAGATGGGAATCAATCGTAGAAAAGATGCACTTTTAAAGGAAAGGGAGAAAAGAGAAAGGGCCTACTTACAGAGTGTTGCAGAAGATAGAGACTATATGTCAGACAGTGAGGTTAGTAACATCCGAGAGACTAGGAGTGTCCAAGAAGGTGGTGAAGATGAGGACATTGAGGATCACCTTCTTGAGCGCCCCAGGACAGCTCCTCACTCAGAACTTGATGACTTTGTTCCTCCCCAAACCAAGCATGACTATGGAAAGTACTCTCAGTACCAATACCCCCAAAGCCAATACCAACAGTCTATTTATCAGACTCCACAATCCTACCAGTCTCACTCTATTTATTCCTCTGTTCCTTCACTTACCACTGCCCAACAGCAGAGTTACCAGCAGATGCTTTTGTTGCAGCAAAAAGCTGCTAGACAAGCAGCCCTCTTATCAGAGCTTGATGCAACTAAATATGATGTCATTAGCCGTCAGCCCGATCCTACATCATCAGCTTATCTTGGTGTCAAGTATGACAAATATGGTAATCATCTAGACCTCAGAGCCCTGGAGGTGGGAAGTATAGCAGGTAGCCCGATGTCAGCTGTTTCTGATTCCTACTACACAGAAGTGGAACACCACACACCTCGAAGCTACATGTTGCTAGAAGATGCTGCAGAGTTAGCTAAGACCTCCACAGGTCTGTCTTCATCTTATAGTCTAGCTGAGAGGGAGCTGGCTAAGGCAGAGAAGCTTTTGCGTAGAAGTGCTGCAGATCTTGGTTCTACTGACTATCTGGGCTCTACCTCCAGGCTTCATACTTTTGGAAAGACTCCTGATGAAGAAGATACAATGGAGGAACCCTTTGAATTAAAACTTCTGAAACAACAACTCAAGCAGGAGTTTAGAAGAAGTACAGGTGGAACAGAAAGCTTAGAACAACTGACAGGTCTCTCCCAAAACTATTATACGCCTAGCTCTAGTGTATCTAGTTACTCCCAAAGACACTATCCAAAGTCAGAAAAATATAGCATAAGTCGACTTACTCTTGAAAAGCAGGCGGCAAAACAACTCCCAGCATCAGTGTTGTACCAAAAACATAAAACTCCAATACTAGATCCCAAAATTTCCCCCAAGTATCCCTCTATTACAGACAGCAGAGGTTTGGAACCTGAGTATAACTATTTGGGATCTACTGGTGCATCCCCAAGATCCAGCAGGCTCTTGCAGGATGAAATTACATTTGGCCTTCGTAAGAATATTGCAGAGCAACAAAAGTATCTTGGGTCTACCTTGGGGGCCAATTTAGCTGGTTCCTTAAATTTGGGCCAGAGCTTGGGCTTGGACTCTTGTTATCCTAGTGGAAGCCGGTCAAGACCCTCATCTAGACCTACTTCTTGTTATGGTTTGGACTTGTCGATCAAAAGGGACCTTTCAAGCTCTTCGCTGAGGCTTAAAGGAGATGGAGAATCTTCTGTAGATGGTCCAAGCTATCAAACCCCTTCTGGTCGGATCAAACCTACTAGCCTTCCGATTGTGCAAAGTGGCCGTGGTCGAATACCTATAGTGGCCCAAAACTCAGAAGAAGAGAGTCCACTGAGCCCTGTTGGGCAACCAATGGGCATGGCACGTGCATCAGCTGGGCCTCTGCCTCCTATTTCAGCTGATTCAAGGGACCAGTTTGGTTCCTGCATGTCCCTACAAGATTCCCAGCAGCAACAGCATATAAGAGAAGAGCCAACAAGGGGTAGGAGTTATGTAACGCTGGACAATCTTCAGGGCACAATGTCTGATAGTGAAGGTAAAAAACAAATCAATAAGACTGCATCTCTTTCTATTTTAAGTGTTTTGTGAATAATAGCTTGTTGGTGTTATCTTTGCATGCTAGCATGTATTACATAAATATTTAACTTGGGATACTATAAAATGTGCATGCTTCTTTTTAATTGATTTGTTGTACTGCTCAACATTTACTTTGTTACATATTTATTTGAATTATCTGTCAGTCATTTTATTACAGTTTTATTGACTTTGCTTGCATGCATGTCTTTGTTTTATCGTCTTTGCCTGCATGTATATTGCAACATTTCTTTTTGCTTCCATTATATAGTTGCAGCTTTATCTTTGTTTGCATGCTAACATCATATTGGTTCCAACTACTTTTATGGAAATTTGGCCCATCAAATATAATGTAACAGTTTCTAAATGTATCTTTTGTTTAAGTTACTGTTTAAGAAAATAACATTCTCAGGTAGAAAAAAAAGGAAGACACTATTGTCACATTAAAATGTTAGAAATGCATTACATTTGATGGAACAATGTATGTCTTTATAATAAATTAAAATCTTATACTTGCATACCTTGTCCTTTATGTTTTTCTTATAGAGTAAACTAGGTGTTTAATTGTTTGGAAATCTGTGTAGCATGTAATTTATTATTTTGTATTTAATTGATATTACTGCCATTTGTAATTAAGATGTGTATATATATATATATATATATATATATATAGACCTTTATATTTTGTTTGTTTTTGTAAAGCCGAAATTCTTTGTCAAATGAAACCCATACTGATCAGAGACCAAAAGTAATCAAAAAAGATGTTTTGTACGGATTTTTAAAACACTGACAGACTTTATCCACTACATGAAGGCAACCTTAAACACTTTTGCAATAAAAACAGCTCCTTTCTAATGTTTTCAAAACCCCAATCCTAAATCAAATATTGAAGGATTCTGTTCTGTGGAGATTTAATTGGGTCACGTTGCTTTTTTAGCTCAATTAATTCTTAACAAGTAGGCTACCAAAGAGTGGGTTAAAAAGAAAAAAACATAAACTAGATTACTGAATAACTAGTATTTGAGTTTAAATTAGAACATTTTAGGTCATAGTTTATATATATATATATATATATATATATATATATATATATATATATAAAAATATATAATTTATAATTAATAATATATATAATATATAAAATATATAATATATAATTAATAATATATATAAAAATAGAGTCAAGACATTGACAAAGTTAGAAATAATTATTTTTATTTGAAATAAGATTGTTTTTACATCAAACTTTGCTTTCATCAAAGAATCCTCCATTTGCAGCAATTACAGCATTGCAGACCTTTGGCATTCTAGCTGTTAATTTGTTGAGGTAATCTGGAGAAATTGCACCCCACGCTTCTAGAAGCAGCTCCCACAATTTGGATTGGTTGGATGGGCACTTCTTGCGTACCATACGGTCAAGCTGCTCCCACAACAGCTCAACGGGGTTCAAATCTGGTGACTGCGCTGGCCACTCCATTACCGATAGAATACCAGCTGCCTGCTTCTTCTCTAAATAGTTCTTGCACAATTTCGAGGTGTGTTTTGGGTCATTGTCCTGTTGTAGGATGAAATTGGCTCCAATCAAGCGCTGTCCACTGGGTATGGCATGGCGTTGCAAAATGGAGTGATAGCCTTCCTTATTCAGAATCCTTTTTACCCTGTACAAATCTCCCACCTTACCAGCACCAAAGCAACCCCAGACCATCACATTACCTCCACCATGCTTAACAGATGGCGTCAGGCATTCTTCCAGCATCTTTTCAGTTGTTCTGCGTCTCACAAACGTTCTTCTTTGTGATCCAAACACCTCAAACTTGGATTCATCCGTCCACAGCACTTTTTTCCAGTCTTCCTCTGTCCAATGTCTGTGTTCTTTTGCCCATCTTAATCTTTTTCTTTTATTGGCCAGTCTCAGATATGGCTTTTTCTTTGCCACTCTGCCCTGAAGCCCAGAATCCCGCAGCCACCTCTTCACTGTAGATGTTGACACTGGTGTTTTGCGGGTACTATTTAATGAAGATGCCAGTTGGGGACCTGTGAGGCGTCTGTTTCTCAAACTAGAGACTCTAATGTACTTATCTTCTTGCTCAGTTGTGCAACGCGGCCTCCCACTTCTTTTTCTACTCTGGTTAGAGCCTGTTTGTGCTGTCCTCTGAAGGGAGTAGTACACACCGTTGTAGGAAATCTTCAATTTCTTAGCAATTTCTCGCATGGAATAGCCTTCATTTCTAAGAACAAGAATAGACTGTCGAGTTTCAGATGAAAGTTCTGTTTTTCTGGCCATTTTGAGCGTTTAATTGACCCCACAAATGTGATGCTCCCGAAACTCAATCTGCTCAAAGGAAGGTCAGTTTTGTAGCTTCTGTACCGAGCTAAACTGTTTTCAGATGTGTGAACATGATTGCACAAGGGTTTTCTAATCATCAATTAGCCTTCTGAGCCAATGAGCAAACACATTGTACCATTAGAACACTGGAGTGATAGTTGCTGGAAATGGGCCTCTATACACCTATGTAGATATTGCACCAAAAACCAGACATTTGCAGCTATAATAGTCATTTACCACATTAGCAATGTATAGCGTGTGTTTCTTTAAAGTTAAGACTAGTTTAAAGTTATCTTCATTGAAAAGTACAGTGCTTTTCTTTCAAAAATAAGGACATTTCAATGTGACCCCAAACTTTTGAACGGTAGTGTATATATATAAACTATATTAGCCTATATATATATAATTAATGACCTATTGGCAAGTGATACATTTTTTATACCAAAATCTTATACCAGTTTTTTGATAGCTCTAGCAGGTGCTAACTACTTGAGGCTTTAAGTGTTAATGTTAAGTGATTTACAGTTCGTTACACAACTCACTGACACTAACATGAACTACCCAGTTTTTGTCCCATATGCCTGTATTTTATTATTACTAAGTTTTAAAGCTTAGAACAAAGTTGTTAATTCTGTGTAGTCAAAATAGTAATTGCCATGATTTTTCAATTTGCCTTCATTCCAGCCCTATGTGATTCCCTGGTGGCTTTGAACAGAGATGATGCAACTAATGGTAGAGTATTATTTTAGTTCTAATGTCATCTATAAGCTAACATATTAACCTGCATCACAAATACAGCGCAGAGTGAAATTATGAATAAATCTTGTTTTTGACCGCTGGAGATGGGAACCAGCCCCCCCCCCCCCCCCCCCCCCTTGCAATCCCTTGAGGACAAGCAGCATAGATAATGGATGAATAGATGTAGTGAAAATAAACAGAACTGTGAAAACATTCTTCTTTCATGCAATTAGGAAAAAATGTATATCTTTGTAAATGTAAAAGAACAAGTCATAAAACTTCCCTGATCTGAATTGGGGAAAATTGACAATGACACGTATGATACATACAATAACCAACATTTACATTCAAAAAGGATTGTATTTCCTTTAAATGTTAAATTATACAGTCCTTCGTAATCGTGCCATATAACCAATTCATCCACAACATGCATTACTTTTCTGCTTATTGCATAATCAATATTTATTTTTGCATTCACATTCAAAGATTTTATCTTTTACAGTTTTTTTTATTTGTTTGAGTATTAAATTACATTTAAATGGACTAGACCCTTCTTATATTGTGAGATACAAACATCCTGACTCTGAAGGATTTTTAATTTTGTTCCTTAAGCCTATCACCTCAGGCGGGACGAGACAGACTGGTTTGACAAACCAAGAGATGGACGGCTAGAGAACGGACAGGAACAGAGACAGGTAAAACAAAAAAAACCCGTCAATTCATACATGTCAACTCATTATATTGGAGTGTGATGGAAAAGTGATTTATTTGAAAAGGTAAAACCTAAGCAAGGCTTGATATATTACAAGCATTTATTTATCCTAACTTGAATTTTTACGGCTTACAGCTAATGAAATCCCAAAAATCCTGCCTTCTGAAAACTGGGATATTACATAAGACCAAAAAAAAGATGTTTTAAAAATATTTTCCTTGAATGTGTTCTTATGTAGTATTTACTTTCTAAGAACCAGAATTTGGAATTTATTTGTTGCTTTTCTCATCGCATTTTATCTTTAGTTCTGTTGAATCAACAGTAGGCGTGTGTTATCTGTCATTTGATGTTATCAAGCTTAGAAATTGTTCTTATAAAATGTTAGAGTATTAAAATCTAAGCTTAATGTAGGCCTGTTTGTTTACTGCAATAATTATAAATTGTAAAATAGAAGAAAAAAAAAGAAAAAAACATGACATGACGTAAGTATGGCAGATAAAGATTATGTAATAACAGAATGCATTAACTCATGTCCAATTTCACAAATACATTACATGTAATGTGAGTGCAGATGATCAGTTACATCTTTTGCTTTTGTATGCACAACAGGGTAAAGGTCCATACTATCCATTCCCTCACCTCAGGGTCAAACTGCAGAGGGATCTCAAAGACCGCAGTGTCACAGGTAAAGTAAAACAGCATAAAAACGATGTAAATGCAGTAATGTGCAAAACTAAGGGGATTACAAATTTCTATTCAGAAAGTACTACAAGCTTATTACTTTTATACTATACAGATATTATGTAATATTTAGCTTTCTATGTAGTTTTTTTTATAATTCTGAATAGGAGAATATCCTATTGAAAAGGGGTATAAAGACTGTAAAATTTTAATAGTATCATGATGATTTACAGAGCATGACTGATAAGTGTTATGTATTTTATTTACCCAAAACTAAAATCCCATTAAAGGAGCCAGTCATATCCCATCACACTGCTCTTTCAGGCTCAAAGATGGCAGACATGTATGGCCTTCTTATTTTGTAATTGACTCATCTTCACAGCCATCAGTGTGTTGCCCTGCTCAAAAAGAGCATTTCCCTCACACTATGCTTTATCTTACAGAAATTAACATTCCAAAAATAATTTTTGCTAAAAAGTGGCTGTTGGTGATCAGGATTTTGTTTGGCTCAATCATTTTGTTCTCCCTTTAATTACCGCATCAAAGTGTTTGACAACAATAAATTACTAATGTTCTGTTTCTGTATTGAAAGGAAGGGATGACTGATAGAATTTGTGCTGTATGCAGAACCATTTAATAAAAGAGGAAATCAGTAACCTAACTAAATGAAACCAATATAGTGAAGCTAGACAAGGGACTGGGAATTTCTGTCTGTGACTGAGACATGTAATCTTTAAGACGTCCTGTAAATGGAAACAGGGAATTTAGGCTGTACTCAGTTCATCACGCTCAAATCATAGTCATCTCCAGTCATTTCAGGAGTGCCCAAGGGCTCTGTCTTCAGGCCCCTCCTCTTTATCACATACATACTTCCCCTTGGTAATATTTTGCTGCAGATTCAACATTCAGTTCCACTGCTTTGTAGATGACATCCAGCTCTACCTGTCCAGTAAACCACACTCCACACTCCACACTTCCTTCCTCCTCCCTTAACACCTTCTTTCAGGAACTGAAATCCTGTTTCAATTCAAACTTCTTAAAATTAAATGCAGACAAAACAGAACTTCTTCTTGTTGGTACCAAACATACCCTTTCGAAATTTGAAAGTTTATCTTTCATTATTGATAATACTTCAGTTTCCCCATCCCCCCAGGATAAGCGTCTGGGTGTCAATCTCACTATCTTTTCAATCTCACATCAATAGCATCAGACGGTCATCGAATTTCCATCTCCACAACATCAATCGTCTTTGTCCCTCCCTAAATGTCCATAGCCAGGTTACATCATGCTTAGACTAATGCAACTCTTCTTTTAGGCCTCCCTCACAAAACTATCTGCGAACTTCAGTTGGTTTGAAATTCGGCAGCATGTGTCATAACTAAAACTCCCTCTTCTCACCACATCACCGCCAGTTCAATACAGGATTGAGTTCAAAATCCTTCTGTTCGAGTTTAAGGCCTTCCATAATCGCGTCCCTCCTTACCTGACAGATCTCCTGCATGTCGTCACCTCATCCCGCGCTCTCAGATCCTCCTCCTCCGTACATCTCAGAGTACCCTCTGTCCGCCTCAGCACCATGGGGAGTAGAGCCTTCTGCTGCTCTGATCCCAAACTTTGGAACTCTCATCCCCACACATCAGGAACATTAACTTGCTTACAAAATTCAAAACGAACCTCAAAATTCACCTGTTCAAAATGTCCTACTTATTCTGAGACCTAGAGGTGTCCTGTTTATTTGTACCATATTTTATCTATATTTTATCTATCTTGTGTTTTTACTCTGTAGTGACATTGAGTGTCTAGAAAAGGCACATTTAATTAAATGATATTATTATTATTATTATTATTATTATTATTATTATTATTACGTTTCACCCTAAGCATTCTTATATGAAAGTTGTAGTTTGATAGTGCTTTTTTTAACCCAGTTAACCTGTACTATTCCCTCTTAAGTAGAAACATTACTGTTCTTTCTTAGTGGTATCATAAATACAGCAGATCTCAACAGTGTACTCACCCCTGATAGAACAGCAAGTTTCTTTAATGTAAAAAAAAAATAAATGACAATGATTAGTCATTTCATCATCAAGATGATAGTTTTGTGTTACACTTGAACTGGAAAAACTAGCAACCTGGAAAAGTGTGCACATCCTTAGACTAATACTTTTTTAAAGCACTTTTAAATTACCTTTTGCATCAGCACACCACTTCTTTTCTTGCAAAAGTTCCTCCTCTCTCCCCATAGCCTTTCAGGTTGTGGAGATATATATTTGCCTAAAGCCATCTTCAGGTGACCCAAAAGGTCTATTTTGTCTGTTTATTTTTGTCAGATTTAGGTTCGACACCAGCTATGCTATTCCAAAAGTTGTTGTTTTTTTTCTAACAAAGCTATTCCTTTTTTCATTTGGATGTATACTCTGATTCCAACAAATAAGATACTATATCTTTAAATAAACTTCAAAGTTTTGAGGCAAATGTGACTTATGTTCAGAACAGTTTATAACCTCATCCACCGGTTTGGTGTCTAATGGTGTTGCAAAATTACCTTTTGAATATTAAAATAGCTTTTGTTTCACCAGACAGCACAATCTCCTACAACATTTTTGACATTTTTAACTAGCTGTGTTTGGTTCTTTGGGAGAAAATTTTTAGAGTTCTCCCTTACCAGTTCTTGGCACCTCCTTGACCAAATTCCATCTCATACATTTTGGTGGGTCATCTAGTTTTTGAAGTGGTGTTTCTTTAGCATGGCATAATTTATCATGTCTTTAAACCTGCCATTTTCGGAAAGTATATGGTCTATACATTTTTAAGCAATGCTACAGTTTGAGTAGAAAACTACCTTCCAAAAATGTCTATACAGCATAAAGCTCTTAATGCACTGATATTATTGTAAATATTTTTTGTTACATATCTACCATTTGATTAATTGTATGCATTATATTACTATTTTAAACATCACAAATACATTCCTAACATCAGTATTATTGTTTTATGCTAAACAGGAAATGGTTTGGGCATTCGTGTAGTTGGAGGAAAGGAGGTTCCAGGTGGGAATGGAGACATTGGAGCCTATGTTGCCAAGGTCCTACCTGGTGGAGCTGCAGAACAAACAGGAAAAATTCTTGAAGGTAAAACCTTTCCTTGAATTATTTTTCTTTCAGTGCAATATTAAACAGAAGAACAAAAGTGGTTCAGCCAAGTCAAACTGAGGGCAAACAATTGAATGATATTTACTGTTTTTCAAACAATATGTTTTGGGAAAAAATAAAACCTTAATGAAAAGTCCATTTCTTATTTTGAAAGGAACGACTGAGGAGACCCATACAGTTACAGTAGCTGGAGATATACCAGGAACCGCAGGCTTCCTACTTGGGTTAACTTAGCACAATGACTTTAAAACAAAAATTTTTAACATCTTCTCAAATTTATTTGTTTAACAAAAGTGAAACCAGGGCACTGATGTCCATTAATACCTGCAAATGAACATGCTCTTTTTATAAAGATGTGTTAAAAACCTTAAAAAGCGTATTTATTTTCCCAGTAGTTGTCGTATTATCTCACAGATTTATGAAAAAAATATTTTTAAGGTTATACATTGTACAATTTTTAGAATGATTGATTTGTTCCACCACAGAATAACATTTTTTAAACAAAATTTCTAGTACACAGTCTAATTTACTGTCCATCACAATTCCTATGAAATAAATAAACAAATAAATGAACAAATAATCACATTTTATTTATAGATCATTTGTTATGATAAAATTAGCACAAAGTTTTGTACATGATAAAAACCAAAATATAAACTGATTAAAAATAAGCAAACAAAACAAATTTAAAGCAAAACCAATCATATACCACCAGTTAAATTCTGAGCACACATAAGCCAGTGGGGTGGGGTTGTTGTTTGGGGTCATTTTAATCTGTAAAGCAATTTGAGATGCTATTTTCTATGAAAAGCACCTTATACATAAAGTTTGATTTAATTTGAAAACACCTGCATCCCACCCCCCACCTCTTCCCCGCAAAAACACTGCTAAATCCATTCATCTCTCTTTAAGTTAACATACGATAAAAACAACCACGTAGAATGATACTACTTTAAAGAAAATGTTTGGGAAATCCATTTACACTGGAAGCCACCCCACAGCCACAGAAGACTCACCATAGGGGCCGCCATTATCAGGAAAGGCAGGTATCCATAACACAGCCATAAAGCTTAGTTTATACTTCTCCGTTTGCGTAGGTGCAGAAACACGCAACACCATTTTGTGTTGACACAAGGGCTCTCCATCACTTACACAAGCATGGACGGAGTAGAGTCCGATTTTTATTAGGTTCTAAATGTGCCAAAAATTTTAGTATATGTTCATATGCTCACTGCAACAGTCTTCTTAACATGCAAGTGGGCGATTTGGGTGTGTCTATGTAACTGACAGCGCTTCTTTTGTGTTTACAAAATTGCATTAAAAGTCTGCATTGCCTATGTAAATGACTAACCTGACAAAACATTAAACCTTTTCGGTTTTATTTATTTCTATATTTGCTGTAGTCTCATGTTGGTCTGCTATTACAACCTGTCATAACAGCCTGTCATGGCAACCTGTCTTCTTCCTCTGTCAGTCTGCCATTACAACTTGCTCGTCTTCCCATGTTGTCTTGCTCTGTCCTTACAGCCTTTCCTCTTCCCCTGTTGTCACAGCCTGTTGTTACAACCTGTTGTCTTCCCCTTTTGTAACAGCCTGTCATCTTGCTGTCATGACCAACAGATAAGCTGGAACCACCGTGTTACATTATTCTTTTTTTCTTGCTAGCAGTGATGGTGACCACCAAGTCATGAGGGAAGGCTTAGCACTGAGCAAATTGGTTGTAAAAAATTATAAAGATGACTTACTACTGCAGTAACATCAAAAACAAAATAAAAGTGAAACTGACACCTCTGTATAAGGTCACAAAGTAATGACAGTGGAAAATGGGGACGGACAGCACAGTCAGCCAACAGAGGAAGATGACAGTCTGTGATGGCATTAGAAGAGAACAGGCTGTAACAACAGAGAAAGAAGCCGAAAGGTTGTAACAACAAGCTGGGACAACAGGGAACGATGACAGGTTATAACAACAGGCTGGGACAACAGGGGAAGAAAACAGGTTGTTATGACATAGCAACATTAGACTACAGAAAATACAGAATTTAATACAACGGAAAAGGCTAAATGTAAGGTTAGCCATTTACATGGGCAGTTTAATAGTCCAATACATTTTTTTTTACCACACAAGAACTGCTGCCAGTTACATAGACACACCCAAATCTTAGCTTACATGTTAAGTGGATAAGGGCTGGTGATTATATGAACATAGACAAACATTTTTGGCACATTTGGAACCTCAAACTTTTGTAACTATCTATATATGGAATGCAACAAGTTTAACATCAGCCCAGATTATTTCACCAGAACTGTGCTCTATATTTGATGTAATTAGTAGTCAATGCAGCTTTTTGGTCACTAGATACTCATCTAAAAGCTGAAGTTAATAAATTCTAATTGATCAGAGATATCATTGTAATGGTCAACAGGCCCACTAGAAAAGGTCAGCACTCCCTACTGTCCTGGTGGGGAATTGCTTTGCAACACTGGCAAATGAACGTAAAAGTATAAAAGGAAAATGTTTAAAGTAGTTTAAAGTAGGCATAAAGCCTAGTTCATGTTCTCCATCAGCAAATTTAGACTTCTCAATCACTTTTAAACTAGGATTAATAAGATTGCAGGACAGAGCCCAGGCATCATGACAAAAGCAATTCCAATGGCAGTGACCTCTGTGGCTAAACTGGCAGGGCTCCCAGTAAGAAGGATCCGCAGTGGAGTTATGGTGCAGTCACGCCGCCCACTTTGTCTGCGTCAAGAAACTCTCCCAACACATCTATTTTTTTTATCCTATATACATTCTAAGCTGAAGCTTGCAAAGCATGTGGGCGGGCTTTTCTCTGCCGGACGGTTTAAACCCTGGCAGATCATGATTGGCTAGACATTGTCGACGTCGGGGGAAATCACTATAGTGAGACGCTCTGATTGGTTGGCACACTGCGTCAAGTGCATCAAGTCCGTCACGAGTTCAGCTAGCTAAACTTCAGGGTTTCTTGCGTTTGCTACGTTGCCGCTTGAAACGTTGACGGACCCAACACAAACAACGCACCGCAGAGACTCTGACAGACTCAGCCTTAGACTTTAAATGCAATCTTGCCGCGACTGACGCTGACGTTTGGGGCAGTGTGAAGGCACCATTAGTGTATATCAAAATAATGTGAAAACGCTTTGGCAACACAGAAAAATAAACAATAATAAATAAGTTAATTAATACATAAATTCAATAATTATTTAATTAATAATTATAATTAATTAATTATTATTATTTAATAATATAATTATGCAGTTTGCATAGTTAGTTAATACAAGACAATGTCCTGCACGATGATATGTAATTTCCCCCAGGTGAAAAGCAAAATAAAATGTTTACCTTTGCTATTAATGTGTGTAAGGAAATAATAGAAGTATCAAGTGGTCACTGCTTATGAATATTTCAGTGATGTGAGTTACGGTTCAATAGAAATTTGTAGTGAAGATGCTGCTTGACTTCACACCTATCTTCCGATTTACTATGCTTTACTATGTATGGTACTCAAACTGCAATAGACAATAATAGCAAGCCAACATAGATTTTACATTTATTAGAATTACATTTTCTACATTATGTTCTGGAAAACTAATGTCCCATAATAACATAAATATAATCTGATGCTGATAGACCTATAATAGCCAATGGTATAACCGAGTGACTGATATAGTGGCAGGAATGAGAAAAGAATAAAACATTCGGTTAGATCTGGTATAACGCACAAAAAAGTAAACATTATACTGAGACAAATTCATACTGAGATAAAAGATGGTTTTGTAGGGTTTTGTAACTGACCAAAAATCTCCTCTTTGGCCTGCACAAATCAGGAAAAGCAACCCCAAGATGTCCCTCATCACTTTTTTTGCCCAGGAAAGCTCATTCATCCGGTAGTTGTGTTCAGTGTGTCACTCCCACATTTTCTTTGCAGCAGGTGAGAGAGGGAGACATGGCTCGTAGTTTTTCTATTTCAGAGATGAGTAAAATCACCTACAAAATGAAAATGCCCAAACAAATGGCTACAGCTTAAAAACCACAAGTTGTGTTGCAAAAATGTTTACATTTAATAATAGATGGCTGTAAACATATATTTCAAATTCTTAAAAACGTATTAAGAGATGAGCACATGTGATACAGTACATTGTTCTCCAGTCGTTGCTAGGGGAGCCACTTTTGCTACAAGTAACTAGTTTATGATCAGCATTGAGCGTAAAGACTGTAAACAGTTTGTTACAATTTACCGTGTTAGTTCGGTGTATGGAGAAATGTTGGAATTTACAGGAACTCGGTGTCACAGAGGAGAAGAGTGAGTGTTTGCATGTATGAATATGTGTGTCAGTTTAACTGATCGCCAAAATTCAACATCTTTAAAAAGTGACAGTTTGAAACTACAGTGTAGCTTCCCTGTCACTCACTCATTCAGCTCGGGAGTATCGTCGCAAACCCAAGACCCTCTTGATGAGCTGCTTGAATCCGTGTAAGTCATGTCCGTGTAAGTGTGCAGGATGGCAGGTTGCTGTGGCTTTCTTTTGCTGACCGACTCAAGACGGTCTAATTGGATCTTATATTTCCTTAAATAATTATATTGAAAAACCTGACCTTCAGATATCTTAATTAAAAAAATACACATAATATTGCATGTAGGTTTTATCAGTTAAAAAAAGGTTTGATTTTTTTGTTGTTGTTGTGGTTTGAAGTGCCTTGTTGTAATCTTCACCATACAAAATGATAATACAAACGCACACAAATAAACTTTTTAAATACAGCTTTGTTGATGTGTTCATGCCCTTTATATTTATAGGAATGCAAGTCTTGGAGTGGAACTGTGTTCCTCTGACTGGAAAAACTTACGAGGAAGTGCAAGGATTGGTTGGACAACTGTGTAATGAAGCAGAAGTGTGTGTCAGACTGTAAGTATTAGCTCCCGTATTCCTTTGACCTATTTTGTTCATTTTTTTCATATATCTTAATTTCTCCTGGACCATCTTTTCATTTGGTTCCTGTCTAGCCTTCTATTTATCATGAATAATTTAATGATTGTGTTTAAGAAAAGTGTATTTTTAACCTTACATGTTATTGTGTTAATGTGTTTTTCAAAGCTAAAATGAGTTGCCTTTTTTTAGGGATCTTAACATGCTGGCTGAGTCTGAAGATTCTCAGCACCTTGATTTGCAGGAGCCCAGTAGAGGTGATGTATTGTGTTTTCTTAATTTCAGGACATTGTTTCGATTTAAAGCCGTTCATTTTTTTTTCCATTTGAGTGACTGGTGAGGCTCTCCATGGGAATCTTATAGGAGAAAAACCTCCCCGGTCTCCAGGCGTAGATCCTAAGCAGCTAGCGGCCGAGTTGCAGAAAGTGTCACAGCAGCAGGGCCCCCTGTCCACATCTTCCTCGAGCCTAGCTGCTCCAACCTCGGCGACATCCAGCCCAGGTCAGCCTGGATCCCCTTCTGTCAGCAAGAAGCGCCATGCCAGCAAGGCAAGTCAATAGACATGTTCTAAAATAAAAGTTTTATTCACAGGCCTTCTCCCTCCTGAAGAAATCCTCACAATATGATGTTGCCATCATGTGTCTGCATAAAAAGGGGGAGCTTCAATATTGTTTTACAATATATCTGTGATTTAAACTGCCTTACAAGTTCAGCCTAGATCTGTCTAATTTGTCTCTTAATAGTCACAATGCTGTTCTTACACAAATGCTCTCTAACAAACAACTGGTACCTTCATGGGAGAGCTTCATTTATGCAAAAGTTGAATTACATACATGTTCTATTTAATAATTAGGTAAATTATTTTAAGGTTATTTGTTGCACAAAACTTTAAAGAGTAAAGGATGAGGCTAATAAAAATTACATATAATACTTCAAATTTGTGTTCTAAATGTTGGACTTCAGCACAGGTGAAAACTTTTTCCTTTTCTGTCACATAAAATCCTCTGAAAATATATTGCAATTGTGAATGTAATGCAATAAAATGTGAAAACATTTGAAAAATAAGGAACGCCTTAATTGCCCCGATTGTGTGCATCAAGAAGGAATTTGACTTTGGTTTTCAAATGCTCACAATCCACAGACATTAAGTATAGATAAAGAAACTGCAGAAGAAATTAAGAAAAGGAAAAAGGAACACTATAAACAGTACCTGAATTTGCAGCCCATTTTTATATAAAGAGAATGAAAAAAAGAATCTTTGTGATGTAAAAAAAAAACAGAGAAATGAGCAGACAAACTTGAAATAGGACACTAATAGGAAAAAGTCTACCAGCTTTGCCTTAAGCAATCTAACTACTACAGCACAGAACTGTACATAATGTACCACAGGCCCACCCACTAGTAAACTTACAACCTACGCATTTTTATCCAGCGGAGTCTTAGTATTATATTCTCATCCTTTATAGACTACAGAAGGATCCAAGATACACTCTCACCCCATCTCTGGAGAGATACAGGTTTGTAAAATTATCCTATTCTATTTACAAAGTGTTTTCCAACTTAAGATAACATAACGGTAATGAATGCTATTCATGGGATAATTTTTTTATTTTCCTATTCTTTTTCTTTTTACAGCTTCAAATCCACTACGACAAGCAGCTTGGCAACTTGATAGTTCATGTCTTGCAGGCCAGAAACCTTGCACCGCGGGACAACAGTGGCTACTCAGATCCATTTGTGAAAGTGTATCTCTTACCAGGGAGAGGGTGAGTTAGGGGAGCATAGATTTTGAAGCACACCATAACTGGTTTAGAGAGGTTGCAAAGTTAGTTATGACTGCAGGTTATCATCTGAGGGCAATACTGGTTAAAAATATTAGAATAAGTAGGATGTGAAATGTAGTAATAAAAAAAAAATCACGCTTTATTCAGATTGAGAGCCAGACTGAGATAATGTTTTATGCCTTATAATATTTTTGCTCCACAGACAGCCGCTTTGTTTAAAACAAAACTGAATTTTCGTTCATTTTAAAATCGATTTTGAAATTGATTTTGGCTTACCATTACATATTTTTATGTGAAGCTCATAGTCTTTATTTGATATCAGCTGCACATCACATTTATGGTAAACACGGCCTCACTTCACCTTCTTTTTTTTTTTTTTACAGAGAAACAAGTTCTAATTACTGATGAATAACATAAGCAATACGTGACTAATGTGAGGCTAAAAGTTTACGTGTGTTCATACTGTTGATAGATGCCATACTGCAGGTAAAAATGCAGACAAAATCAATAGTGCTCATATTTGCCTGCAACATGATCCACACTCCCTCAGTAACTCCAGGGCTCCCCTCTTACTGTGATAGCAATCTAATCCAATTTACTCTTTCACCTTCTCTTCTGCCTGAGATGAGATTTTCTTTTGAATGCTGTTTTTTTTCCCCTGGTCATTTATGATAAAGATAATAATCCGTGGGTCTGGCCATTGTGGCCAGCACTCTAAGACCTTCAGCTTCAAATATGTGAAGAGAAAGAGACTACTGTTTAGTTGAATAGGGAGGTAGGGTAAGGACCTGGAAATTTGGAGGACATGGCCAAACTGGTTGAGAGTACAGGTAGTTATAAAGATTTAAACCCATGTGCTCATTCTCATGTATAGGCTTTTGGGTTATACATGAATTTCCACAGCAATTGGCACCAACTGTAATCCCCACTCAGACTCTGTAGTTCCATCACAGATCTCCTGACAACCAAAGTGAGGTTGTTGAGAACAATCACTTATGGCACAGCAAGCAGATAAAAAAGAAAAAAATATTTTACATTTCATGAAAGTTGGTATTTAATTGTTTTCTTTATGGTGCTGACCTACAGCTATTCAAAACATGTGGCATGGACAAAGTATTGTGAAAATATTGCTGACCCCAGATTAATAGTGAATCCCAATTCTTTTTTTTTAATTTCATAAAGAAATATTATATAGAGAGTTTGAATGCTGGATGTTGGAATTTTGAAGAAGTCCTTCAACAGATTTTAGAAGACTAACTGCAGTCTAACTGTGGACACAGGCTGTTGCTTTACCCCTTACTGGCTGATTTTCTTTGCAATGTTAAAAAAGTTGTTTTTGCTGTGAATGAAGTGAAGAATAATAGTTTGAATATAGGACATACAGTAGATATAAATATGTAAGTTCGTTGATCAACTTATAGGCATGATCTAAATTGATATCCTTATTCAGAATTTGGCAAAATAATATATTTGTATCAATTACTTAATATTTAAATACAGTTGAACTTGTATGTTTGTTATTTTAATATTGGTGGTATTCCTAAATAGAAATTTGAAATTGACCATCCTGGTCCATCATCAGAAATCCAAATCCATCTTAACTCTGTAAAACAATATCTCATGTCATCGACATTCTGACAACTAGATCGCAGCAAAGTATATCAATACATTCTTCGGTATTGGTAGAAAATTTATCAACAGGCATTTTCACTGCATTAGCAAAAGCAGTTTTAATTGATCTTGCAACAGTAGCTAAAACGTATAAGATCAATAGTTTTGTTTATTTTTGGTTTTATGAAGATATTACCAATAATAGGTGACATGTTAATGTGAGTTTGTACACAAGTAATGAAATCCTATAAGTGATGAAAAGCTAACAGCTATTCATATGGTTGACACACTTTTACCTGATTTTGGACATTTAAAAAACTAAACAGAAAACTGTCATATCTGAAGTGGCTGACTATCAATCTGATTCTCCAGCTGCAAAATATCACTCCACCAATGAGGTGATTCTTTTTGTTTTTGCCGGGGTTTGTGTGTTTGTCTGTTTGTTAGCAACATAACTCAAAAAAGTTATTGACAGATTTTAATCACATTTTCTACAAAAATCCTGGGACCGTGAGTGATTAGATTTTGGGGTGATCCAGATCTCCTGTATGATACACTCCAGTGTTTTTCAGGTTTAATGTTTGTTTGGAAATTATCCCAGTGAATAATTTAAAATTATACAGCAGGTAGCCTCCTCGACCATGGTTTCATGTAGTAACAAGAAAAGCAGTTCTAGGATTACCAAAGTCACTTTTCATCAATGTCACTGTCAGTATACTAGTCTTAATTAGTTTCTTTCTGTGATCAAAAGATTTGGATAATTATTGTATAAAACTCAGCAAAGCAGTTTTATAAGAAAGTTGAAGTTGACAACATTGCTTTCAACAAAAAATGGAACATGTAGCTCACTGTTGGTACATTAAACCTATTATCATTAAAACATTATGAAAAACAGTACTGAACAAAGATCACAAATTTAGGCACTATTATTCACTTTAAAGTATTTTAACTTTTAAAACACACAAATTAATCACAAAGTGAAACCAGCTCTATTCTGAGCTCCCCTTCCCTGAAGCCCTCACAGTCCACTGAGACGCTATAAACCTCCACGCTCCCTCTGACTATTGTTTCTGTATGTTGTTTTCTACATTTAATGCATGCTGGACCCCTCAGTCAGGTCATGGTTGTCCAGAATGCCAGGTATGTGACTTGCCCACTCTAGTTGTGTTTTAGTAAAAAAACAAAATCTGCAAAAAAAACTGTCATTTTGGCAGCTGGCTTAGTACGATCGTGGTTGATTAGTTCAGTGTCTCAGTAACTCCTTTCATTCTGCTGTATTTCTTCATTTTATGTTTTGTTGTTGTTAACTTTACTAATATCTTGAAGTTTCCGTGATAAAATGATCTTGCAGTCCTGAACCGAGCCCATCTTACCAAATAGTTCCCAGTGCTTTTGTCTTCCCCTGATAAATCGTTTGTTGTTGTTGTTGACCATTGAAATTTGAAACCCAAGCATTGAGCTCTAACCCTTTTAGTTTAACGTATGGCTTTTAAAATCCGACTATAAATCCACACATTAGTCTCTAGTGTCATACTGCACCCTCAATACCCCGTCACATTAGCTACACACCTGTGACTTTGCATAGAGTGGATTGTTCTTGTCTTTCCCAAATTCAAATCTCATACCCAACAATCCTATATCTAACCCTATACTCTGCAAAAAACATCCATGTGAAAAAGTCATTTTAATTCAGTTTCTGTTTTCTTCTTAATTATTCCCTGTCATAGTAATCTAAGTCATGTTATTGCATGACTTTCATGGTTTCTGTAAAGATCAAATGGACATATTCTAAGCTAATCTCCCAATGACCCGCCTAAGATTTGATGACATCGTTAAATACCATAGATATCAACATTTTGTTAGACTAAATGACTTAATGGACCACAAAATGGACTTTTTTGCAGCACACCCTGACATCAGTCCTTTCTTTCCATGCACGTAGGTCTTTGCATTATTAACCATCCAAAACAGTGTTCATCGCTTTCATTACCTTCCTTCTATAGTATCACATTGTGCGCTCTTTTAACCGTACTTGCTCTGGTGGTTCACTAACTTTTATGTTAGCCTAAGTGATAACAAAGTGCATATTTTGTGATGTTCTACCACAGCGCTGAAAACAAGAGAAAATCCAAACATGCAGGCAAGAGCCTCAATCCTGAGTGGAACCAGACCGTCATCTATAAAAACATCCACCTGGAGCAGGTAGTTTGCTTGCTGAAATATTTTTGGAATGCATTCAACCTTGTCAGCTTTTTGCATATTGTTTTGGTTCTTGGGCCATGGGACAGCAATATGTCATACTTCAATACTGGCAGGTCACTGCCTTACTTTGATCTACCTTCTAAATTTATACCAGGCACACACTTAATTATTTGTAAGGTTTGTGCATGTTTTGACTACTATATATTTATTCTTACAAATCCTACACCATCACCATCAACGAAACTTCATCAAACTACATGTATATTACTTTCCCAAAGTAATTATATCTTTAAAACCTTTTTCAATTTTGACATCTTACACCTACAAAATAAATTGTAATTTATTAGGATTACCTTGATTTGCTAATACAAAGTAGAGGATAATTGAGTTTATGGAAAAAAAGATGCACACTTTTCAAATTTCTTTAGACATAAAAAACTGAAAAGTGTCATGCCATATGTAATCACTATCCTTGGTTTGCAGAAGATTTCCTCTCTAATTACAACTGGAAGTGTTTTGAGGCATTTTTCTATCAGTTTCGGTCATTTAGAGTTTCAATATTTTTCTGGTTTTTCTTTGAAAAATAGTTCAACGTCAGTCAGGCTTGATGTAGAGCAGTTTCCAAGCCTGTTCCTCGAGGCCCAAGTTTTTTGTAAATTCTAAGTATTTTTCTTCCAGGATTGTACTGTAATTTTAGTAGCTCTGTCCATCTTCATATATCAACTTAAATAGAGCTCATTAGTCCCATCCTGTGGGTAAAAGTCTAAACAGTTTGTGACTAGGGTGTTTGGGGTTTTCAGAGATGGTAAATGTGCTTTTCCTGAATGTAGAGATGGTCAGCCCTGGTGATCTTCTCTGTAGAGGTAACTGTTTGTTGAATTCTGGACCTGTCCTGTTTTGTAGATGAGCCAAACCACACAGTCATGGATGTGCACAAAACAGCAAAAAATAGCAGGGTAAAATACGACCAGAAGCTCCTGTGGAAGGTTGTACTTCTTGAGGTGCCACAAGAAGTACAATCTGTGCTGGGCCTTCATCCAAAGAATGTCTGTGTGTAAGGACAATCTTAGATCCTGTGTAAGTGTGGTTCCTAGGAACCAGACACAACCAGACATAAGCTTTTTCAGATTCCATTTGCACAGGTGTCAGGGACCTTGATAGAGACTGATGTGACAAAAACTGCCTGTTTAAAAAAAAGACGTTTTGTTACATTTTTCTATTTATTTTTTTTCAAATGTTTTTTTTTAAAAGACAGGGCCTTAAGAAGTTGGAATCTATCAAGGGGCGTAGCTTCTGAGTTCAACAAACACCTACATCATATGAGTTCCCATGAAACCACGGAAAGAACTCAGAGTAGGAGCTACAATGGTTCTAGGAACTCAGGGCTGTGGTCCCTTGTTCTTATTTGTCCAAATGAAAAAAATGAAAAACGGCGTGGTTCCTGAAAATGTTACAGGATTTAAAAAAAGTTTCCTACAGTCTGAAAGCGACTATAGTAGACACAGTTTCTTATGGATTTTGAAGAAGGTTTTATTTGGGGTAATAAGAGTTGAATACAGATTAATAACCTACTTTTTAGAGTTTTGGACGGACACATTTTTGAAAACTTAGCATCTTTTCCACTTTACAATTTTGCACTATTTTGTGTTGATCATATAAGGCAATGTAAATAATTAGAATTTAATTTCACATCAGCTTGTTTTATTACATTGACCATTATGACTGCTGGTGCTCTACAGTAGTCATAAGGGAGTACAAAGGAAAATAAACTGCTCTCGTGCTCGGATGACTTGGTGAAGTTAGTTTTCAGAAGTCCATATGGACACGCCATTCAAAACCAAGGCAGATTTTGATAGGTTAAACTTATTTAATATAAGTTTTCATATAAATTTTCACCCTTCATTTCCTTTGAACTGAATGTGTTCCAGCTGAGAAAGAAGACTCTAGAAGTGAGCGTCTGGGACTATGATAAAGGCTCTTCTAATGATTTCTTAGGAGAGGTAAATGTTGCCTTCACATTTTTTGGCTAAAATGTGGTCAGCATATCTGTGAACTTTTGCTAACATGGTTTGGTTGGTTCCAGGTTCTCATTGATCTATCCAGCACAACCCAGCTGGACAACGCTCCTCGATGGCACCCACTTAAGGAGCAAAGTGAAGGCGACCACCACAGACGTTCCCATTCGGGCCAGGGCCGTCATGGTTCCTCTAAACCCTCCTCACAGCACTCGTCACCAAAGATCACGGCCTCGACAAATGATAGTCAGGATTCCCCCAAATCATCTGTCACCAAGAGTCGAAGCCATGGAATCTTTCCAGATCCAGCCAAGGGTAGGACATGATGAATTTCCTCACCCACAAGACTTAATCCCTGTCAGTCCAAAACAACTGTTGGTACCTTTCTGGTTCCCTGCTATTCCTGCTCCCCTTCCTTTCTGTACTGGGCATTCCCTTTTCTTGAGATTCCTTTTCTTGTCTTCTCTGTTGTTCTGCTATGTTTCTCTCCCACGGTGTCAGCCTCTGTCCTTGCTTATCTGTTTTTATTACCAGTATCCTTCACTGCTCATTATGCATTCACTTTTAGCTTCAGTTTCATGCTTTTTTGCTTTTTCATGGTATGTTTCTTAGTTGCCATATTGTCACCCAGCTTGAGGCCTAGCCTTAGCTTCCCTCTATCTTTCCTGTGGCACAGAGAGCAACATGGCTGTGGAAGGCTTTGAATGCCTCCCTACGTTTGCAAAATAACACCAACGTAACCTTAAATTTAATAAGAATGTTCAGAGGTTCACAGGCCCACCACAGGTGCCATTGAGCAGGTCACAGCCTCTTCAATTCTGTCAAGTAAAGAATAGCGTTTTTGGTAATTTGGTGAATCTGGTTGTTTTAGACACACAGGTGACCACTATCGAGAAATCCCACAGTAGTCCTGGCACATCGAAGCCTTCCTCGTCCGAGGGCCAGAGCCAAAGCCCCAGCCACGGACACAGCCAGCACTCTCGCTCACATGTCGCTTCACGCTCCAGCAAAAGCGCTGCGAGACAGCACCATCAGGACAGCAGCACTGGAAGCAGCGGATCTGCTGTGATAGCAAGGGGCCAAACCCAACAGCAGTTACAGCAGCAGCCGCCACCGCAACGCCTTCCACCAAGTAAACCAAGACGCAAATAGAGCCCACGCCGCATGGCATCCTCACACTCATTTCTTCTGTCTTTTTAGTTAACCTTTTTTAAAATTCCTTTACTTTCTTTTTTAAGCGTATTATTATTATAACCTATTATTGGACGTTCTGGTACCCCTCTTTTTTTCCAGTATGTCATCCTAACCCCTGTATGTAGTCACATTTGTTTAAAATGAGCACCCCACTTTTACACTGGAGCATATTCCCTATTGGGTCTAACATCCTTTGAGTAAACTAAGACACATAAAATTAGGGCCTCAATAAACTAAACCAAAAATACTTTTGATTTTTGTAATTTACTATTTTCTTTACTAAACATAAATGATGTTTTAAAGATTAGTAAAGGTCCAACAGCAATAAAGGCACATAATCCTAATCCTAACCCAGTTCCAACCCAAACCATGGCCCAACTTTCTCAAATGATCCTTTTGTTTAAGGAGTAATATTGTATTATTGACCATGTTTTGCTAATATTGCTCAAACTTTTTGATCAAAAAATCGGTCCTGTATAATATATTTTTTGACAAAATGATTTCTTTTTTTTCTTTTTTATTATTATTTTCTCCAAAAAATCTAACAACGTACATCTTTTTCAAAGCTCCTTCACTAAGTTGGTTGTGCATGCTTTTACGCCACCCCCTTTTTGAACCCAAAATGCACCCCAACTGATGCTGCACACCCCTCTTGCTCGAGACATGTGGGGAACGGTGACTGTGCACTGCACACTGAGGCTGCATGTGATTTCCAATCAAGCTGATAACCATGGTGAAGATGAACTGCGCTCTGAATCTCCATCTTGCTCCTTCCTTCTCACATCTTGAACTGCGATGCCGTGACATTTTGTTTCCTGCTGTTGACCCTGCAAAACACAAACACATCCAGGCCAAAGAAGCCACCTCTCGCTAAGGCACCAGCGACACAGCGTAGTTGGTGTGCTCACCATTCAGAGAGCCCAGTCTGACTGGCTGCCTCCCCTGCCATCGACCATGTCAGCCAAAGGGAGCAGAGCAGACGGCAGACTCCTGAGCCTCAGGAAAGCCATGTCAGAGGAGAGGCCACAGAGCATCGGAGGTGAGAGTTTGCCCAAAGAGTCTCCCCTCCTCTGTCGTGTGACTGAAGCAATGAGGGAGCAAGGAGAGAAAGAGAGAGTGAAAGAAAGAGAGTATGCAATACTACTAACGCACACCAGCAGAAAGAAAAAGGGGAAGTCTTACAAGCGATAGTGAGACAGGAAGGCAGAAAGAAAGTTGCACTCAACCACATCATCAGATTCATGCAGTGTGA
The DNA here is from genome assembly GCA_028564705.1 of Apricaphanius iberus. NCBI lineage: Eukaryota > Metazoa > Chordata > Actinopteri > Cyprinodontiformes > Aphaniidae > Apricaphanius > Apricaphanius iberus. The sequence continues at coordinate 794,373 of JAPXFQ010001903.1, read as the reverse complement.
CACACTTCCATCATGGCCACCAACACAGTTCACTCATAAAAAGAGCATAAAGGTCTCAAATTGTGATAACCCTAAATGAAAGCTAACAAGATGTGTTTAAAAAAACTCTTCTTAAGACATATCAGCATTTAGTCAGTGATACTGCTTCAAGTGGCCGGAACGAAAGCTGTGTTGTCATGGATCCTTTTATGCACCACATCCACACATATGGCATCCTTCATGGTCACACTGGCTGTTCAGCTGTTTGTGAACAGAAATCTCAGACATAAAAAATTAAAATGTTAAGTATGAAAATTGTTTTAATTAAAAACACACTTTTAATGAATAGTTTAACTTTAGAATTAAATAGCTTAAACCATGATGTAATTCTAAATAAAAGTATTTTTACCCTTACAGATTTCATTAGTTTTGCTTTTTCAGACAAAGATAATTTTAGTTAATGCAAAATGCAGTGTTCAAATAATTATTAGATGTTGATGGGTATCATCAAGATGTTTCTTTTATAATTGCGAGACAGACTTTTGTGTTCTTTTTAGTTCCCCATTGGTTATGGCCTTGGAACTATCCAAGGTAGACCATTTTCACCCAGTCTTTTATTTATTGTTAAGTCATAAAACCTGGCCTTAACTGAGACAAGTAAGGTCTGCAGTGCCTTAGATGTTGTTCTGAGTGTTTAGCTTTAGAAATGGCTTTGTAATCTTCTACAGACTAAAGGTTTCTATTTCTCATCTCTCTTGATTTTTGTTTTGTTTTGTTTGTTTTTTAGTTTGGGTCAACTTGCATTATTTTTTAAGTTATTTTAGCAGATATATTTTTTTAGCCTACACGCTGCCAGACAATTTTTATTTAAGTGCTTTCTTTTTTCTGGGACTGGTAATCAGACAGGGTTGTTGCTTGTGCTGTTGAACTAAAAATTCAGAGCTATTTCATGTTTTAATAATGGGGGAAATTGCCTTTTCACATAGGGTCAGGTTGGATTTAATCGTTTTTTTAATCCTTTATAATTGAAATCATCATTTGGAAACTGTATTTTGCTTTTTACTCTGGATATCTTTGTTTTATATAAGAGTTTGTATGATAATCTGGAACAATTATTTAGACAGAAAAGAAAAAAAAACTGAAGAAATCTTTTAAGGGCTAAATTCTTTTTCACAGCACTGTTCTCTGGTAGTACCACCCATGGTTAGGCTGTGCACACTTTCAGAATTTCATAAAGATGATTAACAATGAAAGTAGTACCTTTGTGCCTCTGGTGTAGCCTGCATCATCATATATGTGGTGTTTTTCTGTTTTAGCTGTCTCTGTTTTGTCTTTGCTATGAGAGGCTTTAAAAAATGTGTTTCCACATGCTTTTTGCTTCTCCTTAATGTTTGCACGCAGTTCACTATTGTCTAGTCTTGCAATCCTTAGATAACCTTCCTTTTTGTTTACAACATAACAGATTATTGTTTATTGTTGACAGATTTAAAGTCCTGCAGAGATCAGCCAATGCTTCTTAGCTCTAATATAATTTTTTGGATTGAGCTAAGATGCAGGGCTTGTCTTTCTTCCTTATTGTGGTGATGATTGTGCTTTTGTCTGTGCACAGCTCGGTCGAGCTACAGATCAAGTGATGCCCCAGTTACTGCGGCCTCATTGGACAGTGGCCTGAGTGGTAGTGCTTACAGCCTTTTGGATGAAGGAGAGACAAATGAAGTGGACAGTGCTATCTTCCAGGTTCCACGATTGTAAGTAGGCTCAGTCTCTTCAAACATGTCAGAAAATACTAACAAATATATGCTCCTACTAAGAATCGATCGGATGGTTAGTGAATCAAAGCATACCAAGAAGCTAAAATACCAAAAATTTCTGTCGTACTGTTTCTACCGTTTAAAGTCCTGTATACAAGACACTACCGAAAGTGACAGGGGGACCTGACTTTACACACCTTCTCTTTTTTAACCTGTTGTGCACTGCTGGTCAGCTGGCTAAATATATGGCTAGTAAACTGCAGACTGCGTAACTGAGCTGAACAAATGAACCAACTATATTACCTAATTATATTTAGAATAGTAAAAAGAAACTATATTCTGATAAATAAGCAATGCTAAAATAAATATTTGTTTATTGTTTAATATAATTTTCATAATTGTGCCTTAAAATCAAAATGACAGTCATGTTACAGATTTAAAACTGTAATAACTATGTTCAATTATTTGAGTATAACGTTGAGTAATCTTTTTTTTTTCAATTTCAAATGTAATTATAATAAGTCTTATTTTTTTGTCTGTCAATGTGATTACAAGTAGCAACCATATTTTACACAGCCTCATCTCTTAGCTTATAAAAATGTCATACTGACCTTGCATACTGTATATCTTTTAAAACTAGGATCTCCAGCATATGTGGTATTGAGTAAATAAGAAACAAAACTCAAGAGGCTTAAAAATGACAAAAAACAATAAAAAATATTTTAAACCAATCCAGTGTGGCTTATTTAAGGAAAAGCAGTTCAGAAATAAACATGGACCAACCAAGTTTTGGGTTATGTGCTTGACTCAGCAAAGTCACTCCAGTTTTCACCCCCTAAAAATGAGGTAAAGTGATCAATGTCCAATGTTAAGGCTACAAATGAGTGGGTTAAAAGAATGACCCATAATATGTATAATACACAAAACAAGTAATATTTGGATTAAAGTAAATGGTCTAATTCTGTGTTATAAATGACCAAATAAGAAGAAAATTAAAACTTCATAATTTGCTTTCACGACCATTTATAACCAAAAGTTGTGACTGTAGTACTAGCTTGAGTTAATTGCTCAGCAGCTAAATGGCTAACAACGTCTTAATAAACAAACTTGTTCTTTACTGTGAACAGAAGCCAGTATCACAACTCACTGACATGAAGAGCGCTATTAAATTATTTTACCATCCTACCATTTCTTATTTTTTTCAGTGGAAGAGATTCATCAGAATCACAGCAGGTTGTTCTGTAGTTAATAGGGGTGTTCTGTGAAGATTGGTAAGGTTCCTTTAGTTTTTCGCTATTCACTGACTCTGCAAACTGGGTCACGTTTTTGAATCCAACAATTTGTTTAAACCACCAAATTTATGTTCCAATAGCATAAACCCAGGATTTTGATTACATTTCATTAGAATAGATTAGAACTGATGGAAAATAGGGTGTAGATAAGCCTTGTGTTGTTTAAGGTACAACAGGAATTTTTTGATATTTAGAACAACTTACAAAAATCTAAGTTGCTGCAAAGGCTTACAAAACCATTTCTTAAAGCTTTTTCCCCACCATTCAAAAAACTATGTGCTAAAGGACTATTAGACAAACAAATAACAAAATATAAAAAACATTTAAAATCACAAGAACTATTTTTTTTTCTAAAGGGAAAAGTCTATGGTTCTTTCATCAAAGTTTTGGCCTTGTTTAAATATGCCTGGAGGATGATGGCGTTGCAACATTTATTCAATGACTTCGGAAAGATAATGTCATTTTTAAAGGTAATTGCTTCAAACCATTAATGAACAAGAATGCACAAATCATTTTCTTTTCTTTTTTTCTTTTCTTGTCTTTAGTGGGAAGATCCCAAATGGCACAGACGTGATTAAAACATCAATGGGACACAGTGATGGTGAAGGTTGTATAAGTCTATGTGTTGCTTTAATAACATACAAACATGCTAAATACATGCATATAATGCATTATTCAACGCTTTTGCATCTCACAATTTCTACATTATGAACTGTTTAAAATATTTTTTTATCTAACTTATATCATCAAAGAATTAAATCACAGTTGTTGTGATTACTTTTATTCATCATTTCACAATTTTTCTCTGAGAACACACACTCATCCACAAAGTTGTTTTTCCACTACTTTGAATAACATCCTATTTACCCTTTTTTCACACTTACCTGTTACTGAAAGGCTAATCTTTTTGATTACACAAAAACCTACACTGCCATGAACATTTATTTTGTCTCCCTTACAGATTTCTTATATTTCTAGATTTTGTTTCAGATCAAACTAATGTTAATACTGGATTAAAAAAAAGTCAAAACAAAAACAAATCAAATCAATATTTGGTGGTATTAAGTTTTGCCTTCAAATCATCATTGATTCTTATTGGTACATTTCCACAAAATCAGGGATTTTGTTGGAATATAATCAGATGTATGAATAACCAATTATACCAAACTAATGCTAATTATCATCTAAGTCACACGTACGCTGAAACACAGTTATTGACTCAAACTGAAACAGCAGTGTAGAGGGCTTAACACTTGGTTAGGAATAGCCAAACTATTCTACCAAGGTGTGATTGAGGAAGATAGTTTTATGTCATACCAAGATCGAGCACAGCTACAGGACTGAAAATACTTATTGTGAATCAACAAGGTATATCCCAGAAAAAAGATTTCAAAGCAGACTGGGGTTTCAATATGTGCTTTTTAAGCTCTCATGAGGAAGCACAAACAAACGGGCACTATTGAGGATCATAGATGCAGTGGTCGGTGAAGGAAAGATAATGCAGCAGATTAAAGACACATCAAGCTAATTACCCTTCGAAATTGGAAGATGTTCAGTCATGCCATCAGCTAAGAACAGGCAAACACCAGTGGGACTCACATACACCCTTCTACTATCTGGAACAATCTTGCCAGAAGTGGTCTTCATTGAACAGTTGCAGCCAAAAAGCTGTACCTCCAACATGGAAACAAGGCCAAGCAACATAATTACGTATGCATGAAAACATAGGAGCTGGGGTGCAGAAAAAAGGCAGCAGGTGCTCTGGACTAATGAATCAATTTTAAATATTAGGCTGTAGAAGAACCCAGTTTATTCATTGAAGGGCTGGAGAGTGATGCAGTAATGAGTCTGCAGGTGATAGTGCAGCATGTTGGAGGTTTCTGCAACATATGGGTTGCATTTCTGCAAACTGAGTTGGAGGTTTGTTCAGGGCTAATAGTCTTCTCAATGCTAAGAAATAAAGGCAGATACCTACCCACCATGCAATACCATCAGGGAAGCATATGATAGACCCCAAATTTATTCTGAAGCAGGGCAATAACCCCAAACATGCAGCCAAAGTCATTAAGAATTATCTTTAGTGTAAAGAAGAACAAGATGTGATTGTATGGCCTCCACACAGCCTGGATCTCAACTTTATTGAATGTATCCAGGATTGCATGATGAGACAGAAGAATGTGAGGAAGCCTACATCCACAGAATATCTGTGGTTATTTCTGTAAGATGTTTGGAACAACCTATAAGCCACAATTTATGTGCAGGTGTATCTAGAAGAAATTATGCTGCAATAAAGGGAAAGAGTGGTCACACCAAACTTTGATTTGGTTTAGATTTCTCTTTTGATCATTCACTGCATTTTGTTGATTGATGAAAATAAGTGATTAACACTTCCATTTCTAAAGCCTTATTTGTTCACAGCATTTTTTTTCTGCATCTTCCTAATACTTTTGTACAGTAGTGTAGGTGTGACAAGACAAGCAAAAACAAATTAAATATTTAATTTAATTCAGGAAGTAAACATGCAAAGTAGTAAGACATTTGTTTATGTGCCTGTGTTTCATAGGTCAAGTATTGATATGCCAGTTTAAATGTACAAACAAAGGTTTCGCTCTCAGGATATGCGTTTTGTTTTTAATGTGATGCTCCACAAGAGGGCACCAGAAGAATCCAGAGAGCAATTACTGAGCTCAGACTGCATAGTTTACCAGCTATTAACCGCCACTTTGTGTATGCTCACCTTATGTCTGTGTGTCTTTAGGAAAGACTCAGGTGATGGGAGAGATCAAGATCGCTCTGAAGAGGGAGATGAGGACAGAGGGGGAGCACCTGGTCCTGGAGATTCTTCAGTGTCGCAACATCACTTACAAGTTTAAGACTCCAGACCACTTGCCTGGTATTAAAAAGCACCTAAGAATCAAAAAAGTCTGAATAGCATCACATGGTATTTTAGGTCTTTTTTTTAGAGAGAGAGACATGAAAGCAAGAAAACCAGAACAAGTTTCTGTTTGCCCTCATAAACCTTTCCTTATTTTTCAGAGCCACAATGGCTGTTAGTGCAATATTCGTTTTAGCTAATAATCATGTTCAGTGTACCTGTACACTGTGCATAAAACTAAGTAACTCACCTACAGTGTAGGCTTATATATGTCATCTTAGAAAAACAGCACATTTTAAAGAATGCACAATTCTGTCTTATTTTTAGATCCAACATCAAGAAAAAATATTTTGATCTAAACAAATGACAAATTTTAAATAATCTTGGAACTCACTAAAAGAAGTAAAGTACGTGTTACAAAAATATATTGGAAAGATGATTGATATGTCTAAACCACAATGGTGTTTTATTATTAACAAACAATCTCCCCAAAAAAACTCAACACATGCATGCACTGCGGTATTTATGACAATGTTTGTCTGTCTCCACAGACCTTTACGTGAAGCTTTATGTGGTGAACATTGCCACCCAGAAAAGGATCATCAAGAAAAAGACCAGAGTTTGCCGTCATGACCGCGAGCCATCCTTCAATGAAACTTTTCGCTTCTGCATGAACCCAACAGGACATTCACTGCAGGTAACTATCAAGGAGGCTTACACAATGAAAGTTTGAGTACATCACTTAAGAATGTTGAAAATCGAACTATACATTTGTAGATTTTTGTAGCTACATGCCTAGAATGAATATTCAGAGCAATTTTGGGGATTTCAAAAACTGAAAGGAAAACAGGGTTCATGTTATTATTGTTTTTTTTTCACAAATGAAAGTGTTCTGTATATTTTTAGGTAAAATGTCGTTCGGCAATGCTTCTAATTTTACTGCATTTACAGCAGTAACTCTTTGGGGGTTTGTCTCTATCAGCTTACCATATATTCTTTGCAAAATAGCTCAGGCTTTTTAAATTTGATGCAGATCATCTGCAAAAATCTATGTTAAATTTTTGTCATGTGCAAAACAGAAAGTTATGTCTATAAATTCCCCTCCAGATTTTGCAGCTTCTCATCTTTTTCTCACCATGCTAAGTTTAGATGGAAATCCATGTGCTTTTTATAGATGTGCAGCTATGTCTTTATTGTAGGTTAACAGCTGTGCCGTCCTTTTTCCATTTTCACAAAACGTGGGATGTTATTTCAAATTCCTTATTTTTTCACTTTTCACAGCTTTCTTCACGACCTGTCTGCAGTGTTCCTTTGTTTTAATGATGGCGTTGCTAAGTAATGGTGTTTAAGAAGCCTCTGAGGCTTTCACAGAACAAGTATTTCCTGAAATAAGAATGCACACAGGTGGACTCTACTGAATGGCTTCCTTCCCTTCAGCTTCACAATTATGTATAACCTCTTTCCTTATCTGTCAAAAAAAAACACAAACAGAACTAAAGTTTGAGGTTTTATTGGGAAAATCCAGAAAAAGGGCACAAATAGAATTTGATCATAAGCATTTGAAGTTAGAAAACCTCCCGCAAAAAAACTAATATACAACTTGTGAAGTACATATTTTTGACCCAAAAAAAGTGCGACTTATTCCTTTCCTTCTTCTTTTACAAGCTCTTCCTTGTGTCGAATGGAGGCAAGTTCATAAAGAAGACACTCATCGGAGAGGCCTACGTGTGGCTAGACAAAATCGACTTACGCAAACGAGTCGTGAGCTGGCACAAGCTGCTTGCTAGCACGGCTCAGATCCACTCATAGTGGGACACTTAAGATATTAAAGCAAAAAAAAGTTTAAAGATTATACGTTTGTGACATTAGAGGGGATTTAGCTCAGCATCTGCAAAACTGGTTCCATTTGGGTGTTTGGGTGATGTTGGAACAAGAGGAAACAAAAGCTGTCCGTCTTCAACCTTTGTTTGGGACTTGGGTGGCTTTTTGTTTTGGATTATGCTGTCCGCATGGGGACCTTGGATTCACGTTTACATGAAAATGAACACGTTTACAGGGCACGAAACACCGCAGCTTATCCAGGAAAGAGACAAAAACATGCAGGTACTGAGGTCAGCAGAGGTCAAGCTCAACCAGGTATTACACACTTTAATTCACAAACACAAACATGCATACAATTACTTTGCACAAAATTCATTTCCATGTAGGACAACCCTTAATTCTAAAGACACAGGGGAATACAGGGAATTGAAACACTTGTAAAATTTAATTTATTTATTCAGATGTTTTATCCAGTAATTTTCATCAGCGCTTATATCTTTATTCAGAAATTTAGTGAATTTCAAAGCCTTTTACGAATGAGATAAAGAGGGATCTGCCACAGAAACATACTATTTATTTTTTTATTACATTAATGTGAAATGTTATTGTTTATCTCAGTTATTTATCAAATATTTTACAAATCCATGCTTGGGTGGAACCATATTGTCCAACACAACACCTATTTAGAATTCCAGATCAAGGAAGAGAAAAACAAGCATGGTTTAGATTTTATTAATTAAATATCAGCTGTACCTTTCCTCTTTTGTTGGTGAATTTGTTTGATGAAGAATTCAAATAAATATTTACCGGATTGGATACTATACAGTATATTGCGCGCATGAGTCGATTTGGCATGCAGCACCACATGTTTTGCCATTAAAAACACCTGTATGACTCACTTTGTAAATAGTGAAGTGTCATAGTTGGAGATGAAAATAATTAGATAGCTAGATATCTTTATCACAGACAATCATGTCTTGAAGATTGTCAAATATAGGTTTTATTTATAAATGATGCCCCCGTAGAATGTGAGACATCGTCCATAATGAGATTTCCTGTTTTTCCTTTGTGTGATCCAGAAATCTTATGATTCTTAAAGTGCAAAGTAAGTAAGTGAAAAGTATTTGTTGTTTAAACATATTTCTTCTGTTTTTGCTTTTTTTGTTAAGACTTAAATGTTTCAAGACTTTAAACTATTTTAAAATCAGATCGCATAACCTCGCAAAATAAAAAAAGCAAATTACAAATGATGATTTCATTTATTGCGGGGGGGTAAGCAAACCAACCTGGCCCTATATTAAAATGTATACATATTTGGTTTGAGAGGCATATTTTTGTTGCCATCAAGTAAAATTTTGGGCTACTCATCTTTGCAGAATATTTTTTTTCATTTTTCCACAATGGAGGGTTTTCAGACTTGAACTGATTGTCAGATTATGTCATATCAAGTCCAGACTTTCAATAGGCCACCCAATATTTCCTTTTTTTTATCATTTCACTTAGAGATTGATCTTCTTATGCTTTGGATTATTGTCTTGCTCTTTGTTTTTTTTTTTTGCTTAAGGTAAGAAACTGATGGCAAGACATTTTCTTTTAGGTTTTTCTGGCAGAGAGCAGAATTATTGGTTTGATCAATCACAAGTCATTAAGTACTAAAAAAAACCCAAAGCAGCCCCAGACTAGAACACTACCACCATTATGTATGAATGTCAGTGTGATGTACTTTCTTAAATGCGGTAGTAATGTTTGCACTGAACCTATCAGGAATCTACAAATTCAGTTCCAATTTATTCCTGTCAGTCAAATTAATAATTTTCCAAATTTCTTGGAGTTCATCAAAATGCTTTTTGGAAAATGTTACATAGGTCTTTGTGTAGTTTTCGGTCACCAGTGGTGTTGGCCTTTGAATTCTTTGATGAATAAAATACTTGTCATTTCATTATTATTGAATTATAAACACAAGAGCCCTGTAGTGCTGTAGATGATGTTCTGGCTTTGGGACCTTTTGGAAAAGCTATAGGTCTGCTCTTGGAATTGATTTAGAATGGCCATTAGAAAGGTTCACCACTATTTTCTCCTATTATGCATAATGGTTCTTACTGGGGCCACAATACTTTGGAAGTTGACTCATACTTTTTTTTCTCATCTGTTCTTGAATTTCTTTATACTCCAACATTAGTGTTTATGGCCTTTTGTGATCTTCTTGTCTGCTTCATGGTGTCAGACTAGTTATATTTGAGGTATTTTTGATACTACTTGTATGACGGTAATCAGTAAATGAAATCAACATTTGAAAATTGCACTTTGTCTTTAATCAGGTCATCCTGTGTTTGAAATTGTTTGACATGAATCATTTAAGTATAACAAAGAAACAGAAGGATGAGAATTCTGTAATGGAGCAAATACTGTTTCTGCATCACTCTTTTAAGTCTTGCTTCAGTTTGTAAGGGCAGCACTCTCAAAAACATACGCTTTTGGTGGTATTTTTGCACTTTTTTTCTTGCCTTGAATGTGTAAACTGGCATCCTGCAAAAAATTTTTTCACTGTGACCAAATGAAACAGTAATATAAGATAACAACAGTAAATGTGGGATAAAAACAGTACATGTAAAGCACTACTGCCATCTTCAGATACTTCACTGCTATAATGTTGTTTTGGAGCTAAAATCAAAAATATCATTAAAGTCTTCTGTGTCCATTGTATCTTGAGAAACGTATGCTTTTTAGAGGTCAACAGGTAGATCGAATGGTTCATCCAATTTCATTCACCAAAACAAGTAGTAAAACTATCAACCGAGTGATTTCTATGCAACATCTACTGTAAAGAGGGGAAGGAACTGCATTTTAACTTGCCAGAAGTACAGTAAGTCACTAAGTCCTAATTTGCACTGCTGCATCCTCCACAAATGGTTACTGCTTTAATTTGATTTAATTTCCTTTTTAAGTTGTGATTTTTGCTGTACATATGTTTATTTATTTATTGCCTGTGAGACTGTGTCATATTAAGTTGAATTGCATTTGTTTACAGTACATATCAAGTGTACAGATATTTTTTTTACACAATGTAGAGCTTGTTTACAATGTCAGGAGGGCCTGAAACTCAGAGATATTATGTTACGTCAAGAAATTCCTGAAAGCAAAAAAATATATATATATATATATATATATATGATGTATGTAGACAAAATTACCTTACCTAATGTCTGCTCCTATCATTTGATTAGTTGGCATATGAAAAATTATCCAGAGAAAAGACTCAAAAAGTCTGTAATTATTGGAGAATATATCTGAAATGATAGTTGTTTTAAGATCTCCCTGTAAGTTTGTGTTTGATCTTGTTCATTTTTTGTAGTTAATATTCAAGTTCATGTGTGTAGTGAGTCATTTGGGCTAATTCACGTTTCCACCCAAAAACCTGCTGTAACTCAAAATTATTTCCCATTTTCACACATAGATTTAAACAAAGATGCCATCTCCCTTTTTTTAGTATTGTAAATATATAGTTTAGTTTTTTTATACATACATATAAATATATCTATAATGGGGATTGGGGAGTAAAAGTTGTTTAGTGGACATAATGAAGGGGAAATTATTTTCTCTCAGTCAATGTGCAGTGGATAGGCTGTAAAAAAGGATGTTTTGTCTGCCCATAGGCACCTAGATTAACCAAACCCTTTACACAGAACACTAAAAGGTTACCACAGTCTTAATACAGAAGTCTTTTTGTGACAACTTGAGTTAGTCGCAGGAGAATTTAAATGTGCTCACTGGATGTTGCATGTTCTGTTGGTGGTTCATAATATTTTTGTGTCCAGATATTACAGAAAAACTAAAACAACACAAAATATAGGAAGATATAAATCACAAATGTCATAGTGGGGATTGAAAAATGAAGAAAAGTTTAAATTAGCGACAATGTATGCTTACTGTACAAAGATTATGCTTGTAAAACCTGTGTGGTTTTTCACTTGTAAGTAAAAAGAAAAAAATAAATCTTCTGTGATGGTTTTGTGAGTGTATACAGAAGGTATTGATAAATTATGCAAAATGTGCTGTAAATTGGCTATTGCCCTTGTCTAAATATTAAATATCAGTACAAAATGAATAAATTGCTACTGTGCATTGACTTTGTTAGGCAACCATGAAAATAAGAAAAAGGTATTACCATCAAATTTAAATACAAATTCTTTAAATAATAGTTGCACCCATTTCAAATAAAATCAGTGATATAACTCTTGAGCTATCTATCAACTTTTGATGATTGTTTGAGGTAAGTTTGTTCCACTGCTCAAATAGAATTATTTTTCCCCAGCTGTCTTCAGTGTGAATTTACTTGAACACCCAAGCCCAGTATTATGGTATACATTGTCCTTTACTTGTAGACTATTTTCCTATGGCTGACTGAAGGAGATATTTCTTTATTTTTTACATTTTTAAATACTACAAGACCCATAATTTGCAACAATCGTTTAAGTTTATATATATATATATATGAGCTTAGCCATTCTAACTAAGTATGAATATGGAATATCTTTCTTATTCATCAGCAAAAAATATTTTTATTACATTACATTCACCAGAGGTTTTAACACAATCTTATGGAGAGAAAATAGTCTCACATCATTTGTGTGTGCATAATACTTGATTTGTAACTTGTGTCAGCCTCTTTGTGTGTAACTTTGGAATTTGCGTGTGCATAATACTTGATTTGTAACTTGTGTCAGCATCTTTGTGTGTAACTTCGGATTTGTGTGTGCGTAATACTGGATTTGTAACCCATAAAAACATTTTGTGCATAACTTTGTGTACTTACAGTTGTGTAATCATATATACACTCAAATATCAAAAACTTACAAGTACAAAATACAATTTACGCACGCACAACTTGAAATTACACCAGCTTAAAACTAACTATGAATTCAAAATGGCTCCTACACATACGATCCTCAAATATGTATGCACCAATCGCCTGATACACACAGACAAGACTACAGATCATAGTTACAACTGCAAGACGGGGGTTGAGACTCTTTTCACGTCTGGAGATTTGTGCGTAGATGATGCGTTTGAATGCTGATCGAATGCTGGGTTAAAAGAGTTTGCTCTCCACCATTTTCCTCCAACGTTTTTTCTTCTATAGCTGTTACTGAAGTGACAAATACTTGTAAAAGAAACAAAAAATTAATGTGGCATCACTCCAAATTCACTATTTTAAACTTCAAAAAAAATATTTAAAATATTATCCTTTTCTGAGAAGTAGAAATAACATGGGTTAAAAAATAAAAAAATACGACCACTAGGTGGTGGTCTCGTTGTGTTTGCTGAAGAAATCTGGTGGTAGACTGAGAGAGTAAGGTCTAGCTGCAGGCGTAGCCCCTTACAAAACACGTCCCCAGGCGACTCAAGCTCAACTGAAGCAACATGGCCGCCGCAAGCCGTGTGTCTCCAGGCAGGAGAAATCACTCACGGCAGCTCTTCAGAGATTTCTCCCTCGGCCCCAACCCCTGGAATGATGGTAAGTTAAGCGTGTTTCCTTATGTATTTTGTTTTATACTTTTGGAAGTGCTAATACACTATAATAAAGTTATTTTAGGCTTGCTAACATATCAGTTCCGAAGGCTTGCAAATTAATCTAGCAGGTGCTGTAGGCTACTCAAGCCACCTGAAATATAGTTAATCCTTCACTCATAAACATAAATATAAGCATGTCCAGCAAGTATAACCGACTTTTGTTCACTGTAGTATCAGTTTTGAGCTTGATAACTTTGCTTGTATTTAAGCTAAGCAACAGGCAAGAGAAACGTTACCATAGCAACGCGTAGGCACACACAGTCTATGAGGCACACTCGATCTCCGTTACAGAGTAACGTGAGGTTACATACTAAAGTACATTCTTTATGTTTTGTTAGAAATCAAACTAATGTAAGCATGAGCTCTGTTAATGTTGAAACATGCAGATGCCCAGATCACACAGCATCCAGATTTTACCCTGTTATGTTGGAAGCGGTTAAGAGAATGGATGGATGGATGTTGGACAAGCTAAAATCCACTACAGAAAGATACACTTTTGTACAAACCAACCCACATCTTCAAATTTTATCTTTAAAAGTATAGACTTTTTAATGTGTTTAAATTCCTATTTCATGAATCATAAAGATACTGCTAAAGGCAGAACTCTTTCAGAAATGTTGATTTTTGCTAATTAAACTTTTTGTCTTGTTTTAGGGGCTAAAGGGAAGACTGCTTCTTCTGGAAGAAATACATCCTCACTGGGGCAAAGAATTTGCTAACTGTAGCATGGAGGTAGAATAAATCCAGTTACTCACCTTGTGCTTAAAATACAGTATTAACAACCTTCAAACACCACAGAACCTGTGATCTCAGTATACTGTTGTTCATCTAGTGGTCTGTTGTAAAAAATAGTCTTGCTTTCACAGACTTACACAGTTGTCTGTTTCCCCTCTTTGTTTGTTTTTTGTCCATGTTTTTAGTAATATTTCTTAGAAGACCTGAATAAAAAAATAATTCCATGCACGTGTGCTACATATATAATATTTAACTACTCAAGTTAATGTACAATTCTTTAAAAGTTTTGTTTTTTTGTAGTCTGCGTGTCTTGATTTCTTCTGTTTCAGACATGAAACGGCAGGAGGCTGATGAGAGAGGAGAGATGGATAAACAATTTAGTTTATTCTCGTCATATTTGTTGTTTAGTTTTATATTTGATATGAATAAACTAACTGAAACAATTAGTGATTCTCATTCTTATTTTCACAGTTTATTTACAATTGGTTTTAACATGACCATAAAGATAACTCTGAACAATTTAAAAATGTCAAATGAATGTAAATAAAAAGAGTAAAACAATAGGTAAAGGACATAAAATAATTAGAGAAGGGAAAACTTGTGTGGCGTATTTGATATTTTTTACATACAGGATGAACCTGAATAAACATTTGCTGGGCCATTCTTTAAACTTTAATAGAATAAACAGAAAGTATATGGTAGATGTGCTGGATCTACTAAAGAAAAATGAGATTTGGATGAGGAGCTGCAACATAGAAGTGTGATATCATACAGGCAGGTCTGCAGAGAGTGCTCTGGGTAGCTTCATTATAGTCTCCACTGCATTGTCCATCAACAAATTTTGGAACTTCTCAATCCAAAATTGTCATATCGCTAAAATATATTAACAGGACAGTTGGTCCCACCAGAGAACCCTGCTGACTGCCTCCAAACCACCTCATCCTCATCTTTTGCTATTCTTCACATCAGTGCTGAAGCAGATGTGGAGAAGCCTGCATGCTGAGATGACCTGTATTGTTGTAAATGGAAAATTGTTAGATTTTGCCACTTGGTTTTGTTAAAAAAAAAAAATAATTTCCAAGAGATATATTCAGATTACCATTTTAAAAGCAGTTATTCAAATTCAGTTTCTGATGACAAAGTATCTTCATGGTTCAAAAATAGGGATTTGATTTCTAACAAAACATACAATCTCTTCTTCGATTTTTAAGTGTGGTAATATTCGATGAAATTCCTCAGTATTCAAGTTGATATCAAATATCCAGTGGCTCAAATGGGTAACAACACGACACAGATCGTCTTAGGGTGTCATTGTTTTTTCCATGACTCGATGTGCACTGCGTAACTTTTTTTTTAATCCATACGTTTTTTTGTTTTTTTTTTGCATCGATGCAGTAATAGCATGTTACCAGAAGGTGGTGCCATGCTGTTTTATTGTAAGAGAACTGCCTCCCAACATCCTGCAGCACAGGTGTTTGATTTTGGATGATTAATCCTCTGCTCAGGAATGTGTGGGAGTGAACAGACGGGGTTTGTTACCAGCTAATGCTGTAGCATCACGTCAAGCTTCAGATGTTTCAGCATCAGGTATGTGTATAGTTACACACTTAACAAAAAGCCATTGCGAAGTATGAATGTATATTTTTTTCATTCTTTATTTAACAAATTAAGAGCTTAAAAATCATTAGTGGGGGGTTCAGTTTTAATTTGGAATATCTTACCAGGTTTGACAATAAAAATAATGCATCTCCCAACATATTTTATGAGCATGTATGAAAGACCTAGACTTAATATTTCCTTTTGTTTTGAAATGCATGTAAATCACCAGGTGGCCTACTGTACAGGTTGCACCTGTCGTATTTTTGGTTACGAGCCTTTCATTTGGTTCAGGTGTAATATAACAGGAAAGCTGCAGGAAAGTATCCATCAAGCAAGGACAGGACTTAAAGACCACTGCTTTAACATCTTTTTATTTTTGAAGGATGCAGTTTACTCATTTATTGTTGCTGTAAAATACGGTAGCTTTAGGCAGCTGTAAAAATTTTGAATTGAGAATTCCAAGTGAAAAAGGTGGACATTTTCCTGACAATTGAACATTGCCATGCCTTTAAAACCTTGTAATAACTTTAGTAAGAAAAAACAAAATGAATATTTAAAATTGGAACAGTCTTATTAGCTTCTGCTTGAAGCTAGCCCCTCATGTTGGTTGGCTGTGCTTATTTTGTGCTCTAGCCTACTTTAGTCATTTTTGTATTTAACATCGTTGAATGAAGTAATAGGTTAATCACTATAGATTGAATACCATCCATTTAAATTATTTTACTTTATTTTTTAAAGACTTTTCTTTGAAGGATGTTGAAAGTGTCATTGCTAATAAATTCAATTTAAGCATTTATGTGATAACCACAGAAAATCGGTCTTCATGCCACAGATCCTGAAGAATGAACAAGAAGAGAAAATAGGGCAGAATATGATCACAGATTAAAATAATGAGTTTTCAACTTAAAGTCCCAGTGATGGTACATATATTATGTAGTTCTAAATAAATTACAATGATAATGACATATACTTAAATGCTGAAAGTTGCATTTGATATTTCTCTTCCATTGTACATACTATCACTGTTAGTATAACATTTTATGTAGACTACAACCTCACAATGTAGTCTTATACATAGCAACCGAAAATGAGAATGATGTCTGGATTCTCCCTGTTGGACCCGTTACTTCTGCCTATTGTCCTTAAATAAGCAGAAATGGATGGACAGTTGAAATGTACTCATCTGATGGAAATTCTATCTTTGTCAAATTATCAAATCTGTAACTGCTTTCATGTGTTTTGGATGTGCAGATTAACAGTTCATTTCTTCATGGTGAGTGCTTTATCAAAGCTTAATTGTCCCTCTCTGTCAGATTGTCATTTCAGCCCTCCTTGTTGTCAGTCACATTTATTATCAGTGTCTTTTTCTCCATCTGTGTCCTCCCCGTTTTGTTAGTACATGATCTCTCAGATCCCTAACTTCTAAAGATGTTTGTGATCTTCTGCTGCCTTCAAAGATGTGGTTTATGTCAGGCACGGGCATTAAACTGTCTGGCTGTCATTCTGCTTCAGCAACTCACTGAATGGAGAGGGTGATCAAACCGACAGAAATCTGAAAGGGGCCACATCACACAATGTCGTCAGCCGCATCATCTCATCTCAGGTTAAACAGAGGTTAGATTTCTTTGCAATGGCCGAGGAGGAATTATTTGCCTTTTTTGAGAACTGTATCAGAATGTACATTTTTATAGGACAAGAGTAACCTTTAAGTTTTAGTACAAATTAAATCAATTGGTTTAAATGTAATGGTCTGAAAAAAAAAAAAAACGTTTTTATTGTAATTTCTAACAACATTGAAACTGAAGACAATATTGTCAATCTCAGCTTTAATTTATCTTGAAGTGACTCTTGTAAGATAAGCCTTACAGTCGCCATCATACATCCTCAAGACACTGTAAATATATATTTTTTTAATTTTAAGAAATCAGAAAAACGTGGCATGATGCTTACAAGGGGTTTGTTGCAGGGTTTTGTTTTTGTTTGTCTGTTACCAACATATTCCAAAAGTTTCTTGACAGATTTTGATAAAATTTTCAGTAAAGATGCACAGTGGTACAACGACCATGTGACATGATTTTGGGGTGATCCTTTTCAAAGTACTGCATAAGAACCTGACCTAAATAAATTATCTCCAAGTATTCTATCCTAATACTTGATATGTAATTTTTATTGGTCCTTGATGGAAACTGTTTTAATCAATTGGCATCACAACAATCACTTATGTAGCTTTTAGCTGTGAATAGAATAACTTTCATCTTTTTCAAGGAAATAAATTTGTTAGAATATGCCCCTTAGTGGCAATCTTAATGAATGTTAAGACTAATTGGCTGGGGTTAAAGAATCTACCATTAGCTGAAATGGGCTGGTCAAATTTGGTAATGACAGAACAGGTAATTAGAAGTCAAATGATGTGGAACACCATTTAATATGTGGATATGTGCCACTGAGTTCTTAATTATTTGGATGATGCCGTCAGATAACTCATTCAAGAAGAACAAATAAGTGGCTGTAACACTTTACAAGACATTGTAATACCAAATGACAGTATCAACAGCATGTCAAATAAAAATAAGTAAACCCAAAACCACATTGTCTCTTCTTCAAAGCGGTAGTAAACTCACCCTAGTTAAACTGCCATGATTCCTAAACTGGGAGAATAGCAGGATTTTAAAGTCTGCTGCCTGGCTGCCAGCCCAAACAGCTAAAGCTGCTCAGAACCTTCAAGCTTGCAGACTAAAGCTTGAAAGGATATGCTACAGCTACAGCCAATAACATCAAATCTCTTCAGATCCCCCCCTAGGGGCAGCTTCCATCACTTGGTGCCTCGTTCACCCTGTGCTGCTTCTTCTCTAGGCCTTAATCTATCCTCCTGACAGAACGGCTTTCACTAATAGTAATGTGATCAGTCAGTGCACAGAGGGTACAGAGACTGGCTTGTCCCAAGTGAGGCATCATATCGTACATGCCATCTTTTTGTACTGAGGCAACAAGGTGCAACTGATGCAACCATTGCCAAGGAGCGTGAAGAACATGCAACATATTTTATTTCCGGTCAAATGTGGTCCGTAAAAAAGGACATGAAATGAACAAAGAAACAATCATAATCCAATACAATTGCAGTGAGGTGGAAAAAAAAATTGTTGCTAAGTTTTATTTAAATTAGCAGGTTATTTAAAATGCATGTTAAGTAGCCTGTGCTTGTGTTCATGTGAACAGTCATGTCTAGAAAATCAGGAAAAAAGATGTTTGTTATGCACGTTTTTGAGCATTATAGGGCAGCACATAGGTTTGACATGCGGGTTGTGCTTGACATATTATGGTCATTTCCCTGCCTCCATTAAACCGAGATGTACACATCCTAAGTTTGAAGACTTGGCCATTGAATTCTATTTTAAAAGAAAAGCCAGTTTTCCAAACAAAATGGCCCGAAATTGTTTTATTTTTTATTTTTTCCTGTGGTATGATAAAAAGCTGCATAATATTTTAAAGTTTTCTACAATGATTAATCGAGGGGAAAAAAAAATTTTTTCCCAATAACTAAAATATGAATCTCTACAGCTATTCATCCATAGACTGTTCCATGTTTCTGTTTTTTAGTTGCTCCTAAATATTTCAGATCGTTAAACACATTTTAGCAAATTAAAGCTATACAAAACCGCTTTTTAGTTGAAAAAATAATTGCTCACAAACCTAATAATTGGTTGTGCCACCCTTGGCTGCATCAATGGATACCCTCAGACTTTTTTGTTAACTTGCAATGAATCGCTTCCATTGCCATCTGGGGTTTCTTTTCCTAATACCATTGCAGAAACGTTTTCACAGACACATTGCATGGTTTTTAGAATAAACAGCCTTTTAAATGCCTTTATTTTCTGAATAGATTTCAATTCAGACTTTTTTTTAGGACAGTCCAAACCTTATTTTTAGTTATGTATTTATTTTGGTCAGTTCAGAGGTTGACTTGATAGTGTGCTTCAGATCTTTGTCCTGTTGTCCAACCTGGGTCTACTTAGTTATTATACTAAAACAATCTATAGTAGGGTTCAGCAGCCTGTACTGCATCATTCACTGTGAATATAATTTTACAGGGTGAAAAACACTACAGGCTATTGAGTGTAAAGTTTACCAACAGAATCTATATGGATCATTTAAAGATAAATAATATTACATTTTACTTGGGCAGAAAAGAGGGTTCTGCAACCTGTTTTAAAGTTTTAATTAGAAAAAAAACGTTCCCAGGATGGCTTTAAAGAAAGTTGGAACCAATTCTAACAATGTTGACTAGAAATTAATACATTTCATGCACATGAGTGCAGTAGAATTTTTCCAAAGCCTTGCTAACCTATGATCCTTAACTGCATCTTTTATCTAACGGAACTGACTCATTTATCAAGAAACTATTTTATTTGCTCTCCTCGGTTGTTGTGTGCAGGAATAATGGTCACAATGCTAAATTAAACAAATCATTAACAAACTGATATGGTATGCAAAGTTTCAGGGTAGTTCTGGACTGCTGCTTTTCATCCTTCCTGTATTCCATAGCTGTGCCGCATTGCTTGTTCTAGCTCTTACATAGACTGGAGTAAAAATTCCAGTTTTAGCTGTGTTTATTTTGTTCTCCATAACATATCTACAGCTAGTAATTACAGTTTTCTCAAATAATATAATGTTATAATGATATTAATAATTATAATGTTAGTGTTGAGTTATGATCTTCAGTCATTAGTGAAATTTGCAGGATGCTGGTCTCTGAAATCTTACCCTTTCCTAAGCTTAAAAGTCTTTAAAGTACATCCAAAATACCTTCCTGGTATAAATTAGGTGGACAAATCATGCTTTGCTGTACAAATGCAACCTTAAAATATCTGTCTTAATGCTTTTTCTGTCTTCTATCAGTTTCCATATTTTCTCCTTCACATTTAGAATTGCCATTGAGGAAGACATCCATCCATGTCACTTCATGTAGAGACAGAACACATGTCCTATCATCTTGCCAAGAAGACTATGTGCGGGGGTGATTAAAGTTTAAACTTAGAAGTCATTTGTTGCCATGGTAACACATCGGCCCAGTAGAATTTAATGAATCAATTAAGCTTGACGGTCTGTGAGGAAGGCAAGGGTGGAGAACATTGGTAGTGAGGTTAGTATAAGTAATGTAATCTGTAAAATAGAATACGCACTTTTTTGTATGGATGCCAATTTATAAAAAGGCTCAGCAAGATTGATATGTCCATTTTTCTTGCACAGAAGAATTTGACTGGATGAGATTGTAGCATTTTAGGTCTTTTGAGGAGGCTCAGGCTTGACAGCTTGATCATATTTGAACCATGTTTTGCAGATATTTCTAAGCAGAAAGCCATTTTTTAGTATTTTATACTTATGAGTAAATTGGCAATAAAAACTCTAAGGTACAAAAATGAACAAAATTGGCAAAATATGTAGCCACTACATTGTTGTACATACACTACCGTTCAAAAGTTTGGGGTCACATTGAAATGTCCTTATTTTTGAAGGAAAAGCACTGTACTTTTCATTGAAGATAACTTTAAACTAGTCTTAACTTTAAAGAAGCACACGCTATACATTGCTAATGTGGTAAATAACTATTCTAGCTGCAAATGTCTGGTTTTTGGTGTATATCTACATAGGTGTATAGAGGCACATTTCCAGCAAGTATCACTCCAGTGTTCTAATGGTACAATGTGTTTGCTCATTGGCTCAGAAGGCTAATTGATGATTAGAAAACCCTTGTGCAATCATGTTCACACATCTGAAAACAGTTTAGCTCGGTACAGAAGCTACAAAACTGACCTTCCTTTGAGCAGATTGAGTTTCTGGAGCATCACATTTGTGGGGTCAATTAAACGCTCAAAATGGCCAGAAAAAGAGAACTTTCATCTGAAACTCGACAGTCTATTCTTGTTCTTAGAAATGAAGGCTATTCCATGCGAGAAATTGCTAAGAAATTGAAGATTTCCTACAACGGTGTGTACTACTCCCTTCAGAGGACAGCACAAACAGGCTCTAACCAGAGTAGAAAAAGAAGTGGGAGGCCGCGTTGCACAAGTACAAGTACATTAGAGTCTCTAGTTTGAGAAACAGACGCCTCACAGGTCCCCAACACCAGTGTCAACATCTACAGTGAAGAGGCGGCTGCGGGATTCTGGGCTTCAGGGCAGAGTGGCAAAGAAAAAGCCATATCTGAGACTGGCCAATAAAAGAAAAAGATTAAGATGGGCAAAAGAACACAGACATTGGACAGAGGAAGACTGGAAAAAAGTGCTGTGGACGGATGAATCCAAGTTTGAGGTGTTTGGATCACAAAGAAGAACGTTTGTGAGACGCAGAACAACTGAAAAGATGCTGGAAGAATGCCTGACGCCATCTGTTAAGCATGGTGGAGGTAATGTGATGGTCTGGGGTTGCTTTGGTGCTGGTAAGGTGGGAGATTTGTACAGGGTAAAAGGGATTCTGAATAAGGAAGGCTATCACTCCATTTTGCAACGCCATGCCATACCCAGTGGACAGCGCTTGATTGGAGCCAATTTCATCCTACAACAGGACAATGACCCAAAACACACCTCGAAATTGTGCAAGAACTATTTAGAGAAGAAGCAGGCAGCTGGTATTCTATCGGTAATGGAGTGGCCAGCGCAGTCACCAGATTTGAACCCCGTTGAGCTGTTGTGGGAGCAGCTTGACCGTATGGTACGCAAGAAGTGCCCATCCAACCAATCCAAATTGTGGGAGCTGCTTCTAGAAGCGTGGGGTGCAATTTCTCCAGATTACCTCAACAAATTAACAGCTAGAATGCCAAAGGTCTGCAATGCTGTAATTGCTGCAAATGGAGGATTCTTTGATGAAAGCAAAGTTTGATGTAAAAACAATCTTATTTCAAATAAAAATCATTATTTCTAACCTTGTCAATGTCTTGACTCTATTTTTTATTCATTTCACAACGTATGGTGGTGAATAAGTGTGACTTTTCATGGAAAACACAAAATTGTTTGGGTGACCCCAAACTTTTGAACGGTAGTGTATAACTAAACTTTTTTTTTTGCTTAAAAAAAATCTGTGATTAATCTAGTTCTTTAATATATGCCCTGTTCTTTTTTTTTATGGGCAATTTTAATGGAAATAGAGAATACATACCAAAACAGCAGTATAAAACCCCTACAATTTGTAATTCTCTAACTTATTCAGATTTTTTTTTTCTCACCAAAGTTCCTTGAGGCACAATCAAAATATGTACATAAAATGTGTGTTTAGCCACTGGGAAAAGTTTATTGCAGAGAAAAAGGAGTTTCTAAGCAGTCACAATTCCCTTCACAGGTGGATGGGATCAGTAACTGAGGATAGAAGGCCACGATTTATCTCTCTTACTCTGCCCACCCCTCACCAATGTTCCCAACGCTCTCAGAAAAACGACAGCACTGTCACATTTCATTATACACAAACACACATTGACTTTACTTCCTCTGCAGCTTCTTTGTTCTGGGAACATATCCTGCGGTTAAATGGACTTTACTGGTCAACAGGTTAAATTAAGAGTATAACAGGCCATGCTAATGACATTCAGATTCAGATGAAACCTTCAAATTAACCACAAAAATGTTCACAGAATTTTTTTTCAATACTCACTGTTGACCAGACATTTCCAGTCATTATGAGTGAAAATTTGTTATGGTTATGACTTCAAAATAATAGGAAACTATTTTTTGAGAAAAATCAATTCCCAGGAAAACAGAATACATCCCAAAATACAGTAGCTTGTAGAACTAGATTAGCATCAATAATCTTGAATTGTTCACATTAATATGTTTTTGTCTAGACCATCATTTTGGAGGGACTTTAGCCCACTGTTTTTTTACAGCAGTACTTCAGTACATTGAAGTTTGCTATTATTTGTTCATAAACTGATTCAACTTCCCACCACAGCAGTTCTCATATTCCAAACTAAGCTTTGACTTTGTCCTGTTCAAGATTCATTTGCCGTTTGTTGATAATGGTGCTGTTGCATGACCTATTTTTAATCAAGCATTAGCTTGATCAGATGTCCTCAAATTTAACTCTAGAATGTTTTGGTATACAAAGGAGGTCAAAGGATGTATTCATGACTGCAAATCCCAGGCCAATGGGTGCTAAAGAAACAATCATAAACTATCTGCTATCCTTGACAATTGAACAATGTGTTTTTGTCAACATGCTGGTTACCTGCACCAAGGAGGTTATGTTTTTACTAGGGTTTGTTTGTTTGTCTGTCAGATAGCAAGCAACATAACTCAAAAAGTTATAGACAGATTTTGATGAAATTTTCAGGAAAGGCCCTCAGATGGACCAAGAACAAGCAGTTAAATCTGGGGGTGATTTGGATCACCATCTGGGGATGGCTGTGCTGCCTTGGCAGAGGTTTGCCATATCCGAGTGCTTTTCTTGGTTTTTCGTTTTGTTTAAGCATAGTGTAACTCCAAAATGACAACACAGGCATGGCTTCTTTACGACGGGTGTGTATGTGGATTGTTACATTGTGATAGAATGCTCAATCTAATCAGAATGTACTCTTCTTTCCACCAAAGAATCACTGAGTTTTCCCACTAATTCTGCAGTCCTGCAAGAATTAGGCGGGTAAAGAAAGTAGTTGGATTTATCCCCTTTTTCAAATATACAGTTATTGGAATAAAAATACTATTTAATGTATTTTAGGTTTGAAATCTGTATCAAGCATCAACCATCAATAATTTGGTTGTCAGAGAAAATCTATTTTTTACTTAGTCAAACTTAACTAGCTTATTTGTAAAACAAATAGCATTCCAAAATTCTGTATAATCCTGGTGAAGTGGTGCATTCTTTTCATCATATGCTTTCGAGAAAAATGTCAACATTGATTTTTTTTTTTTTTTGGTAATTGAGTATAAACAGATCATTTTCTCTCAGATGTTAGATAACTACCTAACTCTCTTCTCCATCCTCAACACTGCTCGGTAGATGCATCCCTACTCCTTAACTTCCCCCCTGCCTAGCAAGAGGTCCCTGAGGATCAGCTTTTTTCAGTTACAGTGAAACCTGAGAGGGGAAGCCAGAGCAGCTGTTTGCACTGCAAATCTATTTAGGTGATTGAAGTAGCAGCAGGTGAGCAGCGTTTTGATCTGTTTGCTTGTTGTGACTCTCGTCTTCAACACATTTATTTCTGTACATACAAATACAGAAAAACACTGAAATAACTTCGATGATTATGTATAACAGAGAAAATTGGTTTAAAACAAGGATTTGAAGAGAAACGGTATTATTTAGTTATTCACCTCAGTGAATTTCCCGGCAAAGGGAAATGTCACTTCATATTAAGTTTGCCTCAACCCTTGGAGCAAGCGGAATTTATTATCACATTTCAGCATAAACAGATGCACTGCGTTATCTGAAATCAAATGAAGGCATATAGGGACATGCATAATAATAATAATACATAATACATAGTTAAACAGTGAACCTTTATTGAATTCTGAATCTTGAGATGCTTGACTGAATGGGAAATGAACTGCAAATGGGTCGAGGCTAGAAAGTGCCGCTAGTAATGCATGTGCCTAGCAAAGTTGTCCTCACAATTACCTGGCTTGTAATGTAGTGTTGTTACAAAGCAACAATGGTCAATTAAAACTAATAAAATCTCAGACCTAACATTTTCTTAAAACTTGAGTAGGTTTGCATAATTGAACTGGGAATAACAGTAATATATATATATATATATATATATATACACATACTGTGTGTGTATTTTCCCCTAAGCTGAATGTACTGATCATACAAACTACACTGTAAACTATAGACTTCTACAGCTCCTTCAATTTGTTGCCAGGAAACCTATTAAATGCATGCCTCCTAAATCTGACCTTTTATGGAAGATTGGCAAGAAGGAAGCTATCATTGAATGTAATGTTATCTTAGGCTCAACTGGCTTTACTCAGTAGGTGAAGGGACCCATACAGTCAGGTTAGGAAACTTTAGACATTGTACTGACATATGGCATTGAGTGTGAGGAAGAGTCCTCCCACATAACATTGTCCTATCTGATAAGTTTTTGATAACTTTTGAATTTACCTTACCTGGCCTTCCCAAATCTGAAAGGAAATGTCATTACACTAGAACTTTATCAGGTAATTCTGTAACAAGTTTTAAAGAATCTGTTCGATTCTTGTCTCAGAATAGCACAGTGGACAGCAGTAATTCCATCACTAACCCTTCAGAAATTGATGGTCTGGGTAAAATTATTACTTCCTCAATGTGGAGTTGCATACGTTAAAGCACAATTCTAGAAAATTGGAGAGAGAATGGCACTCTACACACTTACAGGATTTCTTTTTAACCTGGACAGATGGTCTACAGCTGTATTAAAAAACACAATTCGACAAGCTAAAACAGCAAATTTTCGTCATTAATAGAGCTACATTAAAAAAAAATCCTAGGTTTGTTTTTAGCACAGTTGCCAAACTTATACACATCCATAGCTCTGAGCCAACTCAGTAGTGATGACTTTGTGGTATTTTTCCCAAGTAAAACAAATTATATTAAAAATAAAATCATTGGCATTCTCCCAAACAGGATTACTTCTCTCTCAGTAAATGAGCCGGTATCTGAGAAAACTGTAGTACTATGTTTGTGTCCGCACTGTATGTATTCCGTTGAACTTTCAGAATTATCACAAACATTAGATTCATCTAAATTTTCAACTTGTATGTTAGACCCAATCCCAATCAAATTATTTAAGGAAGTGTTCCCTCTTGTTACTGGCCCCATTTGAGATGAGATAAATACATATTTAATAGATACGTACCACAGGAATTTAAGGTTTGCTGTAATTAAACCTTTACTCAAGAAACCCTCTCTCAGTCAAGATTACTTAGCAAATTACAGACCTATATATAACCTTCCTTTCTTATCCATAAATTCTTGAGAAAATTATTTTTAATCATATATGTGAGCATCTAAACAGCAACAACCTGTTAGAAGAATTTCAGTCAGGCTTCAGAGCTCTTCGTAGCACTGAAACAGCACTGGTAAAAGTTACTAATGATATTATAATGGACTTTTCCAGTCTTGTTGGATCTCAGTGCTGCTTTTGACACGGTCAATGATAATAATTTCTCAGAAAGGCTTGAACCTGTTGCAGGGATCAAGGGAGCAGCACTAGATTGGTTTAAATCACATCTGTCCGACAAATTCCAGTTTGTTCATATAAATGATAAATCATCTTCACACTAATGGTGTAGAGAACCTTGGTGTAATTTTTTACCAAGACATGACATTTAAATCCCATGTTAAACAGGTTTTGAAGATTTCTTCCTTTTACCTCCGGATTATTGCTACAATCAAAAACATCCTGTCCAGGAGTGATGCTGAAACAATAATCCATGCATTTGTTACTTCAAGGCAGGACTACTGATATTACTTATTATCAGGAAGTCCACAAAATGAAATTAAAAGCCTTCAAAATGCTGCATCAACAGTTTTGATTAATATTAAAAAGAGAGCTCACATTTCTCCTGTTTTAGCTTCTCTTTTTGGGCTTCCTGTTAAATCCAGAATAGAGTTTAAGATCCTGCTCCTTACGTATAAAACCCTAAGTATTCAAGCTCCATCGTACATCAGAGATCTGATTGTTCCATATGTTCCTAACAGAGCACTTCGTTCTCAGAATTCAGGTTTACTGGTAGTTCCTTGGAATTTTTAAAGTGGAATAGGAGGCAGATTTTTAGTTATCAGGCTCCTCTCCTGTGGAACAAGCTCCCAGTTTTAGTCCATGAGGCAGATACTCTGTTTATTATTAGGACGAGGCTTAAAAAACATAGACTGTAAAAAAGAATAGACAGCGCCTCCTCACTCCTCCCCGTTTACCAGAATGACACACTTTCATGGGGGAATTCATGGCGGATTCACAGACTCCTCCTCCCCAGCTCTGACGAAGCATGTTACTAAAAAGGGCATGGGGCGGGATCTTCATGGTAGACTCTGCCCTCGCGGGGCGTGTATGGGCATGTAGTTCGGACGTAATCACGCCCATTCTGCTCCCCGCGTCTTTAGCTCTGATGCTAAACTTGGCTCGGCCCCCTCATGAATTATGCAAGATTTCAAAAAATTATCTTACGAAAACCAGCCTGGTGCCCAGGTTTTTTATGAGCCCAGCGTTATCTCAGGAAGAATGTGTAGCCATAGATAGTTTTTTAAAAAATGGGCCCCGGGCATTAAAGTTGTTTTTAACATGTCTAAAATCCATGGCTTTTCAATGGGGGCCTAGCGGCCAAATTGAGGTACTACAGCAATGGAGGAGCAATGGCGGCCTCCATGGTATGCGGTCACAAAGCAGAGCAGCCAGCGGCCATTGCTTAAAACCGTCCTTTTTGATAAGCTTATAGTTAGAATGGCCTAGGTTATCCCGAGCTATTTTTGTAGTTATGCTGCTACATGCTTAGACTGTTGGAGGACAGACTGACAACTTTTCTTCACTCTTCTACTTTTCTCTTGTACTACTCATCAGATGTATTTTTTTCCTGTTATTTTGATTGTTAAGCTTGTTTTATCCCAGTGTTTTTCTCTCCATAGAAGCTACACCTGGTCTGATATCCTGCTCAGTTACTACGCCCTGCTGAATCGGGAGCATTGATTCGGATGATGCTCACAGTGACCAAGCATCCTCCATGTCCTGTTGTCAACTTTTTATTTTCTTTAATATTTAAAATACTCTTTCATCAGTCCTTTTTTTCTTTCTGTGTCTCTTCTCTGTCTTCTCAACCCCCCAGATGGTCATGGCAGATGACGTCTTGTACTGAGCTAGGTTCTGCTGGAGGTTTCTCCTTGTTAAAGGGGAGTTTTTCCTCTTCGTTGTCGCTATATGCTTGCTCAGTATGAGGGACTACTGAGGGATTGCTGTGGTTGGAGTCTGAATGATCTGGGCACAACCTCATGTCAATGACTCAACGCAATATGCTGGGATCCCTTCCATAGAAAACTTTTAACTTATTTGTTTGCATAATTGTATTGAAATGACTTTTTTTTGTAAAGTGCTTTGAGATTACATATTTTGTGAATTGGCGCTACTAAATAAACTGATTTGAATTAATAATGTAAGTTAGGTGGGGCAGAGTAACTCGGGACCAAATTCCAGCAACAAATGAATCTGTGATACATACAATATGACTTTGATAAATGATACCGATTGTCATTTTAATGTGATTAATTTAATATCGATTCTATATTAAATGAACCACATAAAATTGCACACAGGTACACATACTGTAAATGCCATTTTATGCAAATATAATTTAAGAATTAAGCCCTTTTTTATGGCCTACATAAAACTGCAAATAAAGGATGACTCACCAGTATTGATCGTCTTAGAGAGAAAAAGCAAATATTTAGTCTTGGCAAGCTTTTCAAAAAAACATTTTTTTTAAATCCCATTTAACTCTATAATAATCTTAAGGGGGGTAATATGCTTCTTCCAGGCACACAGTACCGTTCTATAGCACACCCAAATAAAATTTACCCTAAAACTGTCTGAAAATCCTGTATATATCAAAATCCACCTTAAAGAAATGTGTCTTCTCATCACTTCCATATTTGGCGCCTTTATATTCACCTGTGCCTCTGAAAGACCTTCCTACTCTCTTTGAAACTCCCAATGCAGAACGTTATATACCGGGCATTATCACAGTATGCACGTGGAGTTGCGCTCTGATATTGTTTACAGAAGTTTTTAGTGTGTTGCATTTTAGTATTTATGGGGGGGGGAAATGACATTGGTGAAAAATTACAACACGGGAGATTGTGAGACGTGATGCAAAGGATCTGATATCCAACCCTGAAAGTGAGGTTCTGAAGAACCAGAGAGAATTCAAAGGCTTTTACTAGACGTCTCAAGGTTGTAATATTTAACTTCCTTGGCACCCTTTTATAAATATTAATCACTATGAAGCTATGTTTTGCATTAAAATCATAAAAGCACAGAAATATGACGTCTTTCATTGTAATCACAAATGTAGAGAGAAATGAAGCTTCAGTGAAATACTCAAACAACATGTGTAAGGTGTCAGGAGAAAACTAGGTGTTTAAAGTGCGCTTTTAAATTCACCAACGTGTTTGCTCTGACTAGCAGTAATGTTAACTCTTTGGAGTGGCTTAGCCAAAAGCTTGACTTGATTATGATAGAGTCTGTGGATGGGGCTCAAGATTGGTGTGATGGCAAGGAGGGCTTCCAGTATAAAAAAGGGTTGGAGCTTATTATCAAAGCTAAACGGCAGCAACAACATGCAAAACACTGGACAACAATAGAAGACTCTAATAAATATATCAATATTCATCTTACCCCACTGATAATTGAGAAGGATAATTAATTTTTGATGTGCCATTTTTAAGAATATAAATCAATCAATAAAAACGTTGGCCAATAGGGCTTACATTTTCATTGTATTTTTAGAGCCGCCTCATTTCACTGAAATAAAGAAAATAAACTATTTCATTAGATTGATTTTAATTCCAAATCAACCAAGGGTATGAATAATTCTAATAAATTGTATAAAAGGAAAATTAAACAAAATTTAATTCTCAATAGTTTTTGAGCACTAATTGCATGTTAATTAAAAACAAAAAATATATATTTTGCTTTTACGTCTCTGCAATATGCAGAAAACGGTTAATTCGGCCATGTGGTCCCCATCTGGTCTGGGGTAACCCATTGCAACACTTTTTAGAGGCTAGGCATTCATGACTTTATTTTTGTGTTTAATTTTTTTGAAGATCTCCGTATTAGCAGCCCCACCCACCAAATACATAAATACATAATGCACCACAAAAAACGTGTATATTTTAGTTTACCTCCACTAAAGGATTGATTTTAAGTCGTTTAAAGACATCTCTGTTGCGTTTGACATCCCAAACTATGGATATTTTTTACAGTGTGCGGATTGGCACCGATCTGCTGCGCCCTCCCCTTTTTCTCCTTTTTATTCTTTCACACACGCTGTTGAAACGCTCTCTAATAGCCCTTAACACGTGTTGGACACATAACAGTAGGCTATCTCACATCTAAAACTGAAAAAGCAAAACCCTCTCAACTCCACTGGTGGGAGGAGGAGAGGAGAAAGAGGAGGCGGGGGGAGTCAGATAGCGACCAGATTAGATTTGTTTCCAAACGCACACCGATGGCGGTGTGAGGCGTTTGGATGAGGAGGACGTTGCTTTGGATTTGTGATCAGTTTTTTGCGCATCTTTCTCAGTGTTTGAATCGTGTCTTGGGTTGAACATTGACAAAGCGATGGATTACTCCCTGTGTATGTTTGTTCTTCTGACGACTCTTTCGTCTGTTTCGCCCGGACAATTCCCAACAGCCCAGATGTGAGTACATTCTCAAAACAGCCTGTTGGCTTTCCAAACTCCCCGGTAGTAGCTGCAAAGCGCGCCTGCGAAATGACAGCGTTATTTGTCAGTGCACTAATATGTAAACATATGTGATTATCTTTTCTCTGTTAAGTTTTAATTTTTTCCTTTAGTCTAGTAATGTGAAAGTAGTTTAAAAAGTTATATGTGGTCAGTAGCGAAGTCAAAGCAACTTTGACTTCATGAAACATATTTTGGGCTGCTGTCCTCATGAGCCTGCAGCAGTGCGACATGTGTCTCTGCCTTGCTGTCACATGAATCATCCTGAGAGGACAAATTAAGTTCATTGCGTCTAAACTTTTCCAGAGAGTTGTGCATTTTTTGTTGTGGTTTGTTTCTAAAGTTGAGGTCGGAATCCTTTTGGTGGTCTCAGATAAATTACTAAAGGGTCTGGAAATTATTTTTAAAGAAAAATTAACGAGTATTTTATTGGCAAATATGCTACATATTTTGAAAGTGATAAACTGTACAAGTACAAATATATTGGCGTTTGAGGTGTTTCTTTTCCCATTATACCTCTTCTTAATTAACTTGTAATGCTTGCATACAGAATATAAACCATTTACAAACTCACTGTGACAAATGGGTGAAGAACAGCACATATTAAGCTTTTCCGGTCACAGTAATCAATTGGTGGAAAACTATGGTAAAGATTTTGAAAAAGTGTTAGATAAACTGCATGATTTTTTTTATGTGGTAGAAGTCTGCTTTTGTCTTTACCCTCCTTAGGCTGGCTGTGTGCTTCAGCTTCTAAGACCAGCTAATCTTTTTTTATACTAAAGGTGCCAAGAGAGTCATCTACTAAAAGTATTTTATTTGTTTCTTGTTTTTAGCAATGAAACCAATGACTGGTCCAAGTGGGGCCAATACGATTGTGGATTTTCTACAATCACAACAACTACAAACTCAAATAGTTTACATTGTTAGTATAAAATATATGTACCTTTTAAAAATTCAAGTTGCATTAGGCGGTTATTTAGAGAAGTCAATGATTGCTTTCATGAGATGAGATGGTAGGAAATAGTGCATTAGCAGTGCTCTTCTTATGTGATA
This sequence comes from Apricaphanius iberus, assembly GCA_028564705.1. Taxonomy (NCBI): domain Eukaryota; kingdom Metazoa; phylum Chordata; class Actinopteri; order Cyprinodontiformes; family Aphaniidae; genus Apricaphanius; species Apricaphanius iberus. The sequence continues at coordinate 762,274 of JAPXFQ010001903.1, read as the reverse complement.
CATTGACTGAGAATAGATTATGTGAAGTGTTTTTGTTCATACTAACTGCTTAAGGGGGTGTAAAAATAGTACAATAGTACAGTAGGATAAGTGAAGGTTGGTAAATCTTTATACTTGTTACTTTTCTATTACAGTCTTGAACTACTTCCCAAGTTCCACCCTAATTGTATGCTTAACAGGAGATTGTTGGGGGCACCAGTTTTCCTGCTTTCATTCCCCATATAAATAATTTTGAACAGCTGCAGAAGTAACCCTCCAATGGAAATAAGATTTTGTTAATAAAATAACATTCGAGTTGAGAGTGTGTATGTCTGCTTTGGTTGTGGTCCCTGTATGACTAGCTATTAGCTTTAGCTGCTGGGACCAATTAATCTGGTGTTACAGTAATAAAGACCGTCAACGACACTAACTATTGCAAGTTTAATATAAACTCTGTATAACCTTTAAATGGAATCTAATTGTAAAAATCCTGAACTTTCCTTTTCATAATTGACTCAATATTTAGATGCTGGGCAGCTGTTCTAATTTAAAATCATCTTTAAATTTAAATCTTGCTGTGCAGTTTAATACTTCTTTTATTAACCTAAAACTGACCAAATGTTAGAGAGGACACCCTTTTAAAGCTGCTGAGATTTGTAATTTGATCTCCAGTGCAGATTAGCAGTTCAGTTTTTTGTATATTGTTTCAGATCTTGCAGGTTTGCTCCCATTCTTGAGGTCAAATGATGTAATTTGCTCTGCAGGATGTAAATTTGTATTATGAACTCATTGCATGAGGTGGAGATATTATGGGAGGTTGTGAAGTATCGCTTGTACTTGTCTAGATTTAACTCCTATCCTGTATATATCCGTCATTCTATCGTTGAAGCACATGGTAAGAGGAAAGTAGCTTCTGAATGAAAGGTATATTCACTCAGCATGCTGCACTTTACCCTTAATCAACAGGTTAACAATAATTCTGATGGTTTAAGGGAGCCTGAGCAAAAGGGGATTGGTCTTGAATGCAGCCCAAGTCTGGTCCCAGAGAGTAAGCCATGAGCGATGATGGCACTTAGCCTAATGGCTAGGAGCGATGATGTCAGACTACCAGAGTCGCCTGCCCACTCCCTATATTTCATGGGCACTAAGTGGATTGATCTGTGGGCTGTGTGCATGATGTTCACACAGAGAGCTGTACAAGAAGATGCAAGTGATTGTCTTTGTTTAAAACTATGGAAGGTCATTTAAGGAGAGGAATTAAAACTTAAACAAAGGCATTGTTATTTGTGATTATAATTGCAGTTTGCTGATCTGCAAGTTTGTTTGTCTTTTTGGGGTGTGTTGTGCTTTTGGGTTGTCACATTCAGATTGATGAGCTTCATCTCGACTACATAAAGAAAAAAAAAGTCACTAAGAACCTGGAAAGCAAAGGAGAAGACTGAGCCATGTCTGTCTTTGCTTTCTGTCCTGCCCCTCTTTCCTATCCTCTTACTCACTGTTTTCTCTTTCTGTCCATGCTCTTTTTACCCAACTCCTTTATCCGTCATTTTATTTTTCTCTATTTTGTTGCCTCGAGGCGGATGATTAACGTCATCCAAGTCTAAAACACATCTGATGTCAGAGACCACTCTCAAGAGATCTTGGCGCCACCCAGCTCGCTCTGGGATCAGGAAGCATAAAAAGACAAGACGGAGAGAGTCAAGGTTGGAGGGCAGATATGGCAGGAAAACAAATTAAGACGTGTCTATCTTGATCTGTGTCATTTTTTTGATAATTTGAAATTCATATTTTTATATAATATGTTGGTTCTGAAAAAATTCAACTAACTCAATGTGTATCTTGGGTTTTCATCCTAGTATTTCTCACATTTACAATAACACCCTATCCTCATTTTGAAATATTTTATTACCCTCTGCTCTTTCTCCCACTCTCAGTTGCTTTTCGCAGCTAACTCGATTTCATGCTCAAATGGCTAAAGGGTTATGCTTCTCATATTTGTTTTTTGTTTTTTTATCTACTGATCTGTGGGTATGATGTAGGGCTGCAGCGATTCGTCGAGTAACTCGATTTACTCGATTCCAAAAATTGCTCGAGGCAAAAAATCTGCCTTGAAGCCTCGTTAAAATCCTATGACGCGCACTTTACGCGCAGAGATCTGATTGTTCCACACGGACAGTTGTTTTGTTCGCACCTGTGCAGAGCACAAAAGCAGCGCGTGATACAGTTTGAATTTAGTTGCCGCGATAGGAGTAAAGATGTCCATAACTGGCAGGAAATGTGTAAAGTTTGGGATCGCTACATTTTGAAAAAAAAGAGAACAAAGTACAGTGTATTTACTGCAAAGTAGAGCTAGCATACCACAGCAGTATGAGCTCGATTATCCAGCATCAGAAAACATCCACGTGATTTTTCACCAAGCGTCACCGAAACAAGGTAACGTAACCTAAAGCCTGTATACATCGATGTTTTCTAATTTTAATACTGTATTTGTAGCCATGTCATGATGCTGTTTGATGAGATATGATGTTTAGCTTTGATGTTTTTAAGTAGTCAACTTATTCACGTTCCATCGCAAGAGAGTCTTGTCCACGCGTACTCAAAACCGAGATATTTTTCTACGGTCTGGCATGTCATCCACGCGTAAACGCAGATTTTCGGCACAAAAAATGAATCTTAAAAAAAAAAACTCTGGCCAAAGTGGAGAACTGCGTTATCTCTATTTTCAGTATCTGCTTGTGGACGGATGAAAACAGAGTTTTAAGTGCCGTAACGTCTCTATCTAGGACAAAAAATGCTCCAACATCAAAGTTACAGCATCAAAAATCACCAAACTTCATGCTGCGCTGCAACCAAAGGAAGAAAAAAAATATATTTTCTCATTCTCTCCTGACACAGAGACTCCTGTGAGTGTTTAGAATGATTAATAATTGATTATTCCTAAACTTTCAGTGCTGCTGAGCAGGGGCGTATCAAGGAGCTGAATAAAGAGGGGCTAAAGGGGCCAAGGGTGGGTCTGGGACTGTAACATCAAAGTAAAAGCAGATATGCTCTTCTAGTGGGGACCCAATCTGAGCTGGTCACATTTTAGAGTTTTTAACTGTTAAAAGGACATTTTGTCATTTTATTTTGCTAAGGTTAATGTGACAATATCGTCTCAAACTCTGCTTGCTTTTCAAACGATATAAGTGATTGGTGAAGAAGAAAATCACAAAAACATTGCAACTTTTCACAAAACCTTTTTCACAAAAAAGTGGATGGACCATTTAGTTTATTAACTTACATTATTGCTGTTGACTGTTATTTTGTCATATAATTAAATAAATATATACTGTAAATGGGCTTAGTTTTGGAGCCAAATATTGGAGTTGGAGCTCTCTGTTTTTTTGAGAGATTAAAGGAACATGCTTGATTATTTTACAGCCACAAAATTTTTTGTTATGCATTATTTGTTTTGGTTATTTAAAAACGTAAAAAATTTATCAGATTAATCGAGCAATCGAATCGATAAAGTGCTAGATTAATCGATTACAAAAAGAATCGATAGCTGCAGCCCTAGTATGATGTGAGGACGTGCTGTCTGATCACAGAACATCAGTGGTAGTTGGGCAAGAAGAATGTACAGATCATTCATATCATTACACTTTGTACCATTTTATCATATACCAAAAGACAAGTCTAATATGACAAAAACCACACAGTTAAAATTAATGCTTGCCGTCATGCATTAAGTGTATAAATCAATTGAAATTGTATTTACAGAAATTATAGGCCAATTTTATGGTTTCAGGTCCGTCAAAATTAACTTAGGAGATTAATTTGTGTGGAATCAAAGAGCTCATGTTTGTTTGTTTTTTACACATGCACAGAATAACATGACCTTTTTATGCCACAATTCAGCCTGCACTGCATTAGGTGCTTGTCATGAAACATGGAATATCCAACCTGCATCTACGATTGCATGTGAATGCCTCTTTTCAATCCCGACCATATAGAGGGGATATAAGATAGTGGATGCAATCAGGGCAGCAGCTGTCATAGTGCTGCGGGGGGCAGGCTAGTCATTGTTAGCGACATAGCATCTTTAGCAGACCAGCTTGAAAAACAAAGCTTTACATTAGGGCTGCAACAAACGATTATTTGGATAATCAATTAATCGGATTGGGTCTCGTCTCGATTAATCGGATTAGCGGGACAAATTTTTAAAAAGTGCTATGGAAACGTTTATTCTCTCCTTCCTTCACTTTATATAACAGCGGAATATTATTAGAAAACAGTTCAATAGCTCACAAAAGAACATACTATCACCTCAAATGTCTTACAGCTGTTGAAATATGTAATAAACAGTAAATGAACATACAAAAGTATTTTTGTAAAAGTGACCTGAGCTATTAGAAACCCAAAAAAATTGAGATTAAAATCTAAATCAAAAAATCACATGTTCCCCTATCCTACAGCTGTTGAAATGTCAAATAGTGAAGAATAAAAATTTGTTTCAAATGGCTTTGCTTTATCAAAGTTCTTTAAGGTCAAATTTGGCATAAATCAACATAAAAACAAGTAGCACAATAGATCTAAATAGATCTAAACACATTCTCCACCGTCATACAGAACCAAATACCGGAGACCGCAGACACTGAGCTCTCCCCTTCCTCACTGATGACTCTGACATGCTTGCGTTTATGATGCTGTATCATCACCGCTGTACTCCCATGTCATGCAAGCTTGGACTTAAAAATGTTGCAGGTATACCTGAGAACACGTTTAAGATAAAGTACTCCCAAACCTTTGAAGTTTTTATTGTCTTAGGTCTACCTGCTCCTAAAATGCTCAGCTGCAGCCTAAAACCTTCGTGACGAGTTGCTCGCGTTGACTTTTAAAGGGATGGGGCAGGAAAAAGTTGCGCGACTGGCGACCAAAGTGGACCTTGTAATCTCACTGGACAACGAATTGATGACGAAATTCGTTGCCAACGCTTTTTATCATCGAATTATATCGATTTTATTGATTCGTGGTTGCAGCCCTACTTTACATTGTATTGCAAGCACAGCAAGACCATGTAGTGTATAAATTGGTGACCAGAATAAAGCAGTCATGTAGTAAAGTGTTTAAGAGCATTTAAAAAAGAAATTGAAATGACCAACATAGTACAAATGCAAAGAAAACACATATCAACTTACCATCAGTTATGGACGGAGCCATCTTTGTTCACTGAGTTGTCCACTCTACTCTGTCTACTATCAAGAGTTGTAGCTCAAGTATTCGAACCTAAAGGGGGCGTGTCTCTGTGAAATGATGCAAGACATCTGGGACATTTCCCACTTTCCAACTCGGAAGAGTTAATTGGATCACACCATAAGTCTGCGTCACTCAGTGGCAGTTCTGGGGCGAGGCCAAAGGGACACTGGCTCATGCTGAAATCTGATCTGTCCTTTCCACAATGATCAGGTTATAGGTGGATACATTTCCAAGTCCAAACACTAGTGGCGCTAGTGAGCCAACTAGTAATTTACCACTATGTAGGAAATGTCTGAATTATCTTGTTTGGCAGCTATGTTCATTGAATGTTTAACAATTATATGGAACACAGGTAATGTAAAGAACAAAACATTTGAACCATAAATACATTCAGGAGTCAAAGTCAATTGTTAAAAAAAATAGCATTTAGGATGAGCATACAATGCAAGACAGCATACATTGATGCCATAATAATGCTTTTGAGGATTCCTGAAATATTCAGACTAATATTACATTATATGACACAAAGCTTTCAACGTTTGAAGAAAAAAGTATTTATCGCACAACAGTCATGTAAGATAATCAACAGTTTTAATCAAGCAATAATCAAATAATAATAATAATCAAACAAGTTTTCATGTTCATCCAATTAAGATGGTCAGAATAAAAAAATCTGCATCTGATACTGTATGTCGTGATAGACCAGAATTGTATTGTTTCTCCTTAAAAAAACCCTAACCTTTCAGTACCTGAACATGTCCTTGTTTGAAACACTCTATTTTTCTGGTGGTTGATTGAAAACCGAACATACTGGATCTCTTGGTAATTTTTTACCCTGATATTATTTAAAACAGGAGGTTTTTGAGGCTTTTCTTGTTCTCTTTGCTTTCTTCCTTTTACCAACCCAGATATTCTTAGTGTTTTTTTTTTCTCATCCTTAGACATGCTTAAGACAGATACTACTTGGGGTTTTAGAAAATTTTATATAATGCTGCAATTTTTTTAAATGCTGTTTGTGTTTGTATTGTGTCTGTGTACACTAAAAATGCATGCAAAACTACATTTAAGTGTTTTAACATGGTGTAGGTAGTGAGATTTTTTGTAAGGATGTTTGTCTAATACTTGGCCCCATTATAAATATTTTGGACTCTTCATGGCCCCATACTCAGAAATCTCCTAGATCCGCCACTGCTGTCATTCCCTGCTCTACTGCACATGTCGTCTACTGAAAGACACATGACGATCGTGTCTTGTGCTGTTCGTTATACAAATCGATTTGACTAAAAACAACCAAATTTGAAAGTTCTATAGATTCCGTTCTCAAACTTTTTAAGATATACAAAAGACGTATTTGGTTCCAAGCCAAAATATGCGATTGGAACAAGCAGATGATTAAAAATGCAACAGCGATAGCGTTATATCAGGTAAGCCTGCTTGGCTAACAAACTAGCTAACATCGCTAACCAACACTGTAACTGCAAAGTAACTGCAAAAAATAGAAACCAGAGCTATATTTGCATACAAATTTGCAGTGTTGATAAACATCTATTCCCTCTATTGTTCAGAAAAAATGCTCTGCTTTACAGAATATGTTAACCCTTACTTTCCTTGAGCAGTTGGCTGAAAGATGAAAAGGTTAAAAGAGCCAAGTGTGATGATATTGGAGTGCAAAACAAAAGTTCCACTCATTTCTCCTTCAAAAAAATTTGGATCCAGTCTTGTTGTTTTGTGTATTCCAAAAATAGTATTTATCAATTATATTTAGGAAAAGCCTTTATGAAAAAGCTTCAGTTAAAAAAAAATATTGGCCTCTTCTTTTCATGAAATACAGTTTTGGCTTGGCAAAAGCTTTTTTCTATACACATTAATAGACTATATTTCAAGATTAAGCAGGACTCCTCTTCATGTTGCAGAGTTTCATATTTGTGTGCTTCAAAGCTCTGAAATAGAGTGGAAATAATTATTGACCCCTTGCTGATTTTGTAAGTCTGTACAATAACAGAAATGAAAAGTCTCATAACAGCATCATTTTAATGGTAGGTTTATTTAAACAGTGACAGATAGCACATCAAAAGGAAAATTGAAAAAAAAATTATTTTGAATAAAAGATAGAAATCGATTTGCATTTCAATGAGTGAATTAAGAATTTGAACCTTCTAACAAAAAAATACTTAGTACTTAGTGGTAAAATTCTTGTTTGCAAGCACATAGGTCAAACCTTTCTTGTAATTGATGACGAGGTTTGCGCACATGTTATGAGGAATTTTGGTCCACTCCTCTTTGCAGATCATCCCTAAATCACTGTTTTGAGGCTGTCTCTGTGCAACTTTAAGCTTCAGATCCCTCCATAGATTTTTTGCCACTCCATGACATTGTGTTTCTCCTTGAGCCACTCCTTTGTTGCCTTTGCTTTATGTTTTGGGTCATTGTCATGCTGGAATGACTATCCACTGCACAATAGTCTGCTTCCTCCTTTTGGTGTGGTCCCAGGTCCTCTTGCCATGCACAAGTGCAATCAAACCAGGATCTATGTTCTTAGATAGACTAGAGGTTTTTTTTGGTCCAAATCAGAGTTTGATTGTGCATTCACAACTCTTCAAGTGAACCAGACTTCAAGTTCAATTCAAGGAGACTTAACAGTGTTGGAATGAATGCACCCATAACATTTGGAACATTCCACAGAGCAGTTTTCATCAAAAAATCTGAAAATGCTAGTTCTCCTTGATTTCATGTATACAGTGTTGTGTATGTTACCAAGAAAAATTGGAGTTGTGGTCTGTCTGGTTACATTAGGAATTTTAAATTAATCATTCATAAATTATTGATTTAATTATTTCTTCAAATCATTTAATCGGGGCACCATCAGCTTTTTTAGACTGGAAACAAGATATTATATATATAAAAAGTAACAATCAAATAGCAATTTATAAAATAATTATCAATGATTTACCAGATACCTTTTGATCTGAAGGGTTTCCCTTTGCAATGATTTAAACACACACTCAAATAAAAGAAACAAAGATTTGATCCAGTTAAACAAATTTATTAATTAATTACCACAGCAAACAATAACTTGAAAACTCAACCAAATCTATTCTGCTAACCGCTAAGCCAGGGCTTGACATGACCTTTTTGAGGTACTTGTCCTTTGAACAAGTTCATTTATGTTTCACTTGTCCATGCACAAAAGTCACTTGTCCGGGTAAAGATTTATAATATCATTTATTTTTTTGTTTGTTCTGCTAATGTAGAATTCATTGAAAGCATCCTAATAAATAACCCAGTCGAATTCATCTTTCCATTTGGTTACAAATTTTCGTTCCCGTTTTAAGTGATATGATGCTGTTGGTGTAAGGTGAAATTTTTGCAGCTTTTCCTGGTGCTTGGCCGGGCTGCAGAGCGGCCAAAGCGTCAACAAGCTTCCTCGTACTTTATGACAAGAGTACTTGACGGGGCAGCCAGAGCTTCTTTGCAGCTCAAGTCGGCGGCTTTGTGAACGTACAGTAACTTCACGAGCAGGTCTTTTACATTCCGTGTGTATGTGTGTCGGCATTCTACGCTCTCTGTTCAATATTCCGCTCTTTGTTTGCTGTGCACGTTCTGCTCTGTCGTTAACGGCACATAACGTTAATTAACATGGCATTTTATTTTGTTTGAAATTTAACTTGTCCAGTCGGACAACCAATTTTCTCTTCCACTTGTCCTACAAAAAAATCCACTTGTCCCGGACAAGCCTTAATGTCTAAGCTAAGGGCTAAAGCTACCTGCTACGTAAACAACAAAGATGGCGGACAAAGGGGGACGTCACAGAGGCCACGTCACGGGGAGTTTCCTAATGTACGTACGTCAAATCACGCATGCATGCGTAGAGCCGACGTACCCCTGCAGTCAGGCAGAACGCTGAACGGGGGTTTTATTATTTTATTACGTGGGCGAGATACCTTTTGGTCTCTTTAAACAAAGAGATTGTGTGGCGCTTATTAAATGAACTAGCCTTCGGCTAACAAAGAAAACCTGAATTGGATGAACAAAGGGTGAACCTAGACTATATTCAGCTTTGCCTGCCACTATGGAAACTCTCCGATCAGTTCAGGGCCGAGATCGAAGCAAAAATAACATGCACTCAGTCAAACACTGCTTGTCTACTAATTTAGACAAAATACTTCAACACAATCGTATAATCAAACTCAGCTTACTCATTAACAAGAGAAACACTACATTTCAAACACAGGTCTGATTCATGAACGTTAAGAGGACATGCATGCATAAAAATAAATTAAGGAATCTTAATTTGCTCCACCCAGGCTAAACGAGAATGGAAAGCTCTTACTTTGAGGTGTCCGATCGTTGATTGCGGCAAAGTAAAATCCTTTCAGGGTGGAAAAGTGCGATGCGACAATAGGGGAGAAAAAGGAAGAAGTGAGGGGGAAAAGCTTTGGTGGCCAGCCTCACCTTAAGGAAGGCTTACTAGCGGGAAGGAAAGTTGCACACGTGTCCCAGACTTTATCAGGACTTTGGGCAGAACGGGGAGGTCTCCTTCAGCTCGAACGGATCGAACCAGAGAGAGAGCGCAGGTGGCTGCAGTCTTTTTGAACTTTAGTGGGGGGGAACCCCCCGCTCTCAGCTGCTCCTTCGTCCACTCAGAGATGTAAAAAGTACAGGATGGGCTGGTGAGTTGGTCCGGTGGCCAACTGACGTGTCAGGATTTCCCGAACGCCAGCCCTCCAGAAGTGAGGTCAGAGCGAGAGAGAGACGGTTTTTAATTATCCAAAGTGCATGTGTATCGCACAGTGTTTTGTCTGGGGTTTAGTGTTCCTGCCCTGGGCGAAAGCCAGGGGGACCAGCACAATTGGGGAATGCTGGACCCTTTTGTACTTTCATATATTCATTGGTCAGACCCAACAACAGTCACACACATTGGGTTCATCTGAAGTCTAAAAAAGTATAGGATTTGGTTATGTTTGCAGGTTAAGATTTAAATGGAGAAAGAAACTGTGATACCATACTGTAATTTTATTTCTAGACTTTAATAGCTGGGACGGTCCCTCTGTCAGTCTTTCTATCCATCTGTCAAACCACCCCTCTACTAGGGCTGGGCAATTAATCAATTTTATCAATTAATCCTATTTGATCAATTAATCCTTTTTTTTTTTTTTTTTTATAAAGATTTTACTTTTGGAAAAACAATTTTTTATCTTTTTATTTTTTTGTTTCGCCAATACACTACTTGTACATCCATGGCTAAGAGTGTTGTCAATCCATGCAGGGGCCTACCATTTTGTTTTATAAGGATACCTTACAGCTTGTTTTTATTTGGACTTTGAATTCAGGTCACCTCGGAAAGGGATGATTGAAAAAGCAAGTTTTAATATTTTTTGTCACCTGCAATTTCTATTTAAGAAAATATTCGTTAAAAAAAATTATAGCGGGATTCAGATTTGGTATGAAATAAATTCGAGATTTCATTTTTAAGATATGTTGTCCAGCCCTATCCTCTACCCATCCAGCAGTACCTCTGTTCTTCAAACTACTCATCTGTCCAACTATCCACCAGCCTCCCTTCCTTTTTTCCTGTTTTTTTGCCTTCCTTTCTTTTCTCCTCCTTGATTCCCTTTTCACCCCCCTCCTTGCTTCCACCAATATGTTCTACATTTCTTAATCACTTCTTTCCTCTTTCCCTGTACAGAACCCCCCCACCCAAAAAAAATAAAATGATCATCATTAGTACACTTGAGTTTCATCTTCAATGCTCTCACAGGAGGAAGGAGGTTTTTGGTCATATGGCCCCATTCATCCTTTCCTCAATACGGATCAGTTTTTCTGTCCCCTTTGCAGTAAAGCACCGCTAAAGCATAATGGATCCACCCCCATGCTTCAAAGTAGGTATGCTGTTCTTGAGATGCAACTCAGCATTCTTCTCCTTCCAAAAATAGCGTGTGAAGTTTATACCAAAGTGTTCTATTTTGGTCTCATCTGAACACATGATATTCTCCCAGCCCTCCTCTGCATCATCCAGATCGTCTCCAGCAAACATTAGATGGTCCTGAACATGTGCTGGATTAAGCAGATGGACTGCAAAATTTGAATCCATCATGACATAGAAACTTTTGTTTTCTTGGTCCCCCATCTCTTCAGGTCATTGACTAATTCCTCCCATGTATTCTGGGCTGTTTATTCACCATTCTCAAGATCATTTGTACCCCACACAGTGAGATAATGCATGAAGCACAAGGTCTAGGGATATTGTCGGTGAACCTTTTTCTAATAATTGCTTTAACAGTTGATGTCACCAATCTCTATATTGTAGAGTGGCTCCTCCCAGTCTAGTGCAGGTATACAATCTTGTCCCTGGTGTCTTTGGACAGCTCACTCGTTTTGGCCATGGTGGAGTCATTGGAGTATGACTGTTTGAAGGTGTAGACAAGTCTCTTTTATACTGATAACGAGTTCAAACAGGTGCCATTAATACAAGTAACTAGTGAAGGATAGAAGAGCTTCTTAAAGAAGTAGCAAGTAGTAGGTTTTCCAACAGTCTTGAAGGAGTTCCCAGAGATGCTTAGTACTTGTTGGACCTTTTGCCTTCACTCTGCGGTTCAGCTCACCCCAAATCATCTCGATTGGGTTCAGGTCTGGTGACTTTGGAGGCCAGGTTATTTCAGAATTTTGGTCTGTACTGAAGTGGCTGATCTCAAGAAATCCTACCAATGGCTAGAGAGGGCTGGACTACAGGACACCACAGAGGCACTCATCCTGGCAGCACAGGAGTAGGCTCTGAGCACCACATCGATAGAGGCCCAGAGCTACCATACCAGACAAGACCCAAGGTGTAGGCTGTGCAAAGAGTAATCTGAGAAAATCCAGCACTTAACAGCAGGATGTAAAATGCTGGCAGGGAAAGCATACTTATAACGTCATAACCAAGTGTCTGGCATAGTATACAGAAACATCTGTGCAGAATATGGGCTGGAAACCCCAAGGTCAAAGTGGGAAACACTTCCAAAAGTGGTGCAGAATGACTGAGGAAAGATCCAGTGGGACCTCCAGATCCAGACAGACAGGATGGTAATGGCGAACCAACCAGACATAGTGGTGGTTGATAAAGCGCAGAGGAAAGCTGTTGTGGTGGATGTGGCAATACTAAGTGATGGTAACATCAAAAAGAAGGAACATGAGAGACGTTAGATATACCAAGGGCTCAAAGAGAAGCTAGAGAAGGCTTGGAAGGTGAAGGTGACACTAGTACCCGTTGTAATCTGAGCACTTGGGGCAGTGACGCCCAAACTGGAGAAATGGCTCCAGCAGATCCCTGGAAGTACCTCAGACATCTCTGTCCAGAAATGTGCAGTACTTGGAACAGCAAAGATACGGAGGAGGACCCTCAAGCTCTCAGGCCTCTGATAGAGGACCCGAGCGTGGAATGGGAAAAACCGCCCAGATATACAGGTGCTGGCCAGTAAATTAGAATATCATCAAAAAGTTGAATTATTTCAATAATTCCATTCAAAACTTGAAACTTGTACATTATATTCATGCAATGCACACAGACCAATGTATTTCCACTGATTATTTCTTTTAATTTTGATATTTATAAGTGACAACTAATGAAAACTCCAAATTTGGTATCTCGAAAAATTAGAATATTTTAAAGGCCAATGAAAAAACATGTTTTTTTTTAAATGTTGGCCAACTGAAAAGAATGAACATAAAAAGAATGTGCATGTATAGCACTCAATACTTAGTCGGGGCTCCTTTTGCCTCCATCACTGCAGTAATGCGGCGTGGCATGGACTCGATCAGTCTGTGGCACTGCTCAGGTGTTATGAGAGCCCAGGTTGCTCTGATAGTCGTCTTCAGCTCCTCTGCATTGTTGGGTCTAGCGTATTGCATCTTCCGCTTCACAATACCCCATAGATTTTCTATGGGGTTAAGGTCAGGCGAGTTTGCTGGACAATCAAGGACAGGGATACCATGGTCCTTGAACCAGGTACTGGTGGTTTTGGCACTGTGTGCAGGTGCCAAGTCTTGTTGAAAAGTGAAGTCAGCATCCCCATAAAGTTGGTCAGCAGCAGGAAGCATGAAGTGCTCTAAAACTTCCTGGTAGACGGCTGCATTGACCTTGGACCTCAGGAAACAGAGTGGGCCAACACCTGCAGATGACACTGACACCATCACTGACGGTGGAAACTTTACACTGGACCTCATGCAACGTGGATTCTGTGCTTTGTCGTCACAATTCTCTGCAGGGTGCGGTTATCCCTAGAGCTTGTACAATTTTTTCTACCACATTTTTTCAGTCCCTTCGCCTGTCTGTTAATGTGCTTGGACACAGAGCTCTGCGAACAGCCAGCTTCTTTAGCAATCACCTTTTGTGTCTTGCCCTCCTTATACAAGGTGTCAATGGTCGTCTTTCTGACAGCTGTTAAGTCAGAAGTCTTCCCCATGATTATGGAGCCTTCAGAACAAGACTGAGTGACCTTTTAAAGGCCTTTGCAGGTGTTTTGAGTTAATCAGCTTATTAGAGTGGCACCAGGTGTCTTCTATTTTGAGCCTTTTCAGAATATTCTAATTTTCTGAGATACTGAATTTGGTGTTTTCATTAGCTGTCAGTTGTAATAATAAAAATGAAAATTAATAAACACTTGAAATATATCACTATGTGTGGAAGGAAAGTATACAGTATAGAAGTTTCACGTTTTGAATGGAATTACTGAAATAATTCAACTTTTTGATGATATTCTAATTTACTGGCCAGCACCTGTGTATATATATTGGGTATGTTGGGTGTATATTTTTATTTTCTTGGATTTAGAGCATGTCTTTCAAATTTGTACTAAATCCTATTTTGCCTGATTGACAACAATGTTTTGCTTGAAGCAACAACGCACAGCTACTTTGTGTTTGCTTTATGTAACTACTGTGCTAACATTTGAACCAGAAAATTTTTCTGCATCTCTGTAAAATCATTCTGGCTACAGTCACATGGTTCAACACATTGGTAGTTTATTACTATTTATACATATTTGCTTTGATTCTAATGTAAATTATGTAAAAATGCCTTAGGCATTGGTTGTTGATTAAATAATTGGGCTGTTGGACATTTCTGTATCTTTCCAGAGACAATGTCTTATCTAGTAAAATACCTAATAAAAATTTGTAAAAATATTTTTCCCTTTAACATTTTCTCTGTCACCTTGGAACGTGGTAGTGGTAGCAGAGTTAGGGGCAGATTAGTTTAACTATAGGAAGCAAAATATGGAAGCTGTGCGTTCTCTTGACTGTATTTTGCATTTCTTGGCCATATGGAAGGGGGTAAAAGCATTTGTACTTAAATTTGGCTTATAGATCATGTTTAAAACATTGTTTCTTCTTCTATTTATTCTCCCTTTTGCAACATTCCTTCTAAGTTTACACAGGCCTGTCTCTTATATGGAACGAAAGAAGCTGACGGTCGTGTTCTGATATTGGGGAAAAACCAACATGACCATGGTGTGTAATGTAGTAGAAGGCTTTGCATAGATGTTTCTCCTGAAAATTTTGCAGACTCCCTTGCTATACATAGCCACAGATTGTTTCGTTTAGAATCAAGTTTGTTCCCAATCCCAAGTCTATGACAAGACTGGCATGTCTGTAAACAAGAAATCATGGGGAGCAACTCCTGTGCAGCTTTATTGTGTTAACAATCTTTTGCCACATGGAAATTCCCAAGAATTTTCCATTACACAGTTGCTCTGGCAACCTTGGGAATAGCTAACAGCTGTTTAGATATAATTGTTTGTTGCAGGAAGCAGATACTTACTGAGATATGAAGGAGTGTGAGTGTACTGTAAATTGACACGCTTCACTTATTTGAGGGTTAAATAATTCATCTGCCTTAATCAGTAATGGAGAATGTTACAGAGGAAGCTGTCAGTATAATCAACCACTAAACGCATGCAGCACTTGGCCGTATAAAACACCACAAAGTTAAGAGAGTGGGCTTTGTGTCTGGAAGTTGGGTTGGAAAATGTGGCTGAAAATATTCTGGATATTTTTAGACAGAGATAATCTGTTACTGACAAGTGGCCGATTGAGACCAGTCTATCTACAGATTTATGTGATAAATTGGATAAATGTTTAGTTTTAGTCGGTTGTTTTAGTTTATGGTTGTGAGGATAAATTTTTGATACAGAAAAACTATCTTCAAAATATACTCCAGTCTTAACATCAGCCTAAAATATTTTTTTGTCATGTTTCGTTAGTACTGTATGAAATTTGCGCATCTTAAATGATTTTGAAATATAATCTCTGACCACTACGTATATCTGTTAATTCACATTGCAGCAACATGATGCTTTTAGCCATCTGTATGTAGTGCCTAAATTTAAAACAAGCATAAGAACGATAAAGAAATGGAGGCTGGGAGACTCTGCAACTGGCATTTTTGTTTGTACTATGTTAAATTTGGTTTCTTTTTGGCAAAATGCATTATTTGACCATTTAGCAAAAGCACAATTAGTTTAAAACAAAAGGCAGAGTTTTATGTTGTGCGCTGTGGTTAATTTAGATTATAATTTATCCTCATGCATTTCCCCATCAGGTTGCTCCCTTAAAAAGCTTCCCTGAGAAGTTTGTATCCCAAACTGGAAAAAGGCCAGTGTTGTTTTCACCAAGCATTTGTAGATAATGTTATGGGGGAATTAGTTCAAGTTTAGTGTTATTTAGTGAATGTTATTAGCAAAATCATCTGGGGACTATGGCATAATTCTTGGGCCTCGATGAAGAGACTGAAGTTGAAGAAGACTTATGGATCTTTCACCTGCTCTAGTCTAATTTTGCAATTGATAGCAATTGCGAAAAAAAATCAACATTGACGAGATCCTTTAAAATCAAATTGTGGCTGTGTTTTTATAAACATTTACCAATATAAATAATTACACACTATCTACAATGTGAACAAACTCCAACAGCATCATTGCAGATTTCTTAAGTTTCTCTCATTGCAATTTTCATTCTAAAAATAGGTACCAGTATAAAGAAATTAATAACTTCACAGTTAAAAGAAGTTAGACTTGCAATAGGAATGTTTAAGAGGGCTAGATTGATCTGTGATTGTAAATAGTTAAGTAGTTATAGTACCCATTCACAAGATGTTTAGATGCAGAGAATACCTCTGGTGAGACACCACAAACCATCTGATGTTCTTTAGAGTGGTAGAAAAAGTGTATCTATGATAGTAGTTGATAGCTTCCTTTGAGGTGCTTAACATAGCTTTTTTGAGATGTGAGAGCTGTTATAGCCAGTGTTGCGACCACACTGAACACTATGAAGCAGTGTTGAGCTGGTCCTCAGTACAACACTGACAGGAGTGCGCCTGGGTAGGCGAGTAGACTGACGTTAATTGGACATATTGGCCAGCGGGTCTTTGGGGATGGGTCTGAACTCTCGATATACTTACACATTCATCCAAGATTGTCTGTCTGTAATAAAGCTGAAGGGTAGTCTTGATGTATGGATGGATGAGTAGACAGTTTGCTCAGGGAGTGTAAAGGTGACTGGGATGATGAGGTTTAGCCATATGAGCAAAAGCCATGAAGCAGAGCCAAAGATAATCTGAAGGATGAGCAATGGAAAGTGAGGTAAAACTATTTTGATAGTTAACAATGATGTATTATTTTTAAGATTTTTAGAAATTAGATGCATAGATTGTTGGCTTTAAGATAGTATGTTTATGAAGAATTACTTGTGGATTTTTCTGGCCAGTTTTCAGAAGTCAGTTGAAATGAGTAGAAGAGTCAGGTAGCCTACTTATATACAAGTTTCTATATTGCACATCAATATCAACCACCACTATGTCCGGTTGGTTCGCCATTACCATCCTGTCTGTCTGGATCCCACAGGATCTTTGCTCTGTCATTTACCACCACTTTTGGAGGCGTTTCCCACTTTGACCTTGGGGTTTCCAGCCAATTCTCCACACAGATGTTTCTGTATACTATGCCAGCCACTTGGTTATGACGTTCCATGTATGCTTTCCCTGCTAGCATTTTACATCCTGCTGTTATGTGCTGGATTGTCTCAAATGTCATCTTTGTAACAAAAGGAAACCGTTAAACAGTTAAGCCATAACTAAATCAAACTCAACCTAAGAAAACTGGTCAGGTAAGCAACCTGTACTTTTTTGTATTTTCTTCACACAAAAAGTAAATAGTTAAATAGTATTAGATATGTGTCCAGAAGTTTTGTTAATGAAATATTTTCTGTGATTGACCGTTTAATATATTTTTTAAATTCCCAGAAAATCTGAAGGCCATGCATCATTTTCACAGATTAGTATTCAACCCCCTGATGACTTGGTGCAAATGCGCAGACATTTTCTACTTCACACATGGGTACGGGTAACTGAGTCAATCAAAGAAAGATTCAACTGAGAGCTTCTGAGCATATTCTCAGTCCTGGACACTGTAGCCATTATATCTTTTTATCCCCAAGCTCACCGCAGGCTGAAGATTAACGGAGGCATAGAGCACATCTATGGCTGTACCGAACAGAGACGGGCAGTGATGAATCGCTGCAGCCTAAGTACTAATGCAAAAAGAGTACATACAGGTGAAATTCCTCCCCCTGTAGCAATCAGAATAGCCTTCTTCATAGAGTCTTACTGAATTCTGATGACTTTAATTGGAAAAATGTTCCCTTATTTCAAAACTATGGATGAAGTGGCGCTTCATCCTCCATTGGAGCACACTTCAGCCCCTTCTAGAGCGTTCGGA
This sequence comes from Apricaphanius iberus, assembly GCA_028564705.1. NCBI lineage: Eukaryota > Metazoa > Chordata > Actinopteri > Cyprinodontiformes > Aphaniidae > Apricaphanius > Apricaphanius iberus. The sequence goes on along the minus strand of JAPXFQ010001903.1, from coordinate 744,311 downwards.
GTACATAATTTGTTCTATCAATTCATAGACAGGCATGCAGGAACAAATTAACGTTCAGTAATGATAATGGCTTGTAATAATGGAAACGGTACTCGGTCAGATTACCCCATTACCCAAAGGCTAGTTTATGCTTCTCCATTTTGATGAAGATGGATTGACGCAGCGGCATTATCCGTTGATGCAAGGACTCTCTGTCACCTACCCAAGGACAGACAAGCCACATTTTTTAACTATCTGTCAACGGAGAGCGAATGCCTATGATTGGTCAGTTCAGCAACAGCCAGAGATCGCATCACCAAAACAGTCGCTGTAATCAGTAGTTAATGCAGTGTTTGGGCACTACATGTTTTATATTAAATGGATAATTTATCTAATCTGCGGTCTCATTTATAAAACATTGCGTGGAATCCCTACTAAAAGTGTACGTACGACCAAAACAAAAAGTTTGCGAACGGCAAAACGATTTCTGATTTATAAAACCATGCCTACGCACAGGTGTAAGCAATTTCCCTTTATAAATCACGGTCTTCTTGGAAGTTTGCGCACGTGAATTTGGCTCATATCCCGCTCTGAACACGCCCAAATCTGGCTATAAAATTTCAATGCAAAGGATTTTGATGCATATGAAGAAGAGGGGAAATATGGCAACAACAAAAGAAAAACAAGAAGAGAAACTTTGCGGAGATGTTGATTGAAGTGCTAGTGGGTGAAGTGGAGGCTAGAAGAGACATTTTATTTGGTGGAAACAGCAGCGGCGTCACAAATAAAAGGAAGAACTGTGAGTGGCAGCATGTGGCGTCTGCAGTGCAGACTGTAAGCGCAACTGACAGCACGGTACCCGAAAAAAAAAAAAAAAAAAAAGTGGTCGGACCTCAAAGTTGAGGGGGAAAAAAAACACTTGCCTCCCACCGCCAGAGTGGGTCTGCTACTGGAGGGGGTACGTGTACACCCGAGCTGACACATTGCTACCTTAAATGATACAATAAAAATTTTACATCCTGGCCGATCCTTGCTCCCTGGGTGAAAGCTTCCTGTCGAGGAGGAGGCGGCTGTGGGTCGGGGTTCTCATGCTGGGGAGGGGGTACGCCAGGAGGGAGGGGAATTTCCTCGGACGGGGCCCTTATAGTAATATGGGTGCAGTCAATTGCGCCGATTATGTTTGGGAACCCGGACATTGCTGCAAATTGCATCTTAATTTCGGCCTGCTCCCCCACAGTATATGGAAACGTGATGTATCGCCTGCTCATCTTAATGATCCCATCCAAGACTGCAGGCATTATTGCGCTCAGGGACGGCAGATGATTCAATTTATTAATTGGCACACAGTCCCGGCCCTTTTATCTGAGTTTAAGGTTTTGAGATAAATTTTATGTATCTATTTTAATATTGAAAAATGTTTTTAGAAGAGCTATAGCTCACTGCTAAGCTACAATATAGATATCATTGCTTGTTTGGATGTTTATAATAACATGAATCCATAAGTAATGTTTGGTGTGAGGTGAAATGATATGCGTGAGAGGAGTAATATGCAGTCTGGCTGCAGTTCACCACCTCACCAACTGCGTCGTCGATTCCTTGTCTCTAAAATGTCCGTACGCACGGGTCAGAGTTGGCGTACAGGTGCGCACATTTTCCCGTCTAGTCTGTTTTTTATAAATCACAACTTTTGCTTTGAAAGTGGTGTACGCCAGTTTCAGGCCCCGTTTTGTGCGTACGCAACGTTTATAAATGAGACCCCTGGTCTTTTGGCGATTTTGAACCCAAGGAGATGTAGGAAAACAACAAAAAAGGCTGCTGTGTTTTGTCTGTGTATTTTTGGAGTATTCTATGAGCTGCACTTCAAGCAAAAAGCTTTACAGCTTAATAAAAACTTCATCCATTGCTCCTTGAGGGGAAAATGCGTTCACAGGCTGAAGAAAAAAACAAACTACGCTGAAATGGTAGACCGAAGCCGACATGAAAAATTTAGCACCCCCTGCTGTCCTGGTCGAGAATTGCTTTGTAACAGAAAAATCAATGGAGAGAGGAGAGAAAGAAACGGACAACCATAAACGAAAAATGTCTCCGTCAATACGTCCGCGTCTGAGTGCAAATTTGCTGTTGAAGTATAAACTAGGCTTAAGGCAAGGCAGTTTTATTTGTATAGCATAGTTTCAGCACAAGGTAATTCAAGGTACTTTACAGTATTCAGTGGTAAAGAAACCAAACATATGATAAAAGCATAGAAAGTAAAAACAGCAAAAGCATAAATCATCGAAAGAGTAGTAACACAAAAAACAGCATAAAAGTATGAAAAAATAAAAACAGCAATAAAGTATTAAACATGAGAATCAATAAAAGAACATTTCTATCTGTTTTATAGATTTGTTGAAGAGCATTTTATTAAAAACAATAATTTAAGAAAAGCATAAAAAGAAAATGTATGTAAAAAATATTAGAACATTATGCAAAGGCAGCTCTAAACAGAGTTTTAATCATTTATTTAAAAGAGCTTAACGATTCAGCAGCTTTGCAGTCATTTTGAAATTGTTCCAGATTTGTGGGGCATAGAAACTGAAAGCTGCTTCTTCATGTTTGGTTCTAATTCTAGGGATGTTTAGTAAACTAGAGTTGGATGACCTGAGTGGTCTGCTGGGTTGGTATAGTGACAATAGGTCTTTAACATACTTTGGAGCTAAACCATTTAGTTATTTAAAAACCAGTAGAAGTATTTTAAAGTCTGTTCGCTGAGCTAAACGCAGCCAGTGTAAGGACTTTAGAACTGGGGTGATGTGTTCTACTTTCCTGGTGCAAGCAAGGATGCCAGCATCAGTGTTCTGGATCAGCTGCAGCTGTCCGACTTACTTTTTTGATAGAGCTGTGATGACGCTGTTGCAGATACTGTTGTGCACGTGCATGGGGGGCGGGGCTTCAGAGCTGCGTGTACTTGATTTCAGCTGCCAGTAAGTCTGGCTGTTCTATACCTGTTCTCTAAGCCAGCAAATTAAAGTCACATGTACATGTAAAGTCATATGTCCTTAATTCCAAACTGTCCACGTATTATCACATATTATAGAAAAATCCACTGCTCTAACTTTCTGTAATGTTTAATTTTATATAACTCTTAAGTGAGTTATCGTTTGCTTCCTTTGGTTAGGTTTAAAAGGACAACAGAGCTCTGAAACCCCAATTGCTGTGGTGCCTTAAGCATAAGGCCTAATTGCCTTATGCTGTTCTTTCCCTAGTAGGATATCTGACACTTGAAAGAGATAGCTACTTTGTTAATAGTCAGAGCAGTTGGAGCTGATGGCAAGTCTTTTCACACGTCAGCAGGTGTCAATCAGTCATGGTAAATCTGTACTTTGATTTGATGATCTTTGTGAGAGAATGCAGACTAGCATAAATAGGTGGTTCCAAAGACCGCTGTCAAGTGTGACATGTCCTGATTTACCAGCTTTACCAGATTTACAAGCAGGGTAAGGGTTTTTTGATGGTTGGACTGAGAAAAATAATGATCAATAAAAAGGAAAGACAGGATGATATTTAATTGTTCATTATATCAAGTGAGGCACAGACACAAAGAGCCACATCCCACGTCCCAGAGCTGCTGGTTACATTACTCTTATCTATAAGATGAAAACAGTAATCTTAAAACTGCTGAACCCGAAAGTGCAACACCTGGATTTCTTTCCTTTTTCTAGAATACCAAAGATAAAACATGAAATTGCTCCATGGAAATTAATTTATCTTTGTAATAAAGGTGTCATAACAGGGTCCAGGACTAGTTATACAGGGGCACTGACCCCTGGTGGACCCCGTGTAGAACCACCCATGTGAAAGCACAACTTCTGAGGATATTTTTCCCCAAACAGGAACCACAAGCATCAGCTCATGTTGCACTAGATTTATATTTGTCTTTTTGTTTTTGTGCCGGTCATTCTCAACAGCAGAGCTATCTAGGTTAGAAACGGATTATTTTGGAGACTGTTCATCAACATCAATATTTCCACTAAATGGATGACAAAAATAGCCAGTGGTTCGATAGAGGAATAGTTGGTAAAGTGCCTCTCAAACTCTGTCAGGATGTTAGAGCACCAAATTAATTTATCTTTTCTAGTTTTTCTAGTTTGTTACATATTTTAATATAATTTGTCCTGTTTGATAAGTGTTCATTATGGATATCGAGGCAGTCTTCTAATGCACACTGCAATTCCACATGCAATTCCTTTGTTGTAGCAGCCGACTGGTAAACAGCTCCACTAGCTGACAGAGCAGAGGTTGCATTAGAATGTTTTAGAAACTTCAAAACCAAAGAACACACAAACATCTCTCGCACAAAGACCAGAACAAAAAATATTTTAAAGCAGATCACTGTTCAGTATCATATGATGTTTTTTGGCTTAATGTTGATTTGGTAAGTGGTTGTGTGAATGCCAGTTGATGAGTTCATTTAAACAGCTGCTCTACTGATCATGGTGTGTCAGAGTGGGGGTGTGGGACACCTTATTGTTTAACTGAACCAAGACGAAGATTTTTCCTCACCTGCAGAAATTCTGTCCATGTTCCCGGTCACTAACCCATCCGAAAATGCATTGTTTTTGTCCAAAGATGATTACAAGTGAAGCAGAATACAGTTACATTTATTGAGTAATATATTGCCCTCATGGAGTTTGGTATTCTTGGGGTACTTGGTCATATATTTAAAAACAAACTTAGCCTGCTTACATTCTCTTACGAATGTGAAATATTGTGGCTGCCTTTATAGAATACAGAAGTTTGTCCTACAATAAATGTAATATTTTCACCAGACGTATTTCCCTACAGAGCAGTGTCCATACCAGTCTTCTGTCAAATAAGATCCCCATATCATATCCTTGTTTTTCGTCAAGTCTTGTCTCCAAGTAAACTGTGCTTCATGATCTTGCAAACAGTGAAGCTGCACCTAACATCCGTTAAAGTTATGATGGCCCCAAAAAGGACCTACCCAGTTCCACATTAAAATCCAAGGATATTCTGTCTTTTACCTTCTATGAACTTATATAAACATGAAGAAAACCAATCCATCTCGAACAAAAAATGTCCTTTTACATCATTAAGGGTCCAATTAAAGTCCTCAAATAAAGTGGTTTGTCCACGAAAATAATAAACCAAATAAAAAAGCAAAAAAAAAAAAAACATCTGATAAAGCTCTGACAAATGTAGTTTTCAACCTTCTGCTTCCACCTGCATCCTTCCAAATATGTCATGCCCACTCATTTTCTAATAAAAGCCTACAAATTTCAACGTGCGTGCCATGAAGTAGTAGCTTTTGGATGAAGCCTTCCTTGATCCAGTTTACCCCTATCATGTGACTCATCTACCGCCAATAGCTTCTTCTTGTTTCTCTTTCGGCTTTTCCCTCAGGGGTCACCACAGCGAATTATCTGTCACCATTTAGTCATATCCTCTGCCCTCACACCAACTTACTTCATGTCCTCTTTCACCACATCCATAAATCTAATTTTTGGTCTTCCTCTCTGCCTACGGCCTGGTGGCTCCATCCTCAGCATCATTCTACCAATATAAGTGTCATATCTCCTCTGAACATGTCCAAACCATCTCAGTGTCACCTCTCTGACTTTATCCCCAAAACATCCAACATGAGCTGTCCATCTGATGTACTCAACCCTGATCCCATCCGTTCTCGACACTCCCAAAGAGAATCTCAATATCTTGAGTTCTGCAACCTCCAGTTCTTTTTCCTGTATTTTCCTTATTGGAACCATCTCTAGACCGTACAACATAGCTGGTCTCACTACTGTCTTGTACACCTTTCCCTTCATTCTTGCTGAAACCCTTTTATCACACCTGACACGTTTCTCCATCCATTCCAACCAACTTGCACATACTTCTTCACCTCTTTTCCACACTCTCCGTTGCTTTAGACCATTGACCCTTAGTACTTAAGGTCCTCTAATTTCTTTACTTCCACTCACTGTAACTCCACTATTCCGCTTGTGCCTTTTTTTATTTACACACATGTATTCTGTCTTGCCAAAACTTATCTTCATTCCTCTCTTTTCCAGTGCATACCTCCATCTCTCTTGCTTTTCCTCCAGCCTGTTCTCACTGCAGATTACAATGTTATCTGCAAACATAGTCCAAGCAAACAAGAAGCTGTCTGAGCTGATCCTTGATGCAGTCCTAACTCCTCCTTGAACTCCCCTGTCACTACTACTGCACACCTCACTGCTGTCCCACAGCTCTCATACATATCCTGAACCATATGAACATATTTGTCTTTCACTCGACTGCCTCATACAAAACCAAAGCTCTTCTCTTGGCACCCTGTCGTACGTTTTTTCTTAATCTACAAAGACAAAATGCAGCTCCGTCTGACCCTCTTTACATCAGCATCCTTAAAGCAAAAAATGCATCTGTAGTACACTTTATGGGCTGAAACCACAAGGCTGCTCACAAATTCTCAGATTTGCTCAAAGCCTAGCTTACACTACTCTAACCCGCAGCTTCATTGTATGACTCATTAGCTTTATTCATCTTTAGTTGACACAGTTCTATATGTCTCCCTTGTTCTTACAAATCGGAACCAGAACAGTTTTCCTCCATTCTTCAGGCATCTTCTCAGTCTTCAATATCTTGTTGAAGAACTTAGTCAAAAAATCTACTACCACTTCTCCTAGACACTTCCATACCTCTGCTGGTAAGTCATCAGGTCTGCCTTTCCAATATTCATCCTCTTCAAAGCTTTCCTCATTTCATTCTTACTATTTGTCAGCTACTTCCTGATCCACAAGATTCACCTCTTCTACTCTATATTATTTCTAATTTTCCTTATTCATCAGCTCTTCAATTGAATCTTTCCATCTTCCCATCACACTTTTGGCACATGTCAGTACATTTCCATCCCTATCCTTGATCACCCTTTCCTGTTGCACATCCTTTCTATCTCTGTCTATCTGCCTCCCCAACTTATACAAATCATTCTCTCCCTCCTTACTGTCCATCATAGCATACAGATAATCATATGCCCTTTGTTTGGCCTTTGCCACCTCTACCTTCACCAAGCATTGCATTTCCCTGTTTGCTCTCCTCAGTCCTCTGTATCCCACTTCTTCTTAGCTAATTTCTTTCTCTGTATACGTTCCTGGACTTTGTCTTTCCACCACCAAGTCTCCTTATCTACTTTCCTCCTTCCAGATGAAACACCAAGTACCCTCCTACCTGTCTCCCTAATCACATAAGGTGTAGCTGTTGATTCAACAGGGAGCACCTCCTTGCCACTAAGGCTACGTCCACACTAAGCCGATAAGGTTATACGGGGAGTTAGAGGCCTAATGTTATCCACTCAACACGAGCATTTATGCCCCGTTTAAGTTCCCATGATTGCGCAATCCCATATCGACCTGTGCAAATACTGGGCATGCGCAAAAAGATGCACGAAACATGCATATAATCTACGTGACGCCTGCGCCTACATAATATATACAAGAAGCTCTACAGCACAGTACATATTTGCGCGTCCCGTTAACCGAAGAGAACAATAGCTGCTCAGAAGAAGAGAGAGTTTTTGGTGTGGACAGATGACGAGATCGATTTATTACTCTTCGCTGTTGTCTTTGTCTGTAGTGTCGTATTGTTATTGACGCAGCATTCATTGACACCACTTCCTTTCATTATCCGGGGAAGCTGTCCACACTAGCTCGTTTAGCCGTTGAATTAAGATTTACATGGCTCTCTTACCCGGCTAATTGTTATGGGCCATTCCACCGAATGGGTGCCATTTCCGTCCCCAGGCAATTATATGTATAAATGTGCATGAAAATGAACCGTTAAATACATTTTGTTATTAAGCAAAAGGTCCTGCATAATGATCTGACTGCAAAGTTAAAATAAAGGATGGGAAAGATTAATAAAACTAAATTTCAACACTGAAAAACAGTATTTTACTTACACTTTAGGGTGAAATATGATTAACAAAAGCCAAAAGAAATATTATTTTTTTTGCATTTTTATCCGGCCACAGACCTTAAACGACGCCGGGTTAGTGTGGACGATAAGGGGGGTGTAGACTAAATAATTATATGTTTAAGGCATTATCTGGCTTAGTGTGGACGTGGCCTAAGAGCCTCTTTTAACTCCACCCTGAAAACCTCACAACACTCTTCTTTTTTCAGTTTCCACCACTTGGTCCTCTGGTCTCTGTTCTCATCACCTTCCTAACCATCAGTTTCATCCTATAGACCACCATCCTGTGTGGTCTCCCTACACTCTCGCCCACCACTACTTTGCAGTCACTAATCTCCTTCAGATCATAACTTCTACATATGATGTATTCCACCCGATTGCTCCTACGTCCACTCATATAAGTCACCCTATGTTCATCCCACTTCTGACAAAGTGGTTACAACAGCCATTTCCATCCTTTTTGCAAAGGCTACCACCATCTGTCCTTCTTCGTTCCTATGCTGGATACCAAACCTGCCCATCACTTCCTCATCACCTCTGTTCCCTTCACCAACATGTCCGTTAACGTCTGCACCAACCACCACTCTTTCAACTCTCGGGAGCCACTGCTTCAAAACTTGTTCACTCCAACATTTCTGCTTCTCTTCTAACTCACAATGCTACCTGTAGGGCATATCCACTAACAACACTGATCATTATTCATTCCAGTTCAAGCTTCAGACTCATCAGCCTGTCTGACCCCTATTCACTTCCAGAAAATTCCTAGCAAATTCCTCATTCAAGATAACTCCTACTCCATTTATTTTTCCATCTACCCCATGGTAGAACAACTTGAATCCTTCTCCTAAGCTTCTAGCTTTGCTACATTTCCACCTGGTGTCCTGAACACATATAATATCCACTTTCCTTCGCTGCATCATGTCCACCAGCTCTCTAGCTTTACCTTTCATAGTCCAATTTCTACCAGGACCCTGTGGGTCAACAGCACCAGTGGCGGTCGTTGTTAGCCCGGGCCTCAACAGATCTGGTATGGAATTCATTTTTGTAATTCGCACAGTTGATTTGGCTCAGGTTTTACGTCGGATGCCCTTCCTGACCCAACCCTCTGTATTTTTTTCAAACTTGAGACCAGAACAAGAAATCCCTGGCTTGTGACCTCTTATGGTTGCAATACTGCCAATATCTGATGGATGGAAACTCCATCCATCCATCCATCCATTTTCTTAACCGCTTATCCAATTCAGGGTCACGGGGCAGCTGGAGCCTATCCCAGCAATTATCAGGCGTTAGGCAGGGTACACTCTGAACAGGACGCCAGTCTGTTGCATGGATGGAAACTCAAGTTTGTATATGTGTCTTGTAGTTACTCAATTTCACTCAAACTAATCACTGTGCAAAATTCTGATTATTGATGCATCAAATAGCCAATGGAATGCTGTAAATGCAGAATATCTCACATGACCCTTTCAGAAATGTGTCTTTATACACTCTATTGTCAAAATAAAACACAGAGTAAGCCAAGAAGCCTAGTGTGAGAAGTGAAAGTAATAATTCTACTAAATAACAAAACACTGGTTAAATGAAGGAGTTCTGTGGTAGATAATGCCTTATTTTAAAGGCGGCACTTGCCGATCCCCCACGACTCCCATTATATGGATATACGGTGATTGGGATTGGATATAAAAAATTCTCTAGAAGGACTCCAAGTGGCTCCAAGCTTGTTTGGGTTAGTAAGCCAACATGCCATAAATAAGGTTCAGGTAAAAAATAAAATAAAAATAAGGAACTTCTAGATTAACTTTCTTTTTTTTGTTTTGTTTTGAAGCTAAACCTGGTCTGACACTAGTAGTGGGCAATATAAAAGGCAGAAATTATATAAATACAACCAAAGGTAGAGATATTGACTATACCGCCATACTGCGGTTATGTATTTTGATGAAGTCATTAAGCTGTGCCTGCATACTTTGTACCCAGGATGCAAGGATACTGATGTTCAGTGTTTGTCTTTGCACTACATATATTGAAAGTTTAAACTTTGTGTTTTTCATTTAACAGAAAAAAAACTTTTGAACTTAAAGCATTTTTAATTCAAATATAGGCAGATTTCTTTTGTCCAATATTAAATGTGTAAATAAGTAACCTGGAAAGCGGGCAATTTTAAACTTTATTTTCATAATATTTCACTTTTATTTAAAATATCTTCATCTTTATTCATGTGAGAATTGTGTTTCATTATTTTTGAGAATAAAATTTTAATATTTTTAAAATGCATTTTGCACAATAAATGTTCTTTAAATGGCATTCTAAAGCTTTTTGAAGTTGTTCTACTGCAATGTATCTGGAAAGTGATAATGTTCATAAGCAGTCATTAAAATATAAAAAGGAGGAAAAAGAAAATACCGCAGTGCATATCTTTACCGCTCATGCTTTAGATTATACCGTAATAAATATTTAATGCCATATTGCCCAGACCTATCTGGCACCCCACTTAACAGCACTGCATGGGGGTGCTCGAGTGAGATGATGCTCCCAGTAACTGAACATCCTCCTTGTCCTGTCTCTGCTCTGTTTTCTTGAACCCCCAGACGGTCATGGCAGATGGTCGTATGTCCTGAGCCAGGTTCTACTGGAGGTTTCTTCCTTTGAAATATGAGTTTTTTTCTCTCCACTGTCATTACATGCCTACACAGTATGAGGGATAGCGGTGGTTGGAGTTTGCATGAACACGGCACAACCTCAAGTAATTGACTGGATGCAATCTACTGGGATTTTATACTTATTATAGTATATGTATGATCAGCTTTTTAAAGGAATCATCTAAATCACAAAGCTCATATCATACCTCACCTTGTTTCATGGTTTTCACTATAATGTTCACAATTATTCATTAGGTCTCACTTTTGTCAGTTTATGGCTCAGACAACTTAGTTCAGCTTTTCATAGTTGCAATACTCTTGTGATTATAAGTACTTGTGGTTAGATAGAGAAAGAAAATGATCTACACAAGGCAAAAGTATAATCTCAATTATATTGAAATCTTATTATGGTGTTAATTTTAGATTTTTCTATTATCAATTTAAGGGTTTCCTTAAAAATGCCTAATCAGGGCCTGGGATAATGAGATGATCGCTGAATATTTTGACCACAGTTTATTTTCAATTACATTTTACAAATCTGATTAAGGTTGGGAACTCTTCAATGCTATTAATAAAGGCTTCTGGTCACAAGGTAATGTCTCAGTGCATCTCTATTGTAGATCTTTATAAAAGAAACCAAAACTAATATATGTATATGCACAAAACTTTTCTGCTTCAATAAAAAGGATTTTATTCAAGAACAAACCTGATACAAGTTATTTGTCAGGGGATCACATAAATCAATTTATTGCATGGCAGAGTAGAATATTTTCTTTTCAGTGTTGTATGAGTTGTGATGAATTTGAGTATTTACTTTTATAATATGCCTTAAAAATGGGGAAACTTGGAAAACAATGATTTGTTATGCAGTAAAACTTAAAAAGTATAATTCTGCAACATTAAAATGGCAAAGAAACATTGCCTCCCTTAAACAGGCTACCATTTTCATGCTGTTGTGCGTTTTGCCCTTGCAGTAAATCACACATGCCTCTTTGGTTGCCTACCAACCCTCATTATCAATTTTCACTGGTCTCATAAAATTTCAACTCGGCTCATCTACAGCTGTTTATATAGCCAGTGTAAGTGCTTGATAAAGCACTCAAATTACTGTTGCCAAGGCTGAACTTAAATGCCGCTTTTCCGCTTAAGGAATGGAAGTTGCAGTAAAATGCTCCGGCTAGTTTGCTGAGAGGAAAATTAAAAGAAGATGCAGAGACATCAATGTTTGCTATAGAAAATAATGAGGCAAAGAAACATTTACAAAGGCTGCAATCATGTTAATATTGACCACCAAATTAGGATATATCGGTTGACTCTTCTGCATCTTGTGGTAAAACGGGTAATGCGTGATGGATACTTTAAAAATAAACTGAATACTTTTATTCATTATCAACACATTATGAATTGGCCTATTTATCATGTGTATGTGTAACATTGCAGTGGCAAAAGGTAAAGTGAAAGAGTGTTAAGAAAAAAATTGTGTATAAGTTACATAAATTATACCATGCAAAATTATTCACTTTATCTTAACGATGTTTCCCTGGCTCAATTTCCCCAGTGTATAACCTTGCCTTTTCATACACATCCTTTTTAATTTAGCTATCTCAGCTAAATTTATTCTTTTATTTTTTTAATTATTTGTTTTTTGTAAAAGATAAGCAACAGATTAGTTGTTTACTGATTGGGCCATTATTTACCGATTGAGCCAATTACATTTCATTAGTAACTGTTGAAGTCAGGGCCCTGCAACATTTGAAAAATACATAATTTAAACTTTGCTGGTGTGGGTGGAAGTTTCTTTAATTTGGGTGGATCCAGTGGTTTACGTGGGCTGTTACACAACGGTACTCCGTATTGTCACTTCTAAAAATAGCTATTTAGAGTTTCACCATTTCCCTGAGAACATTGTCATAGAGTCCGGATATGCTCATTAGTGCATCTGTTGTCTGTTGCTTGTCTGTACTACGCTCCAACTTTATTTGGCGCTGCTATGCTGCATCGGACACCTGTGGTGAATTTAAGGAATGTTCAAAATGTATGGTCAATCAATAATGTAGGACATTTAAAAGTTATAACAAAATCACAGAAAATAATACCATAAAGCCATAAACATTTGTTAAACGGTGGTTGGTGAGCAACGTTTGATGCATGGTAAATATAGCCCACTTGTTTTTCAGAAAGTACTAAAAAACAAAAACAAAAAAAGCTCAATATTCTCTATTAATTTTGTTTATCTTAGCCTCACAGAACCAAGTTCCTGGGCTACATTTCAAAACCAGCCCACCCCTGACCCAAATCAGAACTTCTCAATAGCAAAGCTATGATAATTTTGGTTCAGGAGAATAGAACATTATTTTATTCAATAAAACGATATTATTGATATATGCCTTTTTTTATTAATAAAACAAAGAAATATTTGTATTAGTACACCCTCATTTAATTTTTTTATATACATGATCAGGGTTTTTCCTAGGTCAAAAAAGGTCAGTAGTGGTGCCCACTGGTGGACTTGAGAACACACCTGATAATTTATCGGGTTTTTTTCAGTCAGCCCAAATAAATTTCCATTAGTAGCCTAAACGGTGGTTTCGAAGCCAAAATTGCTTAACAAAGGATACATTGTTTAATCATCAATGTATTTACAGCACGGAGCCAATGTTGTTCAAAACCACTGACTGTGTTTTTTAGATCTAGGGGGGAGAGAGAAAAATAGAATGCTTTAAATAACTGGTAAAACTAAAAAAAAAGGATCAAAATAAACAGTAGATTGATTCTAATTTCTTAATTAACCCTTTGATTTTATTAAAAAGGTGATAAACATCAGCATAGTATTAATTATTGTTGTGTACCTTCGTCAAACCAAACAGTAAAGACACAATGAATGCATCTGAAATGTGCAGAAAATACCTAAATTGGAATTAAATTTTAGTTTTAGTGAAAACACTGCAGATGAACATGAAGGTTATATTTTTCATTATGAATTTACAATTTTAACAGTAAAGATCAACATTATAATTTACTTCTCTCTTACTTGTACAAAAAACAGGCAAACAATTAAAAACTAAGTCTCAAACCTTCCGATTAGCACTTTTTTTGCCTCTTTATTTGTAAAATTAGCAGAAAATGTAACATGGGGAAATGCTTTGGCTCATTTTTCCTGAACACTTTGATCTATTAATATCTGGCATTATTTTACAATATACTGTATACCAAACCAGCATAAAAACTGTTTGAAATGAGGAAAAAACAAAAATTGAAATTAGGTTTTAGTGTTTTAGAGAAAAGAAACCTCTGCAGATGAACATGAAGTATATATTTTTCATCTTGAATTAAGAATTTCACCAATATAGAACACAGATTTTCAAACCCAGGCCTCAAGGGACAGTTGGCTGCATGTTTTAGTTATTTCCCTGGTCCAATGCACCGGAATCTAACGATGGCCTCATCAGAACTTTGCTATGCTGAGGAGGAAGTTGGACCATTTGAATCAGCTGTGTTGGAGCAGAGACGCATCTAAAATCGACAGGGCACAGGCCCTTGCGGCCTGGATTTGTAGACCCATGGTATAGAACCTGATCTGGCTCTGCCTTAGTCTTCCACCTGTGATGATGTGGTGAACTGCAGTCCCTCGAAGCATCATCAGAACTCCCATCATCCTCCTTCCGGTAGGCATCTAAGCTCATCTTCCTCTTTTAGCTTCTCCACAGGAGACCAGCTGCTCTAGATCACAAAAGACTCTAAAATTAGTGCAAAAGGGAAAAAACATTTAGCTGGTCTGAAATCCACTCTATATTACACAGAAAATGCATGGTAAGCTATGAAGACATACATGCAGAGTTTGCTAAACCATACTAAAAAGTGACATATTGGTAGTGCGCAAAAGCTTACATAGTATACATATAAAAACTAAAATTAAATGTACATTATACAAACTTACAAACTTGATAAACTGTTCTACAAGAACAATATAAAAAATGAGTATCAAGGTATCCAATTGTTTGTACAAGCTAAAAAAAACCCCCCCAACATATTTTCTACATACTAGCAAGTTTCATTCATTCAATTCAGAGAAAAACACATCATTCAATCACCTAGTCTAATGTTACCATCTTTCAGTAGAAATTGAAGCTTCAGCTTTTCCTTCAAACTCAAAAACATCCAGCTACATCTTTGGTGGTTTTATAATCCGGAATTGAAGTTCTTCAGACATCTCCAGTGCTCTAATCAGTTTAATCTTTCTTTCCTCAGTCTGCATTTGTGTGTGTGAATGCAGACTCTACAACCAAAACTGCTCCCAACAAATATAGATGTTTACAGATATAGTTCTTTACATTGATGCTATGTCTTTGTTATGTATTTTGGCATTAATCAAACCTAGCACTGCAATAATTTGTAGGCAAAATCTCTTCTGTGAGAGTTTTCTCTAAACACATGGTTTGCACATTTGTTGTTTTTTGATAAGTGTTTTTGCGTACTGTTTGCACATATGTTGTTATCTCTGCATACTGTTGACCTTGGATGCTGATTTTACAACCAAATTTCCCCTAGTAGGACTATTAAAGGTTTATTCTATTCCATTCTATTACACTTTTCTGATGGTACAAACCGTTGCGAAGTTACAGTGAATGGTAAGCGCCACCACTATTGCGTTTGTCTGGTGTAACTGCAGTTAAAACCCGACCAATGAGTTATTTATTTTTCGTGAGCTGGTGGTGGCAATAAATTAGACAGTGGCAGCTGCCACTGAGATCACTATGTGTAAAACAAGCCTGAAAATCAACATATGCCTCATTTTGATAAGAGGATTGCATTATGATGCATGCAAAATGGGGGGACCTTATTTTACCATACGTTCAGGAATCTTTTATTTTATGTTCTGACCTCGATAAAAAGAGAGTACTGGCTTTTCTTGTTGTCCACTTAAAGCACTGGGTGGGTCGTGGATGAGAAAATTGGTGACCGTATATTTGGAGGTTGGGTGGCCTTCTGAAAGCTTCTGAAATCTGGTAGCAGCTAGCAAACAATACCAAAATGGTTGACAAAAAATATTCGGAAATATTTCTAAATCTTCAAGAATCAAACGCAGCAGCGAGAGGCAGCTACAGCTCTTTCACCCATAGACTGTAGAAAGAGCTTGTGTAAAGGAAGATTCAACACTCACACACAGCACGATCATGACAGTGGTTCAGCCAATCTTCCCTGTGGCCTGCCCGCCCCAAATTCGGGTCAGGACGAGGCTGGGAAAGTCTCATTTTCTGATCTGCATTTCAAAGTTTTACAAATTCTTTGTACTGATTTTTTTTGTCGGCATTGACATTGGTAAAGATTCGTAGTGCTGGATTTCTTAAACATGTTATTTCAACAGTCTCTACAACATAAATCTGTTTCACATCTGACATCCGAACAATTTCCAAATAATTGAACGAATAAGCTTTTACTAACCAGTGGCTCCTCTATAATACTTTCCCTTGTGCCTTAGTCTGTTTCCATGCTGCCGCTGCCTGCAGACTTAAGTGCAGTTAAATCTAGTAAATATCTTTCGGCCTACGTAGATGCAGATATACTCGGCACCATTATCCATCAACGCAAGTACTCTCCGTCACTCACACAAGTACTGACGGAATAGAGACCAATTATTTTTACCATCCATCGAACAGAATGGAGAGTGCACATCTGTGATTGGTCGGACCAGCATGAGCCACAGATCATTTCACCAGAAAATTGCTTTATAGTCATTATAATCGGGAAGCATTGCAGCTTTTGGGCACTAGATGCTTTATTTTGCAAGGCCAGTTTATGTAATATCTTCTTTTGGCAATTTTGAACCAAAGGTGTAAAGAACAACAAAACACACCACTGTGTTTTTTAGTTTCCGTGTGTTTTTGGAATATTCAATAGTCTGCACTTCTAGTAAAAAGCTTTCCAGCTCAATCCAAACTTACTCTCGATCAGCCATTGCTCCTCGAGTGGATGTGCATTTACAATCAATGAAATAAAGTGTTGTTGATAAGATAAGTCACTGTAATGATATGCAGACCTGGCAGAAAAAGTTTGCACCCTCTACTGTACTGGTGTGGAATGGCTTGGCAACACTGACACCCCAAAGGAGACATACAAAAGCAAAACGTCCTCATCAATCATGTGAGATACTTTCAGTGATGAAAGGAGCAGTGGTGCCAACTTTCTACAGAAAGTAGCTGAAGTTAACCTAGAATGTCATTAAATGTAGCCTAAGACAACATAATAATTTGCATAGTAACATCACTTCATCTCGCATATGGTTGTCTTAATTTTCTCCTCCCATTACCAATAAGACCATTGTGCAATAAAAGCTTTGTGTAAAACCAGTGTGCTGAGACATGTCAAAATAAAACAAGCTATTGAACAAAAAAGGGCAGCTTCAAAACGTTAAGGAAAGATGGCAGAAAGAAATTAATGAAGAAAGAACTGGTGGCTTTAAAAGACTAAATGGAAAATTAGTATAGTGAGGAAAACTGAAAGAAACAGGAAGAAATAATTCTATCTGGAATAGGATTAAATCACACAGGGTTAAATAATATATTATATGAACAGGGGAACCATGCTGGGGGAAATGTGACTTGTCTTCAAGAAGAGACTATTGAATATGTTATATTATTTTACCTATAGTATACTCTTGAGAAAAGGGAACCAGTACAAAATGTACAAGATGTCAAGTTGCAGCTGGACATCCAAGACATTTAAAAAAAAATTGATATATTGAGAAGAGATTAAAAGAGAGAACAAAGCTTTTGTTTTTTAGTACATACGTTTTAAATGTTACATTATTTAACTGCTCATACATTTTATAGTTTGCTTGAATGCACTACAGGATCTGTAATGCAACACAGACGAGCTTCTGCCTTTTTTCCTCCTTGGAAGAAGAGTTTTGAAAAATGAAGGTGAAGAACGATGTTGTGGCTTATAAGAACGATCGGTCTTATATACCTGTAGATTTGTTTTCAAAATTTTGAATTAATTCTAAAATAAAAACAACTTCCTCTGTGATTGTGTGAAAGGAGGGAGAAAGGTTGGATTTGTCAGTCAACGTAGTGTGACCCATGTTGCATGCGCATGTGCAGATCATTCCCTTTCTGAGAGTCTGTAAGGACGATCAGATGCAGAGCAGGCCATGTGTCTAATCTGCAGGAAATTTGTGACTAAGTTTCAAACAAGGTAGCTAGTTAAAAATGGTGACCAAGTCTCGAAGTTGGCAACAATGGAAGGTGGTGGGGCGAGGTGAAGTAATGAGATAGATGGGAAGAGAAGACATGGTCTACTAGTATATTTATATTAGTATAAATTATATTGGGTCATATTGTGACTTATGAAAATATGACAATTTTTTCTTAAGGACTCAGCCCTACTTTTAAGCTCCATTACGTTACAAAGCTCCATTACTGACCAGCTTCTCCATTCCAGCTGAACAGCACCCCCACAATATGATGCTTCCACCAAAGTACTAATGGTTGGGACTGTGATGATTTTCCAACACACATGCTTTTCTGGATGTCCAAAAGTAAAAGTTTTGGTCTCATCTCACAGGGGCACCCACTTTGACATATGTGCCATCCTTTTGTGGGTTTTTGAAGAATTTAAGCACAACTTCTTTTGACCATCTTTCAACAATGGCTTTCTTTCAAGATTTTTAAAAAAAATCTAAATGGGATCCAGCAAACCGCTCTAAGGAATCTTAACTTCTCTCAGGATTTGACCAAGCCTAATGATACTGCATGCCACATTTCGGAGCTGGTCTTTACTTATGGAATCTCTCCTAATAACTTGGTAATATAGGAGTGTTGATTTAAGTGACCACAAGATCTTGTTTCTTGTAACTTTAAAACTTTTTTCGCAGATCTCCTTCTTTTTTCTTTGTTTTTTATAAGAAGTTGATGGACCTGAGATCTAATGTTTCCCAAACTGCTCTGCCTATAAAAATGAGCGCCGGTGTTTTGAATTGTTTTTGTTTTGTTTGATATGTTGAATTACCTCTTTAATTGGTAAGATAAAACACTTGTTCTTTGGAAGTATTATCTCTTTCTTTATTTGTTCAGTCTCTAAGTTGCATTGGTCCAACAGTACTATCAATGATTAACAACTTCCGTAGGCAAAGTTATGCTTCATCTTACTTCGGATTGCCTGAGGTGACTCATGTCTCAAAAGAAATCTATTCATGATTCTGGCTGTATTTGTGATATTAGTCCTATTTCCAAGCTGACTTTTGTAAGTAAATTACTGAAAAGGTTGTTGAAGCCAACCTCTTGATCTTTGTTGTGTAGGATAGAGATAGCTGACCCATTTTCAGTGTGGATTTCTGAAGCAGCACTCTGCTGAAATAGCTTAAGTAAAAATAATCTCTTAATGATTTTTGATGCAAGACATGTTCTGTTTGTCCTATTTGAGGTAAGCACTGACTTTGATACATTCAAGCACATAAATAGGCTGCATGTTCTGAGTGGTATTTCCTACTCTTATTTGGACTAGTTTCTTATCTGATAGATAAACTTCTTCTTAGATTTATTTTCCTTTAGTCTGTGCATTATTTATTTTTACATTGTTCCTGCCGTTTTTAGCCTTTTTCTATTTCCTATCACATATTTAAATCACATCCGACTGAATGTATCCTTTACATTTCTGTGGCTCGACAGGCTGTTCACCCTAATGAAATGTTTCTCAGATCAGTGGCTGGCTCTCCAGCGATTTTTCTGGTTTCAAGCACAAATAAGACACAGACTTTAATAAGAACTCCGCGTCACCTGCATTCTAAAATCAGACAGTTTCATTTTTACCAAGTAATGAACGCCAATGTAAAAATCTAGACTCGTAAGGTCAACTGAGGAGGAGGTTGTTTTGGACATGAATATTACAAGACGTTTCATACATGTTAAAATAGACTTAAATAAGGAAGCAAAGTGGATGTTTATCCTCTTTAGAATCCTGCGAAGCCCACAGCTTATCCTCTGAATTGCTTCTCAGTCAGTGCTATTATTTGCTATCCCCTGCTGGTTCAATTACATTCTTGCCCACATCCTCAAATATCCCCTGCTCTGTGTACATCGCGTTCTACCCATGATGGTCTCATCTTTTTTTGTCCAAGAAGAGATTAGAAACCCAAATTACTAAAATGACTTAAGAAGAGTCAAAGTTTCAAACCCAAACCTGTGATACATGTCTTACAGGGTCTTACCTCAGGGGATTATTCCATGAGGACTTCATCTTCATTAGAATAACTAATTTGGATTAGATTTTGTGTCAAAAATGTGATTACAATATAAGAAGCTTGAATAGTTTGAAAAGGTTGTTTTTTAACTTTATATTCTTGCAACATTTCCAAGAACTTTTGATGTAAAGGACATGTGGAGGCAGGAATATGATGTGAAGCTAATATCTGATTATTTTAGTGATGACACCAGCAAGTATGTCTGGATTCATACTTTAGACCGGCACTTGGGTCATGCTTTTTATGTTAGGGTGCTTTACATATTTTAGGGTGCAGTTTTTCTTTCTGCAAAATGTACACAGATAAATATGTGATTAACATGAGTGCTGTGGAAATTATGACTTTTTTAATTACTATAAAGTTGATTTAATAATTATGGGTGCCCTATTTTTGAATGGATGTATAATTCACCATCTGGGTGCTGTTGCTGGGTTGATACAGAGACTGGGTCAATGCTGGTTTTCAAGAGTGAATATAATTGGCTTCATGTTCCCTTTGCTAAATATTGCAACTTTCTAAACAGTAAAAATAAGGACAGTCCACGACCATCCTTAAATGTCTTTGATTGTTGCTTAGACCACAGATGATGATCAAGTTATGTGTCAGAGTGAACTGATTTTTTTTTTTTTATATAGAGTTGGTGTAGATTATTTATAAGTAGCCAGTAACGCATGTCAACTTGTACATAATACAGAAAACTTATTTTTTCATTTCGATTACTTGAAGAGAAAGCGATGCTAAAGATTTGCTTCAAATGTGGTGCAGTTGAAGTAGGTGCTATTAAATCAAACAATAAGAAAATCAGGTTGTATTTTTTCCGTGTAACTATTATAAGTAGGAAATAAAAATGATATATCTGTCAAATGGAAAGTTTGGGTTAGCATTTAGATAAATAAATGTAGATTATTTTTTTTTTTTAATGAAAAATACTAACTAGAGATGCACCACTCGAAATTTTCTTGCCAGTTTCTTTAGGGTTTCTTTATAAACCTATGACTGATGGTCATTAATCATGACTAAAAATGTAAAACTTTCATCCACACTCACAAATTTAATTGCATGGATTATGTTTTCCATCTGGCTGTAGTGATACAACTTTTATGTACTGAGGAAATTAAAGTTGGAAGAGCTTCTTTAAAACTTGCTACAGCATTGTCTGATAACGTTCTGGTATAATGAAGTTTTCTTTCAGGTTTGATATGATCTGTTAGAGTAAGTTTAAAAGTGATGAGGAAATGATCAGACAGGATAGGGTTATGTGGAAAGACTGTTATTTCTTCAGTCAATGCCATAAGTCAGCACAAGATCTAAGGTGTGGTGACCGCGATGGGTTGGTCCCTGCACATTTTGAGTAAAGAGTCTAAGATAATGTTAAAAGCTGTATTTAGACTATCACTTTCACTATCAACATGAATATTGAAGTCTCCGACTATAATGACTTTATCAGTGTTTAAAACTAAGTCAGATAGAAAATCTATCTGATCTAAAAATTACTTTACTGCTTTGTTATGTGTATGAGGAAGGCTAAAGATTAAATGCTCAAAGGAACTGTAATTATTATTATTTTTTAGATTAATTAGTAAATCTGAATGAAAGATGGTGGCTACACCACCTCCTCGACCAGTACTTCGAGGGACACTAAAGTTTAAGTAGCTAGGGGGAGTTGACTCATTTATTGTGATATGGTCCTCTTCCTGTAACCATGTCTCTGCAAGACAAAACAAATCAACATTATTTTCACAAATTAAGTCATTTACTAAGAGTGTTTTTGAGGGGAGATATCTTATGTTCAGTAAACCACATTTAATTGATTTATTTTTCTGTTCAGTCAAAGTTGTATTTATCTTTGAGATTTTTATACTTTGCTCTAGTAGCATTAACTTTTAATTCATTAGTTTTGGGTAGTGGACGGGAAACTGTCTGTATAGGGTAGTGGGTGGGTGGCAGTCCCTGATCCCTGAGCTGGACTCTGGGTTGTCACGGCAATGGGGAACTAGAGATAACCCTATCAATGTTCCTGGAAAGAAGCGAAGCTCTGTCCGCGGTGGGATGGATGCCGTCTCTACGTAACAGTCCAGGTTTTCCCCAGAAGGCCCCCCAGTTATCAATGTAGCCCACATCCTTTTCTGGACACCACCTTGACAACCAAAGGGGAAACGACAGCACACGGCTGTACATGTCATCGCTAGTACGATCAGGTAGGGGACCAGAAAAAATTACAGAGTCAGACATCTTTTTGGCAGCCCTACACACCGAAGCTACGCTAATTTTAGTGACCTCCGATTGCCGTCGCCGGGTGTCATTGCCACCAGCATGGATAACGATCCTGCTGTACTGCCGTTTGGCCAAAAGCTTCAGATGGGACCTAATGTCCGCAGCTCTGGCCCCTGGAAGGCATTTGACTGTGGTCTTTCCTGTCTCTGGAGCCACGTTCCTAACTATGGAGCTGCCAATTACAAGAATCGGCCTCTCCTGCTCAGCGGGTGCGTCGCTGAGCGGGGCAAACCTATTGTTCAGAGAAAGGGGCTGGAGGTTGGCCGCGGGCTGGGGTCTGGCGCTAGGCTTCCTACGAACCGTCACCCAGCTCGCCTCAGATCCCGGCTGCACGGGAGCTGTTGGAGGACGGTTAAGGGGTCCTATCCTAATTGACTCCGCGCTAGCTAATGCTGGGCCTGGGTGTTCTACAGCGCGGAGCCGGGCCGCTAGCTCAGAAACCCTCGCCTCCAAGGCTAAAAAAATGCTGCACTTAATACACCTAATAACTTCACTAAATGAGGCGGAGGAGTAACTAAACATCTGACAGAGAGAGGAGGAGGTTCAGAGAGAGACGGAGGAACAGGAGACAAAGCTGCCGAAGCCATGCTAGCCGTGAAGCTAAGCTAACCTAGCGGTACCTTACCGAGCCCAGAAAACCAGTGTAACGCTTAAGAGTCCCAGAACGCAAAGGACACCAACAGAAAATAAATGTTTTAATGTGTTTGTGTGTTAAAGCAACTCAGAAAAACTTCTGGACAGAGAAAATTAGATTAATTCAAGAGAGAGAGAGTAAAAAACAAACAAAACAGTCAGTCTGAAGGCATGGGTTGATGTTTAACGGTGGTTTCTCTATTTTAAAACAGGCAACAAGATTTTACAGGATATACACAAAAGTTGACTTTAAAAAACATCTTTACAGTTTTATTTTGGTGTTTAGCGGGCTAGCATTAATAAAAGAGCATTTTTCGTGTCTGTGAATATGTAGATCCTTATGTTCATGCCAAGGTTTCTAAATGGCTAATAAAATGTCCAAATACAGCGTTTTCCTCAAGAAGTAAAAAATCAAAAGACTTAAACTGAACATCCTCCTGTTATCTGCTGATTGCCTCGCACTCACAGGCTGCAATGTTTCAATGTCAAGTTTTCTGATGAACTGGTCTAAAAATGTCAATGTATAACGCTTGAAAATCATATGTGACTGAAGCAAGCTAAGCCATTTCTTCACACTTTAAAATAGGCCTTACATGTTTTGGACCATCTGTTATTAAGACTATAATGGCATTGGAAACTAAACCTGCTGCTCTGATACCAAAATAACACTTTAAAGGATGAGTTGATGCCTAATTAATGAGCTAAAATATGATAAACTGGCTTAGCCTTGAGATTTGACTTCTGAAAATTAATTATTGGTGGTTTTTTAGCTTCTGTGGTGCTTGACATTGGAAGAAAACGGATATTTAAACTTTTAAATTTAATTAACATCTGATATCTGAGTAAAATATTCGGGGGTGGGTGGGTGGGTGCTTACATTTTTTTTAGTAGGGTGTTATTTTGGGTTTTTTCAAGTAATTCAAATTTTTAAGTTGGCTCTAGTTAGTGAAACTCAAGTCTGACATATTTCTGTTCCAAATCTGATCAAACTTTCATTTCTGAATTATGGGATTGCTTGAATTTGGCATCTATGCAATATGTGCCTACAATAATGCTGTGCTTTTGGCTTTGAAAATAAATATATGGCATTTATTTTGATAAATTCTTATTTAGAGAAAGTTGGTTTAATGTTAAAAGCAATTAAAATACATTGTTGGTGCCAATGAAAGATTCCGGAAGCAGTGAGCACAAACTGGGAAAAACATTGATATGAATAAAATATAACAGCCATCAACTGTAAAGAAATTAATTAACGGAAAGAGCTTTCAAGCATTGTTTTATGGATCTATGGGCTTAGTTGATTTTTAATTTTGTTATTAAAATATCATAGCTAGACATTTTGTCTCATTTAAATCTATATTGTCCAGTGTTGTTGTATAGATTGCCTCACTTAAAACAAAAAGCAAAATGCCAAAAACTATCAAGTGTGGATCAAAGGTTATGCTTTTGTCATCAGTGATATCTCTTACGAACCATTGGCAAAATTCACTGTGGCCACTTTTTAAAAATAGTACGAGGGTCTTGATTTTCTCCAGCCTTTCGCACTCAATTTGCTTAAGACACAGTGAGCATCAAGGTCAAAGAATGAGCTTTTGGCATGTGTATTTGTGAAGGAGTTATTTCGACCGTGCTGTAAGATATTCAGCCTCTCTTTTTGTCATAAGCAGTGACATTTCTTGTCCTCTACTGAAAGGACTGTGTTGTGATGCCAGTAGCTCCACCCTAAATTGACCATGCCATTGTGCTTTGGACCTACAGCTGAACATGGCCCAGGAATTGTGCTGTTCAGGTCAGTTGTATGGGTTGCTTTTACAAATTTGCAACTTATGCTTCTGTCCAAGTAATCGTCCAGTGGTTGAATAATGAAACATTTATTTACAAGGAAAGAAGTTCCTTGGAACTTTATGGTTATGGAAGTTCCTCAGCTCTCTACACTGTATTGGATTTGGTTAAAAAAATAGCAAAAGAATAAATTATGTCTAGCAAAGGAAACAAAAGAAGTTGAGCAGAAAAAGAGTCTCAAACTGTCTGGCATTAAAAAAAGAAAATGCTTACTTCATTAGTGAGTGATATTTATGACTCAGTGGGACAAGTGTGAGAGAACAGAGACTTACAGTGCCAACAGGGCTAACACTTGGCTGATTTTTCACATGGTTCCTCTCATTTCCAGCCCTGGGGTCTATAGCCGTTCAGTCAAGTCTCTCTACATTGCTCAGCAGCCATTATGGTTGTTTCCTTCTGTTGCTCGTCTTCCCTCAACCCAGTCTAATTTCCCCTGGGATATGGGTAGAAAGGCTAAAGGGAGTCAGAGTAGGCAAGGAATGTCATGCTATCATAACTTTATATATTTACTGCTGTAAATAGTTGTTGTTGCCCATTTCTTTGTTAGTGTTTTTTGGTCTTTGGAGGCTACCTAACTTTTAAAAAATCTTGCGTCTTTTCCTACACTTTATACATATAATCCAACTGATCTACCATTTCTGATTACAGGATTAGGAGTATTTGCGTGCTTTTAGGTGCTTTATAATAATTCACAGAAATTTTCCAGGAAGCTGCATTTTTCACAGATTTGTCAGTCTGTAAAAAGTATTTGTATTCCCTGAATTTTTTGGTTGGCTTTTAGTTGAAAGAAAAATTATCCATGGTTTTCTAAGTGTTTTACAAATCATAATCTGAAAAGTTTGTGTTCTTGAGATTTTGAGATGTGCAAGGTGGTACTCCAAGCAACATCCAGCTGTAATTTAAGTTAAAAGTAGTCTACAAAGTGTGCACTCAATGATGCTGTTTGCAAATGCACAGCACAACTCAAGAAATATATAATTAATAATAAATATATAAAAATATTTGTTTTTATTAAGACATTTATGTTTATTCCGCCTTACAAATATGTGACTTTATCCATGATCCCCAACATGCATTGCGATTTTAATTCAGAAATACCCTGAGCAATTTACTGTTGTATCATTATCACTGGACCAAGCAGGATGTTCCATGGCAAACAGTACAGCATGATTTCCCCTCCAGTGTAAACTGTCATAAGACTATATTACATTGAGTCTATGAGGCCTGCAATTTAAAATGTAATACTGCTCTCCAAATCTAATTCATTCCTGTAGAACACTTCCTCCCCAGTATTTTCTGTAATCTTTAGGTCTATAAAAAACATTTTTGAGAGTTGACCACTGCTCAGGTTGGCAAACCAAAAGAAAAAGGATACAGTTCAATACAACAAGTGGAAATGTGTGGGATAGCAGCCGCATATCATATTTAGCCTGCCAAGAGACAGCTGCAAGTGGCCCAGGGCAAATATAGAATTAATCTAGTGTCAGCACGTTCCCCTTTTCAAACTTCTGCACCACACTTCTCATTGACCTATGCAGAGGTTTACAGAAAAGTACAGGGAACCCACTGTGGTCCCAAACGAACAAGATCTGTAGATTCATATTTCAGAGTTGATGTAAGTATGAATGTTACTACAGAGTTTATACACTGTTCCCTGACAATTTTAAGCTGGTGCATATGGTGCTTTTTAATCATGTTCCATTTGCAGTTAGTCCAAATACATTTTTGCATGAACAAGTGGAGGAAAACGAGTGTTTCATGGGAAAGGTATTAAAAAGTGATAGTTATGCTTAGAATTATTAAGCAGTACTTGTTACTTGTTGTCTTAGTTTAATTAAAATGCGCTTTTAAGATTTATGCAATATTCAAGTTAATAAAATATTTTTTCATACATACTGATTTAGGTTGATCAAAAGACCTGCAACAAATATTTGGCTTACTGTTGATCTTTTAGATAATCCCAAGGCACAAATCTATCTAGGCATCAGCATCCAGCTCAAAGGTCAGGCAAGAGAAACATTCATCCAGGAAGCACAAAAGGGGTGGATGGCAACTCTGGAAAAGCTGCAAAGAGAATAGACATACTACTTGTAGAAACCCAGTACAGGTACATCTCAGTATAGGTGTATTTCAAAATTAATATAATAGTATAATTACAAATGTAATAGTTGTTGACACTTAATTCCGAATGTGAAACTAAATAGATTAGAAATAGATTCATTACACATAGAGCAAAATATTTTAAAATGGTGATTTTAATCTGTAACATCCAAGTTTTGAAGCTTGTGTCATAAAAACTAACCACTGCAAAGTGAAGCACTGTGTTGGAGCTTGACTTGTTTGCTGATGGTCATGGGAGAATATGATGTTGGAAGCTTTGTTTCATATACCCACCCACGTGATTGCTTTAGACTTTGGTCAAATCTTTAAAGCGTCCTGAAGCGTTTTCACTGTTGTTGGTGGCGTTTTTTTTGGTCTGGAGATACTTAAGTAGTCAATGAATAGCATATCTATAATGGAACCTGTTTCAAAGATGGGGCATACTTACATGAGGGAATTTTAAAATTTAATTCATCCAAAACAATGTTGGCGAATTTATATGGTCTAGTGAAGTACCTTTATAGCGCATAGACTATTGAGCTTCATACCATCCAATGACAGAAGCTTTTTAGACAGTTTTTTTTTTTTCATTTGTTATTCCTTGTAATTAAAATAACTTCTAGAATGGTACTATATTTTTACTTTCCTTGTAATTGCTAGAAATTTTATTTGGGTTTTCAGTGTGGATTTCAATATTCTTCTTGCAAGAAATTGTGCAGTTTAGTGTGTTTCATCCTTCATGTGAAAATAAGTTGTATTTTTAAAAGCATGTGTTAAGCGAGCTACAAGTAGGGAAGGGGGTAGAGATGAATAAGTATTCTATACTTCTGCCTACTAATTTACAAACATTATACAATGAGAATGTGAAAAGTATGATTATTTGAACATGTACATGACCTGAATTTGTGTAATATAAATTAAATAATCAATTGTTCATCTCATAGAAATGTGTTTTGTTTTATAGGTGCAGTGCATTATTTGTAACCAGGAATTGGCTCCAATAACAATATGTCATCATTGTTAAGGGCCCCCTTTTTCCATTCCTAAAATGAACTCAAGCATTGATGCCAAGAATATGTATTATATTGTATTTAATTTCAAATGGAAAATACAATACACTTTCAGTACTTTGTCTCGGGGAGGCTTTTGGAATGCTTTATTTAGCAACAAAGTTAAAACGGCTATTCTGAATTTTCATGCACCTTAACGTTTTAACACCGCATAGCTATAAATATTTTGTGGAGAGTAAAAAGAAAAGCAAAAAAATAATGAAGTATAAAAGCCTCAGCCAATAGCATGGCCAGTTCCAAAACCAACTATTTGACAATCTGGTTGTCTGACACAGCGGACAAAAATATCTGCATTTAATGTGGCTCCTCCACTTAATACAAGCTTCTGCACTTTACAACGGAGCAACACTGGTAATGTCAGGGAAGGAGAAACAGCCGGCTGCTACCAATTCAACTTTAGGATAAACTACCAGAGTTCAAAAAAGATTAATGCCATTTGAAGTCACAGAAGGAAAAAAAGACTGGTGAGTTAACTGCACGTGGTGTTTAGTGCTCTCTCGTGGTGTTTAGGCAATAACAAGGTCAGCTTTCTATCACCTGAGGAACATTTCTAGGATTAAAGGAATGATGACACAAGGAGACCTAGAAAAACTCATCCATGCATTTATCTCTAGCCGCCTTGATTACTGTAACAGTATCCTCACAGGTCTGCCTAAAAAATCAATCAGACAGCTGCAGCTGATCCAGAACGCTGCTGCTCGTGTTCTCACTAGAACCAGGAAAGTAGAACACATCACCCCAGTTCTAAAGTCCTTACACTGGCTCCCTGTAGCTCAGAGAATAGACTTCAAAGTGCTTTTATTGGTATATAAATCATTGAATGGTTTAGCACCTGAGTACATTAGAGATCTGCTATCATGGTACAAACCATCCAGATCACTCAGGTCCTCCAGCTCTAATTTACTGATCGTCCCTAGAACCAGAACCAAACATGGAGAAGCAGCTTTCAGTTTCTATGCTCCTCATCTCTGGAACAAACTACCAGGAGAATGTAAAGCTGCAGAGACACTGAACTCTTTTAAGTCTAAAATTAAAACGTATCTATTTAAACTTGCTTATGAGTAACTGCTTTTTTATTTTTTATTTTTTTTTATTTTTTTTTTATTGTAAACATTTGATCTTTATATTATTTTATTGTTGTCGTTTTAATTTCTATATTTTATTCTATCTTTTAGCTTTATTTTTAAGTGATTGTGTATTAATTACGTGGATTTGTTCCTTACAATATCTTTTCTTACTGATTGATTACTGTTAAACTTATATGCTTTGTAATCATGTGGTTTCATTATCACTGAATCATGTAAAGCACCTTGAATTACCTTGTGTTGAAAGTGTGCTATAGAAATAAAATTGCCTTGCCTTGCCTTGCCTCTCGTCTTCTTTGGCAATCTGTGCTCCCAAATTATTAGCCTAATCAGTAGTTTCTTACTGTATTAACTGAAGCTTGGTGCTGACTGTTTATCGTTCCGCTTGAAGTTAAAAAAATAATTACTGCAGTTTTTTTGTGTTCAGTAGGAGAAAATGGCACATCCATCCGTTGATTTGCTAAGTTTGCTCACTTGGGGTTTGGATTGGTTCAAAGTGATCTGGTGACATCGTAATGTAAAGCCTAGTCTCAACTGCATAGTTATGGGAACTAATCTTATTGGTTATAATCTGGGTTAGCGGTACCATATATATATTAAATTGGAGGGGCCCAAGGATGGATCCCTGGGGGACCCCACATTTAAGTTTTGTCCTAATGAAAAAATTCCTATTGACACAAAGAAGTTCCTGTTTCTAAGGTAAGACTCAAACCAGCTAAGTACTGTACCAGAGAGTCTGACTCAGCTCTCCAGTCTTCCTGTAGTATATTATGATCAACAGTAGAGTTGGGCGATATACAGAACATTTTCTGATACCGAAATTTATCACTGTTACAGACGTCACTTTGCCCATGCCAGTAAATTCGGTATGTAAAAAAAAATATGAAAATATATTTGAGTTTAGCGGTGCTCCTGCTACACACTGTACTGTGAAAGAGCAGTGAAGTGCTACTGACACAGCTAGTGTGTAGCTATACTTAGTAAGAGTTTAGTTTTTTCAGAAAAATGCAACTAGCGACAAATAAAGTAGCTTTTTATGGTGTTATTGGATACTTGGACTCTAACGTGGAGCACATATATTTGGTACTGCAGCAACGGAGCTGCTGCCAAACCAGAGCATTTGTAGCTCAACAGCTCCGCCCGTCCAGGTCCTGTTCAGGCGGAGCAGAGATTGAGTTGCTGCTGCCCAGCCCTAATCAACGGTGTCAAATGCACTGCACTGAGGTCCAAAGGTACAAGCACTGAGGTTCTGCCACAGTCTATTTTTATGCGGATGTCATTAAAAACTGTGATGAGAAGACCCTTGGTGTTGTGGTGCTCATGGAAACCAGACTGAAAAATATCAAAACGGTTTGTCAATGTTAGGAAGCTATTTAATTGTTGAAAAACAGCTTTTTCAATAAACTTGCTGATGAATGGAAGATTAGAGATCGGACTGTAGCACTACATTAACACGTTGTCCAGTTTGTTCTTCTTCGGTAGTGGTTTGATAACTGTCGTTTTTAAAGCCTGGGGGAAGACACAAGCTCAGAAAATGTCTGAATCAGATCATACCCAATTACAGGAAAAACTTGAAG
Organism: Apricaphanius iberus; assembly: GCA_028564705.1. Lineage (NCBI taxonomy): Eukaryota > Metazoa > Chordata > Actinopteri > Cyprinodontiformes > Aphaniidae > Apricaphanius > Apricaphanius iberus. The sequence goes on along the minus strand of JAPXFQ010001903.1, from coordinate 713,912 downwards.
AAAAACTACACGTAAGATATAGAGGCAGCAGCTAGCTATCTTAAAAAGTCCAGAGATTCATAATTGTTTTGAAAGCACTTGAGCTGCATACTCTTGTGCACAAACATGCATAACCATAACTGAACTGGATGTTGGCGACTGTATAAGGAGCTGCTGTATTCAAAATGATCTGCTAAGCCACAGTGGAGAAATATGATTTACAGATGTTTAGATGTTCTCCCAACTGTTTACAAATGTTAATAGACTCTTGCTTCACAGAATGGTCGCATAATGCCAAAGGATGATGTGTTATTGAATATAAACATGTGTTACATTTAAGTCATAGATGTGTCATAACACCCCCCCCCCCCCCCCCCCCCCCCCCCCAAATCCAACCCCACAAACAAAAACAAGAAGACATGTTTTTGGTGCATCTTCTTCATTTATCTATTTATTTTGAGAAAACTGCATTAACCAGTGTCTTAACCCAGATGTCTTGGCAGTTTAAAAAATCCATGAAAAGCTTTAATAACACAGCTCATTTGAATTAGAGCAACATACAGTACACACTTGACTAAACATTAATATTTCACGCTTCCCTTTTCTAATTCTGTATGGATATTTTAGCAAGTATGTCTACTTGATAATATGATGTGGTAATGTAGGTGGTTTCCCAGATGAATGAAACAAAAAGCTTTTTCTGTTTTGTTCTCTATTTGCAGCGTAAAAGACTGGGTTCATCAGATTCAAAAAGACTTGATCACATTAACAGACAAGGCCAGTGGGTTGCAGGACCTTATACAGGTAAGAGGCTTTCTTCTGATATTGTCAACCGACAGCAAACAGTGAAATGAAATTGGTTTTATGGTAAATGATGGGCACCCTTACATTTGTGACCTAGGTTCAATCCCAGCTCTTGTCATTTGCTAAATATACTGTACTTTTTCATGCAAAGTTTTTCTTAAACTCTTTCACTTGTTTTGTTATAACCTAAAACTCATATGTGTGTACCTGGGATTTTATGTGTCAGCCCAACACAAAGTAGTGTGCCATTTTGAAGTTGAAGCAAAACAATACATACTTTTCATTGATTTTGCTTATGAGTCTGAAAAGTGAGGCAGGCATTTGTAACATTGCCTTTAATGCCTATAAATAAAACCTTATGGTGCTAATTTCTTTCATTGATGACCTAATTAGCAGTTATAGGCAACCTATATTTAACTTGATCTCAGTGTAAATATAGCTGCCAATGAAAACCTCAGAGGTCTTGTTAAGAAATAAATTGTGAACAAATGGCATTAATTGGAAGATTCCTGGAGCTAAATACAAGGTGAATCTGAAAGAAAAACAACTGGAGATTGCAAAAGACTAAGGTGTTGACCCTAAACATACATCTAGAAGCTACATTGGAGCAGCTTAGATCAGGGATGCACAATTCCACTCCTGGTATAGCACACAGGGGTAGTATAAGACAGCAGGCCTTCAACATATTTTGGCACCAATCTATTCAATGATTTATAAACTAGTAGGAGTGTTTTGAAGTCTATTCTCTGAGCTACAGGGAGCCATTGTAAGAACTTAAGAACTGGGGTGATGATATCATTGAAAACTTTGATGAGGGCAGTCTCAGTGCTGTGGTGAGCACAGAAACCAGACTGAAAATTATTAAAGCAGTCTGTCATTGTTAGGAACTTCTTAAACTACAGCTTTTTCAATAATTTTACTGATGAATGGAATGTTAGAGGTTGGCCTGTAGTTCTACATTAATGTGTTGTCCAGGTTGCTCTTCTTTAGTACAGTAGGTGTTTAACTGCTATTTTGAATGCCTGGTGGAAGAAACCTGGCAGGATAGATGTGTTAACTATTTGAATCAGATCAGACTTAATGACAGTGACAACTTTCTTTAGAAAAGCTGTGAGTAAGATATTGGGTCAGCAAGAGGAGGTGCTAAATTGTGTAATGATTTCATTAAAGTGTGATTGATTTAGTTTTTTGAATTCAGGCATTTTCTCTCATTCTTTTTACATTGGGGTGACACTGGTGGGTGTGTTTGGTGCTGCAAACGGACCCTCTAATTTTCAGAATATTTTTGGTAAAACACTGACGAATTTATTGCAAGCCCTGGTGGAGTTTTAGTTCAGAAGCTAATGTCACTGGAGAATTAGTCAGTCATTGAACTTTTGCGAATAAAGTCAGGGCATTATTGTTTGTCCTAGTGATTTCAGAAAATAAATATTCCCTAGCATCTTTCAAAGTTAAATTGTATTTTTTCAGCTTGTCTTTGTTGATCTCATAGTGAACCTGGAGTTGAGTTTTCCGACATTTTCAAAACAACACTCCCTTTTTTCACTACATACCAGTCGATCGCTTGTCTATGGAGAGTTCTTTCTACTTGAGACAACTTTAATTCTAGTTGGAGCAATGATATCAATAATGTCTCGAATGTTTGAGAGAAGGTTATCTACCAGCTTGTTTATGGATTTTGTGATGAAGGGGATGGGGGTGAGGCAGAGTTTTAAATTTGTTTAAAGGTTTCAGATTAACTGTCCCTGAAGAAATGTTTTTTTACAATAGTCTCACTTTTATAAGATGGTTTAGCTGGGATTGTGCCTTCATAGAAAATGCAGAAATGGTCAGATAATGTAATATCAACTACAGAGATGTTGGAGATCTTTAAACATTTGCTAATGATTAAGTCCAGAGTGTGTCCTTGATTGTGTGTTGGTTGTTTGGCATGTTGGATTAGACCAAAGTTATGGAGAGTATCACTTAATGTTTTAGCTTGTCTATCTTGGGGGTTGTCAGTATGAATGTTGAAGTCTCCCACAATAATTAGTTGGTCATAAGCAATACATATTACTGCGAGAAGGTCCCTGAAATCAATAGAGAAGTTTGAGTTAAGTTTTGGAGGTTTACAAAAAGTTCTGAATAAGACCTTATTTGGCTGTTTAATCTCTGTAGCTAGGTAAGAATCAAATGTGCCAAGAAAAAAACAACTTTTTAAAGTTCAGTGGGTTATGAAAGATTGTGCCTACCCTGCCCCCTTGTCTCTGCTTCCTGCTCTCACTTAAAACTTTGTGGCCAGGAGGAGTAGATTCTAGCATTGTAAATGTTTCAGCATTTACGTCTAACCAAGTTTTAGCTAAAAACAGAGCATGTAAATTATGGTCAGTAATAAAATCATTGATTAGAAAATACTTTCCTGACAAAGATTTGATATTTATCAATGGCAGTTTAAGAGATTTGTTGGTCATTTGAAAATTTTACTGACAGATCATTTTGAGGTTTGGTTAAATATGGCATTCCATATTATGAGTTCTTCTGTCTTGGAGAGACCTGCCTTGGAGGTAGTATCAGAGTCCAGATAAAATTGGATACGCATCATGTGAACACAAAGCTTACCATGACTATACATAAGACAATAGACATGCTCCACACTGAAGTGACTACACCGGCGACCGAAGTTACCAAATCGCCACACAACCATAAAGAGCTAGAAACAACGCTGTTCAAGCATCCCACACAAACCACCCGGTTACAAAGTGGCTGGTTAACTACAACACTTACCCTGTAGATGGCTTCAGGTAGCAGTCTACCAGTAGACCATTGTGTTGTCATTCTAGGCGTTCACTCGTTTTATGATGTCGGTACTTCTCACTTCCTTGTTTAATGGATAGCTACAGAATTATTTGTATACTGTCACCTGCTGTTTTTGTGTAGTGTGTCATGTAAATCACTGGACTCCAGTAGGACCCGCACCATGTGAACAGAAAAAAAATAGCATTTTTCTCTGGCTGTTTCTGGCACCGCCACACATTTAAAAACACATTTTCTTAGAAAAGTTTAGCGGGGATCCAATTGACATTGTAGATGAAGATTCTGTAGAGTCACATCTTTGCTTGAAGATGTCTTATTGTTCAGCCTCAGCAGATGCAGGGGAATGTATGTTCTCTGTCAGTCTAATTCCAGATCTGTTGGGATAAAGCTTACTTTCTTTGAATAGATTGGTTGCAAAGCCAAATACTTTGAAGTTGTTATTATAGGTGAAGGATTTTTCCAAGCATTTTGTTTTCAAAGATTTATGGAGCTGATGAATCCTGCTATACCGTTCATCTTCTCCCTTAGGCACCAGCCCACGGATGAAAATGTTTTTGTTATTAAGCATATTCAGAACCTGTACCAGTTTGGAGACATCAGCCTGAAGAACTTCACTTTTTTTTAAGTTATTGTCATGTGATCTGCGTGGATAATGAATTTTCTCAATCCTGGATAAAGAGCAATAGAAGGGATCTTCTCCATAATTTTTCTGAACGTGTTCTTTGGGCAGCCATAGTCACTAGTGTTTTCGCAACAAACGATTTTGATCCCATTTACTGAACCATTTGCTAGGGACGTTCCATCTTTAATATGTGTCCCATTCACAATCCTGGATTTTTTCCCTTTGATCTTGGCTGTTTGTAAGTGCTGCATTGTCATTCATTGGGGGGGGGGGGGGGGGTTCTTACTCTCTTTTGTTTGTTGCTAAATTTTTCCTGCTAGCCTTGACAGATCCTAGTGTTTCAGAGAGTCAAGGGGCTGTAAATATATTTTTTTGAGAGATTCCAGGCAGAGAGATATGACTTGCTTTAAATTGGAGCCTCTTTTTCTGTTTTTTTTTCCTTATTAGCAGGTGTGGATGCATTTTCGTAGCTTCATTTTAGAGCAGGCCACTATTCATTATATTTTGAGTTAGGTGCCCTTCCCAGAGATGGAATAGTGTTGTTCTGTGGCTCCAGAGTGAGACTGAAATGAGTAAATACAGAGCTGCCAGGTATTTGTTCCTTCCGTAACATGGGTAGGGTTGTCTAATTTCCATATCTAGCATTAATATTCAGATTTACTTCCTGAAGGCGTAATTTTGCCTACATATTCTGTTTTTTCAAGTCATCCTGTCTTTGGAACAGCTTTTCAAAGTGCTCAGCTGAGCAAAAAGCCATATTGTTAATCCAGTCATTCACAGTACCTGAAAAGTATTTTAAAAATTGTCCCAAAAAAAGATGATCTGATCTAACGAGTAACTCCAGGGGCTGGACCCATAAATTAATTAATAGGAAAGCTAAGAACAGTAATTAAAAGGGAGAATAAGGTGGGAGATAAGGTAAGAGATCTGGAGAGATCAGTTGCTTTCCCTTAACTTTTAGCTTAATCTCTCCTCTAAAACACCTACATCAAATGATTGATTCCCTCAGTCTCTGCAGAGGATCGTCCATGTGCACCCATTTGTTTGATTCATGTGTCTTGGAGAAGGAATGCATCTAATATTCATATATTGTAATCTCACTTTCAAAAGCCACACCTAAATCCCATTAAGAATCTGTTGCAAGTTTTTGTACACTTTAGGTGTTCTGAGTCCTACCTATCTTAGCTTAAAGTAATTCCAAAGAGAAACGGACAAAATCCTCAGCATAGGTGCCAAAAAAATGAAACATCCATTCAGCGGAAGTTAATTATTCTCTGTGATTTGTTACTTATGCTTTATACTCTAATTAACCCTCTTTGCTTGACTCGATCAGTTAAAAAGCATCAACAGACTATTTATAGTAGATGTTCATTATATCTAGGGCGACATAATTTCCTTCATCTTGCACTATATACACATAGATGAGATCAGGAACAAAGGCTTTCCAAGTGATTGCCATAATAACATGAGAACTCATATTTTAGAAAATTCATACAACTTATTAAAACGATAAAGATGGAAAGTGAATACCTTGCGCTCTTAGTATTAGATCAGTCAATTTCGAAACGTCACAAAAATCAGCAGTGAACATGATTATGTACGTGGTATGACTAAATTAACTGAATGCAAGGAGCCTGAAGACAAATACTTGCATATGCCTCAATTCAATGATTTGAATTGAGTACAGTAGAATGCCTTCCGGCTGCTAAATAATTGGAAACTTGGCATTTTATGTCTTATTCCTTTTGCAGGAACATATTCTGTACTCAAGTAAAATGGTTTGTTGTGTCCCTGGACAGTTCAATGCCATCTTTTTTACCAACAGAAATTTTAGTTATATTTTATTTATTTTATTTTATAGTTATTGATATAATAAAAAAAACAAAAACATGTAGTCAGAATTATGTATGTTGGACATAGGTGTAGCCTAGGAAAAATACTTGACTCTAAATGTAAAAATTTCAACTAGCATTCTAGTTTTAACTCCAGCTGGAAGAAACTAAGTAGTTTTTGTTTCTATTTGTGTGCTCTTTGACATAATACTAAGTTCTTATTATCTCTGACACTGGCATTTCTCTCATGTGATTGCCTTAGATATATCATAAACACAAAACCCACTTCAGAGTGGAAGACAACAATGCAAGAAAACTGGTGGCAACGGCTGCAGGAAACATAGAGAAACTGCTAGCTAATCGCTCCGAAGCCTTAAAGGTAAGCTTTCCACTCACTTTTGCAATCCTGTAACTTTAAAAAAGTTTTGTCTCAACCGACATCACTCAAGTCTTTGTAAACTCTGTTGGATGTGAGCTCTCAATTGTTTGTACCCAAGTATCTCTCTTAGCCGACAAAATTCTTAATTCAATTCAGAACAGACACTGGAACACAGCCAGTGCTTTAAGCCATTTGCTGATCCAAAACAATTGGATATCTTTCAGACAGATTACTTTATTTATCTTGCCAACATTCTTTGCCGTGCACAAACAATTTTATACTGTTTGTAACAGTTGGTGTATGGAGCTAGAATTGGGACTTAAGTTTTGTACCTGTAACTTTCATTTTTGTACTTTTAACTTAATATTTGTACCTGTAACTTATGTTTTGTACTTGTAATTTATGTTTTGTAAATTGCACACATTTTAAAAATACAAGTTTTAAGTTTCAGGTTTCAAATTTCAGTTCAACTTGTTGTGAATGATCAAATTAATCCAGATAGTCATTGTTGCTCAATTTTATAATTTTGAATATATTTTGACTGCCAAACCTCCAAGATTCTTTGACAGGCAGATGCATTGACAGTGTCTCCATAACCAAACATAGATTTCATTCATTCAGACTTTGTTATACATAATATACCTCTAATCAAATCTTAGAGATTGCTACCATTTTGACTTCTGCCCCATCTAGCTGAGGAAGTAATTTTTAGATTTGATTTGCTGAGCTAAGTTACCAGACGGTGCAAAGCATCAGTGTATCTGCATCATCACTGTGACTTTTTGCTTCATGGATGTACAATTACAAATGGCTGGAGGCTAAATTGATCTGCATAACCTTTCACTACTCACGAGGTTAACCATATCAGGCCGACTAAATTAGGATCTTGAGACATACCCAGTCTCGATCAATCTGACTCAGAGTGCCAGAAATATCTAATTAAAGTCTGACAGCCTGTTGCCATAGTCAGTCCCATTGATTGCCACATCAATCCCACCAAACATCCCAATAACTGCCTAGGGATGAGGGACAATTATTTGCTGGTGTTATGTTGCACCTGGGTAGGAAACACAATCTCACCGTGCTCTCAGGGTGTTCAAACTGAGATGTTGAACTCTACATTTAGTTCTTACATTTTATTTGACTTTTAACTCTGTTAACTCTGTGTAAAATAATGAAAGAGATTGTGTTAATGCTTTGTGCCTGATGAATAGTTCATTAATTTAATTACTTCTTTTTTTCCAAAGGAAAATAACAAATACTGACATGTATTTGTCTGTCAATGTTGATTTATCTCTGAACATTGAACTCCTCTCCCTTTTTGTTTGAATGTTAAAGGGATCGGGGCTTAAATGAATAGAACACTGCAACACAATAAAGAAAAGAGGCAAACTGTAGATGGACATTCATTGGGATGTTGGCCTCTTGGTACACAATTCAAAAGACTGTTCTTCATCCTGGTTCACATAACACTTGTTTGTACCACAGAATGCTACTATTACTTACTCTAATCAGGCAAAACAACATAGGATTAATTGAAAAAAAAATTATGAACAGCTATATGAACATGGAACCCATCTGGCTATTTCATACACTATTCTATGTTGCATTTGCAAAATGAATCTCCATATGACATTTTTGTAAAAATTAGTATGTACAAAATCTTTGTAATTTGTAGATATTTACACTACTGTTTACATAAGATGGGGAAATGTGCTACTAAGCTTAATGAATACTTTCATTATAAACATCTCAATGTAGATTTGTGTGTTGTGGTGTTTTGTTTGCTTCTGTTGGGGTAGGTATGAATTATCCAAAAGTAATTACACTCCTCGGTCAATATATTTTTACAAGATAGGTATGAGTGTTCCAGTTTATTTTTCCTGCTCTGAAGTTAGAATATACCATAAGTAAACACCCTTCAGTCAATACATTAACTGAAAAAGTATTTTGGCGAATGTCTCTGCTGACTTTGCAGATCTACAGCTTGACATTTCCTTTTCAGTTTTGTCACAGATTATCATTTAGATTTAGGTCTAAATTTTGAGTAAGCCATTCAGACACACAAACATGCTTTAATTTAAATCATTCTGTTGTAGCTCTAGCAGTATGATTGGGGTTCCTCTAGATCTCTGCAGCTCCTCCAGTGCTGATATATGCTCTCCTTCCTTATACAGCCAGTTTGTGGTGAGCAGTGTTGTGTTATATAACCTAACCCTGCTTTAGACTTCTTAATAACTGTATGCCTGACTTTTTTTTGCAATTCCTTAATTTTGATGCTGCTGCTTATTCTTTCATGTACTACAGCAAACCTTTAAGGCCCATGGTAAACCAGTTACATTCATACAGAAATTACACACAGGACTACATTCACTAATCAGGTCCACTGAATTTAATTTAAAGGTATTTGAGAAAAGGGGGTTGAAAAAAAATATACTCCACCTTTGGATAGTTCTGTGTAAAACCTTATAGAAACTATGATTTTTTTCCCCCCTTTTACAAGTTTGCATTACATTGTTTTAGTGTCTCAAAAATCTGAAAGATGAAGGGGTGTGAATACTTCTGCACTGTAGTATATTCAAGTGGGAGCCACTAAAACTATATAACTGTCTGTTAAAGTGAGTGAATGAATAATTTATTTTATCTTGGCGGATGAAAACAATAATTTCTGTAGGCAGGCAGTGTCAGTTTTTATTCAGAGTAAAATGCTACAAAGGGCATCCGATTAGGATTTTTAACCCAGATTTTTTTGATGCTGTAGATGAATCAGAATATTTCACCTGAGTCAAATGTAGCCCATATACCAAGTTGGCCATCTGTCTAATTTCTTACTCTTCTTGGGTTTTATTTTTATTAAAACTCATGTTTCATTTCATTTCACATACTTTTTTCTTTCTTTTTTTACCCGTTTGATGTCTTTTCCTTTTAACTTTCACTCAAAGCTGTCCTGGTAAGAATATTGTCTGAGACTTTGCTTAACTTCTCCCATAACTTCAGCCTGACTCTGTCACACTTCATTCCAATTTCCGTATGTTTGTTCTTGCCCCATGTTTTTCCTCCATCCATTTGTCCTTTCTTATTTCTTCTGTGGGGTGGGTGAATATGCATGTATGCATGTTTTCTTTCTGTTTCTGACATTTTAAGATGTGTCTCTTTACATTTTAAATACTTTTAAGTAGATGGATTATTCAATATATCTGTAAAATAGAGACAATATACTCTAATCTCAAAAGTTAATCTAATTTTTATTTTTTATCAAAATTGCTTTATTGCCATTGCCAGTAAAACAGGTTTAGAGACTAGGAATTTGCTCTGATGTAACAGTGCTTATATAGAAAAAGAAGTAAAATAAAATTGAGTCAAAACAATCAGGTTGCATAAAATATTTGAAAATAAAATAATAGGATGAAAAACAACAGTATATACATGTGCAACAGTAGCTGTTTTTTCTTATTTTTCTTTTAACAGTAAAAGGTGCGTTGTGAGCTGTTATATTCCAGAGTCATTTTACTATTATTTAAGAGTCTGGCTAAAGGGAAGAAGCTGTTCCTGTTGCGGGAACTTCTGGTCCGGATGGACCATAGCCTCCTTCCTGAGGGGAAGAGTATTATACAGGCTCCGTCCAGGGTAAAAAGGGTCAGCCACAATCAATTGTTGTGGCTCTAGCAATGTCAATGGAGTGATTCATGATTAGTATTGGTACAAATTCTATGTAACACTATGTAAAGTTGTCATGCTTTTAAGCTGACATTCAGTTCCGTTTGTGTCCTATGTCTAAATAATGTAGTTGTCAAACTTTGGCCCTAGAGTACCACAAAAGCTTCTCATGAAGGTACAGGCTACATGCAGTTTAACATGGCTATGTAAGGTCAAATTGAGAGAACCAACGCCCTTGTTTTTCCCATAAAAATTGGGCCCTGGCACAAGTGTGTTCGTGAGCCTAATTCAAGTAAACATGATCACAGGGAAATACGTTGATGAAGCTTTCTCACTAGCATTGAAACCTGTTAAACCTATAGCAGCATAACTATAAAAATAGCTCAGTATAACCTAAGTCACTCTAACTATAAGCTTTATCAAAAAGGAAGGTTTTAAGCCTTGTCTTGAAAATAGACAGAGTATCTGCCTCACGGACTAAAACTGGGAGCTGGTTCCACAGGAGAGGAGCCTGGTAACTAAAAGATCTGCCTCCCGTTCTACTTTTAGAAATCCTAGCAACTACAGTACCAGTAGACCTGCATTTTGAGAACAAAGTGCTCTGTTAGGAACATACGGAACAATCAGATATCTGATGTACAATGGAGCTTGATTATTAAGGGCTTTATAAGTAAGAAGGAGGATCTTAAACTCTGTTCTGGATTTAACAGGGAGCCATTGGAGAGAAGCCAAAACAGGACAAATATGATATCTCTTTATATTATTCATCAGAACTCTTGCTGTAGCATTTTGGATCAACTGAAGGCTTTTAATAGCATTTTGTGGACTTCCTTATTATAAGGAATTACAGTAGTCCAGCCTTCAAGTAACAAATGCATGGACTAGTTTCTCTGCATCACTCCTGGACAGGATGTTTCTAATTTTAGCAATATTCCGGAGGTGAAATAAATAAATCTTAGGGACCTGTTTAATATGGGATTTAAATGTCATGTCTTGGTCAAAAATTACACCGAGGTTCTTAACATTATTACCAGAGGCCAAGTTAATGCCACCCAGATGAAGTGATTTAGCAGTTTCATTTTTAAAGGTTCTGGTCCAAAGACAACAACTTTTGTCTTGTCTGAATTTAAAAGTAGAGTGATCCAGGTTTTTATGTCTTCGAGACATGCTTTTAATCTACCTAACTGATTGGTTTCATCAGGTTTTATGGATAAATATAATTGTGTATCATCTGGACCCTGGTTTTTCAACAGAGGGTTATGTTGTGATGTGTGGAATTTGAACTGAGCCCCGACAGGCAACACTATATAAAATGCAAGTAAACATTGCAAGTTCATTTGATCGCACCACATTCCCACCAATGGCTGACCACTTATGAATGAACAAAAGGCTCACTGATGGCAGCATTGTCCTTTTGAAACAAGCTATTATTCTGTTATTTTCTAGTTGTTGAGCCTTTTGGGCCATTTGGAGGTCAGGACAATACAGTAAACACTATATATTTTCACCAGAAGTACTTTACTTTGTTATAAAATATAAATTTGTTACTTTTTGTGAGTTTGTTTTAGAATTTTTATATTGAAACAATTGCACATGAATAAATTTATTTATTCTGCCTAAATATATTGTGTAATTATTTATTTGTACGTTTTTTTCATTTCTTTTAAAAAACAGAATTTCTACAAAACTTAAAAAGTTCAGTTTTGTTCCAACACAGACCGCTACAGGTAATCCTTTCTCCCCACAGTCATCATGGTCTACAACAACTCCTTGAAAAATGAAGTAGTAATGAGCTACAACAAGACTTAATTTCCCTTTGGGATCAATAAAGTATTTTTTAATTTTGAATTGAATTTGAAGAACAAAACCAGCTTTCTTCATCAGGTTGTTTGGTCTTCTGAAGTGCTTGGCTCTGAGGCTGCTATCCTAGCAGATGATGGCCAAAGGGATTACACTCTACACAACAGATTTGTAGAAGCCCTGCATCATCTTACTGTAAACCTTGAAAGATATTTTCCCCCGACTTCTGACAGCAGTTAGTTATCCCACTAGTATATTATATACTCTAAATTATTTGATCTAAACTGACTTTAGACAATGAAGTGATGTAAAGATGTTCATTCATATATTGTTTTTAAGGTTTAGATTTCAAAGAGTAGTTTTATCTTTTGATGAACAGACTCAAGTCAAAAAACACATACGGGCCATAATTTTACTGCAGGGTCTTGAAATGAAATGAAACTGTGAATGAAACTGTTAAGCTTGTCAAATTAGTTGGAATAAGGCCTGAAGCTGATGTAATGAACGGGATTGCATTTTTCAGATAAAACTTGCTCTAAATCTAACACAAACATGACTGATGTATTTGATATTTTGTGTAACCAAAGATTTCTGAGAATTTGGTCTTCTGTAGGTGAATTAAAGAAAAATGCAGATCTGTGCATATAAATTCATGGTGAGTTGCATTACTAAAGCTGTAAATGCACTGTGTGAGATATGGAATCATAACAGAAACAGAAACTGCTTGATTGAATAAAAATACAATTGAATCTGAATTTCCCATGGACACTATTCATTTGGGGCCAAACTGTAAGTTTGTGTCCTAGGATATGAAAGTTGTTCGTTCTTTTTTAGTGTTTTTGTTTAATTTTGTTAATAAACATGAGTCAAGATCTCAGCCTTTAAATCACCGTTATACAAAAACATATGTTTGTATTGTACTCATTTCAACAAAGAAATACTAAGAATATCCTCTTGCTTAAACAGATTCTTGGTTTCTAATGTGTTTCTAAGTCTATGGCCCAGGCTGTCTTCCTTCTCAATGTTCTCAGTTATTACATAAATCTTTCACAGCACAGCGTAGGTGTGATTAATAGTGAATGAACTCGTATCACACAGACTGTACTCACAGACATCATTTTATTACAATTACTCTCCCTTTTTTATTTAACCTGGCTCATCAGAAAATAGCAGTCTTCTGATATTCAGTTCACCTCTGGCTCTGTTGTCATCTATTATTAAATGATTCTTCTTAACCAACAGCCTTTGATGGAGCCTCTGGTAATGTCTATCTGTGGAATAGGTCATTCTTCTTTCCATAGTGACTCAGATCTCTAAATTTGGTTATTGATTGACATTTTTTTAATGGTTACTTTATTTTGGGTTTAGATCATCCCAATATAATTTCATTCTCTAGAAATCTCCCAGTGCCACCCTCCCACATTTAATAATGTTTTATAGCACAGTCAATTAGTGTCTAGTGAAGATATGCAAATAGCCTGGAGATTTTGTCCAAGCTAATATTAGTTTTTTGTTCTTTTGATAGATGGTTATAAGTAGGAGAGAAGATAAAACTATATATTGCCACCTGTTTGTTTCTTAAATTTTTGTGCTGACTTTAAGAGGCTGGTATCAGCAAATCACCTGCTCAAAAATATATAGCCAAGCCAAGCCATTTCTCCAGGGAGAGGAATGCATTAAAGGAAGCTTGTACGTTCAGACTTTTTCTTATTCCATTGTCTCGCTCCCTCCTATGTATTGTTTAGTGGCTAAAACCACAGAAAATATTTCATAGTCATTTATAATATCTGTGAAAAACAATTAACATTCTTGCTGCTTACCTCAGAAAGGGGGCAGGGAATACCACTTGATGCTTACTGAATTTAACAATTAATCAGCAACTTTAAGCACCTCAAATAAAAAGTTTTGACAGTTTGCTTATATTACACTGACTATTTCAGCAAACTTTTTCAATGCCTCAGAAAAATGTCCAGACTTTGGTCTGATCATTGTTGTGTTGGGACTTTCAGATAGCCTTGCAGGAACAATTGACTGAATTAGCAATGGAGAGAATAGTTGTTCACAAATTCTCTGCAACAATGCGAGACTACTAATGCAGGGTTGTAAACAACTAAAATCAAAATAAAACTTTATTTATAAAGCTCTTTTCAAACCACAGCTTCTCAAAGTGATATACAGATTAAAATTACCCCACAACCCCCTCAGTTCAGATCAGGACTGATGATTAAAACTTCAGTTTTGTCCTGGTTGAGCTGGAGAAAGTTTTCTGCCACCCACGATTGTATGTTTAAAATGCAGTTAAAAAGTGCATCTATTGGCTGTGTGTCATCAAAAGACATGGAGATGTACAATTGTATATCATCAGCATAACATTAAGTTAATTCCCTGTCTTTTGATGACACTGCCAAGAGGGAGCATATACAGGTTATAAAGCACTGCACCTAAAACTGAACCCTGAGCCACTTCACATGTGCTCTTGTGGACCTTAGATAAACAGTTATCTAAACTTACCATAAAAGTTCTGTCTGTAAGATATGATGCAAATCACTTATGAACAGCACCAGAGAGGCCGACGTTTTTGCCACGTTGGGGAGAAAGAAAAAAACGAATAAGAGGTGACCGTTTATGAAGGAAATTATCAATTTTTCTGTTTTGTGGGGTTTTTTGGTCCAACCATCATCTATCTCCTCACAGTCTGGGATTTTTGCCATTGTTATACCTGACTTCTCAATGAAAATCTTTAGTATATGCAAAATGAAAATATGTGTTTTTACTTTAAAAATGGGAAAATTAGGGCGCAGAACTGGAAAGTTGAGCCTGAAAGAATGTAACTTTGGCATGGAACTAACTGGGAAATAAGGGTGAATTAACAACATAGCCATCTTGGATTTTAAAAATTAAAAGCAAAAGACATTTTCTTTTCAACTATGCCAAAGAAAAAAAGATGGCTTCGGACCACTGAGCAGACTGAAATTTGAATATCAGTTGCCCAGTTATTTCAGACATTAGATCACATTAGCAGTTTGGCAGCCCACCAGAGAACAAACCACAATTGGTATCCCCTTAATGCAACAGAAAAACAACAGTTGTTTTCCTCCCAGAGTGATTTTCCATCAAGAGAAAACCAAATTAGCTTAATTAAGAGAGGGCTGCTGCGACTAAGATTGAGAGGCGGGTTGAGTTTGAGGTACAGCTGCCAAGTAGAAGGATGGCCTGTGCTTCACTGGGTCAGTTAATGAATAAAATGTCTCTGGTCCCTGGGAGATGTTGGTCTACAGAGTGCAAGGATCATGGATGGAGAAGGTAACCATGACACCCTGGTTGCTTAGCTACAAAGGGTATAAACAGATGCCCCTCTCCCAATATGAATATTTTTTGCCTAGCTGCTTCCCCTGTTTCAGTTTGGGTTTTAACAGTGGACAAACTAAGAAAACTCACATTCAAGTATCCTTATCAGTCTCCGCATGTGTTAAACTCTAAATTGCATGTTTAGGAGGCTTTGCGCTCATTAACTTGTCTGAAGAGGATAACAGCAGTGTAAGTACTGGAACAGGCCTTTTTTCAATGTCGTGTAGTAGTGCGTAATTACAGTGGAGACACTGATCTCTAGTGTCTGCAAGTGCATTATTAGGCTGCCATTTGATGACATGCTGTGAGTCATTAGTGTTTGCTGTTAGTCTTAATAACTGGGTACGGTCTCATGGATTCATAGATCTATTTAGAGCTTTAATGTATTTTCTCCTTTGATGGGGTAACCTTGTTTTTTAGCATTTCTTGTTGTATGTCTTTGATAACCTTTAAAGATTAGAGAAATAAGATTTCATAAAATGCAAAAAGGTATTTTTCTTTTTCAATTGCTGCCATCATTTATAAAGGGAACGGCGAAGCTAACCAAACCACCTGATTCTATGTGAAGAAACAATTACCGCCATGTGACAGCATGAATAAACTACAATTAGCCACATTTTCTCTTCAGTGTCATGAGCCACACAATGGTTCACACATCACTGCCAGACTTCTCCCGTCAAGAAAACTCTTAAGGAGAACCTGGTTAACATGAAGCATGCTTCTACTAAAGTAATTTCACTGTGTGGCCCCTTAATGACTTATCAATGATGTTCATGATTCTTGAATATATTTTGCTTCATCAAAGGGTTAAGGAGGTTAAGGAAATTGTTTTGTCCTGACATGTCACCTAAGATACACATTGATTTATTATTCTTATCTAAAATTATTGTGAACCCGAGTTAACCCGTGAAGCTGCAGTTCTCATTAAAGTTCTCCTTCAATGGTGTTTCTATAAATTTTTCAGTGTTCTCTGGTATGAAAGAATGCCGTCTGAGTTGGTTTCTGTAAAAAAAATAATAAAAAAAAATAAAAAAAATTCCCAGTCTATATCACTTTATGCCAGTTCAGTTTGGTAGTGGACATGGAGACTCAAGATGTGGCGAGCTTGCTCAGTAAGATTAATGACATGCAAGTTTCTCTCCTTCCCCGTGGTCAGTCCAAAGCTAGGTAGGCGTGGCTACGAATCCTAAATTAGGATTATGATGTATGGATGTTGGGCTTTTTCAAACAAAGGCGTCTTCTGGTCTCTATTCTTTAGGTAACTGATTCAGGGATTGGAGTTTGTATGGAATGTTCATATGCAGTATGCTTTTAGAAGACAGAGTGACTGATTTTAATGAAGGCGACTTTTAACTCCCATCTCCTGCTCCTGGTTATTTTTTTCCCCCAATTTGAAGTAGTTTACTAAAGTGCTAAGGTAACATTGGTATTTATTTTTGTTTTTATGATTTTCTCATAATTGTGATTGTAACATATTTTAAGGCAGCTCCAGTAAGTTGTTCAGATAAAGGTTAATGAAAATCTGTCTTCCAGCTTTGTAAAGGTTTGTGCTTTGCTTTAAACACCGTTGGATTTAATTCTTTTGGAAGTTGCAGCAGCAAGCATTATCTTCTTTGATCAACTTCATTGTTTAAAATTGATTAAAATCACTTGTAAAATTTGTTTTAATTATCATAAACTTTTGTATACTGTCAATGAATAAGACAAATTACAATTTGTAACAGTAGGGAAGTTGTTGACCCCAAGCTAATATTTGGATTTGATTTGGATGTTTTCTAGTTTTAAATAACAATTTACAGTACCAATCAGTCAACCAGAGATTGGTATTGGCTAGTTACAGAAACATATTTATTTGTTTTTCCTAATACCTGCATTTATTGTTTTTACATTCTCTCATGCAAATAAGGAGGGATGCCCTTCTTTGTCCAACTCCTCTGCTATCGGTAAATAAGCAGGAAAGAGCAGAAATTAATTCATGATGAATAGTTTATTTTTGGTTACAGTCAACAGAACAAAACTTAAATTATGTACATTTGACTAACAAAGAATTATAATGCATGGTTGCGCTAAACTGCACACAGTTAACAAAATTATATATAAGCAAAGCTCTGTAACCAAAAAAGGAATAGATTGAAGCCAAGGCCTATTCTACCCTATCCTATAAAATCCATAAGAATCCAGAACCCAGAATCTCAGGAATACAAAAAAATGAAAACAAATAAACAAAACTCCCAGAAGACCAAAAAATATGATTTCACATATTAGTTATTTTACATTGTAATCCTTGATTACTTTGCCTTTCACTGTGGTTTTTTTTAAACTCAACAAAGATCTACACAATTTCAAATCGAAAGTCTGTTCCATAATATAACTCCCAAATATGAAATACATCTGTATTTAATATTGGTTCTCACCTTACCTCTTTCAAAAACACCCAGCCCTCTTAAATTCTCAAAAACTCATTTTTTTGTCTTTAATTTGAAGAATATTTCAAAAAAACGGGGTACCCTTTTATGCAATACTCGATATAGTGTTTCTAAAGTTTTCAAACATACAATGTCTACAAATTCTAAGGTACAGGACTGTATGAATGATCCATGTGCGGATCGATTTTGCCATTGATGATTCTCCCCCGTTAACATGCTAACAACAGGGGTGAGTTTACTGTGCAATTATTCAGCCATTTTTATATAATAATAATAATACACTAAACTTAAAAAATAATCAAAAAGTTAACAGAAATGTAAGGGTCATGAATGTGACATGAAGTTTTTTTTTCATTAATCATTGTGGAATTGCAATTCCGCCACTGGAACCCCTTTAAAAAACGCTAAACTTAAAAATTTCCCTAAAATCTTCTTTTCGAATTTGCCATTTTTAACATGTTTAACAAAGATCCTCAGATTAAAACTTTGTTTCCAAACTTGTTTTCAGTCTGTGCATTTTAGAGCTCTGTTTGTAGAGCCACCCGCCTTTTGCATTGTTTTCCAGAACCTGATTAAAGTTCATGAGACATTGCCAAAACATATATTTGTTTACCCCAATCACCTCTGAATCAGTTTGGACTAATTCTTCTAAATATTGTTAGAGTATCTCATTTTTTAGCAGATGTAATCTCCCAGACCTATTATTCATTCAGCAATTTAATTGTTTCAAAGTTTCCCAAGCTGTGGCTTGTGGACCAGTAACGGGCGGTTCTTATCTGTTTGATGAAATGGAGAACACATAGTTCCCAAAACCACTAATCTTGTTGACCAATTTGAAAAATTTTTACCCTTTCCGTTTTTTCTTTTTTTTTTTAGTTTTTTTTTTTAAGATCTGCTTAGCAGCTTAAGTACAGCCAAAGTACCAAAACCAAAGCCTGTCAATATGGTTACCCATATCTCATTCTCATTATTGCTGTTTCATCTTTGTTCTTAATACACCCTATTTAAATTTGAGTTCTAGTTGAGTTAAGTTAGATCCTAGGCTCCCCAGTATGGTTAACCTCGCATTTAGCAATGGGTAATTTCGGTTAACTATTTGGTTCTTAGTTCCTCCTAGTTTATTCCATCATGTACTTTGGTAAATTGTGCAGGAAACTGTCTCTGTATCCTAATTTGGTCCAGTATGACTGATTATACAGCATTTTTATTATTTTCTTTTATTTATTACTCAGTCTGTTTTTAGGGCTATCAGGTGGAAATATCCTACCCTGGGGCATGCACCAGTATCTACAACCAGTACAACTTAAAATGGTCTTCTCGACAGCAGACTCAACCAAACTGTCAGGTTTTTTTTAGGTCAAATAAGTCGGAGAAACCCCAAACCAGGAGAAGGTTTTAGCAGAAGTCTACCAAAACCCTTATAGGTTTATTTTTTCTCAGAAAAAAATAAAAACTGGAAAAAAACTCAACAACAGAAGTAGCACCGGTCTCACAGCTAAACTCAAAACCTATTTTTTTAGGCAAAAACTGGAAAAACCTCAACAAGAGACAGCGTCCAAAATATGCTCCCCACCTGATAAACACCTATAAAAAATTTAAAAAGACTTACCCTTCCCTCAGCTGTTTTACTTTTTTTTTTTTTTTTTTTTTTATCAAAGTGATTGAAATGTTACTTCTTCAGACCTTCTGGGGTCTGACTGATTCAGCTATTCACCACAACAAAAGAGACCCAGCAGCAGTAGTACTAGTCCGGAACCTCAAACTTTTTTTTAGGAAAAAGGCTAACATAGGTCTAGCACTACCCTACCAGAACCTTACCTTTTAGAATAAAAAGCAATAAAACCCCCAGCAAAAGCCTTAGTATTACTCTAACAAAACCGTAGTTTTTTTTCTAGGTCAAGGTCAAGTTTATTTATATAGCACAATTATAACAGTTAATGCTGCCCCAAAGTGCTGAACACAAGTATAATGCCCATTCAAATAGACAGACGACAAAGAAAATAAAAGGCACAAGTAAAAACATTTAGTCAATAAAATCAAACCACTAACCAATCGGGTTCTCAGTTACCAGCAAAATAGGCAAAAGAAGTCTGAGAAACCCACCAAAAGAGTTTAGCATGACAACTAAACTCATGCCCCATGTTGGGCACCAAACTGATATGGGAGAATTCCATAGAGATGGCAGTAAGGATGATTCCGTCTCCGTTGGAGTTTTAACATATTTATTTCGATGGTACAGGAAGGCCTGTTGGCCAAGAGCTCCCTCCCGCCAACATAGTGTGTCTCTGTCTGCCTGTGGCCCCTCATCTGCCTCTGTGTGTGTGTGTGTTATATCAGAGGTTGTTAGCCATAACAAAATAAGAGAGCAGTCACTCAGTTACATCAGTGTAGTTTAAAGATCATTGATTCTCTAGCATTATGGAACATTCCACGGCTTCCTTCACTGTTAATTACTAATCACTAAATATAACTAATTTTAAAATAATTTTTCCAATAAAGCTGAAAAATCCTTATCACATCAGCTCAAGTTTTAAATCTCATATTAGCTGTAAATGTTACTGATTCAAGTGTATTTTTACTTTGTGGCAAAGGTAAAAACGGGAAGGAAATACACATTGTTGTAAATTCGGTAAGCAATTATCAATTACCGGGCGTTTTCTAGCAGTAGACTAGCCTGAAGTAGCCATACTCAATTCTAATCAGAATGTGAGTCTGATACTGCTCCACTGGGCTTTGATTATGGGGCGTGTTTTAATCAAATAAGGAAAAAAATGCCTCTGCACTCAATTGGATAGACCTATAACCAATCACAGCTACGGCAGTGTGCGACGTTGCTCTGCAGAGGAACGAACGTTATCTGTTCCTCTTTTAAAATTAATACCCTTTCGAAATCTTCTAGAACAGAGTCAATGGCAGAATCTACACATCTCAGTTCTCCAGCGACAGCCATCGTTGTTGTAAACAAATTCAACCTGGGCGCTCTTTGGTGATATGGTTGATTACGTAACTGTTATTTACCTGTCAATCATCGTGAGCCCAATTTGATTAGTCCGAAAAGATCTTGTTCGGGCATAATTGCTCCTCAGCAGAGGAATGACAGACCGAACTTCCAGACTATGTTGTGGGTGGAACTAAGTTCAGCTGGCACCCAGGCTAGCAATACATCCTTTTTGTGTGATAATATATGGTCCAAGTGTATTTCTTTTAACCTATTTAATATATAATATAAATTCGCTTAAAAGATTGAGGTGTTTTTGCGTATGTGTTTGTGCTTCTGGCTACCAGTGACTCATTATTCACCACTGCCTCGAGTGTATGTGTGTTTGTGTGGCAGCTTTTGTCAGACAGCTGTTCTCTGTGTGCATGGCTCCACCAGACCTGCTTTGTGTTTATCTCCATTTTTTCTACATTAGGCTTATCAGACATACAGTATAAGCATACAAAGAGGGGAGTGTGTGTTTGATGTCTCCCTTTATTAAAGCTCACCAGGCTCACGTCGTTATATTCACTCCCATTTAGCTGCTGACAAGAACACCTGTGCTTCATGCTGTACAAACAAAATTATACTTGGTTATCATGCTGCATGCATCGTTTTTGGTTGTTTATGATGAATATTCATTTGTTTTCAATGATGGGTGCATCAATAATGGTAAAGTATCTGATACAAAGTGATACAATTATCTCACCTGCTATAAAAAAAGCATTTCGCAAATGTCAAATTGGGTGCCAAGATATCTACAAATTACTAGTGTCTTGAGTTTGGCACAATTTACCAAAGGAGAAGTGTGATTATTACATAATAAAAAGTACAGTAGCAAATCTGAGTGTAGATTTTGGTGCACAGAGCTGCCGCACAAACACTCCATCTGGGCGCAGCTGTTATTGGGTCTCATATACAGCCAGCTGGCTGAAAGATGGCATGTTCTGCCTGCTGAGGAAGGGATGAGCTATTAAAACCAGCGCACATTAGTTGAGCTCAAATCCATCACCATTATCTAACAAGACACATTCTGCAAAGCCAGCATGTTCTGGTGTGCTTATTTCTCTATTTTTTTAAAGGAGCAGTGCTTTTAGCTAACTTGTCATCGTACATGTACTTACTGTACAGCTGTTTTTCTTCTGGTGCCACGGTGTGTGCCTATGTGTATAAATGTATTTCCGCCTTTCTCTCTTTTCTTTTTTGCCCCCCTCACTCCTCCCCAGGGGCTGAGCAGGATCTGACTAAAGTGTTGCCAGTCACAACAGCAGATGCTCATGTTTCCTCCGCTCTCCCATGCCTCCCTACATATCAGTGGGGTGGCAGGTGTGTTTGTGTATTTGTGTGTATGAGTGCTCTCCTGGCAGAGCTAGATTCTCTAATCAGGTTGATGGGAGAGTGTGTTTATACAGTGCATGTGTGTGGTGCTTACACATCTTGGTTAGCTCAGATGTTACTTTTAAAAACTCAAACAATTCATCCTTTTAGATGTTCTACCTGTTCTGATGTGATTATACAAAGTATTAAGACTGAATGAGACAAATTACTTGTTTACAATGTAGTGAAAGTAGCTGTTGATCATTAGAAAGAAACAGCTATAGTAAAAATGATAATGCATTTGATTTAAAAAACCCTTTCTAAACACTCAAGCTTCCTGCACAGAATACAAACAAAAGAAACATAAAAAATAACCTCTGACAAAATGCTAATTAAGAAGAGAACATTTTAAAAGACACAAAAAAAGGGGAGATTACCCTTGTTCTTTGTTACCTTGGGGTGAGTTCACACAGTATCTGAGAGACTGTTTGAGTGATATTACATGTGGTATTAGTTCATGCAACCCTGTTGGGTAGAACACTGGAATGGACATAAAAGAGCAGCTAGAAAGAAACAGAAACTGAAGCAGCTGCTGGCCTTTGACCCCTAAACCTTTTCATCTGCTTCTTAGTTCCACATTAATGTGGATCTGTTTCCCTGTTTGTGTGGGTTGGGGGGGGAGGGGGTGTACACAGGTTGGTTTCCAGGTGTTTGTATGTGTGAACAGATGCTTGAGGTCTAAGATGACTGCTTTAACTGTAGGCTGAGGTATGTCAGCAACTAGGCCAACCGATCCTGTAAATGTTATACCTGCAGAAAAATCACTTCTGACTAAAATGCAATGTAGTTGTTTTGCTAGATGAGTATACTAGAGGGAAGAAAATAGTTTGTGTAGTATTAGTGTTGTTCATTCTGTCATTAAAATGCCACTTCATAGTTAAGAACTTTAATGGAGGTATGTGGACCACCGTTTCTGAGCGATCACTGAGCCTTATATCCATCGATTTTTTTTTTTCTTTTTTTTTTTTTTTTTTTTTCTTTTTTTTTTCCCTGACTTTGAAGATTTCAGTTGGATTTTTTTTCCTCCCTGTATTCTATCGTTTCTTTGTATAAAGCACTTTTTCATTAGTGTCTTTGTTGAATTGTGCAGGAAACAGCCTTGTGAGAAACTAGTCCTTTGTGACAGTCTAAGTTGATCTCGGTTTTAATGTCTTGTTTAGAATGCAGATATACATTATAACAACACATGGCTATTAAGGATGCGAAAAGGGGAGCTGTAGCTCTGCTCCAGAGGTCTGTGAGTTGTCAATTATTTGCAGACTCTGCAATGCTTTGCAACACACTTTTTTTAAAGCAAGTGGTTTGCAAAGTAATCCCATTTTTAAACAGGATTTAGTTAGTATTTGTGTTCTATTTCCAACAGTATTTCGCAGTATAGCTCTCTAGATGTTTCTTTAGAAACTCGTAAATGGTTGGGCTCATTTAGTGGCCATCATTAAACTTTCCAAGTTGTGCCAGAACTTTATCCTAACTATAATCACTCATTAGAGTGAAGGCAGCACAAGTGAATTGCAGCGTGGTTTACATGTTTTATTTCCCAAAGCGGACATTCTTTTAGCTCCAATGTTTATCCAATTAATTCCATCAAAGTTTGAGTTTTAATTTACAGGTAAATTGTGTATTCAGAGATCTAAATAAGGTACTTTTTTTCCCTGTAAAATCTGTGAAATATTGTTCAGGTTTTATATCCCTTAAACTTTTTAAAAACATTTACATTTTATAATCACAACCTTGATTGAGTTTTTATTAGTGTTATAAATGATTGACCAACATACGGTGGATCAGGAAAATGATGCATGATTTTCTTGTTGTTTCAAAAATAGAAATCTGAGAAGTGTAGTATGTATATTTCATCCCCCTGAGTCGAGACATTTAGAACCACCTGTAACTGGCAATATACATTAAGTCTTTTTAGATATATCAACTTTATTATCTACCACGTTTCCACATATAAAGAAAAAATGTTTTGCCTGTTCCTTGCTTAATATTTTATGTCACCACTTCCAATTCAAATTCAAAAATACTTTGATCCCAGAGGGAAATTAAGAAATCCCAAATGGAAATTAGGTATGGTATTAAGTATTTCACTTAAATACCATTTAGTACTTAAGTATAATATGTAATAAGTATTATACTAAAGTATTAAGTATACTTAATACTTTAGAGCAAACTATTTGTGAACTCTTCTTTTTTAATTGGAGATGTGTTAAGTATACTTATTCCTGAGCTTGATAAGAAACTGAAAGGATTCTTCCCTTTAAACTGATGCAACTCTCTGGCCGCTTGCATTTAAAATTGCAGAAAGGCATTGTCCTCTTATACATGTGCAGTAAAAAGACCACCATGACCCCAACTGTCAGCCCACATCCTTTTCAAAAGATTATACAAGCCTCTGTATTACAGTAGCAGATTTTTTTCTCCCACAGGGTAGGAAAATATGGACATATGTATAGCAAAAGCAAATGTTTAAAAAGAAATTAAGCTTGAATTGTTTTTGAGTTAGCATGCATGTGTTTCGGTATTTGGAATCATGTCACTAAATGTTTGGAGAACGCAAATTGGAATCTGCATTGGAAGTTGCTTCAGAGCCAAAGGATAATTAAGTAAGGAAGTCATTTTTAACCAAAGAATTTCGATAGATTTGAATAAAGATAACGGTTTCATTTGTGTGTGTGTGTGTGTGTGGAGGGGGAGGGGGCTATTTTGAAATCTAAAGTCATTCAGTTGGAGTTGGAATACACAAAAAGCAAACTGCTGGTAAAATCTCTTTTTTTTATTAGAGATGGACCAATCAGGCTTCACCAAGCCAGTACCAATTTCCAGTTTCTTTATCTTTGACCTGCAGAGTCAACATAGAACCAATTCTGATTACATTTTTTTCCAAAGACATAACAAAAGAAAAAGACAATGTGCTACTTGTTCTTTAATAGATGGTAAATGTGAATACAACCGTAAAGAAGGTTACTGAATTACCTCCATTTAGGCATATAAGCATATCTTCCTATCTATATGATTTAATCATAGTAACTGTGGATTGATGCATTTTTTACGGAACAATTATGTCAGTTTTTGGTTCTAAGGCATTGAAACAGCTGCTTCAGGATTTGTTCTTCCACCTGCCAATCAAGGATTTTTTTCTGATTCGGACCGATAGACTAATTGGTCCATCTATAGTTTTCATATTAAATGTTTTTTCCTTGACCACTTATAGTCTAGAGTGCATGTTATATTCTTACATTTTTTCTGATGTTGTGATTACTGTGGCTGTCTTAATTTCTAAGCAAAAACTAATTAAATAATTCACTGAATAAACTCCCTCCTCCTCTTATTACATAAGTCAAATTTTCCCCTGTCAGATTTCTTTGCTTTCTGCATGTCTTGAAACTCTTGGAGCCATACATATCAGAAGAGATAGATTTCATATTTCCCTGGGGAAATTAATGGTACAGTGCATTTCTGGACCAGGTACAGATTAAAAACTGGGCCCATTATAAATCCATTAACCTAGTCATTAGGATCTGGGGAAAGATTGAATATGTGGGTGTCTAATTTTATCAATACTGTCGTCACTGGTTTTAATATAGTTAGATTCCTTTGGGAAATGAGAAAATACTGGGCATATTCTCTTGAATATGTGGCTATGTTAAGGGGCTATGACATCAGATTTGAGATTTTATTAATTTCAAGATTACCTCATTGAAAGGTGTTTTTTGTTATGATTTCCAAAATCTTTTTTCCACTCTCTTCCACTTTCTTAGAGACTTGCAAACGAGGCTGAGAGGTTTCAAAAGGCACATGAGTGGAGAGTCGACAGTGAGGTGAGTGAGTGGCCATGTCCCAATATGATAAGTTTATTAACACACCCTGTATTACATAAAGTTCAAGTGGTGTAGTAGAGGGACGTGTTACCCAATATAAATGTAATAATTAGGTAGCAAGTCTCATTACAGTAAGAATTGTGTTTTAATAACTTTCTAAAAGATTAAATTTTATCTCTCATAGTCTGAAAAGAAGCAGAATTAGTATTTCGGAACATTAATACACTACTTTGACTTTTCTGTTTTTCATTAGTCTGTATGTTACCCAGGCATGGAAAGAGAATTCACAGCTAATGTGAATTCAAGCTTATTTACTCCTTAAAGAGCTACTCACCCCCCTAGCAGAGTCTTAATACTAGTTTATACTTCTCCTTCAGCAAGTTTGTACCCAGATGCAGACTTATTGACAGAGACGTTTTTCGTTTATAGTTCTCAGTTTCTGTGTCAGTGTTGCAAAGCCACATCCCACCAGGACAGCAGGTGGTCTTGACTTTTCAGGCGGGTCCTCCTGCCATTACAGTGTCCTTTCTGGTTAACTAGTGTTTATTTTCTTCAACTTGTGAACACATTCCCCCCTCAAGGAGCAATGGATGACAAAACGTTTTTATTAAGCTGTACAGTTTTTTTTAAATTAGAATTACGACTAATTGAATACTCAAAAACGTATTAAAACGATTACAGCAATCTGTTTTGATGTCTCTCTACACCTACCTTTGTTCAAAATCGCCAAAAGACCATATTAGATTAATTTTCCTTTTAATATAAAGCATGTTATGCCCTACTGATTACAGCGACTATAGAGCCCCATTATGGTGAAATTATCTTTGCCTTTTGTTCAGTTGAACAGTCACAGGAATACGCTGGATAGGTAGAAAATTGGTCTACCTCGCAGGCCGAGGGAGGCATGGGGGCAATAGGTGAGGCAGCGTCAACACTTCTTTGCCATTCCAACTTGCTATGGAGGCATGGCCAAGACTTGGCTTCTTTTGTATTCCTCAGTGGTAGGTTGGCTGTTGTTAGCAATCACCACAAAATGAATAGCAATGCCATATTCAAAATCAAGTACAGTGCAGAGTTTTTATCTGAAGAAGGCACCACATTTAAAATTAATATTTTTACTAATATGTACTAAAATACCAAAAATAATGACCAGGAATGTGGGGGCAAGCAACAGGAATGCTTTTTATCACTAAGGTTTGATTTATAGCACGCGCGATCAACTCAGGGGAGACAAAGGGAGCAACGTAGCCTTAACTATATAGCCTCAGCTTAGCCTTATAGCTTGACAAAGGAGTTATCAGATAAAAGGCTGTCGCTTTTTTGTCTCTCTGAAATGACCGCACTGCAAAGCATGCTCATGGTGAGCAACAATCACAGCAAAACACAAAACAAACAACACAGTGTTTCTGCTTAAAAATAAGAGAAAAACGAGTAACTAACATTTAACACAAACGACTTCCAGCAGTTCCAAACTCAATGCACAAATGATCTGCTAAAAGAACCTTGCTCCACCCAGGAATTAAGAAAATTTGAAATTTCCTACTTTTGATGCAACAGAAGGATGGGGTTTGAAGATGTGCAGTAGCTTCCCCTACTCGTGCACAAGTCAGCTCCGTTCATCCAGTCAGTTTCTCATCTGCTCCAGCTGGCTGCGTTCCATATTGCTAAAACCTTGGTTATGCACCATTCTGCTCAGTTCCTACTGCACCAGTCAGCCATTCTACCTCAATCTGTGAGCCAGTCAGCCATTCTACCTCAATCTGTGATCCAGTCAGCCAGTCTGCCCCTGCCTGTGACCTAGTCATCCAGTCTGCCATGGCTGCGGTCTTCTGGCCTGCGCAGCAGCTCTTCAGTCTCTGGTGCTTTACCAGAGGTAATCAGTTCTGCCGTAGGAGGACCAGAACAAACGTTCCCTGCCTTCAGTACCCACACCTCACCCAAGCCCTCAGGCACCACAGCAGCAAGTCTCCGGCTCCCCAGGCCTGCACCTCGCCTTAGCCTTCGGATCCCGATGCCAGCACCATGTCTCCAAGCCCCCATACCCACACCTCCCCTAGGCCCTCGGGTACCAGCACCAAAGCTCTCAGAGGAGGTCAAGGAAGACCTTATTCAATAGTCAGAGCGCCCACAGAAGGTCTCGGATGACCTCCCTCTGTCTCCAGAGGTCCCACAGGGGTTGAAGACAACCTACCTCTGCTTCCAGCACCAGCACACTTGCTGCCAGTGTCTGCAGTGGCTGCTGTCTTTCTGGAAGTCACAGCAAAGACACTCCAGCTACTGATGTCTCCCTATGGGCCGCTGGAGTCCCCAGTGATGATCAGGAAGGACACAACGCCGGTCTCCAAGCTTCCAGATTTAGGCCTGTTGATCTATAAGCCTCCAGAGTCAGGCCTGCCATTGTCCAAGCTCCCAGGCCCACCTCAACTGGCTAAGCCAGCCAAGCTCTTCCCTCACCACAGACGATTAGCCGAGCTCTGTGTCGCCGCTGCCGATCAGCTGAGCTCCTCTGTTGCCAGAACTCCAGGTTCTTAGGAGCCACCGTCCTTGCCATCCGCCTGACCTCTAGGCGTGTATCCACAAAGACTTGGGCCCTCCTTCTTTGTGCCCCCTCCACCCACCATGGGAAGTGTGCTCCTCCTTTTCTTGCACGATGTATGGAATCCACCTTAATGGGGGGGGGGGGGGGGGTCTTGTAATGCTGCCTCATTCAGTCCCTCGCATCATCCTCATCTGTCAGTTATCCACAGAACCTCCTTACCTCATCCCTTTATAGCCCGTCACTTTCCTTCACTCAGTGCTGTATAGTTATTGATCTCTCAATTGTGTGTTATCCTGCTGTTCTCTCTCCTGCTCATCCTGTCTATCCATTCCTGCTGTTACCATCATAACCATCATCACCTTCACCAAAAGTAAGGCAATAAATATCAGTGCACTTACTCTGCTTCTGCATTTGGGTCTAATCATTCCACTGCACACCCACTGACACAATGATTGTTTCAGGGTTTCATATGAACTATGCAAATTTATGAATGCCATTCTATTGTAGGCAATTAACAAATGAGAAATAATGTGTGTGCATTGGTGATGGAGGGAAAGAAATTGAACACAGCTATTAATGCTTTTAGGTTTAAAATCTTGTCAGTGCTTCCAAACCCTAATGACTTTTTTTCCTCCATTAAATATTTTGGCATTATTCAATGTCATTCATATTTTCTAATGCTGACAAATTAAAGTGAAAAATACATCTTTAGTGGATTGACTGATTTATACACCATATAACTCAATGAATTTGCTTGCCTGGCAAAGTGTACACCTTTTTGCTTAATTAACTAAAAATTTCTGACAGAGCCCAATGAATGTATTATATTTTCTGCATGTAAATACAAACCATATATAAAAAGTTTGCCCTACTTATTTGTAAGACTGTAACAAGTGCTTGAATAGAGCTATACACATTTATTATACTGTTTGTAGTAATCCACTAGCTATTGTTCTGCTGGTTCTAGACATACAGAAACTTCGTCCTGTGCATGTGATAACTTTTTTCATATCGGAGAACTTCTTTTTATTAGGCTGCAACTAAGGATTATTTCCATAATCGTTGAATCTGTCTATTATTTTTACGATTAATCGATTAATCACTTAATCGCTTTTATTAATAATTATATTTGGTTACTACTTTCACCTATGTTATCCCGAACAAATTTTCATTGAGAATAAGGAAAACACAAGAGAATTGTGCAGTTCTCTGAAATCTATTTTAGTGGACCTGAACACAGTCAACAGTGTAAAATGAGTGTAACAGTGCAAATATTTGTCCAGAACCATTTTTAGGCATCAAAATACAAAATGAGGTAGAATTTCATATAAATTAATGTACAGCATTTTAACAAAAATATTTCAGCCCATAATGAAGGCTGACTTAGTTGGGCAGCATTTTGGGGCAATATTGGGGCTCTCAGAAGTAATTAACCTACCTTCACTCAAAAATATTTTCATGGTCTGTGGAGTGATGGAGTAAATTTGGCTTTTTAAATTTGGATCTTCTTCTTTCATTTAAATGAACTCAAACATTTCACAGAAATGATTTGAAATAAACACCAAGGGACCATTTACCTCTCCTCATTCAGTAAATCAGTTTAGAGATTTTCAGCATAACCTTAAAGATTTCTAAAGCTAGCAATTTAGCTGCTGTTGATACATTTGAATGAGAACACTGTTCTTAGAAAAGTTGTATTTATTAATAATGTGCGGTTCACTTTAATTAAAATAACCCGCAACGAAATAAATCCTTAAAGAAGTCCTCTTTATTTTTTACAATTAAATGTTTTAAGGTTGTAAAACACCTCACAACACACTTTAAACATGTTTCTTAGACAAAAATAAACGTTTATCATTTTCCTCGCTAGTTTAAATACTTTCAAAGTTAAAACCTTCACTGTACATTTTTAAGCAGAAAAGTATTATTGTGGAAGCATTTTTTTATTCATCAGCACCTCGCTCACCTACACCTTTTTCTAAGCAGTTGTCTTTTTCCGAGTGAGTAACATAGTTATGGGTTTTGTGCTCTTCTTTTCTGGACAAGAACATTCTTATAAACAGACATGCCAAATTTGGCAAGCGCAGGATACACGACACGGAGGAGATTCACTATTGCCTCTGATCAATCCGCTACAGAACACAATGAGCGTTAGTAGGCTGTAAAAAACAAACAAACATGTAAATGGTGCTATAAAAACTCAGTGAAACAGCAAAGTTACGATCCACCATAGTTCAGACCGTGCGGCAACCGATGAAGCTCCCCCCATGCGTTGTTTTTTCCTCAGAAGCAGGCTATGCAAACCAAAAAGTACATGTGTCAAACTTCATCCGTTGAATGCGTTGCCTGACGCAGACCAACTGTGTGGTGTGAATGCACCATCAGTCTCTGCCGCATTAACTCCGACATGTTTTTTTCTCAATGTTCATTTAGAGAAGTTGTGCTTCCGTGCCATGCTAGATCTTCTTTTCACAGCATCTAGAATAAAGTGCTTCCATAATTTTGATGTCTTCGTTCGGGTTTTTTCTTTTGTTTTATCGTTTCTCTTTTTCTCTGGTACATTTTCTTGCTCTGCCATGTTGCTCAGTGTTAGCATGCGCGTCAGCCTTGTGTGTGATACGTCATAAAAAACAAGGGTACCTATCGGCGGATTTCTTCTTCTACTGCTCCACTGGTAGCTCGGTGGCTCACTACTGCCACACACTGGGGGCAAATATAACACATTGTAACCAATGTAACACTGTTTTAAAAATAGAGTGCTTAAGTTGAAATGTAATTATAAAGCAACTAATCGATGACTTAAATAGTTGTCAACCATTTTAAAAATCGATTATAATCGATTAAATCAATTAGTTGTTTCAGCTCTACTTTCTTATGTCCTAAGCTTAAAAAAATAAAAGATTTGGCCAAAAGCCTTCATGTAAAAGCTATGAAGAGACTGTCACTAGTTATAATGCAGTTATAACCAATAGTGGTGATTAGTGTCAGAAAAAAACCATGCTGATCTTTCACCACCAAACATGTCTCATTCAGAGACCTGGAAACCGTAAATCCTGTTATTGCTCTCTTAGGACCTTTGTACATTCTTATTTCCTACTGTGGGGCAAACTCAACTGAAATACATGACATGTCAGTGTTTTTGTGTTTAGGTCTAATGTTCCTGCAGCCGTCTTTTTGCATTGGGGGGTTTCACCCTACCTCCGATTAATCAAATAAAAGCCGGTACAGGGGCTACAGCTGCCAAAACACTCCAGGAGCAGCATTTAATCGTGTATTCCGTTTTGTTAAATTCTGGATTCCATCCATCTTTCTCAGACTGTGGACCTATATGGCCTGTTCAAAAGATACACCGTGCCAGCAATATATTCAGGTATTATTGCTGTCAAGGTATGTTTTTTGAATACATGGCGCCAGCATGGTGAAGCTCTGTCTGTTTAGACTGCTTCTTCTGTTGGGTTGAATAGGTAGCCTGTTACGTTTGAGCCCTGCCGCCACCTATTGACTGGAGCCTTGATAATCATTCAAGCATAAATAAAGAGAAAAGTTTTCTACTGTCTCTCGTGCCCCCCAGCCACGCTCCACTATTTGAGAAGCATTACTGTAAAGTATGGCGGCACAATGTATTGCTTATAGTGAAAAGCTGTAGAATCCCTTTCTGTTCTTCTTTCATTTGAAATGTAATCTGATTACCTGCTTATAACATAAATAATCCAAAGCAGATGCTGGTGTTTTACTTTAATTTTATGACCATCTCCTTTGAACTAACTTTCCAGGCGCACCACCACTTGCTGTTCGGTGGTTGCACATGGTTGCAGAGTAAGCAGACAGGTCGTGGCAGTCAGTGAACCAGCTCTGTGGCTCTGGGGCCTTGCAACGTCAACAGCAAGGCTAGCTTGTTAGCACCTGACTCACTTGTGTACTGACAGGAAGCCCAGCAGTGCAGGACTGCACCGCTTCCTTCGCTGATGCATGCTACACGTGTAGGGCCCTCCAACTGAAAGGAGAAAAATATTAACTTTAAATCAGGGCTTTACTGAAAGCAATTTGATTTCCAACATAAATGGCATCTTCTCAAACATAAGCATTTCTTATTGAGTCATTGCTTCTTAATCTCATCCTTTTTCTCTTTGCAACTCTCTGCAGGCTAACGAACTCCGGTACTACAATGCCAAAGATGGTGTAAGTACATATTAATTCACTTTTACAAGGTCACACACATAATGTATACAATGGCAAATAGCCAGACAGTAGAATTTTACTTACAGCTGGTAAACTGTTTGCACCTGTTTTTTAAACATTCACTTTTGGTTTTGCCCAAAAAATTTCTAATAATCTTTGGTTTATAAACAGTGGCTTACGTAAATATGAATACCTCTTGGACTATGTCATATTTTGTTCTATTACAACCACATTCTTTATTGTATTGGTTTTTTTATGATGCTGTGCATAATTATGACTGAAAGGAAATGATACACGGTTTGAAAGCTTTTCTCTTTCCAAAATCAAATCTATTAAGAGTAATACGCATTTTGTATTCACTCTCCTTAAACCAAATTTTTTTTGTGGAATTACCATTCATTGCAAATATAAATGGAAGTGTTTATGGCCTTGTAGGATCTAGCTTTGCGCTGAAGTCCTATATTTTTGTCCATTCTTCTTTGTAAAATGGTGAGTCCTTAGTTATACTTAATGGAGAACACATATTTTCACTGCCTTTTACTGATACATTTTGAATTAGATCTGGACTTTAACAAGCAGTTTTTATTCTAAATATTCAATTGAGCTCATTTTGTATTTAGGGTAATTGTGGAACAGTGTGCCTCCAACCCAGTGTGACATATTTTACAGTCCCCAACAAGTTTCCTCCAGAATTGCTGTGTATTTTTTCTCAACCAGCCTCTTACCAGCCCTAAACAGTTTTGGTCTCACTACTAAACAAAAATATTCCTAAAGCATGGTTCTACAACAATCACTTTACTCTATGGAAGTTATGTGCCCACGGTGACAAATGATGGTACACATGGATAAATTTTGACCAAAAAAAATATCCTTTGGTCTCATCAGAACAGAGTGACTTTTTGGCCATATCACTTTTGTTCTCCTGTCTTAAGGCGTTCTTTTAGAAAACTGCAATTGGGAAATTCCTTTGGCTTTCTGTCCATATTTGGCTTTCTTCTTGCAGCTCATCTTTAAAGTCCAGTTTAGTGAGACGTATTATAATAAAGGTGTGTGATTTAAATATTTTTATTTGTAGAAAAATCTTCAAAGACCATGTATCATTTCCCTCTACCTTTTTTTGTTTATTAAATAAAATCCTGATTGTTACATTGAAGTCTGTGGCTGGACTGTGACCGCATAATGGCTGGACTTCCACTGTGTGTCACACTGTATTTTACAAACAGGCCCAAGTCAATCCTACTTCCCCATGAAGATTATAACATTTTTCCTGATACAGGGTTGTGCCTTAAGTTATTTTTCATAACAGGTTTTATTTTTGTTCTGGCTTCGTTTGCACAGATAAATATTACCTTACTGGAGAAATCAAAAGAGAAAGAAGATGAGAAGAAGAACAGGTTCATTCCAGATGACTTTGAAATAGACCCGGACTTCAAACGTCTCGTCTCTTATAACACAACTGCCGTCCATATCCCTACTGACATATATGAAGGCTGTAAGTTGAATTGTTCAATGTAAGAAGTAGAATTTTAAAAATGTATTTGGTAAATCGAGACTGGCCAACAGAGAAGCAAATGAAAGAGCATGGCGAGCTATGATGTAACAGAGAATAATACAAGGGGACAGGCTAATATATGAAGTATCCTTTCTGCCTGAACAATTAATTAGAGCAACTTTTTATTCTTAAATGGTGGTGGAGAGAAATTATGTTTTTGCTTTTCCTGTTTTTTGGCCCTAAAAGTTTGGACGTCTCCCTGCAATCCAAAAAACTTCCATTTTAACTGAGCTGAATCACCCACTCGTCTAGTGTGACAATGAATATTCTTCCTTGTGAGGTAATTTAATTAGTCCAAAAGCACACACTCCTGGAGAAGAAACACAAAGGAGCCAAATCAAAGTGCATAACAGTACTGTAAATATGTTCCTGACCATTAACCAGACAGTTTTTCAATCCTTGCTCACAGATTGTTTGCCGCCAATCTCGCTCTTCCTGTTTTCACTCCTGTCATCACCATGTTCACCATCTTCAGTAGCCTTCAGTGATAAAAAGATCAGCCTTTGAGCACCATGTGCATTGTACATAGTTTTACAATTGTTCTAGTCTATATATAGTTCAAATGCCATTCGCCCACTGGTTCAGCACACTCTACCCCCCTCTTTGACCCTGTCACCAGCTGCTCCCTTTCCTCATGCTTATCACTAACTCCACCAATATTTCTTGTCAGTTTCACAGCATGTCAGCATAACCAGCAAAATGGATTCTACTTACAAGCACAAGAAAGTGCCTGTAAGAAGCATTATGCTTTTTTTTCAATTTTCATCCCACAGAAAAAAAATTGCAATTAAATATTTCCTGCAAATTGGTAGGATTTAACCATAATATGTTAGGCCTTTTGTGGTCCAAATACACTGTTTTAAGTGTATGCTATGTCATGGAAATAAATACAATGTAATTTTCAAGAGACTGTGTGCAAACTGCTAAAATAAAAAGAAATTGAATTCGGAGTCCAGGGGTCTCAAACAGCAGTCCTCGAGGGCCGGTATCCTCAAACTTTATATGTGTTCGTTGTCCAACATACCTGAATCAAATGGTAAAATTCCATCTTTAGCAGGCAGTTCGGTCTATGGGATCCTGTTTTTGACCTCGTTATGAATGTTTTAGGTGAGTTGAAACAGAGACTTGTCTTAAAGTTGCAGGACACAGGAACTTGAGGACTGGAGTTTGACGCCTGTGGCTTAACATATAAAAGTTAAATCCAACTGATTAGGACTGAACATTTTTCTAAATGGAAGTGATGTGCACTAGCCAATGATATGTTTTGAAAATGTCCCTTAAATGGCTGAAGCATTAAAAATGATCAGATTATTCTAAAATGTGGCTATGTTGAAGATTAAACCAATTAAATGTTCAAAGATTGTGTTTAAGAAAAGGCGGTTTGTCAGCTGAAAAAAAAATCCTAAGTAGGTAGGTAGGTAGGTAGGTATCATTTTGAGAGACTGATAGTACCGTCTTTTGTTTAAATAATGATGATAAATTGTGAGTTTACCAATGGCAAGATGTTAAAAAAAAACCTGCAATAAATGTACAGTATTCCCGTCCAGATTTCACTAGTCCATTTGTTAGATTTCTCATGGTTCCCTCAATCTATGGTGGCCCAAATAAAAACAAAAAAAACAACCATTTACCATGACCATGACAGGCTAAACTTTTTACACCCCTTGTATCTGTTCGTGGTTTCAGAGATCATAATAGGAGCTGATTTGATTGGTCCCACCACTCTTAATTTCCTTTTGCACAGATTCTTGAAATGATATCATTTCAAGTGTTAGTTTGAATTTGCTTATGTGACAATACGGTACATGGTTCCATCTTCTGTAGTAGGAATATGTAATTCTTGTTGGAAAGTAATTACATTCTCAGAATGGTTTTACTTAAACAATTTGTTTAGAAATATGCTGGATTTGCTACAATCATTTAGTTGGTTAGGAGCAACTTTGGAACATACAATCTTCAATGATTTTGCACTCGTAACAGTGTAATCCCTAATCTGTAATGTGGCATCTTTCTGGAAATTTTCTTGGGAATTATTCATGATAACTGTACAAAATTTCACCTTAGGAAATTTCAATTAATGCATTAAAGTAGATTTTCTCTGTAAACTGGGCAGACTGGTCTAGGATCAACAATTATATTCTTGTAGTTTTTAGCCAGTTATTTGAGGGCAAGCTAAGGACACTTTTAAAGAGGCAAGTCTTGACACACACACACCATCTATCTCTTTCATTTGGATACACATTCACATACACACATTTGCTATTGACCTGGGAACATGAAGGCAAATCCACAGCTTCAAAATAACAGAGAACATTCAAGTTAGCTTTTGAAACTACCAAATATGTAAATATTAAAATCCACAGTCCGAGAACAGTAAAATATATTGATTATATTGAAACACATAGCATTATGGTATTGCTTTAGTTTGTGCTTATTGCCGTTGACTGACTGTTCACTACCAGTTTGGGCAACAATCCTAACAGTGGGTCTCCTAAATGCACTGGCCTTCATCACATGACGTTTATGTCCTTATACAGCGAGTCACTCCCCATAAGGCGGGCTATAAATGTGCAGTGACGGGCCTCTGAGGCCTCTGACTGTGCAGACATTTTGTCATTGCCAAATGTACTTGGTTATTTTTACAAGCAGCAGTTATAATGATGAAGAGGCTGGGGGTTGGGTTCAGAAGATTCAATAGTGCGTTGTACTTAGTATGATTCATTCTTTTTTTTATGGTGAGTGGACTACTGGCAGCTCGGCTGAGGGTATGCTCTTAGTTGTACTTCTCTGTAGAAATTGTCAGTTTCTCTTACTTCAAATCTAATCAAATTTTACTCCATACCCTTCCATTTTTATCCTGCTTTTGTTGGCCTTACTAAATATAAAAATAGACTGCAGTCTGCAAGACTTTAGTAATACCCATTTGCAGTTTACATACCCACCCAAGTTATATAATTTTCTTTCCTAAAGGTTTCTAAACCTCCAAGGACATTCTGACTTTTATCTGTTCCCACCTGTTTTAATTAGCTACTAGGAGATGTATACAATATAAACTGGAGAGGAATCACTTTGAAGGAAAATTTGAAAAAATCATAAACTGCCATAGTACGTAAGAGAATGTATATGTATAAAGGTCCTATATATCTTGACATATAAAAATAAGGAAAACCAAAGGCTGATAAGTACCCATAATATACAGTTGTAGCTTGCAAAAATGTGTTTTTTGAACAATTTTATACTTTGACATACAATAGTCATAAATTTCAATGTAGTTAAGAGAGAAAGAGAAAACAACGCTTTAATAATCTGTTTTAAAGAATTTTAGAAAACCAAACCTAAAAAGCTTAACGTTATACAGGCATTTCCTATCAAAATGGTTATTGGACAGCAAAACACCATATAAGGTTTCTGAAAGAACTGACAACCTTTGACCTAAAGCATTTTTATAGATGATTTTGATTGCCATTTTCCCAGGTTGTTCTGTTCCCAGCTGTTCTGCAGTATTAATGCTATCTTGTGCATAAATATTGATTTAAAAGCTGTAGGAGTGCAAAAGCTAATAATGTTTCTGTTTATGGCTGCTTTGACACTTTATCATGTTATTAAGTTTCAGTTCGGTCACAATATTTCCCATCAACCCCAGAAGTCAAAGGCCTCTGATTCCAAGTTTTCCATCTGCAATGTGATAGGGATTTGTTCTTTTCCCACTCAGTGGGTGGACTTGAATGAAGTTCTAGTGGTTCTGGGTATAGTATAATTCCCCCTCTCTGGAGATTTTAAAACGCTTTCTGGCTTCCGCTTTGCAGCCTCTCCTGCTGGCCAGTACAGTCACAGTTGCCATGGAAATGTGCTTTTTTGTTGAAGGAGAAACACATACTTAGACACACCCAGATTATCCTTCTTGGCGTGTGGAGAGAGAGTTGTAACTTGATTAGGGGACTTGGTCTAGACGAGGCTGGCAACCCGTTTGCTTTTTGTGATGCTATAGGAGAGCTGTATTATCCACTTCGTATTAGAAAATACTTTCACCAGAGCCAAAAGAGTGCATGAAAAGAGTAATGTCTGTTTTCTCCTGTGCTCACTACTTCCATTTCTGTTTTTTCCCTTTAATCTCTTTCTAATCCATCAGTTAACCTTAGCTCTAGTTTTTTTAAGCATAATAAATCTTGCTTCATGATGACAAATGTGCTGCCATGTTTCTCCCCTAAATTATCGGAATCTATTCTTCCTGCTGATCCAATGTGGGTGGTCAGACTGGGATTTATCTAGTGTTTGTGTTCGCACACTCAAACCACAGATGAATCAGCCTGTCTGCATGTATGATTGTGTTCAAGGAAGAGATGGAGCAAGAAACACTTGAGGTGTGAGAGTTTTCACAAGCACGCATGTGTGTGACATCACGTGCACCTATTGCACTGTATATGTATCTCGTGGCTGCATATGCATGTCTTTTCGCTCATTAGGCAGAGCAGTGAGGATACGATGAGAAGAGATGAAAGGGGAGCGTTGCGGCCTTGGCAGGAGATCCGAGGCTCGTCTGATGCCCGTTTGCATCTACGCTGTGTGACACCTGTCAGCCCTAGACATGCTCACACTGTGATGAGCTGAGATACCATGACTTTATGTGTGTCCATGATTGTGTTATAGCCAAAGTCCTTTTGGCAAAGCTCACAGCTTATAAATGGATTATCTTTTTTACTTGCACCCTTGTGCCACTTTATACTCATTCTATTTTATTTCTAATGCTTGCAGCCAAACTTGAAGGTGCACTCAAATCCATCTCTGTCTTACTATCCTTCCCTCTCCATTCTTGTCTCACTGCCATTACATCTACAACTTGTGTCCTTTGTTAGGAGTTGGATGCCTGCCCGTGATGTTCTAATCAACTAAATGGAGGTCCCATTTGGATACAGGGTGGTTCCCAGATAGCTTTCTCCTAATCTGATTTCACCTTTTCTATAAATCCAGAACATAAGGAGACTTTGGATGTCTGTCCTTATGTTTTGTGACCTTAAAGCCTATCCCATGTGGGAAAAATAACAGCGGAGACCACAGCAGTGATGAAGCACACAATCTTGTCCTATTTCTGCAGACTCCAACATGTTTTGTTCTCATAGTCCCACCTCTTTCTTTTACAAAGCATCCCAATTGCATGATGCTTCTGCTACTTTTTTCACAGATGGGATAGGGTTTTCATTTTGGTTTGTAGCATTCATCTTCCACCACAATAGCATGTGGAAGGGATCCAAAAAAGAACTATTTCGATTTTTAATTCTAGCAGCTTAAGAGGCACCATAAAGAAACAAGCTGAACAAATATAACTTAACTTTGAAAACTGCAAGAGGAACATTCTTCTCTGAAATC
Source organism: Apricaphanius iberus (assembly GCA_028564705.1). Taxonomy (NCBI): domain Eukaryota; kingdom Metazoa; phylum Chordata; class Actinopteri; order Cyprinodontiformes; family Aphaniidae; genus Apricaphanius; species Apricaphanius iberus. The sequence continues at coordinate 674,466 of JAPXFQ010001903.1, read as the reverse complement.
ATTAACAGAGACATTAATAACACTCGGACTCTATTCGCAACAGTTGAAAGACTAACCAATCATTCAGTTACAGCAGCTCCTGAGCTACACTCCACTAGGGCCTGTAGTGAATTTGCCAACTTCTTCACTGAAAAGATTCTAGATATCAGAAGATCAATCTGTAAAGCAGCACCCAACCCATCACCATTTTCATTCCCATGTAAAAATAATGCAGGTAAAATGTAAAATTTCAAAAAACTAAATCAATCACATCTTGATGAAATTATTAAATAGCTAAACTCCTCCTCTTGCTACCTTTTTTAAAGAGAGTTCTCCCTGTCATTAAGTCCGATCTGATGCAAATAGTTAATGCATCCCTCCAGTTAGGTGTCTTCCCCCAGGCCCTCAAAACAGCAGTTACCAAACCCCTATTAAAGAAAAATAACCTAGATAATACACTGATGCAGAATTATAGGCCAGTCTCTAATCTCCCATGCATCAGTAAGATTATTGAAAAAGCTGTATCTCAACAGTTGAATAGATTCCTGACAATGAACGACTCCTTAGATAATTTTCAATCTGGTTTCCGTGCCCATCACAGCACTGAGACTGCCCTCGTCAAAGTTTTCAATGACATACAGACAGCAGCAGAACCACAGTTCTGGTTCTGTTGGACCTCAGGGCAGCGTTTGACACTTTTGATCACAAAATATTACTGGAACAATTGCAGAGCTGGATCGGACTCACTGGTACAGCTCTTCAATGGTTTGAGTCTTACCTCAAAAATAGGCAGTTCTTGGTGTCCATTGGACATTTCTCATCAGAGCAAACAGAAATCACATGTAGGGTCCCCCAGGGCTCCATCCTGGGACCCCTCCTGTTCAATATTTATATGTCCCTGCTAACCAAGATTATAGCAGCCAGTCAGATTAGTTACCATAACTATGCAGACGATACACAGCTATACTTTACATTGTCACCAGGTGACTGATTCTATCCAGACCTTAAATGAATGCATTGAACAAATCAACGACTGGATGTCCTGTAACTTTCTCCAGCTAAACAGAAACAAAACAGAAGTAATTATTTTTGGACCTAAGGAGGAACGATCCAGAGTCCGCACAGAGCTTCAGGTAATACAACTAAAAACGACTTATCAGTCCCGTAATCTAGGTGTAATAATGGACCTGAACCTCCAGCGTCACCTAAAGGCAATAACAAGGTCAGCTTTCTATCACCTGAAGAACATTTCTAGGATTAAAGGACTGATGTCTCAGAAGGACCTTGAAAAACTGATCCATGCATTAATGTTTAGTCAGATTGATTACTGCAACAGTGTCCTCACAGGTCTACCTAAAAAAGCAATCAGACAACTGCAGCTGATCCAGAACGCTGCTGCCCGTGTTCTCACTAGAACTAAGAAAGTAGAACACATCAACCCCAGTTCTTAAGTCCTTACACTGGCTTCCTGTAGTTCAGAGAATAGACTTTAAAATACTCGTACTAGTTTATAAAGCACTGAACGGTTTACCACCAAAGTATGTTGGAGATATGCTGTCACTATACCAACCCAGCAGACCACTCAGGTCCTCCAACTCAAGCTTACTAAACATTCCTAGAATTAGAACTAAACAGGGAGAGGCAGCTTTCAGCTTCTATGCTCCACAAATCTGGAACAAACTTCCAGAAGAATGCAAAAATACTGAATTGTTAGGCTCTTTTAAATCAAAGATTAAAACTCTACTATTCAGAGCTGCCTTTGAGCCCTAAATTGCGCTTTATGTTCACTATTTGATTCTCGTGGTTTAAGTTTTTTTCTTATTTTTTATTTCCTTTTTAACCTATTGTGTTTTATCTGTTTTTAATCTACACTACCGTTCAAAAGTTTGGGGTCACCCAAACAATTTTGTGTTTTCCATGAAAAGTCACACTTATTCATCACCATACGTTGTGAAATGAATAAAAAATAGAATCAAGACATTGAAAAGGTTAGAAATAATGATTTTTATTTGAAATAAGATTATTTTTACATCAAACTTTGCTTTCATCAAAGAATCCTCCATTTGCAGCAATTACAGCATTGCAGACCTTTGGCATTCTAGCTGTTAATTTGTTGAGGTAATCTGGAGAAATTGCACCCCACGCTTCTAGAAGCAGCTCCCACAATTTGGATTGGTTGGATGGGCACTTCTTGCGTACCATACGGTCAAGCTGCTCCCACAACAGCTCAACGGGGTTCAAATCTGGTGACTGCGCTGGCCACTCCATTACCGATAGAATACCAGCTGCCTGCTTCTTCTCTAAATAGTTCTTGCACAATTTCGAGGTGTGTTTTGGGTCATTGTCCTGTTGTAGGATGAAATTGGCTCCAATCAAGCGCTGTCCACTGGGTATGGCATGGCGTTGCAAAATGGAGTGATAGCCTTCCTTATTCAGAATCCCTTTTACCCTGTACAAATCTCCCACCTTACCAGCACCAAAGCAACCCCAGACCATCACATTACCTCCACCATGCTTAACAGATGGCGTCAGGCATTCTTCCAGCATCTTTTCAGTTGTTCTGCGTCTCACAAACGTTCTTCTTTGTGATCCAAACACCTCAAACTTGGATTCATCCGTCCACAGCACTTTTTTCCAGTCTTCCTCTGTCCAATGTCTGTGTTCTTTTGCCCATCTTAATCTTTTTCTTTTATTGGCCAGTCTCAGATATGGCTTTTTCTTTGCCACTCTGCCCTGAAGCCCAGAATCCCGCAGCCGCCTCTTCACTGTAGATGTTGACACTGGTGTTTTGCGGGTACTATTTAATGAAGATGCCAGTTGGGGACCTGTGAGGCGTCTGTTTCTCAAACTAGAGACTCTAATGTACTTATCTTCTTGCTCAGTTGTGCAACGCGGCCTCCCACTTCTTTTTCTACTCTGGTTAGAGCCTGTTTGTGCTGTCCTCTGAAGGGAGTAGTACACACCGTTGTAGGAAATCTTCAATTTCTTAGCAATTTCTCGCATGGAATAGCCTTCATTTCTAAGAACAAGAATAGACTGTCGAGTTTCAGATGAAAGTTCTCTTTTTCTGGCCATTTTGAGCGTTTAATTGACCCCACAAATGTGATGCTCCAGAAACTCAATCTGCTCAAAGGAAGGTCAGTTTTGTAGCTTCTGTACCGAGCTAAACTGTTTTCAGATGTGTGAACATGATTGCACAAGGGTTTTCTAATCATCAATTAGCCTTCTGAGCCAATGAGCAAACACATTGTACCATTAGAACACTGGAGTGATAGTTGCTGGAAATGGGCCTCTATACACCTATGTAGATATTGCACCAAAAACCAGACATTTGCAGCTAGAATAGTCATTTACCACATTAGCAATGTATAGCGTGTGTTTCTTTAAAGTTAAGACTAGTTTAAAGTTATCTTCATTGAAAAGTACAGTGCTTTTCTTTCAAAAATAAGGACATTTCAATGTGACCCCAAACTTTTGAACGGTAGTGTATATTACATAAAATTGTTTTATCTGTTTTTAATCTATATTGCATAAATGTGTTCCTTACATCATCTTTTCTTATTGATTGATTGTGTCTATCTGTTAAACCTATATGTTTCTGTTTTTCTCTAATCATGCTTCTGTAATCATGTATTTGGTATGATTATCACTGAATCTTGTAATGCACCTTGAATTGCCTTGTGTTGAAAGTGTGCTATATAAATAAAATTGCCTTGCCTTGCCTTGCCATGGGCCTCTCATCTGCTTTTAGTGATGAGCTCTTCTTGCTCTACTTCTCAGTTAAGGCGTGCTTCCATGTCTTTGTAGGTTTTAAAATGTGCCCTATTCTTTCCAGTTTTGATAATGGCTTAAGCAGAGCTCAGTGCATTATTCAGAGCTTGAAATATTGTTATATAGTGCAGTTCTCCTTTTAATGTCAAAACCTTCTCCTTGATCCGTCTGCTGTGTTTCTTGGTCTTCAAGGTCCTTTTATTTTTGTTCACTGTTCTCTAACAAACCCCTAAGGCCTTCCCAGAGGAAATGTATTCATGCTGGAATTGAATTAACTTTAATTTGTTTACTTGAGAAGGGAAATGGTTAGACAAAATTTTAGTTGTGTCCGTGTAATAACCTGGCATCAGCCAGATCTATGTGTAGCTTGTAGAGTCTACACATTTCGATCTGGAATCTTTGCAGCAGAAACCGTCTAAAAGAGGGAGGGCCTTCTGGTAGAATACTTTGAGCTGATTGGAGGACACTTCTACTCGAGCGTCAATATGCGTGGTCATGTTTGGTTCTCTTAGCTAGACAAATACTACCGTCACAACTGAACTCCCGCCCCTAAGCACAATGCTGACAAACGTTTTGTCCAGCGAATTATAGGTTGGCGGTCGGACAGTTTTGTTTGGAGCGGTCCAAGATGGATTCTCCTGATTTTGGGAAACTCCAAATCTCGCGAGAATCCATCTTATCCCTGTAATAGATGCAGACTACAAGTGCATGCCACACCGATCAGTTTTGTTTGAAGAAAAAAAAAGGGTTATTTTTCCACAATTGTCGATGCCTTACAGTATGTTGGTTTATTACATAAAATTCCACTAGAACGAATAGAAGTGTGTGGTTATAATGTGACTGTAAAAAAGTGCAAGGGATTTAAATGCTTTCGTCATTGTATATGGATAAGGCCACAATGGCAATTGGTCAATTACACACGACTGTGTCCTTGAATAACCCTGTTTATTTCTTACACATTCCCATCTTGTTTTCATTTAACATTTTCCACAGTGGCATGGCCATATTATTACATATTTCTTTAGTTAAAAACCAAACATTCCCCAAACCCAAAACATTTTTTTTGTAAAATGCTTTAAATACTAAATAAGGTATACATTCAAATTACACACTTAAATGTAATCAGCTTAGACTGGATAGCATGTTGAGGTGGCCTTAAGTAGCTAGTAGTTAATTTCTCTGTCTCAGAAGTTGCAAAGTAAAATATTATTAAACAGAAGACCCTTTCTGATACAATGATTAGAGGTTTTCACCACCTTATCTCCAACCATGTTATTACTTTCAAGTGCACCAGCAGTCCGCTACCAGTTAGCCGATGGCAGGGAACACAGGAGGACACTGCATGGCATGGCACTGAGCTGAGGTCCCTCCCAGTTTCACTTCCCACATCCAACTCCTTCAATTCAATACTGGAATCTTATTCTTGTTTCCAAACATGTTAAAAATGTCTTGGCTTATTTGTCCTAAAAACCTCCATTTGCACTGCAATCTTGTGGTAAATTAAAAGTTTCTAAATCCATGTCTCCGTATGGATAAAATTTCACAGTGCAATTTTCATAGTGCATTTGTAGATGATGAAGGAACAGAGGCAAAGAGCCAGACCTGGGCCTTTTCATCATAGAGGTGTAATTCATAATCAGGAATTTTAATTGAGTTTACTTGATTACATAAGGCAGATTTGTATAAAAAAAAAAGTCATCTCAAAGGAACAGTATTCAAATTTAAATAGTTCAATTTAGTCCAGTGCAGTATTAGTTACAGTCAAATCAATTTCCATACAGTTAGGTTTGATCCCAATTATATTAAGGTTCGATAAATAATAAATAAATATTGCTTCAAATGGCTTCTGACTATAATTCGGCCAGTATCCTCAGTAGCATGGGTTGCACCTCTATTTTGAGTTTTTAAGTTTCACACTTGCAGATATATTTTTAAATGTTTAGAGTTTTCTTTTATATACATAATAAAATTAAATAACAAAAAATGCTGCAGAAAAAAAGAAGCTGAACACAAAATACAATCTGTTAGAAAAATAGTCCTCCTTTTAGACTGAACTCTATTTGTTAAGAGAACAAATGTGAATGAGAGTTCATTCTTGATGGATATTAAGTTGATTAAAATACTGAATATTATCAAGTGGAACATAAATGGGAGCCCTTCACAGACCGTTATAAAATCTACACCGATTCATTTAAGACACTGGCTTGAGTTTTGGGTGCTCACGGAGCAGCAGTATCTTCAGATATGCGACTCCCTTCTGGGCTATTCCTTTGGTTTTATTTGGAAATAAGGGTTGATAATCCTAATGACTGCCTGTTTTGTTTCCCATGGAAGAGTCCTGTGTTGATGCCAGTAGCTCCTAAGAAAGTGAACAGCTTGGAAAATGAAGAAAACATCAGTTTTTATAGGGTAATTGATGCCTTTAGAAAGAGGACTAATGTAAAGACTGAGTTCATTCTGACTGCATACTTGAATCTAGCAGGTCAACTTGAATTGGCAAGAAGGCAGAATCTCTAAGGAGGTGAAAAGATGAATGTTTATGGGCTGGATCTCGCCACTATAGGAGCCTCTTTTGTCATGTAAATGTTTGTTTCCTCGCAAAGCATCACAGTAGTGGGTGGCAGGAAACTGTATATCACCTTTTTTGATTGTTTTGCATGTTTCGAGGAGGGATAGCGGAGCAAATAATTCACTCCTGTGTGGTTAACTGCATGGCCCACTGGGGGCCTGATAAAGTTTTTGTTTTTTTTAAACAAAAGAGATTGAAGGCGATCAGGAGATTGAACTTGGATTCCTGCAGAAATTTACAGTCTGTGAGGCTCTTTTTGTTTAGTCGTTGTGATCAAATATTTGTTATTTAGAGAATGTTTATGTAAAAAGCACGAGGTTTGCGTATTTAAAATCTTCTGCGTTATATTGTTTATCCGTTCTGATTTAGATGCCACAAACCGTGATCACAATCTCTGACTCTGCCCGCTGGATTGTAAAAAAAAGTAATTTGAAAGCAGTGACATTCAGTTTTGCGCTAGAGACCAGATGCCACTAAATTACCCGAGTCACACGACAACTTAAGTGGTACAACAGCGACTACATTTCCCTAAATAAATACATAAATAAATAAGGACGATGATCAATGAGGACTTACCCAACTTTGCAGTTTTCCTTGGCAATCACCGACAGGTGATGCAAATCACGCTGTATTTCTGCTTGACTAGGTCTGACCTCTTTTAGCACAAATACGCCTGTCTGTTTCACAGATATCGGCCCAACTCTTCTTCGAACAACATAATCTCAGGCCTCCAGACACCGGCAAATCAAACGAACGATTTTCCACAGATCTCAAAGGGGCTTTAAATAACTTCAATTTTGGTGTCAAAAGAGATTTTAAATTTCTCTAGAAAAGTCTCCCCGTCTTCACATGGTTATATATCCGGGATTTTGCCCGCTAACTCTCTTGGAAGTGTTACGTCTCTATAGCCCTGTTTTTTGGTTTGCTTTCTTGCCACCCAACCCTCGTACATGCGCAGAAAGTTGTCAACAAAGATCCATGATGGTGGTTTGTACATCGTAATCTATCCAAGGAGTTTAAGGAGCCTTTGACCTTGCAGCACTCCCTCTACCTAAGCAAATATGTGATGATAGCTAGCATCCAGCTAAGCAGCCCAGAATGTTTTATACAATACTCTTCATAGTTAGCAGATTGTGGTGTTCATTATATCATTGTTTGTTTTTTCATATGTTGCCTTGTGTTTTTTTTCTGATCTCATCCAAGTAAGTGGTGAATCTTGTTCCAAAAATTGTGTGTGTGTACAAGAACATCTCAATACTTTTAAAGCAGTGACTTACTGTGATATATTTTTCACATCTAGATGAAAAAAAAAGTTTAAGCCACATTTTCTGAGAGACACTCAACCATGCTTGTAGCTCACACTCAAACCAGCATGTGTTACCCTCTGAAGTCCCTCGGGAAAAGATGTCACAACTGACAAATAGAACTGGCCAGTGCTTACATCGCTGTGGTGACACCTCTCTTTCTCTCGCTGCAGTGACCTCGAGCAAGCAACAGGCGCATCACTTCACAGATGGATCTGTTTACACTGAAACTGTGATTTGTTCCAGCATTCAGATGGGATTAGATTGAAGTTAAAGGCTCGGCACTCTGTCTTAACCTGCTCTATTTATGCTTCTGTTTGTAATGGATGGTTATTTTTAAACTGTGATTGGAGACCAGTAAATTCATTTTGGATTGTTGTTGGGGTTTTTCAATAAAAACAAAAACATACTGTTGCTTCTTATTAGAGCTGTTTTTAGATAGTCATACATTTCAGGTATTGGCAAAACAGTCCATCCTTCACCTGCTTATTTGAAATTTTTTTCTTAAATAAGGTTAAAGGGATGGTGATGAGAGCAGAGTACAGATTATAGGAGGATAAGCCCTTGAACGCAAACAATTTTAACAGCTTTTTACATGAAGTATAGGATTATATTTATATTTTGTCTAATTTGGCTAATTTTTTTCATTAACTTCACTGAAGGACTCTTATAGTTTACAACCTGAGGCAGATTGCTCTGCATTGACAAACATACGGTGAAGAGTTTTAAATTCTCAGCATCCAGAGTGCAGATCTCGTAAGGCCTGATCTAGTTGAAGAACACTACTGGGATCCTGGAAAGTGGCCCAGCAGTTATTTATTTTTATTTTTTTCTGGTGCAAAACATCATATCCTATCAACAACAATGGCAACCTGATTGTTGTAAAATTGGGCGGCAGGAACAGAGCTCTAAGCATCCCCACGCCCACTAAATTATTTTTTTCTTAACTGCCATCAGGAATACTCAATTCCAGAGTGCTAAAACACTGCTTTAAGATGTTAAAATACTAAACTTATGTTAGGGTTATGTATGCCATGTGTATGCCTGGCTTTGGTTATGTTTTGGTTCAGTTCATTTTTATTTAATCTCGTGAGTCGAGTTGTGACAGAATCTAGCAAAAACAATTGGAAGCCCCTATAATATAGTAATTCTATCCTACAGAGATAAATTCAAAGTGTTCCCAATTTATTTATGTAATTTTTTTTTTTTAAGTTTTACTTCCCAGTCCTGGTTTCTCATTTAGCGGTGATCTGACTTATTTTTAACTTTCCTCTGATCTTTGGAATGCATCAAGCATATAAACATAAAACACTAAATGACTAATTTAATCTGCAAGACAGGACATGTAAAAAAAGGAAGAAACTTTAAGTTAGATGTATTAATATTTCTAATTTTTCATTGTACCTTTTCTTGCTAAACTGTCCTATCATATTGAGTTACAGTTGAATCAAATAAAAGTCTCTCCTATTTCTGTCTTAATGAGTGCCCTGTTGCTCTTGATTTTTAATCTTATACAAACACATAAGTCCCCTCTCTAAACACCTAAACAAGCCATGCAAAATCTCATTCTGACTTTCAGTCTGCTCTTCCTGGAAGTTTACAGTGATCGTGATGGGAAACCTCAAGCTATACCTTTGGCACAATAACATGTTAGGAACTTCTGGGAAAACACAGGAAACCACTGTGTTTGCCTGGTTACAGAGTACTCTGCAGATTTTATCTTCTTCCAGATATGTCAAATGTAATAATCAAGTTTGTTTCAAATCTCATGTTTTGGCTAGTTTCTGCTGCTGCATAAGTCAATGTTTTGAGAGCAATATAACAAAAATATATCATCTTATGAGACTTGTGTCAGTTTGAATATCTGTGAGCCAGTTCTCTCCCAGCAGTCACCATCAGTAGTCTAATACTGCACAATCTATTTTGTGTGTGTGCATCTAAGCATTCTTTGTTTTTTTAGATAGTGTGTTTTGCTGAAATTATACTTCTTTTACAGAAATCTCAGCACACTATCATTCATTTCTACAGATGATTTATCTAATCAATTTTTTTCCCTCTTCTAGCCACCATTATTTTGAATGAGCTAAACTGGACGGAGGAATTGGAGGATGTTTTCCGGCAAAACAAAGAGGATGATCCCTCCCTGCTGTGGCAGATTTTTGGCTCTGCTACTGGACTGGCTCGGTACTACCCAGGTAAACCCACATTACTCCAGATTGACTAATCCAGACAAATATATTTTTGTGAACAACCTAATAGAAAAAAACAGATAACCAGTCAGAACAGGATGTCTAGAATAACAATTTGACTGTGGTTTCGTTAGAGAATTTGGAATCAGCTAAAATGTACGTTTTTATATATTTTAAACTCAGACCAGATGCTATTTTGTCTATATTATATCAGATTATACATTGGAACTGTATAAAGGACATAAGACTACAAGAGTAACTGGATTTGTGCATTAAAGTGCCTCCATTCATAAAAAAAGACAAACTTGCATTAAAAATAGCTTTTAAAAGTTGCACATTTTAGACTTGATGTTTTGCTTAATGCAGTTGGTCATTTTTACTGGCAATCCCAATGGTCTCTTGTAGCAAACAAATGTTACATGCCTTTTAATGAAAAAGAAATGAGACAGAATTGTACATTGTCCTTTTTTAGTTTTTATTGCAAACTGTTCTTGTGCTTGCAAAAATACTTCTACTATGCAATTTGAGTTTTCTAAAGAGGGATGTATACTGGAGATGGGTTGGGTCTATTCTTTAAGAGACGGAATCTTTGATGTTTTAAATGCTTAGCACACATGATTTAAATACATTTTATTAGCATGCTGCTGCAGAACTTGGTGATAGGTGCAGGAGATAATTCTAACATTTCAGTAAGGACACAATATACCTACCTTAAAAATGGCTTAAACTTGATACAAATATATTGTTTCATCTTTCTGATACTTTACATCTTTCTGTCATAATCCTTTATCGTCCAATGGAAATAAAGGTCTTCTTCTTAAACTTTAAGGGAGATGTGCATGTTTCTCAGAGGGTACGGAAAATGTATTGAATAAAGCTGCATATAATGTGTACTTGCATTATGTGGTTCTTTAAGTAATTCTAGTTTAAGTATGTTTAACAAAAGGAAGTTTTTTTGGTTGGGTCTGAGGAACTTGATGTTGATGTAAACTCACTCCTCTACCAATATGCAGCATCTCCCTGGATTGACAAAAGAAGTTCACCTGACAAGATTGACCTGTATGATGTACGCAGGCGACCTTGGTGAGTAAAGCGGGTCAGTTTTAGACGGTCTCACTTAAATATGCTAAAAAATCTGTTAGTTAAGAATGAAAGGTGGCTTTAGAATGGAGTGACTTAAAAACATTTTTTGGGTGGAGTATGCTTTCTAGAGAAAAGTTTTAATGAAGCTTTAGGAACAAATATTTCAATGTTTTCTATGTGTACGTGTTCTCCATATGTACAATCTGTTCATGTGTTTCTGATATTACTCACCAGGTACATTCAGGGGGCGGCGTCACCCAAGGACATGCTGATCCTAGTGGATGCGTGAGTGACAACCTTATGATTCATACATTATAGTCAGATTGGATTTGCTTTTGCACGCCAGGAGCCCCTGATGCTAACTCTGTGACTGGCCTCATCCCGCTGGGCACTACCACACTATGCTCATGTGTGACACTGACTAAGAAAAAGCAGTCGCAGTGCACTGGCCAGTCTAATTATTTATAGTTGAGTTGTTCCCTACAATGACTTAAGACAGGAAAACTTTGAGCTTAGAATAACTATGAGGTCCATAATGACAATAGCTCAGCAAAAACTCTCACATAGTTAAGAGAGACACAACTTCAAGAATTGTTAACTTTTAAACTGTGAAAATGTAAGATCAAATTTATGACTTTTTGTTATATATTCGCAGAACCAAAGAGAGATCCATCAATTATTTTTGGGTTAAAAAAATGTATTTGGTTTTCTAGAAACCAGATCAAATTAGTCATTTAGTGTTTTATGTTTATATGCTTGATGCATTCCAAAGATCAGAGGAAAGTTAGGAATAAGTCAGATCATCGCTAAATGAGAAACCAGGCCTGGGAGGTAAAACTTAAAAACAAAAATAACAAAATAAATTGGGAACACTATTGCTTTGAAATTATCTCTGTAGAATAGAATTACTATATTATAGGGGCTTCCAATTGTTCTAGCTAGATTCTGTCACAACTCGACTCATGAGATGAAATAAAAATGAACTGAACCAAAACATAACTAAAGCCAGGCCTACACTGCCTGCTATTGGGAGACAATGGACAGCAACAGGAATGAGGAGCATAAATTAATCAATCCAGGAACTTTTGCTTAATTCAGGTTCAGGTCGCAGCCTAAGCAGAGTAAACCAAACCTCCCTCTCCGCAGCCACATTGGCTGCAATAAATTAATGAATAAATATAGAAAAAATTAGCAAACTTTGCAGATGTAAACATGAAAAAAAAAAGTGATTTCTTCAAATTTGGACTTAGTTTCTCTAAACAAAGACCTTGTGGCACATCACTCAAACTGTACAGTCACACATCTTTCCACTTTCTTCTTTAAAGTTTATACAGAGTTTAAGTTTATGTCCGTATTACTTACCAAGCGAGTTCACCAGTGTCATTTTGGCAGTTGTTTATATTCCACCTTCAGCCGTTGCCGACCATGCATGTGATGTCATCAGTTCTGTTGTCGCTAAGCTACAGACCCAGCACCCCAATGCATTTGTGGCAATATCTGATGATTTTAATCATGCCTGACTCTCTTCTACACTTCCAACATTTCAACAGTTTGTCAGCTGCTTCACAAGCGTTTTATGCAAATTTAAAGGATACGTATATGTCCGAGCTAAGACCTCCTCTGGGATAATCAGGTCACAATCTTGTCTTTCTCAGCTTAGAATATAAACCAATAGTTCAGAGGCAACCTGCAACAAAAATAACTGTTATAAAAAGGTCACATGGAGCTGAAGAAGCTCTGCAAGGTTGTTTGGAATCCACAAACTGGATAACTCTTTGCCAACCACATGGAGAGGACATCAATACCATGACTGAGTGAGTGACTGCTTACATAAACTTCTGTGTGGACATCATCCCCTCCAAAACAACGAGATGCTTCCCTAACAACAAACCCTGGATTACCAGTGAGCTGAAGGAACTGCTGAACAAGAAAAAAGAGCCTTCAAGGAGGGAGATCGGGAATTATTAAGGAGTATACAGAAGCAACTTAAAGTCAAAATCAGAGACAGCAAAGAGGCTTACAGGAAGAAGGTGGAGAACAAACTACAGAGGAACAATATAAAAGATGTCTGGTCTGGAATAAAAAAGATAGCAGGCTTTAAGCACAGGAAGGATTGGATAGATGGAAGTCTGGACAGAGCCAATGAACTGAAAACATTCTTCAATAGATTCGGATCAGGAACAAGCTCAGCATCCTCCTCTCCTGTCCCAAACCAAACAGACATCCCACTCTCCTCTAACCCACACAGTCATTTCACACCTCAGATGTTTCATCTTCCACTTCAGTCATGAACTCTTTTACTTCAACACCTTTCTCTTTAACCAAGTCAGGAGATGCTGCTACCCCCTTTATCTCACTCTCCCAACTGTATGTCTTTAAAAGTCAGCTAAAGAGAAAGCTGGAGAAACTGAACTGGAACAAGGCTGCAGGTCCAGATGGTGTCAGCCCCAGAGTCCTGAAGACCTGTGCAGAACAGCTCTGTGGGATTCTGCAGCACTTCTTCAAACTCAGCCTGACCCAGGAGAATGTTCCAGTGTTGTGGAAGACATTCTGCCTTGTTCCAGTACCAAAGAAAACTCAGTCATCAATGACTATAGACCAGTCACCCACATCATGATGGTCCTGGAGAGACTCCTGTTGCCCCACCCGACTAAGCAACCAAGAACATATCAGGACCCGCTGCAGTTTGCTTATTGCCATGGAGTTGAAGATGCTATCATCAACCTGCTTCAACCAACCCACTGTCATGTGGACAAAGCAGGCAGCACTATGAGAATCATGTTCTTTGATTTCTCCAGTGCATTTAACACAATTCAGTTTGATTTACCTTTTCAGAAACTCCTGAAGACACAGGTGAAGGCCTCAATAAACCCCTGGATCAATGACTACCTTAAAAGCAGACTGCAGTTTGTGCGATTGAAGAATTGTGTGTCAAACGAGCTGGTCGGCAGCACAGGAGGACTTCAAGGGACTGTACTCTCACCATTCCTTTTCACTCTGTACATCTCAGACTTCCAGTATAAGACAGAGACTTGTCATCTGCAGAAATACTCAGACAACTGTGCCATTGTCAGGTGTATAAGAGATGGAGAAAAAAGCGGAATACAGAGCGCCGGTGACCTGCTTAGTGGGATGGTGTGGAAAAAATCACTTAACCTTAAATGTGAACAAAACAAAGGAGATGATTGGAGATTTTAGAAGAAACAGGATAAGTCAGACTGTTACCATCTTGGGAGAAGATGTGGAGGTGGTTGCGGAATATAAATATCTCGGAGTTCACCTGGAAGACAGACTGGACTGGAGACGCAAAAGTGAAGCCATCTACAAGAAGGGACAGAGCAGACTGTACATTTTGAGGAAGCTGAGGTACTTCAAGGTTTGGAGCAAGATTCTGCAAATCTTCTACAAGTTGGTTGTGGAGTGTGTCCTCGCTTCGTCCATCATCTGTTGGGGTAGCACGATCAGAGCCAGAAACTTAAAATGGCTCAATAACCTGATGAAGAAGGTTGGTTCTGTTCTGGGGACAACTGTGAAAAAACTGGAGATAATAATACAAAGGATTCTTCATAAAATTAAAAAAGATTATGGACAACCCTGAACATCCTACTCATGAGACTATCCTACAGCAACAGAGTATCTTCAGTCGGAGGCTTCTTCAGTTTCGCTGCAACACAGGAAATTATTTCCCCCCACAGTCATCATGATCTACAACCAAACCTTGAAGAATTAATTAGCTATTACCTACAACAACACTTAATTTCCCTGTGAGATCAATAAAGTATTTTTGACTTTGAATTTTATTTGAATATTAGTGTGCAATGTATAAAACATAAAACATATATTCTGTATTGTTAGATGTAACTTGTTGTTTAGTCAAAACTGCATGCATAGAACAAAATCATGACCTCTCTGTTTCAGTCAACTGGCACGGTTTCTAAACTACAGTTTCTATACTGCAGGAGTGGAAGCGTATCAGGTCTCACCCTAAAACTGATCAAAACTTCTGTCAGCAAGATGCTGGAGACCCTCTCTGATGATGACTTCGTAAATGTGGTTTCTGTGAGTATTTACTGAGCTGAGTCTATGTACTGTTGTTCCATATAAGCCGGAGTTAAAATGGGAAATGATTGTTTAAGCAGCCTTAGGCCTGGTTCAGGCCAACATGCGATATGATAATGAGGACGACACTTAAAATAATCCTAAAAGATATTCCTGCAGTGTGTGTAAACACTGTGGTCTGCTCGGAAGGAAGTAGGGACAGCTCTGACCACAAATCAAGGATATTCAACCCGTTGGGTTGTCTAAGCACAATATCACAGCATGTATCGTGTGTTCGAGGTAAAAAATGCAGCCTGTTGAATGTGATGTGTGGCCAATCAGAAAGCGAGGGGACAAGCAGTGATATGCCTTGAAAGGGTCTTTTATAGTAAATATAGCCCCTGCTCCTGCTATATCACTCCTTTAGCCTACCCAAGGATTTCATTTTTTCTCTGTTAAAACTAGTCTACAAACTATTGCCATATTGACTCCTTTGACTTTAGTCACGTTTTATATCATGAGTATTCCTGAAATTTCTTGTCTGAGCCGGGAACGTTTGTGAGTAAAATCGGTTTGTGTGTGTTGTCTCGTCATTGGTGAGTGGCCACACACCACACACACTGTTGGACCAAAACAGAAATAGTCATTATTTATGACTATGTGCATGTGTTCTGAAACTCTTTAGGCAATTTTAAAATCATACTGTGTGAACCAGGCCTCACTGATTGGAACATTTTTATGGACTTTTGATCCAAATGTGCATAAATCCTGGCCTGCCTATGTATGCTAATTTTTGATATTCATGTGCATACCGTGCTATGAAAAGGTATTTACCCCCTTCTAGATTTCTGATGTCATTTCTGTTCTGGCATTAACATGTTTAACAAGATAAACTGAGAAGATACAAAATTTACTTAATTATTTCAATTATTTATACAAGAAAGCTGTCCAAATGTATTTCCAACCCTTTCCAGACTGATAGTTGTCAATTACTTCCTTTATATTTATTTAGATCTAAGCATGATTTGTTGCTTTTTGAAATCTTATTTCCAACTTCATGCTGTCAGACAGGTTCCAATTATTTGGTATTTATATTGTCAGGATGGGCGTGACTCATAAAGTTGATCTCCCATCTTTCTAAAAGGGCTGTTAATGCTGTAAGTTAAGTGCTTAAATGTCTACAGGGGATTACTTTTTCACATAGAGCCCAGTTTGTTTGTTTTTTGATTGACTTTTTCATTAGTCATTATTCAGAAGCTTTTTTTTTTATTTACTAAGGTTATCTTTCATTTTAATTAAAATGTGTTTAATCTAAAAGACGTAACAGTAAATAAAGGCAAAAAAATCAATAATTGTGTGAGGGGGGTAAATATTTTTTTACAGCTCTGTATATAAACTATAGATTTTATTAGAAAAATGCTTATAAAGCAAGGGTACTCGAGTCCAATATTTGTATTTCTAAGAGAACGAATGCTTAAATCCAAGGCCTGAGAAGCAAGATGAGATGCAATGTTTCTTTACCACAACTTATCTCTGTGGAATGGAAAAAACAGTCCTTGCCAAATTGAGGTTTCCTGACATTAGGGCTGAGGAATTCTTCATCCATCACAGTTTAGAGCGCCAATGAGCATTTGTGCACCCGAGCTATATCAATTTTATGAAGAAAAATACCAGTTCAAAGGGTGAGTGTTTTCCTCCAGTTCAGAATGTTTATGAGGCATTGCCGAGACAAATTGGAGGCAATTGCACTGAATGGAATTACCACTGAAATCCAGAGTGTGTCCAAAACATGAACTCCCACTACTGTTGTTGTATTGTTGTATTGCACTGGTGTCTGTGGCTTTGCTTCAAACAGCTTTTCAAGAAGAGTATCAAGACTTTTCATAAAGTAGTTAACTTAGTAGTTTATTTAGATATGGCTATGTGTAAAAACGCAGTAAGGATACAGTTTATTATATTAATAATTTCTTTATAACAAAAACCATGATAGATTCTGAAAAAAAGGTCTGAACAAAGGAATTCCCTCAATACATTTAAGTAAATAAAATTTATTTAGAGTAGGGAAAATAGCAATTTTATGATTCCATAATTTAACAGACTATGTCCTGTAAAATTAGGGATATTTTTGAACTTTAAGAATGAACTGAATCATGTAGCTATTGAACCATTAAAGTGTAAACATTTTCTGGGTCTTGGTCTGAGCCCTTACCTTTTGTACTTTTGTTAAAGAATGCAGCTTCTCAGCTTAATTCAACTGTACAGTTTCTTGGCTCAGAATATATTATGTACTTGAATCTGACTTCCCTCTGTCCAGCTACTCCTTTATCCTAATTGCTTATTCTTTGTCCTCCCTGCAGTCGTTCTTTGTGGCCCGGAACATAAATTACTTTGCTTTCCAAATTAGACATAAATAACATTTTGTATCACTTCCCGTATTACATAGACAAGGGTATGTTTGTGTTTTGGGTGGGTGTGGAGGCTCAGTAGAATGGTCTTTTACATAATGTGTTTTATGGCCTTGGGTTTCCTCTGAGATCTGATTTCTGTTTCTGATTTCCGTGGTTCGTACTGTGCATTCAGTTAATCATATTAAAACAAACCCAATTTTTTATCTTTTACTGCAATATCAATTATAGATCCTAACTCAGCCTTTACTGTAACTTGTTCTTAAGTATTCAATATCAATTGGTTCTCTTTGTCTTTAGGAGGCTAAATTTGTAAATAATATAGTCTGATACTAGAAGGTAGTGAGATGTTTTCCAAAAAGAATACTCTTGGAATTTTTTTACGTTGTCACATTACAACCACAAAAAATGTATTGTTTGAAGAGTGCATTTATCGGGATTTTAAATTTTGTGATAGGTTGACACAATCGGGTATTTCAAACTGAGATGGAAGGAAAGAGAAGTTTTGTTTTCAATTGTTTCTCTGAACAAAACTGTAAAATAATATTTTTATTTAGTCTTCATGAGTCTCTACTTTGCAGTTGAAACTGCTTCAAACCTACATGTGTGCAGAGATACTCATTTCTACATGTTAGAGATTTGCTTTGCTATGTTTGCACCTTGCTAACTGGGAGCTGTGTTCAAAAAGAGCCTCAAAACAGATGCTGAGTGCTAATGAGCCATGGCCCAACCTTTTTATAGATGCGGTGTGTTTTTTCGTGTAGATTGACTCACTTCCATCTGTTCCCCCATGAGAACTATTCATCAGTATTTACCTGAAGTTACTTTATCTGTGGAGTTATGACTTAACTAGTTGTTCTTCCATTACTAAAGTCTTGTTTTTGCTCCTTTTTTTACCTCCATGTGCCACTGTTTTATCATCCCTTCTGTCTGTCCTTAATATCCTTCCTTATGTTCTTTTAGCTTCCTTCGGTCTGTGAAGTTTTATTATATTGTTTTTTTTTTTCATTTTGTGTACAACAATTTGTGTTAACTAAGTAGGTATCTTTAACAGAGTTGTCTTCAATTGTATCTTATGTTAAAACGTCACTTAAAGCTTTTACCCTACTTGTAGTTTATCATATATGTGGAACACTCCTTGGAAGGGGAAAATACACATATTTACTAGAAAATATGTGCAAGTGCCTTCCCTGTTCTTCCCGTCAACCCTCCTTCCCTTATCCCTCCAGTTCAACAAAACCGCCAGGCCTGCAGCATGCTTTCAGAACCTGGTGCAGGCCAATGTGAGGAACAAAAGAATCCTGAAGGAGGCTGTACAGAGGCTCAAAGCTGAGGGTATCACCAACTACACAAGTGGCTTTGAACTCGCCTTTGAACAGCTTGCACAGGTAAAGCGTGTGTGGGATGTGTTTACTTGCCAGATTGAGGTAATAGCTGATAAATATTACATTTATGTTATGTAACATACATTTTCTTTTAAAACTTGCTGAAATTATTGACATACACGGAATCAGAAAGGTCTAAACACCAAGTGAAATACAAAGTTAAAAAAAAGAAAAAGGATAAATAGTATCAGAACGTGTTCCACCTTCAGTATGACCTCTAACCTGCATAACTCCATTTATAAATGTAATGGAAAGCATTCAAATGTTATAATGGCCAACTTCATTCTTCAGGGTCCAGTGTCCCACACCTCTGTGGCGCTATCTACACAGAGATGAAACCAGGTATAGCAGCAAAGATATTTATTCTATTAGGTGTCTCATCCACAGCGAACTGGCATTTGAGGACACCATGTTTGAAATCGGGTCACCAATTGGAGAAATCTCAACACTGGCTCCATTGTCTTCGTGGTTACGAACTCTCCCACATTTACTCAGAGTGGATGCCATCAGTGCCCCATTCCTATATGTAACGCACATGTGCAATCTTGTGATAAAGTAGACAAACATGGTGCCCTACAGTGTTGCAGTAATAAAGCAAATACTGACCTTCTTATGGATCCCAGACTTTGGTTTACGGTCTATCCTCTTTAACCAGCTGCAAAAAAATGGATCCAGAGAACCACAAACACCATATATTTTTGAATAAAGCTGTCATTTGAAACTGGATTAGTAGCGTTTGTCACTGCATTGACTGCGCACGCTCAGTGTTATTTTCTGTTTCTCTGACAGTGTCCCATTGCTACCAGTTGGCCCAGCATAGGTGCTACAACAGTTTCAGCAGTTTGTGTGGAACTGTGTGGACAAGATGTTTTCTTTTTTTATTATTGTGGCGCCATTTTTACAGACTGTTTTTTGGAAATTTACCCAGCCATACATCCAGCCAAACTTGGTTGGATCCGAACAGCAGTGTTTCTCTTATGGATTCAACCCCTCCCAACTCTAGTTTTATCAGTGAGGCCATTTAATGAATCATTCCAGTGTAAGCAGCTATCTCTTGGAAGTTATAAAACATTTGAATATTTTATAATATTCATAATATTAGAGATGATTGGTCTCCTGTTGACATTGTAATATATATCTGCTTGTCATCTGTGTAGCTATGGTAACTAATGTTGTTGTTATTTATGACCTGTGTCAGTAGAAGCATGTAGATGTTAAACAGAAGAGGTCCCAGGATAGAACCCTGGGGAACTCCACATATAATTCCTGTCTGTTCAGATGCAAAGTTACCCATTGACACAAAATGCTTCCTGTTCTCTAAGTACGTTCTGAACCAGTTCAGTACAGTGCCAGAGAGACTCACCCAGTTCTCCAGCCGTTTGAGTAATATAATGTGGTCAACTGTATCAAATGATGATTTACCGGCCCCCAAATTACTGTGCAGGCTTTAACGATGATTTTAGTGAACTGCTGTCTATGATCTCTGTTGATTTTGACTGTATAAGTATTGTTGGTGATTTTAACAGCAATGTTGACAATCCTCAAGGCCTTTTATTGTGGGCAGTATTAGGTACACCTGTGCACTAAACATGATGTCAGATCAGCATCTTGATGTGGCACACCTGTGAGGTGGGATTGATTATCTCAGCAAAGCAGAAGTGCTCACTATCACACATTTAGACTGATTTGTGAACAATGTTTGAGAAAAATGGTAATATTGTATAGCTGGAATGAATTATACATCTTTAAGTCCATCTCATGAAAAATGGGAGCAGAAACAAAGGTGTTGCGTTTATATTTTTGTTGAGTGTATATATTACAATGTCAACAGGAGACCAAGGCCCGAAACAGGGTCTTGGTAATTGTATCAAATAAATAAATAACTGGATGTGCCACAACTTTCTCCAGTTCAATAAAAACAAAACTGAGGTAATGATCTTTGGATCCAAAGAGAAACGATTATAGGTCACTACAGAGCTTCAGTCTATACACCTAAAAACCACCAACCAGCCCAGAAATCTGGGTGTAGTGATGGACCCAGACCTAAATTTTTTAAAAAACACATTAAGGCGATCTCAAAATCAGCCTACTATCACCTTAAGAATATCTCAAGGATAAAAGATCTGTCTCAGCAAGACCTGGAAAAACTAGTCTGTGCATTCATCTTTAGTCAGCTTGATTATTGCAACAGCATCTTTATAGGCCTACCTAAAACATCAATTAGAAAACTGCAGCCCATCCAGAACTCTGCTGCTCGAGTTCTCACTAAGAGCAAAAAAGTGGACCACATCAGTCCAGATCTGAAGTCTTTACACTGGCTGCCTGTCCATCAGAGGATAGACTTTAAAGTTCTGCTGCTGGTCTATAAAGCTCTAAACTGTTTTGGACCAAAATACATCAGTGACCTCCTGATGCAGTATGAACCTACCAGACCCCTCAGGTCATCTGGATCCGGTCTTTTCAGTTCCCAGAGTCAGAACCAGACATGGAGAGGCTGCGTTCAGCTGCTATTCTCCACATCTCTTGAAATAACTCCCAGAAAACCTCAGATCAGCTGAAACATTTAGCTTATTTAAATCCAGGTTAAAGATCCAGCTGTTCTCAGCTGCTTTTGAATAGGTTTTTATTAAGTTCAAATCTTTTTTTATGTTCTTTATTCTTTTACTTTTTAATGCTTCTTCTGCACCCCACTGTAATGTTTGTAATGTTTTGTGTAAAGCACTTTGAACTGTTTTGTAACATACATTGTGCTATACAAATAAAATGGTCTTCACTAACAGAGTTTCATAAATAGCATATACCGATTTTCATCAACTTCTGAAGAAAGGTACGGTAATGAGCCATTCATTTGATTCAGGTCTGTTTAAGTAGTGGACATGCAGGACATCAGTTGGTTCTTAAGGACTGGAGTTGGTCACCTTTATATGAATTCTTTATGGAAACACCTTTTAACTGTATTACAGCACTCAGGGTTTTTGGATGGGCATATCAGCATAACAAATCTTGATTTGGCTAAATTTACAGTCATCTTAGTAAAGACATTACATATTGTGTCAGATTGAAGTGCATCCCATATGCATATCTCTACGGATCACTCTAATTATAAATTTTCTTCACGTCTGGTTTTTAGTGGCGCGGTTTCCAAATTGACTCTTGTTTCCATTAAACCATTTTTTTTCTAATTTGGATGTACGCTTTGGGTTGCCATGCTATAATTTAATGAATTAATGAATGATTAACTCTCCGACTTTCTTGCATAACTCTCAAGATAAATGGAACTGTTAATTCCCTCCACTGTAACTATGGCCCTCGTTCCAGCTACAGAACAACAGCCCTAAACATAAAATGTTTTCTTGTTTGCTTGACCCGAACACATTTTATCTCATGCTTTTTGAAAGCATAAATGTGTTTTTGCAAAGTTTTGCTGGGCTTAGATGTTTGGTTATTTTTTAAGGCTTAAATTTTGTTTTTCCTCCGTAGCCAAGACATATGAAGAAAAGGAGAGAATTCTTGTTACTTGTGCTCCTCAGGCAGTGTTTCCAGAAGTTCTTGTAGCTCCTTTAATGTTGCTGTAGACCTTAACAGCTTCTCTTACCATTTTTATTCTCCTCTTTTCAGCAAATTTGATGTATTTCCCATTCTTGTTATTGTCATTGTTGAACCATTATTTCTATGCTTGGTTATGTCCACTTTCACTATGTATCATGGTACATGCAGTGCCATAAAAATAATTTCATCCCCCTCTTATGAACAAAACCTTTTAACAATAAGAGCTTGATGGTTTGGAATGTCTTTGAGAACACCAGAACTGCCTACTCAGTATGGAACACCAAACTGCTAAATAAAACTTTATGATATAAATATTCACATTAATAAATATTAGACAAATATATTGTGGTAAAAAGAAATTATGAACATCAGTTCATAAAAGTTTAAGCTCATTATTATGAAATATGTTTCATTTTTCTTTAAAAATGCATTCATTAATATAAAAATATTGTATTGGGGGGGAAAAATATAATAGATTTTTATTTTTCTGTAATTTTTATTTAATTTCATTAGTTTTTATCTAAAAAAGTTATTTTTCTTAATATCCGCTTTTCTTTCATAATGGTGTTTTCCAAAGAATTTATCCACTGAATGAGATCATCAGCCAATCAGAGAAACTATGTGGGACCTGCATGGTCATTGGCTGGTGCTTCAAAATTGGTCTTTCTGGATAGCTTTTCAGCCTTCGATAGCTTAGCATTGCTCAGAGCTGCAAGGAACTTCGTCCAGGTAGTCTCGCTGATAATTTGAGAGGAATGAACCTATTCATGGAATAATAATAATAAATATAAGTCGTTTAACACAGTTATTGAATTTAAAGGTTAAATATGGAAACATTTTTCTTAAAAGCCATCTCCTTAAAAAAGTAATAATTCAACGGTAAGTTTAGAGGTAACAGAATGAAAGTGCACCCTTTCCTTTAAAAGTTGTATTTTACCTAAAATCATTAAAAAAGATAACTTTTTCCGACCACCGCACTGTTTATATTTATGTTTTCCAGCCAACAGCGGCGTGGCATTGCGGGTTGCCAAATACTATTGTAAACAATTGCCTGGAGCAATGAGGCATTTACTTTAGAAAATGAAGCACTATGTAAGTTTGCCTGCTGTCTCTAAGCCCCAAAAATTTCATTATCTTTCTCATAAGAGAAAGATACAATATCTAAAACTACAATTAGTTAAGGTGAAGCCTAACAGATGGACACAAATGAAAAACTTTCACAGCATCAAAATGTACACGGAAATGACAACGTTTCTCATAGAGAAAGGTAAGAAAGCTTGCTAACGGCTAGAGTTAGCTGTCGATAAAACAGCTTGGCAAAACTCATGTAAACGAAATAAAAGGAAGCAGTATCATCCTGCTCGGTCCAGTATGAGGCTTGCTTTCACCGCTGCAGTGAGTGGCTATTATAAAGACTTTTCTATTTCGCTTTTTGTATTGACATAGCTCTGCGACCATACCCTTTAGTCAAATATGCATGCTGTGAAATCTGTTGAATGTTTATTTATATTCTAAAGTATAAATTATGACTTTTATAGAGAACATCACCAAGTGGAGTGGAGAACACCTCTCAGCTACCGAAATAAGATTCCTAGAGGACAGGTACAAAAGCTTGTTGCGTTTGACACATATTTTGTTATAATTGTTTTTCGTTTAGTATTTTAAACTTATTTGTTCAAAATAGTCCTTACCTTGTAAGATTTGTCACTGGATATGATGCTGGCTGGTTACTGTGTTACAAAACTGGCATCCAGATGGCGTTTTGTTATTTCAACCACAACCTCAACACACTAGATGTCGCTTTGGTTCCCATATTCCATATTCAACCTTTAATACCTGTTGCATTTCATGTTTTGCCATACCCAGATGCTCAACTTTTTAATGTGGCTGTCTCTTCTGGGGCTACATCAGTGTTGTGAGAGTAAAGGTCCCCCGGGCGCCATGCCTATGATGAGAATGCTGAAAGAAGCACCAATCGGAGTTTCAATACGATCAATAAAATAATTCATAAATAAGATAACACAGATCATGTTAAAATAACTCTCCCTTTAACTGACTGTCTGTACCACCAACCAAAGCTTCTTCTCCGATGTGTGGTGGGTAAAACAGGAGCAATACCTCTGGTGGTTGTCGGACAGCAAGTCCTGAGTGCTGAGCCTGGGATCATTTCAAAAATATAATCCAAACGCCTCAAGATATTCTCTGATAATAAGATCTGAATTTAATCAGTCTGAGGAGCCGGAGTTGGGCGTTCCTTGCAGCTTTGAGCTTGGATTTAGCATGTTTTGCTAAGCTACAGCAGACTGCTAGCAGTCAAAGAGAACCACTATCCAGGAAGAAGCACGAGGCAATGAGCATGCAGGTCCCACACATGGACTCTTGATTTCCTGAGGATCTCGTTTAGTGGATATTTTGTCTTTTGATCAATATAAGCCTTTGGGAAAAACACCTTTATGAAGCAAAAGCTGATTTAGTGAAAAAGTTGTTTTGGAATAAAAACTAGTGAAATGACATAAAAATGACTGAAAAAGAAAATCTATTAAATATATTTTTTTACAGTAAAATTATATTTTTATATTATGCACTTTTAAAGAAAACTTTAAAATATGTCATAATAATGAGCTTAAACTTTGAATTGGGAAATTGAGTTTTTTCATAATTTCATTATCACATGCTACAATTGTCTAATATTTGTCAATGTAAACATTTATATCATAGGGTTTTATTTATTTATAAAGATTCGAGCACGTTGGCTCTCCATTACTTAAATATCTGAACTTTCAGTTAGTAAGAGGCACTTTAAATGATAGCAGCTGTGTGCCAACTGTTTATCTTTAGTGTACTTGTAGACGTTAATTCTAAATACTGTAACCTTAGCTCATGTGCACATATATTTTTCTCCTTAATTACTTACTTTCTAATTTAGGTGAGTTGGACAGGTTATAGGTCACACTGAAGGTCAATGTCCTTTATTTTGGTTTCTATATTTTGTATCACAAAAACTGACATTTTATCATGGATGTGTAAACTTTTTTTATGCCTTTTTGTGTATATGTAAAACTTCTTTATATTTATTACCTCATGTCCACTATACTTCAAAACGTTCTGTAAAAAGTTGGATAATCTGATACCCAAATCTCTAAAACATGCTGTTAGTGAATGTATGTCCCCCTCTTCTGGTTATTTTGGATATTGCACTATTAATCTTAGCTTTTATTCAGCAGATTTTCATAGTAAAGTTAAGAATCATTGCTTCTGTGTAAACCAGACCAATGTTCCAAGGGCCAACTGTAACAAAATTATAATGCTGTTCACTGATGGAGGAGAGGAGAAGGCCGAGGAGATCTTTCTGAAATACAACCCAAAGCAAGAGGTAGGACGTCATGATTGGTTTCAGTGTGGTTGATGATATTTTCTATTTTTTTTGTGTGTGTCTCATTTCAATTCCTGTCTTTTACAGGTGCGCATCTTTACTTTCTCAGTAGGTCAACACAGCTACGACAAAGACCCAATAAAGTCAATGGCCTGCAAAAATAAAGGTACAGAATATGACAGTGATTTAGGTGAAAGCCCTTGTTTAGTAGTGTAAATTTTGTGAGTTCTATATTACACTGACATTTTATATTTTAGCAATGAAACAAACAGAACAGTACATCACAGTTTATGTGCTTTATAAGTACTTTATTGTTTAAAGTTAAACATGACCTAGTGCATAAAGGGCGTATCTACTTATATCTACTTTGTTTCATGCCAAATTCAGTTGGAGTTTTTGTTACAAAAAGCTCAATCATTGTTTCATCTGAACAAAGCATTGCAGCATAAGTTTATGGTAAGCTTATAGAAAGACAGGAAAGGCTTTGTCTGGTACGCCAAAAGAGACAGAAATATTGTATCTAATGGTTGTTATGAAAAGTTTATTCTTTATTTTTTAATGTAAATTTTTTTTTGATTAATTTTTTTACCTCTCGTGCCATTCTCATCTATGTGTGCTATGTGTGCTCAGGTTATTACTATGAGATTCCATCTATTGGGGCCATTCGGCTGAACACTCAGGTAATCACAGTTATAAGACCATACATGAGTAATTCTGCTTGGTGTTCTCACTAGTTTTTAATTGAAAATATGGCTATCATAATGTTTTGGTTTTAGTGCCCCCTAGAGGTATAAATATTGAAATGCATGCAGCAAAATAAGTTTCTAATCATCTTGGCAGGAGTACTTAGATGTTTTGGGTCGGCCAATGGTCAGAGCTGACAGCAGGCCCAGGAGAGACCGAAAGGCCAAGCAAGTTCAGTGGACAAATGTCTACCTGGATGCACTGGTATGTTCTGTTGAGAAGAGTTGAGACGATTGCAAGGGTAATAAATGGATGCTGTTTAATGCTAGAATTGGATTGACTTTGTTTAATGTCATATTAAAAATGTCTATAGTTATTTGCTGTCACATTATCTTGTTTTGGAACTGCATCGACTTTCTCAGCACCAAAAATGTCTTACTTAAAAAAAAGAAAAGAAAAAAAAACTTGCAATCAAATTTGCAAGTACTGTTCCGCTGATTTTCATTAATGCCTTTTCTGTAAATGGCTTTGAATGAAAATTACCTGTTCTATTGAAAAAGTATTTTACCAATAAGAATATTTCTTGAAGTGTGCTGGGCATTTGTGTTCACGCTTTTTACTGAGATCACAAAATTCATTTAAGTTCAACCACGGTTTGTTGAAAGAGATCTGTGAAAAATACCACATCATTAATATAAAAAGAACATACTGTTTAAAACTTTGAATCAGTTAAGTTTTAAAGCAATTTCCCAAGTGTTGAACATCTCACAGATGCAAAGTGCACAGTTGCACACCGTACAATATAGGCTTTTCATGTAAATTGATTCATAAATCAGGGTGGAGAATATGTTGGCATGGCAACTGTAAACCACGCGGGCCTCATGTCTGCAAAAAATTGTCTTTATGGTAAAGTGTTGAGAATTTTTTATTTATTAAATAAATCTTGTTTTATTTTTTCTGCAGAGGACACATATATAAAATGTCAATGTCAAATGTATTTATATATAGCACATATACAACAGCAAATGCTGACCAAAGTGCTTCACACTGTAGAGAAGACAGTGAAAAAAACAAAAATCAATAAACTGAAATGACAGAGAAATACAAAATGTAAATCAGTGTGACAAAAAACTTAGTATACTCTTAGTTAAAAGCCAGCTCATAAAAATAGGTCTTTATAATCACCTTGAAATTACTCGGTCTGAGCAGCCCTGATGTTGGCAGGAAGATTGTTCCATAGCCTGGGGCCTGCTACTGAAAAGTCCCCATCTCCCCAAGACTTCAGCTTTGTTGTAGGGCTCACAAGACTGTTCAGATTGCTAGATCTCATGGATCTAGAAGGGGCATGAAGTGTTAAAAGGTGCTCTGATCAGACCTCTATGACCTAAATACAAAAGGCTATGTGGAGAGAAAAAGAGTGCTTCACAAACCATGAACACATCAACCTTACAGTACACATGGTGTTGACAGCATTGTGTGCTTTTGTTTTTTTGCCTTTTTTTTATAATGACCACCAAACTGTTGGGAAGATGGATGGAGGTAAAATCGATGCAAACCTGGAACAAACCCCATTAGATGCTGCCAAAAACTTGAAACTTGGACAGAGATTTACTTTATTGCAAGAGAACAAACCTAAAATGTTTGCCAAGGCTACAGTAGAATGATTGAGAATAAATCAAAGCATAACTATTTGTTAAAATGGTCCCGTCAAAGTTCTAGCCATAAATCCAACTGATAATCTGAGTCAAAACTTCACAAAGCTGCTTACAGATGTCTCCTTTTCAACGGTTGTAGCCTGGAAAAATCTTAGTTCATAAATTTGAATACATTTGTTAACCGCTGTAATAGGCATAACTGTACAAACACATTTTACAAATACATTTTCTGTGTGTTATGTTCTGTCTTGCAGGAACTTGGTCTTGTAATCACCGGAACTTTGCCTGTCTTCAACAAGACCGACACTGGCTCAAAGGTATCTCAGAAGGCATTTTTAGCTAAATCAGCCCCCATCCCCAGCATTTTTTCTTTTTTTGCATGGAGGTGCAATTGGTAATATTTACAAACACCGATTATCATTTTTGGCATCACTTACACCACATTCTGTCTGCTTTTGACTGTATGCCTCTCACTTTGGCTTGGATCAAAGAAGAATGGATCAGAGGTTAGTGGTTTTTAGAAATGCAATACATCCTAAATGTTAAAAGGATCAAAACATAAACATTCAACAAGAATTCTTGCTTTTATCTTCTATCTTTTATCTTCTTGTGGGCTTGGCTTGTTTCCTCTGCTCATGCAGAGAATCCCCAAAGCTCTACACAAGAAGAGAATGTAGGAAGTCACGCAGCAGAATTCAAAAATAGATCAATCATGCAGAACAGAGTGAGAAATGATCCGGTAGCTTAAATGCTTCAAGATGACTCTACATGACTACCTCGAAGGACTTGGAGCCTACCTCCAGTGTGACTGAAAACAAGTCTGGAAATGCCTTGTCAGTGACTCACTGCAGCACATGAAGCTTTTGGGAATGAAACTGTCCAGATTTCTATTGCAACCATTTCCTTGAAATCCTTCACAATCCACTGAGGGAATTGACTCATCCAGGAAAAGCAACAGAACTCATAAGAGGGCCTTACAGTTACTCCTTCTGCAGCTGATATCCTTTCTCTTTTTCCTATGCTTTTCTCTCAAAAGTCACAAAATCAGCTCATCCTGGGAGTTATGGCTATTGATGTCTCCCTGGAAGATATCAAGAGACTTACTCCTCGGTTCACAGTAAGAACTCATAAGTTACATCATTGTACACAAACTTGTATATGGTGTGTTTTTTCTCACTAATTCTTGTTGGGGTTTTTTTCAGTTTGGTCCAAATGGCTACTATTTTGCTATTGATCCAAATGGATATGTGCTGCTTCACCCTAATCTTCAGCCACTGGTAAGCAAAATCTCACATATATTTGTAAAAATGAGTAGCCATTTCTAGCAATGAAGCATCACTTTAGGGGAAGTCAAATCGCTTGACAAAACCAAAGCGAACAGTGATTAAAGGAGCATTTGGCAGAAAGAAGACACAAAACTCAAGAGCGACGAAACGGGTACTGCAAGTAACTACAGCCACCTGCATGGGAGCATGTACAAACTCTTCACACAAACTGACATGCCGCTTGGTATATGGTATTATGAAAACAATACCATGTCAAAAAGATGACCGTTAAGTAGAATCTCCCTTTGGGCCAGAGGGGCAGAAACGCCTTCAAAGATTTTTTTTTGGGCACAGATAGATTTCACAGGGGGGAGAGATATTTTAAAGCGGAACCGAATCAAATCCAATGTAGGGGGCTATGTTACTACACAAACAGAAACAATTGCATTGCTTGCTATAGTAGTATCCCTGCTTACAGGTTGGGCTGAAGGTTCAATAAGACATAATTCTAATGAACCCGGCGCTCGGTTTGTAAAAAATCTGGTCTCTAAACATTCAGTGTGGTACCTAGCAGCTTTTGCATGGTTACAGAGAATGCTACATGTACGTTGGGTCTCTCGAGTTATCACTGAGCTCATATCTTCATATCAAGCTCTAAACACAACCTTTAATGTTTTTACCTGGTTACTAGGAAAGGAGCCATGTCAGCATCTGTTTTCATTTCCAGGTTTAGTAGAAGCAGCCTCCGTTCGTCGATCGAGGATCAGATATATATCCGGGATCCTGTCCGACTTGTATTATATTCAGAGTTTTGACTCACAAGATGCTGCTGATAAAACCATCTTCTACTTAGTGCGACCCCTTGTGGGCTTTGAGTGGTGCATGGGGGTTTAATGGTTGCGGTAGAATCCACCCCACAGCTGAATCAACCATGACCATCTACTTCCGGTTTTTAAGCGTCGAGAACATGCAAGCTATGTTGATTGTAGGGCTGCAGCTATCGATTCTTTTTGTAATCGATTAATCTAGCACTTTATTGATTCGATTACTCGATTAATCTGATAAATTTTTTACGTTTTTAAATAACCAAAACAAATAATGCATAACGAAAAATGTTGTGCCAGTAAAATGATCAAGCATGTTCCTTTAATCTCTCAAAAAAACAGAGAGCTCCAACTCCAATATTTGGCTCCAAAACTAAGCCCATTTACGGTATATATTTATTTATTTACTTGACAAAATAACAGTCAACAGCAATAATGTAAGTTAATAAACCAAATGGTCCATCCACTTTTTTGTGAAAAAGCTTTTGTGAAAAGTTGCAATGTTTTTGTGATTTTCTTCTTCGCCAGTCAATTATATTGTTTGAAAAGCAAGCAGAGTTTGAGACGATATTGTCACATAAACCTTAGCAAAACATAATGTCAAAATGTCCTTTTAACAGTTAAAAACTCTAAAATGTGACCAGCTCAGATTGGGTCCCCACTAGAAGAGCATCTCTGCTTTTACTTTGATGTTAGAGTCCCAGACCCACCATTGGCCCCTTTAGCCCCTCTTTATTCAGCTCCTTGATACCCCCTTGCTCAGCAGCACTGAAAGTTTAGGAATAATCAATTATTAATAATTCTAAACACTCACAGGAGTCTCTGTGTCAGGAGAGAATGAAAAAATTTACATTTTTTCTTACTTTGGTTGCAGCGCAGCATGAAGTTTGGTGATTTTTGATGCTGTAACTTTGATGTTGGAGCATTTTTTGTCCTAGATAGAGACGTTACGGCACTTAAAACTCTGTTTTCATCCGTCCACAAGCAGATACTGAAAATAGAGAAAACGCAGTTCTCCACTTTAGCCAGAGTTTTTTTTTTTTTTTTTTTAAAGATTCATTTTTTGTGCCGAAAATCTGCGTTTACGCGTGGATGACATGCCAAACCGTAGAAAAATATCTCCGTTTTGAGTACGCGTGGACAAGACTCTCTTGCGATGGAACGTGAATAAGTTTACTACTCAAAAACATCAAAGCTAAACATCATATCTCATCAAACAGCATCATGACATGGCTACAAATACAGTATTAAAATTAGCAAACATCGATGTATACAGGCTTTAGGTTACGTTACCTTGTTTTGGTGACGCTTGGTGAAAAATCACGTGGATGTTTTCTGATGCTGGATAATCGAGCTCATACTGCTGTGGTATGCTAGCTCTACTTTCTCAGTAAATAGACTGTACTTTGTTCTCTTCTTTTTTTCAAAATGTAGCGATCCCAAACTTTACACATTTCATGCGGGTTATGGGCATCTTTACTCCCATCGCGCCAACTAAATTCAAATTGTATCACGCGCTGCTGTTGTGCTTCGCACAGGTGCGAACAAAACAACGGTCCGTGTGGAACAATCAGATCTCTGCGCGTATAGTGCGCGTCATAGGATTTTAACGAGGCTTCGAGGCAGAGTTTTAGCCTCGAGCGATTTTTGGAATAGAGTAAATCGAGTTACTCGACGAATCGCTGCAGCCCTAGTTGATTGACGTGACACCACTAGGACAGCGTGGGAAATTCTGGACTGAATTGCAGTACATTTTGCAGCACACAGCCTGGTCAAGAAAATGGTTAAATATGTGGGTGGGCTCATTATTTTTTGTTTATAACGCTTCATCACCCAATAGCGTTTTGAAAACCTGGACATGCAGATTTATTTTGGAAATCTAGCCCCATGTTTCTTAAATTTGTAACATGTTGTGTGATCTTGACACAACAAATTAGATGTTTCTTTATAGATTTTTGTTTGAAACCTCTGCTGTCTAAATTTCTGGCTTTAAAGATGTAATTACTACCAATTACGGCCAATCATCTGATTGAAAATAATTAAATATAGACATGATGGAGATGGAAAGCTTAATTTCCACCATTTTACATTGCCTTTTAGGACCGTTAAAGAAAACCTTTTCAGGATTCGACTGGTTCATAACTAGAACTAATGAGGATACAGTTCATTTCAAATATATATCTTCACTCAATTAGTTTATCAATATTGTTGTTCAAACATTGCTCACTTTAAAAGCTTCCCGAAGTATACTGCCGTTTTTATTCTTTTTCTTTTGGCCAATTTTTGTGGCTCATAGGTCAACCGGCCATTGGTTGGATGTACAGGAAAGGTGGATGGATTATGTCTCCTCCTGAGCCATGGAACATGTGTGTGAGGGGGGTGAGGTTGGGCAGTGTGACCTATAGGGTTATGGAATGGTGTGTTTAGTGAGTGGGCAGCTGAGGGTTTTTTGGATGTCTTCGAGGGTTAGCTGCAGGCTGGCAGGTGGTTCACCACTGCAGCATTGTGCCAGTTGCTGGTGGTCTTTTGTGGCTCATTATTCGTCTTCTTGTTGGGGCGACGTGGTTTGCTTTTGGCATACATTGATCTGTGGCTGTTGTGCATTGATAAGTGTTTTGCAATAATATGACCATCAAGACTCCAGCCTCATCCTTTCTGAAAGGAAGAGGAAATATTTCCTTTCCATAACACGGTCCAGTGTTTTGCTTTAGGACTAAACTGAATTGTTTCTTGTATCATTTCTGACTTTTTTTTTACATTTTCATCTTGTTGCAGGATTACCTTAATTTTCAGCCTTTGAGCGCACCTGATCATAAACCGAACCACCTGACCTTTAAAAGAAAATAAGTTCTGTACATATATAGGCTACATCTAAATATATGCCACAGGTTTTCATGTTTTAAAATTAGATATTTACACAGAAAGACTGTGTACAGAAGACTTTAGTTTTTATTACCTCCACCAGGTAATTTTTGTGCCCGTTTCTCCGTCTTTCTGTTTGTCCGTCTTTTAGCAACGTAGCTCAAAAGACGAAAGTAACACACTTTTTTCCTGTAACATCTTACACAGCCGCATTATATGTATGTATTCGGGTGTTTTTCATTATGAGGGTATGTGTAGTATGGGCAAAACTGTGAAAAATCAAAACTGGTGCATTCTCTGGCACATAATCTTTCTCCACGTGTTTGTCTCACTTTTGTGCTTCCTGCTATGGAGACCCAAGAGCCCGTTAGCCAGTAGAAATCTATAAATTAGCCAGATCATTGTATAAGACACTGGGTCTAAAGCTGCTGAAAAAAGTAGCGTCTTATAATCCAAAAATTACTTTATGTTTATTTGCCTCGCATTTGAGAAGTGTGATTTCTATAAATACCTTATTAGGTGAATTTAATTTTTATGTAACATTAGGTTTCTTTTATTTACCGCTTTCCATCAAACCCTTCTTTTGTCAGATAAGTAACTGTTTTCAGGGCATTTTTTCCCCTCTGTGGCGGTTACACCTGGCAAACTGATCGACATAAATCATTTGCACATTTCTTCGCAGACTGCCAAGTTTGATGAACCTGTAACACTTGATTTCCTGGATGCAGAATTGGAGAATGAAATCAAAGTGGAGGTTTGAAACATACCTTTGTTTTATAATTTGATTCCACCAACTTGAATCAAAAGCTGGTGTGGTACATTATATATTTGGTCATATGTTTTTTTTTTTTTTTTTTTTTACAGATAAGAAATGGAATGATTAATGGAAGTACAGGGGAACACACTATAAGTACACTGGTGAAATCCCAAGATGAGGTAACTTGTCTTTTAAGTTTATACCCACTTTTGTTTGCAAGGCTGTTTAATTGACTCTATTTTTATTATTTAAGCGCTACATTGACATAGGTCAGAGGACCTACACCTTTGCTCCTGTCAAGGGGACAGACTACAGGTAAAACTTTAAACTCCACGCATGCTCAGCATAATACTTTGGCAATTGAATCAACCAAAAACATTATAAATCATTGCCGAGTTTTAAACTTGTTCCATTAAAGAAAAAAAGTATTTTCAAAATGTATTTATGATGATTAGATCATTTTTAGAGTAGGAGTAACAAATTAGAATAGACTCAAATTCATTGACCAAGTATACTTACATAGACAAACAATGTGACTTTGGTATTGACCACTAACTTAAAAATAAAATTGGTTTCAGTAATTTAATTCAAAAAGGGAATCTCGTATTTTGTTTTATGTTATACACAGTAGTTTATCTGTGGTGTTGAAGTAAGGTGAATTAATCAGATGCAGTAATACCATGGTCATTATTGCAGGTATCGGGTACTATTGAAATTGTGGCCAGGTCTGTGCATCTTCAATCTTTTTCTAGTCACGGGGACCTTGATCCCCTCTAGTGAAATACATAAGTACATTTATCTAAAATGAGGACTCTGGACCACAGAGCAAAAGTTCTTTTTTTTTCTCCTTTGTCCACCTGACATGTTTCTGGTATCAAGGATACAAAGAATTGAAAAGTTGTAGCCCATTTTCTGGATATGTTGTTGCAGTGTGGCTTTTGAAGGGCTCACTCCAGCTGCAGTTCATCCCTTGTGAATCTTCTTCAAACTTTTAAATGGACTTCACTCAACAATCCTCTCAAGACAGCATTTATTCAAGTGCATTGAACTGCTGGAGGAGGAGCACTTCTCCCTGAGCTCTCCCGATCTCTTGCCTTTTCTTGCCTTTCTTGCCTCTTTTCTTATTTACTTTTCTTAGGTATATTCTTAGCTTGTTTCTTCTTCTGGAGTTACTGTATTAGACCGGATCTATTTTTTTTAATTACTTTTAAGAACTGTGGATTAATAAAATGGCAAATTGCCCAGCTGAAGACTATGACAAACTGCTCAAGAGAATGGATGCTTTGGAAACAAAGCTTTGGAGAATGGCTACTTTGAAAGCGAAGATACTTCGCCTTAAGGCATATAATTAAATTATTGCCGGATATGGAAATGAAACAATGCTGCCAATGACATGTAAGGATCAAGAATCTAAAAGCCCAATGCTCACACAGAATCAGCAGAAAAACACTACTTCTCCAGCGAAGCGTTTATCAGGCAAAACACCCCACTGTCAGTATGATGAAGACAGGCCAGAAAGAATAAAAACAACAAATTCCACCCCCCAACTCACCCCCCAATCAACTCAAGGACAATAAAGTACAGAGAGACAGCCGGCTCAGCCACAGCCTACTGAAACTAATCCTGCAGAGTTTGAAAGAACTACTATGATCTCACCAACACAGAGCAGAGTTACCAAAAACATACCACATTAGCAAAGATGTCATTCTTCACCGTGAACTACACCCTCAATCACAAACGGACCACCATTCAGAACTTTCTCAGACAAATTGAATGAGCAAATCATGAGAGGAACTCAGTTCATACCTAGATTTGCACTGCACTAGACCTCTGGATCTGAAAAATGTTATCCCCCCTTTCCACCACTGGTAATGACCGACATCTGAAATAGAGGGGTGCCAGATATCACCTCCCGACCCATCACCCACCAGGATGTATCTGGCTAGCTTGATTGCATGGAAGCTAGCATTCCAGTGATTATGAACAGCAGAACACAGAACTGGTGCAGACCAAGGGAATCTGTTATAAAATCAAATGCTGCCACATTCAACCAAACCTCAAAATGATCGCCAGTCAGAAGAATCTGCCAACAAATTGCTTAAACTAGCACCATTGAACATCAAATCTCTGAAAGTTACTGCATCAATTTTGTTTCATAAGATTCAGAGATTGCTGCATCAAACCTGGTTTGTGACACATTTCTGGAAACTGCTTAAATATGCCAAGAAGCTACTGCTAATTTATGTTTTTTTTTTCTGTAAATTACATCTGAAAGCTCATATTTGCCTCAAAGAGTGAATAAATGCTACAATGCAATTTAAAAGGTAGTTTCTGCTGTTTTGGAATCCCCTTCCAAGATGGGGGGGGTCCTCGGAGTTGATCAAAAATATTCAAGGGGTCCAGGACCCCAAAAAAGTTGAGAACCGCTGAGCTATAAGACATAGACTTCAAAATAAACACTTCAATGATGTCACATTGTGCTATAACTCTACATTAGAGATTCTTGTTTTGAATCAGAGATTTTTTTAATTTATATTCTAAATCTGTCACTCCCATCCTACATAATTAGAGACTGTAAGTTTTGTTTTAACTTCACTGAAGCCGCAGTCACAGCTTCTTATATGTGGTTTGACTAGTTATTACCTTTCATAAAGACTTATCACTATCCGCTCCCATACCTATGTGTAGGATTGGTGAGAAGCCAGATCATTCTCAGGCCTGCATTAGGCCTGTGATCACTGTAGTCAAAAAATTAAGCACTTGAGAGCATTCGCTGGAACAGTTTCTTGTTCCATTTCCTGGTGAATGCCTGATTTTTTTTCTGTTCTGCTGACAAAAACATCCCACACCACAGTCATAATCGTAAACGATGATGTTCAGTGTCTGTTGT
This sequence comes from Apricaphanius iberus, assembly GCA_028564705.1. Taxonomy (NCBI): domain Eukaryota; kingdom Metazoa; phylum Chordata; class Actinopteri; order Cyprinodontiformes; family Aphaniidae; genus Apricaphanius; species Apricaphanius iberus. The sequence continues at coordinate 637,884 of JAPXFQ010001903.1, read as the reverse complement.
GGTCTAGGATGGGGTCATTGCATGCTTCATCAACAGTAATTAATATTTTTTTTTCCATTTGTAAAATCTCTTCAGATATTTCTTGGCCAAATAGTGGCTGTTCAGCAAGGGAATTTAATATTTCAATTGTGTTTCAGCTTCAAAACTGATTGTAAGATATTACTTAGAGAGATCTTAACGATCCATAACACATATTCGTATGTTATGAGAAACTTATTAAATTCAGTAAGCACTGCAGTTTATTTGTTTTGGATTTGAAAACATGCATAGTGATGAGGAAATACTTGCTTCTTTAATGAGAGTGCACATGTGAAAGCAAATCAGGCAAATTGCATGCCAATAGCACGCCAGTAGCACACTGAAAAATCATGTTTGCCATAATTACGTGATGAAAGAATTTGATTTTGCTGAAAATAAGTCAAAGTGATGTTTGTTTGTTTTTTCCCAGCCTGGCCCTCGTCCTACCAAATTACAGCAAGCATTACATCCGTGCAACCATTGGAGATACAATAACCCAAGCTAAATGTAAGTTAACATTCACATCTGTCTTCTTTCTTGTATTATCACACTGTTTCACTTACTACTTATATGTACAAAGGTTATATAAACAGTACTTGGTGGAAGTTAAGTGCTACCATTGTCTGCCCAAAACTATGGATCCTGTATATCAATAATTGACCCCTGAAAAACCCTAATGAGTACCCATATACATTGACACCACCCCTGTAGCAGTTAATAGTATTTCTAAAACAAAACATACCCTTGTCTTTTATGGAAACATCAGTGCAGGCATATCTTCTGTCTCCTTTTACACCAAACACGGTTCATAGACTGTCTAGAAAAGTATGTCATATGGCTTGAATAATTTCCAGGGGCCTCATGTTGTACAAGTCGCTAGGATTCCCTTCTGAAACCTTGTGTATGTTAATTTTTTAAAGAACTTTGACATAAACAGATCTTGCTGTATGATATTGTACTTTTAAATGAAAGTCCCTTTATATATCTAAATAAATATGAGAGTAAGTTAAAATTATCAAACCATCCCTTAAAAAGTCCTTATTAATGTTTGCAATTTGAAACAATGGAAATATGTGCTACACCCTGGATTAACCTGTCTGCATGATCCAAATCCATGTTTACATATAAGACTTTAAATCACTCCTACATGAGAAAGAGGCACATAACAACTTGGTTTGGACAACTAGGTATATATTTTGTGATTAGAATCAGTCTCTCTGCAAATGCTACTATAGTGGGGAGTATTTGATGCACTGCTGATTTTTGAAGTTTTCCTACTTACATAGCATGTAGAGATCTGTAATTTGTTCTTCTGATGTTTAGCTGTCAGATTAGTCAGTGGAGAAGCAATGGTAGAAAAATGGGGCACAAACCTTTGATACCAGCCAGCTAGTCCCAGGAATGATCACATTTCCTTCATGGTTCGGGGATGAGGGCAATTTTGGTTAGCTTCAACTTTTTTCTATCTGTGGCCGCACTTGTCCTCTCCCCAGCTGGTATCCCAAATATCTTGTCTCCTTCTGTTCCCAAACACACTTAGATATATTCAGTGTCATACCTGCTCATTAGTTTTTTTTCAACACTCATTAGATGCAAAAATTGTTCCTCCCAGGTATCATTGTAGATAATCACATCATCCAAATACAGTGCAGTCGTGGGCTCCAAGGGCACCTGCCGATAACATTTACAGAGGTCCAGGGTGGTGATGAACTTGGCCCTTCCAATCCTTTCCAGTGACTCATCTACTCTTGGCATAGGATAGGCATCAAACTCCGAAATAGCATTAAGCTTCCTTAAATCAATACAAATGCGCAGGGAAGAGTCTTTCTTTCACACGATGACCATTGGGCTGCACCATCCAGAGTTTGAAGGTTTGTAGATTCCCAACCCTAGCATGGTTTCAATTTCCTGTTGCAGCTGTCCCACCAACTGTTGTGGGACCCGGTCTAGTCGCTGGCGAATGGGTTGGTTCTCTTCAAGTCGGATCACGTGCTCTCTCATGGTGGTCCGGCCAGGGTTAGGAGAAAAAAGTGGAGACAGTTTCTGAAAAACCTGCTTGAGTTGAGAGGCTTGTTTTGAACACAGGTGATTAAGCTCAGGGAGTGGCTGTTCAGATGTCACCTCAATAGCCGGAATCTCTTCTTCCCCTCCTATTGGTCTATCATGCATGAAGTTTCAGGAGCTGGACAGCTGGACACTCTTTCAGCAAGTTTACTTCATAAACCTGTTTAGTATCTTTCTTATCTGGATGGTAGACGTCATAGCTAACTGGTCCCAGAAGGCAACTTGGTATAGGGCCCCTGCCATTTGGCCAGAAGCTTCCTGGTGGATGAAGGAAGTAGGCGTAATACCTTCTGTCCAGGACTCAAGACTCTCTGCCGTGCCTGCTAATCATACCACCTCTTTTGTTTCTTCTGAGTGTCATGGAGATTTTTTGCAGCCTCTTCTTGGTATTCAGCAAGCCGACTCCTCATCTGCAACACATACTACACCACCCCTTTGGTACTGGATGAGGCCTCTGTTGTTTCATAGCTTTTCCTCAGCAGGTCTAATGGTCCTTGAACATCCCAGCCATAGAGAAGTTCAAATGGAGAAAATCCTGTTGATGCTTGGGGAACCTCACGATATGCGAAGAGAAGGAATGTTTACCAACGGTCCCAGTCTCTGCCAGTATCTCCACAAACTTCTGCTGCATTCTTTTCAATGTCTTGTTAAACCGCTCCACGAGACCATCGGTTTGGGGATGGTAAGGGGTTGTTCTGCTGGTTGAGATTCTGAGCTGTATATGAAAAAGTTTCAACAGGTGAGATGTGCAATTAGTACCCTGGTCTGTCAAAATCTGATCTGGAATTCCTACTCTGGAGAACAGTTAAATCAGGGCTTGGACCACTGCAGGAGCAGTGATGTTATGCAGTGGGAAAGCCTCTGAAAATCTAGTGGCATAGTCACATCCCACCAGAATGTACTGATGTTCACATCCACTTTTCACTAGGGGTCCGACAATGTCCGTTGCAACCTTACGAAAAGGGGTCGAAACAACTGGTAATGGCTGGAGGAGTGCCTGATCGGACTTCCGAACTGGCCGTGTTTTCTGACATGTAGGACAGGAAGCATGAATGTCATTGTACATTGACGGCCAATAAAATCGCGAACTGACACAAATAAATGTTTTCTGCCGCCCTAGATTATCTGCCCATTGAATGGTGTGTGCTAGATGCATGATGAGTGATCTACAACTAATTGGGACAACCAGAAACATCAAACAGACTTTCGTCAAAATGAAACATGAAACACCATCTACTTTTCACCCTTATAGGCAGTGTTTCCCTCCCCAACAGATTAAGCATTACAGGAAAATCTTTACCCAGAATAATATCATATGGTAGGTTTTCCACAACTCCAACTGTGAGTAGATAAGACTGATCATCAACGATAACTATTATTTCAGTCTTAAGATAAACATGACAGTCCACATGTACACACATAATCTCAGTTTTTGTTTCTTAGTCCACCCAATTAATAGGAATGAGGCTCTTTTTTATGAGAGATGTGGTACTACCACTGTCTATTAAAGCAGTCACCTGCTCTCCATTCACATTTAGAGATTTCTGAGTTCTGCTTTGCAAGTTTTTGTCATCAACATTATCTTCAAATCTTGGAACACAGCAAGAACCAGTAAATTTAGCGTTTTTTAAAGGGCACACAGAGGCGTTGTGGCCTAGCTATTGGCAGTAAAAACAAATCAATGCCTTACTAGTAGACTGTGAGTTCAGAGCAAAACTGGTGACACCTTTAGTCTCCTGCTTACGTTCTCCAGCATACCATTGATGCCCAGATGCTTGTGCTGGCCGGGGCCCAGGGTTGGGGAAACATGCAGCTCCTCCACACCGTGCATTCATGTGTTGCAGAGCCAACTTTGAAGCAGTCAAACCATCCTTAGGGTCGTGTTCCTTCACCCAGGTCCTTACGTCAGTGGGGCAGCACACTCAGCAGTTGTTCCAGGATGATTAGCTCCCCAATCTCCTCCTTAGAATGCTGGTCTGGCCAGATCCATCGTCGGTAGAGACCCTTATGGTGGTATTAGGTTTCTTTTGGAGTCTCACCAGAGGGTACACCTTGCACTCTGAACGTCTGTCTGTATGTCTCTGGTGAGATGTCGAATTTAGTTAGCAGTGCAGTTTTTAAGTCCTCATAGTGATGAACATGCTCCATAGCAGCTTAAGCCTTAGCACTTGCTGTTGGCTTTGGCTGCTGCAAAGACATCCTAAGGTTCCGTAGTTCCTTCAGCAGTCCTTGCTCTCGCTTTTGCTGACCTGCCATAAAGTCCTTCATTAATGCCAAAAACTCACTGCTGGTTGTAGCTGTGGTGGTGAGACCGGCACTCTGTTTGCCATCCTTCTCCGACGACCCCTCTGAAGTTCAGTTTTAGGTGATCTTTGTTTGTGCTCATCTTCAGGTGAATCTGAGTTAAAAAAAACTGCAGACTGTTTACAAAGGACATCCATAGGCAAAAATAAAAAAATGACAGTAACTTTAGAGCATCTCAGGAACCATCCCCCTCGTTAGCAACTTGCTAGACTTAGGCTCTGACAACAGCAACCACACCCAACAGAACAGAAATTCCTTTTAAAGACCCGGGCTCCGCCCCTAAAGAAAAAAAAACATAACATCCCCATCCCCAGACGAACCTTTTAAATCACAAGTTACCCAAATTAATTATATATGTAAATGAACAAAATAAACAATTAGAACCATAACAAAAAAAACATTTAATCCTCAAATCACAAATACTACCAATAAATCCTGATGATGTAATCACTACATCATCACATGACCTGCAGTACACTTCAATCCAGGAACTGCTTTAGATCTAAATATTTTCTATATTTCCCTTTAATCAGTTAACAACTCATTAACACTGAAAATAACCTGGTCAATTATAATTTCAGCAAACAAAGCAGAAATATTTTGTGTGGACCCACAGTGAATCACTTCAGTTCATGCTGATAAGGCTTTTCAATTAGAAAAGGGTGTGTTCTAGTAGATATCCAGGCTGCATGCTCATTAAAGTTTGAATAGTTATAAGACGGGCTTAGCTTGTGACGGCCCCTCCGTTACACAAAGGTAATCTTGAACTGTGAGGGACAGAATCTAAAACAAAAATGCAGATGATCATGTGGATTATGTTTAAATAATCAATTTCCATTTTATTGCACGGCATAATTATTTGATACATGAGACAAACTAATTATTGCACCAACAATTGTTGCCATCTCAACAAGCTGCTTGCCTATTGTCCTGTAGCCCATCCCAGCCTTGTGCAGCTCTACATTTGATCACTGATGCCCTTGTCCAGCTCTGTGGTCTTGGGAGTTTGTATATGTGTGTGGACAGGCGTCTTTTATACAGGTAACGAGTTCAAAGAGGTGAAGTTAATACAGGTAATGACTGGAGAACAGTAGGGCTTCTTAAAGAAGAACTAACAGACGATCAAATACTTATGTCATGCAATGAAATGGAAATAAAAATAAAAAAAATCAACCACTGTGATCTTATGCATTTCTTTTTAGATTCTGTCCCTCACAGTTGAGGAGTACCTCTGATGCAAATGTTAGACCTCCACATGCTTTGTAAGAGGGAAACTTCAAAAATCAGCGGTATATCAAATACTTTTCTCCTCAATGTATATACAGTTTAGATTAGGGTGGTACAACATGTGATTCCAGGGGCCATTTGCATCACATTAAATCAATGTTGTGCACCCCCTGACTACAACTGAAAAGAAGTACGTATTTGGCTACCAAGCAGAGGCATTTAATGCAGACTGAAACCTTTTTTTTGTTATGCAGACAAAGTTTTAGCTGACTAATTGGAATTTTCCTTAAATGGAAAATGTAACATGGCACAAAATGTATATATTTTTTAATAATCATACTTTTCAATTTTTTTGTGACTTCATGGTAAATAGGATTACAATTTGTTTTTAAATGGTATTCAAAGAGAGTGATCCTATTTCTATTCTTGTTGCCTAGATAATAGACAGTTTTTGTTGTTGTCAAGAAAATGTAAATGATTTCAGACAGCTCTGAAACTGTCGTTGACAGTACCTTGCAAACAGGAAGTATGTCACATTAACACCTGACAAGTTCTGAGCCTGTAAATTATGGCGTGTGGATAGTCTGTATTGCAGCCTTTAATGCAAATCATATTAATCCACCAAGTAGCAGCCATCATGCACCATGGCAGCTTTGGCCAACCATCTTGTTCCTTATAATGGATAAGTGTGTACGAAAAGTCACCTTACCAAACCCAACCATTCCGCCTCTTATATGCACCCTTTAATTTCTACTCATAAAATTGCTTGCAGATATTTGTGTTAGCATTAGTCTTTGATCACGTACAACTGTTTTTAAATTAGCAGTTTCCTTGCACACCCAGTAGGTGTCCCTAATGAGTAGCTATTAAGTTGCCATTGGATTCAGGACTTTATCTCCTTTTTTTTTCTTGTGTGGAAAAGAATATGTTGTGTGTTCATAACATTTGCACATGAGACCCAAATCAGCATAAGCATATGATAAACATAGAATATGAACAAATGGTTGTTTATATTGTAACCTATGTTGGAGTATCCTTTAATCTTTATAGGTAACTTTTTCCATTTATAACTTAAAATGGGAAGAAATTATGGAAAAACTCAGGAAATTTGAGTCTGAAAGAGTATGGAATTTTGATATGAAAGAATGTATTAGCCATGTACACAGCGAGTTGTATATAGGTCAACATTTTTCTTTGGGTGTGCGAGTTAAGTAGAGGATAATTATGTAATTGTGCTTGATCTTCTTAGCTAAAATTATGTCCACTTAGTTTTGATTTTCATGTGGAACTTCTCTTAAAAGCCAATCTTTCTTTATAGTAAAGCTCTTAACCTTACAGCATTACTCAATGTTTGGATAATATCCTTTTGGTTTGTATTTCTGTATTTTTGGATTAAGATATATCTGCCCCTCATTGAACTCTATTTTTTGAGTGATTACATTTTCTATCTGCAATGTTACATTTCGATTTGCATGCATTTCTCAAACCTTACAATGTTTCCAGCTGTTTTGGAAAAAAAGGTGTTTTAGTTGCCCACTTTGTGCTCTTAACATTTAAGAATAAAATCAGTTGGCAGCTGCTTTGAGCTCACTTGAAACTGCTGCCTCTACCGCAAAACATTTCATCATGTTTTGTTTTTGGCAGACTTTTTATTGAATCAAGTTGCAACCAGCCTGAAAAACTTGGAACGTCTTTAAAGAACTTCAAACATCTGAGATTCACTTTTGCATTATTAAAGTACAAACTAGAAAATGAGTGTAATATTGCTGACTAATTCACATAATCCGACTGGCACTAAGTAATGCTTTAAACGGTATAGGATTTTTTTTTAATTAGGTATTTCCTATTTCTCTGTTCTGTCGTAAAGCAATCAGGATTTAGTTTAAGTGCCCTTAGGCTTTCCAAGTAAATTTCCATAGCATTTTAAATTGTGGTATTAGGGAAGTATTAATTTTGATGCTGAAAGCCATATGTTTTGGTCATGTTGCATTCATAGTTGCATTTCCATGAATTAGAACATCCTCAAAAAGTGGACGTAATTTAGTGATTCAAATTTCAGAGAGAACAATATCGATATCAGAATCATTTCTCAAATTATGTGATCTTTCAATTGATTTACTGTAATTTTCCATCAAACCCCTCTTAACTATTTTCTTCACAAGCCACTCAAAGTTTAGATTTTCACTGTTCCTTCACCACCCTTTTCCAGTAAGGTCATTAGTGTGCTTGGATGAAATTCGTTTAAACATATCATATAATGATTATTCAGTACTACATGCACATCTAAATCTAGTTTTTGGCAGGCATCGGACTAATGGTTTTGCCAGCATTGACAGTTGTGTACCAGTTTAAATGTCAGTCAGAAAATCAAATTATTGAATGAAGACTCCACGATTCTGGGTGGCGACATTTGCCCTTTCGTGCTGACTATCTTCCGTTGGACTAGAGTCCTGCAGATAGAAGACAAATGTTAAAGTCAGATAAAGTCTGATTTCTTGGTGCGGTTTGACTTAAGTCTAGCTAAGGTGTATAAAAGCATTTCACAAGTCCGATTTCTGTCACACTAAGGCGATAATTTGACTCTCTCTTGCTGCATATAAACTCTAATTGTACCTTATCCTCACTTCGTAGCTTGTCATTGGCAACATGACTGTTAAGTTAGCAATCTTCCCGTGGTAGTGTTTTGAGTAACATAACATTTATGTATTATTGGTCTTATGAAAAAAAAAAGGAATTTAGGGTTACTGGTAAGTCAAATTGATCCAGATGAAAAGAACACTTGAAATGTGTTTGCAATAAGTTTTAAAATAACATTAACTTTTTTTGATTTATTTAATGAAAATGTAAGTCATTGTAATTCATCTGTAATTGCATTACCGGTATATTAACTGAAATGAAGTTTTGTCATTGGTTCTGTAAAGCTTTTTAGTTTCAAACATCTTTATACAATATTCTTATTCAATACATATTTGAATAAAATATTGTGTAACCCTGTTTTCTTGTTTCTTTCCAATTCCCTCCTTTCTCTTCTTAACCTTTTAACCTCATGTTCTTAACTCCTGACCTTCCCTGCCATTTTGGAACCTCTGCAGCACTTTTGGGCAAGTATTACCCTTTTGTGCTAGTACTACCCTTCTGTGCTTTTCCCCATAACCATCTTCGTCTTGTCACTCTCACATCACCACAGACTTTGGATGTAAATCTGCAGACTCACAAACACCAAAGCATTTTGTTACTTGTTTGCTTCCACCAAATTAATGACAACTTTGCCACAATGAATCAAGCCATGGAAGTTCTCCCAGAGGCTGCTCTTTGCATGCAATGTGTCCCACCAGACAGCGGGCTTGTGTCTGTGTGTGAGGGCATGTATGTATTAACTCCCCCACCTGCTTCGACTGTTCCAATGGCCCTCAGATGTGGTTTTGGCACAGGCCCACTGTTGCAGGAAGAACAGGCGAACAGGATGCTTGCATTATTTAAAGGTGAAGCCATAAAGTAGAAAGCTGTGAGTCTGTACCCAGCATATAAATTAGTGTTTTCTTCAGTTCCCCTTTTTTGAATCATGTTGTGTTTTACAACGTTGATAAATTACTCCTAATGAAAAGCAGGACTCTTCTTAACACACTAAGCTTGATCTGTTCTGTTTGTCCCTCTGAATGCTTGGTCATCAGTTTTCCTATCTGTGGGCGATCAATCAAAACTCTCCAAAAAACATTAAGCTTGGAGGCTTAGCTGAAACTGAAACGTGACCTGTTTTTTATTATTTTTTTGACAGTAAAACTTTTAATATGAATTTTCAACTGAACCAGAAGAAATGTCATATCCCAATTCCTGCATATTCAGAGCCCTTCAGTTTTTTTAACTTTTTCACATTACATTCAGTCACTTCAATACCTATTTTCATGTGATACACAGAGTAGCACACAAACTTGCACATTGTTTTAAAGGAAAAGGAAAACAAGAGTGCCATGCATATACTTCAGTTTCATATGTTTTTAAATTCAGAGGAGCCATATGCCTTCAGGAGTCACTTTACTAATTTAGCTAAGAGTCCTCTCAGTTTAATCCCACTATAAATTCCTCAGTTCTGAGAAGATGTCAGATGTTTGTTAGGGACCTTAGTGAACAGACACCTTTATGAAAACCAAGGAACACAGAAAAATGATCAAGGATAAAGTAGTAGAGATGGGTAAAACAGGGCAGGTTATGAAATAATATCCTAAATATCATACATCTCCCATAAGGCCAAGAGGCCAGTGGTAAGTCTAGTTGAGATGTACAACTCAGATGAAAGAAGATAGAACTAAATACAGGACAATTCTAGAAGAAAGCCTGTTATTCGAAATAATTCAGACTGGGCTGATGCTTCTTCATAGCATATTCTTTGAATTGGAATGGTCCTGTCAGAGTTCAAACCTAAATCAAATGGAGAGTCTTTTGAGTCGCAATGGTGGCAGAGACATTACCCATAAGACCTTTTTTTTTAGTCTATTACCAAAAAGGCCAATAAAATACAATGAAGTTTTTGGTAGTGGTGTGAAGAAGTGTGCAAAAGTTGAAGGGTATGATTTCTTTTTTCGTATTTCTGCATATCTCTTTTCATATTCTGCATTTGAATAAATAAGTAAAACATTGCTTTTTTGTTACCGAAATCTCTATCGAATTTTTAATTACAAGTAGAGTGAAAATTGGCTCATCACACATATTTCATCACTATTCATCTCTAAATTCAGCAATAACCAGCTATCAAAGGCTGTCCACAATCTGCATTATGTCCCAACATGACCACCAAAGAAGCAACATGTCGTCATGCGAGAGTTTGTGTTATAATTGTCTGCAGTGTGCTTTGAAAACATTGAGGTTGTGAGCTATGGTGAATGTTTCCACTTAAATATGGTGTAAAGTAAATCTCTCATACAAGTTTGGTAACTCCTGAGATTTCCCAAGTCATCAAAAAGATGCTAATTCTGGTTCTGAAACACATTGCCCAACCACAATCTAAGCCTGCATTCAAAGATCCGAAATCTTCTCTTTGCAATGCAATATTTCTATTCGGGACTCTCTCTGTGAATAAAATATTGTCACCTTTGACCTGTGTGGTTTCACCCTGTCTTTTTCCCCCTCCCTTTCTTTCCCCTCCCTTCCTTCTCATCTTTACCTCCCTGGGGGATCCTCGTGTTTTTTCGCTTTCTCTCCTCTGGGATTATTTCCACTCCAGGGAAAGATGGCAAGTATCTTTTCTCTTTAATTTCATGTCTCTTCTCCTAAGCTTTGCCTTATCCACCCTTAACACAATGTGTCTTGTCTTTTTATGTTTCCTTTATTTTAAACTTTTAATAAAGTGTTAACTTTCCTCAAGGTGCGCTTCTGTCGCTATGTTTGAGTTATATGATGAACAAAAGCAATTTTGTTGCAGTTTCTTAAAATCAGTATTACTAGAGCAACATAAAAGCATATAGCTCATCATTACTGATTTAATATTTAGCAGAAAAGTGTGTGAAACTGTACCAAATATTTTTTTTTATGACTGGCATGGTTATAGATAAAACATCATGATCATTAAGAGGTATTTTGTACCCAATTACAAAAGCAAAACTGTGTTTTCATTTATTTTGGCTTTGATCCCTAAAATTATTTATTAATAATTGCCCTCAGATGAATAACTTTGTCTACATTTCCAAGTTTTGGGGCACCATCCTGGTATCTAAGAAAAATAATAGCCAAAGAGCCTCAGTTAACATTCAATACAGGGATGCACCGATACAGATACTGGTATGGGCATTGATACCGTTTTAATGCACTTGTATCTGTTAGTTAACCGATACCATAAACTGATGGACTTTTTATTTTTTTATCTAATTCTCCATCATTTGTTGTGACAAGCAGGGAAGTAAATAAAACAAATCTTTAAATTATTGGCTTTTTTTTTGGTGTAGTAGAAATATCGGCCTTGGTACTCCGTATTGGCAGGTACTTACATCCAATTATCGGTATTGTATCGGTTTGAAAAAAATGGTATCTTTGCATCCCTAGTTTGATTATCTGTACATAAGTGTGAGGCAATTAAACAATAGATGAAGGAATTCGTTTTTTTTTACATTTGAACAGCAAGTTAATAAGTAGGTATGCGGAATGATAACAAAGGACTTTCCAAAATAAAAGTTTATTATCTAAAATAATGTAACTTTCCAGTCAGTGTTTTAATCAACTCACTAAGCTAGCAACATACAACTGAACATACAAATGAATTTGAATAAAACAACCAGAAATAAAACCGTAAAATGGACAAATATGCAAAGTACAAACAATAGCCAATAAATGGATTCTGACATTACAGTTCAGTATTGATATGTTTACTTAAAGACCAAGGCTTGTATTGAAGAATTTTGGAAGTAAAGCTATGTTAGTCTTGAATTAATTTTGATTAGTTCAAGACCAGTTAGCATTTTTTGGTTTGTGTTAAAACAAACATTTCACAATGCAAAGCAGAAGTGAAGATAAAACAGTATTTTGAGGAAGTAATATTTCATCAAATAATTGGCTGAGTTAGAAATTAAGAACCTTTGGAAAAATGTATTTGATTTTGGCTATCAATCACAGCAGTAATTAATTTTAGTATTTTGAAAAACTAAGAAAGGGGTTTCAAAAAGCAACTTAAACAATTTGTTTTCTTTCTTTAAACGAACTGTTTTAAAGCCAGTCTGTATTTTGAACTCTGTAAATAGCAATCTTTGTTTATGAACACTGGCAGTCTGCTAAAAGCATGCCACAGCAATCAGATTGTGCACATTGAGCTAGTTCATGTTGTGCAGTTTAGAGCCACTCTGTTTTAGCTTAGTACCAAATAAAAATCAGTTTGGACAGTCAAGATTGTTTAAAAACTGTTTATACCCAAACAAGTGAAGAATGAAATCTAACAAGTGTAGCAAAGTGCATTGAAATAGAACATCAAAACAATCTTTAAATTGTTTATCCTAAACAAATTTTTATCTGCCTGGATTCAGTTATCAGCACACGTGCCTAGTCGCAGGCATCAGGGGTGTGTTGCTAGTGGGGCCGCAGCTAACCACAGTTAGCCAGACGTCGTGGTCCTATCGGCTTGATTCAGCTCTGTCGATGGCAAGACGCCGGTCCCTTTCTACAGGACCTTAGCTCAGCTGTGTTGGCTCGTTCAGCAGCTGGGTGGCAGCAAAGAGAGGCTCTCTTCGAATGTAATCTGTAATTCAAAAAATTATTTATCCAGGATTTTGAACAAGTCAGTCAAAACTTATCTCATCAGCTGAACACAGTTCACCTAATCGATTGGCAGACTGTAAAAGTATTTCGGGTCCAATGAGTTTCTTCCAGAAGAACGCTCCCCCTTTGCCAGCGAAAGATGGAAGTTTGCCGTAGATTTCTCTCCCGATGTGAGCCATGCATGGGTCACAGGCAAAAGAGACTGAGTTCTGGCGAGCACCTAGTTTTTTTAGGGGTGATAATGTCCAACACCCCCACCCCCCCTCCTGTTGAAGCTGAAATGCATTATGGAAATAGTTCCTACCGGCGGGTGGTCTGTGTTTTGGTCCAGAAATCATGGTTGTGGCCCAACACCCTGATTAAACCAAAATAACTTTAAATGACAACCTGCTTGTAAGTTTTATGTATTAAAACCATATCATATCTCTTAACAGCAGACTTTGAGCAGATATATAGAAAATAAGGGTGTATTCACACCAGGAGGGTCTGTTAGTTTGCTTTGGTATGTTCAAATGTTTTTTTTGTTTTTTTTCAGTTTTTTTTTTTTTTTTGGTTCCTATTCTCACTGTGAGCGAAATGCGGTAGGACCAGAGTTTCTCAACAGAAACACGTGTGCTAAGGTCTTTCTGCCATTGGACAGTTAAGTGTGTAAGCAGGTTAAAATAAAAATAGCTCAACACATTTGCTATATTTTAATGGTTATAAAACAGTGACAGAAAAATCTGAGGGTGACGGGACGTTTGGAGCATAATGACGTCTAAGGACCAATTGCACCACACGTATGAGAATGCAATAAATAACAATTGCTGGAAAAATGGCTGCCCTTCCAGACTAAAAAAGTTTTTTTTTTTGTTCACCGGGTCAGACGAAGTTCGGTTGCATTCACACGTGATTTGCTGTGCATCAGGGTTAGTTTGTAATCGCTCTGGGTATCGATTCGCTTCTTTGGTGCACACCAGAGTTTGCTGATTTGTATTCACACCTACACAAAAGGTCTGGACCAAGGGAGGAAATGTATCAGAATTTGTGTTAAAGGCACAGTGTGTAATTTTTGACCAGTAGGGGACAGTGCATACCTTAATTATCACAAGCAGGCGGTATCTGTGTCTTCGAGTAAGAAACTCAACACTGGAGGTCCAACTAGTGCTGTTTTCAAACGCTCCATTCCCTGAGAATTATCTATGCAGCAACATGACGAGCACATCAGTCTTTCTTTCATCGCTTGGAACTAGCGAAGAGGTAAAAATTTATTTATGGCAAAATACATTTTGCATTTTGAGGGGAAATCAATGTTTTAATAGCGGCCGTGTTCCGTGCGTTTTGTCCGTCTTGGCTCTTGTAGAAGTAAAGACGTCATCTAATATGGCTTTCCCCTGAAAAGGACCCACGCCTATGTATTTTAAAACTGATTTTTAAAGTCATATTTTACAATGTCGCCAATATCTTGCAATTAATGTGCTTTACGTAATTTTTATTACATAATATTTTAATGGCAATTTTCAAAGATGTACGGCAAAAACTACACACTGTCACTTTAAGCAAACTAAACAAGGTTTGTGTGAATACGTCCCAAGTTTAAATAAGTGGTTGTCAAAGCAGTTTCTGAGTCAAAACATTTCACAAAACTAAAAACATAGCTTCTAGAAAGCAAAATAACATGCGATCGATGAAGCTTTAAAAAAGCAATTCAGTTAAATTCAATTACATGTTAGAATTGAGCATTTTTATAAACATGTTACTCACTAATTTATCAAAACTGTTTTCAAAGAAAGAGAAATAAGATGATCTCCAGGTTGAGATGAAATGGCAAAACCCAGTACCAAATTGAGGTATATATTGATTTAGCAGCAAATTGACCCAGTTACCTAAGTAGACATATATACAATCCAGACCAAAAGCTTGGACACAGCTTCTCATTCAATGAGTTTCTTTTCTTTTCATGACTTTTGGCAGAGTAGATTCACACTGAAGGCATCGAAACTATGAATTAACACATATGGAATTATTTTGTACTTTTACAAAAAACTGTCAAATAACCTGGCCTCCAAAGTCACCGGACCTGAACCCAATCGAGATGATCTGGGGTGAGCTGAACCGCAGAGTGAAGGCAAAAGGGCCAACATTGCAAGAATGCAAAGCAGTAATCAGAGCAAAGGGTGGCTACTTTGAGGAATCTAAAATATAGCACATGTATTCAGTTATTTCACCCTTTTTGTTTAAGTACATACAGTAATTCCATACATCATATGTTCATTCACAGTTTTGATGCCCTTAATTAAGAATCTACAATGTAGTCATGAAACGAAAGGAAACTCATTGAATGACAGTCTGTCTGTGTGTGTGTGTATGTATGTATATATATATATATATATATATATATATATATATATATATATATATATATGTATGTGTGTATGTTGTTTGTTAAATATTTATGGAGCTGCCACTTAGTCTATTTACCAAGAAGCTGTTCCGCTCACTACCAAACTGTTTTAATTCAGGATTATTAAAAATGTATTTGGTGTTTTCTTTCTTCCCAGGTTTTGTCTCATAAGCATTAACACATTTATGCTAACCTGACTAATGTAATGATTTTTTTCACTTATCTCTAGTTTCTGAAAGCCTGCTTGCAGACAAATTTGATGAATATGGATATACATTTATTGCGCCAAGGTATGTTTACATGTAACATATTAAATACTACTTTCACTCCTAAAATGACTGCTTTAACTGTATTTCTCATAAATCCGTTACTTTTTTCCTTAGGATGTACTGCAAGGACTTAAAGCCGCCTGAGAAGGAAGCAAACAACACGGAGTTCCTAATGGACTTCAACAATTATATTGATAGGAAGACACCAAACAACCCCATGTGTAAGTATTGTCACAGTTTTCTGAAATGTGAGATGTACATTGCCTCGCCACAGATTTAGTTATTCCTCCACTTACCACTGTGAATAGCTGAGATCCATAAATACATTAGATAGCCTCTGAAAATATTTATAAGAGTCTATTTTAAGGTGGCTGTGGCTCAGGGGTTTGCAATTCGCCTTTTAACTGGAGGGTTGTCGGTCCTTGGGGAAGACACTTCACCTAATGCCTACTGGTGATGGGCTGATGTTGCAATATGGCAGCCTTCCTTCTGTCAGTCTGACCAAGGGCAGCTGTGGCTACAATCGTAATTTGCTTCCATCAGTGTGTGAATGTGAGAGTGAATGAATAATGGAATTTGTAAAGCGTCTTTAAGTGTCCAAAAAAGCACTATATAAGTTTGATGCATTATTTTAGTAGTTTAAAAACCAAATATACCTTTATTCTACATTAATGCACACAGTGGAAACCATCTTGGCAACATGTACAGTCTTCCTCTTCTCTGCTCTTGGAACTACAGCCAATAAGCAAAAATAAATAAGGAGTATGTAAATAGTTAGGGACATAAATGGCGATCCTGGATTAGCTGCATGGCAAATGCCAGCCAGTAGTGTGTCAAGTAGCATCTAAAGTTTTTTTTCTTCATCCAACGATTTGGACATGTTAGCCATCTCCCCAACATAGATTGTGACATAGATTGTGACAGACTCTAAGTAAGATTTCATATGAATTTCTTCTTGCCATTTTTCCACAAATACCAGATTCATGAATTCTTGGACCTGGGCTGTGGATGATTGCAGGTTCTCCTGAGTCCGTTTGCTGTTTCTTCAAACTGAGCTATTCTCTACTTGCTTTATAGGTCAATTACCATATTTTTGTTTGTTCATAGGGCAGGTTTTCATTTTGGTATAATGGATTAAACCGTGCACAAAGATGTTCACATCTCAGGGTAATTGTTGTGTTGTTTTATATTTTCTTGAAACTTTTTTAGTCCTATAACACTATCCCGCACCTGTCTACTGCACTCTTTTGGCCGTAGTTAAGCTAGACATTATTTAGGGTAAATGGGTGGACTTCAAATGTTTGAAACCGCTTTCAGATTTTTATACATAAAAAAACAATTTGAAAACCACATTTTCTTTTAGTACACTTTGACAATTATTTGCTATTTTATGATGATTTGTCACATAGTTTTAATAAAGATGGAAGTTGTTTGTGACATAATAAAACAGGAAAAGTTTTGTAATAAACTTTTGTAATTTATCTTTGTTGTGTGTTCTTTGTTGAAGTGAATAAATCCCTGCCATCCCGCTTTAAGCAATAAAAAGTGCATTGAACACTGAATGCGAGTGCTCTATGGGACCATGCCCCCAAATCTGTCATTTCAGTGAAATACAAGTTTGGCCCACTGGTGTGGTGTGCATAACCTGGCAAAACTATGTAATGTGGAACCCCCCTCCCCTTGTGTTACCTATTTGATGCTAACTCCAAAGATCTGACTATCACATGCTTGACTGCACATGTGTGAGGCCCGTCGGCTTAGTTGTGACACACACGCCGGCTTGCTCACTCGCACACATGCCATCCACCAGTTATATGCCTCCCACACCCCTCCTGTAGCCGCTCGACCTCATCCAATTACTGTGTGTTTGTGAAAAAGAGCAGGACACATGCAGCCTAGAGTGAGAGCAGAGCAATAAAACACAAATCTGGTCAGACGGACCTTCTCCTTGACATCTGACCAACGCATTACCATCTTTACCCTTTCTTGCGTACTTTCATTGATATAAATTACCCATTTGCTGGGGTACTGAGCAAAGCAAAAAGTTCCCTGGACATTTATAAAAGGGCTCTTTTATTGTGTTCCATTATTTAATTTGGTTTGCATTTAAGGACTTACTTCAAACATCTCGACATGATCAATCCAATAAAACTTTTCACCCAGTTGAATTATTACTTTCACCGTTATTAGCTGCTAGTTTAATGGAGTCCTTAGAGAACCACAAGGGAGGGAGAGGAGTGTGCACCATGTGCAGGATTGGCGGCTCAGGAATCGTTACACGCTTTACTCAGTTAAGCCACTGCAGTGGCGAAGAAGTACATTAGGAATTCCTGGGCTGCCTTCAATAAAGATTCCCTAATGAAAACCACTGGATGGTGGGCTCAGAGGGGACAAAAGTGTTACACCAGCTGTTCTGTCTGATGTGTGAGGCGTGCCATAAAGAGTGGAAGAGGTGGTGGTGGTGGAGGTGTATTTGCAAAACCTGACGTTTATGGACTGGAGCGGGTTGATTGTGGGTTCAAAGAGCCAGGACCGGCCAAAAAAAGGACAATCATTTTTATCGCCCCTTATGTCTGTCATGTGGTCTTGTTGAATGTCTGCAAAAGTATTTTTTACACCTGCACCACCTCACCACCTACACCAAAGAATTTTATATATGTTTTTTTTTTCTATAACTTTGCTTTCTTTTGTGACTTCAGTTGTTTTTAGTACTGAAGTTTAATCATTCTGGGAGCCAGTAAAATGGATATATATTTTTCCTGCTTATGCTATTTTCTGTAGTTTTTAATCAATGTAAATATTTGAAATAATCTCTAAATAATTCTAGGCTTTAAAAAAAATACTTTTTTTCTTTTTAGGTAATGTAGAGCTTGTAAACAGACTTCTCCTTGATGCTGGGATCACCTCTGATCTGATCAAGATATGGAAACTGAACGAGCAGCAGTAAGTAAAGAGGTCGTTGTTGCTGTTTTGGCAATACAGATGGTTTGAATATTTCAACATCACGAGTAAATGTCAAGCATCCATAAAACATATTCTCGTTTTGTGTTACTCTGTTCCCATTGGTGTATTTTCTCTGCTTGTCAGGCATGGTGTTATTGCCAGATTTGTTGCAACTGATGGAGGAATCACTCGCGTCTTCCCCAAAAGGTACACAGGAAATGTTGATAAAGTTAACAAACAGCTGTTTAGCCTGATAGGGAAGGCAACACACCATAATTGCCACCCCTGGTAAAGATGTTTAAATAATATTAAAATGTCCTTTTTTACTGGAGTGTCAAATCTTGCAACTGGTAAAAATCCAATCTTTTTTTTATGTAGTCCTCCTGAGTTCTTGGTCTACTCTTTTTCTGTCTTCTCCTCAGATCACCCTAGTAGTTTAAGAGGATTTAGGTCTGTAGACTGAAAGGAATTTAGGGTGTATTCAGACCTGCACTGTTTAGTCCACTTTAAACGGACCAGAGTTTGTTTGGAACGCTGGTCTGGAACTTTTATGCTGGTGTGAATACACACAAACAAATCCTGCTGCGGATCAGAGAAACGGACAGAGACCAACTTTTTTAGGTGGTGTTGGTCCGGTTCCAAACGGACAGAGGTTCGCTTCAGGTCTCAATACAAACAGTTTCGATCCGAAGCAACTCCACAATACATGCACCTTTTTGTCAAATTATTCATATTATTTAACCCACGCGTTTGATTCGCAGCACCACAAATCAATATCCTGTATGCTGTAGTGAATGTTGTTAATTCCTGATCTTCTGTCTTCTGTTTAATCATGCTGCTTCTTCCGATCCAGTCCGCCTGCTCCATCTCTCCGACTTCATTCTGCCGCAGCTCTTGCTGCCGGCTATTAGCCCCGGCTCTAACTCCTCCAGCAGCTCGGCTACATTTCTTCTTAAACATTCTTAAAGCAAACTAATTGTCATTCAACGTAAAAAAATCTAACGATATGGTAATTGCTGGAAATAAAACATATAACAGTGATCAAATCAAAATTCACATTAATGACGAAATCTTGCAAGTTACGTCAACATGTTTTTTAGGAGTCTTGATTGATGAAAAAGTTTTAATTTAATTGATATTTCATTTCTCGTAATATTATACAAAAGTTTGATTAATCCTTAGCTTACTTATTTTAATACTGTTTGGGGATCAACCTTTAAAACCCGAAGAAAATATTTATTTTCAAAAAAGGTTTATAAGAATAATTCCCTATTCCAAACTGGACACACCAGTGCATATTTCTTATATTAACACACTTCTCACTTGTTCATTTGTTTTTAAAGTTCTTTTTGACACAAATGTACCTTCTTATGTAGAGAGTTATTTTCATACTAACACTCAAATTCACGCTACTCTACCAGAAAAGCTTCAAATTTGCATCTTCCACTATATAAAACATCACATGAACAATTCCCAATCATTGGAGCTTCAACACTTAATGTCCGTTTTTTGATATTGTTTTACCTTATAGGGGAGGGGGGGGGCAGATAAGGGTCGATCTGAATCTGGGGGGTACAGATCCCCCGTCTCCCACCCCATCTGCGCCCTTGACTATGTGAATCACAAATATGCAAACTGTTTTGTTTTCCCACTTCTAAGCCGTCCAACAGAAGTGGAGGACTGGGATGTTTTCTTGTGTTCTTTGTTTACCTCCCTATCTTGTATCGTCAGTTCACACTTCTATCGGTCCTGCTTCTCTTCTTCATCTTCTTCCTTTCTTCCTTATCTCAATTTCGTGTCCATATCTTCAAGAAATTAAATCCACAGTAATCTCTAATAAAGATTTAATACATATATATCAAGTGGAGTATTTTAGCAAAGCTGTAATGCTCTGCTTGGGAAAGTAAATCTGTTGGGCTTGTACTTGGTACTCAGACACCAATTCTGAGTAGCAAACTGCTAGACAGGACACGTTAAAAAAGAACAATGAACTCCATATCTTATCGGTCGAGTCCCGGGTTAACAACAAACCGCCAACAGTGCTGTTGACCTACAGGGTGCCAGTGGAAATTGCACTGCTGTTGGTCGAAAGAGGAGAGGTGGAAGGCATTTTGGTAGGCAGAGAGAGCAGAGAAAATTCAAGAGCATGCAATTAAAAGTAGGGACTTTGAATATTGGGACTATGACATGTATAGCTAGAGAACTGTTGGGCACGATGCAGAGAAGGAAGGTGGTGTCCTTTCAGGAGACCATGTGGAAAGTTAGCAAGGCTAGAAGCTTCGGAGGAGGGTTCAAGTTGTTCTACCGTGGTGCAGATGGAAAGAGAAATAGATTAGGAGTTATCTTGAAGGAGGAATTCGCTAGTAATGTTCTGGATGTGAAAAGAGTGTCAGATAGGCTGATGAGTCTGAAGCTTGAAATGGAAGGAATGATAAACTTTGTTAGTAGTTATGTCCTTTGTTAGTTACGAGAGAAACATAAATTCTGGAGTGAAGCAGATCATATTATGCAGTGTATCCCGAGAGTTGAGAGGGTGGTGATTGGTGTAGACTTTAACGGACATGTTGGTGAAGGGAACAGAGGTGATGCAAAGTGATGGGCAGGTTTGGTCTCCAGGATAGGAATGAAAAAAAGGAAAGATGGTTGTAGACTTTGCAAAAAGGATGGAAATGGCTGTTGTAAACACTTATGTAGACAATGTGATCTGAAGGAGATTAGTGTAGCATAATGAAAGTGATGGTAAGGAAGATGAAGAGAACAAAGACAGAGCAGAAGACCAAGTGGTGGAAACTCAAAAAAGAAGAGTGTTGTGAGGTCTTCAGGAAGGAATTGAGACACGCTCTAGGTGGCAAGGAGGTGCTCCCTGATGAATGGATTGCTACAGCTAATGTGACTAGGGAGACAGGCAGAAAGGTACTTGGTGTGTCATCTGGAAGGAGGAAAGTGGATAAGGAGACTTGGTGGGTGGAGCAAGGAAGTCTAGGAACATATACAGAGAAAGAAGTTAGCTAAGAAGAATTGGGGCACTGAGAGGACTTAGGAGAGCAGACATGAATACAGGGAGATGCAGCGCATGGTGAAGGTGGAGGTGGCAAAGGTCAAACAAAGGGCGTATGTTGACCTGTATGCTAGATTGGCTAGTAAGGAGGGAGAGAGTGATTTGTATAGGTTGACGAGACATAGAGACAGAGATGGAACAGATGTGCAGCAGGTTAGGGAGACCAAGGATTGGGATAGAAATGTACTGACATGTGCCAACAGTTTGATGGGAAGATGGAAGGAGTACTTTGAAGAGCTGATGAATGAGGAAAATGAGAGAGAATGTAGAGTAGAAGAGGTGATTGTTGTAGATAAGGAAACAGCTGAAATTAGTAAGGATGAAGTGAGGAAACTTTGAAGAGGATGAGGATGTGAAAGGCAGTTGGTCATGATGACATACCTGTGGAGGTATGGAAGTGCCTAGGAGATGTGGCAGTAGAGTTCTTGACTAGGTTCTTCAACAAGACCATGAAGACTGAAAAGATACCTGAGGAATGGAAAAAACATTTTTTAGTGCTGATTTTTAGGAACAAGGGAGATGTACAGCATTCTGGCAACTACAGAGGAATAAAGTTAATGATTCATACAATGAATCTGAGGGAGAGAGTGGTGGACGCTAGGCTTGGGGCAGAAGTGAGCATTAGTGAGCTGCAGTGCAGTTTCATCCCAAGAAAGCGTACTACAGATGCTGATGGATAAGTACAGAGAGGGCCAGAGTGAGCTGCTTTGTGTCTTTGTAGATTTAGAGAAAGCATATGACAGGGTGCCAAGAAAAGACCTGTGGTTTTGTATTAGGCAGTCTGGAGTTGCAGGGAAGTATGTTCAAATTGTGCAGGATATGTATGAGAGCTGTTAGACAGCAGTGAGGTGTGCAGTGGGAGGGACAGGGGAGTTCAAGGTGGAGGTGGGACTTCTTGTTTGCTTTGGTGATGGACAGGCTGATGGATGATGTTAGACAGTCTCTATGGACTATGATGGTTGCAGATGACATCGTCATCTGCAGTGAGAGCAGGGCGGTAGTAGAAAGACACAAGAGGAACTGTGGGAGACTGAGATGGTTGGGCATTTTCAGAGGAGAAACAATGATTATATCGGTAGAAGGATGCTGAGGAATCAAGCCACCAGGCAGGAGACAGAGAGGAAGACCAAAAATTAGATTTATTCACGTGGTGAAATAGGACATGACGTTGGTTGGTGTGAAGGCAGAGGATGCAAAGGATAGGACTAACTGGATACAGATGATTCGCGTTGGCGACCCCTGAAGGGAAAAGCCATAAGAGAAAAAAGAAGAAGAGACCACATGGAGAGAGTGAACCAAAAAAATGGTTCCATTCTCACATTCCCTATGTAAGCTCCCTAATCCAAAGTCTTAGATACTATTAGGCAATCAGTGTGTATCACCTAAAAACATGAGCTAAGTTTCAGTGTCCACATTGGCATCTGCTCCTTACTGATGTCTGTCTTTGGAGTTTAATACATTACTTATCAAAACATTACACACAGAAGACTTTTGTTTTCTCTACATGACCTGCTGTCCTAAATTCACTTATTAAGAGAGGGAATAAATAATCAAATCCTAATAACATAATATACATTCCCTAACAGTTATTTTTATATATAAATAACTGTTAGGGTTTTTTTTTTTATAAGTCTTTATATTTTATAATGATGTGCGCTAATGACAAGTCAAGAAAACATGAGCTTCATCTTTTAAAATAGTCAGATGGGTTTGTTTTATTGCGAAGGAACAGGGATTTTCTATCCGTCTTTTTACCATTATAACTTAAGACAGATTGATTTGATAAACTTTAGCTTGAGCAAAACCTATTGTCTTAACACAGTATTCATGAACACCTGCTTAATGGAAGCTGGCATTATGTAACAAATTGTTCAATGCAGAGGGATTTCAAAAGGTTCAAATTCAATTTAGCAAAAAAGCAGTATTTGGATTTCATGGTCTGCTTGCATGTTCAACAGTGCCGGGCTGGACTGGAAAGAAGAAGCAGAGACCTACGAATCGAGTTTCTACAAGCGAAGTTTGGACAATGATGTGTACATCTTCACACCAACACGCTGCAATGGTACACCTGTCAGCAACATCAATTATACAAGCATCTCTGAAACTATATCAAATTCACAGAACTCTTGCAGCCCTTTATGTGCATAAATCTTGCAAAAGTATTCACCCCTTCAACCTTTTCATGCCATGTTGCAACTACAGACTTCACTTCGGTTTTAATTTAATATCCCTAAATAAAATCTAGTGCATCTAAATACCTCATGTAGTTACACAAATCTTAGTCGCCCCTGTTAATATCAATATAAATACAACTGTTCTGTGAAGCCCTTAAGTGTTTATTGGAGAACATTAGGTTAAAACAAAATACTTATGGCACACTTGGCTATCTACCTAACCTGACAGGCTAGGCCAGGAGAAAATTGGTCTAGCCAATTCAAAAGCAGCCAAAAAAAGCAGCTAGGAATGCCATGTTGACTCTGAAGGAACTACAGAGATCCACAGGTCAGGTGTGAGGAGCCGTTGTCACACCTTTTATTCTTGATGGAAAATAAACACAGCAAAATACCCTCACTGAAATATTCTGATGGCACCATCATGCTGCATCGATGCTCTTTTTTCCATAGAAACTATTGAGCTGGACAAAGTTAATGGCTAGATAGAATGAGCTGCATAGTGGTCAGTACAGGAAGAAGACTGGGTAAGGCCCTTTTATGCTCAACTTTAGATATGCAGTAATGTATGGGTGGAGTCGTCTGTCTTCCATGTTTATCGCATGCATATTTCAGTCTTTCATCAGGTAACTTCTGTAAGATTACCAAAATGCAATAAACAGAGCAATAACATTGGTAACTGTGGAGGCAGTATAGTACAGTATAACTCAGATGAGACTTGCTGCTGTTGCAAAGATGACAGAAATGGTCAAACTTCTACATCCATATGGCGTGATGTATTTAATAATGATGTGGACCATATCTGTCTTCTGCAGTTTCTTCTGAATTCAGAAGTCAGATCAAAATATCCTAGAGAGGCTACAATGCCTTACTACTGTGCCAACTTAAGAAACGCATTAAAAGCATGAATGTAGCCAGTCCTGACAAAGTCAAACAAACTGACTAAATATACAACCAGAGCAACAATAGAATGGTTTAGTTATCTCCAAGCTTTGGTCATCGAGATGTTCTGTCTTGCAGGTTTTACATACATCCCTACTCCAAAACAGCTAAATCAAATGATTGAATTACCTCTTCAGCATACCTGGCAACAACTTTGTAGCGAGCTATTCATTTGATTCAGCCATGTTGGAGCAGGAATGCACCTAAAACCTGCAAAACATTAGGTCTGAGTACCAGGGTTGGGGACCACTGCTTTAAATCAAACCATATCTTTGTGCTAGAATGGCTTAGTCAAAGTCCATAACTACATCTGAATGAGAATCTGTGGCAAGAGTCAAAATGACTAACGTGATATCCATGAAGTTTGAATAAATTTCATTGTGTATATTTTGCTAAGGAGTATGGGCAAAATTGGTAGACCCGCCTTTAAAAGAGGCTGTTGTACAAATTGCTCACTCAGTCTGAATACATATGCATAACACTTTTTTTTATCTTGTTTTAATTTATAAAAAGCCTGAAAACAATTAATCTTTTACCAGTGTCCAATGACGCACAGCTTTGTTTTGGTTTGTTATATAGAACCCAAGCTAAATATACTTTGAAGTTAATAGTTGTATCATGATAATGTGAAAGGGTTCACTGGGAATGAATACTTCAAAAGGTACTAAATATTCAGGGTTGCTTTCTAAAAGATGCATGTAAAAATATACGTTTTTCTGTCTTGTTTGTGCAGAAAGTGAAAATGATGTCCTCGTGAGCCGAGCAGTAAACCTTGAGATTGACAACATCACACTCAAAGCAGCTGGTAAGCAACATTTATATGTCAAAACCTGATTTTAACCTCACTAACAGTAGTGCCTCTTGTTACACACCTACATTTGTAACCCTCAAACCTTTATACCTCAGTTTTATCAGCCACAGTCACACTATTTCATAACCACCACCCCTTGTTCATCTGTTTTTCCCTGCTCTCTTAGGCACAAACACAAACCACATCAAGTCATCTCACTGCCTCTGATCTTTAGCCAAGTTTAATTTTCAGGTTCAGAGTGTAAAGTTGACACAGAGGACCAGTATGATCTAGGATGTCTGGATTTTATGTTGTGCTTCTCTTCTTTCCTCAGTTGTTGGTGTGAAGTTGGACATCTATGCGTGGATGGAGAGCTTCATCAACATAACGCACAAGATGAATGTAAGTAGATGTTTATCAGCATGAAGCTTACAAGGATAGCTCAGTGTCAGTCTTTGACCATTCTGCGCTTCTCTGTATTTAAAGTGCAAGGATGAGATCTGTGGCTGTAAGAAAGATGATCCGGTAAGAGGGCTTTTTACTAGATTTGTATTATTGTGTTTTTGGTCTTTGAAACAACAAAGTGGACCATCTATGTAATATATATATGTGATTCCAGTACATAGACTGTGTCATTCTGGATGATGGTGGATTCCTGGTGATGTCTAATCAAGAGAGCTATGTTTATAAGGTAGGTTTCTTTATTTTACTTCAGAGTTGCTTGACATCAGTGGAGATAAAGTCAGCTCAGGCATCTGTACTCTTAATTTTCCAGAAGGTTGTAAGCTCTAAAACACAATTAAAGACTTACAAGCTCCAGCCAATGTTTGGTTTGAGAAGCTTTGGACTAAATATCAGTGTTATTACATCACCAGATTGATCAATGATATTATGGCTGTTTAAAATAGACATAAAGAAGGTAATCGAGTATTCAACTCCAGATCAGTTATAAATATATTCCAGTTCTTAGGTTGGCATCTACAAAAATCAACACCCCTCTTGGCTCATACAATCAATTTTATACCTAAAGTATATACATGGACACATATTGACCACAGTTTTTTATTTAAACCTTTTATTTGAACTCTTTAACATAAATAACAAGATGGCTTATAGACTGAAAGTTCTGATCAGCTTTGTGGTGTTCCCTTTGAATACAAGACATTTTCACATTCATATCAATTATTGAACTTTAGTTGTTTGTTAATATTAACATCCAAAATATAATTACTATTTTACGCTTATACGTGTGTAACAAGTATGTCCTTCCTGTCAGCAGCTGTAGTTTAAATCATTCTTCCTATTATAACCTTTATCCTACCTAATCTTTTTTAATGTAATTTGACTCATCATTTCTTATTTCCCCAGGCATAGAAACTCAACCAGAGAAAACAAACAGCACCCCTGTCTTTTGTGTTAGATGCTAACACTGGACCCCTGATGTCATTTGAGTATTTTTTCCCATGCAGCTCTGACTCCATCCTAATCAGGAATGGGTGTGCATTGGATAAATCAGCTGTCCTCTGATTTTTTAGTTTGGCAGCCATACTAAAAAGCCAGCAGCCTTGTTTGTAAAAAGCGGTGTGCGTTCAATCATATTTCCTTGAGGAGCAAAACTTATTTCCCTCTTTATGACTGTCTTTTCCCATCTCATTCCTTTTCATACTTTTAAGTACCCTAGGGGTGTTTGCAGCCGGCGAGGCCGAGACCGTTAATTCATTATTTTCTGTTGCTGTGCTGAGAAAGAGGAGAAGGCTCTCGTTACCTTTATGGATTGGAAGATTTATATATCGTTTGGCTAGAAAGTGGAAAGCTTGTGTGGAGGGGCCGCTTGTTAACAGTGACCCTACAAAGTGGAAGGAAAAGGATAGTTTGCATTTCCTAAAGTGCTCACATATGCATTTAAGCACATCTGCAACAAGATACTTACTGTATGTGAAAGCTCCCACCCAGACACATGAGTACTTAAACACTTCCGAACACACGGCCATGTCACACCTCTGAGATTACATCTGCTCGATGGACTGTTTTCACCGTATTGTAATGAAGTCTGTCATCCTGATTTGAGTGTCTGTGAAATCACAGTTAAAGTATGCTGTATATACTCTGCATTAAAAAAAAAATATAACATTCAAAAATGTACACATTTTATTAGAGCTAAACTTTAGGGTTTTGTTCATTGGACTTTTATGTCATAAAACAAAGTTTAGCTAAATTGTTAAGTAGAAAAAAACTTTAAACATCTTCTATAGTTTTAAAGCGAAATAGAGAGTGGATGACAAACCTGCTTCTTATCCCACTTGTCTCAGCTAAGCTTACTGGCACAGGAAAGAGTGATAATCAAGAAAGTAGCCAAGCGGCTCTTGGTGACTCTGGAGGACCTGCAGATTTGCCCAGATGGGAGAAAACTGTTTAATCCTGCACTCTAAGGTGTTGGCTTTTTTATAGTTGTGAAATAAATAAAAAATAGTCTAAGAAACATAATATTGACAGCATCATGCAGAGAGGATACTTTGCTATTACAGCAATTAGCAACTGGTCAGAAAGTCATAAAAAAAAAGGATCACACACCCCAGTATTTGATTGGACCCTCTTTAACTTTATGTCACACATTCGCCGTGCTATTCTTTCAGGAAACTTTTGCGATGTCACAAGATTTATTTTCATCCAGTATTAGGTGAATTTTTCAGCAAGATCATGTATAGATGATTCGAGAGTCAACCCACTACACAAAGCCTCATCTAGCACATTCCAAAGAATTTTCATTGAGTTAGGGTGCAGCCTCTGGTGACTAATACATGAGAGTAAGTGATGTACTATGCTCGCTGAATTTCTCTTATCCATCCTAATCCATCCTGGGATTTCCATCTTGGAATATGCCCAGGCCATCAGTTAGGAAAAGAATCCATTGATGGAATAACCTTGTTATTCAGGTATCGCCCTCATTCTTTGTGTACCTAATGTTGCTGAACCTACACTACTACACTGCTGCAACCTGAAATCATAGCACTGCCCCCATAGGCTTGTACAGTAGATTGTAGGCATGATGAGTGCATCTACTGTGCCTCTCTTCTTACTGTGATGGATCCATTAACCTGGAACAGTGTAAATCTGGACTCGTTTCAGAATACATGACCACCCTGTATTGCTCTAGAGTCTTTCTGCTCCCTTGTAAATTGAAGCCTTTTTCCCCAGTTAGCCAAACTAATTTGTGGTTTTCTTATGGCTACACAGCTGTTCAGTCCTAATCCAATGAGTTCCATTTATGTTGTGCTTGCTTAAATCCTCTTACTTTCACAGCCAGTTGTTTTTCTTCAATTTTATTTAATCAAATAATAAAGTGATTACCAATAATTATCATTCAAGATGTATTTTATGACCACATTTCTCCCTCCAAGAAGATTGTTCCCCACTTTCTTTCCTCCTTACAATGCATTGGGCAGTTCTCAACTGAACTTCAGTCATTTTTGCAGTCATCTTAGATGTTTTCTCTGTTTGGCTCATACCAACAAACTAACATCTTTTCCATGATCACACAGTAGGCAAAACTCCATTTTTTTAACAAATTGTACTTTCTAAGTTTTTGTCTCATTCTAAAGCATTTCAATTGGCCTTCATTTGTGAAACTCTTTTCCCCTACAAAGTATATAGGTCACACAGCCACACACCGGGAGACTTTGCCTTTTCAGCCTGAGGCAAACTTTCAGTCTTCTACTCTGTTTTTTTGGAATCAGGTTTCTTGTTTTTTAAAAACGATGCCATGAACCCTGAACTCTCCACCGAAAGTGAACCTAAGGACTGAAGGAAACATTTTCTCCCTCTTCTCAACTTTAGATTGGCTGTTTCTTTGGTACAATCGACTCTGACCTCATGAGAACTCTGGTCAATTCGTCGCTCTTCACCGCCAAAAGCACCTATGACTACCAGTCTCTCTGTGAGCCCAAGAGTAATAGCAAACCGTCTGCAGGCCCGCGATCCATTTATGTGGTGAGTTACACAAGCCAGAGACCATTCACAAAAAATGCTCACTGCCATGTTCACACCTTTCTGTAACCATACATGTACTTTTTACTCATTTGCCTTCATGAACGGAGGGATACATGCTATTTGAACTTGTACACTACTCACACAGAAAGTCCATCAGTCACCAGGGAGCCATAAATCTGAAAATAGCAGATGAGGGGACGGGAGGGGGGAGAGATTAAATAACATGGTGAAAGTGTTAGAGTGGGAGTTGCTTTAACAGTAACACGATTAGGCGGACTAATGTGCTTGAGTAACACATGGAGAAATGCAGAAACAGGTACTGCTTAACATCACTTCCAGAATCCGCAAATTAAAGTGAAACTGTGCAGATTGCCTGCAGAGATCACAGCGACAGACAAGTTTTCTCTGGATATCTAAAGGGTTAGACAAAAGCTGATGCCTGGAATATAAAGATAAAGCTGTTCCATTGTTTACAAATTCCATGTTAATCGATGGACAGATGAAAATGTGTAATTTCCCGGTGTGTACTCAAATGTGTATAAAACACTCGATCAGGATAGGGATGAAAGGCATCAGTATTTACTTATCAAAGTCCTTGTCAGCGGTGGGTGATGCCTCTAACACGGTTGGTTTAAAAACTTCTTCATGACTCAACCCGCCGTCAACTGGCGAGCAGTAATACAGCGTGGACTTTCCAAAACGAGGCCCTCACATGCTAACTCTAATCAAAGCAGCATGTTGGCTCCTTCACTCGAACCATTGGCTACTTTGTTTTCTTGCCGGTGCTTTGTTTGCATATTTACTCGTGCATCTGTTCACGAGGACTGCGTTCTAATTTCCTCGGAGAAGAGGAGAAAATAAAACTTTGGCAGGACCTTTTGGTATTTGTGCCTTGTAAATCTGTGCACTCCGCAGCCACTGTTAAAGTAAACAGGATGTACCTAGGATGATTTGTTAAACTTTTCATTCATGTCTCATTTTTTTAAATATAAATATATATTTATTTCCCTGTGCCTCTTCTAGCCCACAATAGCAGATATATTGAATTTGGGATGGTGGGCAACAGCTGCAGCCTGGTGAGTCATTTTTTCGTTTATTGTTTCTAATATGGACACAATTAGATTCATGCCCTTTTTTTCGTACAAATATTAACGCCAACATTGTAAATCCTTCAGTTCAGTTCTTAAAGAAAAGCAGGCAAGGATTTGTTCCTCCAAATGCACATACAGTATAGCATCTGTTTAATAGATAAATTGTTCCCAAGATGGTTAACATTCCACAAAATCTTCCATTGATTTATGCTCAGTCCCACTGTCTTGATGTCATCACCAGCTTGTATTACACTATGTCCCGTAAAGCTGAATTCGAAGGCCACAGTTTGGCTATATTCACTGTCAGAGCTCACATTCATATGTTTTTAATTAGAATAAGATGTAATTGGGCCTTTCAGTTACTTGCTTGTGTGCAGTTTGCTTTGGATTTATTTTCATTTTTGCTTATAATTTTGTGTAAAACAGTCTATCATAATAAATAAGAATGGAAAGAAAAAATGTATTCAAGTCATGAAGATACAATTTCATATATATATATATATATATATATATATATATATATATATATATATTGAGAGAGAGAAACAGAGAGAGAGAGAGAAACTCATTGTTTCAGAACTGCCCATTTTATTAATTTACGCCCAATAAAAACCCAAGATTCTGTTTCCCAGAAAATTGTATTATTGTATTGAACTAGTAGTACATTAAAAGGCAAGGCAAGTTGACTTGTACAGCAGAAATCCTACACAAAGTACTTTGCAGAAAAAGAACTGTAAAGAATAAAACTGTATTAAAACAAGCAGTGCATTAAAAGGATTGCAGTGCAGTTAAAGCAGTAGAACAGAACATTGAGATGTACAGTGAAACAAATACCTGGGTCACTTAGAATAAACAGATGAACCCATGTTTTCAGTCTTGATTTAAAGGAGCCAACAAACTCTTCCCATTTCAGGTTTTCAAGGAAGTTATCCAAGAACTGAGATTGACTATTTAGCAGAAGCTAGTTTTTTGCATGTTCTGTAGATTTTAGTTTTACTGGTTCATGTTGGGTCCATGGTTTGGAACCAAAATAATGGCTTCCCTTTTTTCTTGATTTAGGGAGATTCTGACCCGTCAACTCATTGATGTTATGGCAACATTTTCTCATTGACTATGAGACTGTGTGAACACAGTGCTGACACAGAAAAATAAAGTTCTGTCTTATTACCATAAATATATTATAAAAGATATAACATTCTGTCATCTGACAAGGGAAATATAAGTATTGATAATGATCATTACTCCAAGAATATATCCTTGTGGAACCCCTTTTGTCATTTCTGATTTATATTTGATTTGATTTAGAACTAGTAGTCCTGATCTGTGAGTTCTGCACATGCAAATAAGATCTGGCTCAGTTTAACACAGTACCAGGGAATCCCACCCCCTTTTTTTTAAAAATTACATAAAATTTGCCCAAAGTAGAACTGAGTAGTAGTAGAACCATTACAAAAGGGTTTGCTGTGTGGTAGGAATATTTTTTTAAATTAGAAAGCTATGAATTTGTTTAGAAACTACAGATAGTCAGTGAGATTTGCAAATATATATATTTATATATATATATATGTAATCAGAAACGGTTCAGAGAGTTGTCTCCAAGCAGATTGAAAAGTTCAGTGGCAGGAAAAAATGTCCAGAGTCACTGCAGCCATCTCTTAAGAAATTTCTGAGCACTCCCATTAAATTTTCCAGCAGGAGAAACTGAATTTTGGGTTTTCATTACTTGTCAGCAAAAATAAACAGAAATGAATGCTTGAAAAAGTTTGTCCTTGTGTTTCTAATGAATCTTTATATGACTGTTTTTAATTGAATTACTGAAATAGGTTGTTAATGATATTCTAGATGATTGAGATGCACTTTTAATTGATTCATATATTTTGTTTAAAATTCTGTTTCTTTGGAAATTGTTTTTGGATTTAGGTCAATTGTTCAACAGTTGATGGTCAGCATTACATTCTCAGATTTTCTGGATGCAGGTAAGTGCCTCTAATTCCACCCAAAGAACACAGTTTTTTTTTAACAGTTTGAATGCCCTTCTTAGCTTTACATTAAAGTTTTTGGCTCAATAAAAAATAACTTTGGCAGCCTCTTGTGAAGATGAGACTGCAGCGCAGTAATCCCTTGGCTGATGCAGTTGTTTTGTAGAAACAGTCCAGCTTGCCTCTTTTGGGCAAAATTATCAATAGGCCTTAAACCTTTCCAGTTGTTTTGTGAAAAGTAAACTCAGTACAAACAATCAAACCCCATTCTTTTGGGGGAAATTCAAATGTTGCATATGTTAAGCAGACAGGGTGCTGTGTTTCTGTGCATCTCCTATGGATACAAATGAAGTATGAGAAACATTGGCTCAAAAACGGCTTCAAAACAAAGCTTAAAGAAAATGATTGTCTGTTTTGTGATGAAGATGTTCCCTTGTTGGATTCATTCTATTTCCTGCCATATGGATGCAATTTTGGTTTAATAAAACTGAGTTTTGAAAATGTCTGTGTTTGAGCTTGATGTTGCCATTTAAATTTGATTTCACTGTTGAATTTTACAAGCAGATGTCAGTTTCACTGAAAGGACATGTTTATTTTGTGTAAACAAGTTATTTTTGGTTGGTGTCAACATGGTTGTGGTCTCAGTAAATATAGTCAGTTTGTTCAAGGAAAATAAAGCCTTACCAACAGGGTCAGAATGTAAATGGAAACTGTACTCATCGAGTAACCTTAGCAGCTATTGCAGTTTCTACACTTTTCCAACCTATTGCAGCTATTTTTTTTTTTGTGTGTGTGTAACACAAATGTGCTTGTAAAAAAAATATTTAAAAACTGATTGAGGATTTTATATATTGTTTTTATAATTTAAAGGTTTTTTTACACATTACAAGTGTACATTATTTCAACAAGATTTTTTTATTTTACTGGTATATCTACAAAATCGGAATTAGGTTCAAAAGTTTATCTGGATGGATGTGTTATTACCTAGCTAGAATTTAAGGCCAACTCTCAATATCTTTTCATATCACCTTACAGCGGAAGTAGACGATCAATTGTCTGATGCAATGTCTAAGGAGGTGTGCATCACAGAGCAAACTCAGTACTTCTTTGAGAATTATGAGCCCTCCTTCGGAGGCTCATTTGAGTGTGACAACTCAACCAGGTAAAGTGTCATAAATTACATTTATGATCTACTTCCCAATATTTTGGGGGGGTTCTCTGAGAGGTCTGTCTGTTGACAAACTGTTCTCATGTCTGTTATGTTTCCTTTCCTTTTTCCAGGCAATACCTGGCTGAAAAGGTGCCTAATACGAACCTGGTCTTCATCATTAGTGACAGACGACAAGACGGTGAGGGATGCTCGAAAATCTTAGAACAGGATGAAAAGCCATGTATCCTTTTACAAAAACACGAGCAGAGAAGGCATGTGCATTTGATTCATTGGACATATGTTTAAAAGTCCAATGCAAAGAGGACCATGTTTAGATGCTGTTACAGACTTTCAAATCTAGCAAGACTAAAAAAAAGAGCAAAATTTCTGCTCACTTTTACAAATCAGTAAAAACGTCCAATTTGTCTGCTTTGTAATTTTCTGTATAGCACATGGCTGTGTGAGATCAGTCTGCCAAGTAGCTTACAAACAAATCTAAGATGTTCTTTCAAACACACAAGCCTGCATTCAATTATAGAAAGAACTTCTTGGAAAACTCAATAGAGTTGAAAACACTTGCTACGTCATGGAGGTATTGAGCAATCTGGTTGAGTTCTACAGTTTAAATATTTAATGTTCTTTTACGTTATTTTGTTTGTGGTCATTTTCTGTGTTCCACATTGAGAAAATTGATATATATTTTTTTGCATGTTACACTTTTAGTCGTTACGGTTTCTTAGTGGACTCTCCCAGCTGATGGGCCAGATCCCTGCGAAATGGCTCTCCGACCTCGCTACAGGAAAGGCCCTTCATTTTGCTTTGATAAAACTGACCGCGTAAGTTACTTTTAATATAAATTGGTAGCTTTTTCTCGATAAATAAGAAATTTTTCATTTCTCATTAACAGTATTGGTTTTCTGTACGTTTTCCTTCTCAAATTATTTCTAAAAGAGATATCATAAGGGAGGCAATCTTTTTAAACATTAAAAACAGCATAATGTGATTTTCTTTTTTTATAGATGTAAGCCTGTTGATATTCTCATTCTTCCAGGTCATGGTTATCTCAAGGAAATTTCAATCGAAATATGTTTCCTCCCTTTAATGGCACACATTTATGAATAGCTTAAACAGTGGTAGTTTATAAATGGTGGGTTTATAGCTGTCTGATGCTGCAGGAAATGGGAAAGATGAGAGTTGTTAAGGTGAATCAAGGCCTATAGGAAGTTGTGAGCTGTTGAAAGATGTTAGAACTTGCCACTGAGTTGAGTGAAAGTGCAGGTTCAGGTGATAACTCCCAGTGAGTAGTTCTACAGTTACCCAGTTTCAAATTACATACTATGATTTCATCCACTGTGGATGCAGAAATGTTAAAGAAACTTTCACTCAACATCTAAAACATTAGAAATTAAAATTAAAAGGATATATATTACTTTTTCTGCACATTTTTTTGGGCTCTTACAGAGTGTCAAAAAGTCTGGAATTTATCAAGCTTATCAATCTGCTCATACATTTTTAGCTTGTCCAATGACCAGTCAATCCAGCCATATGATAATGCATAAATACACCAACTTTCTCCTCCATTCAGTTTCATTCTGCCCATCACTTTACATTAATTTAGTTTGTTTATACATTCACTGCAAATTGATCACCATCAAGTTTATTTATCTGTTGGTCCATCCATCCACTTAGTCTGGTTTTTACAGGATCCATATTTAAAGCCATTGTAAAGATATGTATTATGAATCCTTAACCAAGTTTTGTTTTAAACCATTAACATTCATTTATGATTTACTGAGATTTCTTAGTCTGTAACAGAGTGTAATCTTAACCAAAAATAATGTGTAGGAACAATAAAATAAAAAAAGAAACAAATGCTGTGACCTTTTAGATTTATTTTCACCCAAAAATTAAAAGGTGGCAACAAAATAGAGAGAATGAATCAAAAACCAGAATAAAATTTTACTCTCGTGGGGAAAAAAGGAAATTCCCGGCATAGAGAAGGCTACGAATGACACCGTTCTGTTAAAAATATCTTTACCTGATGCATGTCTGACTTTTTTGATACATAGGCAGAAGTTCTAAAAGTAAATGAATAACGAAGCTAAACAAAAAAATTTTTAGGAGCTGCACAGGATCTTTATATATGAAACCTCTCTGTTTGTTTTTATTCTATAGTCTTTTTTTCCAGTGTCAGTTTGAGTCTCACAAATGATCTCCTACGCCTGCTCTGTCTCTGTCTCTCACTCACACAAATGCAAACACTCACCGAGACACTAACTCTTATTGCATCTTAATTGAATGCATCTGCCTTTTTTTTATACGTTTCTTCACTACACTCAAAAAAAATATATACTTGCTGGGTGAACATAATAAAATTATGTAAATCATTTCCAACCAATTGATTTGGGTCAATTTAGCAATAAAGAATTTTGTTGAGTGAACTAAATGTAAACATGTTGGGTCACTCTAATACATTTGGGTGACTGTAAGGCTCAAAAATAAAAAGCAGGAGATGGGACTTGAACCCCGAAAAGGGCCTCTGTTTTCTGAGCACCTGCACTAACCGCTTTGCTACACAATAACTCAGAAAACTTGAATATAATACATATGACTTCATTTTCAGTGCTAACTAAAAAATATATAATGTTATAAAGACCTGCCAATTCCCTTTTTTCATGAAAAAAAGTTACAGAATTGTATTACTTAAACATTATAATCATGTTTAGTTAAGACTGGAAATGAAGTCATATGTGTTATTATATACAAGCTTTCTGGGTTATTGTGTAGCAAAGTGGTTAGTGCAGGTTCTCAGAAAACAGAGGCCCTTTTCTGTGTTTGATTCCCCTGCATTCCCCTGCTTTTTATTGTTGAGCCTAGCGACCCAAATGTATTAAGTTGACCCAACATGTTTACATTTAATTCACTCAACAAAATTGATTATTGCTAATTTGACCCAAATCAGTTGGGTGGAAATGATTTACATCATTGTATTATGTTCACCCAGCAAGTTTTTTTTTTGTTTTGTTTTTTTGTTTGTTTTTTTTTGAGTGTAGTGTGAATTTTTTTGCTTATGTTTGCTTTCTAACTATGTTGACTTTTTGCTGCATGATTCTCTGTTTTTTCTCTGTTTCTTCTCTGTCTTGCCTTGTGACTGTCTGTTGATGGTTAGGATGAGGCCTTGTGCCGAAGGAGCGCTGGCTCCCCATTGGCTTCCTCTCTGCTTATGTTACTGCTGCCACTGTTCATGTGCTGTCTCGGGTCAGTCGCATAAAACAAGTTCTCTGTCTTTCATGAACATTTCCTTATTTTCTTGTACTAACTCTGACAGTCTTTGGCTCTTATTTCTTGTTGACTTGTTTCTGTCCTCACTTAGTTTTCTTATCTCTTCTCCTGATTTAAAATATCTGCTTTGTTTCCATGACTTCATGCCTTTTTCCATTGTTTTCCCACACTTGTCCTCATCGCCTGTCACTTGCTCATATTATACTACTGTCTGACTTCACCTCCCTGTCTCTGTCTGTCTCTCCTCAACATATTCTCCATCTCACCTGACTTTGAACTGCGAGCCATGCTCTTTGTATCTTTCCTCATTTATCATTATCCGTCTCAAGATACAGAGTCTCCTGTGCCTCTAGTGACTCTTGACATATCCAGACACTAGCAAAAACAGATCATTCACCTTTATTTGCATCCAGATTTTCATTTGTCCATTTTCATGTTTCTCAACTAAATTTCAATTTTCAAAAAAAACCCTTGGAACATGCTGTCATTTTCTTCTCTACAGGGTAAGCATACCATACCATTATTTTTAAAGCATTGATAAAAAAAACAAGGTTGGCCAAAGTGCATTACATGAAATACAAAATTCAAAGAAACGAAACAGTGGCACAAATATTTACAATAAAAAAATGACATTTCCAGTTTAATAAGAGGGAGTAAAGGTTTGTGTGAAGCAGACATTTAAGCACAAGTGAAACAACCTCTTTCTTTTGGGTGGCAGATCATTACAGTCAATAACAGAAAAAAGTTCTGTCACCTCTTAGTCTGCTTTCGGTTTGAGGAACCACAAGCAGACGACACTCAGCCTTCCTAAGAGGTTGTGAAGGGGCCAACAGGTCAGATAAAAAGTGATGAATGCTGGTGTACAGGGCATAGTCCAACCATATCATCACAAAGACAAGGCTAAAAATTTCAACTTGTGACTTTATTTTTGCTATTTTGCCTTATTTGTGAACAAGACCCCCAGATACGTAAACTCCTCCACTTGAGAAAGGACCCCATCCCCGACCCGAAGAAGGCAACCTACCCTTTTCCAGCTCAAGACCCTGGTCTCGGATTTGGAGGTGCTGATCCTCATCCCAGCCGCTTCACACTCGGCTGCGAACCGCTCCAGTGAAAGCTGTAGATCACGTTCAGAAGAAGCCAACAGGACCACATCATCTGCGAAAAGCAGAGACCCGATCCAGAGGCCACCAAAACGGATCCCCTAAACACCTTGGCTGCGCCTAGAAATCCTGTCCATAAATGTTATGAACAGGATCGGTGACAAAGGGCAACTTTGGTGGGGTCCAACTCTCACTGGAAACGGATCTGACTTACTTCCGGCAATGCGAACCAAACTCTGACACCAGTCATACAGGGACCTAACAGCCCTTATCAAAGGGCCCGGTACCCCCATACTCCCGGAGTACCCACAAAGGATTCCCCGAGGGACATGGTCAAACGCCTTCTCCAAGTCCATAAAACACATGTTGATCCCCCTGTAGTTGGAACACACTCTATGCAATTAACTGGCAGCAATTAAAGTTGTTTAATTGGAATATATTAATATATGTTCCAAACTTCCATTTAACAAAGTCACCGGAGGAAAGCCCATGTAGGCCCCCAGGAACGCCATTAACCACTGGTCTGTCTTTATTAAGGGACAGAACCAACTCCTCAGCTGGGGGAGGGGGGAGATGGTGGTGGCCCCTTACCAGTTAGA
This sequence comes from Apricaphanius iberus, assembly GCA_028564705.1. Taxonomy (NCBI): domain Eukaryota; kingdom Metazoa; phylum Chordata; class Actinopteri; order Cyprinodontiformes; family Aphaniidae; genus Apricaphanius; species Apricaphanius iberus. The sequence goes on along the minus strand of JAPXFQ010001903.1, from coordinate 599,288 downwards.
GGAGCCTCAACCTTCTTTTGATTAGCTACATGACTGGAATAATGCACAAAAAATACTTAATATCCCTACATCTCTCCAATACTTATTTGATTTCAATCTTAAATTTTTGGAAAATCGTTTGGTTTTATTTTGACTTGAGAAAGAATGCTTTTGGATCCAGCAAGATAGTATCTAATTACCTTAGAGGTCAATATATGTCTAAGTCAATGTACAGTATTATTGTAATCTCAACAAATTGGTGGCAAAAGAAAGTACATTTTGAATAATAATCCAACATACAGGAACCAATGTTAAATTATACATTATATACTCCAGCACGACTTGACCTCAACTGGGAATAAGGGGTAGAAAAAGAGTAAATAAAAACTAGAAAATTTCAGGAAATTTAGAGAAGGGACGGCCACGGTGTGCATGCTAATGCTAAGTAGCATGCTAATGCTAATGTTAGCTAACATGTTGGCATTACTATAAACCCATTCAGTACCAAAATATAGTCAAAAAGCTAAAATTAGCTAAAATGCTAACAACAGCTAGCATGCTAATGCTAACTAGCATGCTAATGCTAGCTAACATGTTGGCAATACTATAAACCCATTCAGTACAAAAATATAGTCAAAAAGCTAAAATTAGCTAAAATGCTAACAAGAGCTAGCATGCTAATGCTAACTAGCATGCTAATGCTAGCTAACATGTTGGCAATACTATAATCCCATTCAGTACAAAAACATAGTCAAAAAGCTAAAATTAGCTCAAATGCTAACAACAGCTAGCATGCTAATGCTAACTAGCATGCTTATGCTAGCTAACATGTTGGCATTACTATAATCCCATTCAGTACAAAAATATAGTCAAAAAGCTAAAATTAGCTAAAATGCTAACAACAGCTAGCATGATAATGCTAACTAGCATGCTAATGCTAGCTAACATGTTGTCATTAGTATTAGTAGGATTAGTATGAAAATATACTGGAAAAGCTGAAATCAACTAAAATGCATACAAGTGCAATGTAGTACTGTGTATAACATAGGGATTTTGGTTCCAGCTTTCAAACAAGAAAAAAAAAAAATTTGCTCCCCCTGGGATTCAAACCCACTACCTCTTGCATTGTATTCCTGTTCGTTAACAGTTACACTACAACATCTGTCATACAGCATTGAGTTTTAGGCCATATGATCTGTTGTCTCGTCTCCCAGTTCAGCTTTCAGCAAAGAAAAATTATTTGCTGCTCGCTCCTGGATTTGAACCCAGTACCTCTGGGATGCAAACCCTCTTCCTTAACCACTACGCCATCACAGACATACATATAACATTGAGTTTTAGGCCATATGATCTGTTGTCTCCTCTCCATGTTCAGAGTGTTAAACAGCTGCGAACGAACCTTTCCCATTCGAAAACTATAGCAGCTATCAGGAAAATTATTGGAGTGTTAGCGATATTTATCCTTTGTGTTCAATTATTTCAAAGCACAACTCTCTATCTTATTCACAGATGAAATGGTACAGGCAGACAGGGGGACTGAGAAAGACAGAGACATGGTCAGAAAGACAAAGACAGATGGACTGACACATGGACTTGTTTGTAGTACTTCTCTCTATAGTACTGCATAGCATAACCTGTGTTTAAGTGGGGTTTAATAGGCCTTCAATGTGTATATACTGTGGAATGAACTTTAGTGAACTCTGATCAAAGGTGCTCCGTTTCCCCAGCAACAAGTGTGAGTGAAAATTGCAGCAGGTGCAAACACTTAAGATGATTAAGAGCTTCAATTTTAAGAAAAAACTCCAAAAAGTGCGCCGAACAAATCGTTCCCATTCGAAAACCGTACAAGGTATCGGAAAAATTCTTGAAGTGTGAGCGAGATGTATCATTTGTCTTCGTTCATGCCAAAGCAGAAGTCTCTACCTTATTCACAGTCCGAGAGGGAACGAGAGAAAAATGACTAAGAACATCTCTCTGGCTGAGATCATCCTGACCAGCCACAATGATAAACTATAGGACAAAAGCCCTAAAACTGGGTTCCACTTTGAGCGATCTAGAGCTCGCTGAGAGAAAACCGTGCGATATAGGGAAATTTTGAAATGATCCTGAGAATCACAAAGGGCGGCTCTATTTCATGACCGAAAATCATGTCACTAGTGCGAAATATGTGGCCGTGACGTCGAGTTAAATTTTGATGAGGACCTTCCAAAAGTTCATCACTCCACACTCTGCTTAACGAGCTGCTCCACTCTAAAAATGTCGATTTGGGGCAAACTTTGGGTCGAACAAAGTCAAATTGTGACAAAACCGTAACAGCTATCGACATGCGGTCTTCAATGCTGAACACAGCACGGACGTGGCTACAATCTGGATTTCGAATGGTGTTGCTAGGTTATTGTATGGTGACACAGTAAATCTTCAAAAATAGGTGATTTTCATGATTTTTTACAACTGGCTCCATTCATTTCCTATGGGATTTTTGGCGTGTTTGATCGCTAATTACGTCGCCATGGTTACTCCAATCGCCAATAAAAGTAATAGCCCGCATCGCGTGATCGAGCCGGTCGTTTTGATGTATATATTGTGGGGGTGCACGCTACGGTACGACCCGCATTAACGGTGAAAGAATAAAGAGTCCGTTTAGAAGTGAATAGTAATAAGGGACTGCCCATGCAATTGCATGGAGGCAGTGCAATACATTGCTTTGCAATGGATTTGCACTGCCTCCATGCATTGCATTGGGCCGTCCCTTAATAAGGGACTACCCATGCAATTGCATGGAGGCAGTGCAATACATTGCTTTGCAATGGATTTGCACTGCCTCCATGCATTGCATTGGGCCGTCCCTTAATGAAGATTGTTGAGAGTTAGTATATTTAAGGCTGATGTCTTCAATAAGGCTGAGCCAGTAGGAATGCTCTGTTAATCAATTTCAAGGACAGTGTAACATTTAAACCTGAAAAGGGCACTCCACTGATGTTTTTTTGGGGGTAGGACATTAATATTTTTTTTATTAAAATGTACTTAAAAAACATGAAAATAATGAAGAGACCATAGTTTTAGACACCCATTTATATAGTGTATCAGCAATAAAAGTTGATTAGGGGGTGAGGTGGACTTTAAACATCAGTTGCTGTTTTTTTGCCAAGCCAGCATTCTTTTTTTCGCTGATGCAGCTTTATAACTTTTTTCTTCGTAATGATAATTCATTAGTACTTCCAACTCCACCTCTTTGAGGTATTCTGCCTTTTTTTCTCTTCATTTTCCTTTTTGACTCTTCAATTCTGTGATCCATTGAGAGGGTCTTTATGTTTCAGGGTTAACCAGGATTAGGTTGATTAACCAGAATCTTATCAGGCATTCTGGAACGGACATACTCAGCCTAAGCAGGTTTTTGGTTTACTAACCAAGACTTCAGGGTTTACCACATAGTAAATTAACCAAGCTTTCTGGAACAGGCCCCTGGTGAGTTAAGTCGACATTCTCATTGTAAACAAGAGGACCACTGTTTGATGCTTATTAGATATGATTATTTTTGTATCATCCTGGACCTTATGTTGATTTACTCACCCAGAGAAGTTTATATCCACTCGCTATCAGCATATATCCATAGAACAGGATGGTGGTGTTAGGAGTTTGCTGCCTTTAATAAGACATGATCTGCCCCATAACTCCTTCATTTATCAATGTTTTGTTATTAAACGTTAGCACTACTCCGGGAAGTGTTCATTTGTTCAGTTTCAGGGTGATTTGGAAGCAATAATACAACTGCACTTCGGTGCGATTACAGTTACATCACTGGCGTGCTCCATCCCAATTGTAGTCTGAGCAGAACTTGCACTCTGCTCTACGGTGGTCGGTTAGACAGAACTTGCTACTGCAGACTTCAATAGGATTCGTGTTTACGTGTTTCCTAATTGAACAGAATTACCAACTTGTCTAACTTCAGCTTCTACAGGCTCCCTTTCTGCAACGTACGCAGACTACAGCTGTAATGGTGGCAGGTGCAACGTCATTGAAATCCCATGTTAGTGTAAGTTGGAATGAGTTACATTAAAAGTTTGTTAAGAAAAAAGTAACTTGATAGCAGCCACCCTCTGTTACTAATCATTTCTGTTATTTATTTAAACAAGATTATTACACTTATAAGTGCAATAATTTATTGTGAATACATTAAATTGTAAATACATTATAAATAAATTATTTAAATTTGACCATTAATACCTAATATGATACATTACACAGGAATTATGGAAAAAGCATCATCATATTTTTTGAAATAAGATAATGGCATAGGGCTCTGTACTGTAAGAAAAAGAAAGGAAAAAAAATCAAGAATCGAATTGAATCGTCGTGACCCGAAAATCTAATCGAGGATTTGGAGAATCGGGACACCCCTACTTGCTCGAGTTAGCTGCGTAATGCCATACATGTGACTTCTGATTTGTAGGCATTTAAATTGCGAAATTTTACAATCAAATAAATTCCAAATCACTTGACAAACAGTCAAAATGCACATTATTAGTTATCATTTAAATTGAGGTATAACATATGTTTGATTCTTGACTTAAGACAAAGCACAGCGGAAAATAACTTTTATCGCTCCTTTGACTTCCATATATTATGTTTTCGGTAGGATATCTGAGGTGGGAGCATGTTATGATGTGTTGATTTAGATTTTAATGTTAATTTGTTGTTTCTAATAGCTCAGATCACTTTTAAGAAACAAAAATACCTTTTTATGTCAGTAATATGACAAATGTTTCCTTAAAGCACTTTGATTAATCATTTAAAACCCTTTTTTCATTTCTTGTTTTAGTGAATATTTTAACAGCTGTAAGACATTTGAGGTAATAGCATTGTTATGAGAAAGTTAATATTAAGAATGATCTGTTCTGTGTATTTTTACATACTGACAGTACGGTGTGCCATTTCTACATGACATAGTAATTAATCTGATTGTATGACATCCTTTTCACTGGACATCTTGACGTTTCACAAGATAGTGCCTACCAAGATACCTAGAAGTCTGATGTGTTCACCCTGAAGAAATTTTCTGATCACAGCATGTTGTTTTGTGAGCTATTGAATTGGTTTCTAATAATATTCTGTTGTTAAATAAAGTGAAGGAAGGAGAGAAAAAACGTTTCCATAACACTTTTTTAAATTTCTAATCCAATTAATCAAATAATCGAGTCGAGACCCCATCCGATTAATCAATTATCCAAATAATCTTTGTTGCAGCCCTTGTTCCAGTAAAACTGTTAAAGCCTTTGACTAAAACACTCTGTAGTGGTAGGATAGTCCCTTGAAGTGGATGCTCAGGGTTGTCCAATATTAATAAGAAACTGTCAGCTTTACATACAGAAATAGGTTAACCAGTTAGTTTGCCTTGGTAATTGGCTGGAAGATGAATAGCTTAAAACCTCCATTTATAAATGTGATTGTGAAGTTCAAAACAAAAGTTATATGGATTTCTCCTGTATATCCTTTAAAAAAAAAGAGTAACAGCATCCGGTTTTGTTCTTTATTTACACCAAAAATTGTCGTTTTTTAATTCATATTTAGGAATGGTAATTAATCATGTATGATGATTAATTCACAGCTGCCCTGTGATTAATTAGATACATTTTTTGCGTGTTTGACAGCCCTAAAGTAAACATTACAAACACAGGAACGTTGGCTTTTAGAAACGTGGATGATTTTCTGTACTCCTTGCCAAGCATCTTCTGTGCTCAAACCGCTAATCTCAGGACAATATTTTCTTTAAATGACTCCAGGTCTTCCTAGATGTAGTGATGGAATGAGGATCAAATATTTAAAAATGGTAAATAGCCTGTACTTGTAAAGCACTAAAGGGTTTCACGTTACATTCATTTAACCTTTCATGCACACATTCACACAGACCTTTAAACAATTAAAGATCTTCAGAAAAACAATCTCTAAAAATATTTCGAAACATGCGATTTCCTCATCATTTGCTTCAATATAATGAAATCAAAGAAAAAATTCTAAGATGAATGGTGCTTTCGTGTAGTTGCTGTTGTTGGTGGTTAATATTTCCCCCCACCACCACCACCACAGGGAGCACAGCTTTTCTTGAAGACCCCCTCCAACCAATTCCTTCCTTAATTAATTAATTTGCAAGACCTAATAATTTCTCATCAGGGAAAATATTGCAAAAGTCGCACTGATGAGGTAAATGTTTACAAAACTGGAACTGCAACAGAGGTTTTAAAAGTCTGAATATATTTGATGAATCAAATAACATTCCAATAAATCCAAGAATAAAAGTAAAAGCAATATAGGAATATGAGTGAGGATGTTTTTTGGGTTTTTTGCATTATAATTTGTTCTGCTATCAATTGCAATTGATAGTAGCCATTTCAATATTTGTAACTTATTTTAAAGATCAATTATCATTCCGTTTAAAATCTACCAATTCTGAGAGTCTTTATTAGCAGTCTTTACTTATAGCTACATTTATATTAGAAGTAAAATCTTTTTTTATCCAGTTTTATATATTTTTGTTTTGGGTAATTAGGGGTTTAATTAGCACATGCAATGAAGTCTTGTTTGGTAGCTTTTCCTTACTTAATTAAGCAAAAGTATTGCAAAAGTATGTTGTACTGATTGGACCTACAACAAAGTCTATTTGCTGCAATCACATCAGTTTATTCTTTAATTAACAATTAATGTACAACTGATGAAGTGCTACATTATGATTAAATGGATAACATGGAAAATTGACCTTTGTCTTTATGGTATTAGGTTGCAACAGCTGAATCAAGTTTTTTGATCATTCTCCATATTCTTTTGATGTTTAGAGTGGTTTAAAACTTGAACCTGAATTCATCCACTCAAGTTATAGTAACTACTCTTTGATCAGACAGAAACCGCTTTAAATTGGGATTCAACACAGCAACTTGGAATTTTTTCAAGTTACTTTACATATTTACAAACCAAATTTCTATTTTTCTTTTGTTTTGTTTTTTTCTTGTCTTCCAGGAGGAGGACGCTGACTGTGGTGGGGTGTCCAGCCTGAGCCCCTCCCTTGGGTTGATGGTGGTCATTCAGGTGGTGTTGCTCTGGGTTGTGAATGACTCCAGGTACTATACCATCCCATCATGACCCCAGAAAAACATGATCCAGGTCTATATGTTCGCTCCCTCCTGATCAACAACATGGCTACCACAAATTGAGCTGCCACCCAAAGGAAACGGCAAAAGGCGCTTGAAACGAAAATGAAGAAAAAAAGATAGAATTTCTTTTACTTTCAGGGTGTTCTCAAAGTGTCTTCATTTGTTTGATGTGGAAGAAAGCTTTGTTTATCAGAGGAGAAAGGATGATTTAAAAACTGACTATACCTATGACTATCCTTCATTTCTTCCACTGAAACAATTACTTATTTTGATCACCAACGTCTGAACATAATCTATTTGATGTCATTGAAAGACATTGGACTAACCTAAAGTGTCAAACCTGGTCTTCATCATGAGTGGGGTGTGGTGCTTGTTCATTAAAGACGCTAGGCAGTTTTTTCACCAATGCCAGAAAGAACACTCCTCCTGGCAAGAGTATACTTTATTCAGAAATGATTTGCAGTGCTTAGTTTTTTTGTTGTAATTTTGGTTAAAATTTCTGAAATAGAAGTGAAACTAGTACATCACTCTTTGGTCCTAGTCTTTAAGAAAATACCACATTTTCAAGATGTCTCTAACTACAGTCTGATGTTCATTTGCTAGAAAACTCAATTTGTAGAATGAAACTAAAGAAATAAGCCAACTCTTCTACTGCCACAGGGTGTGAAGTGTAAACTTTCAAGCTGATTTTTTTCCCTTTTTAATTAGCTCAGGAGTTGTTTGAATTTTCTGCCTTGAACTTTTTGTTTGTTTGTTTGTTTGTTTTTAGTGCACATTTTCATAGTGCACCTTAACCAATCAGGAGATGTCCAGCTTGTGTCATATGTGGCTCAGTGGACAAAATTTCTAGTGCCATGTGGACTGTGTGATCCAGACATGTAGTAGACTGTAGCTGCTAAATGGAGTGTACTGTTGAATATATAAACTATTTGAGTAAAGTGTCTGTACAGGGTCCTTCATTAAAGAATCTTACTATGGAATAGACAACATTTTCTGTGGTCATAAAAAATATATTTGTAGTTTTGCTGTGACTGTCTGCACTGAAATTCAGCTATTATTATTGCTACATTTTTGGTCTCATAAAATAGGCACCCATCATTTAATAGCACTATTTCTAAAACACTGGGTCGTTTTGTGAGATTCCATGAAGGAATGAAAAAAATAAGTTGTTTTTAATTCTCTTAATATTTGCGAGTTACAAAAGTTTGTCAGTGATAGCAAGAGTTTTTTACACAGAACTAACAGATTTTTGAGCAATACTTGCAACTGTCCAGAAGGTATTTTCCAAATTTTTTTAATCAAGGCAGTAAAATCTCACATTCTTCATTACAATAACTACCTAATACTGAGCCATGTTTCAATTCATGTTTATCATGACTCTAGCGATTCGTTCATTGAATAGATCAAATGAAGTATTCTATTTGCTAGTTCTTTTTGAGTTATATACTATTCATATTTCCTATAATATGCTGTAAGATTGCATATAACACATCAGCATGCTTAATGATTAGTATGACCCTTTAAATTTTTCAAGAAAAATATTTTCTTGTTGAGTAATTTTGACTTCTTGTTCTTGCATTACTTACATGCTCTGCTAAAGTACTCAAATGCCTTGAACTTTCCATATTTGACATTATGGTGCGTTCACACCGCCCACTTTGTCTGCATCAAGCAACACTCCCAACACATCTAGTTTGACGTATACATTTTTAAGCTAATGTTTAAAACACTAGTGGATCGTGATTGGCTAGACAATGTCGAGCGACGTCACCACAGTGAGACGCTCTGATTGGTTGGCACACTGCGTCAAGTGCTTAAAGTCCGTCAAAAGTTTGCTACGTTGCCGCTTGAAACGCAAGTAACACTTGAAACGTTGACTGAGCCAATGCCCACAGCGCACCACAGAGACTCTGACGGAACTCTAACAGACTCAACCATAGACTTTACATGTAATCTTGCCACAACTGACATTGACGTTTGGGGCGGTGTGAATACACCATTACAACCGCAAATATCAATGTTTTTTGTTTGATTTTATGTGTTAGACCAAAATTATGTATATTTAAGAAGTGGAAAATACATATGTGACATTAACAGTTTCTAACGAGTATACATTATGAAAATGCCTGTGCATTTATTCAGAACCTACTTTGTTGGAGCACCTTTTGCTGCAATTACAGCTTGAATGGAGAATTCTCCCACTTTTTTTTTTCCAGAACTGTCATCCTTTTGGCTCCATCCATCTTCCCATCAACCCCAACTACCTTCTATGAATTTTCAGAGTACTTAAATATATATTTTTTTCTTTTTTAATCCCACTGCATAGTTGCACACTCACAAATTCCAAATTAGACATGTTTGTAATTTGCCAAACGTGGCAAAGTTCAAGGCTAATGAATATTTTCTCTAGGCACTGTACGGATATATGCAAGAAATATTTAGAGAAATTATTTTTTACAGGGTGAGGTCACTAAACAATATCCCGTCTTTGAGAAGCATTAATGATTTTAAGAAAGCACTAATTGGTCGGAGCACTGCTTTAAAACAAAATCTGTTTCTTGATACGAAATAACATCTGCTTTTTTAGCCACATAGCGAGCTTAGGCATCATGCAAGTCTAAGTATGTATTAAATAACTTTTTTGGTTGATTGATATATTTATAATGTACAGATGATTTGAAGAATACAGCCCAAACAGGTTCTAAGTAATGCATCATACACGGAATCATTACTTTAAATCCAAGCTTTAAATTCCTTGCAAATGTTATTTTAAACAAGTTTACTTGATAATTATCCTCTTTGATTGGTTAATCAAGAAGTTTGAGATTTAGTATTCATTTTATCTGTGTGAATGCTCATGCTGGTTTTTGCTTCACTTAAATGGCAGTCACATGTAAGGTTATCAGCCATCTTGTAATCTTTAGTGCCTGATGATGCTTCTAAATAACTGATGGTGCCAGTGTGGTTTCATTTGAAAATGATTCCTGCTGTTGATAATTTACATCAGATTTTCCATTAGAAACTGAATTGGCTTACAATTCCAGTTATCCACTTTGTAAAGTTTGCCATTTAAAACAAAGTGTGTGTTTTTATGTGATATGACGCATGTTGGCTGTAACTTGTCTGGATCTGAGCAAAAATTTGTTTTGATAAATTGCTTTATAAATAACTACAACAATCTTCTAACTTTCAGTTAATTTCTTCAATTTTATTCTGTTTTTCTGTGCAAGAAACATTTGTCAGTGGCAGATCATTGATTTCTTGGCATTATCATGAAACCAAAACTAGTATAATCACCACTTTTCCATGCCGTTTCTGGTGTATTTTTAATACTAACAGTGTAGAGTCTGTATCTTCAGACAAACATGAACAATGTGGTAACAATTGTATCTATGCTTCTCTTTATTTACTGTCAAGAGGTGCCATGAAATTTCATGTAATTGAACGTATATTCTCTTGTGGAGATGACATTTATGCAATTGAGGCCCGACTCAAATCTCTGAAATTATATTCCTGTGCTGCATGGAGATGGCTGGTAAAATATCTAGTGTGCTTCTGCTTTTTTATACGTGTAACCTTGAAAAGCATATCACTGTTGTCAAGCATTTATCCACGGTATAACTAGGTATTAACAGCTAATACTGCCCTTCACTTGAGGAGACAGCATTTGGCTTTACTGCAGACAAAATAAAATCAATTATGTTTAGATACAATTCAGTCAAGAGCCTCACGCCTTCCATGATTTATACATGGTACCAGTGATTCAGCCCATTTTCTCCAAATTTGTAATCCTTAACATTACTGCTAAATTTGTTTCCACCTGTATTTGGATATAAAATGACTAAAGACAGCTGTCCAAATATTTCCATTTAAATGAATAGTTTGAATGTTATGTTATGGAAAATGTATTTGACCCATGTTTATAGCTATTAGGAAAAAAAAAAAAAACACTATTGATTTTCTTAAAGCCCCCGTCTGTAAGAATTACCTCCAACTAGTGGAGCGCTCAGTGAATGCATGCAGCTGAGCAGTGTTCTCTGCCTTCTCGCCGTTATAACACGTCATTACTACTACGGAAGCCGCAGAGTAAATTGTCCAAGTTAAACGGAAGATAAAGTATTTGCTGGACTAACCTGTCCTGTGTCAAAAATAACCCTAACCCCATAAAATTCATTGTTTCATGTAATTAACTCACGTGTCCAGCAGAAAGCCTGCAACTTCTGCGTCTATCTTCAAGTTCATGTCCCTCATGAATAGTCTCCATCTGGTAAATGGTCCACCGCTGTAGATCCTTGTCTTCTCCCGGTTATTTCTTTTCTGTGGTTTAGTTTCCTCCCTCTCACGGGGCAAAGAGTACAGATGGTCCTCCATTGAAATTGAAAACTATGATCCACGGTCCTCTATGCTCGTTGCCCGTTTCTTCTCTTCACCTCACCCCTCCCCCGATGTCACTGGCTAAAAAACGAAAAGCAAAAAAGTTTAACCCCTTTTGGCTAACATATGCAAAGATGGCGATGCAACATGGCAGCCTCAGATGGGGGGCGGTGCACCCTCTGTATCTACAAACAACGTATTCTAAGACACGAGAACGCTTTCATGATAATGCGATTGTGATTAGACCTCGGTAAAATACGTATTTATGAAAAAAGTACTTGATTTGTATTAATAAAAAGCCGAATTTGTTACACACTGGGACTTTAAGTAGCTTGGCCTTAGTGGCCATTTAACATAACTGTGACCAGCTAACTACTATAGACTACCTCCTACCAAAGATGTTGTAGTGCCGGTACCAGTGTGTACTTGGACTTGCCTTAATGTTTTTTTTTTATTATTAGTCTGGATATCACATGCAATGAAAAGTTTGCAATTCATTGTGTAGAAGTTTCTTCCATCTATCCCATTGTGACCATCCCATTCTCAATGTCACCATACACTAAGACTCTAGTGCAAGCTGTCTAGAGACTGCAGTGTAAATTTCTCAAATTAGCAACAATTAGGCAATGAAACAAAGCACACTGCAGATGTCTTGAGCAGGATTTCTTTTATCCTCAAATGGAATTCTCAACTTATTAAAGTGTAGACATTTGCTGATAGTGTTTGATATGTTATAAACTTGCACAGTTTAACTACACCCAGCTTTATAATGCAGTGAAGTGACACATGTAGTTACTCTTATCCTACATGATCTAGATAAGTATTGGGATTGTGTCCAATTTTAATTACTCCCTAATATTCAGGTCAACAAAGTAGTCTGTTTTCTCTGAAAAAAAAATCTGATATGTATGTGTCCAAAAGGCCTTTTGAGGATGAGCCTTTATTTCTCAAAATCAAACTTTCCAGTCTTCAATAAACTGATGGTCCTGCATGCTGAGTTGACTTAAATTTTAGCATGTCTTTTTTTCTGTTTTGATATGACTTGTTGATAATGCAGCTTGTAGCAGTCTAGTGACGTTGCTGTCAGGTGTGCATACAAACTCACAAAAAAATTGTTCTCCCACTTCAGACACTTGGATCCCTTCTTTAAACACTGTAAAAAAAATAAGACCCATGTTTTTAATGTTCTTGGTACAACTTTTTTCTGAAAAGTACTTTCTGACTGAAAGTGGAAACATCAGCAGCAGCTAAAATAGTCGTTTTACTATGAAAATCATTGATGTGTGAATGATAAATTAGATTGTAAAAGGAAAAAAGATTAAGATCAACAGAATATTCTGCACAGTTTATGATAAAGTAAGCAAGTGGTGCACAAAATAGGCTATGATTAAAAATTGCACAGATTGGAGTCACGTTGCTCACAGGAGTTGAGGCTAACTTAAAGTACAAACAAGTATTGGGGGTTGAGTTTGAGTTAGGGGCCCAATTATAGATCTTTTAATAATAACTTAAGCAGACGCCAATACTTGGGACTCCCATCGACATTGGGAAATTCCTATTACAAAGTAACATTGGAATGCAATATATTTCTAAACATTTCTTTGACATTTACCTTAAACCCCAAATAAGAAATATTCATATACACGCTGTATGTATTGGGCTAAGAATGCTGGCATGGTCAGTAAAGTCATTTAAGAAATAAAAAATATTTACATATGAAATTTAAAAAAAGTTAAATCAGTGAAAATCAGTGAGCTCCATATTTGTCAAGATGTTTCATTCTGATCTATAAGTGCTAAAATCAGATGCTGTCACCTCAGGAATAATACTCAGTGTGGCATAAAATGTATCTGATTCTGTTGGTGCTCTCTATGCAGATTGTGGGGGTTGGCCTTTTTTCTTCAGAAATGTTGATGATTCCTCTGTGTATTTTTATTTTTTTTTTGTTTTAAGTTCAAAGTTGTTTTTTGTGCCATTTTATTTATGGGGCAGATTTTTGGTGGATGGATCCATCAAGTCACACACTTTTTGACTCTGCTTTGACAAAGGTGGGTCTGAGTCTCCCTCAATAGTCCTTCACTTGTGGAGCTCGATTGTTTATGAAAACGATATGTACAACAAGTTAACCATATAAAAAATGAAGAAATTTAACATCCTGGGGATAAAAATTGTTTGTCAAATAAGGTATATTCCTAATAAAAGTTTTGCCATTACCCTTTTGCCTTCACATTAAATTAATACCTGTGTCGAAAGCAGATGCGGTTTTTCCTACTCTAATCAAATTGCAAATACACATTTTTCATTCAAATAGGTGAGCATTAGAGGGAAGCAAGACAAGTAAGCTCACACAAAGGTTCTGTTTGACAGTCAAACAGAACCTCTAAACTGACATCCTGTCAAAATCAACAGTGTAAGAAAAAAGTAGAATTTAACAAAAGAATCAGCAACAATCTGTAAATTCACAGGAATTCCTGTCTTCCAGCTGTATGTTGACCAAATAGTGACTCCCCCATTAACAGCGTTCACATTAGTACCTGAAACCAGCTGTGCCAGCAGTGTTGTAGAGCTGCTGTTTTTCACTGCACTCAAAAGACAAGCCTTTCACTGATTTTGATATTTATTATGCTCATTAAACTTACCCCATAATTCATGAGGATAACAGGAAATTCTTAAGGTGCTTTGGGAAATTTTGAATCAGACCAATTTTGATGTCATTAGCATTCATTTTAATGAAAAGGGTCTTTTTTTGCTACTAGCTAAATGACTGCACTGGGACCAACAATTTTAAATTACAGTACATTGTAAAAGTTTTCTTACCCCCTTGAACTTTTTCACATTTTGTTACTTTGCAAGTATGGACTTTATTACGTTGTATTTCACTGGGTTTTCAGATTATAGATAGAACAGCAATAACTAGTAGTAGACAGTGTCAAGTAGAAGTAAAATGATGGTTAAAATCAGTTTGCACACAGAATCTAAATAGCGTTGGATGCATTTGGATCCAGTTCCTCTGAGTCAATACTTTGTAGAAACCAAGGTCCACTGATCTCATCGACTCATCAGCTTCCTTGAAGCAAAGTGAAGCACATCCAATAGTAAGTTGCTGCCACCACCATGTGGAAAAAGGATGGACAAAATTATGTGCAGCATTGGTTTTCTACATGACATACCATTTGGATTTAGGCAGAAGAGTTGCTTTTTTATCTCATCTGGCCAGTGTGGAAAGCGGTTTGAGTATTTATTAGACATCTTAGATATCCAACTTTAAATCCATGTACTGGTACACAATTTGTCCTCATTACTAAGACATTTTGCCACACCAGTATAATGACTAGGGTGCACTAGTATGACAACTGTGTCTTACTTGAAACGGTTTTTCCACTACTAGTGCCACTTTTGGCCTACTAGTAAACTGCTGTGCTGCACTAGTGACACTACTAGATCTAACTAGTAGGCATGTGTCACGCACTAGTATCGTCCTGGACGCTACTAGTATTGACAAAATGCTCACTAGTAGCACTGGTAAGGCATTTTTGCCCCTCACTAGTGTCAGTAGTAAGAGACAAAATGTCCATTAGTAGTACTAGTGAGGTGTGTTTTCCCTTACTGGTACTACTAGTAACAGCAAGAATGCACATTATAAGTGAAAGCCAAAATTTCCACAAGAATACTAGTGGATATTTTGGGCCTTAGTAGTAGTACTAGTAAGCTTAAACACACCCCACTAGTACTACAAGTGGAATTGTTTGCCATCACTAGTACTACTTGTAAGGGTAAAAAAAAGACCACTAGTAGCACTAGTTAGGGTATTTAGTATCTTATGATTGCTTCTAGTGAAGGCAAAAGTCTCCACTAGTAGTAAAAGTAAGGGTCCTAACTGTCCACTAGTAACACAAGTTGGATTATTTCAACAAAATGCTAATGAGGTGTGGACAACATGCACTGAAGCTTCTACCTTCTATTGGCTCTTCAGAAAGAATTGCCCCCAGCCAAGATTTAACCCTATAAACCCTGATGAACTTTCACTGTTGTTGTTGGCAATAACAATTATAATTAACAGTATAATTATAAATAACTGTTACATATATACTATATAAATGATGAATTAAGTCATACTACTATATGTCAGAGAAGAAGATGATTAGTGAGATGGTATAGGCAAGTTTAAGCTGCTGCAGCATTTAACAGCTATTGCTGATTGGAAAAGAAGATAATGAAATTGTAACTGGTAGTCGTACCTATTTATATATAAATGGGTACGACTACCAGTTACAGTTTCATGATTTAATCAACACACATTGTAGGTTATAACCTACGATGTGTGTTGATTAAATCATGAATTTGACATTCAGATTCAAGTGTATGCCCTTGTTTCATAATTATTTTCCACCCTGAACACTAAAAATACTCTTTAGAGGCCACTAGTAGCACTAGTGGGCACTTAGCGGCCACTAGTAGCACTATTTGGTATTTCAAGGCCATTAGTAGTACTACTGGGCACATTGTGGCCTCTAGTAGCATTAGTGGACACTTTGAGGCCACTAATAGCAGCTTTGCTAGTAGCGCTAGTGGGCATTTCAAGGCCATTAATAGCACCCTTGCTAGTAGCACCAGTGGGCACATAGTGGTCACTAGTAGCACTTGTGGGCATTTCGAGGCCATAAATAGCACCCCTAGCTAGTAGTACTAGTAGGGATTTAGAAAGGCCGTTAGTAAAACCCCTAGCTAATAGCACTAGGGGGCACATAGTGAACCCTAGTAGCACTACTGACCATTCAGAGGCCGCTAGTAGCACTAGTCCGCACATAGCGGCCACTAGTAGAATTAGTGGGCACTTCGAGGCCATTAGTAGGACTACTAGTAACGGTGGTATCCAAACCTTTTGACAAGTCTACCAAAATCATATTTAGTACTATTAGGCCACAAAGATGTTTTTTTAGATCAGAAATGGTGAACCTTTATTGTAATCTTCTTAACAAAAACTCATTTTAGTTTAGCAAATAAAGAACTTATGTTTTAGAAAAGGGATCTGTAAATCATAAAGAATTGTTTAATTTGCATTATTAAAGATAGCCATACAGTTTACCAGTATTTAAGGGAGATGTTGACTATTTAATAAAATGTTATAACAAAAGGATTTTGAGAAAGAAAAACCCAAAGAGCAGAATTTGGGCTGGCCAAATCAGTTTAGTTCAATCATTTTTGAATCTTTGAAGAGATCTGTTAATCCTTTTCAATCATAAAGATCATAAAGAGTTTTGGAAGTTTGCTTTATTGATAATAGGGATAGGCATCCAAA
Organism: Apricaphanius iberus; assembly: GCA_028564705.1. Lineage (NCBI taxonomy): Eukaryota > Metazoa > Chordata > Actinopteri > Cyprinodontiformes > Aphaniidae > Apricaphanius > Apricaphanius iberus. The sequence goes on along the minus strand of JAPXFQ010001903.1, from coordinate 582,494 downwards.
TATTTAGGGGTGGCTGATTTATATTTTTTATGTATTCAAAGCAAACAGAACACAATTTGGGCAAGCCAAGTCAGTTTAGTGCAGAGTTGGGTGCACCCAGGTCTGCTTTTGAGTAAGATTTGCTAGATATCTGTGGTCCTCCTAAATGTGAAATAAAAAAGAAGGTAAAAACAAAAGTTCATAATGAATATTTTATGTTGTACTTTTTTCATATTAGGAAGATTTCAGTTTGTCAGTGCAAACTACAAGATTAAAAAAAGGCTTCATCTGTATCAACAGCCTGTGCTGGCAGGCCAAAGTGGACCGCACTTTGGACATCCCTAACGAGAAAGTATACATTTAATGAGAACACAAACTCCAAATCTTGTTTAAAATATTAATCTAGAATAGTGCATTTTGTAATCTGTCGTTTATTTCTTTCCATACTATTTCTTTGAGAGTGGTAAAAAAAAAAGTATCATGCTCAGTCATATTTTCTGGTTACAGCAACCTGTCTTGTGCAGATTCCCTAACCCTTTTCCCCCTTTACACTCTTCCAAAATTGTTTTTCCTTGTCTGTCATGGATGAGCTACGATGTCAACAGCCCACGGAAGATTTCCTGCCAGCAGCTCTGTATCTTGCGTCTGGCAACAAGATGACCCTGTTGGTTTACACTGAAAGGTCAGTTGTGTTGTGTTTTTGATTGCTATCCCAAGTCTGTGGGCTCTCGTCCCAGCGCATCTTGCCTCCACTCCCTCAAGTAAACGCCTGTTTGAGTAAATAGGAACAGTTTATTGTGTGAGTATTTACATTTGTAAGCAGTAAGAGTTCTCCCATTAGACCAGCAGAATAATGTTTTTACAAAATAGATTTTCCAATCAATAGAAATGGTATAACTTAAAAACCTTTTAAGGGCTTCATGAATCAGGAACCTCAGTTTTTTTGTGTGAAAAAGTCCTCTTTTCTTATTTGCTTCCTCTTCATGTCTTTCATTCTTTAACACTTAAGATGAAGAAGATATACTTTCTCCGCTCTCCCTTCCTGCTCTGTGAAAGCGATCTTTTAGTGTGACTACCTTTAGTTTATCAAAGAGCGCATTTGTCCCCATGTGGAACCTGTTTAATGTCTGCACAGAGTCTGCATTTGTGCACAAGTGAAACAAACCCGGTTTACTTTTCCACAGAACTAGCCAAGAAAGATTCCTAGATGTTTCCTGGGAGAAAAAAAAAAGGGCCGATTTGTGTGTTACGTTTGGAAGAAAACAGACAACCTTGAGCTAGAAAGAGACCACCAAGGTATTGTTGAGGACTTCTTATGTTTCTGTATAATTTTCATGTTGACCCCTCTTCAGCTCTTCTGTGTAATTTTAAAGGTTTCACTTTGGGCTCAAGGGAGAAATGTGCACCCATCCTCAACCACAATGAAGTTTATTTAAAACTCTTCTTGAAGGTGCTTTCTTTCTCCACTGCTTCAGTATCTTCCTTCTGCTCTATAGGTACTAAGGAAGCTGAGAATGTGTTCAGCATTTTCCTGAGCCTTTCATTCAAAAGGTCTCTACCCTCAGGGCTTACCAGCATCTAACTTTTAACATTTTCAGATATGCGATAATGATGGTGGAGATTAGAGGAGTACAACTTTCTTTCATCTTACCTAAATAGCTCCTGGTTTTTTGTTCAGTTTTGTTGTCCAATTCTTAGCAAGAATATTCCTTTGATTACACTTTGGTTTATGTAAAACAAGAAACAATATCCGGCCTTATTTATCAGTTTTGATCTATCATAATGTGTACCACATGAATGTTATCTTCTATCGTTTAACCATATAATAGAGAAAAACAAAAGCATAGTGATGTCATTTCAGCATTGTAAATGCCTTTCAAGGTTTTTTTCTTATATTTGTATCTTGTGAAATTTAAAAAATGTTTTAAAGATTTGTGTGCTTTTTGAGTTTAGATCTTGTTCATTGATTGTTGTAGATTGCCAGTGTTAAGAGGAAGGTTGAGAACCTTTGGGTGATTGAGTTGTTTGAGTAGAACAGATCGTGAAGGTGAGTGCTTTGTTTTCTTTGCAGGTCATTGGAGCGCAGGTTTGAGCACAGAAAAATTGGCACTTGTGGGTAAGTTGTTTTGATTTTATTTGCTAGATGTTCCCTCTTTCACTATATTGGCTAGCTGATTCTTGAAAGGGTTTTCCATCAGTGGGGATTAATGAGGCAGGCACATATCTGGGTAGGTCAGATTGATGGAGGCTCTCAGAGAAGGGAAGTTTCATCATGAGTGTGGAGAAGATTTATTTTCCAGGAAGAAAGCCTGCTGAGTAGAAAGAATTTGTCTTGAGGGTAGAAACTAGAAATGCATGAGATAAAATAACTGAAATGATTGCAACCAGCAAAACTCAAACCCCAACAATCAGGCAACTGGTTGAGCAAATCTCCCATCCTAGACCTAGAGCTTACAGTGGGGCAAAAAAGTATTTAGTCAGCCACCGATTGTGCAAGTTCTCCCACTTAAAATGATGACAGAGGTCAGTAATTTTCATCATAGGTACACTTTAACTGTGAGAGACAGAATGTGAAGAAAAAAATCCAGGAATTCACATTGTAGGATTTTTAAATAATTTATTTGTAAATTATGGTGGAAAATAAGTATTTGGTCAATAACAAAAATTCAACTCAATACTTTGTAATATAACCTTTGTTGGCAATAACAGAAGTCAAACGATTACTATAGGTCTTTACCAGGTTTGCACACACAGTAGCTGGTATTTTGGCCCATTCCTCCATGCAGATCTTCTCGAGAGCAGTGATGTTTTGGGGCTGTCGCCAAGCAACACGGACTTTCAACCCCCTCCACAGATTTTCTATGGGGTTGAGGTCTGGAGACTGGCTAGGCCATTCCAGGACTTTCAAATGCTTCTTACGGAGCCACTCCTTCGTAGCCCGGGCGTTGTGTTTGGGATCATTGTCATGTTGGAAGACCCAGCCACGTTTCATCTTCAAAGCTCTCACTGATGGAAGGTTTTGGCTCAAAATCTCCCGATACATGGCCCCATTCATTCTTTCCTTAACACGGATCAGTCGTCCTGTCCCCTTAGTAGAAAAACAGCCCCAAAGCATGATGTTTCCACCCCCATGCTTCACAGTAGGTATGGTGTTCTTGGGATGCAACTCGTAATTCTTCTTCCTCCAAACACGACGATTTGAGTTTATACCAAAAAGTTCTACTTTGGTTTCATCTGACCACATGGCATTCTCCCAATCCTCTGCTGTATCATCCATGTGCTCTCTGGCAAACTTCAGACGGGCCTGGACATGCAATGGCTTAAGCGGGGGGACACGTCTGGCACTGCAGGATTTGATTCCCTGTCGTTGTAGTGTGTTACTGATGGTAACCTTTGTTACTTTGGTCCCAGCTCTCTGCAGGTCATTCACCAGGTCCCCACGTGTGGTTCTGGGATTTTTGCTCACCGTTCTCATGATCATTTTGACCCCACGGGGTGATATCCTGGGTGGAGCCACAGATCGAGGGAGATTATCAGTGGTCTTGTATGTCTTCCATTTTCTGATAATTGCTCCCACAGTTGATTTTTTCACACCCAGCTGCTTGCCTATTGTAGATTCACTCTTCCCAGTCAGGTGCAGGTCTACAATTGTTTTCCTGGTGTCCTTCGAAAGGTCTTGGGTCTTGGCCATAGTGGAGTTTGGAGTCTGACTGTTTGAGGCTGTGGACAGGTGTCTTTGATACAGATAACGAGTTCAAACAGGTGCCATTAATACAGGTAACGAGTGGAGGACAGAAGAGCTTCTTAAAGAAGAAGTTACAGGTCTCTGAGAGCCAGAGATCTTCCTTGTTTGAAGTGACCAAATACTTATATTCCACCATAATTTACAAATAAATTCTTTTAAAAATCCTACTATGTGAATTCCTGGATTTTGTTTTTTGCAGATTCTGTCTCTCACAGTTGAAGTGTACCTATAATGAAAATTACTGACCTCTATCATTATTTTAAGTGGGAGAACTTGCACAGTCTGTGGCTGACTAAATACTTTTTTGCCCCACTGTATATGCCAATGCACTTCAGATGTGACTGAAGCTCACAACTCTATCTATGGAGAGGAACAGCTGCATAGGACGAAAAGATAGAACGATGAAATCAGAGAATACAACAAAATAACTACCCTAAGATCATGCTGAGCTACAGCTCTGCCACAAGAAAAGCAGTTGGTGGTTTGGGGATTCGTCTGCTATAATGCCAGCGCTGTTCTAGCCAGTTGCTGGGAAAAATACTCACCCAAGAAACAAAGCTCCTGGTTCATTGGTATATGTAAATTTCAGCTCTCAACTAGGGTCAAAATATGAATCATGATTAAAGAATAAGGTCTGGATATGAACAAGCTTCCTCTCTAGGGTGGCTGAACTCGGTCTCATTGGGGAGATTAAACGGGGAGCTCACTCACATAGATTAGACTTGAAGTTCAGCCCGTGGTTCTCTCAGAAGGGTTTAGGTAGTCATCTGATCAGAATACCTCCATCCACTACTTTTGATTGTTGTTAGGTACAATCAGTGGGAGGAGACCCAGAAGACCCTAAACTCAATAAATGTATTATCTGGCCTGGGAACAGCTTTAGATCTCCCAGAGTGCGCTGGAGTGTTTCTGAGGAGAGGGCTATCTAGGTTTCTCTGTAAAACCTGTTAGGCCCAGCAACATAATTGTGGTTAATCCAAGGACAATGGCCAAATAATGATTCAAGATATTCTTTGAAATTAAATACACTGCTTTTAAATAGGTGTTTATTTTTGTCTAAAGAATGCATGCTTTTGAATGTATTTTGAGCATGTGATCAGACACTGGGCAGATCCAGAAATTATTGGTAGGAATGTATATCTTTGCCGGGCTAAAAATCCCCTGAGATCTCTTTTGGGACATTGTTAATCTTTTTTTCTGAACCTCCAACTTAAAAAATAATTGGAGGGTATAAGTTTAAATTGCTGTATGTCATTCATTAGGCTTATTTGTGAAGTGGACTTAATGTTAGTGCCCAAGTCTGTCATTACAATCCTGTCCAAAGTCAAGCCAGTTTATTTATTAATCCTTTAATCATTGGTTAAACCAACCAATAGTAAACTGGAAACAAAATAGTTTTACTTAATACAAACTACTTGACATTGTGTGTAACAATGAATGCAAAATGGTGATACACTTACTTAACCAGGTAATATCCCACTGGGATTAAAAAACTATGTTTATAGGGAGACCTGGAAAGATAAGAAACATAAAATAGAATTATGATGGAGAAAATAAAATTTAAATACAATATGACAAAAATGGCTGTGACATATGTAAATATGATTAATGTTTACAAGTACATTACTAAAAAGTAAATGTAATGAACTCAAACACTCATCATTTGGATTTCCAAAAAATCTCTTTGGTCATTTTCCAGTTAATGTGCTGCTTGTTTCATTTAAAAGTAGCAGAATAGGCCAAAGCCCTTTTACCGGTCAAAGTCTCTCATATTTCCAAAACAGCTTAAACTCCAAATGTCCTCCACCTGCTTTATTGTATCTGTCTGACTTTGTACTCCAGTTGGGAGCTGTGTCACTTTGTGACTCACCTGCTGGTCATTAATGTACTGGCTTTGTTGTAACTGGTGCAGTCTGGTAGCATTTGCTTTTCATGTTCCTTTCATGTTTTTTGGCCAAGGAGAAAGTGAAGCTCAGGTGGAGGTCCCAGCTGTCCCAAGGAAAACAGAGCAGTAAGCACAGCAGATGTGAGAGTACTGCCTTTTCTTATGCCACACAGTATTACAGGTTTAATGTTTGTGTGTGTTCCTATACTTGTACACAGCAACCATGATAATGATGTTTAAAAAGTCTCAATATTAATTTGGCAAAAAAAAAAAAGAATATGCACACTGAAGTCAGCAGAGAAAAACACCTCATTATGGAATATTAGAGTTTCTGTTTTTTTCTTGTTTTTTGGGGGCTTTGTTTTGCTAAAAATGATACCCCAGCTCATAATATATTCCTAATCCCCTATTTTCAACAAGTCAGCTAGTCTTAGTCTTCTTTTGTAACAATTTACAAGTTTGGAGCATACAAAATGGCCAACACATTTCAAATACCCTGTTATCATACAGTTCATGATCCCATGCTAAGGGCACTTAAGAAAGAGAAATAGGCCTACAGCATTATAGATTCTCCACTTAATATGGGAAGGAGCTCTATTTTTACATTGTGGTTCATTTTACACTGGAGTGATTGTTAGAGAAAATCATGTAGCTATGACGATTTTCTTTTTTTATAGTCGTGATAGTATTTTGGAAAATCGACACATTAGTCTTTGTGGTTGTTGTGTATCCTGAAAAGCCCCCAAAATAACCAGTTGGTTTGAGACTTAGCGACACAAAGGGTTCAATATTTGCTGCATTTCTTGAACTGAGAGCTTTGGCGATTATTTTCTTGCAAACCTAGGTACGACATGTTGCTTTTTGGAGTAATCGGACAAAGGGCTTGCCCTCTGTTGAGTGTCGAGCCCCAGTTTACATGCCACTCAGAAAGTTACATTATTATTATATACGACTCCGGGAAAATAGATGGTGATATGCGCCCCCTTCGTGTTAGCATTCTACTGCTTAGCCTGGAACAGCACACAGGCAGTAAACAAAGGCTGGCGTGTGTAGAGCAGGCAGAGTCAAAGCAGGATATGCACAATAACAATCCAACGCCTCTTCAACAGTCCAAAAATGCACTGATCTGTCCTTTACGTTTGTCTTAGCTGGCATATTCTTCTTAAACTGTTTTGTTGTTGATTTGTGCAAAACTCGTCTCATCACTTCCCGAGGGGTTGTGTGAATATGGGCGGTGGGTTAGTTGTAGAAAAATGTGACACTCAATCGCATTATCTGGGTAGAGTATGCCGATTTGAGAAACTCCAGTGTGTGTTTCGATTCAACTCGGGCTAAGGTGTATACATGCATTTCAAGTCTGCTTTCAGTCAGATTAAGGTAATAATTCAACCTTCTCTTGCTGTACGTAAACATACTGACAGTTTCAGTTGCTTTAAACATTTACATTTTTGCTTTGACTTTCAATATGGACAATTTTTTTTTTTGCCATTTGCTGAATTGTGATGAGCAACACACACCTGACTTGCTAAAACAGTATGTTCCATTCTCATTCCCATTTTGAAGAATGTCAAAGAGAAAATGACCTCAATATCACATATTTGTAATATAGTAAAACAGAAAGTTGTGGATTATTGATTAAAACATAATCTCATTTAGATGAGAGTATGCATTTTTAATTTTATTGATGAAAAATAATTACTTCTAAAGATTTGCATAGACTGGAGGTTCAGTGTGAATGTTCAGCTTTTAGAGGACTACTTTATTTGAGGTGATAAAGCAAATTGAGATCACAAAGACAGATTTAAGACAGTTTTAGAAAATGAAGTGTTAGAAGAACTAATCTGTTTATTTAAAAAGCATGAACCTACTCCATAAAGGAAATGATTATTTTTAGATGGGCATAGTTAATGAACAAAGCGACGATACAACAGTAATGAATCATGCAAGATAATTATTCCTGACTCATTGGCTGGTTGTTTTTGTGACCAACGGACTAAACTGATAAATTTGTGCTGAGAGTTGCAAATGATTAGTCATTTTGCTTGACTGGCCAAATCATTACTTTTATGTGCTGTGTTACTACATAGACAGACTCCTACCACATAGAACAGATACAGCTGAAGTTATGTAACACGGCCAGGCCGACAGCTTAGCTCTGGTGGACTGTGAGTTATTTCCTCTGCTGTGAGCCACAGGTGTCTGATCAGAGAAGCCAGTCAGCATTTTGCCTGTATGTAATAACAAAGTGATTAAGCACTGAAGCCTGACAAAAATAGTTTAAGCTCTTAAAGATCTTCTGACACGCCAAGCTTCATCAACTGCAGCCAAATTAACCTGCAGCTGCATTGCAAGAGTGATGCAGATGCTATTATTTCTAAAAAAGCCCACACGCATTTTGCACGTAACAGACCTACACTGAGGATAAACAAACATGTAAATCCTCAAATGCACACCTTCAGACCCCTCGGGTGGACACTTTACCCACACGCAAAATTACAAAGACAACAAGAAAAAAACTTCACAGGACTTCAGAAACATGAAAGACTCAGCATGTGGTAAACTTGTGGGTTGAACTTGGGTAATTTAATGCAGAGCGAGTGCAAATGTGTGTTAATGGGCGCATAATAAGTGCAGTGCGCAACATTCTTTCAAATGTTGGCTGTAAATGCTAACAGTGTTAAGAAATCATAGACTTTTTTTTGTTTGAAATCTCCCTGGTGATCTAAGCTGTAAGATTTTAATATTAGTTTTAATCACCGTTATAATTTGTTTCAAGTGTTTACAATGACAAAGAGAGCATGACAGAAGACTACACTTTTTTTTACGTATTGGAATATTTTAGTCCAAAAATGATGATTCTGGGGGTCCCTTTGTGAATTGGGTTCTCTAACTGAATTTTTTGGGATTGCTTGGATTTTTGGTTAGTTACAATATTATAATGGTTCCATCAGAGGAGTTTTTCGAGTGTAGTGGCTTTGTACTGGAATGGGAGGAGAGTATGGGTTTCAGTTTGGCTTGGTGTGCAGTCTGATCAGGTTAAAGGGTACTTTCTCTTTATTTTTCAGCATCAGGGCTGTGGACTTTCTTTGATGATGGTTGTGTGGGCATGGATTTGATTTCCTCTTGATTGCATGGGTTTATCGAAGGCTGCAGGGACATGGCTTCTGGTCTGGGCTCTCAGTTGATGGGGTAGGGCTCATTGGTCTGGGTTGTGGATTTTGTTTTTGGTTGCTTGCTGTTTGCAGTGGCATTGGAGGGATCTGGAGTCTCATTTATAAAACATTGCGTAGAATCCCTACTAAATGTGTATGTACAACCAAAACAAAAAGTTTGCGTACGCCAAAAAGATTTCTGATTTATAAAACCATGCCTACGCACAGGTGTAAGCAATCTCCCCTGTATAAATCACAGTCTTCTTGGAAGTTTGCGCACGTGAATTTGGCTCATATCCCGCCCGGAACACGCCCAAATCTGGCTATAAAAGGTCAATGCAAAGCAGGACATGAATATTGATGCATATGAAGAAGAGGGGAAATATGGCAACAACAAAAGAAAAGCAAGAAGATAAACTTTACGGAGATGTTGATTGAAGAAATTTTATTTGGTGGACACAGCAGCGGTGTCACAAATAAAAGGAAGAACTGCAAGTGGCAGCATGTGGCGTCTGCAGTGCAGACTGTCAGTGGAACTGACAGCACGGTACCCGAAAAAAAAAAAAAAGTGGTCGGACCTCAAAGTTGAGGGGGGAAAAAAAACACTTGCCTCCCACCGCCAGAGTGGGTCTGCTACTGGAGGGGGTAGGTGTACACCCGAGCTGACACTAAATATGAGCATATTTTAAGGAGACAGACTAATATGCCGTGTATTTAGGCCAGGAGGGAGGGGAATTTCCTCGGAAGGGGTCCTTGTAGTAATATGGGTGCAGTCAATTGCGCCGATTATGTTTGGGAAACCGGACATTGCTGCAAATTGCATGTTAATTTCGGCCTGCTCCCCCATAGTATATGGAAACGTGATGTAGGCGATACATCACGTTTGTATATATAAAATGTGTGTATATATATATATATATATATATATATATATATATATATATATATACTTTCACAGATTTCAAAACACAGTGAACTTAACTTGCACGTTTAAACACACGTAAGCTGCACAGTTCATATATTTATTTAATTTAAAACATGCAAACAAGAGTTACCTTGTTCCCTTTCTTCTTTCATAAACCAGAAAATTGACCTTAGGCAAGGCAATTTAATTTGTATAGCACAGTTTGAACACAATGCAGTTCAAGGTGCTTTACTGTACATGATTAAAATTAGAACACAGAAATAGAGCACAAATCACTTTGAAGATTAAAATGAAAAAAAAGTATTTACAATAGGACAATAATCAAGACAATAATTAGAATAAAAATTAACAACAAGCAAGTAAAAAGCAATTATAGGATCAGTTACTCATAGGCGATTCTAAATAGGTAAGTTTTAATTTTAGACTTAAAAGATTCAGTGTCTCTGCAGCTTTGCATTCTCCTGGTAGTTTGTTCCAAATGTGAGGAGCATAGAAACTGAAAGCTGCTTCTCCATGCTTGGTTCTGGTTCTAGCGACGGTCAGTAAACCTGAGCTAGAGGACCTGAGTGATCTGGATGGTTTGTACCACGATAGCAGATCGTTAATATACTCTGGTGCTAACCCATTCAATGATTTATAGACTAATAAAAGTACTTTGAGATCTATTCTCTGAGCTACAGGGAGCCAGTGTAAGGACTTTAGAATTGGGGTGATGTGCTCTATTTTCTTGGTTCTAGTGAGAACACGACCTTAAACCGAATATTGTCATCATGTAACCTTGCAGCACAACTGAACATACTTCAAATACTTTCTAGTGGTCACGCATATGCGATAAATATTATGTATTTCCTACTTATGCATGGCAAAGGTTATTAATTGATGGTTATTATGTTGTTTCATGAATGTATTGCACGAAAATGTCATTATTTACTAAACGCTATTTTTAGGTTAAGAGATGGTAAACTGTGGTCTGTTTAGAGTTTTAAAGAGGATTATACACAAACAAACAACCATGAAGGAGTTTTCTTTTGTACTTTATTGATGATTAAAATACTGAAAATAATGAATTTCATAATAACAAATTCCACCCCCACCCCCAACAAGAACAACACATGATTTTCTTGTCTTGCTGGGGGGCTTGCAGAGCAGTCTGATTTCAATCTCATTATCTGCATACTTTAGCTGAGCTTCTGAAACTCCAGGTTGGTTCGACTCAAGCCAGACTAAGTTGTATATATGCATTTTGAAAGTCAGATTTCAGTCGGACTAAGGTAATAATTAGACTTTTTCTTGCTGCATGTAAACGTACTGACTGACTGATTGTGACAACTTGGTTTGGCACTCTGGAGACTCTTGTTTTGGGTAGGGGCCCCAAGCAATTGCCTGGTTTGCCTCACTGTACGTGACACCTCTGCTGACACCCCTCTAACGCCCTTAACCATAGACTTTACATGTAATTTTGCTTATGAATTAAATTCAACTCACCACAACACTGAATCAGTGTCTATTTCACTGTAGCAAGATTTTCATCTCTGGGGCAGTTTTAAAGGTTTTTGATGCCTCATTTGAAAACCCGTTGCCACTTATTAAACAGAGTGGAACTTGGTGTATATAAATTGCCTGCTCAATAAATCCATATTTTCAGTATGTCTCCTGGTATTGTCTGCTAAATGTAGCCTTCTTGTTTTTTGAAGTCTTTTCATTGTAATTTTTCGTTCTTGCAAAGAAACTTTTAAGAGACCCCTGTTTTTAATTATTTTTCTACCTTGTGGGTTTGTTTTAGCGGTGGCATATCACTTCACTTAGCCAAGCGCCCTGACATGCGTGAAGAGTGAGTTAAAGTCGGATGTAATGGAGAGAATCCAGACACTCATGAGACACAGTCGTGGGAGTATCATACTGTGGGGAGGTTTATATCGTAAACAGTAGCAGAAAATTGGTCATAGCTTATGGGAAAACTCCATCCAGGAAGAACCCATTGCTACAGTAGTTTCCACAAAATAATAATTATGTTACAAAAGCTCAGTCAAAAACCAAGCTTAGATTCAATTAAAAAAATATGGCAAGTCTTGAAAATTGATGTCCTGATATTCTGCATGCAATTAGACTGAACATTGGCCATATTATAAAGACTTATTGTCCAAAAAACAGTCTCTGGATGTGTAAAGTTAGCAGTGACTTATCTCAAAGCGCTTCATGATGTGATTGCATGAAAATGTGGTTCTACAAAATATTGATTCAGCATGGCTAAATACAAATGCATGCAAACCTGTTCAGGCTTTTACGTGTGAAGTGTCTTGAAACCCAATGTTTCTAACTAGCTTTTTTTGCTTTATTTTATCATCAGTTTTTGTTTTTCCTACAAATGGAAATGGAATATTTCAAACAAATTGTTAAAACTTATGTGAGGTTAGTCTTCAAAGGAGCTCAACCTTACATATGGAGATGCTTTCAAACTTTTTTACTACCAAATTGTGCAAACCAAAACTTGCCAAAACACCTCAACATTTTCTTGAATTAATAAATAACCTATACTGATAGTGTAATGATTTACCTAATTTACGTTTCACATTGGGAAAAGTTTTGCAACTCTTGCGGCCTGCTACAAAAATATAACAAGAATGGTTACACTTTTCTATTCTTTTCTATTCTTTAAAATATGACTCTGATGTTGCTACAGGAATTCTTCCATTGATAATGTATGGCAGATGTAACTGTAGATGTGTACAGAGGTTTGTCCCACTTGGTAAGTTTGTGTACAAATGTTCACCACAGGCTTGTGTCTTCAGAGGTCAAACGTCGGTCTACTTAATTTGCCACAGATGAAACCCGACTCCATTCCAGGGGAGCTATACAAGTAAACGTTTCAAAGCTGCAGGAAATCTATTAGCACCTGGTGGGACTCCCCACACGTTCCACTCCATCCCATTCCCCCTCCTCCAAAGCACTCTATCCATGTCCCACCCTAGTTAATAAAGCCACACAAGACCACTGCACTCCTGCTGTGCCTCTAAAAGCAGGGGATTAGCAAGTGTGTGTGTGCACACGTGCCTGTCTTTTTGTTGTGTGCTGAGGTGTGCATTTACGCCTGTGTAGTATGTACACCACAGTGTGTGTGTGCATGTAATTTATCTGGACCTGTCCTTTTGACACACGTGCAGCCAGTTAGCACTGAATGAGGTGCCAGACAAGCGTTCAACAGCTGCGACACCACCAACAATACCCAATGATCCCATCACAGAAGGCTGCATTGCCTTTAGGTCAGTTCATATGTTGTTGCCTAATTGGTTCCACAAAATCAGGCTTTGCATCATGTAAAATGTGACCTTTTCTTGTTTTGTTTTTATTTAAATGTTTGATATAGTATATATTTAAATAAAACATTTTCAAGTATATTGTAAGCTATTTAAGCATTTGATATGTATATGGTGCCATCAGTGATAACTAGTGGTAGCTTTTTGTAATAAAAGGTTACAGTTTTTTTATATATAAGAATAATTTGTTCACATTTTTATTTCAGGAAAAGAGTATTTGCATATCGTCTTTGAAATTTTAAGTCTAAATGAATACCTGGGGCTGTATTCACAAAGACTCTTATCTTACCACTAGGTGTTACTCCTAACTCTTGCTAAAAGGTCTTATGTAGGAGTTGTCGTCTAAAACCTATTCACAAACGCACTAAGAGCTACTTTTACGTAGGACAAATCCCTAAAAGTACGTTAAGAGTGACGTCCCGTTACTATGGAAATCGTCATTTCCTATGCATGAGTAAATAGACGGACAGCAGTGTGATTGGTAGTTGAATGACACGTGTGAAACCAGGAAATGGAAAAATTCAATGTCGATAAAAGTGTAATTATGAACAGCGCAAACAGCAGAAATAATGCATGATGACATGTTTGTGTCGGCTGCAAGACTCAAACTTTAAAGTTTAAAAATGAAAAAACGTGAAATGCATCATATTATGAGACAGACTGGAGTCCTATCCAGGGTGTACCCTGCCTAATGCCAGCTGATAGCTGGGATAAGGTCCAACCCCCCCCTCCACACGAACCTGAATTGGATGAAAGTGGTATAGATAATGGTTGGATGCATGCATCATATTAAGAGAGTGATTGCAAGTAGGCTGTAAACAATTAGGCTGTCTAAGGAGAACATCAGCCACATCTTAAATAGACCCCCCGGTCCTTAAACGGCGATTCGGAGCCGGGATTACGAATAAGACGAAAAGGGAGGCATGGGTGGAAATTAGCAGTAACATAAATTCATCTTATCCAGCGGTGTCTCGAACGTCAGAAGACTGTGAGAAGAGATGGTATTCTCTACAGTCCCAGTGTTGGCTCGAGATTGACGCTTATAAAAAGGATGCTGCAGCAACAGGTAGGCAATGTCATTCATATAGGCATCCCTACGTATGTTGCATAAATTGGAAGACATTTAGCGTTTTGTCCAACCCCGGCATACCTGCAATCGCTGTGAAATTGGCTTTAATTTGATGCAGTTGCTGGATGTCTAGTGGGAAACGGATGAATTGTTGGATAATGTGTGGTCGACAGAGCGCTTTAAGAGTTCGGTGGATTGATCGGCTGATAGATGGTTGTGATATACCCAAGTCATCCGCGTTGCAAAGTTGCATTTTCCCTGTGGCTAAATATCTTAGTTTTGCTAAACATTTCATTTCTGGACTGATCGGGTTGTTACGTTTAGTTGGACACGTGATAGCATCCCGCAGCACATCTGCAATGAACGATTTAGTCGGTATCATTAGGTTAATTCAGAATCATGTCCAACACATTGCGTCTTGCTGCAGCCGTTTTGGTAGTCTTTGTGAATAGGTCTTAGGGAGTTAGGAGTCCTCTTGACTTCTTTTATGGACTCCCGAGCTTATGAGCTACTTTTTGGCCTAAAAGTGGTTGTGAATTACTTTTATCTTGAGAAACTAGGAGTCCTAATTTTAAGAGTGACACGCCCACATTTTTTAGGAGTTACTCCTAAATTCGGCAGTTAGGACCTACTTTTAGCCCTAAGATTCTTTGTGAATACGGCCCCAGGTCTGCAATCCAAAGTGAAAATGACACATAACACCTAGTGGCATTTTGATCTCAAAATATAATTGTATTGCCATGACATTGTTAGAAAAATCTATTAATAGCTAAAAAATAGCAATATCTTTATTTCCATTATAAGTTCCCCTGACTAAATTCAAGTGATATCTGCAAAGATAATGTTCATACAAGAAGCAATTTTCAGATGCTGCATTGTTTATGCCATATGGATATAGTCGGAATCAAAATTCTGAATACCAGAAGAAAACGTCATGGGAGACAACACTGCATCCACATCTGCTTAAAATTTTTGTTGACTCTAAAGCCCACTTTTTAATAGGGTCTTCTCATTCCAGACAGGGTGCAGTCTGCCCTATTTAGCTCTATTCCACTACCTTTGTCTGGGCCGAGCCAAACCCCTTTTCTTGGAATAACTCTGGCTTGGTCTAAAGCGGGCCAGAAGACTCAACATGTCCACCTATGGATTTATTGGTCTGGTAAAGATATATCACTCTCACTCCTACCTAGTATTTGTAGTTACTGATTGGCTTAGCTGTGTTCATTTGAAGTGATGTCACAGAAAATGGCGATGTGTGGGTTCCAGGAAGTTCAAAACATTGCTGGGGGAAATTAAGATAATGAATGCGCATATCTTTCTGTGAAGGACCACAACTGCCAGAGTGGGGCAACTGGAAGCACTGAAAGTGCTTTGCAGAATTAACTGTTTTATGGTGAAGGCTGGCGAGCAACTGGAGAGAGTGAGCTAGATAACACTCCAGCATCGGTATTTGGAACATCGGAAAACGATGAGTGATGACAGATTTTTAATGGAACTTTTGCTGAACTGAGCCCGTCCATGTTCTCATCCACTGCCGCGTTCCTGAGATGGTAAAGGGAACACAATAAGATTTCTCTGGTTCGGGCTTACATTACAGCCTTGTACCCGAACAAACCCTAGTGGAAAAGGGGCAAAAGACTTATAAATCTTTAAAACCTTCACATTTGGAGTGAAACGAGCAAAAAAATACCAATTTTTATTGACCAACCTGAAAAAGGGGAGGCTTCAAGACTTGTGACATCAAGCTTTTCATGTGAGCCAAATCAGTGATTTTATCTGTGAAAGGTGCTATATGAGTAAAGTTTACTTATTTACTATCTAATCATATTTCAGATTGGACTTCACCTTGTCACTGATTTTGCTGGTGAGATTCATTGACAGGATCTGAAGGTTTAAACTTGGAGAGGCAAGGCTCTGATTTTCAGTGTGAACTGGTGAGCTTCATGGCTGATTGAGAAGTAGCTACAATGTGAGTAAACTCCAAAGTCTATCTCTGATAATTTACAGAAATGAGGTGGAGTCATTGTCTGCCTTAAGCAAATGAGTCTTGTCGGTTTGGTCGAGCGGCCGTGGAGACAAACATCCCAGAAGAAGGGCTCAGGAGTCAAGAAGGCATTACTTTTAAGAGGATTTTATTTTGGTGCTCACTTGTGCTCCCACATGCCTTATCCTACCACCCAACAATGACTGACTGACACAGAGAGATATATATCCTGGACATAATTGACTAATTGGAACAAACCATCCTGCACAAGACTCAAGATTCAGACAAAATACAACAAAATATAAACAACAACAATACAATATCAATAAAGAAATAGGACAAATATTTACTATATTTCCAAACATTCAATAACCTTTTTCAAGCCTCAAATTTAATATATGAATCTACATTTTTCATTGACAAACAAAAATGGTTTCTCCAGCCCCTTTCACCTCCTGCCTTCCCAGGTGGAACTAATACATTGATTGCAGGTCCCCGGACACAGTTTCCCTGCGCACGACCAAAGACCAGGGAGAGGCAGAGGTGAGTGAATGGTTGCAGCAACAATCCTTCCTTTTCTGTGTACAATTAAAACACAATATACAAATATAATGTTGACTCTCTGTCACATCTCCTTCCCCCCTCTCCCAAGGGTACAGTACTCAGTCTTCATGTACCCTTGAAAGAGAGTCTGCAACCAAATTGGACCTTCCTGATCGATACTGCACAGTAAAATCATAAGGCTGCAGAGACAGGTACCAACTGGTAAGACGGGTGTTAGTGTCCTTCGTTCGCTTCAACCATTGCAGGGCACGGTGATCTGTCTCAAGAACAAAATGTCGTCCAAGCAAATAATATTTCAAAGAGTCTATAGCCCACTTCATGGCCAAACACTCCTTTTCAACTGTGGAGTATCGAGTCTCTCGATCCAGCAGCTTCCGGCTTAGGAACAAGATGGGTTGTCTCCCTTGGTGTGTGTCCTGCAGAAGGACCGCTCCAAGACCCACAGCTGAGGCATCGGTCTGCAGGATGAAGGGCTGAGTGAAGTCAGGACTGTGAAGAATAGACTCTGTTGAGATGGCATCCTTCAGGTCCCTGAAGGCTCTGTCACACTCCTCTGTCCATCTAACTTTATTTGGTGCTGATGATTTTGTTAGATCAGTTAAAACTGCAGCTCTGTCAGCAAACTTAGGAATAAATCTGCTGTACCATCCCACCAGTCCCATGAAAGCACGGACCTTCTTCTTTGTGGTTGGCACAGGGTAAGAGTGGATGGCCTCCACTTTGTCAACTCGAGGTCTGACCAAGCCTTGACCAACCACATGGCCAAGATACTCCACTTGGTGCTGAGCCAGAGAACACTTGGCTGGGTTGATGGTCAGTCCAGCTGTTTTGATCAGATGAAGAACATGGCACAGATGGGAGAGATGCTCCTCCCACGTCTGGCTGAAAATGACCACATCATCCAGGTAGGCTGCTGCAAATTGTGGTACATCCCTCAACACTTGGTCCATGAGTCTCTGGAAGGTGGCTGGTGCCCCCTGGAGGCCAAATGGCATCACTCTGAACTGATACATGCCATATGGTGTTTTAAAAGCAGTCAGTTCTTTAGTCTCAGGTGCAAGGGCCAAATGCCAATAACCTTTGCTCAGGTCCAGTGTGGTGATGAATTTAGAGTTACCAACTCTCTCCAACAGTTCATCAATACGGGGCATGGGATATAACAAAGGTTTAGACACAAAGTTAACTTATCTGAAGTCGATACAGAAGCGGAGCGACCCATCCTTCTTTGGCACCAAAACAATAGGGCTGCACCACTCACTGATTGATGGCTCTATGATACCAAGCTGTAGCATCACATCAATCTCCTTCTTGAAGTTTGGTATCAGACGTTCAGGGATCCTGTAGCTCTTTCGATGAGGCACTGCGGTCTCTTTGAGCCGAACTTTGTGCTGAGTCAGAGTGGTGAAACCAGGCGTCTCACTGAAGAGATCTGGTTGAAGAAGTGCTTTGACCTCTGCTTGCTGGTGTGGTTGGAGGTGTGACACATCAATGGAAACAGGATTTGAGACTTTTTGAGGAAATAACTGTTCCTCTTCTTCCTCATCAGTCACAGCCCGGATGAAAAGGTGTGGTTGGTGAACTTGCTGGTGTAATAGTGCTGGTTCATGAAACTCCTTCAACAAATTTATATGAAAACACTGATATTTTTTAGTTTTCTCAGGCATATGAAGTTCATAGGTTACCTTACTCAGAGCTTTGGTGATCTGGTAAGGACCCTGCCATCTTGCCAAAAGTTTGCTGTCACTGGTTGGCAACAGAAGTAGAAATTGCTGACCGACCTGAAAAGTTCTGCTCCTCGCCTTTTTGTCATACCAGGTTTTCTGTCGTTCTTGTGCCATTCTCATGTGCTCCTGCGCCAATGCAGTCATCTGCTCCAGTCTGTCTCTCATTTGAAGAACATATGAGATGACGTTGTCCTGGTCTGCTGATGGTTTCTCCCAGTGGTCTTTAAGAAGGTCAAGAGGTCCTCGCACCTGACGTCCATACAGGAGCTCAAAGGGAGAAAAACCTGTAGATGCCTGTGGTACCTCCCGGTAAGCAAACATCAGGTACGGTAGCCACTGGTCCCAGTCCGAACCTGTACTGGAGACAAACTTTCGCAGTATATTTTTCAGAGTTTGATTGAACCTTTCAACCAAACCGTCCGTCTGAGGGTGATATGGAGTGGTCCTAATGCCCTTAATTCCAAGTAAACTGTAAACCTGTCTCAATAACTGAGACATGAAATTTGTACCACAATCAGTGAGAATCTCCCTGGGTATTCCAACTCTTGAAAACAGCTGAATAAGGCAGGTTGCAACTTGTCTGGCTTTAACAGTTCGCAGAGGAAAAACCTCAGGATAACGGGTTGCGTAGTCACAAATAACCAGAATAAATCTGTTACCTGATGCACTTTTCTCAAGGGGGCCCACTACATCCATGCCTATCCTTGTAAATGGTGTATCAATAAGTGGCAATGGTTGGAGCTGGGCACGGGCTACACCCCTGGATGATGTTAATTGACACCTTTCACAAGAAGCACAGAAATCCTTTATCTGAGAATAAATGCCAGGCCAAACAAATCTAGTATAAATCCTGTTGAGAGTCTTTTGAAAAGCTAGATGTCCTGCCCATGGAATAGAATGACCTAAGTTCATGACCTTTTTAGTTAGACTCTGTGGCAGTGCTAAAGCCTCACTCTTCCCCTCACACCGATAAAGAATTCCCTTCTTAATTACTTACCATATTACAGGTAGTGACAGAGAGAGAAGGCTTCAACTGCTGCTGCTGCTGATTTTCTGCCACCGATGTGTCAACATATTTGTTAGAACGTACTTTCTGGATAAGATCCAACAATATCGGAACATCATTTCCAAGAATAACTGGATACGGCAGAATTGGGACAAGGGCTACTGACATAAGATACGTCTGGCCGTCAACAGTTAGATATATTTCAGCCGTAGGGTAAACTTTCTCATCCCCATGAACACATCTTATGCAAGACTTAGTATCAGTCCAACGATCAGGAGGAACAATGCTGGAAAGTACAACCGACTGAAAACAACCTGAGTCCAAAACTGCTTCTTCACATTGACCATTAATCAGCACTGGTACAGTTAGAACCTCCTCTCGAACAGTAGCTGGTTGTGAGGGTCTGGGTACAGTACATAAGAGGGAAGGCTTATTATGTCTGGTACCAGGACAGGTGTATTGAGTATGAACAGTCTCATTACATTGATAACGAGTCTCTTGTCTAGACCCAGAAAATGACTTTTTCACTGGTTTAGGAAACAACTGTCTAGGGCTACTGTAAGTTCGAGCCTGCATTTGACCACCCCTCTCACCCCCAGATGACTTACTGCGACTGCTGAAGTGGATGTCCCGGCTGAAGGCTGGTCTTCTGCTCCCAGTCCGGGCCGACAAGAAGAGCTCTGCAAACGACGCCGCTTCCTCAGCTGATTTTGGGGCCCTTTCTTTAATCCAGACCTCCATTTCAGGGTTCACCATCCGCAGAAACTGCTCCAGGATCAGCATTTCGGATAGCTCTTTCACCGTTGAGGTTTCTGGTTTCACCCATCTATTAAAAAGGTCTTTCAGACGCACATAAAGTTCTTTCGGAGTCTCACCAGGCTTGATGTCGAGAGCCCGGAACCGTCTGCGATAGGTGTCACCTGTGATTTCATATTTGGCCAGGATGACTTCTTTAACTTTGTCATAATCTTCAGAGTCACAAGTCTCTTTGGGGAAACTACTTCAGTCTTTTGTGATAAAGATTTTGGCCAAATTTAATTCTGGATTGATCAATCTGCCATCTCTCAGCTACTGTAATTGGAAACGAACCATGACAGAATATAGACAACGGAAAGTTCCTTGATACAAGTGCTTGAAACAACCTTCCATCATAGTGTAGCTGAGTACTTTAGACATAATGTAGGGATTCCTGTCATCCAAAGACAAACTTGAATTAGAGCTGCTGCATCTCCTTATTGAAAGGAAGAAGCCAATGTAGTTCTGGCTTCTTATTATTAGAGTGCCTTCTGGCTCTCTTTTAGGGTGCATTTTTCCCACCACCTGTCACTAGTCAGGGTGTCCAAGGCAAACACTGAACATTTTGGAGGGAATTTATTTAGCCTATCTTCCTACGAACATGTCGTGATCCCTGATATTGATACAGAGAATGTCACTGGGAAGAGGGTTGTCTGAGCTTCTCTCCTGTTACCCCGGAAACGCAATGCTGGACATGCAAAAGATAATAGATGGATAGAAGAATGCATATACTCCTACAGTCTGACCTTAAGAGTATGTAATTTTACAGAAACTTTAATACTGTTGCTATCTCTTTTTCTACTTGGACCCAAGTTGAAGTTTCTCAACTATTCACAATGCTTTGTTCTGTCAGTAATAAATATCTAGTTTTGTGAGTTGCATACCAGAACACAAAGGATCATTCTGAACCTTTGCTTACTGGGAATCTTTAATTTTATGTGCTGTCTGTGGCAATTTAATTCACATTTTGCCTTCAGAAAGGTGATTTGGAGCATTTAGGGTCAGCAAAAGTTTGGACTGACACAGTCACATGGTGTGGTTTTGATTTTATGACCATTTTAAAATATGCTTTATGTAGTGGTTTACCAAAGGACCTTCACTTTCTGATCAGTTAGAAAATGTTTAGTTGTTAGTAGCCTTTCAGTTTGCTGTCAACTACAGACATACGTAAATAGCAGTAATTTCAATACGAATTACATTTTCTATGTAATGAGGCTTAAATAACTTTACATGCTTATTTACCTGCTGTGAAAAATTCCAATTATTTTAGTCAGTTGTGTCTGGTGTTTCTGCATTCTTCAGTCTGCTCTTCTGCTCATCAACTCGCCGACTAGCTTGTGTTAAGGACCCAGCCTAATTGGATTTATGTGCGGGAATGTTTTCCAAAGCCACACTTGTGAAATACCTTCACATCTGCTGCCCATTAGCAGTGGACATAACACACAACAGAAAGGGAAAAAAGCCCCCCAACCCCTTGATTCATGTGACTGTTGCCCTCTTTTTATTCCAGCAGTGGAAGAGGGCTTGTGGCATTGTTTCAGCACAGCAATCACAGCCTTATCTATTTTTTTCTACCATGTTAACAGTTTCATTTGCTTTTTTGGTGATTTTTTATTTGTTTGTTTTTTATTCCAGAGTTCAAATGTCATCTCCCTTTATGCTTTATGCCTGTCTTTGAACTGCTCTTGTGACTTCTCTTCAGGTAAAGCGATTTCGTCTAGGGAAGTATGCTGACTCTTTCATGTCCTGCCTTTCCGTCTTAAGAATTCTCTCACTGAATACTTTTTACCCTATTTTTTCCTTTTTTGGAGTTATTTTCCATCTGCTAAATCAGCTAAATGTTGAGTCTCATTCTTTGTGTTCTTGCGGCCAACATTTCGGACAGTCATTTATCTATGTCAGTACAACTTGCATCATGAAATCCTTTCCCTTGTCACTCCATAGGGTACGGATGTCCTCCTGTTTCATCCCTCAGTAGGCATGAGGAGAGACTAGCAAGGAGGTCTGACAACCCCGTCGACCCCTCATCTGTCATCTGCCAGGAGAAAAGTACCCACCTAATTGGGGGGAAAGCGTTGAGGGGTTGGAGGGCTGGTGTGGAGGTTGTTATTCTTGTGTTGGAGGGGTCAGAGGTCAAAAAGGGGAGAACACACCGGTGATTAGCCTCCTTCATGTGCAGGAATGGGGGAAACCATTGACTGGAGGGGTGTTTGTTGGGCAGCTGGGGTGTAAAGCAATTAAAAAGAAGTGGGCTGAATTTACTTTTTAGGATGATCAGACTTGTCAATGATTCCTCATTGGGTGAAGGTGTGTACACTGGGAGACCAACATTTGTGGTAAGAACCATATAAAAGTAATGGAGTTTGCATATTCTCCCTGTGCATGCTTGGGTTCCCTCCGGGTACTCCGACTTCCTCCCACAGTCTAAAAACATGACTGTCAGGTTAATTGCTCACTCTAAATTGTCCTTAGTTGTGATTGTGTGTGCATGGTTGTTTGTCCTGTCTTTCTCTATGTGGCCATGTGATGGACTGGCGACCTGTCCAGGGTATACCCCGCCTCTCGCCCGTTGACAGCTGGAGATAGCCCCCCCAACCCCCTGTGACCCCTTGAGGATTTAGTGGTTCAGAAAATGGATGGATGGATGAACAAAAGCACTAAATGAGAAGTCCACAGTGCCTTGATCACTTGAAATGGGATTTTCCGCATTGAACCAGAGTCTCCAAAGTGTTCATACTGTCAGTAATGCGAGTCCATCAATTTAATTCCCACATTTGTTGGCAGCCTGATATAAGGAACAAGTCAAAGTAAAGCAGCATGTTTGGAGTCCTGGATGGTTTTGGCTCCAGGAGGAGACACTTTTACAAACCGCCTTTCCTCCGACCATCCACCTGATGAGGAACATGACCCATCTCCACAGGTCTCCCTACCTCCGCCTTCTCGCAATGCCTGTCCACACCTCTTTCTCTGGTTCCTAAGCCAGGAAATAAATTTGTGGTTGTGATGAGAGAAAACGAAATGTGAAACACAAAAGTTTTAGCCACATTTAAACAGTCTAAAGAGTCTAAACTCATGCAGAATTTATCATAAATGGAATACAGTGAAAATATTAACTTTAAAGTCAGCACAACATACACCACAGAAACACTGAAAGAACCTGACTCTAACAGCTTGTTTAATATCAAACATTTTTTTCTTCAGGTTTACGTCTGTTCTTTTTGTGTTTTACTTTTTTTTTTTTTGTGTCTGCAAATTGGGAAAATCTCATGTTTAAAATATGGGTGACACTGTTTATTTAATTTTCTAGAAGACTGGAATGACATTATGACCAAAAGAACCCAGCCTTTTTGCTGCAGATCTATCATGTAAACTATAGGAAGCTATAGTCCTTACTCTGCAGCACAGAGGTGAAAATATAATGATATGGAACTGAATTCATTTAAATTGAATGTCATTGAGTTATAAAATGAGAAGCATCTTGGACAGCCAGGATTATTGAGCAATCAAACACTCCAAAATACATTGAGAAATATGGCAACAGTCCAAAGAACATCAAAATAACAAAGGAGTCTCTAAACGATGGAAAATATGAAAATGATGATGGGGCCAAGTGTATCACCTTATGTAAATGTAACACAAAAGAACCAGTTTGCAAGCTGTCCCCTGCAGCAAAGCACAGCTGAAACCACTCTACATAAAATTTGTAAAAGTCTAGATGCTCCAAGAGAAATAAATCTTTTACAAAGTATTTAAAAGTTGTCTTTAGTTTGAGAATGATTCCTGGGTGAGAGGTATTTGTTTTTAATATAAATTGATAGACTAGTAAATAAAAGACCCTAGAGTTAAAACATAAGTACATGGTCGTGTTCAGATATATGAAGTATGGATCAATTGAATGAATTTCATTTTTCATTTGAGGGAAACCCAGATCATCCCTCAAGGCATTCCCAAGCTTTAAGGAGAATATAATGACTTCAGCAAGCGTCTGTCTCGGAGTTTCTGCATGTATTTCTGCATGTGTCTTAGAGGACCCAGAAGTCACTCTGATGTTAATGTTGTCAAACTTATTTTTCTATATACTCATACTGATATATTATCTTTAAGGAAACTTTTGTTGCTATCAGCCATGAACTGTCCCCTTCCCCTCCGGGGTTGGGAATTAAGAACCAGATCAGATTTAGAACCGCTCTCAACAGACCAGGTGCATTGAAATTGTACACCTCCAGTGTCATTTAATCTTCATAACTATTCTCTTGATTCAGGTTTTTCAAGCTTTTCCGTCTTGTTACAATTACGTCACATTCTCCGCAAAAAAAATCAGCCCTTCAGATGAGCAGCATCATGGAAAGGAGAAAGTGTTTGAACGCCTGGCTAAATATCACCAAACAAGATCAGGATTTTGTTGTATGCTGTGATCTAGTGCAAATACCAGCAATTTGCTAAAACATTTTTCTTCCCAGCATAAAAGTATCAAGAATGTTCCGTTTGAATGCCTGCGTAGCAGTGCTTATGTAGCTAAACAAACAATTTCCCTGAGATAATTTTAACTTTCATTTTACATATCTTGCATAAGCATTAGCATTTATTTCTATTAAAACCTTAGGCACTTGCAAATATGTTATGGTCTCATTCATTTAAGATGATGATGACAACAATGACAGACACAGACAGGTCGACACAGATCGCCCTCAAGCAACTAGCCCCTCAAAATCGGTTCAAGTTAAGAAAGGAAGGGGAGCTGGGTGGAATGACAAGATGCAGGAACATCATCAGGCAGTGACCATGCTTGTGGTAAAAGGCTTATAACACATCTCTATTGTAGAGTAACCACATTTTCAGTGTGGTCTAGCTACACCTAGAAAGTTTACAGCCCATTTTAGCCCATACAGCATGAAAGTAAACTTGCAGCATTGCTGGTGACTAATGCATCATAAGAATTATATGCCTTGCTGATTATAGCCTAAGCACTGTAAATATTGATTATAAATCCCCATCAGTTTTATACATTCATATTCACAATCTTTTGAAAACATAATTTTGTAAAAAATTTAGTAGTTTAGCTTGGTACAGGAGACTTAAAATAACGTAAAATTAATTTTTTAACCCCTTATTGAACTTCTCAGGAAATGATAATCGAATGTGTATTGATAAATAAAAATGTTATTTCCCCCTTCTAGTCCCCCCTCTTGCATCCAGAATTAAAACAGAATTGTTAATTAGCTTTTTAATAATAACATAATAATACAAGAGTTACTCTCTAACAAACTAAAACATTATTTTACTCAAAGGTGAGATAGTTGCACCAATTTATATCTTGAAACATTATTTGCATATATTAACCTATTGATTTCATAAATCACAGGACTACCAAACATCACATGGTCTAATTAACAATGCTGAGAAATGATTGACATTTTGGAATCCTCTCCAATGGCCCTGGTCTGAATACAATACATCATGGAAGGTAATACTCCCTTAGCTTTGGTTTGGTTAGAATGAGCCCTTCTACTTCCAACATCGTCTCCCTAGATGTATAATCAGCTGTCAAACTTAACTTATTTACCTAAGGGTTTTTAAGCACTTGGGAGAGGGTGAGGTGTAATTCAAAAGGTACCAAACTACAAAAACCTGCTTCGAGACCGCTTTTTTTCTTTTTTTTTCCACCCGAATGTCTGGATTTCTTCTCTGCACTGACACTGATTGACATTGCGAGCGTGATGTGTGCATTGTGGACTTTTCAGCTACGTGCCTGTTGCCAGGGCTTAGAGCCTTAAATTTGCAGCCTCCAGAGCAAGCACACACTCACACACACTATATCCGCATGCACCTCTACACCTGCTTGTCCACTTCTGCACACGGGTGTGTGCAGACCAAAGGGAAGGGGGAAAAAAGAGACCTAAGAAAAAACAGAAATGACCTGCACGCGTCATAATGAGAGCGAGCCGGGTGTCTGGCATTTACCTCAAACCATTTCTTTTCTGCTCTCTCTGGAGGGCTTTAAGTCCACCGCCCGTTAACGGCATAAGTGTGGATTTCCTGTCAAGTAAGGGTTAGAGCCATACAAAAGTCCCCTACTCTAGTACCTAAACAGGATCATTTACAGCTGCCCCACTTAAACACACAAACTTCATGTCTTACAATGTCCCAAATGGGATGTATTCCAGGTCTGTGGTGCTCAATGTTGTCTTTGTAGTGAGCATTTTGAGCCTTTATGGTACTTTAAAACTCCAGTATCAATGTAACATCCCTATAATAAAGGTATTGTAAATTTCTGTGATGCAGTGGACTTTATCCAGTCGTATCCTTAAACTGTGTCCTGTAAAATGGCTTTATAAGGTCAGCCTTAGATGTTCCATTGGAATATGCCATGAACAGACTCTTGGCACTGTTTCTCCCCTCATATCTGTTTATCCTTTGAGGACTGTTCAAATAGCAGGGCAACCATTCCCTCTGTCTCTAATAGATATTTTTCACCCCACTCAAGACTGGGCTTTCATGAGAGCCATTAGCACTTTTTGTAGCACTTTGTCACCAAATTGAGTCTGGGTCTTATGGTCTCATATTTTTCATTTTGATCATTAAAGAAGTTCAGAATCAAAAAAATGTCTGGACAAATGTTATCAATAGTTTATTGATTAAACTTAATTATGTCAAGGGTAAACTATTTTAAAATGACACTCAAGTTTTGTTTTATTATGAGTATTAAATCTCCATTCTGTAGCCTTTTAAATCCTGCTGCAATTTGAACTCCAGGTTGGACTGTTAAGTAGTCTAACTGTTCCTAATGATATTATCTGCAACTACAAAGGACTATAGCACTCCACTTGATGTATATGTGTGCTAGTGCATATTAGGTTTCTCTGTCTGAAACGAATCAACGCAGGGCTAACTGTACCATCCCACCCCCAACCCCCCACCCACCCGACAGAGGAGGAACATCCAGCAGCTTCAATGCAGAAGCCCCAGGGGGCTACAGCAATGTCCCAATGTGCTCCGCCTGTAGGTGACTACAGTTCTGGCCTGGAACACCTTGGCTAACCTGAATGAGCAGACAATGGTCCTGGGGAGAGGGATGTCGGGTTTTCCCTTATGGCTCCTTGATCTGATTTTATAAATGGAACAAAATTTCCCCTATAATGCATGCAGGAAACTAGTTTCAAAAATATAGATTATGATAACTGTAATGTTCTGTGATGGATTTCTATTCCTGTGACAAAAGCTAAGGGAGGGATGTGCATCTCTGGGTAAAAATATTTTCCAGGTGTGAGGATTTACATCTTAACAAGACAGTGACCAAGAGAATATTAACTCCTTCCTCCATTTTCCATGTCCCATTTGTCTTGGGCTGGAGCTTCTAGCAGCTGCCTTTAGCTAGATGTAGGATCTAACCTGGATGCTGTCCCAAAGCCTTTTACCCAATTAAATTGATATTGTTTAATGTTTTTCACATTTTGTACAACTTAGTTGTCCATAAACATTAATGTTCTGAGAAATTGAACATAACTTTAAATTTACCTTAGGTGCAGGAGGTTGAGCTAATAAACGGCAGCAAGTTTACTCTTCTGTAAATTTGTATCTTGAACCAAAAATGATTGTTAAAACAGGTTTTGGACATATTGTCCAATTTATCTTGAAAATCCTTCAACTCTGACAGCGGAGAAAAAAAGCTTCTACTCCGTACTTAACCATTAAATGAATGAGTGGCCAAATTTGATATAGGATCGGAATGGATGACTGTGATTAACCCTATGTCTCCAAGCAAGAAAGCTTCACATATTTCCTGGATATCTTTAGTTTAAATGCTCAAACCTAGTGTCAATCTGATTGATTGAATAATGCTTTATCAAAACCACAATCCCACAGATGTCCATGTTTGTTTAAGTTGGCAAGAGTTTAGTGTCAAGCTCTGGCAAGGCTTTGCAATGTGTTCTAGGACCTCTCACTGAGCTACTTCTGCTTATTTTGCCAATATATATGCCTGTGTTCCCTGGGTCTACTTTAGATATTGTGCAACTACCTAATCCTCAGAGGATGCAATCGATACTTTAGGCCAAGTGCTCTTCTGGCGTTCCATGTAAAGAATCCCATCTGTCTTTTCAGCTGAGCCAAAGGGAGGCTCAGTGAGGAGACACACCAGAGGACCTTGTCAAGAAGATCCTGTCTGATGATAATAGCTCTAGCATAGATCAACACCATTATCTTCACAACTTCTTTGTTCTTTATGCCTCATCTAGTTTATCAAAGCTGCACATTAAGCAAATGATTAAAATTGTTGGGGCTTTTTCATCAATGGACGTTTCCAAGACAGCTTTATTACATGTCAACTTTACTACAATCCAACAAGAAAGTGTAGGTGAATTAACTCTCTGAGCTTTAGTGAGCCCGGTCTAAAAGGACACACCTTCAATAAGTTGTGACTGCACATGAATACGAAACAAGTGATGTCATAGGTCATTCAGCAGTTTAAATACATTCAATGCATATTAATTTAATTTTAATGATGATTTGTCAAGAGTGAAATTATACTATAAGAAAACTTTAAAACATTTTAAAAGCTGGAACAGGTTGTACAATATTGTATTTATTTTTAGTTTTTTATTATATTTTTTTTATTTTTCTAAACCAATGAGTTTCATAGATTCAACAAGGTACTGTACTGGAAACATTCCTCAGAGATCTGGTCCATATTGACATGATACTATCATCCAGTTGCTGCAGATTTGTCGGCTTCACATCCATGATGCAAATCTCCTGTTCCGCCACATCCCAAAGGTGCTGTAGTGGGCTGGGATCTTGTGACCGTGGAGGCCATCTGAGTAAAGTTAACTCATTGTCATGTTCAAGAAACCAGTCTGAGATTTACTGTTGCCTCTCTATTAGCTCAAAACAGTCTGGCCATTCTCCTCTGACCTCTGACATCAAAAAGGCATTTAATTCCACAGAACTGCCACTCACTGGATATTTTCCCTTTTTCTGACCATTCTGTGTAAACCCTAAAGATGGTTGTGCGTGAAAATCCCAGTAGATCAGCAGTTTCTGAAATACTGCCAGACCAGCCCGTCTGTCACAAAACAACCATACCACGTTCAAAGTCACTTAAGCCACCTGTCTTCCCCATTCTGATGCTCAGAACTGCAGCAGATCGTCTTGACAGTGTCTACATGCCTAAATGCATTGAGTTGCCGCCATGTGAGTGGCCGATTAGAAATTTGGGTGTAACGAGCAGTTGAACAGGTGTGTCTAAAAAAGTGTACACTCCCAGATGTGTTTGTTCTGATGCCCCTTAGCAAGTTGTAGCTTGACCACATACTTTTTGTAGCCATCAGACATCTTGAATATTTTTGGATCATTGACCAATCTGACCATTTTTTATAATTGATATAGATTATTATGGTCTTATTGTATAAACTTTGGTATTAATGTACTCTAATAAACAAATAAATGGACTGCATTTATATAGCGCTTTTCAAAACACTGAAAGTGCTTTAAAATTCCACTATTCATTTATTCTCACATTCATACACTGGTGGAAGCAAACTGAGTAGCGAGGCTGCTACATCATGCCATCGGCCCCTCTGGCCAGCGACAGTAAGCGGTAGGTGAAGTGTATTGTAGCAGTATCGTATTTGATATTCGATATTCGTTCATAGTAGCTCCAATATCTATATTCTTTTAGTGAGCTATTGGCATTTGCTTGTTTTCAAATTGCAGGACAAAATGACCAAGTGGAATAAGTTCAGCTCCCACAGGCTCCCTTTCCTAACCTGCGTAGACTATAGCTACAATGGCATATGGATGTGACGTCACTGAAATTGCCCGTTAGTGTAACATGCAATCGGTAGGATTAAAACCCTGATGACAACAACACAGCACTTCCAATATGCTCCAAACTCACAGGGGGATAACGCTAGTCAATTCATACCAAAAAAAATGTTGAAATAAAGGAGTTTTGTTGCAGATAATGCCTTATTTAGAGGCTGCAATTTAGTTGCCCCAGTAATTCCCATTATATCGCTATACACTGATTGAGAATTGCTATATGCTTCCCCCGAAGGACTCTAATTGGCTCCAAACTTGTCTGGGTGAGTAAATGATTGTAGTAATACATGCTAAAAATAAGGTCCAGATCCATGTAATCTAGCCTGCTTGGACGTGCTAACCGGTGTGAACGTGCCATTAAACATATATGAGACCAGGTGTTAGCAGGATTCTATGTTTTTTTTAATGCAACCCCAGAAATACTTATTGCAGTCTCATCCTAAACTCTAATTATCAATTGCCTGCACCTTTAACCCTGATAATTTATTGACTATGCTTAAAAGTCCATTCATCATGCCCCCCAATTCAGAAGAACTTTTTCACCATCTATTATGGACATGTATGCAGTTTCTCTGGAACTGGTAAAGTGAAATTAAAGTAAATATTTGTGAGGATGTATATACATTCACTGGACACTTTGTTAAGAACACATGTTCAATTGATAAAAAATGGAGTCCATTGTAGCCCTAATACCCACTCCTTACAATCAAGGTAGTGGATCCACATAGCTGGTGTAAAGTTTTAGTTAAGGTCATAGGATAGGAACATTTTGACATGAAAGTATTGATTCATTTTGCTTTTTACCATGGTTTAAATGCAGCCATTGTGGTGATGATGACGGGGGTTTTATCACACTTGGCTCATCCCGACAGCCTACCTGATTATCGTTGCTGTCCATATCCATCTGAAAGCTACTTCCACGAAGATCGTCTTCACACGCTTTCTTGAACATGAAAGTGAGTTCTCTGTGCTTAAATGGTTTTCAATACCTTAATTAAAAAAGAGCACCTTTGAGATTAGATCAAATAATCGGAATCATGGATGTGCAGCAGACAAATCCACACCAACTGTGTGATAATATCCTGTCGAAAATTTATAGACTAAAGCTTTGCACAAGAATATTTCTGAGGAATTGTTAAATCTATGCCAAAAAAGTTAAAGAATCTCTGAATACTTTGAGAGCCCAACTCAGTACTATCAAGGTATTCAAAAGTGGTCCTGAGTGGATGTTTGACTATTTGAGTTTTGGCCATGTTGATGAAATAAATTTTAAAAATGTTAAGCCACTTCCTGTGTTAAACATTTAAAGATATGTCTTGTAATAGGCCTATCATTCCCTGCACTAAAAACAAATAAAATAACCTTCCGATTAATTATCAAAACCTTCAAATTAATCACATTAAACCTTTTAAGTGTATAATTTAGGGTCGGAACTAGCATCAGATCTTGTAAAACTTGAGAAAGGACAATAAAAAAATACGTTTTTTTTATGGTTTTATTTTGAAAATATACTAATGGAAACGCTGTGATGTAACATGAGCTTGACAGCGGTGAGGCAGCCGATCCAAAGCATGGTGCGGGTGCGGATGGGGGGTGCTTACAAACTTTGGTGAAAAGGGGTTGAACCGAGGACGTGTGTGGCTTCTGATGAAAAAAAAAGTGGCATTCGTGTGAGGAAGGCGAGTCTCTTGCAGATCATCAGCTTCTCTGGACTTGAACCGGCAGTTGTGTCAGTCGCTCTGTTGATCCGGATTCTACTCTGATATCTAAAGTCTGGACAGAACCATGAGTGCAAACGTTTGGATTTATCAGGTTTTGTTGTGCGTTATGGTGATTTTTGTGGATACAGGTAAGATTTGGAGAGCTTGAATTGTATTGACTTATTTTTTTTAAGTTAGAAAAACTAAACTTGTAAATTGTATGAAGTACATTGGTCTTCTCACATTTAATACCTTCATTAATAGCTATGAATTTCATATATGTAAATTTCATATAACAACTGTGGTGGTAATTTTAATACCTGTTACAGGACCTGCATACTTTTACTACTTTATTAGAAGCACATCAACTGATATTACTGCTTCACCACACATTTTAAGCAATATGTTAGTTTTGTAACAGACTGAAAGTGAATTACTGAGAAGATGCCTGAAACATGATGTGATTTAGCATTGCACCTGCCTTCACTTAAAAGTCCAAATGAGCCTCGAATAAGTTATGGGTTATCCGATGGCTCTACAGATTGTCCCCGCTCACATCTGTCCAGCCAAAAAGGTCAACAAGGAAAGCACTGGAGCTGTAGTTACCACCTTCAGGGGTGTTGACCTCTGACTGCATCAGAGATGGGACAAGTAAAATGTGCAACCAGAGCAACTGTGTTGTTTCTGCACCTAGACAAAATAGAAAAGATGTATGAAAACGGGCAAGAAAATTAGAATTACAAAGCAGGGAGTGTGTGTGGTGGACTGGGGTGGAGGGAGATGGGGGGTGTTAACATCTGGCTGCTCAATACTCCAGCACGTTTGCACCCTCCAAAACAGATGTATTGTCTGGTTAACTCCCAGGACGAGACTGTAACATTTTTCTTTCCTGTTTTTCAAGTATTGCAAGTTGTCTGGAAATTGATCATGTTTGAAATGGCCACAAAAATGCCCATGCAGGCAAGTTATTTATTTTATTTTTCGATGTGAACAGACTGATGAAACTCTGTGGTAGAAGCATCGTGCTGTGGGGTTCCTTTTTCTTCAACTTGAACTGGGAAAGCTAGTCGGATACTTTGCAATCCTGGAAGAAAACCTGCTAAAAGTTGCTAAAGTTTATAGACTTGAGTAGAGGTTCACCGGTAGGACAATAACCTTAACAAGCATACAGAGCTATATTAAATTATGTAGAATACATTATATAGATTACATGTGTTAGAGTGGTTAAAATTCACAGCTAAATCACAGTTTGAAACTAAGAAGTTGATGTGCACAGGCAATGTTCATCCAACCTGAGCCGTGGTTACTGTGAACTTTCATTTGTGGTTGCTGCAAGCTATGTGTGGGACACAGCCAATGTGTGGTAGAATGTGCTATGGTCAGAGTAGACCATATTAAAAATAATTAAAAAATGTTGGCCTACATGCAACGTACTGCGTTTTAAAGAAAAGGGACACTACAGCTTCCACTCAATACATTATTCCCACAGTGAAAAATGGTGATGGCAGCATCACGGTGTGGAGTTTTTCTTTGGCAGGCACAGGGAAAGCTGGTCACACTTGCTGGGAAGGTTGTTCAGTTGAATAGAGAGCAGTCCTGGACAAAAACCTAATAGAGGCTGAAGAATACTTGAGATACGGGTGGGGTTTTCCTTTTTAACTGGATGTGGAGAGTAAACAAGCAGAGCTTTAATATGACGGTTGAAACGATCTTCAGCTTAAAGTCAAAGTTTCTGCGTGAGGTTAGATCGTCAGACCTCCACCGTTCCCACCCATCTGCATTTTTCAACCTGAATTCGAACCTGTTCCTCTAATACGTCTGCCTCTTCCCATTAAATCCCGTCATTCTCACCCCCTGAGCACCTTTTATCCTTATCCTCATGCGTCAACAAAATGCTTGGGAGATATGTGGAGATAGCAGGGGTCTGAGTGCAAGGAGAGGAAGAGACTAAGTGAAATCTAATTGAGTGGCCTGGCCAGACATCAGGGCTGGAACAACATGGTGATGACTGCCAGATGTGGTCCAGTGGAGCCCAAACATTAATAACACGTCCTCCCCTAAAACCATTTTCGACCACGACAAGCCTCTAAACGGTCCACAGTTTACAGTGTTCTAAGTAGACACACAGCGTCTTGTGCTGGATCTTGGCACGGGGGCATGTGGATGTAACTCGGTAGCAAAAGATTTTCTTGGATGATTTATATTGCACTTGCCTTTAATTACAAACTTAAAGTTTAAAGGTGCTGGTGAGCACTAGGAAACTACAGTTGCAGCAGAATTCAATCCGGCAAGGATAAAGGAAGAATTTATTAATTTATTTTCCCTCAGAGCAGGTAAAAATGAATGATTCCCTTCACAAAATGTTCATCTTAAAATATGATTTTGTCCTATTTCTGAACTCCCTGTGATCCCCTGTGCATTGTGCCACATTTTTGCAGTGATAGACTTCTTTTGATGTGCTTCTTCCAAAGAAACTGCTTTCAACAAAGCTCTATAAATAAGGCAAGAATGAAATATAATGGGTCCATTTGCTCTGCCGACAGCTTGATGGTTCATTTTCCACACACACTGTGTTTTTTCTTACATTTCCAAAAGCCGAGAGGCTATACATTAAACATCATATGTAAAAATGTATTTTTTTATTTGAAATTTTGATTGATTTCAAAGTTTCTCTGGCAAGAAGAGAGACTGCTTGAAAGCTCTGGTTGCTCCATATGAAATGAAATAAACTAAAAGTCAGCACTGTTAAACAGCAGGACTTCTTATAAGTCTTTACCAACTCTTACAAAATCATAAATGTAAGATTATGAAATTTCTTTCTGTAGGAGTTGTGATAACTCATAAAAATATATCAGAAACTAAAAACTATATCGTTCCAAATTTGACAGAATGAAAAAAAAAAAACTGCGGTTAGGCTGTTAAATATGAGATTTATTTTCAAGAGGTTATGCAGTATAGCATAAAAGCCTACTGACAGTTGTCACCCTCCTTTGTAAGCTCAAGTTGGTTTAGAATTTGGATTCAAACAGGACTTTCATCCTGAACACTTTCTAATTAAATAAGCTTGGTTCGAAGGGAGTCTATGTGCACTGCTTCCAAAAATGTGAACACTATGTAGTCTTCCAGGATTTTTGGTTGGAGAAAACGGCACCAAATGGCAAACGTGCAATTCTTAAAGTCTGTTCTGACGGGAATTTGTCTGCCGCTTCAGATGTCTACATTTCCTTTCAATACTGTTGCAAAAGTTTGTTGCAAAAATTGCTGCCTCAAATCTAATGAGTCTTTTGAGATTTGCCTAATCAGTTTCTGAAATTTGCCTATACCTGTGCAGCAAACCATATTTCCAGTTACTTTATTCATAATAATGCTCGATTTTAGAACATTGCACAATATGCGGTTAGGCAATAGTGTGTAACATGGAAGACTTTTGAATTAGACTGTTGAAATTGATCAAGTATTTTGGGTGGTGATAAAATAAACAAAGCATAAGTTGAGGCTTGTTGGAGCTGAATTAAGTTCATACTTTCCTCAACTGAATGTTTGGCTACATGACTGTGTTCCTCAGCTATTAATAATTAGAACCATAAGTCATTAAAATGTGTTGTCACACTAAATAATACAGCCATACTTTCAATAAACTTGTCAGTTACTTTTCAGGAATGTTTGCCTTTAGCTGACTTATGGTGTACTTTTCCGGAAACTTCTCTAGAGCTTACTGGATAGTTTCCGGGAAGGTATCAAGTAACATCCAACAAGTAACCTTTAGGATTACGGCAAATGCATTGCATTTTGAAAATATAAACCAAAAAAAGTCTCCTAATTATACAGCCCAGTTCCTAGTTTTTGAATGAGCTATTTTATATATATATTTTTTTTTTAAATCAAATCTCTGTTGGCATATATTTTAGGTTGCTGTCGACACCCTCGTCGCCAGTCTTTACAGAAGTATGAAAAGAGTGAGAACCACATGCTGGTTTGCACTGATTGTGCTCAAACTCCAGTGATACAGAAGAGTCGCTCACAAGAACACTGTGCGCGAAAGTGTAAGAAGAAAATCTTTTGCAGGTAAGTCAGTTTCTTTTTCTGGTTTTCCCCACGTCCATGTTCTGGCCCACTGGCGCTGTCCCCCTGTGCGTCTAGTAGTATTTACATATTTTCGTTGTTTATCATTTAGTCATCTTTCAACTACTTCCCGTTCGTCCTCACAGAGCATTTAACTTTCAACGCCACAACAGGAAATGCCACTTGCTACCTTTTGACCGTTTCACCCACGGTGTGCAGAAGCAGGCCAACATCAACTTCACTCTGTATGAAAAAAAAGGTAATTGTTATCATTTCCTGAGGCATAACTATGTTATTTTTTCTCATGAGAAAAGTGAAGAGGGGAGGATTTGCGCAAGTTGTTTGTAGTGGTGACACATGTGTGTTAGCTTGTCGAGACTTTAAGGTGTTTGCTTTCCCTGTTGACAAATCAGAAGAGAGGAATCTCTTAACGCCCAGCAGTTGAATCAT
Organism: Apricaphanius iberus; assembly: GCA_028564705.1. Lineage (NCBI taxonomy): Eukaryota > Metazoa > Chordata > Actinopteri > Cyprinodontiformes > Aphaniidae > Apricaphanius > Apricaphanius iberus. The sequence continues at coordinate 546,321 of JAPXFQ010001903.1, read as the reverse complement.
TCTGGGGTTGAGGGCCAATGCTTAAACATGTAGCAGGCTTAAGTGGGGCATAAATAAAATAAAAAAATTGAAATAATTGTTTACAGCCAAGATGACAGAGCTTTTCCTAAAGTGCAAGCTGTGGAATCCAGCACTTTAGAATTTATTGCAGAATTTACGAAAGCTCCCTTCTTTGACGTTTAACGAACTTCAGGGGCTTGTGTGTTTAGCCAATAACATACAAGCTTGGAGATAACTAAATGTTCTAGAGGAAAATCTCCTTTTGACCGTACTTGGGCAACTATGTCTGATTCTGGTTATGGCATTTCAACTTTTAGGCATCTGTACTGGCACAATGACAGAACACATTTAGAGCTTGGTTATCATACATTTGTTCTCTCAGAATATATTCGAGAGTGTATCAGCGGTACCAAGGACAACTACAGAGGGAGGAGGTCTTGGACGAAGTCAAACATCACTTGCCAAGCTTGGTCTGATAACAACATCAATGAACACACGTAAGTCCTCTTTTCATTATGAAACTTAACAGATAGCTGCTTTGTTTAAATCATCCATTTCCGTAAAAATACTTGACCCCTACATTTCTTTAGCTTTAACCTGTTGTTTTGACACTTGTGTTTCAGATCATGAAGCAAATTATGATTTCATTTTTATAGGGAAATAGAAATAATTAATCTATTTCTATGTGACCTCCTGAACCCATTGACTGTTCATACCACCCTTGTAGCGAACTACTGTCATCAAGTGTTTGTTTTAACTGGGAGTAAATCTTTTACATCACTTTAGAGACATTTTGGCACATTCTTCCTAGCACTGGAAGGCTGTCATGCATGAATTGCATTCTGCTTTGGGGTGTTCTAGAAGATAGTAAAATTTATGATCAAACTAACCACTGCGATGTATGGCTGTTTGACAACAGGTGCAACATGAGACACTTCTACTAAAAACCTCCGCCCTTTGTCAGTTGATAGAATATTTTTTGTTTTGTGGTTCCTGAAATGTGAGAACCTTTTTATCTTTTTAGTCAGCAGTAGTTTTGATTTTTTTAGCTTTGGTACTCGCTCACGAATGTAAATGCAGGTTGGTCTCTTCGTTATTCTTTTCATAATGTTGTTTACTGTGGCTAATTAGTTTGGCTATAAACCTTTATTGATTACATCCACTTTATAGTAAACGTACGAATCAGTGTTTAGTGTATTCATCATGAACATCGGTCTTTACTTTTTTTGAGGTAGTTTAATGCTGCAATACATTCGATGTTGTTTTTGCGTTCTTTTGCAGCCTCCATGTTTAGTTGTGGATACATGATTAGAATAATTTTGGTTTTGGTCTTGGGAACATTCTGCTTTGCTCTGTATGTTCTCCATGTGTAGATCATGGCTCTGTTGTCCCAAAGGTTTAAAAAAAACTGCCCTTATAACGCTTTACAGTCTGATAGATGACTATCAATAGACTTTGTTGCTTTGTATTTCATTCATTCTAGAATTTCTTGAGATGTGATGTTTGATATGTTGCTTTTGGAGATGTTTTAACCTAATTCATGTTGTGTGATAGGTTCTTTTTAAAGGATCTCTTGATTTTGATTTTTTTTACAGCTCTAACAATGCTGTAGTTTAGCTCTAGCTCGTGAAATGGAATTCAGCTTTCCAAAAAATGTGGTAAATCACATTTTTTTTATGTTTTAAAAATGGCACTGGGGTAATTACTTTTACCCAAATTACAGATTGGTTGGAGGGTGTTTTTCCTTCTGTGGTAAATGAAATGTTTTGAAATCTACATTTGCAAAATAAGACAGCTGTATGGGACAAACATTTTTTCACTGCACTATACCTATACTAAGTGATTGGTTTAGTGAGATTATTTAATATGTTGAATAATTACAGAAAGCCATGTCCTTGCTCAACAGACATTGTGTTGATCATACACTTCCTCTTGCTAAATTCCTGTAGATTAAAACCAAAAGGCTTCAAAGCTCATCTTTTTTAGGCTTCCAGCTTCTTCCAGGATGCTTCTTGTATTTTTTCTCTGTGCCTGATACTGAACAGACCTCAGTTTATGATTTATTGTTGCTCAGTTCATCCCCTTCCACCTCGGGGGTTAAGGGAAGGTGGAGGCTCAGAGACCCTTGAACGTTTATCCAGAGTTAAGTCAGATTTCTTTCAACACATGTAGAGATGTCCTCCCCATTTACTTTTTTTTTTTACTTTGCTACACCAGAGGCCATCAGGTGTATCCCAAAGATGTTTTTTGCTCTGCTACAGTATGGAAAGATTGGTGACTATGCAGAGATGGATCTTTGCCAGTTTCTCATTAGCGGTGCTCATTAGTTACAAGATAGTTTAGGTGTGGCAGAGAGGGGATTTGGGAAAGGGGGTAATAACAGTTTGAAGAGGTGCAGAGTGAATAATAGATGCGAGGCAGAATAAAATAAAGAAGGCGCAAAGATTTATAGACTGAAGTTATTTTTTTGTGTCTCTTGTCCAACTAAGTTCAGTGGGGTACAAGCCTACTGAGAGAATATACAGGTTTGCTCACAATTAAAACAGATTGCAGTGTGGTTCCTCTCCTGTTCCACACCGCCCCAATCCTGTCATCACTTTCCACAAGCAGTGGTTAACATAAGGAAACCTTTGTCATCTTTTATTTGACATGCGGTCTCCGCGCTCTACTCAAATAGAAATGGACCTCTAATGTCAAATTTTCAAAGCGTGAGCAAGAAATTAACTGAAGGGAGATTTAGTACCGCTGTGGGCTTACGTTACATCGGGTTGTCCCGCTGTTTGAGAAAGGCCACCTTAAAGAATAATGCATAATTTGAGGTTCAGGTAACTATTATTTTCACTCTTGGCTGATTAAGGAAGAGGGAGGAAGTATTTTCTCAGGAGGTACCCTTCAAGGAGTGGGACTTCCACCTGTTGTCTGTGTTTGAGGGTGCAGTGCTGGTCAGCCTGCCAGTTTGTGATTTCGCAGTTTGGGGAAATTGGTTTATTTAAATGTAGTTATGGATATGCATCTGTTTGTAATTTTACAATATAAAAATTGAGCCTATTACTTAAAGAAAAGAGCTATTTGGTCTGTGCAACTTTTAACATTAAAAGTAGGCTAACTGAGCACAGTAAATAATTAGTTAATATTAATGAAACTCAAGGGTTTGCAAACAGATTTAATAAACTTGGCAGGACGGTGCTTTCTAAATGTTGCTGACAATTTTTTGTTGTTGCCATCTCTGTCTTTTTTTTTTGTTAAAAGACGGTGAACTTGAGGTAATTTTAGTGAGCTTTAAAATGTTTGTATGCACATTTAACATAAATTTGGAAAGAGAGCTTCGATTCCTGAATTTAAGAGGAGTTTTTTTCCAGCTTGAATGTATTAGTGCTTTTTTGCATTATTATTAAAAAGGTTAAAGTGCATTTAATTTGCTGCGTTTAATTAAGCTAAGAAAACCCCAGCCAATGCTATCTAAGCAAAGCTAAAACTTAGAAAGGTGTTAACATATCTACACCCGTTGGTCAGCACTTGCAATTTCTTTTCTATTTTTGAAGACAAAAATAATATGTATGCCTGTTTTGATTTGATTTCTAAATTCTTTTGTCATTTTTTTGTGCATATAAAAACAGATAAGGGGGGTAGACATCAAGGGTATTTCAGGTGGTCCAACTGAAGTCATTGTTCCACCTGAAATACTTTTTGTAGCTAAAACATTTCGCAGCAGTCACGTCATGCCCAGATTTCATCCTCACTGTTATCCAAAATCAAGCCAATATGTGTCGTTGGCTCCAATAAAGGAAGCATGTGTGCACAGTGTTTGCCTGTATTCCAATGGGAAAAGACTTTGGCGAAATGATGAATAACTGGCCAACATCTGTTAGCAAAACATCATTACAGCTAACTTGTTCCCATGTTACAGCCCTTTTCAGTCCTCCCAGGCTTTTTCTTATAGTGAGCAAACTTGTGAGTCCATGTCTAAGTTAACAACACAGCTTTTCTGATAGAGTCCTACGGTGTCCTGAATTTATAAGTTAGATTAACCAGATGTGATTGTTGGCCCTAGGGAAATATCCTTGCTGTTTTGCAATGAGCCCTTTGTTTTAGTTACATGAATGAGAAGTTGCAGTTGCATCTATTGCTTTTGTATTATGAGATCTTGGTATGAAGGGTCTTTATCCATTCGCTCTGTCACAAACATTTTTTTACCACTGTAAATAATTAGTTCCATTGCTAAGCGAAATTATGTTGTGCATGATTATTGAGACATTTGCAAAAGTCTCACAGAGTATACTGTGACCTAGAAGGAAGAAGGAAGTGTTTAGACAAGTTACAGAAGGAAATATATTTTTTTTTAAATCCAGTTCTTCCCAATTTCACTTGTTGAACAAGATTTGCTACTTTTTATCACGCTTTCGATTTTAGTTCCTATTTATTCTTTTCCTTCTACCTTGCTTTGGTACAGTTCACCTGAGGCTTTCTCTTTTGTCGTCTGTTACTATCTTGTGGTCTGCATGAATCAGACGGTGTTGACGTGCCAGGTTTCTATCCTCCTGCTGTAGTAGAAGATGAATTTCACACGCTGACCATTTAGCGTGGGGGATTCCTTATCGCCCTTTCTTTTCTACACATTATTTGCTAGGACGCTGTTTTGTTTCGAAAACTTTCCTTGACACTAATGTGGTGAAAAAGTTGACAGAGAAGGATTAGCTTTAAATGCACTCAAAGGTGGCCAGTGAAGGAGCTGCTCAGGCTGCTCCAACTGGCCCGTTACTGTGCTGTGACATTTGAGCTGCTTCACACTTCACAGAGTCTGGAAAGGGTTGGAATTAGTAATGTGATCATGCTAAAGGTGCTAACATGGAGAGGAGAGCTGTATTGATGACTTGGTTTGCATGTGATTGCTTTGAGAGCTCATTCCAGGATGTTGAAAAAAAGTAGCCCACTCAGACTTCAGGTGCTAGAATTTCACAGAGTTATGCATATAACATAATTAACTTTTCCTTTGAATTTATTTGGATTGTTATGGACCCCACTCATAGGCCAACATGATGCCTAAAACACGGATGCTACAGCCAAGCTTGCAAGCACTCCTGCAAATTTATTTATACGGCTTATGGTATCGGTTAACACCTTCAGTAATGTCTGTCTGTGCCCCTTCAGGTTTTACCCAGACAGGTACCCAAACCACGACCTGAGGGAAAACTTCTGCCGGAATCCCAACAACGATCCTGGTGGTCCTTGGTGCTACACCACAGACCCAAATGTACGAGCTGAGGAGTGTGGAATACCACAGTGTTCACAGGGTAAGACGAAATATCATCTGTGGACAAAATGTTTCAGGTTAAAGAAAGCCCAAATTCAGAGGTGCTCAATAGTTTAATTAATGTTTATGTAGTTATACAAATATACAAATGTATATAAATGCCGGCCATTTAACATATTGTTTTAATAGTTGTATCTGCTTTGTTTATATTCCTGAAACTGTGGAAACAATGTTTTGATAATTGTTGTTTCTTTGTTGACAGAAGTTTGTGTGAATTGTAATGGAGAGGATTATCGGGGCAAAGTCGACCAAACGGAAAGCGGAAGGGAGTGCCAGAGGTGGGACTCAAAATGGCCTCACGTACACCCTTTCCAGCCCAAAAAGTAAGCTGAAAACCACGACGTTGATCTTTCTCACAGACACCAGCACACACCCATGACAGATGCTAGAATAAATGACGCTAATGCTCAGGAGAGGTAGACCTCGCCAGTTGTTATGATTAACTTCCCACCCCGCTTCCTTTTTTCCCCCCCGCTTTCAATCTCTCCCCACAGGTATCGAGATAAAGACTTGAGGGACAACTATTGTCGTAACCCAAACAATCGTCTGCGACCCTGGTGCTACACCATGGACCCCAGAACTCCGTGGGAGTACTGCAACATCACTATCTGTGGTAAGGGTGTGTTTGTATCTGCAGCTGGGAGCTCTGTTGACCAAAGTCTTCAAAGAAACTAAGACAAACCCAAATGATTGTTTTTGCTCTGATTTATGACTCCATTTTCTCAACATCTTTCATGCGCCTAACCTTCAAACGGTATGTGTCACATAATTTAAAACCTGTTAAAGGACTTAGAAGTAGATGTAGCCATGAGGGCACTGCGTTTCTTTTGTTGTTGATTTTTGTTTTTTTTGTATCTCCAGTAGGTGTTATCATTAAAGTTGCGACATACAAGACTTCACCAATCTTGGTGGTTGTAATATCGTTGTAATATCGTTCCCCTATATGGAGTCTTGTGAAGTAATCGTTTATTATCATTTTTGGCTTCAGATCTTTTACTTTTACAAAGGATAACTGGGAATATCTGCTTCAATAAAGAGCTTTGAAATTAGAGGGTAACAATGTAGACAACTTAACTAACATGCTTCCTGGTGAACTTTCGGGTTATCAGAAATTCTATGTCTGTTCACGCTGCTAAAACATTTTTTATGCATACTATGATTCTCTCCCACATTACTTATTACCTAACATGTTGGTCTCAGACTAATTTTACTGCAATGAAACCATTCATATCTCTATACAAACAGACCTTAAAAGTATTGATAAAAAGCCTAGGCACTATCACAACTCTGAGAGTCTAACAAAACACAGCTTTTTTAAGTGGGAAAACTTGATTAGATTCATAAAGATTTGTCAGATATATAAAATGTTATAGGGGAAGGCCCCACCACCATTTAATGAATTTGTATATTATAGGACTAACCCAAACAGACTTACAAGAAGAGGGGCCAGACGAGATTGTTTTATACAACATAGAAAGAGTGCCTATAGTCAGACAGCTTTTTTGGTCAAAGCCGCCAGGGAATGGAATACTATTCCAAAAACAATAAGAGATATTAATACGTTACACACCTTAAAACGATGGATTATCCAGAATCACACTTATCATCACTGATGTCATGATGGTGGCATTTGGTTTGTACAAACTATACAGTGTCTTGTAAAATTAATAATAATCTTTTCACTTTTTCAGTTTGTGACATTGCAAACCCGACCTTGAATGTATTTGTTTGGATATTATGCAATCATCAACACAAAATAATGCTTAAAGAGTATACAAGTTGAACTGTAAAAGGTTATTAATTTATTTTATAAATAACAAAAAAACATATAGAGCGCTAATGTATTCAGTTCCTATATTTTAATACCTCTAGATAAGATCCAGTTTCCGTTATTCAGTGAAGGCTTCCCGGGTTTAGCATACAAATAGGCCAGTGACAACCAAGGGAGACAGCTGTATGGTGAGGAATAAAGTTGTAGATACGTTCAAAGGAGAGGTAATTTAGGGTTGTCGGATATGCAACCCACAATTTTTGCTATCATGAATGAATGGCAAGAGAAAAAAACAAAACATTGCCGAAAGGCCAAAATACATTCTTTTTGCTTTAGGGACAAATGTCAAACCTAAAAGAAGTTGATCTGGTCATATGAGACCAAAGTTGAGCTTGTTTCCCTAAATAAATCCCTATTTGTGTGAAAGATTAACCACCACTAGACACCATAGCCATGGTTAAGCATGGTAGCGGCAGAACCATGCTGTGGGGATTCTTTTATTTAACAGGTACAGGGAAGTTGGTTAGAGTTGTTAAGAAAATTGATGAAGTAATGGTTTCATTTCACATACAGAAGATATATTGCAGAACAGGCAGTTGCAACAAAAGGTGCTTCTACAACGTATTGACACAGGCTGGCTGTGACATATATATATCTTTTTCCACTTCATAGTTGTGCACTTATTTGTGTTGATGATAAAATCCCAAAGAAATACACTGAAGTTTGTGGTTGTAACAAGACATGAAGACGTTTGGAGTCTCTGAAGGGGACAGTAGCTGTTAGAGTGGCATGAACGTTGGGTTCAAATCACAATATTTAGAGACAATTTCATGTGAAAGGAGGAAAGTGATTGCAGATGCTTCCTCCCAGGGCTCATGTGGGTCGGGGAATGGTGTGATGGACACGAAAATGATGTGAATCATATGCTACGACCCTCAAAGACACTAGACTTCAACCTAACTTAACAGCAGTGAGAGACTTTGGGCTTTCTGACATGTCAGGCAGAGCTCTGTCTTCCATAATCACAGCACAAATTGAGAATAGTTCTGTTAGAAAATGGTGTTTCATCAAAAAGTAAATGGAAATATTTTTGAAGAAACCGTACAGACCTTCAGTTGTTAAGCATGTGTAGAGGTGAATAATATAACTTCATTTGACACAGATTACATTTGGCTGTGTGTTTGATTTGTACCTTCAATAGCAATTGTTCTTCAGATGAAATAGATGTATTGAAGGTAAATAAAGGTACTGGACGTAAAAAAAAAAAAAAAAGGCAAATTCTTTCTTTTTGTCTCAGAATGCTCTAAAATAATCTGCTGTGTGCATCCTCAAACACACACGTCTTTCTCTCCCTGTCAAAAAACACATACACACACATGCACTTTACAGTACGGCTTGGGATTTACGGCGAGGGCGGAGGTTCTCCATTTGTCCAGATGTGTGCATCCCTCAATGCCTGCCCTCAGAAAGATAAAAACCACTGACCTGTACTGTGCGGAGCACACAGCCACTGGCATGCGTTACATCAATCCAAAGAATCCTTCTCTTCCAACCGCCTTTCCTTTTCTGCCTCAAAACATTCCCATTCCTCCTCCATCTTCCCTCATCTCATCTGTCAAAGGCTAAAGAAACAAAGACACGGATCCAGAGGGGAGAAGGTGCTCTCTGTGTACTGCTAGCCATGCACTGCTAAAAACTGAATTCCATCTGAACATTTTTGAAATAGCTTGTTGATGGCTGAAGTGGCCCGAAGCTGACTAGCAACAGTCCTTCTACAAAACAAACTTGAACGTGTTTTATGAAGATTGCATGCGATATATCCACATAAAGAAGCACAAAGCTTTATTTTGAGAGGAGGGTTATATGGTTTTCAAATATTTTAACAAAGAATCAGATGAGTGTAACAGGCGCTACTGCTTTGCCTCTTTGAATTAATACTCTGAACAACCACATTTTGCTGACATTTCAACTGCAGGTCTTTCATGATGTGTTTCTATCACCTTTGCGCATCGAGAGCCTAAAGGGTTTACCTATTCTTTCCAAAGTAGGTGAAGTTCCAATTTTATACAAATTGGCTCTGTATATAGATTTTTCTTTTCAAATCTTGCTGGAGATTTCCAAAATGTGGAAAGGTTTAAGGCACCTGAATACTTTTAAAAGGTCCTGCAGACGGCATATCTTTTGGCCGAGAAAATTAGCACTGAAGCATATTTTCCCCATAATTAGGTGTTGTTTTGCAGCATTAGCAACACAGTTTTAAGCAAGTGGAATTATTAAAAGTTGTGGACATCCCTGTGTGCAAGAATGTGTGGCACCACTGTCATAAATACATTGAGAGTTTCCTATGCCAACAGCAACATGGAGGGAGTGCTACTGTTTTTGATCATCTGCCTCTACGTTAAACATGACATTCGTTTAAGGATTAACGTCTCCCTCCTTCTCTTCCTCCCTCATTCTTCTGTTAGACATCAGCTAGTGACTTCCCCTTCTCTCCCATCGCTCCCCTCACAGCAACATTTTTGTTTTGTAGACTCAGACCACAGTGAGGACACCGATGTCAACACAACAATGTCCTGCATCCAGGGGCAGGGCACAAATTACACAGGCACAATGAATGTCACTCCAGAGGGTGTGACATGTCAGCACTGGGACTCTCAGTTCCCCCACAACCACTCTTTTCTCCCTGTGAACTTCAAATGCAAGTGAGTGATGGGAATAAAAACGAGAAGTGATGAAATCGAATAACTTGGTGGTAAACGATTCAGTCGTCAGCATCGTCATTTAAATTGTAGCCAATGTGTTTGTTACAGAGACCTCCGGGAAAATTACTGCCGCAACCCTAATGGAGCAGATTATCCCTGGTGCTTCACCACAAACCCCAACCAGAGGATTGCAAAGTGCACCCATATCCCCAGATGTGATGCAGAAGCCACGCCGAAAATAGGTACATTTCAGCGACACCTTTTTCCTTTTCATTTTTACACTACTTGAAGAAACCATCGTAGTGCTTCATGTCTGTGGAGGGCAAAAGGCAAATTTATTTCCTTTCATTGCCTGACCTCTGTCTAACATGTGCCACAACAGCTTTCTGATAACTAACCCACAAACAGAGTGGCTTTCATCAGGGTCATCAAGCTAATCTGTTGACCCGTCAGTAAACTTGATTCCTCAGTTCTTCTTGTTGAAGTGTGAGGTTTAAGATTACATAGAGTTGTTTTCCCTCTGTCGTCCTGGGCCTAGCTGGTTTTAGCGATGATGTATTCTAAAAACACATGATTTAATTTTTTTTATTTTAGTTTTTTTGACAATGTCACAAATTACTGTTTATGATATCAGAAGCAACAAATAACAAGGGTCCTTTAATTTGCAAAGAAAATACCGCTTTCTTTCTTAAGGAACATAATTCAAATACTAAACCGCAGATGCTTCAAGATGCATGTCATCTTTTTACTAAATTACCCGGACATTTTTTGTATTAACTCTCACAGGACTTGGCCACTTGGCAGCATGTTGCCCAATGAATTCCATTTCACAGAAGAACAAAAACACCAGACTTTGGCACCAGCACTCGCTGTCGTTTCCCATGTTCCCCTGCTCTGTATTTCAGTGGACCACACATGGCATTTACTACAGACCCTCTGTTTTAGAAAAAACATAGTTTAAATTAAGTTTAAATGTGCTGCTATATGTGAGGAGCAACGCTTACACAGGCTGTCATCAGCACTGAGCTGCTCCAAACCACAAATAAGGAACATGTTTTTGTTTCTCTCAACAAATGCATGAATTTTGCGCTCTGCAGCTATTCATGTGTTTGTGAAACTGCTGGAGTCAGTTATGTTTGGCGCTCTGGTGAATTTTTTATGCGATTTGGCAAATGAACTGCACCTTGTTCCTCCCCAGACTGTTATGAAGCCAATGGAGAGATGTACCGGGGCACCTTGACGACAACTCGGTCAGGGATTCCGTGCGCAGACTGGTCACCTCATATAAACAGGTAACAAAGTAGAGACCTTCAAATTGTTGTCATGGCGATGCAGACTTTTGTCAGTGGATAACCGTTGACTGTAACAATCCCATTGCTTTGTGAACATCTCTTTATTATTAATGAAGCCAAGCAGTGAAAACAAGCAGTGAAAGGAAATCAGGATTGCCTTGGGGGGGTCAGTACCAAGTCTAATTATTATTCATCTTACTGATGAGAGGAAACTCTAGGGGGCTCCCTGAGTGACCCACCCTGACTAAAGAAGTTGCCCATTTTAGGCCCTGTTACTTAATGCTGAAGTCAGGCTGTTGGATTTACTTAATTTACTAGAATTTTAAAAGCCAAAATGGCACAGACAGATGGACATGTTCCAGAACCGACCCCTGACCCCAGGAAGTGCTTTCTGAGGAGAACAGATCAAAGCCAATCAGCTCGTTCGCATAGACTGCAGCCAGCAAGTCTACCCCGCTCAAGGTTAAGGGTCATCCCAGGGAAAACTGCTGAGAGCTACAGCTTGTTTAACATTCTCATGGGAAGTGGAATTATCCTCACCCCTTGACAAATTGTTGCCCTTCGCTTGGCATTATTTTTGAGCCTGTGTGTCCAAACCCCTGCCTTGTAATTACTTTTCAAGGATACTTTGGATATCTGAGAAGATTACATTTAATTCTTGTACAGCCAAGTGGCAAAAAGACGCATGGTTAGATGTGAATTCCTACCAAGAGCACAAGCAAATGGTTCCATAGAGGATGTGGCTCCTGTTGGTCTGAGCCCTGCTGAATGCTTAGACTGCATACTTTCATACTCCCTTGAGCACCCTTCAGAAAACTCTGTTTCCTTCTATGTGCTCTGTGCAGCTAAGGCAGAGGATTCATTGCACTACAAGAAAACCCAGAGCCAAACTTTCCAGGCATAATTGGATTGCTTACAGTGTGAATCTACTGTATGTGTGTGACTGCTCAACTCTGCAGTATACACATACTTGGTTATTTTTAGAGCGAGAGGGTGTGTATTAATCTTCCTGAGATGTGACCCAGTGTTTAGCTCTAATACACTGTGCACAGAATAACAAACACAATATGAGAACCTGTATTTGTGTGTCTTACAGTGGGGATTCTCACTCTACAATATCCCACGTAGGGCTGGAGAGGAACTACTGCCGGAATCCAGACCGAGACAAACATGGCCCCTGGTGTTACACGAGTCCAAATAACCGCTTGGTCTGGGACTACTGCAAGCTGAAGCAATGTGAGTGAATAAAGTATTTTAACATATGAAGCAAAATTTCTGAAAGTACAGAGCCTGGAGGCTTCTGTGTTCAGAAACTTTAAGAGGCCCAACTGATGCACCTGTTTCCCAGTGTTATGGAAACTTGCAACAAGCTAAATACTGAAGCAGATGTAAACCCTTAGTATGTCTTTTAGAAACCGGTTAGAGTGTTATATTTTATCAAGAACAATATACAATACTAACTGTAAGAAACAGATTCTAATGCTCTCTCCCCAGGCTCTGTCATCCTGTCCCCTTGTATTCTTAATGTTTTAAGATATTCATTTTTTCCCCCTTTTTCTTGCTAGGTGCCACACGTAAAAATACACTATTTTAAAGATTATAGAATTGCATGCTATATAAGAAAACATACTGAGATTTACTCAAAATAACTGGAGGAAAAAAATCTTCTTTCCCAACATTTGCCTACATTTGTAGTTAATTCATGCATATAACTGCACAGCAACATTTACCTCTTCTTTATTTAGATGTACTTTATAAATAAGGAACATTTGGTCCTTTTATATATATATCCTGTTTGCTGAATACTGCCTAATCTAGCAACAGTCTGTTTGCTTTAACTTTAGCTTAGCATTAACCAATGTAAGTGAACTGGAATTACTCGCATGCTTGTAGTTCCCATCCTTCACTTATGCTAAGCAAATGGACTGCTACCAGATCAGGGGAATCACTGGGCTAGTTATGAAATTGTTTCTTTTTTTTCTCTAACTCTGGGTAATATGTGAACAGATAAATGTTTACTTGGATATCCCTTTAACAGCACTGACTGAAATACTGTGCTGGTTTTGAGGTGTGGTGCGATAAATAAAGTAATTAAGCTTCACAAACTTTTGTAACCACAACAGAGCCCAATAATAGCGGTTCACTTCTACATCATGTCTGGTGTCTTATGTGATCCTTAAGATGTGGTTTTGTTTGGCAGATTATACACATTGAGCAAACTGCCAGTCTTTTATTTAAAGACAAAAAAAAGAACAAAAAGAACATGGTTCTTGGATTTAACATTTTCTGTTGCTGGTTTCAATCTTGCTACACTGAACAACCCCTTATGAATGGCTGCATAATGATTTCCATAATGTAAAACATGTCTTCCGTGAAGTTTTAAGATCTTGAACAAATTTATCTGCAGTGTTTGCTGTCAAAGCCTCTAACAGCAATTCAAACGTGGAGATAAGTCTTTATAAAGTCTATAGTTTTCTTATGTTCTTCCTTGCATTCTGTGTTCTTACGGTTGTGTTTTTCTTATATTAGGTGAATCAGCCACAGTGGCTCCTCAACCATACAGTGAGTATCCATTTTGCTCATCTGCCTACACTAGTCTGGTCCCCCTCCTTGTCATCCTATCTCTGATCTCCTCCCTTTTCCTTGTAATTCTTTAGAAAAAAATCTGTCTGTATTCATTTACCTGCATAAACAAATCATGTTTCATGGTTGATCTTTTGAAGCTATAATAAACATTATCACAATATCTCCTTGTGTAGATCTAACGAGGCCCAAGATATCATGCTTTGTGCATATAAACACCAGAATAGTTGGAGGACATAAAGTACAAGGTACAGACGGCAGCTGGGTTGTAAGCATCCAAAGAGAGTAAGTCAGTTTCTTTCTTTTATAGATATGACCTGGTCTCCAAATTTGCAAAACTTTGCCATGTTGTAAATTTATCATGTATTTTGTCTTAGGAAGGTTCATTTGTGTGGTGGCTCACTGATCAGAGAGGACTGGGTCTTAACTGACCAGCAATGCTTCACGTCGTGGTAATAAGCCTTTTTCTTGTACTCTTCCTAACCCATATTTTCAAGCATATATGCTTTACCTTCTTTTTGGATTTCTTCGCCAGTGTTCCAGACCTCAAGGATTACAGTGTCCAGGTCGGTCTGCGTCACCTTAACGAATCTTCGAGGCGTCCTAGATTGCGGATCTCTCGGCTGATCTGTGGCCCAGAGGGATCCAATCTGGTTATGTTGAAACTAGAGGAGTAAGTGCCCAATTGGTGATGATGTCTCCAATAATCTAAGTTAACATGCATTAACTAGCCACCTGCCACTCTCTCAGTTCGGGCCTTCAGAAAAATTTTCTGTTTTTTTTCTTTTTTTTTTTTCTTTTTCTCATTTATAAAGTATGTTCAAGTCGTATTTTAGTGTTTCAGATCTCACAAAATGTATTCTCAAACAAAGATATCCTTAGTGAATATGAAATGAAGCTTTCAAATTAATATTTTATGTACCAAGAGGAAAAAAAGTTTTACAAAGGAACTAGGCATTGTCTGAAACATCCCTTGTAGTAAACAACTAATTAACTTTGATCAACCCATTTTGGAAATACTAGGTTTAATTTTACAACATTTTCCCACCCAGTACTGTCAAACCCTATAAAATCAGAAAATTAAAGATGTAACAACCTGAAGACTAAAAGATACCAAAAACAGACATATTCTACACTGATCTAATCAAATTTAAGAACATATGAGAAATAAAGGCATCAGCATCTGTCTGTAATGGGTCATAAAGCCTTTTCTAAGGTTTTGGGACTTTAGTGATTCACAGTGAGAGCCATTATCCAAAAATCCAGAAAAAAACTGAAACGTTGTTGAACCTTCCCAGGAGTGGCTGACCTAACAGTATTAATCCAAAAGTGTATCGACAACTCATCCAGCAGGTCGCAAAACAAATCCAAGCAACATGTGAAGCTCTGCAGGCCTTCCTTTGCCACAGTTAAAATCAGTGTTAGTGTTTTCAGAAATTGAAAGGGGTTGGGCAAAAAATTTAATCTTTGGGAATGTTTCATAGTAATCATCTTTGCTGACCAAAAAGAAGATGAGGTCCAGCTCAGATCGAAGAAGATATCTTGATAATCATCAGGATTGACCAAATCAAAATAATTTTCTGGAAGGATTAAATCTGGAATTTTAATAGAAGATGTTAAAACATGTTAGTAGTAGTGTGATGGTCTAGGAATGCTTTGTTGCTTCAGAACATGAACAAGATGATGTAACTGACTGAACTTTAAATCCTGCTTGCAAGTATAAAATCCAAAAGGAGAATGTCCAAGCATTAGTTTTACCATGTTGCTACATAGCCCAAGTGTGCTTGAACTTAAGGTCAGAGCCTCGTAGACTAATCTAATTTTGAATGCATGAATGTGGATCTGTTAAAATAATTCTGTAACAAAGTGTCGGCCAAAATTCCTCCACAGCAATTTTAAAAAACTCATTGTCAGTTATCAAAATACTTAAGGGCTTTTGTTGTTGCCAAAGTCCCTATGTTTAGGGGCAGTAACTTTTTCAGATAGGGACAGGTTACTTTTGAGAGTTTGTTTTCCCTTGATAAGTAAAACCATTTTTGAAAGCCGTTTATATATTGATCCTCAGATTTTTTGGTTCTAAATGACCATATTTTTTGTTTCAGGCCTGCCCCTGTGTCTGAGGGGGCATCTACGATTCATCTCCCAGTGAAAGAGTGTCACATCGCCGAAGGCAGCAACTGCACCATGTACGGATGGGGGGAAACAAAAAGTACTGCCTTCCTTCACCGTAATGCCATGACACTTTCAGTGTTTGGGGCTATTACAGTATTTTTTTTTTACTTTACAGTATCTATTTAGTCGTTGACTTTAGATCTGTCTCTGTTCAGATACAGGACTTGATGAAGGTCTAAACTCTGTGACGATGCCCATGGTCGACAATGAAATGTGCTCACAAATCAAAGGGGACGCCGGAGAGAGCAGAATATGTGCCGGAGGCAAGATAGGTGAAGGTGTATGCGATGTGAGTCTCAATAATCTGTGCCGGCTTTGTGTGATTGAAAAGTGTACTTATGTAAATCTAATGGATGTCCCGATCAGCATTTTAGGCCTCTGATGCCGATCCCATTTTTTTTTTACCTAAAAACCAATCTAATTTTGAGTCACGATCCAATATTTTAGTAATGACATTTATAAAACTGTAGTATATTTTTTGCAAGTAACTCTACTTAACGTTTCAATAAAACAAATGTCATTAATAAGAACTAATCATGAAATCAAAATCTTACTGAGAATTAAAGAGCAACTTCAGTTTAATAATTCACACAACAGTAAAAAGCAAACCACTTATTTAAAAGTATTTCTGGCAGATTCCAGCAAAGCAGCACTGTGTTGCATATATATATATATATATATATAAAAACATTTTTTTTTGAGTAAATTCATGTTAGAAGGCTAACTTTGTTCTGAGTTTGTAAGTTGCAGTATTATTATTGGTGTTTTCACTATAAGATGAAAGCTAAAATATCATATGATCCCGAACTTGGCATAGATTTCCTACGCTATTTGAACACAGCACAGCTGCAGCTTAACTTCTTTCGCTGCAGGAGCTGAGATAAGTTTTTCTTTATTTATTTCGTTTTATTGAACAAGAGTCCTTGTTTGAGCCACTACAGAGGTTGGAATTATTGCACAATCACCTTCAAACGTAACTAGGAGGTACTTTCAAAGAAGACCCCATGGCTGGTCAGCTAATATAGCCGATCTCCGATCACTAATAAATGTAAAAATGTTGACCCGATCCGATCTTGAGATTGGGATTGGGAAATCCCTAGTAAATGTAGTTACTTGTTTTATTGTGATTTCATGATTTGAGGCTTGATTCAGTCATAGAGGGCGTTCATTCTGTTAATCGCTGGTTAACTGTTTGTGTCTATGTTTAATTTCAGAGAGATTATGGCGGTCCGCTGGTTTGCCAGGAGTATGAACGAAAAGTTATCATCGGTGTGAGCATCCAAAGGACAAAATGTGCGTCTTCGCAGCCTGCCCTATTTGTTAATGTTGCATTCTACTCGGGGTGGATTTACAAAGTGTTTAAACTGTACCCCAGTTTGGAGAGGAACTGATGGCTTCAGTGTGTGAACAGCCTAGCTGTGGACCGTACACAAGGCTGCCAAAGGAGCGGCAATCAGGGCCAAAAAGCATTGCAAGCGATGAGGAAAACCACCTTGAGGAGAGTTGCCACTCAGTTGGAGCTCAAATTTAAAAGATGGGATGTTGACGGCTTAAAAATCTAGAAGATCTGTTCTTATTTTTGCAACCATAGTCTTTGGCACATGGATGGAGAGCTTAATTTTTCCGACATGTTCAGATTTTCTGAAGCCATGCAAAGAAAGGAAAGACAAAAGACATGTATGCGTCAGATCTGACAGTACCTCCTGGAATGTACTTGAACCTGGTCTTTTTGGCAGCTACAAGTTAAGGTAGCCACCCTTTGACTAGGATTTTTGTTTGTTTCAATTTGTTTAGCTGTGCTACAAATGTTTATTTTTTTTACTTATGAATATGTATAGCAATATGAAACAGTATTGAGGGCCAAAAGTGCCAAAATCCTGCAAATAGATAACTTGTCACTTAAA
Source organism: Apricaphanius iberus (assembly GCA_028564705.1). Taxonomy (NCBI): domain Eukaryota; kingdom Metazoa; phylum Chordata; class Actinopteri; order Cyprinodontiformes; family Aphaniidae; genus Apricaphanius; species Apricaphanius iberus. The sequence continues at coordinate 528,586 of JAPXFQ010001903.1, read as the reverse complement.
TAATCATATATGCAAATGCTTAAATTAAACTTTAATAAAAATAGCAAACAGTCCATCTAGCCATCTATGAATTGTTAAATAAATAGGTCATAATTAAAAACCATAAAGAAAATGCCAGATGGTAAATGGATAAATATGTATTTTAAAATTTATGAAATATATAATAAGTGAGGATATTTTCAAGTATTTTAGCATTTATTTTATTATTTCATACTCCTGTGTTGCAACATACATTTAGTAAGTTGTGAGCGTTCCCACTCTTACAGACAACAGGATTGGTCTGCAGTTGAACTGCTGAACTAGTTAACCAATCAGATGTTTGGGTCAATTTTGACCAATAGTACAGGGTTTTTGAAAATGTTTTATTAGGACTACAATATGGGAAAAAGGAAATAGTTAAATACTGAAATTAAGTATCATGTTTTTGATACATATAAATAATAAAGTCAAGTTTTAAGTCAAGTTTTTTTTGTAGACTTAAATCAATATTTATCTGTCAACTTATTTATTCATTTAATTATGGCACTTTTGGCCTTCAATCCAGTGTATAAATGTACTCCTCTGCTCTGGTCAGGTACTTTGCGTATATCGCAGCTGTTAGTTGTTTCAGTTTTAAAAGCATCAAGCAAGCAACTGTGGAAACCCCTAACAGAATGAAAATATAAGCATGAAAATATCATTATAAAATTCCTCTTAGGCTCCCTGTGAGAAAATAAGTAAGTCAGACAGTTTATGAAGCCAAAACTGTCAGCCTTCAGGCCGAACAGAGGTAGAAAAAAAATGACTTTGGATATATAAATCGCAGAAATGAATACGTCAAATACACAGCAGTAGCAGCCGTGGCCAACCTGGCGGTTTTAATTGTGTGCAGTAGCTAAACTACCTTTTCCCCAGTTAGCTGTAACTGTTAAGTTTCCCCCGAGAGAGAGGGTGTAAGTAGGACTGAGCAAACTGCTCCTGATCTTATGCTAATATTTGTAGCATGAGAGAGAAAAGAGCCATGCCAAATATAACATGGCTGTTTGGTATCCAGTTTTGGAGGGAACTGTAGCCCCTGGTGGGCTGTGTGTGGTCAGTAGAATATTATTTTTTCTTGTTTTATATAAAAAGCGACTGTGTATACAGACCTGCAGATTTATTTTGTTTCTGACATGGTGTAAAACTTTATAGGTCTTATAGATCTGGATTATTGTTGGTTCACTTAGTATAGTCAGATAGGCTACTTTGAACTTCTGATTATGTGGAATATTTAAAAAAAAACTCAGTAGAATTTAGTAATTTATATTTATTTTTTTAACTCAGAAGAAGAAAATTGTCATAACTGATTTCATAATTTGATGGTATGCTTAGTTTGTGGTTTACATTACAAACATGTTATCGAAGAAATTGGGAAGATTGGTGAAATGTGAAGAAAACAAATACATAGTTCATTCCGATTCTACAAAGCTTTAATACGGAGCTGCTCACTTTACAATGATAACAAAGCATGTTGTGCTGTTAATTCTTCCATCTCAAGGATGTGCTCTCCATGATTTCCAGCTTTGATCCAACTAACCAAAGAGTAACTTTCCATCTCATTGCCGTTCATTATAAATGAGCTAATCTTCAAAAACAGACAAGAACATTTCAGGACCTTTTATTTGACAGTTTATTTTCCTTTTGTGTTGTGTCTTTTTTTTAATTTTTTGAACGGACAGATTATTCTGTAAATACAAATATTTGTTCGTTACGTTTATTTCCTCACCTTTTGCTAGTTAAAAGAATCATCACACATCTCCTGCCTACAAGAGTCTGAATCTGTTTTCATGAATAGCCTAAAGGTGAAACTGGAAAAAAATTTAGTCTTGAGCAAAAGTTGATTTATTTCAATTTATATGGTGAAACTAATGTATAAAAATTACATTCAAAGCAAGATATTTCAAGCCCTATTTGTTATAACAATCATGATTATTGCTTACAGCTTATGAAAACCCTAAATGACAAAAAATTGAACATTAAATATTACATTGAAATCAATTAACACATTTTAGACTTCTGAAAACTATAACTGTACATATGTACAGTGGTTTGGGCTCCTTTTTGCATCAATTTCTGCCTCAATGCGGTGTGGCATAGCCATAATAATCAGAATTATAACAAGTAAAGGCTTAAATGATCTTGCTTTGCATGTAATGAGTCTGATATCAGGTATTAGTTTTGATTTACTAAAATAAATTCACTTTTGCACGACATTCAAATTTTTCAGGTTTAACTTGTATTTACGCAGCAACAATATTACAGCATGATCGCAAATCCAAAATAGTCATGCACATTTTACGAATAAAATCCATAATTTGTGTTTCTCAGATGATAGGTGAAACCAAATGCCAAAGTTTTTTAAAGTTCTATGAGAGCTTTGCTTTGTCTATGTCCTGAATGTGTTGCAACTGTTATTTAATTCAGCCTAATGTAAGTATGTAAATCTGAGTTGTATATTTTGTGAATAGCATACTTATTAAATACAGCTGCTATTTCTTTTGTATCATGATATTTTCTGATTTTTGTATCCTTTATTTTATTCTTAATTTTAATAAACATTTGACTGTTTGTCTTGCTGCGCATGTTTTCCTTCACGTAATCCCGTTCATTCTGGTTTTGGCGGTCATGACTTTCTGCAGCTGAGAGAAGCAAACTCCTTGTCTATGATGAATATTCTTGAGTGGCTGAAGCAGCAGGGGTTATCCATACAACTTGTCGAGGAGATAAATTATAGCGTCCTCAGAAACGTCGGGATAACAAATGCAGAAATCGTTGGCTTAAGTGGTGGAGTTCACTCTGGATGAGCTTTTCAGCCAACTTTTAGGTTACTCAACATAAGGAATGCTTTTTCCTCCAGATTGAACCTTATTTGTGCCAAATAATTACTGTAAGGTTTTAAAATGGGATTTCTAGAATGAAAGACAGGGAACAGGTATTTAGAATCTGTCACTATAAACAACCTTAAAAATACACAGTAAAAAGGGGGAGGGAGTCTCTATGCTGCACTCTTTTGTCAGCACAAAAGAGCACACCTTTTTTTATATATTTAATTGCTACAACTACTTCGGAAGTTATTAATGAGTAGTCCTGAAATGAATTGTTTACACTTGTATTATGGAATGAAGAGTTTGAAGACTGAGACTGGGAATGTGTTGTTTGTAGTGGATGCCATCCATCTTTCAAATGAGCTCCAGTATCAGTTTCTTTTTCTTTCTCAACCTAATGTGTCAGTCAACAGCAGAAATAGGATATTTATTAAACGCATAGTGTGTGGTGCTATTACATGCCTTTGAAATGTAGCATTTAGGAGCTAATCACACAAATACTAGAGTTTCCCACCCTTAGCGATTTTCTCTTGCTATTCTCAATTTATGCTATATTAAGTTAGTCCTTTTTTTCCCCCAGAAGAAACTATTCTGACCGAGTTCTTTGTGTTTACCTGCATCTCTTTATGCTATACTACTAGGGTTGTGCACTTTAAAGGTGTTGCATTTCCCCATGGTCCTACAAGAGGGCAGTGTAGTGCCACGAACATTGGGTGTGATCTCCTTATATTTGGGCAGAGAGAGATTTGATTGGCTTCAGGTACACACCTGTTTCTTTGTTTCAATGTAGCTGCTTAGTCTTTGGCAACCACAAAGATTTTTTATATGTTGTTGGGGATTTCTTTCATTTACTTTCTGTACATTTGTAAATTGCTGTGAGGAATGTGAATTTATTTGTATAAAGCTGTTGGTGTTTATGCATTTTTGCATTTATTTTTGCTCTACATTAGTGTTTAAAATTCTGGAATTTCACTTTAGGTTAAAAAAAAGTATGTCTGTGTATGTTTGTTACATTAAGGCAGATAAAAATCTAAATTCTTAAAATTTACTAAAGTAAAAAGAAGTTGTCCAGCGCCCTCTGCTGGATGCCATATATTTTGAGCTAAGGCTTAAAATGTAAATGTGTACATTATTGTGTTGCGTTGCCAAAACAATGGTGCTTGATGCTAGTTCTTGGGGGCTACTCTCCCTACTGATGTAACTATTACTGTCTTTAAATCTGCACACTACGTTTTTCTTTCTTATAGAAAGTACCTCTGGCCCAGTGCGTTTGTGTTTCATTTGAATTAAATGAAAGTGTGTGGATTTAGGTCTAAATGTGTTTAGTGTATTACTGAGCATGTCTTTTTTTATTTTTAGTTTATTTCTTTTTTTCTCAAAAGCACATTCTAAGACAGATAGAAAGAAGTACTAATCCCATAACGGTAATTTTCTTGTTGCAGCAGCAATCAAAAAACAGTGTTAAAAATAAGCTCAATATACACACATATAGGCCCAAAACGCAATGATTGACAAGGAATAGCAATATATACAACAAAGAACAGTTGTTATTGGTACAAAATAAAAATAAAGCCAATAATTTATATATCAGGTGTGCAGTGTGGTTACTAAACCCTGTTATTATACTTAATTAAAACTCTTGTATGGTCACAGCAACACAGAAGTGATTGTAGAAATTGCTTCTTCGACACAGTCACATGGAGGTATAATTTACTTCTCAACCTTCTTGGTGTCATATTCTGACAAGGGTCGTTTTGTCAGAAGGCCATTTCCACACTGCTGCCCAAGCTGTTTGCTTTCTGATCCTGGTCCTTCCCCTTAAGACTAATTATCCAGGATCTCAAACTCTTAGCAGTTGTAAAGGAACATAAAGGAACTTGATGCCTTTGCCCTGTTACAGTAATAAAAACTGATGCGAAGCGATGCAGATATCAGGTCATGTTCCAAGTTTTTGAAGCTTCTCTTTTAAAGTTTCTCCCACTGGCTTTCCCTGGAAGAAAATCTTGGAAGGCTGCCTTAACCTCCTCTTGCACTTTTACAAAACAGCAAAGCCCACAGGCTGTTAAAGAGATAGCAACCATATCGTTTTAATGGTGATTGCAAATGATCCGCAGAGCTTTGATTTATGTTGACAAGTCATCAAGCCAACCAAATCGCTGACGAGAAACATGAAAGCACATTGGATTGAGGTCATGCACCATTTCCTAATTTATCTTTTAATTTTCTCTGTTAGCACTTCATGTACCCTCTAAAATCTACACCCTGCATTTATTGGCTGCATCAGAGCTTAATATTAAATAACTTATTTCCTGGAAAGACACATCAGTAAAACATCCCACTGAAAGAAAGAAATGGCTTTATGACCCATTAATCTTTACAACTTCATTTACTACATCCTGGATTTTCTTTTTATTTTACAAGGGCTTTTTTTGTTGTTGTTGCATTAATTCATTTTTTTTTTCACATCCTCAATGTAACAAATCTTTCCTATAATACTAAACCTATTGTTTTACTGTATTCCATTTTACAGAAAAATAATTGTCGAGGACTTGTTGCAAAACCAGTCTTTTGTCTCCAGCTACTGGCCAGAAAGAGTCTCTACAACAAAGAAGGTAATTTTCCTAAATTCAGGTTTTGGCTCCAAGAAGTAGATTTTAACCACAACACGCTAAACTTTTTCAGTACAGTCAGATATCCTGACTTTCATACCATGCAGCCGGCTAAATGCACATCATGGGTATACAGGAACTTCTCATTTGTTTGAAAGTGGCTCCACATAAAGGGTGCGCTCTGCTGGTTCCACTGCTGAGAGGCAGAGGAAAGGGTTCTGAAGTTCTCAGCGGGGAGCAGGAGAGGGCTTTTTGGGTAGATGGTGTCTTGAACCAGCGAGAACATTAATGAATCTCTGTTGAGATGCTGCGGAGTCCTGTTGACTGCCCGTGGCAACATGTCAGACCGCTGCTGAGGAACTGAGGGAGAACAGACTTTGAGAAACCCACCCACCTGTCCGTCAAACTTTAAGGCATAAATCTGAAGGATTACAAGAACTTCACCAGCAAAATTCAACAAAAGATAATATTAAATGTATTTCAAGAGACCTTATATTTAGAGCCTAAGTAGTATAGTTACACAAGAGTTTTTATCTATGCTTTGTTTCTCAACTTCAAAGCTGTTTTCAGTGTAATGTGAATTATACAATGTCAGTAATTAAAATTTTACAGCTGGCAGGTAAAACACGGTGACACAAATAATGATTCACCCCTTGCTGTAAATTAGTTTTAGTGGAACGATGTGAAACTGTTCTGGTGTTTCCAATAGACAGATTACACAAGAATGTAAGTACCGTTGTTAAACCCTATTATAAGTAATTTATTCAAATTGATCACTAAGTCATGCTTTTGATGCTCATTGCAGTCAATTATTCGGCCGCATGAATAGAACGTCTCTTGACGGCACACGGTTTTACATCTGGTTCAACTAGTAAAGAAGTCTGTGAGGAAGGTGCAGCTTGGACATCTCTGGACCTTCAAACATCAAGCATCCAAATTTTGGATTCAGATTAATTTCTGGAGAATACAAGAGTTGAGAACAGTTGTCTGACTGGAACTCTATTGAAAAGCTCAACTTTGATTTTTAAAAATCGAGCTATGGCACACAAACCCCAAAACATGATAAAACTGGAGGTCTTTGCTTGTGTGGAGTGGGCTAAGATTAGTCAGGAGTGCTGTCAGAAACTGCAGCCTAATTATCAAGTTATGAAAATACGTATTTCAATATTGTTTCAATTTAGTTAAATGCAGTTATTAGAAAGGTATAAGGGGAATATGGCACAACCCTTGGTAGTCCATGAAGAGGCTTTTCACCTACCCTAATCTAACCAAACGACTCCTTGTGTGTGCAGGGAAGACACATGATTTGACGCAGAAGCCTCTAGCAGGTCACACAGACTGGAAGAAGTGACATGATTGACGTTGGAGGGCCAAGTGGAACCAGAGAGGGGCCCTTACATTAGGGTATGGCCATAATAAATTATTCTAAAATGCCGATCGAGACTGAAGCCTCATCTCTCTGGAAGATAGAAGATAATTCTGTCATAGAAGCAAAATGGCTGCTCTAAGAACTAATTACGCTCATCATTGAGGGGGGTGAGTCATTTTAAGACAGCAATAGTCATGAAGCGATTTTTGTGTTTATCGGAGAAATCTCTTGTATATTTTCAGATATTTAAATTGTTCATTTTTGTTTTGCTTACTGAAACAGCTGAAAGTTTTTATATTTTTCCTTAAAACGACTCATTTGTGGAGGTAGGGTGAAGAATTTTTGGGTGTCTATACAGAAACACATTTAACTGTCATTATAACAAGCCTTTGCTTTGTGGCAACGCAAATTTACTTGTATAGCACATTTTCAGTAACAATTAATGGGGAATTATATGATTGGGAAAAATAAAATCAATAATAAAAAACTGAAAAACAATACTGAAGAGATAAAGGACACTTAAACATAATACTGCTATGATATTCCACTTATTAATAAAATTATTAATTAAAGGGAAATCTTGGATTTAAAGGAACCCATTGTTTCACTTTGGTAAAGTTGTTTTGTGTAATTTTATGTCACTTTTTTCTTTAAGGCTGCAAATAGAAGTGATTTGAAACAAGTTAATTCTTATTTGAAAACAGTAATAAATAAATAAATGATTAATTAATATAAATTACCCAATATAGCCACTTTGGTATCATCTACTTATGACAGAGAAACAGGTTACAGTTTTTAAATTATTTTCTTTTAGTTGGTCTTACCTTTACAATAGCTCTGTAGGAAATCTACATTCTGAAGTGTTTCAGTCATAAACCTTCAAAGTTTTTTTTTTAATAATATAGCAATTTATTGCTGCTGATGATATTCTTCTGGCTTTGTAAAATCTGTATTTTGCTAAACAACTTAGTATATTAATGTTTTGAAAATAAAAGTGGTTAGATTATCTATCAGAATAAAAACTCAAATGGTGAACAATCTTACCGACTGCTGTTTGAGAGAAGTAGTCATTGTGTAGCTTCCTGGTGACTCTGGGTTCGAAAGTGGTGTTTTGACAGTTCATTCTCAACATAGTCGTTTCCTACAATCAACATTGAGTGGATTTTAAAAGGTGTACAGCTCCCCCTGTTGAAATTAGGGTAGGATGATGTCAGATAAATTGGGCCACCTTTTGACAACAACAGACCAATCAAATCATAAGTTTTTTTGGTTGTTTTTTTTTTTCGAGATGACTCATGCCATCAATTGGAAATCTTTTGCAGACATTGTCTGAACAAACAGCTAGGAAGTTCAAACATTAAGTGGCTAATTTTATCTGATTGCCCAATTTACATGATGTCACCTTATATGTAATATAAAAAATAGGAGTTGTGGTGAATCTTTTCTAAACATTTTCCACATATAAATCAATATAAATCCGTACCATAGACCCTTTTCCTGTCTGATTCTTTTGTGAAGTGAGGTTATTTTTGATACTGAAATGTTTGCACGCTGAGACCAAAGTGGAATTACTTGTTTTTGTGCATAAAAACTTTACCGATAAAGCTGCTTGTGAAAATCATATTAAGTCAGCTAAACTTTATTTCAGTTTAATCAGATCCACTATAATTCATGATAATTAAAGTTAGATCTTAGCTTAAGAAAGCTGAATGCTAAACATGAATCAAAAGGTTTCAACAAAGTAGTTAAGGTTATGCATATTTGTGCAAACAAGTTATTACAATAAGATTTTTGAGTCATTTTTGGTCCATTTAGATACTTTTTTTGTCTAAAAAAATCTATGTCACATGGGGTGAGGGGTGGGGGGGGCTTTGACATAACTCCTCACTTTTTATGCCACAAAAATGTCATGAGAACCTTACATTTAAAGATTTTAAGAGCTAAAAACACCTAACATATGTGGTTTTGCTGTCACGACTGAAACATCGAGATTAAAGGATATAATTTACATTTTAGTTTAAGATGTGCAGCAAAAACCAAATGTAAAGAGATTCAAAGTTTGATATACAAAGTAAGTCACATTGTACCTGTGATGTTAGACTGACTGCAATTGCTGGATTTAGAGGAATGCCTCCTCTCCTTTGCTGCTGCAAGTCTGAAGCTGTAGGGGAGGGAAAAATGTATAAGAGGTGACAACTTTTACACTTTGCACATTTAAACCATTACTTTATGTTTCTCCCAAACAAATGGCTGTTTTGTATTTTCCCCTAACCTAACATCCTTACTTTTTGTTCTCTGTTTGGTTTCCCGCCTCCATTTAGCCCGTCTGTTTGAGAACCAAACCTAGAAGAGTGATAGTGAGAAAATAGTGAGTCACAATATTGAATATGTGTGTGTGTGTGTGTGTATGCGTGATCAGTGATCAAAAGTATACCTTGATGGTGTCCTCTGGAAGTTTAATTTCAGCAGACAGTTTCTCTCTTGTGTACAGATCAGCATACTGGCTTTTGGAAAATTCTGGTTTTGGAGAAATCAGCAAGTATTTTCCGAAGCATAAACCCACTGAACTGTCACAGGATGATGAACTGGACGATTACCTTGCTCGAGTGTTCTGCTCTGCTCCAGGGTGAAAGTGGTGCGGTTCCTAGGCCGGGTACATTCAATTTTCTGATCTTCAGAGCTCATCACTTGCTCATTTATTTCTTCAAGCACAGAAGAATAATCTGCAAAAAGTGCATTAGTTTGACATGCTGGTTAAAACTTCAGTTGCATTTCTTTATCTACACCATAAAAGGAATTTTGAAGGGTCTTTATCAGTTATTAGAATTAGACCCCTTAGTTTGAATGGTTCAAAAAAATATGTCCAGTATGATGTAAGAAGATTGTAGCCGTTTTGAGTCTGGTAAGGGATTTATGGGTGTCTGGAATTAATCCACATCACCCATTTCACTGCATGGAAATTGGCTTATAAGTGGAGGACAGTCAAAAAAGCCTCCAAACATGCCCAGGTCCAGCTGTCCAAGTACTTCATGAAAGCCGATTGGGAAGAAGCTAAAAGAGCCTCCCAAAAAACCTAAAATGGCATCACAGGAACTTAAGCAACCCTGCAATATGTTGGTGACCCAAAACATCAGTAAATCCACCAAGGAAGGACTAGGTCAAAGCCTAGTTCTTGATGTGGTGTGGGGTCATTTAAAACGGGTTGTACATCCCAGACACCCCTAAAAAAGTATTGATGGTTCCCAAATTTGAGATTTCTGTTTTTAGCTTTCATTTAATTTTACGTATAAGTTTACGGCCACTTATCCCTTAACATTTTGTAAACATTCAAAAAGCATTTTAAAAAGGCATCCTGGGCTCACATTTCACCTGTAGTAAATGTATTTGCCATCTGCATAGCAATGACATGTGAGGAAATTCCCCATGCAAAGGGAGCATATAAAGAGCAAAAAAGAAATTCATAATGCAGCTCTGAGAGAAACCTTCTTTTGAATGTATGTTATAGAAGATGAGCCAGGAATTTCCAATAAATACTATAACTTCTTGATTATAATCTCTTCATTAAAAAAAAATAGAAAAAAAATCTGTGCAATTTTTAAGATAAATGATGAACATTTTTGTCTAGGTGAAACCTTTTGATCACATACCCTGCCGAACCCTGATGGGAACGTTGACGTCAATGCACTTTATTCCATGATCCAAGTGGATTTTTCTCAAAATCCTGTTTATGGACGACACCTTGCAGGAAACAGTGCGCAAAAAAGAGCTTTATTAACTGCAGATAAATGATCAAATTCGAAAGCAATGTGTATTCCACTTACGCTAGGAACTTTTGAGGCTTTACAAATAGGTGCAAGTCGTTTTCGTATTTCCCAAGCAAAGATAGTTGGATTTTCCGTCTTGCACTGGATGATTGTAGATATGACGCAGGGGGTGAGAAGCCGAGGGCGGCTCCCTCCTACGGATTTGGGCTTCACCAACCCTGTGCGCCTGTAGCGGCACAGGATCTTGCTGACGCACCCGTTGGATACCTAGAAAGACGCACTGAGTTAGGCGCAATCGATTACAATTATATTTCTATTAAAAAGAGGTTGGTTATGATGGTTTCCGTTGTAACAAAGCATTTCCCGCGATGCAGGTCTTTATGTGAGCAGTTTGGGTTGTGCGCACCCGGAGAATCCTGGAGATTTCACTTGGGCGAACCCCCTCCGAGGCCAGCTCAATCATCTTCATTCTCTTGGACTCTGGGAGAGGTCTGCCGTTGAGAAATGTTCCTCCTAACTGATTGACACTTCCACCACCTTATAACAATTTCCGATTATTAGTCGCATAATTCATCTTAAAACGTACAGGGTCTGACAGATGTGAAACTGAAAACTAACCTTGGCTTGGCAGGTTGCTTGTTCCGCACATCTCCGCTTGGTTCCAGGTTCGGAAGCTTCCTATGCAGAATTCAGAATGAAGCTCGAAACATGAAACTCCAGACACCTCTTGAGGATCGCAGTGTGCGGGATCAAAGCCCCTTTGCGGAGATTTATACGCATGCAGAACAAAACATAACGGTGGCCTCCTGAAATGTCAACAAAGCTGGGAGGGCATATGAAATACCCAAAACTGGGTTTAGTCTACAGGGTGTCTCTGTAGCTATTTGTTTACTAGTTTTGAAGGTAATTGGTTGCACTGGATTTTACTTAAGGATATCTGAACAAGTGACTGAATACAAATGCACAAACCAATTCTTTATTTGTTTTAAATATTTAAAAACATGTATTCTCCTTCCAAATCAAAATGATGCTTTCCTTTGTTCTGCTATGTCAGATAATACCCCATGAAAGTACATTGCAAATTAAGGTTGGATGTTTCAGGTTCAGGAAAATAAAAACTATTGCAAGACACTTAATTATTTTATATCATACACTAAAATGTGAAAGATGTTTATTGTGGATTGTTCGCCCATATATTTGTTATAACTAGTGAAAACCTTTTTTGTACCTTTGGGATTCTTTTTTTATTTATTTTAATTGAACTGCAATGCAATTTTTATGCAATTTTTTGCACCATATATGCTCAGGTTTAATTTTCACATTGCAATTATAGTCTTCAATGTATTTTTGGATTTGAAGTGACTGACCACACTTCCCTGACCGCAGGACCTTCTTCCTTCTACTATGTTTCTGCAGGTTAGGTGGATTGTCATACCTTGGCTAGTTTCCATATGTCTCATCAATTAGCATTTTCAGTTGATGGATGGAATGAAGACATCTGCTCTGTAAATTTTGAAAAACAGTTTATTAATCTAACTATATTTCAACAAACTGCTTTTGTGTCCTTGGTATTCATATAGCTTTTTGTTCTATAATGGTCGGTTAAAACACCTGAGTCCTTCATAAAGCTGTTTAACACACAGACTGACTATTTACTAGTGTCAATTTATTTCATTTACAGTCTTCAGGAAATAAATCGCACTGCATTTTATTACAGGGTATTTGAGGAAAGGGGCTGAAAAAAAAGTTGCACTCTAATCTCAAGAGTTTGTCATAAAAATGGCCAAAAACCGTGGTCTCTTTTCTTGCACTTCATTACTACTACTTTTGTCTGTCACATTAAAACATTTTTACAAATTCACATTCATGTGTTCCCAAAAAGGCCTTGTATATGACAGTTCAGCAGGTAATTTATATATATATTTTATTTTTTTATTTTTTTTGATGATGATGATGTGAACCAATTTTATTTTACCTTCCTCATGCGGGCTCGTCCCTTTTGCGCAGTGGCTGGTAGTCTTGATTAGAATAATTGAAGCGCGCCAAGTTTCATCATTTAAACTTCTTGATTTTCGCCAGCCTCATGTTTGGCAACATACAAATCCCAGTTTTCCAAGAATCAAGTGGATTAGCTCCAAGTATGTTTCAGTGCTTGGAGTCACGTGACACGAGCATCCTCGTTCACAGTTGAAGTGGCTCAGATTAAAATGATTCTCAGGCCTCCTCTCATAAAGCAAACATTTGGAAATCTGCTCCATTGATGACTGCCATATGGTAAAGTGCTTTTGATAAATCATAAATCTATCAGGTTGTCTCGCTTTATTACATTTTCCCGCAAAACATGAACAAATAGACTCGCGTACATACAGGCGCAAGGAGAGGGCCAATTGGGGGGACCTCGCTTATCCAGAAGTGGGAGGCTAACATCCTCACAGATGTTCCTTGGGCAGAGAGCAGATAAAATGCGTTGTAAACGCTTTCAAGGGGAAATATTTGATGAGCAAATATTAGCTTATGTGAAAACCCCACACAAGGCTCGTCTTGGGGCCTGTTTAATGACTAATTGAATATCATTAGTTGGGTCCACACACACCGAAGTGGCATCGACATAAAGGCTCAGATTTTACAAAGCCATATGGCCCACATTACACATTAACCATGTGTGAAAGGACTGCAACATTGTGTACAGTCAGGAAGACTGGATGGATGACAGACGTTCTTGGACACCATGATCTCCATGCCAACCAGGACAAAGGATAAATAAGGCGAGCGTTTTTGATTATTATAGGAGATCTGATGTGCTTATTACTTTATAGGCTACTACTTCACTGCATACATAGCATTTGCCAAATAATGCAGTTTTAAATATGCTATTTAAAACCGATTGTCGAAGCAGCAACACATTTTCCTTGTGCGTAAATCGTCTCATCTCTGCTGTGACGGACGCGGGTTTTATTACCTTTAGTGGCACAAGGATCGTGTGCGCTTCAAATAAATGTTTTCAGATGTTTGTATAGGGTATTAAACACGCAAATGGGAACATATTGGCGCGCGACTTGGTTCTAAAGTGTTTTCTAGTTGGAAAATTCTGGCCGCGTAAAAAGATGACCAAGATCTCTCCAAAGCGCACAGAAGTGCTTTGTGCGCAATGGAACTGCGCCCCGGTTCAGTTTTCTTCTCCGAGTTTTAAGAACGCAAGTCATTCCTAAGAAGTTCTGTGTTTCCTTTTTTCAGTCCTCCCCATTTATGTAAATTGCATCAATTTACGCACTATTTAATGCTTTTACTACTAATAAACATTCTGATGTAAAGTCATCTTTTCAAAAAACCGAAGTGTTGCGTTCAATATAAAATTCGCCTTTCTTGACACATATTTCAAATTACTTTAACATAATAAACTAATACGTTATAACCTGAAATCTTATTTACGCAAACCTGTTCGTTTGTTATTTCGCTAAAATGGTGAAGAATCTGTGTCTATTAACGGGACGTTTTATGCAGCATCGTCAGGTATCTGCGCATGCAGTGTTCAAAAGGTAGCATTGCCGAATTGGCAAATGTTTTCTTAAATCGCTTAAATTTTTATCAGTTGACTTTTTCGTGTTCTAAATATTTTTTTTGAGTAATATGCAAGAAAAAAAAAACATTTGGAAGGAACAGACTATAATTAAAACAATTAGTACTTTTCCCACTTAATACGTGAAGTCTTCTAAAGATAACCCATTGACGAGTTCTCTTTTCTAATGCAGGTTGGTTTCCCTTAACTATAAATATTTTTTATAAGTTGCAAATACAGTGATTTGTTTCTCTAAAATGTACAATTTACTGTTAATGAATTAAGATGAACTACACATTTATTTCTGTCTTTTGAACAAATGCCTCTTTAATTGATGGTTTCAGAATGAAGACGTCTGCAGTTATTTAGATCTACAGTTTATCTTTGTTTTTCAGATGATCTCTTCAAGCAAACAACTGTTCATTTGCTTAACTGTATGATCTGTTCCTCCAATTATTTCTGCTCTCCTGCAGCCACTAATTGATTAAGTTCGTAATAGTCTTAAATTTCATTCCAAAATGCAATTAGACATTTTAAAATGTCCTTCTTACAGGTAAGCCTGAGATGTGACCCACATTCAGAATACAATTTTAAAAATTAATTCAATAAACATTGTGTTCGTAAAATGTTTAATAAGGTATATGATCCCTATTCCTGGTGTTACGAGTTCAGAGCCTCACAACCAACGCTTAACAACATTGCTACGTCAATTCTGTAAAGAAGACTTGGCCAAAATGTAAAAGACACATTGCCAAATGCTGAAAGTAACAACTAGTTATTAGACTTAGTTGTCAATTACTTCTTCAGATAGGACCAGGTTGATTTGGGGATCTTTTTTTTTCAATCTATAAATCCAATCATCTAAAATAAAATAAAAACTTGTTTTTGTATTGATCAGATCGTCTTTGATATTCAAATTAGATTTAATGACCTGAAAGTGTGACAAAACACATGCGTGGTAATTCTAATGAAACATTTTTCAAGAACAGACAAAAGAACTTAACTTCCGTATTTGATTGATTTTAGTATTGATGTCAGTAAACAATTTTTTACTACTTAAATAAAGCCCTCACAAATAATAATAATAAAAAAAAAGTCTTCCATGAGTGTCTTAAACCCAAATGAGTATTCTGTTGCTTTTTTCCATGAGCATAGGGTATGGGTGCCCCCTTGTGCATAGTGTAAGTACAGGGTGGGCTCGCTCAGGCCACCATGCATTCCAAAACTACCACTGCTTGTTACCGCATGTATTTCCATTGAATTTGTACATGACCTTATCCTTTTCTCCTTTGGTGCCATACAATCTGTAGATCACATAACACCCAGGATGGGAGATGGGGTGTGTGTATGTGTCTTGTTTGTGCTGAGAGTTTAACTGGTTGTTTATGACTGATTTTGTGATTTTATGACTAAATGTGTTTTTTTTCTGTTTTAATCATGTCAAGCACTCTGTGCCGATTTAATCATGAAAAGTGCTCTTCAAATTAAATTTGTTAGATTGATTGACAAAAAAAACATTATCAAAAGTAATCAATAGAATTTAAAACATTGTTTATTCACACAGAGAATATATTACTCAATCTCTATTCGGTTAAAGTCTGGACTTATCAAAATACCACAAGATATTGGGTCTGAAAATAGATAAAAAATAGTGCAAAAGCCAGTTCTCCTAGAAGCAATTATTTGTTTCTTAGAGTCATAAAACACACTCGGACTCATATCAAGATATAAAAGAAACAATAGCATTTGACTGTCAGCATTCTCTTTGCTTGTGATATTATGGCACGTTTCTTTTTAGAGATAAGTCTTGCAGTGTATATATATATGTTAAAAAGAAAAGGAAATGTGCACCATGCTCCCACATTAGCTTTACCAAGACTTAAGGCATTATTCAGGCTGTTACAGATGCCAACTGTGTTGGGATAGAATTAGTGGACTCTCAAGGTCTTTGCTTTATTGTTTAGTACCCGTGTAGAAATAAATAAGTCTATGTAAGAATCATGACATTAAATCTGTTTGTGTCATAGCCTTAGAAATTTGAATTTTAGTTCAAGTCTGGTGCATATAGGAAACATGTTTTGTGAAACAATGAACTTAATTGGAACTTTCTGACTACAAGACTGAAGATAATTTGTAGGAAGAGATGCATTTTAAGAGTAATCAGTTATATTTTGGGTTTATTTTACATGCTCTATTATTTAAATATTGAGTAACCTAACCTCTTTTAGGCAATCCTTTAAAATTACTTTAGAATATTACACTTTGGGAAAACTAGCAGAGAAGAGATTTTACAGAAAAAAATGTAACCTTCCATCCATCCATTTTCTTAACCGCTTAATCCTTGTAACCTTATAATCATATTACTATTACTATTTTATTGACTATATGTGCCGTCTTTCATCCCAGATATAATATCACTGTCTCAAAGAATATCTATTGAACAGTTTTAACTCCTAGACCAGGGGTGCCCAAACTTTTTCTCTCAAAGGGCTAAAATGAAAAGCTATCAGAGCCATAGACCTAATGTAATATATTACTCAAAACAGAAATATTGATAATAAAGTTTTGTAATTTATTTTAGGTATTTA
This sequence comes from Apricaphanius iberus, assembly GCA_028564705.1. Lineage (NCBI taxonomy): Eukaryota > Metazoa > Chordata > Actinopteri > Cyprinodontiformes > Aphaniidae > Apricaphanius > Apricaphanius iberus. Next base: position 511,857 of record JAPXFQ010001903.1, on the reverse strand, counting down.
GCCTTCCTTTCTGTGTAAATAACATTTAAAAACTTACAAATAAGCCATTTATAGTTATTTAGAATACATATCTAAACTTCAGTATTTGATTGATTTTGGTATTGATTGATTTAGTAAAAATATTCTTCCCCCCCAGCATAAAAAAATATTATAAAAAACTACTTTACATTTTCTTGTAGTTCTTTGTATTTAAATTTTAAAATGTAAGCACCATGTGATAGGACTATATGCACCCTAAAATACTCATTACCCATTGGGCCCATTTACCACAAAGCAGTGGACAAATAATCATGATGCATATTTAGTTGACTGTCTGACCAATGTGTATTTTATGCAAGACTCAGGGCATCCACTGGCAGGCCAAATTGAACGGTTTGGGGGGCCAAATTTGGCCCACGGGCCCCACTTTCCACTTTGGGCCCCACTATCCTAGATAAAGCTACTGGTGAAGCTGCTGCTACAATTATCACCTTCAGTAGAGTTGAATGTACTTCTCAGCCACACCATTACTGGTTTTGTGCCTGTGTACTCTTGGTGAATTGCATTCTACTGGAGGTTCCTATCGACTGTTACCGCTTGCAGAGGAAAGCTTGCTTCAAAGTCAGTGGCTCCGTTGTCCTCATTCTTACTCAATCACTTTATGACTTAAATAAGTTTTTATATGTTTTAAGATGCGTGATAAAATAATAAATTGAAAAAATGTTGACCATTCATGATCAAATTAAGAATATATATTAATTAGGCAAATATCAGGACCATTTAAAGTGATAAAAATTGATTAATAAGCATCTACATTGCATAGTTTTATAAGATTTCTCATCGGTGATTGCTGATGCATATTATGTGCTACACTAACCTAAAAGTAAACTCATATTTTTCCTTTTTCTGAAGTAAAATCTATCCCCGGACCCTTTGAACACAACACCACCTGGGGTAACACTGTGCTGACGTGTCGTACCTCTTACCCCGGATGTTCTTCTTTCAATTTGCTTACGCGGTTACGAACGCTCTCCATTCACTCCCATTCATCGCTCTCCCTCTAGACCCGGAAAAGCTTTCGGCCTGTGTGTGTACATGCATGGCAAAGTGTGTGTTCCGGTATAACGTGAGTGTAGCTCTGTGTACTGCCTTTTTCTCTTGGCTTTCAGTAGATCAGCCACTCATTTTTAGATTCCCAGCTCCCTCACCTGGTTCTCCCATCTAACAAACAGCGCATCTCAGATCGGTGGACATGGCATCTGTTTCGGGTCCAGCTCAGACAGCCCCTGTTCCGGCGTCACCTTTGCAAAGAGGAATAGTGAAAATGGTATGAATCCCAACATGTGAAAATGAGAGCTCACTGGGGGAGAGAGCTAGTTAGCTTAGTCAACTAATGGCTAATGGAGATTGAAACTGCGACTGATTGTCGTATAATATAACATAATAACCCACTTGACTCAACTAAAGTGTTTTTAAATTGGCTTGTAGTGTTGTCATTTTTAAAACAGCAAATGTCAAGCTAATCCAGTTAATTTGGCTGCAGCTGAAAGCCGGCTAACGCTAGTTAGCTTCTTGCTAAATTTCCATTGGAAGCAACTGAAGTTAGCACGTTTGTCTTGATATTTTACTTTAAAGCGAGGAAACTACTTGTTTGCTGGGCTTGAAAATATACAAAATATGTTAAATTTAATCAAACTAGTTTAAACTTGAATTAATTAACAACCAAACTGAGTGGGAGACAGTAGAAGAAAGTTAACAGATGTCAACTTTCCCAGCTAAAGGATGGCTAATTGTTAGCTAATTAGCATCTACTATGAGGCACCTGAAGGTAAATGGAAGCGGTTTGCATTATCTGCGACATCAATGTCAGATTTACGCATACCACAAGCTGCAACATGTAAGGCAGTTTTTGTATTTGCCAAAATGCACATTTTTATTGGCTAGCCTTAAGTTAACTCTGGGAGTGAGGTTTCATTTCGCTTCCACCTCTCGGTTTATCCCCAAAACTCCACTAAAATAGATCAAGAAGCGGCTAAATGAACAGTTTGTTTGTGTATCTTCACCCACTTTTGGTGCTTTTGTAAATTTGCTTTTAATTTAGAGCAGCAGACTGCATTCCCCTCAGCTGGTCCAAACCAGCCATGGGAAACTGACACGTAGCTCCAACTTTCTTGCCCCCTGTAATCTCTCATTCGACTTGGACTTTTGTGTGGGCAGGTTCCTCTCTCATTCATGTTTCTATGTAAATATAGAAATTTCACTCTCAAGTCAAGCAAACATATGCTTATAAGAATAATAAAAAACGCCATATCTGGTTTTGCTTAGAGGGTAAGCAGATCCATAGCTTTCTACCTGCCACCATGAAACTTTATAAGAGCAATGCCCTTTTCTTAAGTTTTGAATGCTAATGGTTGAAAAGAAGCAGTGGAGATGTTCAGACATTTTCTTAAATATTTATGATTTAGGCATTTAATATAAGTGAGGTAAAAGTGTACCAGTCTCCTTTCAGCCAGCTGACTGCCAGTGCTCAGCTGTATACAGGGGATGTGCTTAGCTAACTTTTTGCAGCTTGGGAGAAAAAAAATCCTGTTTCTTGGAGCATTTTATTTGGCATTTCATAAATAAAAAAAACTTTAAATACTTTTTAGAGCCTCTGCATACCTTAAAACAATTCATTGCGTAGTTGCATCATCATAAAAAAAGAAATTCTGCATTCATTTTTTGCCCAGTTTACATCAAAAGTTCTCCAATGTTGTGACCCAGAATATCAAAGAATGGTTTTTTACTTTTTAGATATGGCCTTGAAGTGTTAAACAATGTGAATGTTTTATATCGTTAGTGTTTTAGAATAAATATTGGTTCGCCTTTTAGTAGTCCTTTTCTTTTAAACCAGAAGGTTGCATATGGTACGGAACGACCTTTTATTTCCATCATCAGAAACTGTTAAACTAAACACCTTTCACTTGTTTCATTTTTCAAAGTAATCATCTTTATACTGAAGTCGTACGGTTGAAGTGAATTCTATTTCAGGTTTTTTGATGGAAATCGGACTTTACTTGTGTTAGTCACAAGATTAGATTAGTTTTGGACTATGAGTGCTTTAAAACATTGGGTTATTTGGTTGCTTTTAAAAGGTTCTACAGGCGCAGGAATAAAAAAAAAAATTCAAGCTAAAATGATGAGTTTCCTGTATGTTATTGACTGCAGTCCACAACTGAAAGTAAAAAGACGGCTTTTGTATTAAACGAATGGCAGAGTGTTTGCTTTCAGATGGCGTTGTCTCTATAAATAAGGGATGCCCTTTCAAAACGATTACATTTAAAATGTCACCATCTTTGGATAACAATATAAAATACCCAAGATTATCTTCTGCCTAATACGCATTCTGGTATTTAGCGATTACCAGAAGAAATTTGGACCTCACTATCCACTGACTCTTTTTCTATCAGCGACGTGTTCCAAGTTGGATCTGGATATAAACCTGGATTTATGAAAAAACAGCCATTTCTACCAAAATAAAAGTGAAACCAAAACATTTCTGTTGTCATGCACATCAGTAAATGTTAGCGCACGTTTTTTTTTTTTTGACGAATCTTCATAGTACCATCACTTCAAACAATAACTTTTGGTCTATTACTAAATTCTGTGGGAATGTGAGTGACGTTCGTTGATGAAACAAGTGTAAACTAAAATTAAAATCCTCTGTAAAGATTTAAAGCTTTGCAAGCTGTCACTAAGCTATAATTTTAGCATTTTTCCCAAGTACTGCTTTTATTTAAAAAGATGTTATCTAGCTCATCACTACTAAGGCTCTAGAGTTCTTTTTTTATTGCCTATAAGAATTGGATGATTTAAGTTTTGTAGCCAAGCTGCTACAAAATGCTCCCGCCTTTTGAAATCAGAGAAGAAGGTTTTCCTGTCGCTCTATCGTTCGTTTTACATGTCACCTCGCACCGCAGAGATTACAGCTACAACTCTGCTGTACTCTGGAGGAGTCGGACATTTGCTGATGAACAGCGGTGATCTGATGAGTTTATCTAGCTCACATCTTAGATCAACAACGGCCAGGGATGCTCCCTGCAGACACGCTGAAGAGTTTGCAGATAAAGTGTTTGCTCACTTTTGTGTAAATGCCACAGTTGTCAAACCCAATTGTATGCCCTCTTTTTTTTCTCCCCTTTTGTTTCGTATTCAGTTAAACTAGCATATAGCATGATGTAAGCCTGGCATTTGAATGATCCACTGTTGCCATGACTACATGTCATACAACTCTTTCCTCTTTCATATGACTCTGTGCCTCTTTCAGAGTTCAAGCTTCTGATTGTGTTGCACAGATTTTTGTAAGTTTGAAAAAGTAACCATCATGAAAAGATGTTTTTGGAGATTTTTTTTTTATTGCTTTGCTAGTTTCCAGTTTATTTCATTTGACCTATTTGTAGTTTACTTAATCCCAGGTTTTAATAGGTTTGAAGACCTAAATGCTTCTCTTCCAAAGACTGCTTCTCTTTCCTAATATTTCTAGATGTCACCTAGTTTAAGTTTGATCCCATTAAATTTTGTTTTTATAGCAAAAATTGTTTACTTGCAATGTTGGTTTTTCTTGGCTTCTTTGAGGTTTTATTTCTCCTCTCCAGGTCTTGTCAGGATGTGCCATCATTGTTCGAGGCCAGCCTCGAGGTGGCCCGCCCCCGGAGCGCCAGATCAATCTAAGCAACATCCGAGCTGGGGCCATAGCCCGCCGAGCAGCACAAGGCCAGCCCGACACCAAGGACATCCCGGATGAGGTAAACTGATTTATTTCACTCTATTTAAATTGGCCCTTGCATTACAAGGGCAGTGCATATATCATGCAGAGCATCGTAAAAGTCTTAAAACTTCTTCAAAATGTATTTTTGTTTTTTTACAACCACTAAACTGAAGTTCATTGGGATTTTATGTCGGAACCCAAAACAAAGGTAGTCCAAGATTATGAAGTGCATGTAAATTATTATTGCCTAGATTTGCTTTGGTCATTGTCCTGCTTGACTCCAGGGTTCAAGTTTTTTTCAGCATTGAACAGGTTTTCTGCCAGTATTGCGTGATATTTAGCTCCATCCATCTTCCCTTTAGCTGTACCTGTCCCTGCTGAAGGCACTGCCACCACTGTGCTTCACATTGGAGGCGTGCTAAATGATATGCAGTGTTAGCTTTCCACCGTACATACAGTTTGGAATGGAGCCCTTTTGATTGCTTCTGATTAATGCTCATCTTTGTTTACTGGTGATCCCAAAAAAACTGCAGAGGACTGAACAGCTGTATTAATACTGTCAGGATGTGACACACAGGTGTCACTAAGTCTGTAATAGATGATGGGTTTTGGTTGCGTTGGATGGATTTATATTTAGGAACATTCAAAAGAAAGATGGTAGATGGGATTTTCACTTGAGAGGGTTGGAGGGTTGGAGTGGCATCTTCTTTGCAAGTATCTCTAAAGCTTGTTCTACTGTTTAATTTGTAGTGAGCGTTCACCAGAAAAGTATTTTTATTAACTTAAAAATAATGGGTGTCCCTTTTATGTTGGGAAAAATATATTAAAATAAATATTTCCAAATATTTTTTTTTTTTTGCTCTTCTAAGGTTAATGAGTCTATCAGAAAATACTGTATGGAGAGAAACAAATTTGGTCTCTAAAAAAGCTCAGACATAAACTGTCAGGATGGCAATTTATTTTTTCTTTCTTTTCCCATGGAGGAAAATCAATTGACCTCTTTACTGCATATTCTTGTGGTTTGATTAGGTCTGCACTGAGGTAAAGAGGGGAAAGAGGCTATGTCAGTCTATTTGTGACAGTCTGCAGCACTATAATAGGATGTTATCTTTTGAAGTGGCTGAAAATGTTCCAATTTATTATGTAAATGGTTGTCAAAGACACTGAGTGGTGCATCAAAGTGAGACCTCTGTATGGGATGTATGAGAATATTCAGTACTGAGGAGGCAGCATCAGGATATCACAAACTAGTGAATTTGTACATTAAAGGGATATTGTTGTGCGTGGGCACTCTCGAGGTTATCCACTTATTCGGTTGAGGTTTGTGGTTACTTTGTGAAATAGTTATTGATGTGGCTGGATTATCGTAACTCCGTTTACCTTCCTGAACAAAGCATCCCTGGATCATCTGCAGGCTGTATCACCCAAGTTTCTGATGGTGCATTGCTCCTAGTCCATCTACTCTTGTTATCCATCTTCTTCAGATTAAATAAACCATTGATAGAGTTTTAAATGGACCAGCATGCATCTCAGAACGTTTATATCTTCATGTCCCCAGCTGTGCCGGAAATCTTGCGACCGGAGCCAGCTGGTTGTGCCAAAGATCAATTCTCGCTCGAATTGAATTTCTGTGAACTTTGAGAAAGCATCTGAAAACCCATTAAAAAAACTGCTGTTAGTCATCTGTGTGAAAGTACTAATGTTTAAGATTTAGTTTTTTTCTGCAAAGTGTTTTGGATTCTGTTTTTTAAGGTTTTATATAAATTAAGCTTTACTTAAATTTAGTCATTCATTCAATTAATGCGTAATTTGTTGATTGTTTTTATTTTCAATAACTGACCATACAAATCAGAGCTTTGCAAAACTCCGACACAAGTGTGTTTTGCATTTATGCCTGGAATGCCAACTCTAAGGTCATGCCCTGACCTTGACCCATTCAGATCTTAGCTGTACTACAGCAAGATGTACCTGGCAGAAATGGATAAACATGGCATGTTGGACGGAAGAAAAACATTGTGAAGGTCGTTTTCTTCCCCCTGCAGTTGTTAATTAACAAACATTAACACGGGGATAACTGTGATCAGAAAATACAACACCCTTCTTGTTTTGAAGAAAATAAGGCAGAAGTTTTCAGTCATTGCTGTTTACTTGTCTAGTCCACTTCCTGACCGAATTGCTCTTTTTAAACTCTTCTCTCGTCCTTTTTAGCCCTGGGCCTTCCAAGCAAGAGAGTTCCTGAGGAAGAAGCTAATTGGCAAAGAAATCTGCTTCACTGTGGAAGTCAAGACGGCTATAGGTCGAGAGTACGGCATGGTCTACCTGGGCAGAGGTGTGCTTTATTTCAAAATTGTCATTTTGCGTCTGTTTTCCTAGGATAAAACAGTGTTGTTTCAGTTAAACTGCTTTTGTGCCTTCTCTGCTAAACATTTTTGTCCCTTTTTGCTGCAGATACTACAGGTGAGAACATTGCTGAGTCCTTGGTGAATGAAGGCTTGGCAACAGTCCGAAGGGAGGGAATCAGAGGAAACAAGTAAGCTTTCTTTTGACTTTAAAAGTTTTCTGTTTATGTTTTTACACATGCTTTATATTACCGACTAAAAACTTAAAACAACTTCTTTAGGTAGCAGAAAGCATCTTTAAAGCTTTAATTTTTGGTGATAATTACTTTTAGGCTTTTCAGTTTCCTGACAATTCTGTGATCGCAACACTTGATTACCGTATTACACGTTGTGAGCTTTAAAACAGATTGTTGTTCTAAATAACATCTGTAGTCAATTTTTAGCTATGGAATTGTTCGATGCCCTGCAGTGAGTTCTGTGTAAAATAATGCAAGGATATTTTCCATGTAAGTGAAGTTTGTCTTGCATAGAGCTACATAGTCACTATTTATTTATTGCCTGGTAAACTACCTAGTATCTCTAAATTTAAAGATTATTTCTCTGGATTTCAAAACACTGAATTATCTTTTACTGTTAGCTTGTCTTTTATTGGGGGAGAAACATTGCTAAAATCTCATGTTGCCTCTTGCCCTGAACTTAATATGGTGTTTCCTTCAATCTCACAGGCTGGCTGTATCAGGAAATCCCCATATTATCTGAGCTCACATATTATTATGTTCTCTTTACGCATCATAACCAAAGACCTAAATTAGTTCCAGACTTATTTATCTTATTGTGGATGTAGTGTTGATATAACTCTGCACACCTTTACTGATTTCTAATCTATAGAATCCATCTAGACAGATGGATAGTTTTTTTTTAATCTATATGGTTTATGGTATTATTTTGTATCCCCAAGGGGCAATAAATATTATTGTGCAGTCAGACATGGAACTTTAAACATACAGTACACTCATACACACTGTTAAACATTTAAGTTTGAACTATTCTATCAGATGATATAAACAACTTTATTCACAAAGGTGTTTAGAGACACTTGTTTAAAATTATTTATTTCAATGAAAACCAATAACTTCACTATTAAACTTTGAAAACGAAGATCGAAATTAAAAACCTGAAGAATTGCACTGCAGCTCTGTGTTTAGATTCTGAAATTTCCCTCTGCACACAGCATTTATCTAGACTATTTGTTACTGAGCTGCAATTTCTCCCCTTTTTTTATAGCATTGTCTCACACACACGGCACTGAATCATCCTCTGCTTTTTAAGACTGCAACCTTTTTTTATTGACTTGAAAAACTCACTTTCTCTCCTTTTTAGTGCTATTTTGGTTTTGAAAATGCCCTGGATAGTAATTGTATAGCACTTTGGTGCATATTCTGCTTTATTTATAGATTTATATTTACATATATATATTCATCAGCACATCCAGGTTTGGTATTTTTACACTTGTATTGGTCTAAATGTTAGAGAGTATCAAAAACAGGAGGCTCCATTAAATGAAGACATCATCTTAACATCAAGAATATCATATTGTTACATTAGATTCATTTGTAGAATAATCTAATATGGGTGCATTAATCCTATACTTTGTTAGGCAAGACTTCATTGCATCATTGGGACTGAATATTTTTGGCTTTAATACTTTAAATTCCTCCTCTGCCGTTAATGCAGCAGAGGAAATCTCTTTTGGCAGCAGGATGTAGACTTGTATTTCCTGAAGCTTTATGCAGAACAACCCTTCAGAATCTGTAGGGAGATGTACTTCAGCCCTCAACTGGCTGACTGAATTTAGATAGAGCCATAGTATCCCAGATGGTGGCAGCATGCCCCTTCTGCTCTAATGATATCCCTCTGAAACCCTTTTCTGCCACATTGCCCCAATCCACTAATCCTATAAATACACACACCCCATGCTATATGACAAAGTACTGTATGTCTCCCCCAGTGGCTGTATTTTCACGACGCACATTACAAGCAATTTGACTCATGCTGCTACATTGGTGTCTTCCAACATGAACAGAGATGATGTGAACATTTTGCCTCTAATGAACCATTTCAAGCAGCCTTGTCCAATGGCCCATAACAAGCACTAATGTAAATGATGCTTTAAGTGTAAGCTGGCATCATTTGGCCAAAGGGGGAGGCCCATTACTCAGTGAAGACTTAGGGTCTTTGTTTTCCCTCAGTGCATTTTCTTCCAATATCATTACTAATCGTCATTTGCTACGTTGATCACACTAACTGTGATGTGGTGGCGATTATGGAGGTGATGATAATGGTAATGGCTTCGGACAGTGCAGTTAAAACATGTTTGGAGGCCGGCTGCTCCCTGCTAACATGGGCAGCCAATTCGCCCTGTAAGTTGCCGGGGGAATTGTACACAAATGTCTACATTTGCAAATTTCCTTTGATACAAACTTGTACACCTACAGACCTGTGACTAGCAGCATATGTCTTCAGCTCCAAGACATGACACACTTCGATAACTGGCAAATGTACATAAGCATGACTTGTATCGGTACATATTTTCACTCTGAACTGTTGAGGTTCATGTCAAGTTATCAATATTTCAGTCATAGTCAGTCACTCATACAGAAGGGGGAATGTACATGTATTTAACACTTGAGGCAAATAACATGGCTAAAACGTTTTGAGCTAGTGTTTTGAGCAGGTCAGACCAAACCAATGTAAGAATGGGCGGTCAATTTTGCAGATTGGATTTTTGGTCATGGATCTGTTATTTAAATATTAATAAATTAATAAATCTGTAATATCTAAGATTGCATTATTTGGACAAACTCTTTTTTTTTTAAACTTTTTTTTTACTTTGGTTTCATCACTTCCTTTGACCAACATTTTAAAAGTCTTTAATCAATGTAGTGAGTTGCCTTTGAAACCCAGAATATTAATTTTAGATCAGTTTAAACCACAGGCATCAGGCTTGATTGGTTACTTTAGAGACACCACTCACTGATTAAGGAATAGGGTATGTTACCGTGGATACCAACTGAACTTTACAATCTCCCAATGCTCCTGTTTAACTAGAGTGCTGGAGGACGGGGAGTTGGTGCTTATAAACGCAAAGGGGCTAAAAAGCTTTAATTAGAGTCTCACTGTTAAATTACTCTGGAACTCTTGTGCACAGTTTGGCAAATATGGTTTTCTACAACCTCCTTAAAAAAAATCACACAAAAAAGAACAACAAAAGTTGCAAAATGTTTTATTTGAAGTGTTTTTTGTTGCACTAAGGAGCCAGATGGAGATGAAAGATTTAGCCTATAGAAGATTTAACTGAAAAGTTTTCTGCTTTGCTTCGATTGAAGTAGATTTGCTCTATACTGCACCTTGTTGAGCATGACCATCAGTTTGATTTGAACCCCTAGTCAAGGGAGTTGCTGACTTAGAAGCTGGTGTAGCTGCAGAATGGATAAGTTTTTTTTATCTGTCTCCACAGACAAGTGCATTTCTTTTTATTGTAGAGATCTGCTTTTGAATGCTCTTTTTATACATGCTAGGACTAGGCAAAATCTGCTTGCCTTTTTGCATTCCTAGCTTCTTTCAACACATCTTTGGAGCTTTCTGTTCTTGTTTGGCGTTTAAATATTTAAGTAGCTTAGTTCTTAAAGTTTGACCACCCCTGCACGGTCAGCAAGAAACTGTTTCATTTCAGATTTTCTTTTTAAATCATAGTAGTGAGTAGACTGAGCATGTGACCAAAATCTTAGCTGAAACTCACGCTGCATGCAGCTTCACATGCCTTATACGCACCATTAAAGAATTTTTCAGGTCCTGAAAGGAAAGAAAGTTTAGGCTGGAAAATATTTGGATTTCTAATCTTTATTCCCTATCCCATTGTTTCATGTTGTATTAATCTACTACTCCATCAGTTTATCAGTATGTTTCTCTTCTGTTTTTTTTTTTTTTTTTGTAATCTAACGTCAATCTGTTCCACACTGTGAATCTGATTACCCTCAATTGTCCATCCTTCATCAGTCTATCCATTTTTATTTTTACTTTTACCATGCAGTTGTCAAATAATACTTTTACATATGTCAAGTTGTTTATTATTCTACCTTTGGATTCATTTCTGTCCTTTGGTCCATCCATAAACCATTGATCTTTGTCCATCCAGCTGTTTGTTTGTCCATCATCCTTCCTTCCATCCATCCATCCATCCATCCATCCATCCATCCATCCTTCCTTCCATCTCATCTAAGAATTCAGTGTAGATTAAATACCAGCAAAATGTTACTTTAAAAAATGAAATATCTATGCAGTCTTAATTTTATGTTTATAACCTTAAGACAGCTAAACTGATTGTACTAATTTTGCTGATTAAAAACAAAAAGCCTGTTGGCCATTTAAAGTTGTGAATAATTAAAGCTTTACAAGGGCCCAGAAAAGGCATTAAACTGCACAATTTAGGAAGCCAGCATGGACTTAATTGTGGTGCTTATAGGAAGCAGCATTTCCGCTGCCGTTGTCTCACCGCTGAGAGCTCAGATAACTTTTGTTTTTTGCCAGTTCCTATCTGATCACCAGTTTTAGAATTTTATTAGAAAACTTCTGTAAACTTGAGAATTATCATGCTTCAGTCCAGCTTAGTATTGGACATTTACTCGAAATGCAGAGCAACCCTGTGAACAAAGTTTTTCCCACTGTTGGATAAATTGTGAAAGTATCTTTTTTTTATATATATATATAATTTTGGTTTAACACACTTTGGAATACATTGAAATATTTTAACCAGCATTTGAATAATGAAGATATTTGGCACGTTTTAGTTTGCTTCATCTTTTTTTCACTTTTTTTTCCGTCTTTTCAGTCCAGAGCAGGCTAGACTCTGTGAACTGGAAGACCAAGCAAAAGCTTCCAAGAAAGGCATGTGGAGCGAGGGAGGCGGCACACACACCATCCGGGACCTCAAGTACACCATTGAAAATCCCCGAAACTTTGTGGACTCCATGCACCAGAAGCCTGTCAATGGTAAAGAGTTCTGACACATTCAGAATAATAATTAAAAAAAACAACTTTTTTCTTCTTCTTTTTTAATATAATCTAAAGACTGTGTCCTTCTTTTAAGATATTCTGTCCTGCTCCTCTTCACAAGAACATTCTTTAATCCTGATCTCCAACCTGATCGAGGTGCTAAGCTCCACTCGATTTATTTCCAGGCGATTGCCGGGAACAGTGGCTCAGCTCATTTCACAACTCTTTAATTGAATAGAGAAAATGAGCAGTGGATGTTTTTTTTTGTTTTTTTTACGCTGTCTTTTCTTGTTCTAGCCATTCTTGAGAAATTCAGTCATTTTAAAATGAGATGCAATCATGCAGTTTGGGTGCTTAAAACATCCATACAGATGTTGTGGTGGGAAGCTGGAACATTCCCAGAGTTGCCTCAATGAGTTTTGAAACATGTGCAAACATATCTATACTCATTAATAATTATGAATAAAGCCTTTACATGTTGTAAGTAAACTGCCTTTTATGCAGAAGTATTCAGACCCCTGAGCTTTTTCATAGTTTCTCATTAAAACTACACACTTTAATGTATTTTTCTTGCAGGTATTTAATGTGATTTGTCGAGACAAAAAAAAAATGACATCCAATCGTTTCCTTTCCCACTGGGTCAGTTCTTTGTAGAACAACCCAGATTAAAATATTTTTTTTATTTTGATGGTATAGCTGAAGCTCAAATTGGATATTGTGTCTTAGCAGGATTAGTAGGAATGCAACGATGCCACTCTTTTCAAGCCAAAATGATACCGATGCTTAGATCAGCGTACTTGCAGATACTGAGCACCAATGCTGATACTTCTACCACATACACAAAAAACATGAATTGGAAGGCAGGTTTTATTTTATTTTCAGCTCATGACAAAAAATGAGGGTGATTTGGATAAATAAATAAAAAAAGACCACACAACTAAACTTTCAAGTTAAAAATGAACATTTTCTGTGAAATTATTGCAGAGTTTTCACATTTTAACTATCATTTCATGTTATTGGTTAACTTTAACGGATACCGATATGAATACATTAAATGGTATTGGGGTCAATGGTATCGGTGCATCACTAATGATTAGTTTTATTCATTAGACCTTAATTAGATTTAGGTCCTGACTGCCCTCATACCACATGATTATGCCTTGTTGTAACCACTATGTCGCTGCTGTGTTTAGTGTGGTTGTCTTGCTGTCTTTTAAAGAAACTATATTGGCGTTATTTTAGAATTTTCTTATATTTTGTTACATTCACTTAGCCATCAACTGGCATAATGTGGCCACCACCATATTGGTTGTGTATAATGGTGTGTTTAGAGTCATGTGAAAAGCTAGTTTTCTTTTGCATGACGACCTGAAATTTCAACGCTGGTCTCATCTCACCAAAGAACCCTAAAGTTTTTATTTCTCATTGAGAGCTACGCACGGTTTGATGTTGGTTTATTACATAAAATTCAAGTAAAATACTAGAGAATTAGTGGATGTTCAATGAGTATCAGTATTTTTGCAAAAAACCCATAAACGTATATTTAATTAACACATTTGACAAAAAAATAGCGGTTTTAGTTTTACATCAAAAGAACACTATCTGACATGAAAATTGTGTTTTCTGCTTTGTGACTTCCATATGAATCTCTGCTCAACAGGATCATTTTATCACCATGTAAGACCTATCGTTTCCCTCTTTTCTGTTTCTTTCTCTCAGCCATTATAGAGCATGTGCGTGACGGCAGCGTTGTTCGTGCCTTGCTGCTCCCAGACTATTACCTGGTCACCGTTATGCTGTCTGGTGTTAAGGTAACCATCATTTGATGTACTTTAGGATATTGTTTTTGGCCCACAGACACAAAGAGAAAGTGTTATCAGTCATCTCGAGTCCCTCTGTCTTCAAAAAATCAGGTTAGAAATCTAGGGGTAATCATGGACTCGGAGCTGAATTTAAACAGCCACATCAAAGCAATAAGTTGAACAGCTTTTTATCATCTGAAAAACATTGCTAAGATCAGAGGAATAGTGTCGAAACCGGACTTAGAGAGACTTATCCATGCATTTGTCTCCAGCAGGTTAGACTACTGTAACGGCCTGTTCACTGGCCTCTCTAAACGAGCTGTTAGACAGCTGCAGTACATCCAGAACGCTGCTGCTCGAGTCCTGACAAGAACCAGGAAATACGACCATATTAGTGCAGTGCTCCGGTCTCTGAACTGGCTTCCTGTCGCTCAGAGAATAGAATTTAAAACCGCTCTGCTTGTATAAAAGTCTTTTCATGGTTTGGCACCAAAGTACATCTCTGACATGTTAGAGACTTATGAACCATCTCGGGCCCTGAGAACTTCAGGGAGGGGTCTCCTGGTGGTTCCCAGAGTCGACAATAAACATGGTGAGGGTGCATTTCAGTTTCAGGCAGCTAAATCTGGAACAGTCTTCATGAAGATGTGAGACAAGCCTCAACTCTAACAATGTTTAAATCCAGACTAAAAAGTTATTTTTATCCGTGCTTATGACAATTGGAAGTATTTTATCTGCACTCTTGCTTTTTATTGTAATTTAATTATTTTTATCTTTTTTCTAGGTTGGTATTTTTATATTTGTGTTCTTAATGTGTGTAACTGTGAAGCACTTTGAATTGCCTTGTGTATGAATTGTGCTCTATAAATAAACTTGCTTGCTTGCTTTATAGTGGGCTAAGAAATTTCAATGGATACACAACAAGTGTATCCATTGAAATTACACAGGTTTTAATTACTAAATAATTACCAGACTTATAATAAACACACGAGTCCAATTTTTTTTCTCTTACCTTCTTTGGTTTGGCTGTTCCACTGGTGTCATCTCTGAGCAGCTCAATTTCCCCATCCATCTCTTCCACACAGTCTGGCCTTGTCAGTAGATCACTCAGGATAACTAATCTTTCTCATCTTGTACTTGAGGATATTAGATCTATTTCAAGGTGTTCTTTGTCTCAATGCACAAAGGCTTGTCTGCTCAACGAGCAATCTTGTGCTGCTTTCAACGAGAGATTAGCAATTACAGCTACATCAAGGTAACATCAGACAGGATATTGGACAAGCGCAACACATTTATGCTCACTGCATGTACATAATGGTCTTTTCTAGTTATTGCTAATTGTGTCGAATTGGTTACATATTTCTTTTATATTGTAAATTGACTTAATTGGCTTTTTTTGCTGGTGCGACTGCAGTGTCCCACGTTCAAGAGGGAAGCAGATGGAACAGAAACACCAGAGCCATTTGCAGCAGAGGCCAAATTCTTCACAGAGTCCCGGCTTCTGCAGCGAGATGTTCAGATCATTCTAGAGAGCAGTCACAACCAGATCATACTGGGAACCATCCTTCACCCGGTAACACGCACAAATCAGGACTTTGTGTTGACACTGGCAGAAGAATGTGCCTTCTTTCTTCTCATGTTCGTTTGTGGATCCTTCACTGTTTCAGAATGGCAACATCACAGAGCTCCTGCTGAAGGAAGGCTTTGCTCGCTGTGTGGATTGGTCCATGGCTGTTTACACCCAGGGAGCTGAGAAACTCAGAGCTGCTGAACGGTGGGAGATTTTAAGACTGCAAATCATGTTTATGCTCCTCAGTAATTCGTTACTGAAAAATTCTTAAAGATCAAGTAATATACCAGCATGAGACATTCCATGCCCAAAAAAAAAAAACCCAACAAAATTCTGGATGAAAGATCTGATGTTGGTTTGGGGGCTAGCAGTTAGTTTGAATCTTAACTGATGTTTTAAATTGGACAAAGTAGACCAGTAACTCCTTTGTTGAAAACCAGAGTGACAGTTTCTTTTAACACAGAAAATTTTATTTAATTTGACTCATAACCGTAGCTTTTCTAAAAACAAATATTTTCCTCCGTTGAAACCATTTTCTTGATTTGTTTGCATGTTTGAGCTCACTGAGATCCATATTTATCTTCAGCTTTTTAGCTGACATGTCTATCTTTCCTCCTTTCCTTTGGAAACTTTTAATTTGGGTAAATGACAGCAGGATAATCCAGTCTGGACAGCCGGACTTTATATCAGCTTCATCAGAGTCACAGTTAAGATGCTTGGTGTAGACGAATATTTAGTCTAAGGATTTGCCCACTCATGCAACCAGGTTATTACAGCCTTTTAATGTTTTCTGAATGTTCTGTCAAACTCGTTTTTCGGTTAAGTTGTAAAGTATAAAAGTCACGTCAAAGTTAGAAGAAGTTTAAATATTTCTCTGGTCTCATTCTTCACAGATACAGGAATTTAGGAGCCACTGTAGCAGCTTTCCCAACTAAGGTTATTTTAAATTATGCTGAAAAAATATGTTTCTTAGAAATAAAACTAAACTGTTGCGGTTGTACACAGTGATGCTAAAATAGTTTTATTACTGAAATGTCTGTCTTTACAGTTTTGCCAGATTGATGCTCTGCATTAAACGTTTTGTTTGCCACTATCTGACTAAAGTGGATATTATTTTCAATTGTAGGTCCGCTAAAGAGCGCAAAGCCCGCATCTGGAAAGATTATGTGGCACCTACAGCCAACTTGGACCAGAAGGACAGACAGTTTGTTGCTAAGGTAAGATCCCCAAGTGCCATAGTCTTAGTATTTAATGGCACTTAATAGATTTTCTTTCTTTCTTTTCCCATCTGCATTCACTCATTGCCGATAAAATATCCCCAGCTACAGGTCTATCTTGATAAATTAGTTCTGATTAATTTATTTATATGGCACTGAGTTGTAAAAAATCTCGTCTCAAAAGATTAGGAAAAAAATGAAATGAATTAGAACATCACTTATTAAATTCTACAAATAAAACTTGTAGGTCCATTCATTACACACAAATGTTAGTAACACCATAAATGATGTTCATATACTGGGTATTATATACTCAGTTGTTTTTTGTGCGTCTCATTTTGTGTGATTACTGCATCAGTGCAGTGTAGCATTAAGGTGATGAGCCTCTGATTGTGCTGGGATGTTTAGGAAGGCCAGATTGATTTAAGAGCAGCCCTCAGCTCGTCTGTAATCCTTCTTCTGGTAGCTCTTTTCTTAGTCTTGGCAATACTCGATAGATTCTATGTGGTAAAATGTCTGGTCAATCCAGCACTACATTATCATGATGATTAAGGCAGGTACTGGCATTGTGGAGAGGTATGAAGTCCTACTTGGAAGTAAAAGCAGCATCTCAATAAAGGTTGATAGCAAACGGAAGGATGACGGGCTCCAAAAATTTTCCTGGTTAATAGTTTCTGAGACTTTGGACTTGATGAAACACAGTGACCCAACACAGCAGATGATCTGGCTTCTCAAATCACCCCAAGTTAATGAAACTTCCCAGTTAACCACAAGCAGCTTGGATTCTGGGCTTATCCACCCTTCCTCATCGCTATAGGTCCTTGATAGCAGGAAATCATAGTTTTATTCTTAAATACTGCTTCTGACATTCTGTGACATTTGGTGTCTTTCATCTCTTGACATTTACTGCAGTGAGAGTGCATCCAACATACAAAGGGTGAAACCATGACACCTAGAATACAACCTGCAACAAATATTGCAATCCACCCATTCCTTTGTGACATTAGGATTGTACATTCTTATGTTGCTGTGATTTATTTGCAGCACCTTGCGTAGAACTGCTGTATTAAATGGTTTCATTTTTTAAAAATTAACTTCTGAAATAAATAAACTTTTCAAGGATTTTATTCAGAGGCACCATGATTTGTAAGCACATTGAAAACGGCAAGATGTTTATTAAAACTGCCCTTGGGCAGGATTATTGTGACAAATATCAGTAAAGCTGTCACCTTAGTTATTATGAAGGCAAATCCAGCAGCCTTGAAGCTATTTCTTTGGCAAATGCTCCTTATGGCAAGTATATAGCTATAACAGCATAAATGTGACCACAAAAGCCAAACATTTAGAAATATTTCCTTTGGATATTATAGATGCAGCCTCTGACCCAAAGAAATGTCCTGTATCCAGTGCAGAAGTAGTTTCCTTTCCTTGTCCTCACATATGCATTCAAACCAACAATGACTGTTTGATTAGTTTTGGTAGTACAGCTTAATGTTATTGTCTCCAGGAGATAACAAGTTATGTCTTAAGAGTCGTCACGTTAATGTAGTTTAGCAACTCTAGCAGCAAATCAGCTTGAATTTGGCCCAGTCTGTAAATATTTCAATAAGTCGAACCCAAACCTCATTTTGTTCAAAATATATAAGTGAAGTTGGGGAAAAAAGACGAGATATTCTTCTTAAAGTCTGATTTTGGTCTCTCCCTCTTTCTGTACCCTGAACTTATAGGACCCTGAAAAATTCATATCGAGGGTTACATAAAAGGGGTTGTTTACGGAAGGTTTTTTAAAAGCTGCACACACAGAAGAGAGCCACAAACCTAAACAGAATGTTTATTTTTACCTTAATCAGAGAAAGAGGCACAAAAATACTACATTCCTGTGGTTTGTATGGACTGCTTAATGTCTTAAAATGATCACATAAAATAGGTATGATGCTAATGTGGGATGGACAGGTCATTTTGAGGTTTACGTGAACAAGAGGCACAATTAATCTTCAAGACATATAGTCCTAATGGCTTGCAAAGTTGTTGTTTTTTTGTAGACTGAAAGCCCTTTGACTGTAAACGTACATCCTTGTGGCCGACAGTTGTCATTTAAAACATCATGCTGACCCTTCTGCTGATGGATCTGTCGAAAAACTAAGTGCACCATCGACAGGCAAAGGTTTACTCAAGCATGTTATTACCCCACTATATTACCCCTGTGGCATCTTTTGCCAGATAATACTGCAGTGTAAGGACTCTCAGAAGGACACATCTATCCATCAATCCCATCATCATACACTCCTCCCTTATCCTCGTCCACTCAACCTCTCACTTCTTATTACTCGAGTGACAGATAAATGAAGTAGCACAGCAAGTTTCAGACCTGAAAATCCCCCACCTTTTGGTAAAATTTGGCATTTTGAATCCAAACTAAGTGACCTACGTGATCTGATGAGAAAATGTTTCGAGAGGTGGAGGGCTTGTTTGGACTTATGAGAACGAAGGTTTCATGGATTAATCAGTTGGGCTATTAACACCCCCACAGGGTGAAATATTACAGAGGATTTTTAAACTTCCCCAACACCACTAAAAGTGAAAGAAAAATATTAAATAAAATCCACTAGGACCAGTGGCGCCAGACATGAAGAAAGTCTTGGGACGAGCAGTTTTTATACCAACGGGAGCTGGAGTTTTAATTACTTGATACAGCCCGCTGACTTATTTAGGACCAAAATCTGTTTCAAACCGATGTCTACCGACTTCAACTTGGTACCTTTGGCATACAAGCAGAGTGGGACAAAGCTCTTTCTAAGTGAACACAGTCATGGTTGAACTGAAGTGAGCAGCTCTTGAAGCCCGAGGATGCCGCTGGTTGTGCTTTAGGTGTGGTGAAATAAAATAAAACTTATCAAATAAGCAATAGATGTCCCTTATGTTTGGTTAACTAGGATAAATTTGAATTTTATGTGATTGATTTGAAATCTCTACTTTTTATAAAGTGCCTTGAAATGACATATTAGGAATTGGCATTATATAAATTAACTTAATTTGAATTAATTTGAATTTAAGATCTGGAGATCTAGGTAAGGAAGGAAATCTGCATTTGTTTCAACTCTCCCATTCTATAAACATCCATTGCTGCCTTATCTTCCTTTGGCCTATCCACCCATTCATTCAGTTATGCATCTGTTTGTCCATTATGTCCTATCAGTATATTCATGTATTCTTATATATATATATATATATATATATATATATATATATATATATATATATATATATATATATATATATATATATATATATATTATTATCCTTTGGTTTGTAGCTGCTTCTTTAAAAAAATAAATAAGCAAAGGTAGTATTTCAAGCGGTCAAAGTTTTGCACTTTTTCTTTTTTTCTGTCTTGAAATCAGAAAAAAACAATTGGTTAACTACAAAGAAAATTCAGCCACGCTTGTGGTGTTTGGTAAAATCCCAATTATGCCCTCAGAAACATTCCAAGTTGATGTATTGCCTTGTAATCGGGCCAATAAAATCATGTTCACTGACAGCAACACAGAAACTCAAAGTGTAGTTGTTTCTTTTAGATAATGTGATATAACTTGAGTAATGAACAAGTTCTGGCCAGACTTTTACTTTCCCCAGAGTAAAAACTAACCCAATAGATTGAAGTGTCAACCACCACATTTCCCTGAGAGAATCCAAGATCTCTCCTACACAGTGACTGATCCTGGCTACTTTAGGATGTCATGACGTCCTTGGGCAGAGGGTGGCAGTAGATCTCCACCTCTCTACCATCAGATTGGACAAGTGAGTCATCCTGCCAGCCTATTTGTCTTCTCGGCCCTCATGGCAACTACTTTCTGCTCCATTTTTCTATCTATTCACCATCTTTTCCTCTGTCGCTGTTCCTGTGATATTTGCTCTGAGATTAAACTCAGTCTCCATGGCTCGATCCATCTTTCCGTACCTTCATCCTCATGCGGGTTGATTTTTTTCCCCCCAGCTTCCCTTTTTGAGTAGCTCATCTTGCGCTCCCGGACCAATAATTAGGCAGTAAAAACTAAAACGTTTTTATTCTGTTCCTGCAACATTCTCTCTATTGCACTTTGTGCGCTTGGGCAGGCCTCAAAATGACCTTGTTACAGTGCGAGGCTGGTGTGATTGCATCCACCCCAACCCCAACTCTTGCACCTCTCCCCTTTCCAGTCTCTCTCTCACTCCTGCTCCCTACATCTCAGTATCTCTCCCACTCAGCTCAGTGATTAGTGTATGATGTATTTTGGCTCCTGTTGTGGGCAGCCTATTTAGCATGTGGGTTGGTCTAATTTCTGTTCTCTGGTGGAAAATGCAAAGGCAGTCTTATTTGCTTCTACAGAATGAATATCCTGATGAGCCCAACACACCTGGATCCACGTCTGAAATTTGTGTCGAGGAAGCCGAAACCTTTCTCAAATGTGGCCCTTTTTGTTTTTTTAATTTGGTGCTACTACTGCAGCCACACAAACACCCACATGGCCCAGACTCCAGCTGACACATGGCTCAAAGCTGCATCTTTCAATTTGGGGACTTTAACCTAAGCGCAACCTACACTTGAGCTGCAGTTGTGCTGATGATGAGTGAGGCCATTTAGAGGAGGAGTGGGTGGCAACATGTGTAGGGCGATTGATTTCTCAGTATCCAGCAAGTGGCCTACTTAAAGGCTCAAGGTTTGGTTTCCATCTCAATCACACCGCACCCCCAATCTGTCTTGTTACATCAAAGAGCACAGGCACATAAAAAAAGCACATTTATAGACTGGGTAGATTTGGAAATCACCCCCCACCCCCCCCACACACACACACAAACACTTTAACATGCATATGTCTTGGAGGTGCATAATTGGTTCTTTGCCTCAAAACTTAAATCTACTTATTTCCAATTGACTACACTGGGTCCACCTGGGTAATTTAATCCTGAATGCAGATGTTCTGTGAATACCTCTGATGTTTGGTAGAGAACTTTACTGAGCAAACCACATCATGAAGACTGAGGAACACAGTAGACCGGTCGGGGTTCCAGTTCTGGAAAAGTTCATAGCAGAGTGAGGTTTTAAACGTGACATCCCAGTGCTGGGACATCTCATGGAGCCCCATTCAGTTTATCTGAAAATGAGGAGTATGGTTCAAGAGAACGCAAACTAGACAGATATTTTTGCGGGAAACCAACACTGCACATCACCCTGATCACACTATTCCAGTGCTGAAAGAAGACCTGTGTGAGATTGCAAATGATCTTAGACTGGGTTGGACAACAATAAGAGCCACAATGGAAGGGTTTAGAACAGTGGAGTCCGGACATGATACTCAAGAGCTAGTGATTTGCAAGTTTTAGATGTTTCCCAGACTTTTAAATGCCTAAATTCAATCACTGATTTCTTAGCAGGCCTCTGCAAAGTCAAGTGACATACTAAAGAGGTGTTTCAGCTGTTAGCTGTTCCACTTTTTCCCCTCCATCGAGCCCATATTTAGCACGTTTCCACTACCGTCGTCTGGGCTGAGCTGACTTTTTTTTTTCAGTCTACCTCTGGCTCAGTCCAAAGCGGGCTGAGGCGACCCAACATGCCCATCTATGGACTTATTGCTCCAATAAAGTTATGTCACCCTTACACCCCCTACGTAGTGGTAGCCTCTGATTGGCCTGGCGGTGTACGTTTAAAGTTGTTACAGAGAATGGCAATGCATGGCTTCCAGTGAGTTTAAACATTGCAGGAGGAACGTAAAAAAAATTAAAAATACAATGCAAATATCAGGCTGTGAAGAGCCCCAATAGTTGGAATGGGGCAGAAAGCAAGCACTGGAACTGCTTCTGCAAGGAAAAACTCTAAAGTTTAGTCTCTAGATGAACAAAGCTGGTTGAGACACACTCCTGAAGACAGAACCTCTAGTTCTTGTAAACTACGGTTCTATGAAGTAGTGATTTAGGAGGGCTAAATACATCCATGCCAGAAGTTGAAGGCAATAATTTTTACCTGTAAAGAAATAAATGTCTCTCTGTCCTAGGGCTCGGCAATACACCACCAACTTTTTTCTTTAGATGGGGCTGTGGCCTCTCTTCCTCCTCGACAGTCCCTACCCCCCATCGTCACCTCATTTGTGTAATGTGCATAAAAGTTGTTTTCTTTTTATGACCGTTTTTGAAGAATAGTTTTGTTCTTAAACCAATAATGGCTTTTATCTTTGGGGTGGAGCCTTACTACTTTCTGTATTTCTGATAATCTAGTTTAGACTGAGAAATGATTACTGTTTAACATCTGTCAGATGTGCATACACAGTAGACGAAATTATCAAGTTACTGGGCCTGTGGGTAAAATCACTGATTTATTTAGTTTGTAGTCTTTTATTCTCGACAGAAAACTGTATGGATTTACAGCCAGCTTGGAGCATATGCGATTTATCAGCTTTCTGGCCTCAGCGTAGTAAATATCTGCTCTTTCCAGCTGGACTTTGGCAAGTGGAGCTGCAGCGCGCTGACTGCCTGCCTGCTGTAGGAACTCTGGGCCCACTGCAGCACTGTTGCTCAGTGAGAAGAGTAAAAAACTACACACAAGTCATGTCAGTCTCCAATAAAAACATAAAAAGTCACTAGATTTATTGCTGGTCCCTTTTTGAAAAACAATTGCTAAAAACTCCCTAAATATAGCAGCAAAGTTGCCACTTTCCAACACTGTTCCCTTTTGTCACATGACTGTATGTAGCCTCACCCCACCCAATCCACTCTGTAAGGTAGTACAGCATCTTAAAGGTTGGATATGGAACATGGGCACGATAGCGACATCTAGTTTGTGTAGGTTGTAGGTACGACAATAAAAACATAATTCCAGCCGCTGGGTTGCCCGGTTCGCTGCCAATATGGCCAGTGACCAGCGTGAACTGTGTCCATTGAGGAATGTATCGTAGAGGAGTTTAATTGACAGCTAACATTAGCAGTTGAGTTGACTTCCCGATCCATGAGGAAACTTGCTGTTTCCATTTGTTTGATTCTGTGCAAATGTTTTATGTGGATCCATCTAGCGTTTGCTTCACCTAAAACTACTCTAGTTTTTGTTTTTCTGCTGTCACTCCTCTCCTGAGACCGGAACAATCTCTCCAGGGCTCTGAATCAGCTGCTTCACTTACTGAATCAAAATTGTTCCAGTGCCAGCCGAGCTGTGCCCACCATATAGTTGGAAGATGGAGAACATATCATTTTTGGTTTATCACCAAGCCCTAATCTGTCCACTTTGATATGTTTCGCTAGTTTGTCACATTAAATCCCTGTAAAATAGTTCAAAGTTTAGTAGTATTTTTGCAAGGCACTGTATCTATTTGTGCAAAACAGTCCTAAAATGGAACCTACCTCAGCCTCTCTGTTTTTCAGAAAATGTTTGTTTTTAAGCCTTTTTTTCTCTTCCACTCTGTCTCCTCCTTCAACCCTCCCTACTGCCAATCCCCTAGATAGGCGAACGTCCTCGTGCTGTCCTCTAAACCTCGCTGCCCTGCTGGGAGGCCTTAGCTCACTTACTTAGTCAGGTCTTCACTCGTTCTTAACTCGCTTTCAGTGCCTTTTGCTTATGCAGCACATAGTATATCTACACTGTTGCCCTCCTCCTACTTTTGACTGAATCTCTTCCTCTCCATTTGTCCTTTTCGTGCTCCTTCTTTTCCCATTTTTCTTTTTAGACTCTCTGCTCGCTCACTCGCTCAGCAAAATGCAGTGGTTGTGTTTGCACTTCTTGTCAATGCAGGAGTGTGATAAACCCCAAGAGTGTTTACATTTATTTGACATCATGACAAAAATAAAAACTGAAATGTATCCATGTTCTTTTGTTTTTTAGATTTAGCTGATCACATACTCTATCCTGTTGCCTCTGTTGTTACAGGTGATGCAGGTGGTCAATGCTGATGCCTTGGTGGTCAAGCTCAACTCCGGGGAATACAAAACCATCCACCTTTCCAGCATTCGTCCTCCTAGGAATGAGGGAGAGGTACAGAAAAACCTTTGTCTCTCAGACTGCATATGTGATCACCTTTACACAGACTAACTTGGTGCTTTTAGGCTGTGTTTTTATATAAAAATAGTCATCATATACTTACTCACTGTTTGCCTCTCTTGTCTCACTCTTTCTTACACACGGCTATTCTTCATCTACAAAGAATTATCAGATTAATTCTGACCACTTGGTGGTGCCCTAAGTTGGGACACATGCAAACACAGCAAAACACTTGCACACACCCAGTGGTTGCAGCACTGCAGAGAGGGAGGCTAATCGATTTCTTTTTTTTTCCTTTTTTTTTTTTCCTACCACACTCTGCATCTTTCCCTGGATTCAGTTGTGGACTGTGAAAACATTCATATATAGGCCTCTACCATTGACCATGTGATGCTGGGGAATGCATATTTATTGACGCAGATGAAAAAAGCCGCGTCTATGCAATGATGCCGAGACACGAGTGTGAGATGTCTCTTCATCATCCATCTTTTTTAATCCACCCTTTTATTTCAGTTGCTCTCCTGTTAAGGCTTTATAATGTGTATATATATATATATATATATATATATATATATATATACTGATCACCATTTTTTTTTTAAGTGATCAGTGGCATCTGGAACGAAGGTGAAAATGTTATGCATATTTAAAAACAGTTGCTGCTATGTTTAGTGCGGTATTAATTAATAAGATCATTATGCTCCTTGCTTTTGGTCGTCCTGTTAACGTCAGCTTGCATAACATCTGTTAGAACTCTTTCTGTGTGTGTGTGTTAATTGTAATTGTTTGAAGTTATTCCTCCTATACTTCATTCTTTCCTTTATGTTCTTTATTTCCTCAGGTCCTTTTTTCATTGTTGCCCTTTTGGTTTTTTTCCCTGCCCTCATTATCACTCCTCCTTTCTCGCTTTCTTCAGTGCCATTGTTAGTGCCTCTCATCATTAAGATGCTGCTTTGTATTTTCTCTTGCCTTTCATCTGTTTATGTCCTCTCTTCTTCACTGTCACTTTCTCCCATCCATCTCCCCCTGGGTATACATGTAGTGGTTAGAATGTTGACCTGCACCAGTGCCCCTTTTCTATGTTAATTCTTTATCTCTCTGTGGTTGTGGCAAGCTTTTGGGCAAAAATTCTCCCTGTTTTGTCTTTCTCTTTTGTTCCTCGGAGCTCAATGCTTGTCCTTATAACTCTTCTGTCCTAGTTTTCATTTTTTCCTGTTGATTTTTCTACCTTCCAGATTAAATTTCGCATTTTCTTGCCTTTTTCTTTTCTGTATGTCCCATTTTTCGTGTTGTCAGTGCTACTCTTTATGCTGTCTATCACGCCGTCTTTGCCTGCGCCAGATGCTTCAGCAGTATGTGTTTTGTGCTTCATTACACTGTCGTATGTTACAGGGAGCTCCGGAGAGGGAGCCCAGATGTGAAACTGATGTGTGTATTGTATTGCCGTGACACTGGAACAGTTGTGTTCTACTATTATTTCACCTCATGCATATTTATTTGTGTTGCTTTGTTCCATCAGCCTGTTTGAGTTCTGCATAGATGAAAATATGACTAATCCTTCAATGAAAATGTAATTTCTAAATAGGCAGATGGTCATTAGAGCACCTGATTGACATTTTATCTGATTAAAAAGGAGATGAAGCAAACGGGCATATTAGATAGCTTAGCAGTTTTGCGTACATGTCAATATATTTAGATTTAGTCATTGTTTTGACTGCAGATGTGTTCTTTTTAGATCTTACATTGTGCAAAAGATGTTGCAGCCTTTAGTGTTTTTTTTGTGTGTGTAAGGGTTGTACATGCTGGTGTTTGTTAGCTAGTTATTTTTGTCTGAGCTAAAGAGCTGTCTGCTTTTGGCTCAGCTTTGAGTGTTGTCGCTATGGCAGCAGTGCAGAGTTATGATAGGTTTGCAGATGAGACCTTTTAACTTGAGCTTTACTGAAATTTCTTTCTACCAAGCAACATACAGTGCCTTGCAAAAGTATTTACTTAAACGTTCTTCTTACATTTGGTGAGGGTACAACTGTACATTTCCGTGTTTTGGTTCTTTTGGGATTGATTAATAGAGTAACACATATTTGCAATTTTAAAGTAAAATGGGTACAAAATAAAAAAACAAAAAATCTGTAACGCTTGATTGGCTTTTGTATTCAGTTCTATATTCTGATACCCCTAGATAAAATGTAGTTCAAACAATTGCTATTGTATAAAGACAGCTGTTCTGTCTGGGACTTGGGGGTCTGTTGTTGAACCAACCAGTTTGTTAGCCAGAGAAGCAGCAAAGAGATCTATGCTAAGCACAAGTCAACTATTGCTCACAGAGAACGATATTATTGTCAGAAAGCCCAAGGAATGACGGTTGCAGCATCGTGCTGTAGTGATTGTGTTTTGGAGCCAAATCCAGGTCAATCCTGAAAATAAACTGTTAAAGACTACAACAAACTTGAGAGTAGGGCAGAGTTCTAATTGATAAGTAATTCTAATTGATTGTGGCATGACTGGAATGTCAGTCTAATAAATTGAGCTTTAGCTTCTTTGCAAATGATGTGAAAAACCCAACTCTCCTAATCTGCGAAACAGCTGGAGACTGACCCCAAAAGAGTTGAAGTTGTCAGTTCAGTAAAAGTTGGTTCCACAATTTTAGTCCATGGGTGCTAAATATAAATGCATGACAAACTCTTTTTCATGTTTAATTTTTCTTTAATGTTTTCTCTGTAACATAAAATAAAAATAAAAACAAGTTTTAAATTTTAACATGTCAAAATGAGGAAATGTTCAAGAGGTGCAGATACTTTTACAAGGCACTGTGTACATTTCTGGCATTCAAGCAATATACGGAAATTTCTGTCTTGTTATATTGGAGCGAGGGCCTGTGTCTGACCAATAAATTCAGTAAGCTGTTCCTGGATATGAGGATAATTTCATGCCCTGTCCACTAACCTTTACAGATGCAGATGTAATGGTTCTCTTTCAGTTACTGGAGGCTATTGGTGACAGTGTAATATTCCTTTTTATCACGGTTGCATGAGTGGTTTTGATAGCCAATAAGATAATTGTAAAGCATCTCCAAATCATCTGCAGAGCGACAAAAGGCTCAGCGTGTTTAGCCGAAAGCGGAGGGTTGGGTTTTCTGAGGTTGTAACAGCTGTATTTTTGTTTGGTTTTAAGCCGTAGGGTTGACTCTCATCTTAAGGTCAAGACAAGAGGAGGTCACAGCAGGTATGTTTCAGCCAGAGGCGCTGCACGCGCCGACATGTTGGCTAACATTGTCATGAGTTTGGCAGCTTCATCTCTATAGTGCAGCAGATGGACGTAAAGACATTGTTATGGTTTGAAGCGCAGCTTTCACACACATGCGCACACACAGACGTGACTGTTTAAGCTTGGTTAGGCTTTGTCAGGAAACATCTTGAAAATTGGCGTCAGACCATACACAAAGATGGGCTCAACAGACATGCTGTACAGTTTGTGTGTACATAAAGACATCTATGTTGTGTACATTTTGGCTAAAATGAAAGAACTGGATAGAGATTTAAAACTGAGAGAATTCTGTTAAAATATAATGTCTATATGAATGTATGGAGTTTTGTTTGGACATCTCCAGGGATTTCTTTTTAGTTTTTTTTGTCTGGATGTGTATTTGCTCTGTTAGATTGTTTATTCCGCTACCAAGTCCATTTATGTGTGTGTGTGTGTGTGTGTGTGTGTGTGTGTGTGTGGACCTGGTATTACTATCTTTGTGGGGACCAAAAATTGGAAGTTTACTATCCAAGTGGGGACCCTTGTGGGGACCAAAATCCCGGTCCCCACAAGTTTGAAGCAATTTTTGAGGCTTAAAATTTGGTTTTAGTGTCAGGGTTACACTTAGGTTATGGTTAGGTTGGGGTAAGGGTCAGGGTTAGGCATTAATTTTTGATGGTTAAGGTTAGGGTAAGGCGCTACGGAAAACATTATGTCAATGAGAAGTCCCCACAAGACATAGAAACCCAACATGTGTGTGTGTGTGTGTGTGTGTGTGTGTGTGTGTGTTTGTGTCCTGTTTAGTAGTATGCAGGCCAGATGCAATGTACCAGTGCACTGATGAACAGTGACAGGTCCTGCCAAGCCCCTCTCCACTCCCCGTCTCCTCTGGTTCGTTTTAGTCTCCCAACACCACAACTCTCCTCTTCCCTCTCATGACTATACTAATTGTGCTCAGACTGACAGATTAGCGGACCAATGGAGTGTGCCTGCAGGAAAACATGGGACACAAGTGTCCTCACTCGCTCTCATCTCTCCGTATCCCCCCCAGTCTTTTCTTTTTGGTACCATTATGGTACGTCTTCAGATGTGAGATATTTTTAGCTTGAGAGTATAAGTCAGCATTCTTCTTTACCTTTATCTGGGCTTTCCCATTTTATTCACATGTGCAGTAAGACAAGCTGATTGTACATATGATTTGGGAGAGACATCTATGCCTTTGAGTAGCCTGCTGTTACAACTCACACTCGTATTCCTGACTCTTTCACGCTGCATCTGTAGAGTTGCAAGTGGTTTTGTGTATTTTTGTTATTTTGTGGTCTAATTAAAGTTTAATAGTCGTAATACTCTATATGGAGCAGTCACCTTGCTGTTCTTGCATAAGACTGGCTCATCCCAGTGCTGCAGCATATAGCTCTACCTACTCATCTAGCCTCTCTGGAGCTCACCCCTCTTCGTTATGTTGCTTAAGCAGGTGTGAACTCACTGGTCACAATTTTTCTTGTTTATACACAAATACCAATTCAGCCAATCAATGCAGTTTGGCACTAAGACGTGAAAACGACTTTAGTGATATCAGAATAAGGAGGAAAGGTTATTAATTATTGACTGGATCAAAAAGTTCACAGAAAGGCTGCATTACCTCCAATTAGGTTTGGACAAAATTTGATAGCGATGTCGATCGATCGATAGACGTGTGGTGCGATTAAAAAAAAGTTTCATTAAAAAAAAACCAGTGCTGTGGCTTCCCACTACACTTTGGTATAGGTGATTAGCTGGTTAGTGTTAGCTTTACAAGCTGAACTACAATTGAATAAGGTTTGACAACTAAACAAAAGGTTTTAGTTTAGTAAGTTTTAATATAAAAGTGTCATAAAATGTCTGAAAGATTAAAAAGCATCACGATTAACATTTTATTTAAATTAATAACATACTTTTTAAAAATATATAATGGTTAATACTCTTTGTATTTACAGATGTTACTCAGTCTCTTGATATGTTTGCATCTTACAGTCTAATTTTAAAAAAGTGTTTGAAAAATGACTTAATTTATTTTTTGTAAAATTAGTTGATTGAAAAACAACAAAACGACCAAGGAGGCATTTAAAATACCTTTTCTACATATTCTGACAATTATAATTATCTATCGATCCATATGACTATTCCCTTTATCGATATGCTCTTTTTCTATATCATCCAGCCCTAGCTCCAATATGAATTTGTTACAAACCAGTGTGTAGAGTATCATGTCTGACGACAGAAGATGAAGTTGTCACAATGTTATGACAGATCAATATCAAAACCTGACTTATCAAACAGTAACACAAAGGCAATTTACATCTAGATTTTAAATTTTAATAAGAATCGAGGTTGCTAGTTGCAAAAAGAGAGACATATCCATTTCTATTTGTTGAGGATAATAGTTTATGATGGCATGTTTCTTGTTCTTATCACCAAGTGTGGTTTGCACCCAATCCACAATTTATTTTTGTTTTCACAGCCCTGTCTCAGCATGGTGGTTTAGTTAAAGTCAAAACTTACATAATCAAACACATTACAAACAACAACAAAAACAGTAGCATTTGTTATTATGCTATTGACTGAAGTCAGTGCACTTTTAAAAAAAAAAAAATTCTGAAGTCATACCGCTTTTCTAACAGATGATAAATTCATATTGTTGGAAGTTGATATACATTTCACACAGTTGATCTGAAATTGCTTTGCATGTTGTAACTGAAAATCATTTGCTCAAAAAAGGAAAATTAAATCACACAAGAATGCACTCGATCGTTCCAAAGGTGACTTAAAGTAACCAATAGGGATGTGTATTTAGAAAGAATCTGGCATTTGATGTGTCTCACGATACAAAAAGAACAAAACAATATTTTGCAATATATTTACGATACTATGATTTTTAAAACCGAATTTACCTGTAGAGAAACTGTTATAGCATTCTAAACAATCCAGCCTGCTTTATACACAACACATCTAGTATTACTAGATACAGTTGATCCACTGGAACAATGGATGTCAAAACAGGCACCAACTTTCAATCATACTTTCAATTTTATGACAGAAATTACAGTCATCGTTACGGGTTCAATTCAAATAAAAAAATAAAATAAATAAAAATACTTTGCTTTTGAATATCGATACAACATCCTGACATAAATATCGCAATATATCAGCATATCAATATGTTCCTTCATCCCTAGTCACCAACTTCATTACAGGAATATTTAATGGCTTATGTGCGATCCCTGGCTGGGCTGGTTGCAAAACGCTGTTTCTCAATTCTCGAACTCTGGGGACTATGGCATCAGACTAAATTTGTCTTAGGGGTGGAATATTGCGACCATGCATTTGAACTGTGGGGGGGGGGGGAGCTGGGGTACCTGGAGGGAACCCTCAGATACATACATTTATAAAGCTAAACCTTTTTATCTGGCAAAGTAGAGAGAAAAAGCTCAATGACAAATTATTTTAATGTGGTGAGTGTCCCGTGCCTGGACATAGGGTTTTGACATGAAGGTTTTGGAGCTCAATGACGATGGAGGAGGTTTACCCATCTCATGACTCAGTAGTACAGACCTGGCAAAGTAAGGCAGACTAGTGGCCACTATCCCTCCTTCTCCACTGACAGACAGCTTGTTCCCATTTGATAGTTGGTGTTGAAATAGTTAGTTTAGTTGGGGTTGATGCTTGAGTGGCCAGTATACCAATTGCTGCTTTAGAATTACACCTGGGCTTATGTGGGGTTTTGAGAATGTATTTTAGAGGAAAGGCAATGGAGCATGCAAAAATATTAGTTTGAGAAATAAAGCTCGTGTAACCAAAAAAATGGTTTTAAAGAGTAAGAAAAATTTCCCACTTTATAGTTCCACTCAACCAATGTTAAAGTGGCTTAAAATGCCATGGTAATATCGAGCACAAGTGCTTTTAAATTGCGGGGAAAGTATAGATTTGAGCTAACGTCAACGGCCAGTCAAACACTAAGTAAAGGTCAGCAGACACAGGGTGCCTTGTAGACATCTTAGACAGCATTACCAGCAGTTAATGCAGTTTGATGGAAGTTTTATTGAGACTTTGTAGGTGTCTGGCATGTATAATACCATGCAGGGACATATTGGTAGCAGACTAGTGTGCCATTGGGGATACAACAGCTCCTTATGTCCTATTGGAGTGCTGGAATTATTCTTTCACCGTTTGTGCCAGAATAGGGATCTGATTCTTTTTCTTTCTGTTAAACTCCTACTTGTATAAAGCTTGCCTGCATGTCAGACAGAATGCAATAGCTATGAGTGATCTAGCTGCACCCCTAAACAAGGTTACTTATATTAGAAAGAAAAAAATGGTGAAACCATTGTCGATTATTTTTCCATTACATATTTTACAAACTGGTTTGTATCTTCCCCAAAGACGGACCTCTTCTCCACACTGTCTGTTTAGATTTGATGAATTACTAACATCTGCACCTCTCTGCGTATCCTTCAGATTTTGAGAGGGAACAACTGGGTTTGTATACTGCAGATAAGAGATTTGATGATCTATCATCTTCAAAATAAGTTGTTCATTTCAGAATAGGCAGTCACCGATACAGTCTCTGTCAGATACCTCTTTAAAAAAAAAAAATTAAAAAAAATGTGTATGATTAAAAACTCTAGATAAAAGCCACTAAAACTGTATGGGGCAAATGGTAACTACTAATCTCTGAAAGTTGAAATATTTTTCAGGTTCAATATGATTGTAGTGCTAGCGATAGATATTAGCCTAGTTATCTACCCTGAATCTTCTTTCTGGATGACTGGAGTAACCTACAATAACCAATGCTAGAACAACAAAATGCAGTTTAGCATGCAACGATGTGAAATGAGCAGTAAAGTGTAGGGCTGGGTATTGATTAAAATATCAAGATTCGATTCAGTTTCTCTAGAGTTAGAATCAATTCGATTCAATCTGATCCAGTTTGATATTGATATTGGTCAGCTATTAAAACCGTTTTTATTTTAAACTGTTGTCCTAATTATATGCCTGAAATTTGATGACTTAACACTGAGTAACTATTCACCATGGAAAACTATTAACCCCTTCAGACACAAACTTAAAATGACCATCTGGACTTTTCCTTCCTATTTCAGCTGTAAAAAGGGGAAACTATCCAGAAAAATAAAATATATATTTTTTGATTTTCAAATTGATTCGATTTCTACAAGAATCGATTTATAATCTATTCATTTCAACACAGCTCTAGTAAAGTGTAATGTGGTGTACACATTAATTTTAATAGAAAACAAATGTTATTGAAGGCTGAGGTATGAGAAATTTGCCTAATTTATTGAGCTTGTCTGCCTTATGTTGATAAAACTATGAATAATTTGGCTGGTAAAATATTCACAATATTCCAGCTAAGGTGCAAAAAAAAATATGCTGAAAGTGTTTCTTAAACTTTGACCTTTTGATTTGAGTATCGTAGCATTGAATGACTTGTCTTGCTACAGTTGTTGGTTAGATTTGAAATCTTAAGATGGTTATCCACAAATAATAGGTCTGAAGGACCTTAGTTTTGGCTAGTTCAATAATGAACCTATAGACATTCAGTCTAGAAAAGCATCTATAGCGTTCTTGAGTTTTGTAAAAATAATTTATGCTGTGAAGTATGATGGGTTTTAAAACCACTACTGTTAACAAGAGATAATATCTTACCTGCTAAATAGCCTTACTGTACGTACACACCAAAAGCGAATTAAGCGAGCTGCGAGTCAGGTGTACATGTTATGTCAATGGAGGAGCGCGATGACGCGCGACAGGGGGTCCCGCTTCAAGTCAGAAGCAGATTTGCGTCGCGAAAATGCTTTTCTGCCTGATCTGCGCGGAGGATTTGT
Source organism: Apricaphanius iberus (assembly GCA_028564705.1). Taxonomy (NCBI): domain Eukaryota; kingdom Metazoa; phylum Chordata; class Actinopteri; order Cyprinodontiformes; family Aphaniidae; genus Apricaphanius; species Apricaphanius iberus. Next base: position 478,030 of record JAPXFQ010001903.1, on the reverse strand, counting down.
GCGAATGAGGCGTTTGCGGCGCGTGAAAAATTCTGCTCAAGTTTAAAAAGTCTGAACTCCAGCTTCAATTTGCACCGCTTCAACCAATCAGGGGACAGAGTTTTAGTGATTCTGTGACTGTCATGGAGTCACAGTCTCAGCAGGACATGGAGGAAATACTGATAAACATTGTGGCTAAATAGCCCTGAGCTACATGACACAAGCTGTTTTCAATACAGAGAAAAAAAAAAATAGGTAACATTATTTAGACAGGAATGCTCGAGGTTTGTGGGTGGCTCTTAAAAGAGCTGTTGTTGCTGTAAAAGTATCTCTTGGCCTATAAGTGAGCCTTGAAAAAGCCTCCTCACCTGGTTTCCTGGTATCAGCTCCCGCACCACGTCCCACGTTGCTCAAATATTATAAACTTTTATGAACCGCAGACAGATGGACAGCTGCTCAGAAATGTAGTTGGTGTTTCGGCAGGCGAAGCTTGGACCTTCACGGCACAAACTGGGCTAGCAGGTCACGTTCTCCAGGCGGCGAGGAGCTGGTGTTTTTGAGAGGTTCGCTGCTGTTTATGGATCCCCCCGCCGTAGCTAGACTGTATCTGTAGCTCACCAAACCCCCAGTGCAGCGGTCCCAGCTCTACCGGAGGCCAGGCCGAACACGTAATCCACTCTGTCCTCCGTCAGATCGGAGACCATAGTCCATAATCCAACGGCAACTGCACTCTGGCCCCAGCTCTGCTGAAGGCCAGTTAGCGCGTTATAAGACCATATTTGAAGCGCGTCCAGTTCGCTTTGTACACACTTCAAGATGCGAATGTTCTAGCATCCAGCTGGGGGCATGTGGCACGTTATGACGCTTTTGGTCAGGACACAGCGTTAGTTTCACTTATTGTTGTCCAGCTTTAAAAAACAAAAGATCTTTTTTTCTTTTCTTTGGCTGCATCCTTTATAGCCCCAAAACTTTGAAGCCGTTTAATGTTTATGTATGGACATTTGAGTCAGAACAGTAAGGGTTGAGTGTTGATCTAAGACTCCCAGAGTTTTGTGTTAACAAAAAATACTGCCCTCATTGTCTGAGACACATTCATGCGGAGTGTGTTTTTCTTTTCCCAAAAGTGTGAAAATGCACAAACAACACAACCATTCAATCAGCTAAATGCAAAATTGAGGCCTACTACTGTATACTCCCCAAGCATCAGAAAATGACATTCTCCTGAGTCATGATTTCACTCTTGACGTTTTAGAAGCATAAAAATGCTTCCAGCAGTAACATCCACACATTCACAGCCCCAGACCCTGCAGCCCTGCGACACTGTACAATCCAGCATGCAGCATGCCTCTGCAGTAGTCAAAGATGATTCCCGAGTCTTAGCCAGTAATATAGAATGAAGGGAATTTACCCCAAATAGAACAAAACTCCCCCTGAGGATAGCAAGCAGGAACAGTTTTTATTGGGTTACGGCTGAGACTTAGCTGTGACTTTCTCCTCTATCTGTAGCCTTACTGCCGCTGCATAAGAGCAGTTTATGGATGATGGTACAGAGAGGTTGTGTGGAGTAATTTAATGATGCTGATGTTGTCCATTTTATCCCATGAATGAAGCTGAATATGGCTCCTTGGCAAAAATTAGACTGGTCATATTTTTCAATTTATCAGTACAGGACCACCTTGTTTGTATTTCTCCTTCGACTGAGGAAAGACGGCTTATTTGTTTTCAAATGAAGAGTATTTAACCGAGGATGCACAATGTTTCGTCAAGCTGTACTTTCTGTTAGTAACTCCTAATGGCAGGCCCTTTTCACTTTGACCTTGCTTCTGTCACTTTTTCTTTACTTGTGTACATCATAGAAGTATGATGTTTTTTGAATGCAACACTCATAGTATCTCCCTCTCTACTGCCTGTCTCTAATTGGAATACTGTGCTGACATTTATGTTCTTTAGTGATACAGTTTACTTTCTACGGCCTATTGAGAAACAGTTTTGCTGTATTGTCCTTTTGCCAATTATATTAAATTTTAACGAAGCCTTAGCATGAATAGGCGTTTTTCCAAAAAAATCAAAGCCACTAGCAGCATTGTTTCGCAGTCTCAAAGTGGGAAACTTGCTTCAAGTTTTTCAGCTGTCAACTGTCAATTAATCTGGCCGCTTGTTCTCTGCTTCACACTGATATAGCAGTGAAGGAGAACTGAGAAAATTATCGAATTTTGACAAATAAATAAGCCCTGCCCCAGTACTCAGTGGTGGGAACCTATTTCAGTTTTTAAAATAAAAAAATCTGTATTTTTACCACAGTGTTGGTTGTGTTCTTCAGAGAACAAAATCTATTAAATAAAACTCCTTCCATCATGATACTGAGTTGGTCGTGGGGAAGCACTCAACTATCTCCAGAGTGTGCACATATGGTCCTCGAGGTCCCCTGGTCTGGCTTTCGCTTTTCCTGCTCCAAAACCCCTGATTCAAAAAGTCATATCATCCCAGTATGTCAAGAAGTTTTGCGGGAACCTGGTAAATAACCCATTCATTTACGTCAGACATGTTCAAACAGGAAAATGTCTAGAACACGTAGGATACCCGCCCTTGAGGACTAAATGTGCTCACCCCTGAACTATCTGAAACTGACTTTATGAATCACCTTTTGGCTGAGTGTTGAGGGTATTCCGCTCAATATGTGTGTGAGCAGCTCTGCAAATTTACATTTTGCTGATTCAGCTTGAGAAAGTGGATAATGGGGAACTGATTGAATAAGGAAGGCACAAACACATTTAACTCATAATTTAATACAGCCGGCAACGTCCAGCAACATGATTCTGTTCTTTTGCACCTCTGCCACGTCAAGCCACAAAGTTTCATAGAAAGATTTGTGCTGCCTTTTGGAATATATCTGCCACCAATTTCCTCTTGAAGACAATAACTTTTCCCTAAGCATTTATACATCTAGGCACGTCATCTTTTTTTCTCCATATCTGCTCGCCCCTAATTCCTTACACTCCTAGCTTTATTTTTTATCAATATTACAATTTTGTACCCATGTAAAGGGTATAAAAGGAACAGTTGTGGAGACTGTAAGGGTTAGGAGCGGAGACCACTTCCATTTAACACCTTTGTTAACATATAGTGTAGTTCACACCAGAGGCAAAATGCTGTCGAACCTCTGTGGTCTGCTTGCAACGTGAAGCGATCAATTTGCCGTCTGGTCTAGTTCTTTGTGCAATTTCTTTCCGCAATTCAGCAATTTTTCAAAAATAAATACCGCGATTGACAAATGCAATCAACTTTGTATCTATACAGACTATAGAGATGAAACACACACGCACTCTTACACACACAGCAATGGTGTCGGGTATTTGGTTTCTACAAAGGGGAAAAAGGCAGAGAGGAGTTGGCAGATGGCGTGGGATTTTCATAAACGTGGCGCTTCTGCAGCCAGTGTGCACCAGGCCAAAGTCTTCACACTTGTCTTAATGTCATGCTTTTATGATATAACGAAGTAAAATGGACAAATAATTTTAACGTATTTTTTTTTTTCTGCCTTGTGTTCATAACCAGGATTGTTAAAGGAATTTTTAGGGGAAAAAACAACCGTAAAATGTCTGTTAGGCGCCAAAAATTAAATGCTTCACCTCAAGAGCTCCATACCCACAGTGAAGCATGGTAGTGGCTGCATATCGGAGGCATGGTTTTGTTCAACTGGAACTAAGATGTCTTAAATTATTTCCTTGTAAATTTTTTGTTGCTTTTTATGGTATATTTCTGCTATCAGTATTTAAAAATGCAATGAGTTAAGTTTCTCCCCTTCTTTCTTTTCCTATTTGCCTCAACCCCCAACTCCCCCAAACCCATCCATCTGTATTCAGGAGAAGAACAAGGACAAAGACAAACGATTCCGTCCTCTGTATGACATCCCGTACATGTTTGAGGCCCGGGAGTTCCTCAGGAAGAAGCTCATCGGTAAAAAGGTAAGAACCCCTCTCGGATTTCTAAAGCATTCCAAACCATTTTTGTGCTCTCTGCCATATGAATGAGCGTGATTTCCTTTTATCGGTGCCTTTTGAATTCTGTAATAGCTGGAGATCAAACTATGCAAAATGATTGTAAGTGCTCCCTGCACCTTTTTCATTGACAGACAAATGTATTTCAGAGTTGGATATCTATTTCCCTCTGTGCCTGAGTGTGAATACCAAGTGCTCATGGTAGATGTCCTGGGGCTCAGTGTCGGCCCAGATGCACCCTTTAAACAAGCAGTCTTGATTTCCCCCTCTTGTGTCTATTGATCTACTTGGTTTGTACACCTGGGGGGCTACTGTGATTTACTCACATCTGACCCGTTAGAGCTTAGCAGAGAGTTAAACACTCCTCCAGATGCATAGCAGGACTTGGGATTTTCAGCTTTTTTTTATTTTATTTAAATACATCCACTGATGAAATGTAAGCTGATTGTGTTAACACAAAAAGTTGACCTAAGTGTGGTGAAGTGTTTTGGAAAACCTTACATATAACTCAACTTATTCTTTTTGCTTTTGCCAAACACAAAAGGGCTGCATTATGAAAGGACAAAAATGGAATAAGTGTACAACGATTTACATAGAAATAAAGTTTGGATTGATGGAAGACTGCCAAAACGGTCATTCAGGATCACACTTATTATTCCAAAAAAAACAACTGATAAATGCAACACTGAAACTTCAAAATGCGTATTTGTTTATGCCTGAGCTTCAAAATATTACAATGCGTTCTTCAGTTTGACTGAGAATGTACAATCCAAGTGTATAGATGACTGGACTCTAACAACCCTGATAGTAGATGGAGCAAACAGTTCACTCGCGCTTTCATAACAGCACAACTGAGGCTGTTAAACAAAAACACGCACCCACTCAAAGTCAAAAGCCACAAGAGTTCCTTCTGGCTCTCTGTATGGGAGTGAGATTCATATCCCTGTCCCAGCTTCTCATCACAGTCATTTTAATCCTCCTCATTAATGTTTTTTTAATGACAGAAAATTCAGCCCTAAGCCGGTTTTCGTCAAGTGAAGCGAAAATAATGATTCTGTTTATTTGTTACGTTTGTGTTCTGAAATAATAGGATGTAGGCATTGGCAAAGCGCGGATGCTGCAGCCTTTTTGTTTGGTGTGAATAGATTTACCAGTACGGAAACGGTATTAAAACGATGTTCAGGTCAGCTGCTTATGTGCAGATCTTAAAGAAACGTTGGCACCTCATGTTAAAATAAAACCTGCACATGTCTGTATGCTTTACAGACATGATTATAGAAGATTTCACGGCTTTACTTGTGGGAAAAACAGATCTCGTAAGCTTATAGGCACAATAATAATCATGTTCTGAGGTGTAAAATTTTTTTTCCTTTATTTTCTACTCTTGTGCATAATTTCTTGTCTCTGCATATCTTTGTTTGACTTTGAGCTTCGAAAGTTAATTCTTAACTCTGCTTAATTGTTCCTGCGGTGCCTCAAGCAAATTGCTGTTTGTTGTGTTTATTGTAGTGGGAGCCATGCATAATTGTTTGCATGGAAACTTTAAGTGTGTTGACTTGGCTTGTTTTCACTTGAGTGAGTCAGTGGGTCTGTTTGCATTGTATATTGGAAGGCATTAAATCGCATTTGAACAATTTTGGGCTTGTATTCATACCATCACACCTTGTTTCTTCAGATATGCATCGCTTTTCATAAGGGATCATTATGTCTTAATGCAAAGTAGCCTGTATGCAAATGCAACTCTGCCTTCTCAATTATATTTTTAATATAAAAACGGTACAGCAAATATCAAACCCCCTATAGAAGGTACATTTGCATTAAGTCATGCTCATATTCTATCAGTTGCTTCTTTTTTTATGTGGTTATATTTCCTATCCTTGTTTCTGTTTTTAAGTACTCAAATTTTTTAGACAAACATTTTTGTGATGTTTTTTTTTTATTTTAAGCATAAAACCACCCCTCCAACTGCAAGATTGATTGCTTTCAACTGATATCTTATAACAATAAAAGATGTGGAAGTACTTTCCAGTAGTTTGCAGTTAATGATGAATATAGAATTTTGTACCAGAATTAGATTTTGAACCGACCTAGACCTGTGACTGTCTGGATGGCAATGATGGCAACACTCATTGGTAATTGGAACCAAAGGAAGCACATTACTTAAAAAAAAGCTATTTTTGAAAGGAATGGTTTTTTTTGCTTGCTTTTTTTGTACAAGATGTTTGTGGTTTTAGCACTTAACAGGACGGCTGAGTGGAGCACAACAGAGTTGCGGTGTTTGATCATTTAAGACTTTCAGGCTGTTAAACGTGCTGAATTTGGAAATCTTGGCAGCCTTTTGGAAATGTCAAGGATCTACGTTCCCAGGAATATACACATAAACTGGTATTCTACTTAAGCCAATGTAATAGACGATTAAACTTTTCAGAACCAGAGTTATTTTTAAAATAAGTAAACTGCACATAATAGTGAATTAGATACAAAGTTTCTGGTTTATACAGGAACTCTCCCATCATTCTACTTGTGCACCGCTATATTAAATACTAAACTAAGAGTTTGTCAGTAAACTTCCAACTTTCCCAATCAGGAGATGGGGAAACTGGTCATGAAATTGTCATTGGTGCATTTCAATTTGTGCTTTTTCCATCCCATGGCTGGAGAACGAGTTAAGGGTTTTATTTTTTTAATTCTGTCAATGTGTTACAGAGCGACTTTGTATGCTGTAAACTTTGGATTTCTTAATATATGAGATCTTTAGGAAATGATACTGGAAAAATGTTAGGTAAAGTGCAGTTTTACCTCACAACTGTTTGGACTTTTATTGGTTAGTGTCTTTTTTTTAATGTAAAAATATCATTTAAGAAGTTTTGGACTGATTAAACATATTCCACATTTAATAACCAAGCATTAGTTTTAAGAGTAATTAGCCTGTGAATATTATAAATTCCTTTTTTAACACTCTGTTTTGCTTAGTGGTGTTTCCTTTATTTTCCAAAATAATTTTTCTTTAACCATGTAAAGCTCTCTAAGGGAATCAGTTTCTGGCCCTTTAGGACAGTGGTTCTCAACTTTTTTGGTGCGCGACCCCCAATTTAACATGCACTGCCGCTGCGACCCCCCCACCACACGCATACGCAGTCGCATTTACATAATCAGACAAGCACTCATTGCAGCTATTAGTTTCTTTATCTTTTTTATTTTTAAACACTTTGGGATTTTTAGGAAATCATGAAGCAGCATCAAGGGGCTACCTTTCCTATTAACAGACCGACAGTAGTTGCAACATCCCATCATTTTGCGGTTAAAATGTAGGCTAACCTAAACAAATAACGGAAACTTCGTTGTAACGAAATACGATAACAGCTCTTTATAACTTTAACAAAACACAGTAGAAAAACAGCCCATGTTGAATTTCATAACCCTACGGTCCAAGAGCTTAAACATGAAAAATAACCAGTTCTGATGACAGGTGATGCGCGGCTGAGGTGGTGAAAGGCTGGCGTATCCAGTCGTATTTTTCTGGGGTGTCATCATTCGGGAAGTATTTAGTGAAACTTTCAAGCAGTTTAATGAGGTGAGAGGCAATAATTCCTTTCATAGTTTGAATGGTTATGTCGTAACTCTCCATAAAGTCATCAAGTTCAGGGAACGTTTCAACACTCCCCCCTTCCACTCGCCCAGCACACAGCTCCAGCTTTCTCTTAAATGCTGTGACCTTATCAGAGAGAATAAGGACATTTGTGTTTTGGCCTTGTAGAGACAAGTTTAAGCTGTTTAGTTTGTCAAAAATGCTGGTTAAATATGAGAGGCTGGCGACCCACTTTGGGTCAGTCAGATAGTCAGCAAGTGGAGAACTACAATCTGATAAAAATATGCGGACCTCCTCACGCAGTTCAAAGAGCCTTGTTAAAACTTTGCCACGAGAAAGCCACCTGACCTCTATGTGAAAAAGAAGTTCTTCGTGGTCTGATCCCATTTCATGACAGAGTGTGGAAAAAAGTGGCCGTGATTTAATAAAATTAACCATCTGAACTGATGTTTGGAGAACATCACGAAGCTCTGGCTTGAGACACCTGCCAGCAAGTGCTTCCCTGTGGATCATAAAGTACAGAAATTTCACATGGGGGCTACCTCCAACACGCAAACCTTTTCTTGCCCCCCACATAGCTCCAGCTCCATCTTTGCACACAGATATGCAAAAAGAGGAGCTAAGATGGGAGAGCTGTGTGTTACTGTTGAGCTTGTTGAAAATGTTCTGTCCAGTGCATGTTCCCTCCATTGATGAGCAAAAAACAACATATCCTGTGCATCTTCCCTTCGTAGCTGTACCTCTCAAAGGCCAGCAGCTGTGCGTCTCCTGACACATCTGTGCACTCAAGTTGCAGGGAAAATCTTCCCCTCCTCCTCACTCTGTCAATGAGCTGATCTTTAATGTCATTGGCTATGTCCTGAATGCGGCGCCCCACAGTATCATTTGACAGGGGAATGGTTAAAAGACTGTTAGATATTTTTTCCCCATGCATTGCTCTTGTCATTGCTACAGCTGCGGGACGGATGAGACTTTCCGCGATCGTGAGCCCTTTTCGATTGGGCCACTAGATATGCCACCTCATATGACGCTGCCAGGGCCTTCGCAGGGACAGTAGTATATTCGCTCACTACTGTTTTTTGCATTTTTAGTTCTTGCTCCTTGCGCTGAAAAAAATCAATTAGCTTATTAAATAAGCTGCTGTGTTTTGTCTCTAAATGTCTCTTATGTTTTACTGGCTTCAAGCTCTCAAGTGCCAGCACCTCAGAGCAAATTACACAATGTGGGTAGTCAACATTAGTTTTTGTTGTGCAGGCAAAGCCAAATTTCAAAAAGTCGGGCTGATATTTACAGAGCCTTGAACCTTTATCAACCAGCGCCCTACTTTTCTCTGGTGGTGGTTCTGGTTGCTGATCTTAGTACCCCTGCTGCTGCTGACTGTCTGGAACACTTTTTTTTTTTTAAGCCATCGCTCCATTTTTCCAGCTAACAAAGTTAGCTAGCTGCAGATGTGGCTAAAACAACGCACCTGTTTTTAAATTTTTTTTTTTATTTGTCCCCAGCCCGCCACCCTGCATACACATTCACATACACACACACATGCACGCACACATAACTACCACCATAAATTCGCCACAGAGTGCTTCACTGACCAGAATCTGACCCGCACAGATTAGAGTCGCACACAAACGCCGCGTTGATACAATGCATTTTGGACAAACAATGAAGCAGAAAACAACTGTTTGAAATGATTTAATTTAATATGAATGTAACACCGCTTTATTTTAGAATGTTTAAGTAAACTAAAGTTTAAGTTTACGTTCTGTGATTTCAGACTATCTGTGAATGGGTCTGCTTTCTACAGCTCCTCCTGACAGCAGATCGGGGGGAAAAATAAAATAAATTTCTTTGCTCAGCTGTGTGAATGATGAGGGCAGATATGAGATGAGTGGACAGGTTAGTTGTTGTGGTTTTGGTGTAGTTACGGCCGACAGTAACGGGCTTTGAGTAATAAAATGCCTGTGAGACCAACCGCTTGTCGTCCTTCTAACGTTCAGTCGGAAGCTACATTCATTTATATTTTTACAAAATGATTTGGCGACCCCTTGGAATTATCTCTCGACCCCAACTCAGGTCGGGACCCCAAGGTTGAGAATGGCTGCTTTAGGGAACTGAATACTTTTATATATCTCCAGGTTTCCAGCAGGGCCTTAGATTTTATCATCTCAAGTTTCCGCCTTAGATATGATCAGATTTTCCATATTCGTTCTGAAATTGCATTTAGAGGAGTCTTCAGTTCATTCACAATTAGATACAGTATTGGTTTGTTAATACACTGCAAACAAAAATACATGATGCAACACAGCCAGGTTACCTTTTGTGATTTAAAATCTTTGCATCAAATTTTCCTCCAAGATTTCAGCATCCCTACATGGATATCTCTCTAACTCAATATTTGATAAATATTTATGCTTGATGTTCCAAGTGTGCCTGTGTTGACTGTGAAGTTAGGTTCAAGTGGAGGACCGCTGTCCGTTTACCAGCAGCACAGCTTCCTCCCTTCTTACTCTGCAAGATCAATAAATGGAAGGGGCTCTGGGAAGTTGCTTCTTTTCCATTCCTTTATTGTTGCCAAGATACAAGGCTAAAGCTCTGATTTAAACCTTCTGTCACAATGTTTCATATTTTTTTTCTTTTTTGTTAAGATAATTTCACAAGTCTGAAAAAGCTGTGGGCTTTAGCTGCCTTGGCAACAAGAGTGATTTAGTTTGGATGAAGTGAAATCTCTGTGGTGAATGTTTGTGTTCAGTACTGCGCCATCAAGTCTTTTCTTCTAATCTATTCTACCTTGGCCTGGTTGGCTTGTCAGATTGAACGCAGCGTACACTGTCGTGTGCAAAAACATGTTGCATGTCTGCAGAGGAATTTAGTTGACCCACTTAGGTTACTGTATTTTTTGAGGGAATAAACCTGTTTGAAGAAAAGTCCAGGCATTTACGTATCAGTAATGACATTAATTTTTCCCTCCTTTTCATAGTTTTGACTGGTTGTGCGAAAACATATTCACAAAACTGTCCTTTCATGTGAACTTTTAACTCAGGCTTACTGAACATGACTCATAGTTAATAAAAATGATTTCTTTTGCTTATATTAAAATTAGTTTAACATTTATAACACTTGAAACATTTCCCAAATTGTCCATTTGCAGCCTAGAACTCCAGTCTGTTTTCCTTGGGTTTTAAATGATTGCACATCAAGAAGTATCGCATAACTGAATTTGAATGACAATGATCCAGAATGTTTGAATTGCTTACATATAACATGAAAATGGTGAAGACGGGTCAGGGGAACATTTTCATAGAGCTTTAAATCAGGGTTGGGTTATTACGTGATATCCTAAGCTTTGAACATCTTGTATTCCGTTCAGTGAATCATCTAAAAATGGATCCTAAATGTGTGACACAACAGCAAACTCTTCGAAGACCTGACCAGGCACACTGGTTTTAGCGATGTAATAAAATATTGACATGTTGATATATTGTTATGTTTTATGCCACAATCTTATATCGATATTCAAAAGCAATGTACTGACTTTTATTTTATTTTTTAGAATTTGAATGGAAACATTAATGACAGTAATATTTGTTGTAAAATTAGAAGTATAGCTGGTAGTTGGGCTGTTTTCACCTTCTTGGTTCCAGTGGATCAACAAGCTCTAGTAATAAATCAATGCTGGATGGTTAACAGGCTGGCATGTTTAAAATGCTGGGACAGTTTTTCTACAGTTAAATTGGGTTTAAAAAAATCCAAATATACAGTCTCACACATAGTATTGCATCGTATTGCAATATATGGTAGCATCCCTCTGTATTATGATGTAAATAGTAAATGGCCTGTATTTGTATAGCTTTTTAGTTAGTCCCTACGGGACCCCAAAGCTTTCACGCACACATTCACGTGCTGGTGATGGCAAGCTACGTTGTAGCCACAGCTGCCCTGTGGCGCACTGACAGAGGCGAGGCTGCTGGACACTGGCACAACCACACATATTGTTCATATTGTATCACCAGATTCTTACCAATACTCATCTCTACTGGACTAGGTCTGGGCAATGACCTGAAAAGGCCCATGGTAACACTGGAGGAGCTGCAGAGATCTTGAGCCGAAGTGCAAAATTATCTGCTGTCCACTATTCTGTCCTTAAAGAGTGCCAAAAGAAAAAGCTATAGCACCATGTATGAATTCTTTAGACAACTTGTAAATATTCAAAGAAGAAAACTATCACTACACCTTATCTTAAGCACACTATGATGTCGGAAACATGGCTGTGACAGGGATGCTACTTTGAGTTGATGGGGATATGAATAGAATGAAACACAGAACAATCCTTGTAAAAAAAATAATAAAAGTATGTTCAAGGCTGCAAAATATGGAGAAGATCATGGTGAGGTTTCATCCCAAAGCAGGACAACGATCCTGCTTTAACCAAATGGCCAAATACTGCAATATTAACACCAACACATTTATATTGGTTGCTAGAAACTAAATTTTAAAACAGTTCTTTTGAGCTTTTAACTTTTGTATCGCCAGTGACAACTGCTTTTTCCCCCCCATTACAAATCATGTATTTGTAATAGAACACACACACACACAAAAAACAAAACAACAAAATAATATATTGCAGGAATTTAATATACATTTCCTGACATGGGTAACATTCAGATTTATCTACTATGCCTTCTAGGACGTGACTGAGCATTAACTGCCAGTCTCTGCATGTTAAAGCTGATAGCTCTACCAGCTCTGCTGCGATTTAGGGGAATAGAGGTACATTAAATCTTTTTTTTTTTTTCTATTAAAGCCTTCCATTTCTTTTATAACGAGAGCTTGCTGCATTGGATCTTTTATAAAGCAGATCTAATATCCATATTCAGAAGATCTTCCTTTTCTTTTTCTGGCAGGAGAACTCTATAGTTGATAGTTCTGTGAGCCAGGAAAAAGCTGGGCCAGTACCTGGAATGGTCTTTGAAAATAGCTTCACAGTAATTCTAGCAGTCGTGTATCTTGTATCAGGTGTATTTTGTCAGAACTTTAATAGTTTTTAAATTTCCTTTAAAAAAGCAATGAAACCCAAAGATTTGGTAGTTTTTTCCAGTCATTAATTTAATAGCTATAGTGTTTTCAGACATTTTACGTTTTGCCATCTTTGAATAACTTATGCCCAAAAACCTCTTCTAAGTTATCCCCTTACAAAAAAATGCAGTGAGGCATTTCCTTATTTCCCTCTTCTCCCCGTCGCTCCAACTCTGTCTGTCTCAGGCTTTCTTATATCCATCCCCACCCGCATTGAAATGGCAGCGTTTGCATGGTGACATAATCCGAAAAAGCTAGATTTAGCTAACTTTATAAGTAGTGCTTTTTGCGCGCCTAGGTCTCAGCTTCATCAGAAAAAAATGTCAAATGGAAATGTTGCATTAAGCCACTTATCAGGGTTGAGCACATTCGGATAATCCTGCATGCTCAAAGTGGCTCCTGTTATGCAGCTGCGTGTGTAGCACTGTTAGCAACAGAGTTCTTGCCTCTTATTGGCGTGCCTATAAGTGAATGAGTGTCTTATGAGCGGTATAGTATTTGAAATATAGGATGTGAGAGTCAGAGCTGGTTCTGAGGAGAGTTTTTAGATGTGGGTTCGAGCAGATTCAGATTTTTGAAACCCTAAGTAAAACTAAATTTTAGTCTTCCCATTCATCAGTTTTCCTCAGTGCATTTTATTTCAGATCAGAGCCGCTTGTCCCATTAAATAATAGTCAGCCCTGATTATAACCTTGCAAAACAGCCTTTAGCACTCAGCCCCTGATGGTTTCTGATCATGATTTTATTCTCCTTCCTGCTTCTTTAAAAAAGAAAGAAAAACAGCTCAGCCTCTTTTGTGTTTGCCTCATTATTTTTTATTGCCTAATGCAACATACAGTATGGCCATATCGGTTCCTATGTTTAGGAGGTGCCTCAGATCTTAATGGTTGATGAGAGCACTTTGATGTTCAGATCCAATATTTACTTTAATGTTTTAACATGTTCCTCATAAAGCTTCCACTATAGCCATTTTACCTGCATATATATATGTTCTGCTACCTTCTGATCTGTTGCCATATAATTTATGCCAAGACCTTTATCATTTTTAAATGTGATTTGTATATTGGAATCAGAAGTCACAGTTTTAACATGCATTCATGTTCAGTCATTGCCAGGTCTGCTTGAAATGTGCCTAAAACCGAAAGGAAAGCTGTTTGATCATAGCTCAATAGAATGTGCAGGAGACTGTTGCTTATTTTAGTTGCAGAAAATCTTAACCTCCCACACTTTTCAGGGTAAGCAGCCTTTCACTCTGTTCCTGTCTGGGAAAACCACTCATGTGGAGCCCATGCTGTGCTGGAGTATTGTTAATCACAACCTGGCACGTGTTCCCTTTCCTATAACAAAGCTTTGTACAACTTGTCTCATGTAGTAAGACCACATGACACTGGTAAATCTAACATGACAAACATTGTTTTGAACGTCTAACTCGTAGATATAGAAAGATAAGAGATGGATGATTTTTTATTTTCTGCATTGTATAGCTTTCACTTGCCAACCAATTTTAGCCAATTCCAATTTATTTAAAATAGTCATGAGGTACTAAATGTTCCTTTCTAGCCTTTGAGCTACAGTATAAAGGATCTTTTTTATTATAGAAGATCACTGTATTTTAAAGCAGTTGCTGAAAGGTGTTTTAGTAATTTAGAAAGACAAACAGATGTGAAGTTTATTTTTGCCATTGCTTAACATCTTCTGTGGGAGACCAGCATGATTTGTGAATTGTAAACATCAGTCAATCTCTGTCTCAGTAAGTGAGACCAGCATAATGGGCAAAAATGAAACGGCCATAAGAATAAAACAGATCAAGATGGTTGTAACACATTATGTCCTCCCGCTACCGATAAAAGTTGGCTTTGGGTAATCCACTCCCATCAATTCAATATAATGCATCAAAGCTGCGGCCTTCTGAAAAAGTCTGGCATGTAACAACTGCTAAAGTTCAAAATTAGGGCTGGCCAAAACAATTATTTTTGTAATCGATTAATCTAGCAATTATTTTTTCGATGCATCGATTAATCTAATGATTAATTTTTCAAATTGATTTTGATTCAATTTGATTATCGATTATTTACCCATTATTTGATATATTATTGATTTATTATTTATTAATTTATGTATTTGAAAAAAAAAATCTTCATTTAAACATATTTTAATTGTTAAAAAAATCCCAAAAAATTAAGTTGTAGTATTAGTACAATCTTATATTAGAGGTTGCATTTAACAAGAAGTTAAATGTTGTGCAAAGAAACCATATAAATAAAGGAGAGAAAATACCCCCAAAAATATAAACAAAATGTACAAAATAATACAAAATTCAACATTCCCTTTGTGCAAATCTTGATTCCTTATCACTTCATTTAAACATAAGTCTTAAAAAACTTAAACCTGTAAGTTTAATACATGTTTGGCTTAAATAATTCCTTAAATATTCTCATGACATTTATTTGGCTTGAGATTTGCAAAGATAAAAAAAAGGCAATAAACCTTTTTTAAAAAAATACAATATATTCATTTTTCAAAATGAATATATTTCCTAACATTCAAATGTTAAATACATTTGTTTTCTTGAACTAACCTACCGTATATTCCGGACTATAAAGCGCTCTTGATTATAAGCTGCAACAGCCTGTTTTAGGTAAAATACACAAATTTGTACATAAAAAAGCCACACCCGCTATGTAAGGGCTTGTGCAGAGGGGATTGTCTGGAAAGTGATTTGTGTTTGGGGAAGCTTCGATTTGATCAACATTCCAACACGGTGGAAACACCTTGGCTGTCATTTCTCTGCGTGTTCAGCCAATCTTCAAGAATGACTTCAAGTTCGGGTCAACTGCTTTTATTACCTCTGCAAATTTTTTTTGTCTTGTTGCATTGAGTTTTTCACGCTTCCATCGCCTACGTATCACCATCATTGCTGTCAAGAATACTTGAAGCCACTGGTGCTATATTTTCTTCTTTAAAAGCCAGATCGACTACCTTCCAGATAAAAACTGCATCATATCTATTTCTTTTGTTTTCCATAATCAACTTTGCTTTCATTGTTCATGCAAACTTCCTCCTCTCTCTCTTTCTTCCGGTTTTCTTAAAGGCACAGTATTCAATAAGGTAAAGGATGTAACTAACTATTGACGCAAATTCAGCCAAGCCCCACGAATTCTGAAAATCTTGCAATTTTATCAGATTGTACTTTAATGCATATTTGACCAGTTGTGACTCTCCCTTTCATTATATTATATCTGACAGCGTCTTGTATCATGTACACTACCTGTTATGTGAGAGGGATCGAGAATAAAATGTTTGCATTTTGCCATGGAAGCTGCTATGTGAAACTATTTTCTCATTCCAAACCTAAAAATCATTTACAGTACAGGCCAAAAGTTTGGACACACCTTCTCATTCAGTGTGTTTTCTTTATTTTCATGACTATTTACATTGTAGATTTTCACTGAAGGCATCAAAAACTATGAATGAACACATATGGAATTCTGTAGTACTTTTAAAAAAAATTGTGAAATAACCTTGCCTCCAAAGTTACCGGACCTGAACCCAATCAAGATGATTTGGGGTGAGCTGAACCGCAGAGTGAAGGCAAAAGGGCCAACAAGTACGAAGCATCCCTGGGAACTCATTCAAGACTGTTGGAAAACCATTTCAGGTGACTACCTCTTGAAGCTCAAGAGAATGCAAAGCGGTAATCAGAGCAAAGGGTGGCTACTTTGAGGAATCTAAAATATAACACATGTATTCAGTTATTTCACCCTTTTTAGGTACATTCAGTAATTCGATACATTATGTGTTAATTCATAGTTTTGATGCCCTTATCTACATTGTAGAGAATCTAGATTCTCTACAATGTAGTCATGGAAATAAAGAAAACGCATTGAATGAGAAGGTTGTGTCCAAACTTTTGGTCTGTACTGTACCTTTTGGCAAAATTAGCTGTTTTGAGTCCAAACTGGGTCACCTACGTGATTCGTGTTATCCGATGAGAAAAATTATACCAGTGATGCGCGACCTGCACGGACACAGCAGCAAGTGGCAATTATTCAGGAGAGCAGTTTATGTGACAGACAGAAGCTTGAGCTTCAATTATTTTTTTACATCTGTTGTATTTTTGGATTCAAAATGGAAAATTTCGTCAAAAAAGAAAAATTTTCAGATCCAGAATTATGAAACTATACCCCATTGCACCTTCCTTGTCAAAACGCAAATATGACACTTTATTGTAAATGGTATAAATCTTATGGTTGCTTATGAGTGAAGGAAGAGATAAAAGTACCATAATTTCCCCTCTATTTAAAACCACTGAATTATATTTCATGTACAAAAACTTAACGAGATCCGATATTTGAGTTTGACCCGCTGTTCACCTGTCTGAGCCAATGCTCTTTATCACTCATGCAAACATGTTGTGTACGTGATTCTTTTGGCAGAAGAAAGTATCCCCATGCCTTTCATCACCACAGCAGAACCAACACATTCAGTATCACACTTCTACTGCTGTTCTTATCACTCCTTCAGCTCCCTGATCCATTCACTGCATTTTCCCTCTGTCTCCCTCTCTTCTGGGGGTTCTAATGGATAGATTTGCCTTATCCAGAGATGTGTTAGATGGCCTGTGGAAAATGAGCCTAGAACCTCTCCAGTCCTGCTCTGCTGTTAGTAGAATGTCCTTGTCTTTTTATGAAACCTTTGTATTTTTGTGTCGTCTTCCATTATTATAGTTTTTATAATGGTCATTATAATTTCTAACCTGTAGCTTGTTTCCCTTATATCCAGCATTGCGTTGTCATCTTTTTTTGCTGATCTTTATCTACATTTCTTCCCCATTGACCGATACCGCTAACTGTTACCATATTGTCCACTGCTTCCCATTGGGATAACTGGAATCCTCTTTATAGGAGAAATGGAAGTTCTTTCCTTCTTCATTACTTTGGATTTTTTTTAGACCCCTTCATTGCATTTAAAATGGGAATAATCTACTTCATCCTTCAATGCATCTCTTTAACTTTCATTGGGAAGAACGAAGTATTGTGGAAGAGATGCGAGCGAAGACGCGTTAGCCTAATGAAAAGCCCCCCTGGAGTCCTTTTAATTTCCCTCCTCCTCAGAAATTGCTAATGGTTCTTGGTGCCAAACAGCACTCAACAACCTCCCTCCTCCTTTCCTCACTTCCGAGCATCCTCATCGTGTCACTCTATTGACAGGCTGCCGTTCTTTCATGTCCCTGTAATAGGCCTGTGAGTGTTGTCTGTGCCTGACTCAATGATGCTGTGATGCAGAGCCAGATTCCATATAGTTTTCGTCCTCCAAGCGTCACACTTGTCTGACACACTTTACATGCAGCTTCTAAACAGTCGATTGTGTGTGCCGGTGTGCCTGCATCCCTCGCTGTTAGCGCTGTCTACATGCGTTTGGCCCACAATGCTGGCTTCCCATGTCACATGCCTGTGGAGATCTGCACATGCACACAGTTGAGTGACAACATTGTATCTTCAGGGTGAGTGGGCTGGAGTGTATCCCCAGGGAGATTTGTTAGGAACGCACTCTGTAGGGTCATTTGGGTTCCATTGCTACTATGTGTGTGTGTGTTTGCCCAAACACCCTCAGTGTGTTAATACTACTCCTCTGGGGAGCTCCACAGTGCTGCCTGACATGATTCACACTGACTGGGGGTGACCTTGAGAAATGGGACAAACAAAAAAGGGACCCACATACATGGAGGAAACACTCCCCTCACTAATTATAGTAGCAACTGATGCCACTCACTACTCTTGGTGTATTGTTAGTTTTTTGATTGGCTATTGTCCACCCCCACAGGTCAACGTCACAGTGGACTACATCAGAGCTGCCACTGGCCCAGGAGAAGGTACACCTGCCTTCCCAGAGCGCACCTGTGCCACAGTGACAATTGGGGGAATGTAAGTAATAATAATTTGGTCTGCCAAAAATGAGTGTTGGTTTGTGAGGGTTGGTTCCAAATACTGTGCCTGTACAAAAGCTATTTTGTTACGTTAGAACAGCAAACATCAATGCATTTTGAGATTTTTTATCAAAAGTCGACTCACAGTAGTGCATAATTGTGAAATAAAATTAAATAATCCTTTAATTGTCCCACAAGTGGAAATTTAGTTTTAATAGCAGCAAAAAACAAAACGGAACAGAACAGAACACAAGACTGTCTCCAAAAAAAAAAAAAGATTTACATTATGGACATAGTTACGAGTAAGAAGAAAACTATGCATAGTTTGTGATTTATTTTATAAATATCTGAAAGGTTATTTTGTCTTACAACCAACTTTTGATAATACAGCTGCAAGTTTTTTGGGTTTTCCTTCCGACAGCATTAAAATATGTTCCACCTTGATCCTGCTACAGAATCTCTATTGGATTTATGCCTGAACTTTGATTTGGCCATTCTAGCACAGTAATGCTTTGCGCTAAATTACTGTCGTGACTCCAGCTATACATTTACAGGAGTATATTTAACTCCATCCGTTTTCCCATCCACTCTGACATGCCTCGACGTCCTTGTGGAAAAAAACAAGAAAAAAACAAACGTACCCAAAGCATGATCCTGCCACCATAGATTTCAGTTGGGGTTGTGTGTGTAGGTCAATGCGCAGTGTCAGTTTCCCGCCATGTGTTTTGCATGCAAGTATAAATAAATAAAATAATTAGTGTTTGTTCTCATCTGACCTGAGTAAATTGTTCAAGATGTGTGCCGCATGGCTAAAAAGTTGATTTAATGCTTTCTTTTAATTACTCTTACATATCGGCCGGATTTGATGGACGGAATAAAAAAGGAATTGTCCTGTGTGCCATAGTTTAAAGTTTTGAATGACTGCACTGTGCTCTGTGGGATGTTCAGAGATTGTTTTATGAACTATTCATGCTTGGTGTTCATGATACTGTTGGACCACAAATGTTCTCTAACAAAAATCTGAGGCCTTCACAAAATAAGGTGTTACTTAGAAGTATCAGAGTGGAGTAGGCTGAATACAGCAACACTTCAAACGACTCAGATTTTTAATAGAATAAACGGATTGAAACTAATGTATGGTATATTTTTCTCTACTTCACAATAACGCATTGCTTTGTTGGTCACTCACATAGAATGTTTCTACGTGAAGTAAATGTGAAATGGTTCAAAGCCTGTTAATACTTTTGCAAGTTGACAGTAAACGATCAGATCATGCAGCATTTTAGGTCGACTTTATCAAAACATTTCATTTTAATATAATTTCATCTGATAGAATACAGCAGGATCATTTGAAAAGCTTTGAATTTCTAAGCTTGTTAATCAGAACTGAAGCTGCTGCTTTGTTCAGAAACGGGTCACCTCAGTGCAAGCAATTATATTCTATCTGCTACACTGTCTTTGAAGGAATTTGGTTTATCAGTTTGTCATTTTCTTTACACAAGATCACAGATATAAACGCTTTTCAATCCGAAGCTTTAATGCCACGTTGCTCGAAAAAAGACTTTAGAAGTCTGCTTTCCCTTAAAGGAACTTTTGAAAACTAAACTCGTCCTGTATTTTTTTTTTTTTTTTTCTTCAACTCAATCATTCACATCTTAAAGCAGCATCACACGCACACACCAATGTCATGTCATCTAACCAGCTGTCAAATGTGACGGCACTCATCTGCAGAGGTCAGGTCTGCTCTTGTAAGCATTCATTTGGAATCTTCCATCAGTTGGATTACCCCACACTGTGAGCATCTTTGTTAAAAGTTGGCATAGCCACCATGAATGCCTGGCTGGTGAGATGGAAACCTGTAATCCCGCTGACCCTGGTGGGTGACTTTGGTATCTTTGGTTTTTGCCCGTAATAATTAGTATATCCAAGAATTTTTTTGAGCAGTTCCTCAAAACGTGTTTTGTTGCCTGTTTGATTTTTATTTTACTTTTTTGGAAGGAAATGAAACTGTATGAACGTAAAAAAAAAAAAAAAATCCTGCTTTTTTAGTTTACTCATTTTTATGTCATGCCAGAGAGAGTGGAGGAGTTCTTTATTGAGCATCATGTAACACCGTCTTATCAGTAAACCTCATTCCTCAAATGTTTTAGAACTTGCAGTCAAAAACTTGTCTTAACTCTTTGAAATGACACCTACTGATTTTATTTCTGGTGTCTTACAAAATGGAGCATTAAAGTGAAGTGTCCTCTTTGTTTCTGCCAGTAACATAGCTGAAGCCCTGGTCAGTAAAGGTCTCGCCACAGTCATCAGATACAGACAGGATGATGACCAGCGCTCCTCCCACTACGACGAGCTGCTCGCCGCAGAGGCACGGTGAGGAGCTCCTCTACTCTTTGTCCATCTTTTACATGAGCTGACGCACTGGGTTCATCACTGTGTTGAAAAGTAAAAATGCAGCAGTAGCTACCTACTCGAAGAACCTTGCACTTAAGTTTGTAATAATCTTAATAAATTAGTTTTTGTAATGACCCTGAGTGTTTTCCCCTGTGATGTTTGTAAAGTTACTCCCCTTGTTAATTCTTTAAATTTATTTTAAGAATGCCACCATAATTAGTTGATGCCCTTGAGGCGGGTGATTCACTTCCTGAGGAAACATGTTAAAGCTCTTAAATATTTACTAATGCACATATTAATGACCCCTCAGCATTCTCTGCTTCTTTCCCTTTTTAGTTTTTTTTTTTCCTTTTTCTGTTTCTTTCTGTATGCCTGGGCACACACACACCATCCCAGGCGCCAGACGTTAAATCAGTCTCTCTTTACTCAGGCCCTATGAATATAATTATGTGGAGGTGCAGTGGAGAGATTTAGTACAAGCTTTATTACTCTGCCATAGATTAAGATCTTCTTGCTGTAGGTATAGCAGATGCAGCTTCAACCTTTTTTATAGCATTAACTCTTCCTCTCCCCTTGTCTTTCATAGTGTCACTGGCCATCTGCCCTTATTTCTTCTTCTTGCTATCTCTCCTCTCGTTTTGTCCTCGTTTCTTCCTCTTTGCAGCTTCCCCTTCTTTCCTTCTATGGTCTTTCACTTGTAGGTCTTCTTTCCCTCATTTTTTTGTCACTTTCCTCTCTCACTCTTTTTCTCTTTCTCTCTCGGTGTGTGTGTGTGTGTCCCTGGTGGGGTCCTATAAGAGATGATGAGCAGTTTCTGTCTATTGCCTTAGTTATATTTTTAGCTCCATTGCATAAAGCCAGTGGCCCACAGCCTTCAAGGAACCTCCTCTAGGCTATTAAAATGCACATCTTTACTGTACAGGCCTGCATAAATGTCAATGGCCTATCTTAGCAGCACTTGTGGTCCATCCCAGTGACCCATTGCACAACAGGAACTCTAGCTTATCTTCATCACATTTAAAAACGTTCAGCTTAATAAAGCAGATCTAACTAGCAGCGGTCATCATGGAAGACCCTTAATTGGTTCTAAAGATGGATCATTTGTCTAAATCTTCTCCCCGTCATGATTCTTCTACAACTATGGTCTCTCTTTTTTTTTTCTATTTAAATATACATCAACCTTTAATATATCTGGAGGAAATTAGTGCTTTTATTCAACCTAAAGATGATTTTGAGCAACTTTGAATGTTAAGGCTATTAGCAAGCATTTTGCTTCATTTTTGATTTTAGCCTACAGCTAATTAAAATTGGAATACGACAAAAAGCTTTTTAATTCAGAAATGTAATGTTTCAGTCATGTTGTGGTCTCTAAATTTCATGGGGTACACTGTTAATTCTGTTGTATAGCACAGTCATTGACGATTTCCAAGAAGGATAGCTGTTCAGACTTGTATCTGTAGAACATTAGTGGAAGTGAAATTTATTGTGGATAGAGGCATATCTAGCAGAAGATCTACAGTATCAGGAAGATTGTACAGCAAAAGTCATTATTGAGGAACCAGAGATGACGTCAGAAGCACGTTGCATGAGCTGAGGACACATTTTATGGAAATGGTCATCTTTGGACCTGGTTTCCAGCATACTGACATTTCTGTATTATTTTTTTTATAGTTCTAGTTAATATTGGAGGTCTCTGAAAATGTATTTTTTGTTTCTTTTGCTGTAAACTATGTAAAGACAAATATTAGCAAACACTTGAAAATAACTACTGTGCTAAAACTCTCATTTCATTTTGACTTTTTGACAAGCCCCTAATGTATTATGATGCTCCTGTATTTTATGCTCATGCTGTACTGTACAAAAAAATAAGTGGGGAAGGATGAATGGATTTGTAATGTTATCGTTTGAATGCAGGGCGATCAAGAACGGAAAGGGACTGCACAGCAAAAAGGAGGTCCCTATTCACAGAGTGGCTGATATCTCAGGGGTATGCATCTCTCTTTTTTTCGTAATCATGCATGTATGCTCATTCTACACAAGGAAATAAGATGTTTTACATGATGTGAATAATACGATGAGCATTCATGTGCTGTGGTTATAATTGGAATTAAATCGTTTAAAATGTGGAGTCATTTGCACATAAACATCATAACTCTTAAAAGATACGTTAGAGATAGTAATTCTCCGAAAATGATCTATAATCATTGACTCATCCTTACTGGCCTCTAAAAATAAACATCATTAATAAAAGCATTTCGGTCCTTGACTGTTTACGTGTGCTCAGGGGCTTGATTGAGGCATCATTTGGCTAATGAAGCCTGATTGGGAGGGCTCATCACGCGAACATTATTGTGGGAAATCCATAAAACTGTGCAGTAAAGGTTGATTGCTGTACTGTTTCTCATCTTTTCATATATGCACAGCCCATCAAGCTGTTTTTCTTCCTGTTTTCAAATCTTTATTCTTGTAACATGTCTGTATCTAATATAGTTTACAGCAGGGGTTACCAAAATTGTCAGCTTCTGACCCATAAATCCAAAATGTAAGAGGGCCATGACTTGCTGAGCTTGCATGGATTTTTACAATCAGTTAAAATTTAGATTGACATCACAATCTACATCACCAGCCAATATATTGGCCAACATGTAGATTTTATTTATCTTCCTCTTTATCTTTTGCAGCATTTCTAAAACCCACATGCTTTTGCATCATTATTTTTGGTATCCAAGTTTCTGAATAGGAACTGATGACCCCAGACTTATATGTCCATGACCCCATGTGGGGTCCCGACCCAACTTTAGGAACTACTGGTTTAGAGCATATAAATACAGGTGGGCACATTAGCTTTTTGCACACGTAGGTGAATAATTCCCTTTTTGCGTTTGAAAAAAACAAAACAAAACACACTGAACAAATAAAATTTAATATATTGGGCAGGACTATTGCCTTGCAGCAAGAAATCACTTAATATTTCCTATAATAAGGATCAAAATACCTTTGATTAGTAATCCATGGCTTTCTACTTTTCGTTGCATTGAGATTATTACATTAGAACTTTTAAATTTTATTATTTACAGTTAGTATATGCACCATATTTCACTATCATTGAGACGTTTAAAAAATGTCAGATGAAAGGGAGGCTGTCAGAGAATGCAAAACCTAATATAGATAACAGGAAGGCTGAGTTTATGAAAGCAAGAGTATTTATATTTTTAAGCTTTTGCCTTCATCTGTCAAAATATGCTAGATTTGAAAATGTTAGTTGATAGAAGGGTGGAAATTTTCTTGTAAATGGCACAAATCAAACTTGTAGTAATGATAGCCACCATGGCTGTACTTATCACTGAAATGCTAAAGACTTTTTATAATAGCAACTCTATAACAATTTTATTTTCACTCTAAAATTTCAATAATTGTTTAGTTTTCTCACAAACAATGGATGTTGTCTCCTCAGTTGTTAATTTAATTAACATCTGTTAGTGGCATTTAGGGAAGAACTATTTTTAGTGTCTTTCATATGTATTTTTATACTCTAAATTCAAATATTACCTTTATTGGGAGAAAATTAGATAAAAAATTTGGAGAACTACAGCAAAAAGTCATTGCATTACCAAACCCTTTTTTCCCCCCAATCATTTTGTATTATGTTTACCTTTTGGTTATAATTGGGAAGGGCTCTGTAAATATACTTTTATTTCTTCTAGTTGAAAACCTTGAATCTCAACTTTCATGAATAATTTTGTTTAGCAAAAATAGAAATATCTTATTATTTTGTCTTCCCATTAGTATGTCTGGCATGCTCTACAGTGCTCCATAGCTACTCTACATTTGTACTTATTAGCTGTACCCTGTCACTGGGTTCAGGTCAGCACCATTATCTTGCCCTCCCTTAACTTTTCTGTCTGTCTCCAGTAGGACATGCTTGGTTGGCAGCACGATCTAGGATTGTTGCCAGCGATTACCAGCATGTGTGGATGTGTGTGGATGTGCTTGCACTCACACATGCACCAGTTGTTCAGCAATGCTAATATAATGAGCATTCTTTAAAGCATTACAAGGACCAAAATAGCATTGTTGCTCACCAGCCCGAGCATACTTCACCCTTTCCTCTAAATACACACCAACATACAAATTTACACAGGCACACCCATCCTCTCATGGAAATACACACTTCAATACGTCAGCATCCCTTAGTAAAGGCCTTTGAAAAGGATTATGCACATTGAGTGGGATGCAGTCACAAATAGTGCAGAGATAGGTTTATAAATGTATACTGTAGGAGATGCACAGAGGTGGTGGGAGGAGAGTGGATAAAGCACTTGACTCACCCCGTGCCTCTAAAGGTTGCATAATGAGGTCCTCTTCTTTCACTTGTCTCTCCCTTATTTCTGAACCAAGTTGGGCTGCACGGCCCACACACTCTGCAGGTGCGGTAAATGTTTGTGTGAACTGGAGTGTCATCTCCCACTCAAGGGGTTATTTTGGAATGCAGTGGGTGGAGTTCAGGTGGAACATCTTATGGCTAAAGTATATACCCTTCACTAATGCACTCTCATTCGAGGCCCACTGATGATAGGAACTTTAGTTTGTTTCTAGTAAATATGCTGCTGTTTGTTGCTGTCTCACTCTCCAGTGGAAAAACTAAAATTAAGCAAAATGTTGATAGATTTGTCACTGAAACACTATGAACTCATAAATTTACTTTAGCAAATGGTAAACTTGTTTGTTTGCTCTGACTTTGTGTCTGAGCCTTTGTTCCTACTCCTGTGTCCACGCTGGCTCATCCAAACACAACACTGGTCCATGACTCACCGGTCTGTTGTGCCTACACGCTCACGCCTGGAGTAGGCTCACATAAAATATTTTTTTTATCGTTTATGAAACTTGCTTTGCTACCGCAGCTATTGCTGCTTGAGCACATGATTTAGTTCAGCTGTAATCTTTGGCTCTAGTATACCAATAAGTTGTGACTCACTCTTGCAGAAAGAGATGGTAGCAGGAAGGAGAATAATTATTTTTGATAAGATGAGGTTCCAGATGTGGCCCAAAGAAACAAGACGGACTTTATTAGACCATACTGTGATACGTGGACATCTGGAAAAGCATGCTTTTCCTTGTTTTTGTTCACTTTTTTAAGGTGTTTTTTTATTTTTCTGAAATTTAGCTCAGAAAGAATATCATAATATTAAAAAT
This sequence comes from Apricaphanius iberus, assembly GCA_028564705.1. Taxonomy (NCBI): domain Eukaryota; kingdom Metazoa; phylum Chordata; class Actinopteri; order Cyprinodontiformes; family Aphaniidae; genus Apricaphanius; species Apricaphanius iberus. Next base: position 451,878 of record JAPXFQ010001903.1, on the reverse strand, counting down.
TGTTTTTAACTGAAGTTATATTCATTTCTGTGATCGAAATTAAGAAAAATGTAATACATTTAAGATTTAGATTTGATAATGACAAACTTTAGCTCATGAATTACACTTTCCAGTCAAAATTAGTTACTCGGGTCTTCATTGTGAATTTGAGTTTATAAGGTCAATATTAGTCTTGTTTATCCAGTGATTAGCAGGAAGTCAGGAGAAATCTTGGAGTGCAGTTGCTTTGACCCCAAACAAGCTATCACCATATGGACAGAATTAAAATCACTGTTTCGCGAGCCCACAATGTCTTTAATTTACAACTTCACCGTGACAGGACGAGGAAAAAAGTGTTTAAAACCCAAAAATCCAGACAGCATTAATTTAATTTCTGCCATGGTTGCTTTAGTATGTTCTTCTTCAAAGCTGTCGCTGGAATAGCCTGCTTTGCTTGACTCTACTGTGCACTGATGGTAAAGGTTTCACACTTTTACTCATGATCCCTGTTTTTCTTGTGAGTGTTTGAATAGAAATACAGTAGGGAATCTGTCAAAACATTGTTAGTTCACACATTGTCACGCATTTAAAACATTTTTAACACTTTCCCTCCATCACATATGTACCCGATTCTAAATTTGCTGGAAGTTAATACACGGATTTACAAATTGGTCCCCAAAAAACAAACTCCATTTGGCTCAGACACTGAGATCTGAAGCTAATTATCAGGGCACAACATGCAGGACGATTGTTTGGTTGGAGTTGTTAATGATTTAAAGCTACCTTGAGACATCTGTGGACAGTTGTATTTATTTATTTATTTTAAAGCAGAAAAAATAAAATCACTTCAAAAGAAAGCATTTCCCTTGCCTGATAACTTGGTCCCTCTGGTTTGGCTGACTCTATGGTTTTCCTAGACATGGTATAAACTCTGTCCATCCTTTCTTTGGCCTTCTCAAAAAACATTCTGAATTCTAGCTGCTTTGACTTTTTCCCCCCCCTAGCAGGGTAAATTTGATGGGTACAAAGCAATCTATTTTCTTCTGGAGTTTACTTCCTTTGAGCTAACCCACATTTCATGCATAAATGTTCGTTGTGACCACATTTAAAAGGAATTGGCCCCATATAAATAAACTAAATTTAAATAAATGTTATCACAAGAATGTTCACTTTCTCATTTTCTGTGATGCCAATAACTGTCCACATATTCTTTATAGCAAAGGTTAAAAAAAGTTTTTTTTCCCTCAAGACACCAGTTTCTGCCCTATGTACATAGTCCTTCAAACACTGAGGATACAAATGGCACGACAGCAGTCCTAAATGGTACTTACTTTGTTATGGGAAGCATGTCCACAGGGTTATTTATTTCTTAAAGCTATTTTATATATGCTTACCTGCTTCATAAATATTATGCAGACTCCATCATTTATGATTCATATTTTAAAGATGTAAAAGGCTCTTTGACTCTAAAACGTGTGCCATTTGCCTTTTTAATTCTTTCCTACAGGAGACACAGAAAGCCAAGCAGTTCCTGCCATTCCTGCAGAGGGCTGGCCGGTCAGAAGCTGTTGTGGAATATGTCTTCAGTGGTTCTCGTCTTAAACTTTACATGCCTAAAGAGACCTGTCTCATTACATTCCTCCTTGCTGGTAAGTTTACATTGGATCCAATGGTTTAATTTGAGATTTTTGCACTATACCTTTTTTATTCCCTGTACCTTTTCGTTTTTTTAAACAAAAACATTAGAAAGTGGTTGCTTTGCTGTTTAGAGTTGTGTAAAACTAGTGAATTGGGAAGTTTTAACTAAATGTTTCTGGAGCAACAGTAAACACATTTCTGTCCCAAGAGTTTTTGTTTTCTTAAACTTTGAGAAGGTCAAGTTGTGCAGGCTCGATATGTTCCCAGAAAATCAACCTGTAACTTTTGGCATTTCAACAACAGTCAGTTTATTTCCCCTGCTACTGATTGTAATCGCTTTGTCTTGTACCTCATAAGCAGCAACTCAGGGGACATATGTTGAACTAAACATAGAAGCAACAGTAACTTAACTGATAAAGCCAGAAAAAAAATCTATCATTGCAGATGCATCTCTTAAAGAATAAAATATTAAAACTTTTACACAACACCAGTAAAAAAGGGATTTTCTTACATAATCATACGCAATCAGTTCTTGGATATGTAATCTACATGATTTACTGCATCAATGTGGTATGGCATGGAGGTGGTCAGCCTGTGGCTCTTCTGAGATGGTGAGGACATTCTGATTGATATTGGCTTTCCACTTTTTTTGCATTGTTGGGCCTGTTGCGTCTCATCTTTCTCTTAAAAAGTTAAAAAAAATTTTTTTTAAGTATTTGGGTCAGATGAGTTTGCTGGCTTGTCAAACACAGTGATGCAATGGTTGTCAAAGCAAGTATTGGTACTTTTGGGTGTGTGGGCAGGTGCCACATCCCACTGGAAAATTCAAAACTTCTTCTAGAGGGAATCTTGAGGTGCTGTAAAATTTCCTGCCTGACATCTGGACTAACTTCGGACTTAATACAATAGAGTTTGCATTTTATGAATCTTAAAGACTCAAAATGACTTTGCTTAACAATCCTCTCAAAACTCACATGGCACATCAAAAGTCTGCATGAGGCTTGTACTCACAGACGTCCTCTGCCTCGCTGTGCTCACTGTCATGCTGCGGTCCTGTCTCCACCCACAAAACGTTATCCTCACTACCATCCAATTCATTTGATATGCTGCACCTTTTACAGCCATTGATGAAGCTTTCTGGTGTTAATTCGTCCCGTGCCTGAAGGATCCATTTACAAAGCATAAGTAAAACTGGTTTAAGACTTTTTCCAGATTGTGTGAGTGCTTGATCACGGGACAGAAGCCACTCTGGCTCCCACTGCTTATCGGTTGTGTAACTACAACTATCAGCATGTGTCAATGGTTAGACCCCGATTATGAGACGACCCGCATTTTTACATTGTTTTCAACAGAGAAAAATATCGTCCTATATTCGAGATAATACGGTTATTCCTTGGATTAACTCATTTTTTTTAAACACAATTAATGCATGCGTAGAATACCGCCCTGTTTATTATTCAACCAGCACCACATCAGTTCTTCCTAAACAGCCAAACTACGGATTGCTGTGCAGTAGCATGTGTGTGTGTGTGCCTAAATGACATGAAAGTATATTATTATTGGCGTATTACGTTGATATAAGTTCATAAATTGTCTTTGGGAATTTTCCTTACCGTCCGCCTCGGATGTCAGCTTGCTGTGTGCTGTGCAGAGTATAAATGCGCCATATTTATTTTTATTTATGCATGTTGGTTCACTCTATAGCTTCCGTACATTTCATAGTGAGTTACCGCTGCGTTAAAATGCTAAATTATTCAATTAAAGTTATGTTTTCAGACTTGAATGTGCATGCTAGTAATTCCCATTCACTTACATTGTTTATGCTAAGCTAAAGCAAACTTACTGCTGCCAGATCAGGTGAATAACTTGGCTGGTTACAAAGTGGGTTTTTTTTCTGTTCCCCCCCCCCACGCTTATGTAACTCTGGAGAATATGGCAACAGAAACATTTTTACGTAGAGCTGGAATATTCCTTTACGTGAAGTGTCTGTCTCAAATCTCAACCTTATCTAACTCTAGGGGGTGCAATAAATGGTTAAAATGTATACTGCTAAAGTGGCTCAATAGATTTTCATGGAACTTGGTGGATATATTTCTGATGCAACCCTCAGAATATGTAATCAGTATGGCAAAGTGTGGTCAGAGTGGCTGACTGTGAGTAACCTTTCAACTCTGAAAAAAAAAAATCACCAAATATAACTTAATTTAAAGGGGTAAAATGTTGATCAATAAATTTGAAGCCAAAAGTACTGAACTAAAATGGCAGTTCTTTATCAATGCTGGCTGTTTTTATGTATGAAGGCAGTTACCAAGGCTACTATTTGTAGCTCCACCTGTGTTTTGGCTAAAGTCGCTCTTAGTACACCTCTCCTAAGAAAGCTGCCCTCTTGTGTTTAACAAAATTATATATAATACTCACACCGCTACTGAGATAATTATACATTTCTGTTTTGAAAACGTTTTAGATTATGGTTTTTGGAAGTATTTGGTAAGATTTGAGACAAGACAGCAGTCATTAGTGAATAATTTCGATATTTTTTTGAAAAATTCTGGAATTTAAGATTTTTAAAATGTTTGCCTTTAAATATGATATTGTTTGAATTAAGGTTAATACTTTTTGTCACAAGTGTTATTGACCAGTGAAAGTAAGTATAGATATTATTCCCCATTATAAACATGATGAAGTGAGAACATGTGGGAGTTTTGTTTGGGAGATTCAAGTAAGGGAGATTCATTTGGGAAATTCAAGATTCAATTAGAATTTTCTATGAATTTCATTGAAATTTGATCCGCATTGTCTGTCTTTTTTTAAAGAATACAGTAGGCTATCACCCAACACACTGAATGACAAGATCTTTAAGGATCAAGCACAGTCTTGCCAATTCTGAACTCTTGGTCAAAATTTACAGAGACCAGGGCCCTCATTTATCAAACGTTCGTAGAAACTGTCCCATATTCTATCCTACAAATGAAATTTAGAATGTTTGTACGAACATCAAAAGTCTGATTTTATGAAATGTGCTGTGGCCACTCATACGCACGCTCCTTGACAATCTTGATCATTGATAAATCCCACTTGTCCAGGTCCTCATGCCCGTTGAGTCATTTGCATACAGAAACACCCTCAATTAACCATATTTGGTTTGCTCACGTAGAGCACAGATTGAGAGTGACAGGATCTCCATGCATGATCACCCCCAACATTATGTATTTCTTGGCAAATGTCAAACATTTCCTGAAAGTTTTTCTAATCTGTGTATGACTTTGAGTTATTTTTGCTAAAAAACAGACACAAACGTGAGCTCCTTGGCGAAGGTGATAAACTGAGTAGAATATTCTGTCAAAGTAAAACTACTTCACTTTTGCAGTTCCTCTGTTCTAACAATAGATGCTGTGCGTACGGACAATCACAACTGTACTTATATTTAGGAACATCTCTGCGCACAAGTACAAATTGATAAATACCACACGATGTGTAGAATTGTTCCTACAGACTCAAGTACAGTTGATAAATGATGGCCCTGGATTGCTGGGATGATGGGACAGGGGGAGGAGTGTGTGGAACGAGGGTGGGGCCAAGGGCAGATTTTTGCTTTTACTTTACTAACCAGAAGCTAAAAGAATTGTAATGTCAATACCATTGAGTAAGCGTTGCCCTACAAATTCCTAATTTAATTGAGGTGCGACCTGGCGATCCGTCCTAATGTGGCGCAGGGAGGAGATTGCATGGGAAAGGCAGTGCCAAAGACGGACGGACGGACTGGCTGGCTAGGGCTTGGAACCCATTGATAACTGTTTGTTTTTATGAAGTGATCTAAACTACTGAAATTCCTTACAAAGCAATCATTTAAAATGGAAAGTCTTAATTGATTGCTGCTGTCTGGGCTTCTAAGCCTAATTGAACATGAAATCAAGACCTTTGTGATTAGTCTTCATTATCATATAATATGGTTTTCCAAAGAGCATTATAGTGATCGAGTGAATAAGGTCCCATAGCTCACTTTTCTTTTAAGTTGATATAATTAATGGAATCAATGATAACACTTATTTTTATTAAAACATTAGGTAGGACATTATCACCACACCATTTGATGAAAGTGTGGCCTGAAGAAAGGAACATGACTGTCTATTCAGAGCATCTCTTCTTTTCTGAGACATTTTCCAAATGTCTCATAACTTTGAGACCATGACGTCAAATCTGCTGGACTCTCACTGAGAATTTAAACATAAACTGATAAATTTGTTTGCAAAAATTAAGGTTCAAAATGGCCATTTAGAATGTGAGGCAGCTAATGCAGAATTTTGTTCCCACCATTTCAGTGGAGAAAAATAAATTGATTAGAAAATTAGGATTGTTTCTCTTCCTTTTATTTATCATGCAACGAAGTTGAGTTTTTCACTCTGTTCACTCTGTTTGATATGCCACATCCTGTTGTTTTTTTTTTTTTTTAACATTTTTTGCTACTATCAAAGCAGTCTGTCATTATCTTGGTTTTTAATTCACTATTTACAAAACCAAAAAGTAAGCCTAGAAATTTAGTCCTATACCAGTACCAACAGTTAGATTTTCTCCTGCATTGCCACTTTTTTTCATTTCTAACAAATCAGAATATATTATTTCACACTGAAGTTTCTCCTGAAATATCTGAATAGTTTATAATTTTTTAAGTAATTTTTTTTTGCCTTCTTTAGATGCCTTCCTAGATCCGAGTCTAAACAACAAACATGTAGTTTTACAATAAAATCTCCAAAATAAACTTTTTAGAAACAAAATAGAAATAAATGCACAGATCATTGACTTGCATTTGTTAAGACATGTTTAGGTTGAAAATATTGATCACAAGTGTATTGGCATATCCTTATGGCATTACTCAAAGGCTTCTAGATGAATTAAATCAAGCTTGTCACCACTGGAATAACATGGTCTCCACGAAATATGAACTGCAATGCTTTTTAATGCAAATATATAACTTTGTTTAATTGAAAATGATGATTTATACTAAATATTTTTGGTTGGTGCTATTGTCATTAAAGTAATGCACATTTGCTATTTGTTTTTTTCCGTCTTTTCCCTCAATACTTTGTAAGTTTGAGATGAAAACTGTGAATCAACTTTTTGTGCTGGTCGTTTTTAGCTGTATACTTGAGTTTCTTCACGTAACTGATGTCAACCCATACTACTAACCATGAAATGAAGCCCCTAGGGCAAAAGACATCCATCTATCCGCATCTAATCTCCCCAGCTCTCTCTGTCTTGACCACTTTCTTTTCCTGTGAAAGTGATCTTTTCATGTACCTATCTCTAGTGACAATCGGGCAAGAGGCAGGATACACCCTGTACCGGTCGCCAGTCTATCGCAGAGCAACATAGACGTACAGGACAAATGACCATTCACATCTAAGGGCAATTTAGAGAGACCAATTAACCAAAGTTGTGTGGAGGAAGCCGGAGTACCTGAAGGGAACCCACACATGCATTGGGAGAACATGCTAACTCCATGCAGAAAGACCCACAGCGGGGATTTGAACCTGAGCCTTTGTGCTCCAGGGCAACAGTGCGACCAACCTGTTCCAACTCATCAATAAAAGCCCTAAACAAATGATTCCAGCACGTTTCTGTAAACCTCTGAGTAGAACTTGGTTGAAACTTCATGTTTGGAGTCTGATGATCATTGCAATTCATTGATCTAATTTCATATTAATATCATATTTATTTGTGAGTCCTAAAAGCTGAGCCCTGTTGTGTAGTTGTCTGGGTGTTGGGTAAATAGTGATTGTGGACACAGAATACATTCAAATGATCTTGCAGTTAAAACAAGCACTGTATTATTTATATGTTTTATCATCTGTTTGAATAATTTATCCACTCTGGACATATTTCTAAAATTATTATTCAGCATTGTTGTGGGAAGCCATTCAAGAACAGTTTACAGCAGGTCTGCAAAATAAATGATCCCAATGTAGGAAGAGATGTAAATTTCTAATTTTATTTCTAATACAACACAATTTACACATTTAATGTCTGGACTCCTTGCGTTCTGAATGGACGTTTTCTCTTATTCGGCTTTCATCCTATAGTATTAAATCTGATTTAACAGTTTGTCAGTCTATTTCAACACTTCGGAGTTTAGGTCTCTTCTTACCTTCCCAGTGTTTCCCCTTCTGGATTGAGTTGGCTGCTATAAGAAGGAAAAATAGGGTCAGAAACAAAGCACAGCAGCAGGCCCATGACACCAGAGGTGTGCAGCTGGAGTTCAAGGGTATTTCTCCTTACTCTCTTCTTACAGAACCTTAGCTTTCTTCTTTTTAGTGTCTGGCCTGTGCGGTGTCACTTCCAAAAGTAAGATTTCTGAAAGGTGAAAGAGCCATTTTATGTTTTGTTTCAATTTTTTTAAGGGAAAAAAAATAGGGGGGTTGGCACCTATGTTTTTAGGAGTTTAGTAATATAGCATTGTAAGTTATAAAATTGATTAAATAAGTTTTAGTTGCTAAAAGGATAGAGGATTAGCAGAAACAAGTTTATGGTAAAGAGAATACAAAACAAAAAAACAACTTTGACCATAAATTCCTGCTGAAACTTAAAGACCAAGCAGTGAGAAGGCTGTAAAAGTTTTATTGGATTAAATAACTTTAAGAATTTTTCTTACAGAGGCTAGATGCCACTGCAGCTCAAAAGTACTTTGAACGTTAATCAAAGTTCTCTCTCTGTCAGAGGCAAAACATCCATTACTCAGGCTCCCCAATATCAAGGTCAGCAAAAAGCTTTCACCATTTTGTGTTTGGTTTAGCACCGTTGGCAGTAATTATTTTTTTTTTTTTGTATTTGCTGTATATTATGGATTATGGTTTGCAGGTGTAAATTTCTAGATTAGCTTACACATTGATGGACATGCCTGTCCATCCAGACTGATGGGGCAAGGAGAATGATATTAATCAGGGAACCAGCTATGATAAAATTGCAGGAGCTACAGAGACCAAGAACTTAGGATAACAAAACAATTGTCCTGTCGCTCAGTCATGCTAAGCCCCGCCCTCCTTAGCTGCTGTGGCTAACTTTGACAAGCTGTCACAGCTAACTGCATGTTCACAATTAGAGCAGTCAGTGCCAAAATGATTCCTAAAGAGGCTTTTGAAAAGTTTTAGCCAACAAAAATGTATATTTTTTTCCAGAAATCTTAAGAAATGTCTGCAATATGTCTTGAATGGCTATGTACAAAATGTCGAATTAGAATTAATTGAAAACTCAAATTAGAGGCATGTTTTTTAAGATCTCAAAGCAAGAGGGAGAAACCATCTAGTATCGGTCCTCTTTGACGAGGGTAACATGATTACAGACCAGCAGTGTTCATGCACTCCAGAGTAATGTATTACACTCATTTACCAACAGTTAATATAACAATTGCCTGCTAAGTGGCAAGCTTTAGAAAGCTCATTACCACTAGGCTTTATATGATTGATATTATTGTATATGACGTGATTCCTAAGATTATAACAGACAATTGTCTCCAAATTAAAAATTTTCTTTATAGTTTGGCCAATAGAGAAATGTGTCCATGTTATTTCGGTATCAGAAATTGAATAAAATAAAATCTGTTACTTATTCTCTTGGTATGTCATTTATACCTTTTGCATGTACCCCCTTTTTGTACCTTAGATATACAAATACAGCCCTGAAAACCACAAGTGTTGCAGGTCCTAATGCTTCTATATGAAGCAATATGGCAAGAATGTTTCTAGGAAACTGGTATCTAAATTCTATTGGTTTGTCGGCATTTTTGTGGGCGTGGCTGGGCACGACTGAGTGACAAGTCGGTTGTTATTTGTGGACTCCACAAATCTTTTATTGAAGAGCAGCAAGAAGAAAGCCATACTGGTGCGTTCACACCGCACGCTTTGTCAGCATCAAACAATGCTCACAAAGTTACTAGTTTGACGCAAATATATTTTAAAGCGGAAGCGTGTAAAGCGTGTGGGTCTTTCACTGGCGGATTTTTAAACACTAGAGGATCGTGGCTGGTTGGACAACGTTGACGTCGGGCGACGTCACTACAGTGAGACGCTCTGATTGGTTGACACCCTGCGCTAAGAGCCTTAAGAGCATCAAAAGTTCAGCTAGCTGAACTTCTGCGTTGCTTGCATTTGCCGCTTGACACGCAGGAAAAGTTTGAAAAAGTGACACAGCCAATGCACACAAAGCGCCGCAGAGACTCTGACGTCCATCTGACGGTCAAAACCATAGACTTTACGCAATCTTGATGCTGACGTTTGGGGCAGAGTGAATGAACCATAAGAAGACCTGTTTTGAATTAGCTAATTTTCAGATTCATAAAAAATATGGATGTTGTAAGATTAAAGCAAAATCACATGTAAAAAAAAAAAAAAAGTTTCAAACTACCACTGACTTGGTGGTCAAACATCTCACTGACCACACTCTTCACACTGGAACTTGGTGGAACTATGATATGGGGATACTTTTCTTGCCACAATCAAAATTCAGACGTTAATTCAAGTAGGTAGTTTCTGATAAAACTACAATTGATGCTTACTCTAGAATCAGATTGAGCCTGTGGTATTTTTCATAGAATGGACAAAAACATGAACAAGAACATGTTAAGAAATACAGTAGGTCAAAACATTTTTTTGACACCCATGGATTTTGCATGTGGTCCCATTTTAAAAAGGTGAGTAGGGTCTGTAGTTTTTATTATAGGTAAACTTCAACTGTGAGAGACGGAATATAACAAAAAGGAAATCCAGGAAATCACATGTTTTAGTACCTACAAACAAGCAAAAATTCTGGCTCTCAAAGAGCTGCTGCTACTTCAAGAAACTTCTATATTTCACTTGTTACCTGTATTTATGGTTTGAACTCATACTGCATGTATAAAAGAGACCTGTCCAAGTATTGACTGAGGGCCTGCTACCTAATGCGAGCTACACGGCACACTGGTTATAGGTTTAACTTGGCAACATGTCAGAAAGTGTTCTATTGTAAAAGTAATCTAATCTAAGAAGCTATGCTTTGCAAAACATGATTTAAAGGGTTGACAGCAATTTCCTTTGCTTATTGTCACCGTAAATGTAATTGAAGAGACATTTGTTTTTTCTTTTTAATGCAAGAAATCTCAGGCTCTGGTTACCTTGAAGTGTTGAGATGGATTTCTATAGTGGAGTTAAATTTCCTGCACAGTGAGCTCCAGTATACATCCGCCTATAGACAAATCAATAGTCCACCATCACTGTGTGCTTCCTTGAGGTGAGGAGAAATCTCTCAGAAGCACTGCAAACATGCCTACAACTAATATTTAACTTGAATAAATAACCGTCTGAGTTTGCTACACAGTAAAAGATTTATAGATTGTGCTGGATCAGTCTGCTGCAATTGAGGTAGTATACAATCCATACAGAGAACCCCATGACTGGATTGTGTATTTTTGTTTTTTAAAATCCAGTGTTTCAGAAAAAAAAAAAAAAAAATCTGCATTTCACCTCAGACCCTGTGTTCACCTCACACTGTTTGCCTAAGGCTTGTTGGAGACAACAGGGCCTTACATTAGGGAGTCAGAGGGATGGTGTTGGGTCAGATGGACGGATTGAGAGGATAAAAGCAGGAGGTAGTCTGACCAAATCCATGGATTTAGTTTTTTTTCTAACATACCTTTAGTCTACTCTCACCGTCTGCTCTCTGTACCCTTCACTCCCTCTCCTGAAATATGCCCACCTACATTCTTCACTCATCGCTGGACCTTTTCCTTGGCCTGTATCCACCAAGGAAGCTGTGAAGAGCGAGATATTCAAATAGAGGATTGTCACCTCGCAGTTACATACTGGATAGGACAACACAGATTAATGAGATGGAAATTTAAATGGAATGATGCTGTTATGGGTGATGGAGGGAGGAAAGACGAGTTTAAGATTCAAATCCACACACATTTAGATGCTTACACCCTCCTCCAGTTTGTGGTTTGCTTGTCACATTGCTAATTATATCCTGTTGACAGCCTGTCAAAAATCAAGACTTGGTAACTTAATAGCATTTAAAAAAAAAAGACTAATGGCATTCATACTGAGCCGACTCGATCCTGCAAGTATCAATTTATACCTGCAGACATGCCAAAAGCGAGAGTGCGAGCGTCTGGCGGGTTATGAGCACAAACGTCAAAGGCTAATCAATATGCACATCATTAGCATTGGAATTTGCAACATGATGTATATTTGGATAAGCTTCAGTGATGAGACAAATGCACAGTAGCAGCATCTTCCCTTTAGGGCAATTTCCACGAGATGAAGCTCATTATCTGGCTTGGTTAATGAAGAAAGAACCTATCTCAATCCAGTCTGTTTTATATTAAATGAACAGAAAACATAGTCATTTATAAAGTAGAAGATAAATGCCTCAAGTTAGCATTTTTAAAATGTTTTAAAGCTATATAAATTGAATAGGTTACTATCAAAAAAGGGGAATTGGTAGGTTTTTTCCCATTGAATATTGATATATTCTTTATTCTTAAACAGTGTTGTTAGGGGAGCAGCAATCCCATATTTTTTGATGCCCAAGTATTGGTAGGAGTTGTCTCCGCATCAGTAGGAGTCCTTGTTCAGTATTGCCTGTCCAGAAGTCAGGGAGCAGTCTCCATGGTAACTGACTAGGGCTGAATGATTAATTGCATATGCAATTAAATCGCAATTTGGTAAAATGCAATTTCCTAATCGCAAAGGCTGCGATTTGACTTGATGTAAACATATCTGGTTTAACAGCTTAAACAATGCAAGGACAGAAGGAACGCTGCACACTAACCCATTATAAAATGACCTAAAGCTTAACAGAATCTAACACTGCACAATATTTGGTACCAAAGAGGAACAGTACATCAGTTGTGAGAAATTATATCTGCTATGAAAACGTTGATACTGCGCAAAGCCAGGTATTATGCAGAACCCATCTTGGAATTGTTGCTGCCTCACGAGGTCGGCTACAGTATGAACCTTTATCAACACTTAAAAACATCACACCACCATATGAGAGTTGCACGGCTAAACTGACCGCCACCACTGTTTAAATTTCCAGTAAACAAACTTCCAGCCGACAGGGATCGCTGACCGAGCTGTTTGAAAGAATCGCTCCTTACGAACATAAAAAAACGGCACATGGAAATTATTCGTGCTATAACGGGTTTTATAGCCAAAAGTATGCTTTGTTAACCATGATAAATAAGCTAGGATTCAATCTCACACACACATTTTAGCCACATTTTACCTGAGCTGTATAAAAAATGCAGACAGAAAGTTAAAGTCGCACCGACAACAGCGGAGTATTTTGCAACAACTGACCTGAGATCAAACCACTCTATGGAGCCATAGCAGATTCTGAAAATGCATTAGATCGATGGAGAATTAAAAATCAGCTTGTTCCTTCAAGCATCTTACTTCCTGGATAACCACACGGAGGAAAACATTGCAGCCGGAGGGAATTACTAGCTGGGATCAAAAGGATGAAAACCTTGATTGCAGAACGACGCCAATGACCATAGAGTGTGATGATTATAAGTAGATAAAGTTGTTAATATTTGCCTTTGTCTTAAAATAAGTCTGTCTTATGGAATAGAATAAATTATGTATAAAAATCTGTTTATAATACACAATATTTTTTGCTTGCATTAATTAAAAAATGCATGACAAAAGCCCAACAAAAATAATTGCATATTTAATCGCAATCGCAATATTGAAGAAAAATAATCGCAATTAGATTATTTTCCAAAATCGTTCAGTCCTATAACTGACCATTAAACTGGCAGTCGTGCTGGCAGTCGTGGCAGTCCTTTACTGAGCTTGGTTTCTTAAGATTGCATAGGTCCATTCATGTTAGCTTTAACTTCATAATAAAGTTAATGTGGTTTTCTCTCAAACTGAACAGCTTTGAATGACTTTGGGATGTTTGCTTATTAATTTCAGATGTAAATTATCATCACCTTTTTTATTTGAATGTTGCCAATACCATGTTTGACAGTTGTTCCCAATTAATTTAGAACATATTTCCTGTAATTTTGGGTTTATTAGTTTGTAACGCCACGGCTGACCCAGATTGCAACTACTGCACGTGTGTGTCGGGCAGAAAAGCAGATAAAGCAGTGAAAGATGCAGCAGCAGTTTATGCTTTTTTTTTCCTTAAAAGAAACAAGTGTACTACTAAATTTGTGGTTGACATTTTTGGTCGTCAATGTCGTGACAAATCAAAAAATCTTTTCACCACTAGTGGTTACACTGCACACTTGTCAAATATAACTCCAGTCACACACGCACCCTCCAAGATCAGTGTCTTGCACATAAAATCCAGTGATTGATATGATGCTGGTGGATATGGTGGATTGACATGTGGGCCTCTACGTCAGACTAGCGCTAGGGCTGTTTTCTGCGTAGTGTAAATCTTGTTTGTCTCTGAGATCAGAAAAGATGGATTTCTTGGAGTATGACCCAGATATTTATCCTGGTGTCAGGCTTGAGTTGGATATCTCAGTGGAGGTTAACATCTGCTGTGTTAAGTGACTCCCAGGTTTACTTTAAATGGTGCAAGGAGGAGGGATTACAGTAAGTGTGCAGGAATTGCAGGAGAGCAGTCGGGTCATAAAAGGGAGCCTGCAGTTTGCATCTTATAAAGACCTCACATCTGTGATCATTGCATCGGTGTATGACATAAAAACATTTTTGCTAGACTTTTCCCTTTGGCAAATTAAAGCTTTCGTAGGCATGCTTTCTCATCTTAAAGAGTTTTGACTTGGTGGAAAATGGTTGATCCTGTCGGCCTGTAAACCCATGTAGTTTATATGCTATACAATACACCTTGACTAAATTGTGTATTATATTCTTGAGTAGTCTTTTCTGAGGATTATGCTTGGGGAAAAACACAATTCCACCGCTTATCATAGCTGCAGCCAACCCAAGCAGAAACTTTATATCTCCCGCCCTGCAATTACTTTATACACCAATTTCTGCAAACAGCACACAGTATTTTGCCATTCTGAACCCGTTCCTATCTGGTCTTTTTCACTTCGTTTATCCTGCATCCCTCGTCTGTCTTTTTTTATTTTATTTATTTTTTTTTATGCTCAGTGTTAGTCACTGAGTCCCATGTGTAAGCCCTGTCCTGGTAAACTTCTATAAATAATTCGAAGTGATCTTGGCCATCAGTGTACTGTGTCCTCCTCCTCTATGGAACAAACATGTTTCTTTTAATAGATTTTATTGATTTTTAGATTTATTCCTGCAGTAAACCATTTGTCAAAAGGTTTATGAGCTTAGTTTTCTAGGGTTGGGAATTGAGACTTGGTTCAAACATAGACCCGGTCCCAGCACATCATAGCGATCGGAATTTTACCTCTCAAAAGTAAAACATTAAAAAAACGTTTTTATTTTTTACTTTATTATTTGATAGTGGACAGTGTCTCTGAAGGCGGAGAGAAGTGGGGGAAGATATAAGGCAGAGGTCGCCTGGAACGTGACTCGAACTGTAGACAGCCGCGTTGAGGACCGAAGCCTTGGCACATGGGGCACCCACTCCAACCACTACGCCGCAATGTTAAAAATTCTTAACCATTTCCTTGATTCTGGCTTCCTCAATTTGTGTTATAATTACTTCATACTCTGTGCAACAGATTAGTTCTTCATATGTGCACCATCATGAATACGAGGAATTGATCCAACACCTGGCTCCATTTTACCAAATGAGATTAGAATTTTACTGTGTGGAGTCCGTCCAATGCTGTAATATCGTGCAAAAGCAAATACCAGCAACATGCTAAAAACATTTTTGATACAGCACATTGGCTAGCAGTGATAGGTAGGACTGAGAGTGCTATCACATTACCGGACCAATCCGTCCATAGGAGTGTGTGTTGGATTGCTACAGCAGGCTTTGGCCCAAGTCAGAGGTAGTCCAAAAAAAGGGGGGGTTGGCTCAGACCGAACACTGGTAATGGAAACACACCAGACCGGTTCTAAACCTACCCCTTCCAGAACGTTCCGGCTCTCGTGGAAGAGAGGCAAAAGAAACGGACTGATTGCAGATCTTCCTGAATTGGAAATACTACCTACTGACAGAGTAAACTTACTGTCTTAAACTGACTTTGACTTTCCAGTGCAGCATTGCATGTGGCCTCATTTTGCCTGTCCAGGGTCATTTTACCTTGTCTGCTAGTGTGAATTCCCTGATATATCTTGCTCTAGTCCACCTAAATGGGACAGGCATGGCCATGTAGGGAACAGAAAGTACAAAATGAGATTAAAAAGCCGATGGGTTTTTCAATAGAGTTATATTATTATACCAGGAGCAGTGAACTTGCTCAGTAGGTTAGCTAGCTGAATATTTTAGGGTAATACAATAAGCAAATCAGGTTTAAACTTTGATATAAAATGAGCAACAGTTTCTTCCTGAAATCTCTATGGAAACGGTCAAAAGAGATTTCTATGAAATTATGTCTTTAACATGAATACATTCCCCCAGTTTCATGTAGCCTATAGTGACCTGTCCTTTGCAGGTATAGCAGCCAAGATATAGACTTACCTGGTACATAGTGTCCTAGATTTTGATTGTAAGAATCTGCTGTATTAGCTGTAACCATATTAAAATACTGTCGTTATCTCATGAACTATCTTCTGAACAATATCAAAAGATAACTGGCCACATGAACTGTTCAAAGAATGCAAAATCTTTTTGAGGAAGCCTAATAATAATAATAATAAAAAAATCATAGCTGTGAAATTTGAATAGGATTTTGCAGCAAGATAGCCACACACACACCAGTGAGTCATCAGAATACCCTAACAAATCTGATTTTGCTTCTCTGTCATGTATATTTGTGAGTCTGTCCTGAGGCAGTATATCTGTCATGCCAGAGAAGCTCATTAAATTAAACCCCAAGTCAAATGGGAAAGAAAGACCCAAGGAGAGAGTGGTTGCTTTATTAGCAATATGCTGGAGGCTTTAACTCACTGCAGAAGCTATCATCAGATTACTCTGCATTAAACAGAGTAATCTGCTTGTTGGGTTGTTGTGCTTAACTGAAGCAATTAAGCTTTTTTTTAAGTTGTGAATATTAATAAACAATATAACACATAAAATGTAGTTCGATATACATTTGTGTTTGTGTCTGTAAAGAGAAATAATAGGAAGAAAAAAAACATTCCATGAGTCAATTGGCTCAAAAGGGGCTAAAATGAATCAAAATGACCAAATCAGATTGTGATAATCGATTCCAACTCATGAGAATTGGAATCGAATCGATTCTTGAAATTTGAATTGATACCCAGTCCTAATTTATATGTATATGTGGTTAGGTACTTGGGGGAAAAACTCGCATAAAACAGCTCAGAAATTTTTTTTTTTTGTTGGACTCTGTAAAATTCTTTGTTTAAATGTATAAAAATAAAATGTTCCACGACTTGGATACATGATCATGATTCAAGTTTTGCCCAAAATGTGAACACTTTTACTAATGTAATGTAAAACTAACATTTACTAATCGAGCTGCCATATGGAAAGAAAACATTGTCATTAATACAAAAGGGATTAACTCAATTATGTAACTATCGATGTCCTTTTTCTTTGCAACTTTGCTGACTCAAAAAACATTGTCGTGTTTGGCTAGGTATCGAATGTCCACGTAGTTCCCGGAATACCCCTGGTGGGATGCAGGTGGCCGAACCCTTCAGCGATGAAGCCATGCTGTTCACCAAAGAGCTGGTGCTACAGAGAGAGGTAAGTTATTACACATGACCAAACTTGCTGGGGTTTTCTCATCCCCTGCTTTGCCTCTGCCCATTTCCATTTTGGGTGTTCTTAATGTTTGTTTTTTTGCTTTTGCTTTGCTGTTTTTAATTGGAGCAGTTGAAGGCGATCTTTTGCATGTGCTGTATGTTGCTACAATTTACTATGGCAGTAGTTTTAATGTGCTCTAAACTCGCTAACTTTCTGAAATAGGGAGGTATAAATCTAAACTGATGCAAATATTAACTACTCTTTTTTTTTGGACATTATGTGACGCAAGTACAGTCCTAAGGTAAAAATGCATTTTATACTGAAATGACATGTTTATCCTATCCTGTCAAGATGGTTTTTATAAAGATGGAACCACTGGCTTTAATAAGCTGATTAAATTGTTTACTCCCAGTTGAACTTTATCACAGCATTTATACACTGTACTTATCTCCTGAGTGATGTCAAATCTCATAAAAGTTCAGAAAAAGGTTTACACATTCAGTAAAAAAACCTTCCCTCTGGACTACACG
This sequence comes from Apricaphanius iberus, assembly GCA_028564705.1. NCBI lineage: Eukaryota > Metazoa > Chordata > Actinopteri > Cyprinodontiformes > Aphaniidae > Apricaphanius > Apricaphanius iberus. The sequence goes on along the minus strand of JAPXFQ010001903.1, from coordinate 433,981 downwards.
TGCACACACATACACTCCCTAACACATTTTTCTTTCTATTTTGCTTTTGACAGAAAGCTCACCTGATACTGGATTGGTGCTCCTGGACTTGAAAAAACTCCGTCCAGTTTGTGCCTAATCATTCACATGCTAATAGGTTTTTATAAGAAGCAGTGAACAGACTAAAGCTATGATGGAACTAGCTATAATCCTGCCACCACTTATCCAGGCCACACACATTTTCTCTTTTGCCCCCCCCCCACACTCTTTCTTCATCCCTATCTCTACTTAAAAGAGCTTTCTGTGTGGGGGGGCTGCCTCCACTGTCCTCTGGTGTCTAATTGTCATGGAAATGGAGTCTTAGCCCGTGGTCCAGGTGGAGCCATGTTAAAAATTGCGTGTTTGGGGCAAGCCGACAACCTATAAGAAATCCTTGAGTGGGAAATAATGGATGCAGACACCAGGGGAATTTGATTGACAAGGATGCCCTATGAATCAGTGCAGAGGTGCTGGACAGAGTTTTTTTTTTAAATTTTGGATAGTTTTACAGATGTCAGTCGGCATAAATGCATAGTTTGTATAACTTGCAATATTTTTACTGATGCTTTGTCCTATTTCAAGCCCATTAGACCAGATTGAAATGTCACATGGCCCCCCAACTAACTTGTTAAAATAAAAATCACAAAGCAAGTTTCAATTTGACCCTGATTATCACCTGAGAGTTTTGTTTATAGTTTAAGTTATTTTTTACAGTTTTTTATAGGGCTGTTAGTTACTCTTTGACAACACTTCAGAGTTCAGTTTATTTGTATCTAGCCAATTAATGGAAAGACGTAGGCTACACAACATTTTATAAGATTGCTTCAGTTTTCTGCTGCTTGGTACGGAAAATATTCAGACCCTTTAAAGTTGTTCACTTTTTGTTTCATTACAGCCATTTGCTGAAATCAAAAATTTCACTTTATTTCTCAATAATGTACACTCATACGAACAGATACAAACAGAAATGTTGCTAATTATTTAAAAATAAAAATTGAAATATCACATTGTCATAAGTATTCAGACCCTTTGTTTTTTATCAAGTAGAAGCATCCTTTTGAGCTAGTCCAACCATGAGTCTTCTTGGGAACAATGCAATACGTTTTTCACACCTTGACTAGGGGATATTCTGCAGTTATTCCTTGCATATCCTTTCCAGTACTGTAAGGTATGATTGTGAATTTTGGTGGACAGCCATTTTTAGGTCTATCCAGCGATGCTCAATTGGGTTTAGGTCGGGGCTCTGGCTGGGCCAGTCAAGAATGGTCACAGAGCTGTTTTGAAGCCAATCCTTTGTAATCGTAGCTGTCTGCTTAGGGTGACTGTCCTGTTGAAAGCTGAACCTTTGGCCTAGTCTGAGGTAATGAGCAGCGTGGAAGAGGTTTTCTTCTACGATATCTCTGTACTTGGCCACATTCATCTTTCCTTCAATTGCAACCAGTTGTACTCTTATTTTTAATTGTTATGCCCTGGCTAAGCCAAGAATTTAAAGGGGTAACAAATATCCTGAGTTAGGTGTAAAGTGGAGGAGTAGATGTATTTAATACGTGGCAAGGTTAAATACAAAATGACAGGCTTGTGTCCATAGGCCAACTGTTGCAACAAAAAAGAGAGAGAGAGCGCCAAAACACAGATTAGGAGAAGCCTTAAAGAAAATGCAGGGGGCAAAATGATTACACTTAAAATGCTCAGTGTTGAGATTACCAAAACAGAAAAAAGTAAACTAAGAGTCTTAAGCCAAAACTTAGGCTGAATAAAAAAAATATAGCACAGCTAGAATCAACACATTTAAGTTATTTTTGGGAGGTAGTTCACAAAAAACACAAGAAATCAAATCACAAAATCTAAAGCCTGATGAATCAAACGTCTACAAAGTTGTTGACTTAAACCAGTACTTCTCAAATGGTGGGGCCTGCCCCCCCGGGGGGGGTGCGGAGGGGTGGTCAGGGGGGCGTCAGATCACCCCCACGCCCCTCCTGGGAGCCGATGCTTTTATTTATACTTTAACTGTGATTAAGCCTCCAGTCACTAGGTGGCAGCAGTGCTCAAACTTATCAACAAGCTGTCTGTTCCGCCCAGCAGAAGAAGTCTACTCAGACAGATCTGAGAGACAAAAATGTTCTCTAATCCACGCTGCAGGAAAGGGAGATGGAATCGCGGAATTTAACAACTTGAAATGGACTACACAAAGCCATTCCTGTAGTGATCTGGTGGCCCCAGCTCCTGTAAGGCTGACCGTTTGCTGTTACCAGGAGGTCGGCCCGCCTCTCCATGCAGACAGACTAAAACTGCCCGCCAGAGCGAGAAAAATCACAGAACCACAGACGCCCCCCCATCCCCGAAAAAAAAACCCAAACAAACAAGTTGACGCTTAGCGCAAGGAACAGAGATATTTATGAATCGGGGGAAGATCCTTCTATAAAACTGATAAACTGATGAAGCTGACAGGTTATCAATGAACACAGTTTAAAAAAGCTTAAATATTCAATATTAGTTTAAAAATCACATCCTATTGAATCATTTGAACTGTTTCTGTTCTGAACATCACACAGACTGAGCAGTCTGGATTAAATGTTACCAAATGAGTTAATAAACTGAACTTGGAAATAGTGTCGAGACCTAAAAAAATTAAATGAGCTGCAACCATTTGAAGTAGTTGCATCTTATTTAATTCATCTTTTTTCATAATCAATACATAGTATATGCAGTGTGCTGGTGCCGGTTTGTATCAATAAATAATTAAATATTTTTACTTATCAATCTGGGGGGGATGGGGGGCAAGAAAAAAATCTGTTCTCTGGGGGGACATGGCAGAAAATAATTGAGAAACACTGACTTAAACCAACAAACATTTAAAATAGTTCTTGAACAAGGCCAAGCCAATGGGGAAAATGGCGCTGCCATCAGCTGCTCTCCAAGTGCAAACCAGGTAGAGAGTCTTTTAAAAGGCTAGGGCCCCAATCAACTGCCTCATTGGCTGATTTGCGACTGTTGAAGCTAGGCTTTATCTGTAGGATTGGAGATTAGGGCGAGGCTTTACATGGACGAAAAAGCAGTATAAGAAGTAAATAGTCTTGGGTTTTAAAGCAGATGGCTGTAAAATTAATACATTTTGGGGGTTGTTTCTGTCAAGATTGGGTGCTGAGTGTACATTAATGAGAAATAAAATGAACTTTTTTTATTTTTAGCAAATGGCTGCAGTGAAAAATAGTGAAAAATTAAAAAGATTCTGAATGTTTACTGTACCCACTGTAATCAAGCTTGTCATTGATCTTAACCTCCAGTAAAAAGCAGAAGCATAATCATGCATGTATTTATAGGGAAACGGGAGTCAGAGTAAAGTAATTTAAAACACCAATTACAAATGTTTTCATCTTAAAGAAAAATTAGAATTAAGACTTTATCTGCACTGCCTTGAGAGTATTTAAAACTCCAACCATCACACTATGTGAAATGACATCCACACACCTTTCTCCAGGATTTTATGACAAAACGAAACACATTAATATGAAATGAACATTAAAATGATAGATTGCAGTTGTTTTTACACATATAAATCTGTTATATATATATATATATATATATATATATATATATATATATGTGTATATGTATATATATGTGTATATGTATATATATGTGTATATGTATATATATGTGTATATGTATATATATGTGTATATGTATATATACGTGTATATGTATATATATGTGTATATGTATATATACGTGTATATGTATATATACACGTATATATGTATATATACATATATGTGTGTATATGTGTATATGTATACATACATATATATATGTATACATACATACAGTGGGGCAAAAAATTATTTAGTCAGCCACCGATTGTGCAAGTTCTCCCACTTAAAATAATGACAGAGGTCAGTAATTTTCATCATAGCTACACTTTAACTGTGAGAGACAGAATTTGAAAAAAAAAGTCCAGGAATTCACATTTTTAAAGAATTTATTTGTAAATTATGGTGGAAAATAAGTATTTGGTCGCTTCAAACAAGGAAGATCTCTGGCTCCCACAGACCTGTAACTTCTTATTTAAGAAGCTCTTCTGTCCTCCGCTCGTTACCTGTATTAATGGCACCTGTTTGAACTGGTTATCTGTATAAAAGACACCTGTCCACAGCCTCAAACAGTCAGACTCCAAACTCCACCATGGCCAAGACCAAAGAGCTTTCGAAGGACACCAGGAAAAGAATTGTAGACCTGCACCTGACTGGGAAGAGTGAATCTACAATAGGCAAGCAGCTGGGTGTGAAAAAATTAACTGTGGGAGCGATTATCAGAAAATGGAAGATATACAAGACCACTGATAATCTCCCTCGATCTGGGGCTCCACGCAAGATATCATCCCGTGGGGTCAAAATCATCATGAGAACGGTAAGCAAAAATCCCAGAACCACACGGGAGGACCTGGTGAATGACCTGCAGAGAGCTGGGACCAAAGTAACAAAGGTTACCATCAGTAACACTCTACAACGACAGGGAATCAAATCCTGCAGTGCCAGACGTGTCCCCCTGCTTAAGCCAGTGCATGTCCAGGCCCGTCTGAAGTTTGCCAGGGAGCACATGGATGATACAGTAGAGGATTGGGAGAATGTCATGTGGTCAGATGAAATCAAAGTAGAACTTTTTGGTAGAAACTCAACTCGACGTGTTTGGAGGAAGAAGAATACTGAGTTGCATCCCAAGAACACCATACCTACTGTGAAGCATGGGGGTGGAAACATGCTTTGGGGCTGTTTTTCTGCTAAGGGGACAGGACGACTGATCCGTGTTAAGGAAAGAATGAATGGGGCCATGTATCGTGAGACTGTGAGGCAAAACCTCCTTCCATCAGTGAGAGCTTTGAAGATGAAACGTGGCTGGGTCTTCCAACATGACAATGATCCTGAACACACTGCCCGGGCAATGAAGGAATGGCTCCGTAAGAAGCATTTGAAAGACCTGGAGTGGCCTAGCCAGTCTCCAGACCTCAACCCCATAGAAAATCTGTGGAGGGAGTTGAAAGTCAGTGTTGCTCGGTGACAGCCCCAAAACATCACTGCTCTCGAGAAGATCTGCATGGAGGAATGGGCCAAAATACCAGCTACTGTCTGTGCAAACCTGGTAAAGACCTATAGTAATCGTTTGACCTCTGTTATTGCCAACAAAGGTTATATTACAAAGTATTGAGTTTAATTTTTGTTATTAACCAAATACTTATTTTCCACCATAATTTACAAATAAATTCTTTAAAAATCCTACAATGTGAATTCCTGGATTTTTTTGTTTTCCAAATTCTGTCTCTCACAGTTGAAGTATACCTATGATGAAAATTACTGACCTCTATCATTATTTTAAGTGGGAGAACTTGCACAATCGGTGGCTGACTAAATACTTTTTTGCCCCCACTGTATGTATATATGTGTGTATGTATGTATGTATGTATATATATATATATGTATATATATATATGTATATACAATTCTAAAGACAGAATTTCCGCTTTTTTAGAATAATAGCTGGTCAGTCAAAGCATCTCTGAATAGTTACTCGTCTTGCCACAGTTTCTCAATTGTGTTTTGGTACGGACTTGAACCAGTCTAAAATATGAATATGATATGATCTATACCATACCCCTGTAACTGTGGCTGTATGTATAGAAATGTTTCCCTGCTGTCTCAATTGTAAAAAAATATTGTAGCCTATAAAAAGGATCTCTAGATTTCCTCTGTGTTAACCTCCATTTATTTTCCCATCACACTTCCCTTTCCTTGCTCAGCAATGCATCTCCACAGCATAATGCGTCCACCGTTGCATTTTGCAATTAAGCGAAAAAGTTACATTGTAGTCACACCTAACCAGAGTGCCTTCTTTCATGTGTTTGCTGCCTCCTGTAAGCAGCTTGTTTTAAGCTCCTAAAAGGTAAAATCTAACATGGTAAATAATTTAACCATCACTCAGCTGTACTTGTCCCTCGTTATTTCTGTATAGCTACATATTCAATTAAACTGTTGTTAAGCACATAACCTTTTTTTGTCCCCACACACATCCTCTCATACTTGGCCTTCCCTGACCAGTCATTCGTAGTGTCAGCAAGTTTTTCACAGGTACGTGGGAGTTATCAAGCATGACCGAGCCATATAATGAGTCCTGAGCCTAGGGTGGGGGTTGATTGGCTGACTGCACCGACCTGCTGTTTTGGCTTATACCAACATAAAAACACACTCCCACAGGAACAAAATCACCTACATGGACACAATAAGGCCTTTTCGCACACCAGTTTCCCCCTACTCCAACAACGTCTTTCTTCTGTGTATTAGAAAAAGAACTGATCTTAACAAGGGAAGAATGACAAGTGTGCAAAAACATGACATTTCATTTAGCTGGTACATTCACCAGCTTGTGAAATGTTACACTGGATCGGGCAGCCTGAGAGAGATGGACTACAGAGGTGAGCAGGACCACTGACGCTTTAATGAGGCAAGTTAATAGTAGCGAAATTGATGAAAGATGTTCGAGGAGGAAGACATTTGTTTTCTCCATATTCTTTATCCAAGTGAATTAAGCTGAAAAAACGTTAAGTGTTGCCACACTCTAGCATGAATTTGGATATTTGACTGGAGTAATGTGCAATCTCTGCTGTTGATCATCTCTGAATAGCATCTGATTGCGCGAGCTTTGATAGCTGCTCCCAAGGTGTCTCAGGTGAATAACATTTGATTTGACTTTCGGTGGCAGTGATTTGCATTCATTTAATATTTTTCTCACTAGTGCAGCTCAGCGCTGTTTTGCATTTTCGAGGGCTTTAAGTTAGTGACTTGTTGACAGTGTTCTTTATTCAGGTCCTTCACCTTCTACATTCAAATGCTGTTTTTTGCCCTCTAATTAGCTGTTTGTCTTTTTCTTATTTTCTGTATAGCTAAGTCTGGTTAAAACCATGAAAACATCTCTTCTGGTTTATTGTAAAACACTTTTTTATATTCCTAGTTTTTATATTCCTAGTTTGCTTTCATTTATCCTTCACTCCATCTCCCCAGCATCCTATAAAGCTAATTTCTTTTCAGGCATTCAAGCATGTTGGCATGCATGTATGTGTAGTGACATACAGTAAACTTGGAAGCTTTGTTTTTTTCCCCACTGTCTCATCATTTTCTGTCTCATATTTCACTCATTTCATTTGTTTAAGACATTTTTATTTTTCATTTATTTGACTTTTTATTTAAAAAAATCACTCTTATGTTTATCATCTCAGCCTTCTCATATTCGCTTCTTATTTTCCTCTGCCTCTCGCTATTCCTGCTCCCTCTGTGCAGTTTTAATCTCTGATAGACACGGCTCCCGTTCCCAGCATGGAACCAAAACAGCAGCACACAATTCTGAGGGTAAAAAAGGGAACACGTCAGTAAACACCAAACCCCAGATATTTCCTTTCCTTTTTTGATGTCTTCCATTTAATTTCACTCACATCCTACCTTCCATTGACAATAACCTCCATTCACTATCTCAGTCACTGGCTCTCCCTGTTGATTTTCTACATGCTTTTTGGTAGAAACTTCAAAAGCTCAGGCTAACCATGGGGGAATTGAGCGCTGACATTTTTATCCAGACTCCGTTGGTACTAATAATGAAAGATGCAAATTGGTTGAACAATAAATGCATCACATCTGACGATGTCATTTTGAGATGAGTGTGATGCAGGCATTAAAGCAGCATGGCTCACTTGAATGTTAGGAGTTATTTTAAAAAATCATAAAAATGATCATTTTATATTCGAAATCTGTGGAATGGTTTCATTATCAAATTTTCTATGCATATAGTTGAAGTGAGAACTTAAAAATCACTCACCAAAGCTGTGAATGTTGTATTCTTCCAGGGTTTTATTAGGAATTTTACCCACTGAAAAATGCAATGTGCATCTTAAACTTAAAGATTTTTTTTTAACAATTCTTGTTGGGTCATTTAGAGCCACATTGGGTATTCATGCCTTCGGTTCAAGTCAATTAAATTCAAATTGAATTAAATTATTCATCTATCTCAAAGGAAAATAAAAGTTTTCATAATTCAGATCATATAAGTATCTTTAGAGTCCTTGTGGATGGTGGTGCTACAGCCAGGAAGAATCTTTGGTTGCGGTCAGTCTTGCATCCAATCTTAAGATGCCTTTCACTGAAGACTGTTCCGTCATGACATACTATTAGGTCAATTTTCTGGCAGCAGAGACAATATCCCAGAGGTACCTGCCCTGAATAATACCATAAGTTGTTTGTAAGCAACACTCATCCACCTCATTTGCTTGTGCAGCTCTTCTTTAAATCTCTGTATGGCCATATGATCAGAGAGACATTGAAACTTACAACTATAATCCAATATAAGTCTATAACTTCCCCTCTCTCATTAAGCCTTTTTTCAACTCCTCTGGTATTTGGGGGGGTTGTTCATATATTCGAGCTTTTGAGATGCTAATCAACTCCCATTTGTAGAAAAAAACCTGGTTGCCATGGTTATGCGTCATGACTGTTCAAAAGTAAAACGGGGCAAATATCCTTCCAGCTGCACAGCCTCAAAAAGCAGAGTGAATAATTGTCCAAACGTGCAACCCCTCAACCAAAAACATTCTGAGCAAAAAGAAGAAATAAGAACTAGCGTAACAGCTGCTCCAACATGCTACTACCATGAGCTGCGCAATTCTAGAGTTGTATAGTAACTATCCGGTAAATTTTCTTGTAGTCTTTTTATAGTTGGTTCAATAAATGGGTGAGATTAATGATGTCTACTTTAAAATCTGGTTTTATATAATTTTATAAGAACTGAGCACCTGGTGGGTGAGGTAGCAAAAAATGAGGAGAGTATGTGAATTTAAGAGTTGACGAGAGCAGGCTAAGTGGACTGTGTAGTGTTCTGCCTTCGTTCTGTCAGTTGTGTTGACCTCATTCAGTCTGGGTGGTCTCTCATCGTCTGTGCTGCCCCGGCTGCCCACTCAGATCTTTTATCTTGCACATTTAAATCTACGGTACTTGTAGGCTTGAAGGGAAAACACTCTCTAAATCTTTACATTTACATTTTTATGATCTTGCCTTATGCTGATTTCATTTTGAAACCTGTTTGGTCACACTTGAGACAGGAAAAGCTTAGTTTTCACAAACTTCACAGGTTCTTAAAACTTCACATAAGTGTCCCTAAATTTAAAAGACTTTGGATGTTCTGTTCTGATTTCCTCAAATTGTTTTAGCTTTATTGAAGAAAAATACATTTAATTATTAGAATGAACATGGACAAGAGCTTACCTTTGTGTGTCTCGTCCGTTAAAAGGGGTCCCGTCAGACTTGCGTCCCCCACCTTGTAAGATCAAAACTGCACCAGACAGCCACTGGTAGGGGTTGGAACAGACTGCCTTTAGACCTGCAGGAGGCTGCGTTGTCGAGCATTGATGAGTCACTGTCCCAGCGTGGCATCACAGATGCCTTGCAAATGCCTGCCTCTAGATCTCTCTGCCTTAATAACTGTTCTTGGTGAGCATTTTAATTAAATGCAAATAAACCCAGTACCTTTGTAATATCATGACGATTTTGCTTTCTGTTCTCCCTGTGTTTGTGTGTGTGTGGTAATCTCTATTAAACCATTACCATAAGAACACTGTGGCAACTTGATAATAGAAGTGTTGTCTCTTTTGTCTATGCCTGTTTGTGGTCAGTGCAGCTCAGATTAATATGTTCGGCTTTCTTCACACATGAGAAATGTATCCTTCATGGATTTGGACCTTTTTTGTTTATTTTTCCACTCACGCCATAAGAATTTTTTTTTTTAAACATCTGGGCTTACACATTGATTTCCGATAAAGCTTAAATTATTTTGGCATGAGGTCGATTGCAAAAGTGCTGGATCTCAGGGTTTGACTGCTCCACTTCATCCTTCCTTTTGCTGTTGCACTCAATTTTTACCATATAACTCTTGTTTCTCTGCATGAGCTTTGTTTTCCTGTCATTTGCTTATCATACCTGTGTGTGTGTCAGAGAAAGGGGAGAGACGTACATGTCAAACGTGTAGTCATGATTATTAATGCGGTGTGTTCTTTCCTGGTCAGTGAGACAAACTGTGGGGACTGAACTGCCCCTAAGGTCCTTTTTCGCCCAGTCATGTTGTGTAGTTTAACCACAAATGTAGAAGGGAGCTCAACTTCTGCTTTATAGCAATAGACAAGATCTGTCCCTGTTCATTCAAAATTTTGCCTTTGTGGATCATGTGACTATCTTGGGTTGTAGTCATTAAAGAATATTTGTATCTGCGGTACCTTGAAGTTTCACTTTTTCTCGTAATGTTAAACGTTTAGAAATATTTTACTTAGTGTGTATGTAGTAGCCCAACAGAAAGTACTTAAATTAAATTTGCTTTACTTGGATCTGAATACTTGCCAAAACTGCGTGCCAATACTTCTACCACACACACAAAGAAAATGCTATGGATTGGAAGACCGGTTTTATTTTTTTCTCTGCTTGTTACAATAAATGATGTTAAATTAGATGATAGAAAATAGATTAATACAAATCACCAGAAAACTATAATTTCAAGTGAAAAATAAACATTTTCTGTGAAATTATTGCAAAGTTTACACATTTAAAGTATTGGTTCATAGTATGGGTTAACTTTAACCGAAACCAACACGGTACACAAGAACGGTATCAGCCCCGATACCAGTATCTATGCATCCTTAATTATCATATATATGTGCAAAAACAAACATTATTCTAGAGACTAATATTCATTCTTGGGTCTGGACTTAAAATGCTTCATTCTGAAACATGAATATGGTTTGATCGAAACTCAACTTCATTTGGGCTGAATGCATTCACACAGCATGATGCTGCCTCCACCATAGGTCGCTGTTGGGGCCGTGAACTTAAAGTCATGCACAGTGATTGTTTTCAGCCATACTTTGCACCCTTTATGCCTCACAACCAGGTACTACATTGTGTTGGTCTATCACCTCATATCCTCGTACTCTTGGGTTTGTGTTTGTAATGTGACAAAATGTGAAACTGTTCAAGCACGACAAGTACTTTTTTAAGGTACCATATTTCAGTTTGCAGCTGAAAAAAAAAAAAAAAGGCAGACAGCAATATATAACCCAGATAGGGCTTTTAATGACTGCAGTCGACTACCAACAGCAAAATCAATCCTAAACGGTAGATGAGGATATTAAAAATTGTAAATCTTGTCGCACAGCTGTGAATTGATCCTCACATACCACAGCATTTTGCAATTAGTTTAATGGTTTGACAAACCTAAGCGTGGAACAAAAGAATTTCTCTAAGTGCTTAAGTTGTGCTTCTTTTTTTTTAATCAGATCCATTTATTCGGTCTTCCTCTGTGCTCCTTCAAGTCCATCCTTGCTGTGTGTCATAATTTCTGTAATTGGGTCTGTTTTAATGCTGTTGCTCAGAACAGTAGCTGCAGGACAAGTGGCAAGCTATGCCACTTTGCAATTTAAATAGAGATTGTATCTGTAATTTAAAGCCTGACCTTGAAAACTACATTAGGAGCATAAAGCCATTAACAGTTGTTGTAGAAGAGTACTGACCATAAGTTTAGTTCCCCATAATAGCCTATTTGCATGACTGTGGACTAATTGGTGTCACAAGTCGAGTTCATCCTCTGATTTTGCAGCCGTTTTTACTTAAAGCAGAGCTCAGCCTGTTTGTGTGTGTCAGTTTCACTGTTGGGCAACTTCGTTCCTTGAAAGTAGTGAATTATAGCCTGAAGGTGAACTGAGTGGCCCACATTAACAAATTCACACCAACGCAGGGACGGAAAGATAAATTGGGCTGAATGTAGATAGAGATTTGAGAGGAAGGGAGAAGCCTGCCCACCGCTTTATCACCTCAATTCTTTTTACAAGAGCGACCTTCTGTGTAAAGTGTATTTGATGGCATTCCAACTTCAAAGTCCACCACGATAAGCATAACCTGCAAAGAGCATTGAGACACCAGCACACGCTGTACTTGGGGGAACATCGGAATCCTCTTAGCCTTTCCCTCTTCATGAAGGGCACTGCAGTACTCTTCCACATCAATAAGGGCGATAGTTTAATGCTCTTGTTGTTGTGGCATTTGCTTTTTCTTTCATCCCATGTTTTTCCACCTTTGGGGGCTATACTTTTGTGTGAAAATCTTTGCCCATTAGTGGTAAAATGAGAGTAATGAACTAGATGCATCATTCAGCTGGTTGACATTCATTTTTCCATAAAATCAGGCGAAGAAAAAAAGAAAACGCCTAAAAAAACACAATAGATTTCCATTACCTGCTTTGGAGACTATATACGTCACTGCTTTTGACCATTTTGTTCGAAGAGTAAAAATAAAATTCCAGCATGCTATTTGCAAGACACCGTGGATTATGGTAAATAACCATTTTTGCAAATGTCTGAGCTTTGATGGTTAGTCCGTCTGTGTTCATTTGATTCTCTTTCTTGTCCTGTTCTGAGTCATGAAGCAGCTTCACTGTTACTGCTTATTCCTTAATTTGCTGCTATTGTTGTTCACTTCATTAGCACTTCATGTTCTTTGCTAAATTAATGACAGCATTTTCACATCCTCATCTCTATTCTTCTATGTTATGGTCGCTTCCCATTACCTTAACTTGCCCTTTAATCAGTTCAGACTGGATGTTCCGTAAATGTTCCTTTGATCTAGAACCACAACAATAAGCTACACACTAAAACCACAGAAGCATCCAGAAATACCTTGCATTTTGAACTCTCCTTCCTTACATGTGGCCTCTTTACAGATGTAGGTACCTCAATATATGTTTATGTTCAAAAGTACGTTCACTGACGATTAAAATAACAGATTGAACTGGCATATCAGAAATTTAGATGTACTAATTAGCATAAGTAAAACCATGTCACATTAATCACAACAATCTTTAGTGTTATGCTTAGTTGTTACTACAAGACAACACTGGTCAAAGCTTGAGAGATTTAAGAAACTAGTCATCAGTTGCAGTTAACCCATATTTTCCTCATATTTATCTTTGCTTTTCATCAACACAATGTCCCCTTCATTCCCTCTGTGAGTCATGGTCACTAAAGCCTAGATCTGTTGAGCATCAAGATGAATGAGTGCCCATCTAACTATCCAAGTATACATCGCATGCAAAGTGTGAATATGGGATACAAAATCTTACTCTGCCAAATATTGCATCCAAGCAGATGCACATTTTGCACATTGCAGTGATGATTGCTATATCAATATGATTCAATATAGGTTTGCATTAAAAAAAATCATAGGTAAATAAAAAGGAGATGTTCTTCAGTAAGAACATCTAACATTAAATATCCTGTTGACATGTAAAATCTGACTTTATGACATCTGGAATATTTTAGCTTCTCAAAATTTCCTTTTGCGATATTATTGGCACACACTGATATTACGATGATGCTATATTGCGCAGCCCTTATTTGATACATTATGCAATTCCATTCTGAAAGTAAAATGTTTTAATGGAGGCATGTCAACAGGACATCAGTAGATGATGGTCATTTTGCTACGTTTAGCATTTGGTATATTTCAACTTCGATTTCGATAACTGCAAGAACAAATCAAAGTACAGCAGCAAATTTGGACTGTCTCCACCTTTTTGAGTTTTGAGCCTCTGATACCTTCACTGGCCACTTTATTAGGTACACCCTGCTAGTACTGGACTGGACTCCCCTTTGCTTTCAGAACTGCATTAATCGTTGGTAATGTGGATTATACAAGATACTTGAAACATTCCTCACGGATTTTGGCCCATATTGACACGATGGCATCACGCCGTTGGAGCAGATTTGTCAGCTGCACATCCATGATGCGAATCCCAAAGATGCTCTAGTGCATTGAGATCTAGTGACTATGGAGACCATTTGAAATCATTGTCATGTTGAAGAAACCAGTCTGAGATTATTGGATCTTTATGAAATGGTGCATTATCCTGCTGGAAAAGCCATTAGAAGATGGGTACACTGTTGTCATAAAGGGATGGACAAGGTTGGCAAAAATACTCAAGTACATGTATACTGTAGCATTGCAACAATGATCAATTGGTACTAAGGGGCCCAAAGTGTGCCAAGAACATGTCCCTCAAACCATTACACCACAACCACCACCAGCCTGAACCGTTGATACAAAGCAGGACGGATCCATGCTTTCATGTTGACAACAAATTCGGACCCTACCATCCAAATGTCAAATTGGAAATTGAGACTCATCAGACCTGGCAACATTTTTCAAATCTTCTATTGTCCAATTTTGGTGAGCCTGTGTGAATTGTAGCCTCAATTTCCTGTTCTTAGCTGACAGGAATGGCACCGGATGTGGACTTATGCTGCTGTAGCACATCTGCCTCAATGTTCAACGCGTTGTGCGTTAAGAGATGCTCTTCTGCATACATTGGTTGTAACGAGTGGTTATTTAAGTTACTGTTGCCTCTCTATCAGCTCGAACCAATGTGGTCATTCTCCTGTGACCTCTAGAATCAACAAGGCATTTTCGCCCATAGAACTGCCTCTCGCTGGATGTTATCCCTTTTTCCGACATTTCTCTGTAAACCCTAGATATGGTTGTGCGTGAAAATCACAGTAGATCACCGGTTTCTGAACTCCAACCAGCCCATCTGGCACCAACAACCATACCACGTTCAAAGTCACTTAAATCACCTTTCTTCCCCCTTCTGATGCTCTGTTTGAACTGCAGCAGATCGTCTTGACCATGTCTACATGCCTAAATGCATTGAGTTGCATGTGATTGGCTGATGAGAAATTGGCATTGACGAGCAGCTACAAAGGGTGTGCCTAATAAAGCGGCCATTGAGTGTATATTTGCAGTTCACTTAGTCTGCACGGAATTGGGAGAGAGCTAGATTTGAGGCAGATAACAGAAAAAAACATTATCATTCATAGTATTTAACTACCTTCCGGATGTTGGGTTTGGAAATGTCAGCAGCTTCAAGGAAATATCAGTTAAGGCAAGGATCTACATTTTGTAGGAGATACAGACACAGCTGTTTTGCTAATTAACCGCTTGAAAAAAGATGATAAAGTCTGCTTAAAATGTCAGCTTAGTAATTGTGTTGTCCTTGTTTTAAGACATTAACCTGTTTTCAAGGACTCACCTCACACATATGGAGGCAATGCCTCTGCCCTTGATGTTGATAGATGACCGCTAAAGCGGCAAAAGGCTAGCAAAAATATTTTAAATTCTGTCAGATTGCATTCATATATAGAACTGGATTTAGATCTAATTCCTGTGTGCATTATACAAATTTACTGCTATGATTGTATGAGACTCCTACTTTCACACTATATTTTCTGTCTTACTGTGCTTTAGGTTGTGGATAGCTCAGGAGACAGAATATACTCTGCATCCTTTATCATGTGTGTCATTTGAATCTGATTAGCCAGCCTGAGGAAAAGGCTCCAGGCGTCCGTGATTTATCTTCTCTTAGATTGATCTTTTTTTTCTTTCTTTTCCGTAGTTGAATTACGACACAAATATGTAACATAATGACAGTGGTGACAATCAGATAAACGCTCTTCTTCTTCTTCTTCTTCTTCTTTTTCTTCTTCCTCTTCACATTTATCAAATACATTTGTGGGGGGAAAAAAATTTAAAAATCCTTTTCTTGTCATTGCTTTGAGGTCAGTATAGGTAGAAATGCTACTTTTACCATGCAGATTCGCATATAGGGTGTATAAAGAGAAATCCTTTATGCAAGAAGATTCAGAATGAGTGTATGTGTGAGCAAGGACGAAGCAGACACTGGCCTCTCAGTGCTAATAGTTCCCTTGACAACACAGCAGTTGCCACACATCGTTGCCTTGGCTGTAGGGTTAAAATGCATGACACACACACTGAAGTCAGCTGTCATCATAAAGAATCTGTCAGTTCCTGTGTCTTTGCCGTCCATTGTTTCTGTCCTTAATCTTTTTCTGCATAGTTTGTTTTTAGACCCCAGTAAACGGATGCACACTACTTTTGGTGAAGACATTTTTACTTTCTCTATCTCCATGTCTTTTTGCCTCGTTTCTGCGTTTCATGTCAGTCTTGTCATTTTCTCGGTTATTGAGTTGTCTATGAATGGCTGCTGCGGCTGCAAAGCTGTGACACACCTAGTCCACCCACCACCTCCTGTCCGCTCCTCTAGTTTTATTTACTTCTACATCATTTCCTCCACTATCACACATTTGCCTTTACCTCTGTGCATGTTTGTGTGGACCTAGTGTAAGTAGGAGTGTACTTTCGCTTCAGAGATGTGAATAAAAAACAGCCAAATAAAGGCTCGAAAGAGGAGAGATTTAAAGTGGTAATCCTTCACCAGCTTACCCCAGCATAACGTCCCCACACCTTCACTCTTATCCCCATCTCAGCGTCTCTTTCCATCTCCCTATTCTCATCCCATTTCTTTATATCCCTTACCAACAAGAGAGGCTATCTCTGTAGCTGTGTCAGCGATCATCATCTCCTCTCTCCTCCTCCCTCCCCCATCGTTGTCTATGTTTCCCAGCGGACAGTCGGGCGCATAAAGGGAAGAACAGGGCTTGCAGAATCTATTCAAAAAAATGAACGAGGATTTGGCTTTTGGCTTTGAATTCTGACAGATAAACCTAATGGCAAAAGTGAGCGCCAAGCAGGGAGGTGTGTGTGTCTGTGTGTGTGTGTGCACGCAGGCAAAGCTTCTGTAGAGCCCAGCTATAGAAATCCAGTTTCTTTATGCGGTATGCTGTTTGATGCGTTGAATGTGTAGGGGTGTTTGCAAGGGAAGTTCCAAGAAAGGCTGGCCTGAGTACTGCGGTTTTTTTGAAACGCTTCTTCTGCCAGCTGGATCTCTTAACGTCAGAGTGTTTACTGTTGTTTTTGGTGTGGTCAGTGGGGCTACTCTAAAAGTAATCAGTACAGCCAAAGCCTATGGCTCCTGATCCCCGCTGTTCTACTACTCTGCTTATCTGGCCATCCAATAATGAAGTTGTTAATGTGGGGGAATGTATCCGATTTTTTGAAGGAGATTTACAGGTAGCTTCTGGTGGGAGTTGTAGAATATAAAAATCAGATCTGTTGGACTAAAGGTTTTTGGGCAATTTTTTTTTAGTCAGTCATAAAATAAACTCAAAATGTGCACAGTTTCTAGGAACCTTAGCTTTATTTTTTTTATTAAACTGCTTATTCAGGTCAAAGAAAAATAAATCTCTGTAGAATTGTGGAAACTAAACGAGTGACAGCCATCACTGTAAGCTGATGCTTTTTTCTAAACTACAGTTGGCAACCTCCAAGCTTTTCAGATGATATAAAGTTTGCTATTAACAGTGTGATATGTTGTATGTAATGTGTGCAAATTTCTACTAAATATATATATAAACATCACTGTTGTCATTACGACTCCTTCTTCCTTATTATTGTATATCTTCAATTACTTTTTAGCTAATATTACATTTTGATATCAAATTTTAGCACTTAACATAAGTGAAATATGCATGGTCCCCTGACCTTTGACCTGTGTGTTTCATGATCCATGATACATTTTTTTTTTCCCTTTTGTTTTCAAGGACACCTTTTTCTCTCTGTGTAATTACTCCTCATACTGGCCATGACGGCAAACTTTTCAAATGGTTGTTACTGTTATTTGATTGATATTTATTAATTTGTTGTTGACATCAACCTCTCAAAGGGACCAAAGATGGAAATTAGCCGTAGGCTATAATCTTACATATTTACATGTACATGTTCATTACCGTAATATGTATTATCACTGTTGTAAGTAAACAAACTCAAACTTGAATAGGGTACATTGCAAAAATCCTCTGATTAAGCTCCAGTTAAGATAGTTTTAGGATAGAAACCAGCATTTTAGTTTGTTTTCTGCTGCTAACATCAATGGAAGTTGTATTTAAAACTTGCACTTGTTTGCTCCTCGGCCTGTAGCTTTTCTGTCAGGTTGACATTTACCGCAGCCGTCTGACACACTAACATTCGCTTTCTCAAACACCTCCTGTTGCTGCTCCGTATCGTTTGTCTGTCACCTCCCTGCTACTCCTTTCCCACTTTTAGCGTGGCGTCGACACACTCGCTCACGTGCATGCATTCACAGAAAGTTGAGCACACACAGTTATTATCTCCTGGAACAATACTAATAGATGCATGTACTGCTGTGAGCAAACAGTTTGTGCCTCTGCTGCCAACAGTGGGAGGGTGAAGGCTTGCCAAGTCTCCCCTACCCTGAGCTCCCTCTATCTCTTTGCTTCTCTTCCCATCATAAACCCTAACCTTTCCTTCTTGCTTTCCAATATCAGTTACATTCTTATGTTTACTCCAAGTGCTATGGCTCAGAACAGGATTTAAAGGCGTTGTACTTGATTTACACTGAATGTATATCCTTCAAAGTGAAACACAAGCAAACATGCACATATTAGTCTGATTTCTTCTTTATTGTGTTAGATAAGCACAAGTGAGAGACCAGGGAATAAAAGGCACAAATGGGAAGCTTGATGTCTAATTATTGGCATAAGTATTAAGCAGGTACAGTTAAGTGAGCCAGTTTGTTGTTAATGAGGTCACTTGATTCTGGGCCCAGGCAACACTTAATTTATTATATAGCCCAACAATGATTATGTTGCAAGTTGGTAGCAGTCTGTGTTTCCACATGCAGCAAGAAAAAGGCAAATTATCTTGAACCGAACAAGAGTTGCAGTAATTGGACTAAGGGACCCAGATAGTGGGATCAAATATTATCATATGAGTTAACTTTTCACTGGAAAGTTTACTTTAATTTGAAATAAGTTTTTAAAATGGCATAAAGCAGAAATGTTGGTAGAATTGTGACGCTTGAGTTCAGCTGTTGTTAATTTGCAACCACTGAGCTTCCACACTCAAGGCAGCTCCTCTCCCCAAGTATGAAAATTCTGTTTTTCATAACAGGACAAAGCAAATGAAAAGCGATGTTTCAGGCTGTTTGTTCCATTTTTTTAAAGTCGGTAGGGAAAAATCCCCAAAACAGCCTGGCGACATGAATTTGAGAAGCTTTTCCCAGCACTGATGTAGTGCACACAGAGCCCAGCATTTAGTAAATGGATAAACAAGGATAACATTATCTCAATAGACAAGAATAGGTATGTGGTGATAAATAATCTGCTGACCGAGTTGGATGATTTTTTTTCTTTTTTTTCCCTAATCGGTCCTGAGCAATGACCGGCCTGTCGGAAATCAAGTCCCCTCCCCTCAGTATAATTGCATCTGTGCATCTCTAGACAATAATTAAACATTTATGTGTTGCACATTTTCACCCAAGGTGTAGTCATTTATCTGTAGGTCAGCTATTGTCCAGAGACCAGAATCCAATTTCACGTAAACAAAATAAAATCCCTGCAAAGTGGAATCATAACTGAAAACCTACATATGGCACAAATACAAAGGCCACTTGAAAAAAATTATTTCTCACCTTCAGGTTAATAAGCAGTTTGAATTTGATTTAAAAGGGTGATATCAGTGTACGTAATTGCACCGCTGATATTTCACAGCTGCTGGATATTTTATTTTGTCTGTTTGTCTTGGTGGGCAGAGAAAATCAATCTGCAATTTGGTGTACTTAAGACTATTAATTAGGCTCAACATATTTTCAAAGTGATCAAAGCGTCAGTCAAAAACAAGAAAACTTAACAACGTAGCAAGGCTTCAAGTACCGTCTATAGACAGAAGTTGCTGATTGATTTTATTTGATCTTTAAAGATCACGCTGACCTAGCTACATATACAGGTTTAAACACTCCCAGCGGTTTGCTGGAGCGGCTGAATAACTTTGCCATCACATGAAAACTGGTTAAACTCTTGGATACTGTATGCAGCTTTCTTTTTTCGCTTTTTGCCGTTACTTTCATTTGCCATTCTTTGCTCAGTGGTGCACGTTTTCTCAGCAAGTCTTCGACATTAGCACACGGCTTGTTATCTTGACGTCCACAGCAGTGCAAATTTATGATCCCACACTTGGAACAAAATGAATCCTGTGCGCTTAAAGTGTCTGATAGGGGGATGTTATCTGGTATAATCTCATTTCAGTACTCTTCTTTCTTTGCCAATTGTATTGCTCTCTGTCCTTCCACTTTGACTATTTTTTTCCCCATTTCCTTTTATTTTCACTTTCCTATTTAAAAAAAAAATCTACTTTTTCTATTTTCCAACATTTCAGTTGTCTTAAGTATAGTTGTTGCACAAATAAAAACTTGGCTTTGACTAAAAGCCATAGTACTTATTTTATTTGCGGTTGTAAGGACCTATGTAAACCGGCCCTAATGCTGAAAGGGAAGGATGGAAGTAAATGATGCATGTTTGTTTTAATAATCTGAAAGCCAAACAAGTGGAATTTAAAATATTTGTCTATCTAGTTAATTACATTAAATATGTAAGCAATATATTTTTTTTGTGTGAAAGATTAAGCATGTTGCTCTAATTTATGATGCTCTATACCTGAATAGTTTAGGGAGTTGTACCAAGTTGTATACAGAACATTTATATAATCCACAAGAGAAAGCCTTTCATGGTATATTTTTAGTATTACGATGCAACAAGTCCTTTCTTAGTGTTAAAGGATAAATATACTGACTTTAGTATCCTATTTTGGAGGGACAATGTCAAGCTTGTTAATTAATTTTTTACCAATTAACCGTTTTAAAGAAACATTCTGACATAGCGACACAGTTTCAGCATACTTTCAGAGTTATTCACATCTTTAAGAAAATGGGTCATATTTGATGTGATCCTCGTTTGATTCCAAAATAACCAATGACAACTGGAAACAAGGGCATTCCTCTGAATGGTATGTTCTTTGAAGTGCATGCCATTACAATCTAAAGGAAGGCTTTATAGTTTTTATAATTGACATTTTCTCAGAAGGTTGTAAGCAGTTATTGTAAGCAGCTGTGGTCGATAACATTTTCATTTTGTATAAAGATGAGGATCAAATTTAAATTGTTTTAGAGCACAACTTTAAAGCTTGTCTGAGAGGGGCTAAGATCAACATTTATTTTGGCTGCTTAAAATCTGGTCAATTCTAATATATAACGTTTTGTCATTATTTAAGCATCCCTCAACATGTGGAGGTTTTTCAGTCAGAAAGTAGTGATCATCTACATATTAGTGATGGAAGGTAATGCTCCACCACCAATCTTCATATAAAAAAATATTTATATGGAAAAGCAATTGTAACGTCGTCCCATTTGAAAGTAACTGACTAATAGAGACATGGGCATTTTACAGTCAAATCCACACATCCTATGCTACATCCTGCTTTTTAGATGTGCTTGAATGACTCAGAAATCCAACATGGATGAAGTCTTAGTTCTGCTCACAAATGTGAAAATCCTGCTTTTATTCCTAAAATTGGCTTTGTATCAGACACATTTCGCTTAGCAATATCTGTAGCTACATGGACTTTCTTGTAGGTCTTCCATTAGTATGGCATTTTGAACAGACCCTGCTCTAAACTTTGGAAAAACAGAGTTGTTGAATATCTAAAATGTACGATCTCTTCATTAGGGATCATTAAAGTCGTGTGCTCAGGTTAGTTTAAAAACAGTCAAGCAGCACAGTTTATATTCAAATCAACAGACTAGACATGAGATAATTTTAGAGCTCGTTTATTTTCAGCAATATAATTATGTTAAATAAATATGAAGTTTAGGTATCAGGATAGAAGGTTACTTTTTTGTCAAAGTACAATTTATATTGCTGGCAGACAGGTATTTACAGTTCATTATCAAATAGATTGAAAAAATTGTTTATGCAAAGGTTTGGCCTCTGTCAATGGTTATAAGTGTTTGCATGGCTCTCTTAGAAAAATAATTATATTTTCCAGCCTAATAGAAAAGCAAAGTAGTGCATAAAAACAGTAAAATGACATTTACTTTTACTGGTATACTATTTCTATTTTTTATGCCTTTTTTATTTTTGCATCAGATGGAATGAATGTAAGCCCTTTGTGTGTTAACCCCTAAAGTTACTATGTTTATTCCACTGAGGCTTTTATCGTCCTGCCTCGCGTACACTCTTTGTACTTGAAGCAGAAAAGCAGCAATTTCTTATCAGAACATTGTTCACAAGCTTTCCTAGTCTTTCATGTGTTTTTCATCTGAATAGCAGTATTTTATGGTGCCACGGACACAACAGCAACCCTTCTGGTAGTGCTGTATGTACACACATTGTCGGTTATACCGCGCCTGTGATCATGATTCCTCTCCAGGACATAAATCTCAGCAAATGCAGTGAAATTAATGGCCAGTGGCTTCAATTTTTCTTTCTTCCCTGTGCACGAATGTGTGTACGAGCTTTTGTCTTTGAGTGTTGCTGCATGCACAAAAATGTCATCATATCAGGCCCCTGTTCTTAGATCTCCATGGACTTGATTTACTACACACACACACACACGCTCGCTTCTTGGACCCTGCCATTGGACGAAATCATAAAGCTGAGGCTCCATCGTCTCAGGCTGCTAAGAAAACACAAGGATGTTTTTCACCCACCAAAAGGGCAATAAACTCTGTCTCCCAGGGAGTAACACACTTGAGTGGTTTTCCTCAGTGAAGAAATAGGTCAGTCAACCCACCTGCAATTCAGTCTCACTTTTTGCTTTAGAATCTGTTTGCATTTGACCACAATATTGCCAAGTTTTTGGCAAAGACTAAAGGCTGAGCAACACTGGGATGTTAGCCAGCAGTATACTGACATTCTTATTCCGCCAGCTCGATTGACCTCAGTAATAACAAATCATTCCACTGACTGGCCGTTGAATATGAATTTTTGCATTAATTTCCAAACAGTGAAAGTTGGATGCATGAGAAAACAGAAATCTCTCACCAGATTTCCAGTAATCCACAAACCTCAACCTCTTTATAACCGAGCTATGAAATCAATAATTTTATTATTAAAATATTGTAATTAAGGTCATAATCCTGTAGTTTTTGTTTGGCTTTTCTGTATGAATCAATGTTATACTGGTGTAATTCCATAACCTTTTTTCTTGCTTCTTGTGCTATGCGTTTGTTGAAATCAGAAACCAAACAATGTCTTTGTCCCTGACTCAAAGCAAGCTTGCAGGCCTTTTCTAATAAGACACGGCTGCTTTAGTTCTTATGAGCAATCCAAAAATCTAATACATACAGATTTCCATCCAGACAAGCTTTTAAAAAGCTTAGTCCTATTCCTCAAAAAATTTCCATTGTTCCATTCATACCAATTAAAATCCCTTTAAAGGGATGCCGGAGGAACCAACGTTTTCTCCAGCTATATGAAGCATGGAATATTCCATTTACTCTCTCTCAAACTACGTTTCAACTGAGTCAATAAATACCAACCTTCACTTTTGGAAAGGTAACACCGTTTTACAACAGGTGTTGGGAAGCAATGACAGTGATGCCTGTTTAGCAACTACAAATATTTTAGCCCTAACTTCACAAATGAACTGAAACTTGCACAAAGCGGAGGGTAACAAATCAGTCAGACCCTTGCAATTTTCTCTTCCAGCATTCCCCTAAATTAAATTAATTTCAAAATTAAAGTTATTGTGTTCCAGATGCATTACATGAAAAGCACTAGTAATTATTTTGAAATGCAATGTAACCCTTCTTCCACACTACTTCCACCTAGTTGCAATGCTCTTGTCTCCAATTTCAATTTGTTTTTCAAACATTAAATTACAGAAACCTTTACAGTCAAATTGGTGCAAGCTGAAACATCCATAAATATGGTTAGTAAAGCAGTCTGAATGCTCTTCAACTCAATTCCTCTAGCATAATAAACTTAAAATGTAGCCAGAGTTGGTTTATCACAGATTGAAACCAGTTTACATGTGGACAATCTTGTGAAACATTGTAACTGGTTCTTAGTGGTTAAAATTTGATTGAAAAATGACTCAATTATTTGAGAGTACTGTCTTGTAGTCCAGGCTATTTTAATGGAATTTGATTAGAGCTGTCCCATGGACTGCAGTGTGTAGTAATTAACATGGAAAAAATCTAATTAAGAGATTGCATCAAAATAAATGGGTTTCAAAATGTACGCTCTGTTCAGCTCAGTTACTGAATGAGCTTCTGCCTTAAACTGAATGGAGTAACGAGAATAATGTTTGCTCTTCCTGCTGGTTCAACAGCTTCTGTCTCTGAAAGTACAGCACATTCACATAGTTGCATTGTCCCCACAGTTTACTCTAACCTCTTGATCCTCCCACCCTCTTTGCTGTTTTATTTGCCAGTCTCCCTTACTCAAGTACCCCCAGTTGTCCAGTCATTTTCATGTATCAGCACTTCCTATCTGATGCACTTCAATCTGTAAACCCCAACCCAAATCACACTCCCTGTGGTACAATCCAGGTCATTTACCAATCATGCAAAAGCCACAGTGGGTAATCTATATATCCCCCCTTCCATCTGTAGCTGGCACTCTTGCATCACATTTTCTCTGCTGTCCTTTTCCAAGTGTCTTTCCTCTTGCAGTCTTTAACTCTCTTGACTCTGCTTTTATTTTTCCACATTCCACTTTTTTTTTTCCACATTTTTTATTTAAACACAATCTTATCTGCTTCAGTTTTTCATCTTATTTTGTTAAAGTTGATAATTTTACTATAATTGGCATGTTTTATATTACAAAATTTATTTTCTCTCTCGGTAAAAGAAAAAATTTTAGGCACATTGTCTACTTAAATTCTCTACTTCATTATTTTTCTCTTTAAAGATCTATTTCTTTCAGTCTTCTAATTTGTCTAAATTATTCTGTTGTCAAAATGTTGCTGTAGTATAACTTTAGAAATCTGTGACAGTGCTACCTTTTCTCCTAAACTACAACCGACGCACACACACACTCTTCCCTGTTGCTTTGTGAGCTGTGGTTAACTCCGTCCATCTTGCCGTGCTTCCTCTTTCCAATGGCTTCATGATTGCTAATGAAGCACACAGACAGAAAACATGATGAGGGGGAGGACTGGATGAAGAAGCGTGTTTCCCATGGAGATGGGGGGGGCTCCACAGGCTGGCAAAGCTGATTGGCTGATTGATGACCCTGTAGCCATTTTGACCAATTGGGATGTCAGAGCCTTTTATAGCACAGCACATCTTAAATGTGTGACCAGATAGCACAACACAGTTTACTTCTTGCTTTAAAATGCTTAACCACAGAAATTGCAGTACAGCATTGCCAAACTTTTGATCAAATTTTGAAAATGGGCCTTGGATGTTTTTATACAGTTCATAAAGTTAATCTACACTTAGAACAATTGTTCTTGTTTTTGCCTGGAAAACGGTGGTCTTGGATATAATGTAGAACACTTAGCTGCTAATAGTTGTATCAGAACAGCTATGAATGCAATTGCAGAGTATGTATTGGCAAATGTTTTGTAAAACCTGAATTGGGCATAGTACTATTATATATATCCTCAGTACTCTTCTATTAATCGGTTTAAACTTAAGATGTCCCCTTCACTACAAGTTTCTCATTAAACTAACAATTTCACTTGTAATTCAGTTATAACAAAACTTGCACATGGAACACAGCTGAACAAATGCACACTTATTTACATGTCAATAATATCTAATTCACCTCATTCTTGCAACCTAAAATTTTTGTAACAAGGTGCAGAGGAAACATTTTATTTTTCAGTAGATGGAACAGTTTTCTTGTCATCTTGTCTAGAAAACGTTGGTACTCCTATTTAATTCCCTATTCAAGTGACAAATAATTTTGTTGTATATATTCTGTTGTTTTAAAATTCTATACCGTCTTGATAATATACATTCAAATAAAACAAATCAACCCCCTCCTTCAGATATTTTTACTATATGTTATTGTTTAACCATCTCACTACTTGATGTTTTGACATTGTCTTTTCTTAAACCTGGCCTACATACACATGTTCTCGTTTTGTCAGACTCCTCTGTATGTAAAATGTATATTTATTTTTTTCATTTTATCTGCTGACAGCAACTTCTGTCTTCAGTTTTATGTTTGTAATTTCCCAACACGAGTCCAATGTCGTCGACTTCAGCTCTCCATTTGCAAAACAAATTTTTTCTTTGTAAAATATTGTCAGACTACACTGAGGGGATGTTTATGATCAAAGGAAAATAATCTAACTGTCTGATAATTTTGCTCTTCGATGTTACCAAGACCTGCTTCAAATTTTTTTATAAGACAGCCCAATGTCTTATTTTGCAAAAGCTGTAAAACTCTAATATTAAACATAAGCATTTCAAAGGATCTATTCTTAGTCAGGATCATGAGTCAATGTTTTCATTGAGTTTGGATGAAGGGGAACAAGAAGCAGCGTTGGACAACTAAAGGCATTTGTCTCCACAGAAAAGCCCTCTTAGTGACTGAAGGCCCAGCAGCTGGAAATCCCATGGGTCGGCCATGTGTTGGCAAGATGCTCTAAGCAGTCAAAGAATAATTTGGATTAATGCATTACCTTTTCTGCCTATTAGATACACAAGTGTGAGCACTTTGTTGTGCAAAAAATGAATGACGTAAAATATTGTCATTGCAAACTTTAGTCACACAGTTCCAAGTGAGTGTTCCAGTTAACATTAGATAGATGTGATCATCCTCAAACTTCCTAATTTTGTACAACAGTCACTGGCTTTGTAAAATCCAAACTTTTTTTTTTTACTTTTAAGGTCAATAATATAAGCTGTGGGAAGATTTAAATAGAAATACTCCATCCAATTATGTACTGTGATTCATTTTACTAGAGTCGTTCAGCACACTTAGGGTTAAAGTATAGCTGCAGCGTCTTACTGCAGTGTCTAAAGCATTCGGCTGATTGTTACAGTATATGGCAGTATATGGAGAAGAAGAGAAGGCGAATAAAACATCTCTCTCTAATAATTTCTTTTTTTCTTCCAAAAATCCTTTTTATTGCATTTATAACATTTGGCACAGTACAAATTCTTGGTGCTTTTACAAGATAAACCTGTAAAGATCGACACTGACCTTTATACGGTTTTTGTTAAAGAAAGTCTTCTGTATAAATAATCTTTCTTATCACGGCTTTCTCTCTAGCATGGTGTAAAAATCACACAGAATGCCCCATTTTAAAACAAGACTACCCTCATTTGTCAAACTTAAGACAGCATCTTAAACAACTCATTGTTTTAAATAGAAGATACAAGTTAGAAAATAGTTTCAATTTCTTTTGATATATGTTTCTCTATCACCAACCCATGGTAGCTTCAGTTTGTCCATATATATATATTTATTTATAAGCATGTACAACAATAAATTGTCAGTCTTTTAAAGTTTGCACTCTGTACAAAAAGTAGTTCCTGTTCTTTTTTTGTGCATTCTATTGCATGACTTAAATGATGAAAAGAAAGGGCAAAGTGGAACAGGGTGGTTGGGAGTTAAAGGAGTGAAAGCCTTTAGGGCAGGGCAACGTTTAAATCTGAGTCTCCTGTACCTTCTCCTTGGTATGAGTTTTTATGACATAGGGCTCATCCATTGCTGTGATGGCACTGGGTAGGGTTCGAGGCAAAGAGTTTCCAACATTATTGTCTGTCCATTTAGCCCCTTGGCCAGATGGTTTATAGGTGTTGTATTTGGGCTTTAGAGTGCTGTAGTCCATCTTACGGGGGCTGTAGTCCATTTTATGAGAACTATAATCAAGGTTAGGTCTCTGATTGTGTGGACTAAAGTCAGACTTGAAGGCGCTGTAATCCACTTTGTGGGGACTGAAATCGGTCTTAAAGGGGCTGTAGTCCGGTGCAGTCTTGTGGGGGGTATAATGATCCTTTGTTTTGTAGGTAATGTCCATTTTCGTTCTCTGGGAGTTGTATTCTATTTTGGGTTTAGGCTGAGTACTGTAATCAGGTTTAAATGGGCTATAATCAGGTTTGGGTCTTGGATGGGTACCAAAGTCCTGCTTAAATGGACTGTATTCGACCTTAGATTTATTTTGCATGTTGTAGTCAGATTTTAAGGGACTATAGTCATGTTTGGGTTTTGGTTGGGTGCTGTAGTCTCGTTTAAAAGGGCTAAAGTCAGATCTTTGCCTTGGATGAGTGCTGTAATCTGCCTTGAATGGGCTGTAATCTGTTTTAACTTTTGGATGAGTGCCAAAATCAGTCTTAAATGGGCTGTATTCTGACTTAGTTTTGTGGGAACTGTATTCCTGTCTAAATGGGCTACAGTCTGGCTTTGTTCTGTGAAGGCTGAAATCTGGTGTTGATTTGTGCATGTTATAGTCTGCAATTGTTTTGTGGCCGCTGAAGTCAATGTTTGGCTTGTATGTTGTATATTCAGCTTTGGGTGTGTGTAGAGTAAAATCAGGCTGGGGTTTATATTCAGCCTTGGGTTTATGAAAGCTGTAGTCAGCCTTGTGGCTGATAAAATCCAACTTGTGAATGCTGTTGTGGTCTCGAATTTCAGGCAACGTGAGTGATGATTCTTGAGCTGCAGATGCTGGTGGTGGAAGTTCCTCCTCATCCACCTGGATAATCTCAACTGTGCGTGCAGCTGCCACCGTGCTTCTCTGCTGGTGGCGTTTTCTCAATTTATAAAAGGCAATTAGCATGACAGCAGCCAGCAGTGTCACTGCCACAAAGCAACCTATTATGATCTTAGTGGTCTTCATCACTTCATCCAGGCTAGGTCCAGACTTGCCTGGTTTGCCAGTGGCACCTCTCAGTCCTGGTAATACAGATGGTTTAACTGCATTTGCTGCACTGTCAGTATTTTGCAACAGCACTGTTGGTGTTGAGATGAAGACTGGCTGAAAGACTGAAGGAGAGGCCGTTGTAGTTGTTGTCCCAAGGCCTACTCCTCCTCCAGCTACTCCAGCACCTGCAGCAGCTGTGGTTGTAGTAGTTTTGGATTTTGGCATCTCAGTGGTTGGACCAAGTACCTCCACAGTCACTGTTGTAAAGTAACTCAAGTTAGATGTGTTTAGCTCTGCTGCACTCACATTGAGGTATGCTGATGCATTGGAGTTTCCGGCTGCATTAGACACCATACAGGTATAAGTGCCAGTGTCTGATGCAAGGACATTTGAGAAATTAAGGGTGCCATCATTGAGGATTGATATTCTTGGGTGGCCAGAGGCATGTGTCAGGATAGTTCCATTGGGTAGAAGCCAACGCACTGAAGACATTGGGGCTGTCCTGCACCGCAGTTCAGCCACTCTTCCTGCTGAGATGTTTAAGTCCCGTGGCGCATCAGCAATGAATGGTGCAGAACACTGGATTGCAGCCCCCTCACCTCTGTCTACATCAACTAACTGTCTTCCCCTCATGATGACCGGTGAGTGGCAGCGTCCACAGCAAGTTGAGTTGCTAGGGATGTACTCTCTTAGCCACTGTGCTAACCATACAGCCTCACAGCCACAGTTCCAAGGATTATGGTGGAGGTGAAGTTCCACCAAGTACTTGAGTGGGGAAAATAGGTCATGTGGCACAGCACTCAGATTATTATGGGCCAGATTAAGTTCCACCAATGAAGATAGGCCATCAAAAGCATTGCGCTCTATTACAGTGATTTGTGAGTTCATCACCCATAGCTTTTTGAGTGAGCGAAGACCTCTGAAGGAACCTGGTTTTATCACAGGAAAAAGATTTTCAGAAATTTCCAGCTCCTCCAAGCCCTTCAGCGGACTC
This sequence comes from Apricaphanius iberus, assembly GCA_028564705.1. Taxonomy (NCBI): domain Eukaryota; kingdom Metazoa; phylum Chordata; class Actinopteri; order Cyprinodontiformes; family Aphaniidae; genus Apricaphanius; species Apricaphanius iberus. Next base: position 404,305 of record JAPXFQ010001903.1, on the reverse strand, counting down.
AGGTTTGGCATATCACCCCTTATGTTGCACATTCCCAAGTTTAGGTACTTGAGGTTCTGTAGCCCCTCAAAGGCTCCTTCTGAGATGTACTCCAGTTTCCTTAACTCTCCCAGGTCCAGTCGCATGAGTGACGGTACCCGGTTGAAGGCATAGGAGGGAATACTCTCGATTGGGTTGTTTCTCAGCCATAGTTCTCTTAGCTTAGACAGGTACTCAAAGGCTCCACTTGGCACCACTGTCAACCGGTTGTCAAACAGCTCCAATGTGTTTAGGCTGGTCAGTCCATTAAACGCGCCCACCTCAATCTGGCGTATGGCATTTCGCCCAAGCTGGAGCACCTCGAGGTGGTGCAAATGGCGGAATGAGTCAGCCTGCACCGCCTCAATGGCGTTTTCCATTAGATTGAGGTGTCGCGTGTTGGCAGGAATTCCAGGTGGCACGCGTGTCAGGCCCCGCCGGGTGCACACCACTTTCCCCTGCTGATTACTGCAGGAACACTGGGGTGGACAGCCCTGGGGTCCTAAAGAGACTGCCGCCCCCGCCAAGGCCAGGGAGGCGCTGCTCCACGCTCGCGCCATCAGGAAGACTACACAAAGCAGGGCGGCTTTCCTGGCACGTTGCGCAGCTACCCGCCCCAGGAGACTCATGATGTGGCACATTCATAATTCAGCATCATCTGGGGGGGAGGATGGGGATGTTTGGGGCAGGTTTTTGGTGGTTTGAGACGGGAATAGTAGCTGTGGTTGGTAGTATTGATGAGTGGATCACAGTAAAAAAAAAAATAGGGAATAGGAAAACAGTAGGATAAGGGAGGAGGACTTGCGCGTCCTCAATTATATAGTTCTTATCTTTCCATAAATTCTCAGGGACAGAGGGACAAGTGAGCAGGCAGAGGGCTGACTTTTCTGCCACATGTGTATGAGAAGGACATTTTGGTAATTTAGGCAATCAAAAAAATTTACTACAATACAGAGGGTAGAAGAAAATGTTACAGATTGCTGCAAAGAGGGTTTGAAACTCTAGACACCTACCTCAAGTTAATATTATAGGTCCTTGAACTGAGATATATAGCTTCCCTCCTTTTTGCAATCAGGTACAGCTGCAGTTTTCGCATCAGATGTATTTATATCCAAGAGCAGCAAGGAAAACCTTTATTTGCCCTGTCAAAATAAGTGTCAGTGCCAAAGAGCTTTAAGAAGATGAGCCCTTTTGTAAATCCATACATCCAAAGAGAAAGGTTCAAAGGCCTTATTGTGAATGTTTTTTTTTTCTCCTTCTCTTTACTGATGAGGGGAAAAAAAGTAAAAAGACCGTAAGAAGGAATCCAGTCAAGCTCCCAAAGCAGCGGTGTTCCCTTGCTTGCTTCTTGCTGTCGGCTCCTCTTCTCTCGCTTGTCCTTGGAATCCGACAGTTGATTCCCCTGCTGTACACCTTACCCAAGTCTCCATAGTACAGCCAACCACTGGAACACGTGTAATTTTTTTCTGCCTGAGGCAAAAATTAAAAAAGGAAAAGCAGAAAATGGAGGTGGATTGAATAATTCCCCAGTCCTGTACAATGTTATCTGCCTTTTTGTTTGGCAATTAAAAGAAAGCTACAGAAAAAAAAATAAAAGCAGACATTCTGCCCACTGTGTATTCCTTTTTTCACTTTTTAGGAGTCAATCATTTGGTCGATTGGTCAGTCCTCAAAGCCCTTCTTCCTTTCTTTCACTCCTTTTTTTCTTTTTCTTTTTTAAATAGTCGCGTCGTGTCCACTAGATTTGAATTCTTTTTTCCCCCAGCAAGCTTGGCACAGGTTGAAAAGCTAGTCGACGCACACTGCCTTCATTAGCTCCTTAGTCCTCTTAACTAACCACACGCTCCAGCCTCGACAGCCGTGGATGCGACAGCAGCAGTTGCAAACGAACACACACCATCCCTGCGAAGCACACAGCAGCAGTAGCAAGCACACACAACAGCAGCTGCCGCCTGCCTCCCATGTACTTCCCAATAATCCGTCAATTTCTTCACAAGGAGAATGGGGTGGGGGATGGAAGGGGGTGCCCAGAGAAGTGGGGCTATCGAAGCACAGTTGATCGAGGCGGGTCAGAGGGAGAATGGATGGTGCACAGTTTTTTTTTTCTCTCCCCTCTCCGATTGTTCCTTGTTTCCAGTTGTCTTTTCCCCACTCCTCTTTTTCTGGTGGTTATCAGCACCCCCTTGTCAATGCAGCATCTAACTGGGGAAAGGAGCAAGGCAGAGGATGGCGAGTGCCGGGCAAGCGCGGCTTACAGGCGTGACGTTAACAGCAGCGTCGTTGTGGAAAGGATCCGTTGTAGCAGCAAAAGAGAGTGTGCCGTCTCTCTTGCTCACTTGCTCTCACCCTCTCTCTCTCTCTCCCTCCTGCTCTCTGCAGTGTCCTGAGGTAGTTGGGTGAGCGCAAAGCACTCAGACCTTTTTAGAAATACACTTCTTCAAGAACCAGTTTGCTTCTCCTGTTCTGCTCTCATTTTTTTTAATTCTAAGTCTCCTATTCTGTGGGTTTCTGGGGCTTTTTGGGCTCAAGGGAATTGACCGGTTGTCCAAGCAAAAAAGCAGATGGACGGTGGTATTCCCACAGCAACCAGCTTTTAACCCTCTCATTCCCATCAAGAGTCCTACTTTTTCAAAGGCAAAGCTTTTCAGCATTGCTGTGCTGGCAAAGCAGGTGGATGGAGCCCTGGTTACTCTCCGGCTTGCTCTCTTTAAAGATGTTCTTTTTTTTTTTTTTTGCTCTTTTTTTGTTTTAAATTGATATTTCACTTTCTCTCTAACATTTTCCTTTCGTGGAAAATAGAGCAACATGAATGGATGTCTGAGGCATTCTGCTTGGAGCAGTGCTTTGGTTTGATGCAGTGTGTTATGTGCATTAACTTCCCCCACCCTCTTCACTGTCTTTCCACCCCTGCTCACTCTTTGTCTGTCGCTGTGTCACCCTGTCCATCCTACTTCTTTTGCTTGCTTTCAGTGTGTATACTCCAGTGTAATTGTATGTGTATGCTTATACATCGACGTGTATATCTAAAATATTATTTGCACTAGTTTTGTTTAAGTTCTTGGGTTTTTTTTTCTTGAGAACAGTGAGCATGTTTTGTTAATGTGGTACCTGCAAAGTCTGAAAATATCTCAAATTTAACTCCAAGAGTGAACAAGTATGGAAACATATTGGTATTCCAAGTCATAATAATTCCAAATAAATAGCCATAAAGGTCATGTTAAAGAAGGGAAACAGGAAAAAGACATGTTTCACATCCTGACAGAAGGAGAAGAGGCAAAACAAGCGCACCCTATTGTCCCATCATCCCTCTGCCTCAGATGATTTGTACGAGCCTTGTCTCCATTAAACTAGGTAGCTGTGTAGGTAATTGATGGCTGGTATAGCTGCCTTTGACAATCTTTCTAGTTGTGTGTGTTTGTGTCTGAGCCATAATATGAGCGTGTGAAAGAGAGAGAAATGCACATCATGGAAGGAGAGAAAGCGCACCAGCTAGTAAAGGTCACACTGCCTGTAGTGCAGTACGTTATTCCCAGTGGCACAGGAGTATAGAGCCAACTCCTATATTATACACAGACACACATACATACACACACAGACTTTCTCCTTGGCTTCACAGTAGCTGAATACGAACAGGCTTCAATGAAGCACATGTAACGGTGAGGCGGCAGCCACAGAATGAAATGTGATGAGATTTTCCTGTTATGAAAGAAATGCTTTTCATTTTTCAACAGGGTCCTGCTGCCATAAGGAGGCTGTATCAATGAATCACTTTATGATTCATTTTTAGTTCATTTTTACCCTTTAAACAAATCATTTAACAAAATGACCTAGATATAACTATCTCTGTTCTATTTTAACATGTGTTAAATGACTAGATCCTTCCTCTTCCTAAAACTCAAGTCTTTGGGACAGTTGAGTTCTATTGGAGTTATTTCAAAAGATAAAATACCCTTCGGACAACAAAACTGCGCTTTGTTTAAAAGTGAAAGAAAGAAAAAGTACATCTGTCACTCTTCACATGGATTCTCTTCTCTTCAGACTTTTTTCCAGTAGAGACTAAGTCTAATTAATATTTTTTGTTGTTTTTTGTTGTATGATGATACATTATTCTAAGTAACTTAAAGTGGTGACAAAATAAATGTTGCACCTTTCTCATCCATTGTATGTTATCGTAGATTAAATTCAAGCTAATACCTGCCTCAGTCGCAACTCGTTGGCATCCCCAGCCTCTGGTTTTGTTCCAGAATTACCCTTAATTTTGATCCATCCTCCCATCCTTTGGTTTGATCTTTCACTCCTGCAAATATTAGAGGTTACTGATTAATCCATACCCCCAAAAATTGACATGGTTATATCATATGTTATTAATGAAACATAAGAGAAGCAAGATCAAGTGTTGTGCTTGTGCTCATCGTAAAACATTTTTCATGAGCATTTTTGATCGGCAGACATTGTAATAATTTGCTCAAATGTGCTGTGTGTGATTATCTATAACAATAGCACACAACACATATTTTGGTAGGCATGTTGTGTCAGATGACTGGGTGACCCAGTGTCAGTTTATCTTCACTTTGAGCCATCTAGCAAGCATAAGGATTATAAAATAATTCACTGACAACCATTCAGTCTCCCCCAACCTTGTATCTTTTTTTGTGTTTTCTTCCATTTACCCCATGGTTTTTGTATGTACTGTTTAACCTAAACACAATTGGGCCCTACCGCTCTGACCTCTTCCAAATCTATTGTTGTGCCCAAACAGTGACTGCTGACTTTAAATCTGACACTTAACACCAGCACTAAATATAAACTACATTTACAAGACTTTTAAATGTATACATGTTTTACTTAATGTGTATTTGTACAAGAAAAACCTCAAACTAGTATTACATTAGCTATAAATCCAATAGATGAAGTAAGTTCTTTATTCATAAAATGTTTTCTCAAGGCTCATATTATGCTGTTATACTATGATCATTACATTGTAGCTATGTTCTGTGTGAGATGCATTTCACAAAACTTTCATACAGACACATCTACTGATTTCATGTCAGATCAGTGAAATGTATATGCTGTCATACGAGGCCGGTCCACCCACTGTTTAAGCTCTGCCCTCTGTACATCACTTCAGGCTCCATGGAGCCAGCAGTTGCACCAGTCAGACTGCATGGTACCAAGTGTTCTTGGGGGTTCTGAACGACCTACTTGAGTGTGGCCCGTCCACCAACATATGCAAGGGGGTGTATGCAGTCAGTACTGAACCCAAACCCTAGGGTGAGAGCAGGCAGATCTGGGCTGCAGCCAGTCACATGTAGGTCAGCAGCCTGTGTCTGTAAGCGTGCACTCGCATGTTTCGTACTGGTAGTTCCCTTTGGACGAATGGTCTGCAGTGTGGTCTTGCAGAAGTAACAGCCGGATTAAAGGCGATGTCTAGTGATGGATCTAATGATATACAGTCAACAAGATCAGGGATTAGCACTATAGGCCTAATCATGATCTAGATGTGGTTATGTGTATGAATATGCAAGAGAGAGACATTTTAGTGATATAAAAGCAGCACAGTAAATTGACTGGTTGGTGTGAAATAACAAACATATTCCCAAACGATTTAGTAAGGTCCCAATGGTTTTTTACAAAATATATTTGTTGCAGAAATTCAATTCAAAGATCTCAAAGCTTCAAAAGATTGTTGCTTTTCTTTAAAAAAATAAATGTATTTTTTTTGAATGTTCAGCTCCAGATCTGTAACTTCAATTTTGACCTTGGGGGAATAAGAGGACAGAGTACTTGACAGTTTTATTTATTCCAATTTTCATTTTTGTTTCCCAGATTTAATTCTCCTTGAGATTACATGGATTACACTCACACAGACACACTATTACCTAGTCGTGGAAGGTTTAAACAGCTTTGTTGGGGATTTTTCTTTTTCATTTTTATTAACCTTCCACAATCACACACAAATATATTATACACACACAAAAACATAAATCTAATGCTTCAAATCTAGAGATTATAATGGGGTTTATTAGTGACTTCCATCTGGCAAAATTGGATGCGTTTGAGTTTCATCCTGATACCTTTACTGTCTCATCAGTTTGATTTGACCTTGTCTGGCCTCCACTCCACACATACTTCTACTGATAACTTTGTGCAGCACTGCAATTGGAACATGGTATTATCTTTTAAATAATGCAGTTAGGAGACAGATTTCCTTGTACTGTTGAGGTTAAGAAGTTTAAGTTAGACTTTAGTCCTCATTTTTTCATTAGGTTTTTAATCTAACAAAATTATGAATGACTCTACTTCTAAATCTTATTACCCTGTACGTAATCTGTAACCTCTAAACAGTGCAAAAAGGGGGAAATATTTTGCACAGGTTTGGGCAACTCAATTTGCAAATAACTGTCTTTCAAGTTTTCCTAACAGTTGTTTGAAAAATATTTTTAAGGCAACAACAGTCTTGAAAGCGGCTACGTGGCTTCTTAAAACACATCTAATCACAAATAAATGTGTGACAAGCTTCTTGTATACCCTCTCTCAACATTTACATTGTATGAACTTAAATAAAATACCCGTCTCAATGTTTTGTCCCTCGTCTTTCTTGTCTTTCTTTTCTAAGATCTTGCTTTTAAGGCTTTCTACACATTGTTTGCAGTCTCATCCTGTACAAATGCATGCACACGTGACTTGAATGCCTACTCTCAAATGAGGGAAATGTCAGATCAAGTCACCAAAAAGGCACACAAAGGAACCCTTTCGCTCCTTTTCCACCCTTTACCCTGCTTTATTCAACCTTTGTGCTAAGCTAGCAGCCATTGTCTTGAGACTAATGGGCTTCATTATGATGAGCTCTGTTCATAGCGGCTGCCAGAGTGGGGATTAGCCCTAGTGCTGTTAGTGGAAAGCAGAGGACAGATATAATAAGGTTAGGACTCTTGACCCAGTCAGCACATTCAGTGTAAACCAAATCAGTGCAATACAGTTGTTTTTTTAAATGACATTGGCTCACAACTGATGTCATCAAGAGACTATATAAGATAAACGGGTTAATTTCAGATCTTCACATACAAAATTAAATCAATAAAATCCAGGCTGATGGATCCAGTTGCATCTATTCCATTTTGTTGATCATAGCATCATGAAGTCTTCTTTAGTTTATAAAGCCAATTAGTTAACATTCATCCCTCTACACAAGCCCAGCCAAACACTGGGCTTTTAACTGCAGCAATCCTTCCTTCTGAGTAAGCATATGGTGATGGTGTAAAGCAGGGGTCTGAAACTACAGTCCTCGAGGTCTGGTGTCCTGGAAATTTTAGAAGTGTCCATGGTCCAACACACCTGAATTAAATTGCTTATTCACCTGATTGACCTGATTATTTGACCCAGGTGTGTTGAAAGAGAAGATGCACCTAAAAGCTGCAGGGCACCGGACCTTGCAGAACCTTTCTGTAAAGAAACACGTGTTTAACTGGAACAACCTTCCGGAAAAGCAATCATCTGAGTTTATTTAGCACAATTCACAACAGAATGTAAAAGTAATTTCAATACAATTATACAAATATTCCGTCTGTCCGCCCACCTTTTCTAGGGTCGGGTCACGGGGGCAGCAGCTTAAACAAAGAAACCAAGACTTCCCTCTCCCCAGTGTGTCCTGGGCCTTCCTCCTGGGCCTCCTCCCTGTGGGACGTGCCCGGGCCACCTCAACTGGCTCCTCTCATTGTGGAGGAGCAGCTAATATTCCAATTATTTCAAACTTTTTTATCTGATTGGAAGAATTTAAGAAATTGTTAGAAATGTAAGAAAATATCGATATGCCAATATATCGCAATATTTTATGTGATGATATTGTATCAATATTCATATTATTCAATAATAGAGGTTACTGTATATTCAATATTCAAGTATCATGTTTTTGTTTTTTAAGAATTTCAATGGAATTCTGACTGATCAGTCATTTTGGCAGTAAATTTGAAATTATGACTGGTAGTTGGTGACTGTTTTTACTTCATTCCGGTGGATCAACTAGAACTAGTGATAAAACTGGATGCGTTATGGATGAAACAGTTTGGTATGATTAGGATACTGTCACATGTTTCTGAAGTTATATTCAGTTTTGAAAATCACAATATATGTAGTATTACTCATAGTGATATTTCACAATATATTGTATCGCCCCTCTTAGGTGTGTAACGTTACGTTAAAATTGCGTTCGGTTCAGTGTTTTAAAGGGTTTGGTTAATTTTCAGTACAAAAAAATAAATTTTTATGTTGAAAAGCTGCCAATACATAATACAATTTTTGCATAAATTAAAAGTGACCCATTTTGGTTATATCTTAGGAGCTAAGTTGATGATGACAGCGCTGCCATGTCCGGAATCATTTAGAAAACATCGAAAGATGGCTATAGATGAACAATAGTTTGAAATGGTTTTGGCCGCTACAATGAACAAGTTACACTTGGCTTTCTTTGGAAGGATTTTTTTGCTGTTTTGCTGACTGTATACAGCAAGAGTTTAATCTACCAGTTAGCTTGTAGCTCTGAATATGTCACACCGCGTATTTTTGTGATTGGTCGTGGCATTATCCAATTGCATGCACTGAGAGTTATAAATGCATTCTTAGTGACGCCCCTCGAGTTTGGCCCCTTTCAGAGGGTTAGGATTAGATGCCTAAAGGTTTTTGTCTTTTTAATCAAAGAAGCTCAGGGTCATTTGAACTATAAGATTTAAAATGCTAAGGTCTGTCAAAAGTCGTCATCAGCTTTCTTCTCAAACGTTGATTTGATTTGCCATTTGATCTCAAGAAGAAACTTCTGTTGCACCCAAAAACACTTTAAAGACATCAAAGGTCATTGATTTGGTTATGATTATGTACCTGCAGTCTCCAACATGACTTTGACTAGCTGTTCACCCATGCAGGTAGCAGACAAAGCAGGAAGGAGAGGGTTAAAGATACTCTGTGAGGGAGACACCTGAGTGGATGTTGACATTTTTGCTAAATGACCATGAAAAAACTAGAGGACCAACGTAAGGTGAGAAAGAGCTTAGAGGAATGGAAATGGATCAAAGGGAAAGACAGAAACACCCCCCACCGCTTTGCTACAGTACATGCGCACACACAGCGCATCTGAATTCTGGCCCCTTTGACCTTGCTTATGTGTTTTCTGTAGAAATGCAATCAGGGATTTCCCCCGGAGGTAGACCGTGGCTGGGGACCAGCAGAGTTGCGGCTATGAAAGGAGGGGTCAAAACAGCAGCAGTTTCTAAATTGAAGTCAATAACACAACAGGCCATTCTATCAGAGCCGGTCGTCCCACACAGCCTGCTTACAGCCGCTAAGGACAGAAGTGTAGAATGTTGATAGAGCTCTCCCAAGCAACCTTACGCGTTGCAACATGTGTTTGTTTAGGTGAACCCATGAGGAGAAGGCATCACTGAAAGGTGTGGGTAGAAACACTCCTGTACTTTTTTATGACTTAAATAAATAAGAATAATTGCCTCAGGTTCCCGCTTGTTCAACTCCTCTGTAAGAACAATCAAGTACTAAGGATTTGATCTGATATGATTTACTCTCAATTTGGGAATCTGTTGAGATTGTGATTACAATCCTGACCAAACGCTGAGCCTACACATAAGTGATTATTTTTCCACATCTAGCTGTTGTATGAAATCTTGCTAATGCAGGCATATTTGAGACACATGCACACGCAGCCTTATTTTGCTGTTAATCCCTTTCCGCATGTTAGCACTTCTACATAGCTTAGGGGGATTAAAAAGGGGTATGGTTGGCCTTCTCTGAGCAGGTCTAAAAAAAGAAAAAAGGGAAATTAGTGACTGGTAGGCAGACATGCGGCTGACACGGCAGGCCCTGTGTGCTGATGCACGTGCGGTAAGCTGACATACTTTTGCATCTAATGATAACTATGTAATGATTGCTGGGACATCTGCACGGCATCAAAGAGGCACGGCTCGTTCGAGAGCTTGCAGTTTTTGCTTGCATTTGCTGAGCTGAACGTTTAAAAAGTTGATCGACTGCAGTTTTAATACCCAGGTTTCCCGGTAGTGTGCTGATCTTAGATTTTTAGGGTTTTTGTGTGTTTTTTTCTTTCTTTTACCATTTCTGATCAAACCAAAGTTTTCATTTTCTAGAATATAAAACTTATATTAATTTGTGGTATAAAAGCTGGTTTTTTTGTATTTGTTAAAGAAAATTAGAACTTTATGGGGGGAAGTATGTTTTTTAAAGCTATGTATAGACCTTTAAGGATGTTTATGTACCTCTGTGATTATTCATTGCAAGATGAATAGATCATGTAGCTCACAGGCTGCTGCCTTTTACCCCTCATGCTGCTGCTCTTTCCCTGTACCCTGTCAATCCCCTGACTGATAGCATCAGTCTAGGTCACTTGCACCCTAGTTGTGTTTATTGGTGTGTGGCCCAGTTATTTCTATTTATTTATTTTTTTTCTCAATAAAACCCCCTCACTCTGCACGCACACATGGCACACAGAGGACTGGCTTGACACATGGATGAACAGTGGTAATTTCCCTAGGCAGACATTGATTTCACTTTCATTAAACTGCCTTGCTTGACATCCTGATGAAAATCATAATTTTGACTCGAAACCTACCCCTTTATTTCTCCGTCTTATACGCCTTATTTTTTTTAATCTAAAGTGACTGTACAATAACAGCTTATAGGGGAACCAAATTTCAGAAAGATGTGAAAGGAGAATTGATTTTGACAACAAATGGCATTGATTAAATTTGATGCTGTCACACTCAGTACTGAGGCAACTTTTCACTTTTGTAACTTTATTTAATGAGTGAAAGTGTCTAAGCCTTTCTCTCCATCTTTGTTGTTCATTATCTTCTGTCATTTGTCTTATCTGTTAAACCACAACTTTGCAACAATAACATGTACTGATGTTTTATATTAGATTACATTATTTTGACACCAGAATTTAATGAATAACACATTACCAGGTCTGTGAAGAACTTGGTGTCATGCTTGGCAGGTAAGTTGGTCCTTTGGTTCAGCCTTGGAACAGGGATGTGTTTAAAAGTTTCAGGACAGTGAGGTCTGCAAAGGCTGTGTATGGTGCACTCAAATTGGACGTAGATGTAAGAATTTCCTTGGAATAGTCAAATAAAATTCCCAATAAACTTGAAATTCAGACTTGGAAAATCCGAGGACCCAAAGCTGCCAAAAGGTTGCCGTGCATAAAAAATGCCAAATTTGGTTGTGCACAAATTGTTAGAAAATGCCCTCCTCAAAATATGAAATGTTTTTAAAGTTCCTTTTGTGTTTTTTATAAATTTGTCATGTTACTGCAAAACGTCAAGAGTTGTATTGTTAAGTGAATGTTGAAATATGATAAACCTTTGCAACAAAAATGTAATTTACATCACCTAGGTTGAGATGGTTTAAGCTCTTTTCACATAATCCTGTGACAAACTCAGCTTTGCTTTTATATGTAATTACGTTAATTTAAAAAAGCAATAGTCTTCACATGTTATCCAGCAGTAAAATGACATTCTGAAGCCTTGTAACAGGCAATGCAGGGATTCAAGGCAAAAAATAAATAAAATGCAGCAAGGACTTTGACTGACTCATTATCTTGACTCATCGCTCTCCATTAAACTAAATAGACCTAGTTGGTGAAGACTGCAAACAAGTCAGCTATGGGGAAAATTATGTTACTGTCAATTTAAAATAACTTTTATAAAGATGACTGCTTTGGTCCTGCGGTGCCTTAACCCAAAAGCCAAATGAAATGGAACTTCATTTTTTTCCTGGCTCTCTTCTCCATTTCTCTCCCTGAATCTGTGGCCACAACCTGTCCCCTTTAGCTCCGTCATGTCCCTGCGCTCTTATGAAGCAGGAAATGGACCCGCATGACCTGTCATTTATGACAAGTTTTGGCCATTGTGCTATCGGTTCACTGTTGTAGTATTAATTTTCGTATCTGTTAAGTTTCCATCATGTCGTAGGTGCCCCGATGGCTTTGTTTTCTCTTACACACACATAGAGAGAGAGAGATGGGAGAGATTTCTTTTGCTAAAATGTTTTTTTTGTGTGTTGTTTGTGGTGTTGGAGTTTTAATCTTGTCTTTTAAAAGGTCCGACGACGGTCTTGTTTGCACTTTACTATTACTGCTATTATTTAAAGTAGCTTGTTTGCTAAAACTGGAACTCTTAAACATACATTAATATATATATTACAAAAATAATATTTTTTTAATTAACTGGGGAGTTTGAAACGTACGGCTATTTTAGTTAAAAAAACCCAAATATAGTTTTATTTTATAATTTTAGACTGATGTAGCTTAAAAATGAAACTGTAATAGAACTTTTATGAATTTAGTTGGGGGGTTTTTAAGCTTATTTGTGTTGTCCTTTGGACCTCAAGTGAAAGAATTTCCCTTTTTATTTAAAAACCTAAAATCAAATCTAACATTTTGCATTTTGAGAATTTTTGTGCTTTACAAAATACAAAACTCAAGGACGGTGCCTAATTAATCAGGGAATTTGTGGCTTAAATAAATTAAATTATCAGAGAGAAACGGCATGTTCTGTTCAAATTTCTCATTTCTGCTGAGCTCCCTTTGATTAAAGCGTGAACACAGAGGTCAGCGTCTTGACCAGGAGTAGGTACAAGTGCCGCAGTATTCCATTTATTTGGCATACATGGCTCCTCTTAATCTCGTTGAGTCTGTGGTCAACTGTGTCAGATTTAAATTTGACCGTGAATGATCATTTCTAGTCCAGCAATGGGCTAACTGCTTTTCTCCTTAGTTGCAGTGATTGGATCTAATCAGTTCCCCACACTGTCTTTCTGACACACAATCACATGAAGCCCACTGCAGATCCCATCTCATTTGTTGATCATTGCTAGCCATTTAAATGTGATTGTGTGTGAGCCAGGGTTGAATTAGATTGCCAAACGTGAAGCATGACAAGACAGTGATTTGTCTCGCGAGGTTTTTACCCGGCTTGGCTTGTCGCTGAATGGGGTCAAAGCATTTTCCATTATATAATTTCTCACTACCTGTTGGCAAGATGCATTAGTATTAGCTGGCTCAACGTCCTCCCTAGGCTCCGGCACAGGCGTCTTAAACAGAGTTCCAACCAAACAGGGCCTGTTGTTTTGTTATCCTTTTAGAAAATACATGTAGAACTAGTATAAAGGCGGTAAGATTGATCCTTCTGTCAAACTCTTGCCAGCTACCTGCCTATCTTGACGCGGCTTTTTTCTGTTCTCCCACTTTGTAGCAAGGACTAGCTCTTCAGTCACTCCAATCCACCACTTGTCTTGCGCTCAAAATCCAACCTCTACCATAAAACTCTCCAACTGGCCTAGTAACTGTGTGCGGCATCTAGTTTTGACAGGCACCCAGAAATTGATAAAAAGCCATGTTGAAAAATGCATCTGTCTCCTCTTTTCCTCTCCTTTTCTCTCATTCTTGCTCTTTGTCAGCACAGCTAGGGTCTGGGAGGACAGAAATGGCTTTTTGAGTGACGCAAGCTGGCAGAGCCATTTGGCGTGTCAACTAGTGACAGCGTATAGAGAAGGAGGTGGAGACAAATGATGATTGTCCTATTCCCTTTCTCGTAGTTCCTTGCCATCTCTTCTCCCAGAGGTCATAGAGCACTGATAATGTTACCAAAATTGTACAATGAAAGTGTAATTTATTTATTTTTTCTACAGTGCTGTTCAAGATATTTCCTACTTCAATGCAATAGGCTTTGCGTGTAAATTACCTTTGTGCATGAAAAATAAACTAGGAATACTAGCCAGTCAAAAATAATAGATTAAAACTATCTCTCATAATCCTGTGTCTGGGTGTTGTCCAGTTACTAAAAAAATGTTCTTTTCACCCAAAAGCTGTATTGTAACAGCTCAGTAACACAACCAGGGTCATTAATCGTCACATGCAGTGCTTTTTAATCCAGAAAATTATTTTTGAAAATTAGCAGAAACATCATCACAGATGTCTTTGTAGCATTTCATAAGAATTTTTATTCATAAAGCTGGAGCAAGTAATCTTAGGAAGCTGTTCTAAAACTGTTAATTTATAATTATTTCAATAGTTTTTTTTATGTTTAGGAACTTTTAAAAGGAAAGTTTGAACAGTATTTTTCAAATTAACCAGCAATTAAAAAATAAGCACCTATACTTTTCTGAACACATTTTATATAAATATTGTAGCATCTGGCACGTCAGTTCAAGTTACTTGTTCAGATTCACTAAAGCTCCCAGCCACACTCCATCTAGTTCAAAATGTAATGGCATAAAAAGTTTTTCCTATATTTTTGAAAGACCATGTTCTGACCTTTTATTCCCATTTTCATTCGAATTGGAAATCTGAAATATTGAATTTCCATAAGAAAGCTTTACTAGTTATTTTTTCCTCCTAAGCTAGACAAATACTAGTTTTGCAAGCTGTTTAGGACTGTTGTATTGTGGACTGATACTGCCAACATTTCCAAACGTAGCATGTTCCATTTTATGCCTCTAATCCACGGAGTGGTGCCGCGTGGGTCAATGCTGTCTGATATGCTTTTTTTATGGTCCTGTATTCAGGAGAGCGTTTCCACTGCCACTTGGACTCTCACTGCGCAGGTGGGTTAAACTCAAACGCTTGTCGTTGCGTTGCAGTAGTGCAACAACAAATTAGACTAACTCTTTCAGACTTTTCACACGCAGTGATGTTTTTCTGACCCCAATCGATGGACTATGTTGTCTCCCACCCTAAACACACCCTGCCATTATCCTATGGGCCTACAGCTAAAGGCAGCCCAGGAATGGTACAGCAGGGGTCACTTGCATGGCCGCTTTACAATGGAAAGGGATAAAATGGCAAACCGCACTGACCCCTGCTGTACTGCTCAGCTGATGCCTACAATTTAGCTGAATGTTCTAAACTGTACAGGATTTTCATGAACATTTAATAAAGCAGTGCTGTTATTAGATTTTTCAAAGATGGAAAAAGCTTTCAGTATTGCAGTTACTGGTTATTTATGCATACATTTGCTACAAACCGATTACCCCACTGCTGTGCACTCCCCTTTGTGTTCCACTGCTCATCTGAAACGCAACACCATTTAAACTGCAAGCTCCTAATTTCAGGGAATGGATGATCTTCCATTTTATTAGCTCTCAAAATTAGTTGTAAAAACATGGCACTGTCATTTCCACTTCCCTTGTGTGTTTGTCGCTGCACTGCACATTGATTGCAAGATAATGACCAAACGCCATTGGTTCTGTACTAGACGTGTAAATGGATTTGTTGGAAAGCAGTGCTGTCATTTTGCAAGGCAATGTAGCTTAATGCCCTCTCCAATAACTTTGACCTTTCTTTTATGTGTTCAATGTGGCTTGACTTTTCCCACAGAGTTTTTACTGCTTTAGGCAGCAATTTTGAAAAGCTGGACTCTTGCTTCTTATGGGTTTACAGCACCCTGGGGCTTCATGGAAGCTGAATATCTTTTTCCCAGAAAACGATATACCCCTGGGAACTTGGTGCAAAATACTTAACAATTAAATGACAGTGCCTCTACCACTGTTTTTATTTCCTTTTCATTTATTTTAAGTCTCACAGTGCTGTGACTTGTAAGGCAACAACTCGATAAGCACAGTTCTGTTTGTGCTTTACCGCCTGCACCACTGTACCATCCACTTAGGAAGAAATTATATATGAGTAATGATACAATTGTAGCTCAATATTCATCGATCGACATGCCATGTCATCTCTAGCTTAAAAATTAGATGGATTTTAGTTATTGCTGTTATTGACTTTAATAACCAGGTTGTTGAGGGCAATGTGCAGCCTTGCTCTTGCCCTGTGTGAAGTCTGACCTTTTCTTTCATCTGGATAACAAAGAATCTATAAGCCAATTTAAGTACATGTTTAGCATGATTACGTTTGGTGAACAATGCATATTTTATCTCGAACCTTCTTTAAACTATTTCAAAACAATGCTCTTTTATTAGTTATGCATGTGAAATTCTAGCTGTAATTTATTTCATGAATGAACAATATTTGTTTTTTATTCATTTATGGACTTTTTCAATCTCTTGAGTTACCTTTCCCATTGTCTAAATCACAGGTGTCAAACTCCTGAAACCTTTGGACATGTCTCTGTTTCAACAAACCTGAATCAAATAACTGGGTCATCAACAAGATCAACTGCCTGCTGTGGAGGGAATGTAACTATTTGATTCTGTTGTGTGGAAGTAGAACTCATCTAAATGTTGCAGCCATCCGTTTGTCCATTTGTCCCTCATTCAAATTTTTTGTCCATTCATGTCACTTTTGACAAGCGTTCATTCAGCCATCCCTCTTTTGAGTGATTAATATACCTTTATAAGTGTTATGTTAATCCAGTCATTTGTCCATTAATTCATCAGTCTATCGTCTTGTCCATACACTATTTATCCATCATTAACTCCCTTGTTCACGCCATCTTCCAACCATTTATCCATTACAACCATTTGTCTGTCCGTCCATCCATCCACTTGTCCATTGTTAATCCATCTTTATTTCTTCCTTTCTTTTCAGTTTATGGCAGGTTATATCCACACTTGACATAGGACCTATACATTTTTTATAAATGTATAGGTTTTTTTTGTGTGTTTTTTTTTTTTTTTTTTTTCATGAATAGAACAAATATGGAGAGTAAATGTACTAACAGGAAATTTGAGCTTGGGATAATAGAAAGTTTGCAGTGAAAAATGGTGTAGCAATCCTGGGGAGACCGGAGGATGAGAAACATCCAGCTAATTTTAGTAGGAGCCAGCGAGCGGCATTGTTAGTTTAAGGATCAACCAACCTGACAACACTATTGATTCATTACAAAGGCCAGCTAGAGACAGACAAACCGATGTGGGATCTTGTCGGTCATCATTACATTGTAAGAGATCTTGTGTTTCTAGGTGTCTCTGACCTTTTCACTATTTGGGCTCACCAAAGACTGCAACGATGTAACAGCTGTTGTCTCCAATAGTTACAAATGTAATGTGAAAAAAAGATGAGCAGTTAATTTTACAAGCTCAGAGTTTGATATCCTATATATTTACGTACAGTTATGACTCAACAGCTGTCTGAAAATAAGACTGCACAGTCATCTTGTTGTTTCAGGTTCCATGCCACCAGCAAAGAAACCTATTCCTTTTGACAATAGCCAACCTGAAATGCCTGGTGTGGTTAGCTTAATCCCTCCAGCAGGACATCTTTCATAAATTGTTTTAGTTTGGTAGCCAACTGAGTCATTTGGAGGGCAACACACAAGAGCTGGGCCTGCTTGAGGCAAAAAGTCCATGACATTAAACCAAGCTTGTATTTTTGAAGTTGGCACGTTGATTAGAATGGCAGCTGGTCTTTAAGGAAGACCAAATACAATTTTTCTTAGAGGTAACAGAATGGCTTATCCAGTAATCAAATGTTTGGCAGTGTGGTTACTCTGAGCCATCACAGGGGAGACACTTATGTGAATGACTTGTGCAGTGCCTAAAAGATCACTTCTTCAAAAAAGTGTTTCTACCATTTTTCCCAATTTTTGTCTGCCTGGTTATTCAAACAACTGTATTAAACCTTGCATAGCTATTGCTTTAAAGGCTGTAAAAGTACAAGAGTAAAAGACTAAATACAATGGAACCAAATTGTTTTCCGCCCACAAAATATCCTCCCTGTCACCTATCCATTGGTACAAACCTGGGTATACTCATCTGCTTAGTCAGAATAATGATGCGGGACAAACATCAATTATCTATTGATGAAAGCAAATCTCATTAATGGTCATCAGGCAGGTTTAATGGTGGGAATCATGCTTGCTTTCCTGACCGTTAATGGCCTTGGCCATTTGAGAAACCATTTGACTTTTCCATTCCTTGTCCCAAACAGACAGCAGCCTGCTACTGACAGTGATGCATGGGACCTCCTGAGTCACATTGATCACTCGGAGTCCAAACACCGGCAGACATGCACACACCTGTTCCTGTCCCACGTATACATTTTTGAACCAATGTCAGGCCTGCTAGTTTTGGTTGCACAAACTTTGGAAAAGAGCAATGTCCATTGCAATCTTGTTTCTCAACTTGAAGCTTAAATTATCGAGCATAAAAGGGGTATAGATTAATGTGGTTCAATTTTCAAATGGGCAAGTAAAAGTAAAATATATTGACTGGCATGAGGTTATTGCTAGTTTACTGTAATGGCTGTTAGATTGTTTTCTGTGTTTTTACTACTTATGTTACTGTACCCATGTGGATGGGATGGTCTTAAAGCCGTCACTCTGCCAAGAAATAATTTTTTCAGCTAGAGTGAAACCAACTTTATACCTAAGGTGAGCAGTATGAACAGCAGTGTTCTGCAAAGTTGAAACTAGTCTGTACTTTTCAGAACACTAAGAATTTTATTTATATATATATATATATATATATATATATATATATATATATATATATATATATTTTTTTTTTAGTTCCCCTGACTTGAGTTCAAGTTTTTTTTTCAGTCTCTCTCGACCTTGTGGCTGACTTTGATTGAAAAACGTCCCTTTCTAGTTCTCTTTGAAAAAGCCATTTTTTTATCTTATTTTTTGTATTTAACTTTTGAAGAAAGTAGTAATTTGCACTGGTCTGTAATGTGAGCAGATTTGAAAGAATGCAATGGGTAATTTTTCTTCCCACACATAAATTTATATTTTAAAAATCTATTTCTGCAGTTAAACAGGTCAACTGTTTGCCACATGGTTCAGTTTTACTCTCAACATATTTCCAATGGAAGCTATATATTTTTTAATTACAGGCTCCATTAACACCATATTTACATCCCAGCCTGATCTGTGCCATTAAGAAATCAATAGGAGTTTAATTCATTAATTTATTTTCCCCTCTTTCCCTCTTTGTTTGACTCGCCTTTTTTAAGGTGATCTATATTTATAGATTAGTTCTGCAACGAACTGGACTCCCCCCCCCACCCCCCCCACCCGACCCCCATTGTTCGATCACTGTAACAAACTAGCACATTTAGCCGTTTCATATTAATGAATGGCTGCTATATGATAATATATTGCTTCAGAACTGACATGCCTATACCTGAAAAACATTTTTAAATCCTTTACATTTTACACGTGTGGGCATGCGCCCATTTTGAATCTATTACATGCCACTATGTCCCATTAACAGCTCATTATGAACCCTCAGTAATGACCATGAGTGCTGGTAATTGACTGTTGAGGGATTTCTTGAAGGTCACCATTAGCTGTTGGGGTCGTTTTTTTTAACAAATGGTGTTTAACTACACAGATCATCAGCAATGTTACCCTTGGTTTCTTCTCCGCAGTGTTACCCCTGGTTTCTGCTTAGCCAACAATAATAACATTGCTATCGCCTCAGACACAGAATCTCATGCATATTACATTGCGAATCACAAACTCTAACTTACAGAAACACATTTTAGGATTGGTTTGGAGCTAAGGAAGTTCCCTTTCACATAGCTGTCATAGCTCTAACAACTCCTTCACACTTTATTTATTACCCTGTAGTAATTGTTTATTAATTTGCTTTCTGCTCAGCTGTTGCTCTCGAGTTGGATTCAGTGTGCAGTTGGCTTTTGATTTATAATTTCCAATAAAAAAATATATATTTAGACAATGCTATGAGATTTAGAATCTGGTATCAACCACTGTATGTAAACTAAAAATTGGCTGAATTCCTGGAAGACTTGGTTGCACCAGATTGTTGATTTATATTTACAAATGAAGACTTTAATATGTTTTAGGTCTACAAAGGTTTTAAATACATGTTTTAATAAGGTGCCAGGGTAACTGGTTTATTTTCTGGCTGTGAAGCATTGGGTAATGAACAGTGATGTCAGTAACGCGTTACTCCTTATATGACCACTTTTTCAGTTACAACTAATATAACGTGTTACTGTTTCCAAATCAGTAATCAGATTAAAGTTACTTGTTTAAGCCACTGTGTGCTAGTATTTTTGTAATTTTCTTAAGCAAAAATATATATTTGGTGCATGGCGGCAAAAGCATTAGGAAAACAAGCAACAATAGCGGTAAATATGGTCTTACATACATTCAACATTTTCCTTTGTAATCCGAAACGATTTGTCTCCTTTACGGTCACCGTGTTTGTTTTTACTTGAGTCTGTGAGTAAGTTTTGTACACCCTAGTGCAACGCTCCAGTAGTGCATGCCCAAGACACAGCTTGTTTCTTTATAGATGCTGGTGTCAATGTGAGGTTAAAAAGCAAGTATATTTCCAGTAATTGTTTTACTGTAAAATACACTTCCAATAAAGTGAGTATTGGCAAAACTGGTTATTGTTTATGTTGAAGCAGTGGGGAGTGTTATTGGCAGCTTCTGATAGTAACTAATAAAGTAACTTGTGTTCTGACATAGTTACTTTTAAAATAATCAGTAACGTAACTAAGTTACTTTTGGAAGGAGTAGTCAGTAATCAGATTTCTTTTTCAAAGTAACTGTGGCAACACTGGTAATGTAGCACTACTCCCTGAACCACCATTTTCTTATTGTTGAATTTTAAGTCTAAATGTACAAAATAGTTTTACATTTTTAGTTAAAAATACCATGATACTTTAAAACTTTTTATGTTCAATTCATCATAATTTTATATTACTAATCTATGCCTAGTGTACGTCTCAGGTTTGCTAATGTATCATATTAAATTTCTCTACGAGTTGAGCAAAACAAATGCATTGAACACTAGTACCTACTAGACGTTGGTTGGTTTGACGTCCATAGCAGTTTTGTTTATGGTTGTTGGATATTGAATCCAAAGGTCAGGGCTCAGCTATTTCTGATTAAACCTTTGAGCCTATATAGAAGTGTCGTCTTTGAATAATGTTTGAGTGCCATGAACAGTATTTTAAGTGAATAGCTAAAGTTTAGAATATGAATTGAGGGATTGAGATTATCTGATTGTGCCACCCATCCTCACTTTGAACACAAATCAAAAGCTTAGGATCATTCAATGCTTAAAGGATGTTTTATCTTTTTCCTTCTGTGAACACACACCATGCGCTCAGCAACATTAGACTGAATTAAAAAAGTTTGCAGGTGGGAGTGATTGAAGGACTTTAATATTCTTAAATGTATTTTTAAGAGTCACAAAGGACATAAAGAGGTTGTAGAATATTAAAGATTTACTGTGCTTTTACTTATTTGTGCATGGCATTTAAGACCCAAATTTGCAACTAGTGTTTTTTTTAATTGAGTACCAGCGAACAGAGTTGAGAGTGGCAGCTAAGTGAGAGAAAACGGTACCAACAAAAGGAAGTTCCCCATTGTTAATAAGAATGAGTGAAGACATTCCCAAACATTTACACCTGCAGGTTGTTCTTGTGTTCACTGGTAGCATCTGTATATTACAGATAACAAGGCTGTCATATGCTTCTTTGCATTCCTTTTTTCGATTATGTACACTGAATCAACAGACTTGAAGTCAAACAAACAAATGTCAAATTTGCCTCCATCCAGCCTGTCCCCTTTTACATTTTTACTACCCAAGCTAGTAATGTGACATGTGCAAAGTTAAATCTCTTAGGTAATAACTATGCTCTCAGTTATTGAATCATGCACTAAAACCTATCTAAATTATAGCAGAACCAGAGATGATTGAAAGCTTTACCTGACCAATGACTCTACAGCTTGGCTTGTAATATGTAAGAGCCTTTTTTTTGCCGATCCGAAGCATGCACCACAAGTTATGTCTGACGCAAGTCCTGTCATGGGTTCCTAAATGGCTTTTACCATTATTGGGAGCCCACTGTTCTCTGTAAAACTTAACACGTTTTATTTATTTATTAGAATTTGTTTTGCATGGATAAGTGTCAAGAGAAATCCTATTAGTTGGTAATGTTTTATTGAACAGTGACGCAGATAATGGCTACTTCAAATTACTTTCTTCAGTGTAAGCTGTGGTAATGGTACTACTACGAAGATAAAATGAGTGTTTCTTTTCAATTAAGAGTTTAGTCTGAAGCAAGATCGTAACATCGCCCCCACCCACCCACACACACACACACCACCACCAGATTGCAATCAATTATCTACCTGCTAATATTCAACTAAAACTAAGAAAAGAGAACTGACAGGACAAAACAAACACTCTTATCGATAAGAATTGCGCTAATTATAGACCTGACATTTGTCAAATCAGACTACAACGAATAGGATAAAAAAGATGCTTGATTTTGGTCCGACGTGCTGCTGTTAATCTTTTCCTTTTTCTCTGGTAACAGAGTTTGTGTCTCTAGACATGGATGACTGTGGATCTGTTTCATTGCCAACAGCTGCTTGGCTGGCCTGATAGTTTCATTTATATGAATGTTTTCTCTTTTTGGAATGGATTTGTTTATTCTTTCTAATGTCCAGAGGCTTCTCACTTCTAAGTTGAAGCCAGGTTTGAACTCAAAACTAGGCACAGACAGGGAAAACAAAATTCAATTCAATTCACTTTTATTTATACAGTGCATCCGGAAAGTATTCACAGCGCTTCACTTTTTCCACTTTCTTTATGTTACTGCCTCATTCCAAAATGGAATAAATTGTTTTCCTATAAAATTCTAAACACAACACCCCATTATAATAATGTGAAAAAGGTGTCTTTGGAATTGTTGCAAATGTATTAAAAATAATAAACTTGAGAAAACACATGTACATAAGTATTCACAGCCTTTGACGTTAAGCTCAGAATTGAGCTGAGGGGAATTCTGTTTCCACTTATCGTCCTTGAGGTGTTTCAGCAGATTAATTGGAGTCCACCTATGGTAAATTAAGTTGATTGGACATGATTTGGAAAGGCACACAGCTATCTATATCAGGCCCCAGGGTTGACAGTGCATGTCAAAGCACAAACCAAGCATGAAAACAAAGGAATTGAGTGTAGACCTCCAAGACAGGATTGTGTTGAGGCACAAGGCTGGGGAAGGTTACAGAACCACCAAGACTCTTCCTAGAGCTGGCGGGCATTCTAAGCTGAGTGAACGGGGGAAGAAGGGTCTTGGTCAGGGAGGTGACCAATAACCCAATGGTAACTTTGTCAGAGCTCCAGCATTCCTCTGTGGAGAAAAGAGAACCTTCCAGATGGACAACCATCTCTGCAGCAATCCACCAATCAGGCCTGTATGGTAGTGGCCAGACGGAAGCCACTCTTTAGTAAAAGGCACATACAGCCTGCCTGTAGTTTGCTTAAAGGCACCTTAGGGACTCTCAGACAATGAGAAACAAAATACTCTGGTCTGATGAGACAGAAAATGAACTCTTTTGAGTGAATGCCAGGCATTACGTTTGGAGAAAATCAGACACCGCTCATCACCAGGCCAATACCATCCCTACAGTGAAGCATGTTGGTGGCAGCATCATGATGTGGGGATGTTTTTCAGCGGCATGAACTGGAAGACCAGTCAGGATGGAGTGAAAGATGAATGCAGCAATGTACAGACACATCCTGGATGAAAACTTGCTCCAAAGCGCACTTGACCTCAGACTGGGGCGACTGTTCACCTTTCAGCAGGACAATGACCCTAAGCAGACAGCCAAAATATCGAAGGAGTGGCTACAGAATAACTCAGTGAATGTCCTTGAGTGGCCCAGCCAGAACCCAGACCTAAACTAAATTGAACATCTCTGGAGAGATCTGAAAATGGCTGTGCACAGATGCTTTCCATCCAACCTAATGGAGCCCCAGAAGTACTGCAGAGAGGAATGGGCAAAAGTACCCAAAGATATGTTTGCCAAGCTTGAGAAATCATATTCAAAACGACTTCAGTCTGTAATTGGTGCCAAAGGTGCATCAGCAAAGTACTGAGCAAAGGCTGTGAATACATATGTACATGTGAATTCTGTTTTTGTTTTTTAAATAAATTTGCAACAATCTAAACATTTTTTTACATTGTCATTATGGGGAGTTGTGTGTTGAATTTTAAGGAAAAAATAATTTAATCAAATTTTGTATAAGGCTGTATAATTACAAAATGTGGAAAAAGTGAAGCGCTGTGAATACTTTCCTGATACAGTGTTTAGCGCCAATTCACAACAAATGTCATCTCAAGGCACTTTACAACAAAAGTCATTTCAATACAATTATACAAACATTCCAATCAGTTATTAGTTTTCCATGTAAGGAATCCCAGCAGATTGCGAAAAAAGAAAACTGATTCCTGCATAATTTTACACACAAAAATTATGATGCAAATGAAACATTTAAAAAAATATTTAATTACTGCAATCCACAATGGTTAATCAGACCTTGTGAGAGGGTTGGGTCGAGTTTCTTAAGACGTAAGGTTCCTAAGGAAGTTCTGCTCTCGAACAAACCGTAGCTTCCTAGCTGTGAAGCTTCGTTTGGAGGAGTCGTCATGTGGGACCAATCAGCCAATGACAGGTGAATTATGGTGCAACTAAAATAAAAACTGGACAGAGTAGGAATGATCAAATTCAGAGTTCCTTTATGCCATTTTAAATGCTAAGTTACTGTATTGTATGCAGTGTGCAACAGTGGTTGCTTGTATAAAAACACAATATGATTTTATGCAAGCAAATTGTGGAAACCAGCTTACACTGAGGAAATCACTCTTAAAGCTAAACTAAGGAGTGAATAACTGAAAACGGCAAGACCAGCTGAAGTGGACTGGAGATCAAAGTGTCGAAAGTAGAAATCCAAAGGTTTCATGGAACATCAGGCTGTTTAACCTGTTATTTACTTTTAGTGCAGTATTTTAATTTTAGAAGAGTTGTCAGTCTTGATTCTTTTACTTATTTTAATTTTAATTATTTTACGTCCTTTTTATGAATGTACTCTTTTACACATCCCAAAAAACAGTAGTGCTTGTGTTTCCACACATGCACACAGTCATAGCTTTCAAATGCGTGTGTGTTTCACCTTTTCTGCTTCCTGTCGCTGTGTCAACACAATCCCAGCATTTATGAGATTACCAAAGCCCATTTGTGTTCCGGCGGGAGCCATCTTGGCTCAAAGGAGGCCTCAACCGGGAACCATCTGGGCTCTGCTCTAAGCAGCTTCCTCTCGATCTCCCCCTTCCTTTCTACACTGAGACCAAGCCTATTTAAATTTGAAAGGAGAGGAACTCAAATTCAGCATGAAACTTTAAAATCAAACCTTCCCATTATGAATGTTTTTTTTCATGCAAAAGAGAAACGCTAAAAGGGTTTTAAAGAAGCTTCTTGTGGGAGGCAGTATTCCTTACAATAGTTATTTTAACAGTTATGGCATAGTGAGAGCAAAAAAGTAATCTAAAGGATGGAAAAAATGTGACAAGCTTCACACATGCTCATTTCACAGCCTGAACGGGAAAAAAAAGTGTATATAATGAATAATTAAAATAGTTTTAACAATCAAGTTTAGTCCAATATATTATATATATATATTTTACTTTATAACAGACAAATTAAATGTGTTTGTTTGAAATTCCAGTTTGAAAATGATTAGCTAGACAAGCCCAGTGCATTGCAGGAACTCTTAGCCTTAACAAAATCCTCCTACTTAAGCAATCTTCTGAGTAGCAACCGTGAACAAGACAATGACCCTTTGTGGAACATTGATCAGTCAATTTTCACATCTTCTTTGCAATCTTAAGTAGTCAAATACACTTTTCCTGACCTCTTATTCAGCCTTTGAACTAAATGAACTCATCCTTTTTAATGTCACCTTTTGACCCAAATTTTAGCCTTCTCCCTTCTCACTGTTCTGTTAAATACCATTTTCTCTTTATTTAATGAGCCTTTCAAGTTATTGGGTACTTATGTTCATAAATCTGGCATTTATAATTTCACATGAGACTTCACATTCTTTCAAGAAAAACACCATTGGGTGAGTGAGTGATAGATAGATAGATAGATAGATAAATAGATAGATAGATAGATAGATAGATAGATAGATGGATAGATAGATAGATGGATAATGGCCAAACAGAAATATTATGAGACTGTATTTGACAAGTTAGTGTGTGTTTTGGCCTTTGTGAATTTTTCCTGTTGACTGTGAAGTCATTTTATGTAATTTTGCTGGTGTTCAGAGATTGTGCTGATGTTCTTCAGGAAGCCTGTTTGTTATTAATAGTGCGCTGTGCCTCCGTTAACACCGTCCCTGTAGGTGTTGACTTGAGCCATGTAGTCATCTTGTAATCATCAGTATGCTCTTGTCAGTGGCTGGCTAATTTTCCTTCCATAAGGTTAGCAGTATGTGGTAAATGAGGTTTCCTGTGTCAGTGTGGGTAACGATGCAGACTAATTTGTTCTGTTATTGTTGAAGAAAATAAGTTGTCTGCTTGGCCAATGATTTTCATTTTTTAGTTGTTTTCTTTATTATTCATTACTACTTTTGCAATTTTCTCTTGTATAAATATTATTTTCTGCCTTGCCATTTAGGTTCTTTACAGTTCTAATCATATAAATATTTCTCATAATTTCTAGAAACCAGACTTTTTTTTTTTCTCAAATTTTGTTGTTTTGCCAGATTCTAGTTGTGTCAAACACCTGGTACAAAAGATTGTCGTGCATCATTTCTTTCTCTGATCTGAAGTTGTTATTCAACAACCAATATGGCAGATTTGCACTTGGAGAGCTTTTTCTATTTGTGGTTTTGGCCTTTTTCACTTTTTGTCCAATTTCCCAATTAACTTTCTGATGTTATCAAGGCCAAATAGTTTATTTTAGCATAATTATGTAACTGTTTTGTACTTTAAGACCAGGATAAAATAAAGATAATTGTAAATAAGAAAATGAAGAAGAATTGCGGATGAAATAAAGATGATGTAGAGGCAGATGGGATTTTAGCTTTGATGATCTTGTATAATTGGATTTAAAATAAATCAAGCTTATTCATTGGATGCATTAGTTAAAATCAGACATTTACATCAAATCACATTTTTGGCTATTTTTTGGTTTAAAAAAAAGAGCCAATGTAATACATAGTACTGGTTGGTACTCCCTGTACCTTTAGTCAGAGTATATGAACAGCCTTTATCTGCAGATCCCTGAAGTGTTAGATATGCTAGTAGGCTGTGATTCTGTCCTTAATAATAGAACATATAACGCATGCTGCAATAAAAGCTTTTTACTGTAGATGAGAACAAGGCAGGGCCGTTTACAAACCTAATTCCCCTCAGATTTCCCTTGTGACTGCAGGGCTAAGCAGTTCAAGTCTTAATTACTTGACATCCTCCTATCTTGAAAGCACACCTGTCCTCTGACTTTTCCGCTGACTTTGGGTTTTTTAATTTGCAGGAAAAAAACTCTCCTTGATCCATCAATTTTAAAACTAAATGTTATGGATAGATAATTAGTCTGAATAGGCAGAATTTGGTTAAAGTCTATCATGAGCGACGTTGCAAGACCGTTTCTACTTTGTAAGCAGTGTAAGTCCTTTGTTGTCCTCATTTGTTTACTTAAATAAGTCTGGGCTTGGCTGTTGCTAATTGAATATGATTCACGTTAGAAGAAAAAAAAAAGTAGCCCAGTGATGTTTAGAGACTTAATTAAGTTTGAAGTGCATATGGAACACTAATTTAAAAACCCTAACAGGCTGCCCTGTTTGTGGAGGTTCTTTGGTTCCTGTTAGTGTGAATAGACACATTATTGAAAGCAGACAGAGCTTAATTAAGAATGTCAAGGAGTGCAGTTAATCTGAAGACAAGAGGGCATTGCTGGGTTTTGTGTTTGGAGAAATAAAAAAGAATACCATCTCGACCAAGAGCACTCACTGAGATATCTGTAACAGAGCAGTGAAATGGAATCTGTCTGTTTGCTACTAAATCGTTAGAAAGCTCCCGGATCTTCATTGATGTTGAAAACCGCCTTTTTTTTTTTTTTTCAGAATTCCCTTTCATTGTATTTGCTACTCCTTGTACAGAGCATTAAAAGTCTCTTATTTTCTTCTTCTTCTTCTGTGCCCTAGGTGGAAGTTGAAGTGGAGAGCATGGACAAAGCGGGGAACTTCATTGGCTGGCTGCACATTGAAGGTGTAAATCTGTCTGTGGCGCTGGTAGAAAACGCTCTGTCCAAGGTCCACTTCACAGCAGAACGCAGCGCCTACTATAAAGCACTGGTTTCAGCAGAGGAGGCATGCAGGCAAAAGAAAGAGAAGGTAGGTCTCATTACCGGCCACAAGAGCAGAAACAACTGTACATACAGTTGGAGAGGTTTCTGTGAAAATTGGACCTCATAATCATAAAGCGGCGTCAAGAAGCTGTCTGCATGTGAACATCCATCACTCTAATGCTACCGTAAATTCCATTCAGGCAGAATGGAGATAGAATCTAGGTATTGTTTTTGTTTTTTTTGTACTAAAAGCTAGAGATATCATTCTGCATAGCCAATGGTGTCATTTCTCTTGGCCCTCTTATTGAAATACACAGTTGTCACTTGAACCAGCAGCTTGAGGAGCAAAAATCACTATTTATTTTGCTTCCTGTCAAGTGTGAGATGTGGTGTCCCAGGTATGTCTGCAAGTTTGTCATCGCAAGGTTGATACCTTGCGAGCTGTAAGGTGACAGCTCAGTTTTCCCTCTGCAACAGCCATGTTTATTTGGAATTCATAGGCAGAAATAATGGTGAAGATGTTTATAAACATTTAAATTGAATTACTTGAACCCATGGTAATTAACTGGTCTAATAAAAATAGCATCAGTTCATTGTGTTGAGGTTATGCAGTAGATCAGTATGCTTGCTGCTTGAAATTTTCCAGATTTGTCAGTTGTCAGCTTCTTTGTATTTTAATGATTTAATGTGTTGGATAAACACAACGTACTTCATAATTGTAAAGGAGAATTATGTTTTGCTTTTTTTTCCAATAAGGAGACAAAATGTGAAAATCCTCGGTGTATGAATACTGCACTGTACATTGGAATACAATATATTAACATATATTCAGAAGCCGTCGTATGTAAAGCCTGACTGTTGGGAAGTTCCTCCATCCAGAGTTGCAAATGGCATCATTCGCTGTTATCATTGAAGCTGTCTATCCTCAATGGGAGTTCTGTGATGGATGGTGGCCTCTCTCACAGTGATCCTGATCTTGCCTTGCATTTTCATTATGGCTCCACGAGTCACCCCTGGCAGATGCACAAAGTGCCCAGCCAGCT
Organism: Apricaphanius iberus; assembly: GCA_028564705.1. Lineage (NCBI taxonomy): Eukaryota > Metazoa > Chordata > Actinopteri > Cyprinodontiformes > Aphaniidae > Apricaphanius > Apricaphanius iberus. The sequence continues at coordinate 375,147 of JAPXFQ010001903.1, read as the reverse complement.
GTCAACGTTGTCCTCCTCCTCTCTCTCTGTAACTTATTTCTTTCACTTGCTCTGTGTTTCTCTCTCTCCCACTCTCTACTTATTTGGGTCCTTGAGGACACACAAATGCCTCCTCATCCCATATAAATGTGATGTATCGCCGGAGCGAGGAAGAGGTTGTTCGCTTTCGCTCCGAAGAATAGATCATGTTCATAGTTGCTGTGTTCCTACAGTGTCGTTGGCTTTCGGCTCTCTTCTTTTTGTTCCAATTACTCTCCATCTGTGCCCCCCCTTCACCCAAAACACTGCCAGTGGGACATCGATATCTTGAGTGGTCTGCAGGTAAACCTTTGCCCTTTTTTTTTTAAGAAAAAAGAAAGCTCTTGCTAGCCATACAGAACAGCCAGACCCTGCCATGTTGAATCTAACCACACATTCTTGACACCTCTAAGAATTTCACAACAGGTTTTCAGATCCTGTTCTGCAGCTTTGAGACAGACTGACTTTGACCACAAGGTTTTCACTTGCGCTGACCTAAGGTTAGACGGCAGAATGGGGTCTGCATTGACCAGACAGATGGTGATAATGGTTGATGTCAGTGTGCCAGAGACATCAGTGGACAGATCAGCTGCAGCCTGATTTGCTTGTGTGTTGTGAATAGTTTGGTGTTTGTACAGTACGGGGCCCCCCTGCTGCATTCTGCATACTACGCAACTTGAAGGTAGATGAGTTGGGACTTGGTGCTCTAATTAACCCTTAGAGACCACATTGCGAAAAGCGGAGAGCTTGGCAGTTTATTTCAGGCTTTCTCTTTTGAGTTAGCGACTGATTCTGTGTAGGCTGTGGTAAGGCAGGGCAGACTGCCTCCTTCATCTCTCTTCCTCTCTTCTCACTGCCTTTTTATTGTGCCTACGGCTGTAGATGGGGAAAACATCAGTCGTTGCTGTGTCGGCCATCTCTATAAGGAAACAAGGTTGTCCTAATAAAGTGAGGATAGCACACACAAGTTTATTAAGGAAAAGTTTGCGTTGGTGGTCCAGTAGGGACCCAGGTCACCAAGGCGGGAGAAAGGCTTGCTGCTGTAGCATTCTAAACCAAAACTGCTTAGCTGGAGTGTCTTAAGTGAATATGAGATTTAGCTAAAATGAGACCAATGGGACAAAGTGATTGTGTTCTAATTGAGGAATTCCAAAGGGTTGGAAGATGAGCCTTTTCCAGAGCTCAGCAGGTTTTAATCTTGCCTAGCAGCTCCTCTTGGAACAATATTTGGAACAGCGCTCATAGCAAATTAAACTCTCTACATGTACAAGATGTGACTTGTACATCTGGGCGATACATCCGAATCTCTTTCCTCTTAAATTTTTCTTTCATACTTGATATGCATGCAGTGCAAGTCAGAAGTTTAATGCACTCAACATGGGCATGAATACAGTACGCATTTTGGGAGTTTGAATATGCTTTTTAAGACTTTCTTTGTCAGAATTAATAGAAATGTTGTGCTGTATTTGATTTTAAACGGCATAATAACTTTCACAAGTTTAAATTTTTCGGGGGAGCTTCTCTAGTCCACACTGTGTCAAATATCTATGTACAGACAACATTTTTACATGGTCCTTTAGTAATATTTATACAAATGTCTCTACAAGTTGCAAAGAAACCACACTCTTTATATAGCTATTATAATTCTAGTATAATTTTGGCTTAATATTTAAACATTTTCTAGTGAGAGTTGATTTAGAATGGTTGGTTTCCATCACGACCTGCTCTTTTAGAGTACTTCTTAAATAGGCTTGAGGCTGGAGCTGTGTCAGACATTTAAGCGTCCTCTATCAAAAAGCGATTGTTTTGTCAGGTTGTAACACTCAGCTGCATTGAGCTTGAATTTATTTCAAACAAAATGGGACCTCGGATAAAATGATATTGTTTTGAAGTTTGTGAAGAACTTAGAGATTAGCCAACAGGATAATGCTGACTACTAGAATGCATGTGGGCCTAACCCACTTTTACTTTTAATTTCTTTATTTATTTATTTCTGGCTTCTAACTTCTATGAACCTATACATATTTTATGTCATTAGAAAACCAAGAGTCTTCTGATTACAATTATGTTGGCAACTTAAGGATAAAATCATAACTGTAGATACTGTGAGTGCTTTTAAGTACCCGAACCAATCATGGTGCACAAATCTGAAGATTGGCATCGAATAGCCAATGAAATGCTGTAAATGCGGATATGACATGCCTAGGTTACCTAAGTTTTTTTCCAGCGTAACTCATACGCCTAAAATTACATATCCAGTAACGTCACTTGAGACGTTCATACACAGGGTGCACAACTAATATACTGTTTCAGAAACATGTCTAGACACTCATTTTCTGTCAAAATATAATTTAAATGGAAGCTGTGGATGTTTATGTGAATAGAGAAAGTAATGATACTGACAATGTTTTTTTATGCTGTGAAGACTAACGCAAGTTAATGGACAGGGCACAAGTTTTGGGTACCATTGACCTGTACTTTCAAAAATATATGCAAAATATAAATTTCTTGGTATATTGCTGTCAAATTTGGTGTGGATAAACGTAACAATTAAGGCTTTTGATCCACGGTATGTTTTAAGTCACTATCTTAATATAAAACCAAATTTAAAGCATGCATTCTTAAAATAAATAAGCGGCTATAAAATGTTATCTTTTTCAGTGTATTAAACACCATCTTGCTTAGTAACAATAGCATTGAGACATATCACAGTTCTGGAAAAAAATTCAGTGTGTTTTCGTTCCAAAGAGACCTACTCAGAATGGTTTAACAATAGCTTTAACTTAAATTGTGGTATACATTTATAAAAAATGCAGGGCTATGAATATTGGGAATATTGAGGGGTATACCGCAAAGTCCCTGCCTAAAGTTGTTTGAGTTCCATATCTGCAGTGAAAGAAGTTCTTGTTCTTTCAGCTCAGATAACTTTGGCGGCTCCCACCAACAACAGTCTAGATGCCTTGGCCCAACAAGACAAAAATTGATGCTTTATACCATAGTGACTATCTCTGAGCCCAACTGTATTAGAAATGTATGGACTTTATCTAAAAAAAATGTCTGTTTAAACAATATCCTTTCAAACAATATCCTGATAAAAGGTAGAATGTGAAGATCTTTCTAGGCTGTGGAGTACCCTTAGTGCAATACACCCCCCCCCCCTTATTTATTATTTTTTTTAAATTGAATTGGTCTTTTTCATATGAAGCGTCTAATTGGTACTATTCATGTGTTTCCCATTTCCTCTTGCTGCAGGCAATTGAAATATATTTGACAAAAAAGCAGCAGCATCTTGGCTCTGTGGATTGGGAGCAGAGGCTTTGACTACAGAGATGTTGACTGTAGCTTTGATTCGAGTTTTCTGATTGAGCAGGTGTGGGAGTTGGTTTGTCAATGTATTGGTTATGCCTCAGGGACGATCTCATTTAAAACAAAAATGAAATGTGCAGAAATTAAGAAGTGGGGTCATGAAAAACAAATTGATCTACAATCCCAGAAGTGCTCAGTGCATAAGAAGTTAAAGCTTTGTTTTCCTCCCTCCTCCACAACGGACTGTTTTGTTTTGTGGCTATTTTTTCTGTAGAAGTACAGGGCCCATAAAAAAAGTATTCACGCCCCTGAATGTTTTAAACTTTTATTACAAATCAATCAAGATCAACAATAATTGGCCTTTTTGACCCCCCATCAAAATAAAATAAAAATAAAATAATAGATGTATATTAAATTAAGAGGACATGGAGACACTGTAGAAGTTGACTTCAGTGAACAGAAGACGAAGATTGTGACAATGAAGCTTTCGATAAGCAAAACTGCTTTATTTCCTTATCCGGCAATGTCTTTTTGGTAAAGTGTTTTAGTTTGTAAGCGGACATGTCACTGTCTTATTGTTTTCATGCCATACTGCCAATTTTAGGGCAGAATTTGAAAGAAAAAGCCTGAATTTAATTAAAACAAAATTAGTCTTTGTTGTACCAACTTTCTGTGTGTAAAGATGATACTGTGTGATGCAACATAAAAACGTGGGGCTTTATATTTCTACAAGATTTATTTTCTTTTAATATTCAATGATTCAGCTTAAATTCAGGTGAACTCAATAGTCTGTAAATGTTGGTACTTTTTATAGACACTGTATAAGGGCCTCCTTCTACAAAACAAAATGTAACCTAGTTGCTGCATGTTACCCATGGCAACCCTTTTGTGTGTTATGCAAAAATGAATGACCAGTTTGAACTCGATATTAAGCAAATTGTCCTTGAGTATTTTTCACTGTAATTACCCAACCTTGAAGGAGATTAACACACTCTGATGGGTCTCAAAGTGGATGAACAGACAATGAAGAAAGAGAGGGAGAGGAAAAGAGCCCAAAAGACTATGTGACAACCCTTGTTAAGATATTTCATGTCACGGGACTCTACTTCTTTGATCGCTGCCCGCCCCTTTTTTCCCTCAGCCCAGCTCAGCCCTCTACACACACCACTGTCAGATGTTTTTGCCTCCTTACGCTCACTCTCATCACATGTTCCCCTTTCTTCCGTCTTTCGGCTGATCTTTGAACCCCTGTCATGTTCCCCTTTGCTTCATATGCTTCGACAGTTTGTGAATCGTGCTGGTTGACTCGGACTGCAAAAAACTGACTGAATGAAGCACCTGCATCAATTGCCTTCCAATTGTATAGAGGGGTAGAGGACAAACCTCTCAAAAAATAAGCCTAAATCCGGGATCTGCTCCTGCCATTCCATATGCTTCACCAGTCTGTCAGCAGCACTTGTCAGAAGTACTTGAAGCAGCATCTTCCTGACTTTGAACTGTTTGACGTGTCCTTGGCAGACCCTGATTGAAGTATATATCTTGTTTCATCATTCTTTTTTTCTGCTCCGGAAAAGTTAGACGTTCAGCTGACTTCTCTGACTGTCCCCTCATTCCCCTCTGGGTCGAATCTAGTAAATCACATTGGTCAGGGCAGCCGTTGTAGTGTGAGAGCAACTAATTACACTTGAACTTTGCACTGGCTTACTTACTGTGCAAACAAAGACCTTTGATTTTATAGTACATTCCAAATAATTGTTTATTTTACTGTAGTTATATGCATGTATCAATGTATACAGATGCTAGACAGTAAAAAAAAAACCTTACACTGATGATGGCAATTGCGTAAATTACAAAAAAAATTGTTGATCAGGGTTTTCTCCAGCGGTAGAGGACTGTAGAGTAACATGACACTCACCCTTCCAAACATGCTTAAATTCATTCTTAAAAAAGGAATGTCAACAATTCTTGTTAAGGTTGTGCTGCTCTAAAACCGAAGCATAATGTTATGTAGGATATTATTTTTAACTTCTATGTGCTCCTGCTCTCTGTGTCAATAATAGAGTTAGCTGGTTGGATTGCCCACACGTGGTCTATATTTTCACTGGCAGAGACTAAAGCACTGATACATGAAACATCATTGTTCAATGGAAAAGAAAGAAGCGAGTCAGAAGAATGTGGGTTAATTCTAATCAATATCATATTTCCAATAATACTGCTACCATGCAACCCCCCCCCATAGAATTGACAGTTTAAGATTGGTTTCACATTAACATGTTTGTATGGTGCACATTCTATCTGCTTTGTATCATTGTTAGTTTTCAATTTTAGATACATTTCAAGCTATTGAAATGGGAAAAAAACTAATTGTTTTTTGTGTGTTCTATTGGTCCTTAGTTCACAAATTTACCTACTAGCATTGTTCTTTATTTTTGTGAATTAAAGTGCTTACTACGTGTACTATTCTCAGTGTATTCTTCAACCCTGAAGCGGTTTCTTCTTTCTACAGTCTACAGTCTGAACACTATTGATTAAAACAAGTGGTTTTTTTTCAAGTGAAGTAATATTGTGAAATCAGCTGATTTTGAAGCTGAAGGTGTCCCAGGGAATATTAATAATAATTATGGATGGATGGAAGATTAATTAGAACTGCTTAAACTACAGTCTCATTATCCTATGTAGCAGCAGCACTTTGTATAATGTTGTGTTTATACACTACATTATCACTTACGTTTTTATTAGGCAGCTTTACGTGTGCCTGTTTATAATATCAGCATTCTGCAAAAAACCTTTGAACCAGTTAAAGTTGCATTTATCCCAGTGTATGAGGATTTTTAATTGGCATATTATAGATTACACAATACATCTTACACTATATTTGCAGCTGCATGTTAGGGTTATATTTTAAAAGATTTTATATTTTATTCCATTTGCTTAATATCATATTTTTAAACTAAAGTAAGTTCATATTTGCTTTTTGATTTATAAGCCAAGTCGAGATAAAAACAAATGACATAATACATTTAAATATGTTTATGATTTAGGTGAATATTTCAATGAGGTTATTTGAAAGAAAAATAAATATATATATATATATATATATATATATATAAGTTTTTAACCTTTTGGAGAGTACTGCCTAAAGCTTTGCCAGAACTAAAAGAGCCTTATCTCACCTTTGAACACTTTATTGATGCTCTTCTTTCTCACATCCACAGCATCATGTTGTCTAGTCCAGCAGCAGCCACAAGTCATTTAAACTTAAAGGTCTGTGCTTCTCTTCTGGGTAATTCTTTGACTCAATCACTTTGAGGGGGTGTGAGTTGCCATGAACAGGTGTGGAGTTTGATGATTCATCGTGCAGCAATCCTCATACTGCAGGGCTCAATTTAGCTTTTAATGCTTCGTATTTGCTACTGTATATTTATTAATTCTGTATTAGAATTCATTTAAATTACTACCAGTAAGATTTCCTCTAAAGTTTAGTTCAACTTGTTCCCATTGGATGCTGCAGTCACGTACACCCTGCTTTTCTAAAATGTTCTGTATAAGTAAATGCTGTTATTTTTCCCCCAAGCCTTAAAAGTAGGTAAATAAAGCCTCTGAAATCAGTATGAAGTAAAAAAAAAAATATATTGCTACAATATAAATTAAGATTGTAAGAGCAGCCAGATGGCCTCTAATAAATCCACCTAAGCTAATATGTTGTCACTCTTATGGAAACTGATATTTTGCAGGTCTGGAATATTCTGTTTGTCTGAAAATGACACGAGGAAGATGGACATCCTGAATATTCAATGAAAAGCCACGTTTTGCCATCTGTCAGTTTACAAAGACTGAGTTTATTTCCAAATACCTGGGATTATATTTTTCATATCACGCTCCAAAACTTTCTGAAGTAGATGTTCAACTCTGAACAGTGATCAGAAGAATGATTGAACCCAAATAAACATCCAAAACTCTGGCAGCTGCATTGAAGAGTGACACAGATGGGGGGGCTATTCTCTTGAAAAGCACATCAGTGCAATTTGTCTATAAAATTGCCTCTAAACAAATAGCTTCTGGACTAATCCATAGCATATGACTATTGACAACATAATGCAACAAAGTGTGAATTGTCTACTATAATGTAAAGCCCTGTTTGGAGGAAATCCAAAACTGAAACAAAAAAATAAGTGATGCAATGTACTAAGCAAATAATGGCAAAGCTCTAATGCTTTTGGTTTGTAGTGCAGCCACCTAACCTAAGCACCTTGAGACATTCAGTCACAGTGAATGCTTCTTTATTTGTAGACCTAGAGCCTAATGTGAGGGCATCTGTTCATACATAGGAATATTGCTCCAGTGAAAAGCTTCATATCTCTGAAATAATCTTTTGAGGGAAAAATAATTAAATACAGTGGATGCCTTTGAATGTTCTTCGTTTTCTAATTTTTGCTTTTTATATTTATCTTGTGAATGTAAGCTTATATATGTATAACTGTCCCAAGGATGCAGGTAGGAAATGTTTTTTTTTTTTCTGTGACTTTGCAACTGAGGCCATTCAGATAAACTGCTTCAGACGACGTTTAAGTTAAATGGTGGTGTGTTGCCTTTTAGATCAGTGGCTCTTGTGCCATGCTTCAAATCGTCAACACATTCAGTGAGAGAACACATTGCTTTACAGCCAGAGTGTCAGTAGGCATGCAAGATGGAGGCAGTATAGTTTGTGTTGGCAAGTGTGAAAGGACTGGGATTCAGCGAGGGGACATTATTGTCTGCAGGGTGGTCTCGACGGGAGAGGTGACCCATGTGGGACATTGTCGCTGGAAAAGATGGAGAAGACTGGGAACAATCATGTACTACTAATTCTCTGGCTTCTCCTTTAAGTCTGAGTGCTTAGCTAGCTTGTGGTTTACTATGACATGATAATTCATCTGCTTTCAGTTTCTTTAGTCCTGCTGTCATCTTTCTTCTCAGTGTAGTATGCACAAACTGAACCAACAACACAAAAGCAAAGAGCTGACGTAGGCTTTTTCATATGGCTAACAGATTACATAATTTGATTCTCAGTGTGCTGTGTGCACATCCCTGCTCATACTAACTTGCTTGCAAATGGAAGGAAGTGCCACACATGCACACACACCATACTCTCACTGTCTCTTTTCTGCTTACTCAAACATGCTTTGAGCCTATGCAGACTGTGCACACACACACTTTTGCACAGACACAGTCTCTCCAGGGACACCCCCCACCTCCCCACCCCTCTCTCTCTTTAGTCGGCAAGCTGGACCCTTAGTGCCCGGAGGCAGAGAAAGGGAATGACGGAGAAAGAGATCAGTGGACCCAGTGATATGTGTGTGCTGTTTACACCCCAACTCCCAGTTCTCTCCTAGTTTTCATCTTTCCTTTTCCCCAAATCTGAGCTGCAAATTCAGCAGTCTGTCAGCTACACTCAGACCTGCAGAATCACACACAAATATTCTTTCCATCTTTATGTGCTTCATTTACCATCTGACTGACTGTGCAACCATGCATATTGCAGTCACCTGCAAAGTCAGGGGCACAAACATTTTTTTTTCACAAGCAAGAAACTAAGACGGCTGTAATGACGTCTGAGCGGTCTCACCTTCTGCTTACTAAATTATACATTTACGTGAGTTGCAGGATTACATGCTGACGTTTTAAATGTCATCTGAAAGATGCATCAAGGCACAAGGACATCAGTCCAGTCCTAAGGAACAAGCACACCCTCAGAAGTCGGCTTCTTAGTCATCTCTGCATATGTGGTGTGCCTGATCCGTTTTCTTGCTGCTGTTCTTTCCTTCTACGTGATTTATTTATGTTGTGATTAATTTATTTCTAGTGTTTCTTTGGATGAGTAGCCTTTTTTGACCAGTTCTAGGGCTACATGAGGAATCACTTTTCCACTTGGCTTGAATGGCTCCAATAAAATGAAATGTGTACAATTCCAGGAGGCTTTGACCTAACCCTGCAGAGCAACGGACCATTGGAACACCTAGATTATTTATTTTATTCTACCCTGCATTTTATTTCCTCCTGTATGTTGGGATCATTGTTGGTTTATACTAAATTTCTTTTGGAGCCCCACTGAGTAACATCTGACTCTTCATACTTTGGTACAAAACAAGTTTGAGCTAGACTGCAAGGTCATGGAACTACAGTTGTGAAGCCAATTCCATAGCCTCACATTAATATTCTAGAATTTTATTTACCCTCTTTTATCAAGTTCAATATTTTGAACTTTAAGTCTGCACAAAAAAACAGAATAAATATGGTCTGTAACACCTGCTTGTCCTCAACTGGTTTAATTTTCTCCCTTTAAACCAACAAATATGTATCCAATATTTTCCAATATTAGTTGTTTACTCTTTTTCGTAGCTTGAGATGAAATGCTATGAAAATGCACCAATGCTAGTGGCAAATTATAAACCATGATCAAACCCAAATTCATACAGGGAGAATCATGCCGGTACATTATTTGGAGACGTAAACCATTTTTGTTTTCTTACAGTAGACTGAATAGATTATAGAAAATTTCTTTAAATCAATGGTTTTCAGAGGAGGCATTTAATCTCCCCATTTGCTTGATACCTGACTTTTTGTAGGAACAAAACAACCAAAACTTCTAAAGTAAGAAATTATAAATGGGTAAAATAACAGTCGCCTACCAGGGACACTTCCTTAAACTTGCTAGGATTTTAATTTAGAATTTTCCCCATCATCTTTTCAGTTGCTCCTTCCTGTTTTTACATGCAAATGTGACATTTTTCCTTGATGTTGATTGGCATTTATGCATTCTTGGGCCATCAAGGGGATGCTAAAACACTTTATCTGCGCGTTTTCATCCAGCCTCAGGGCTGCTCTTTTACAGTTCTAATTTAATCATGGATGAAGCAAGACACAGTGTGATATCCACAATTTTTCTAAAAATATGATGCAGGCAATTTAGTCATTTACACATACGTTGACATTTTTAAGGCCTGTGCTTGGAGCCACACTTAACTCTAATGTGGGTTGCCACTAAAGCATTCTTCCCTTACATTCCTTATGAATTTACTTCCTATGCTCGCCTCTCTCATCTAATGAAATGGCAAATATTTGCTTCTTCAAGGGCACTTTCTTTAGGTGTTCTCCCTGCTGATTATATTTTATGTGTTGCCTTTACCATGTCTAACATGGGTGAATAAGCTTTAAGATTTATACGTTTTAGTTGTGTGCTGATCAGAGCACCAATGGATCAACCTCACATAGTAGTCGCCATGTCCTGGTTAAACAATATTTTGTCCAATTATTTCAAGTTTACTAAAGAATTTCTCTTTGGGGTCGACCGTGGATCAGGAGTTCGTCGTTCGACTAGTAATCGGAGGGTTGCTGGTTCTGGTTCCTCGATTGTCTCAGTCGTTGGGTCCTTGGGCAAGACCCTTTATCTGCTGCTTACTGTTAGTGGCAGAGGGCACAGTGGTGCCAGTGTCTGGCTGCCTTACCTCTGTCAGTGTGGCCGCAACGTAACTTTCCATCATCAGTGTGATTGTATGTGAATAACAGCATGATGTGTAAAGCGCTTTGGGTTCTGTAGGGATTAAGTAAAACGCTATACAAGTACAGGCCTTTTACCATTTAAGTACCGTACTTTTCGTACTATAAGCCTCTACTTTCAACCATGCTGCAAATAATCCGGAGTGTTTTATTTTTGGATTCTTTTAAGAAGACTGGAAGAGGGAGAGAAGGACTTTTGTGCGAACAATGAAAGCAAAGTTGACCAGACAGACATTACGGGAGCAGGACTGTTTGCGAAAACAACTTTTCATGCATAAGACCTCATTGTAGACAACAAAAGAAGAAATAAAGATGATGCCGCTTTTAAGTTCAACGCAGTCAATCTGGCTTTTAAAGAAGGAAATGGAGTGCCAGCAGCTTCATGTACCATAAGCAGCACTGAATCAATGGTGAGACATTGGCGATACCAGCTTGAAAAACTCTCTCAATGCAATAAGACGAAAAATAGCTTCCAGAAATAATGAAAGCAGGCCTGAACTTGAAGTTTTTCTGAAGTTTGGCTGAACACAGAGTGGAAAGCCGAGGTGTTTCCACCGTGTTGAAATGTTAATAAAATAGAAGCTTCCCCAAACACCAATCACTTTCCCGACAATCCCCACTGCACTAACCTTTACATATGGTAATTAAATGTTAAAACGTTTTTTATGGGGTGTGGCTTGTTTATGTACACGTTTGTGGTTTTCCCCTAAAATGGGCTATTGCGGCTTTATAATCAGGTGCACTTTATAGTACAGAAAATACAGTATTTAATAAAACATTTTTTATCTCAATATCATTTATTCAGATTCATTTTGAAACCTCTCGAAGAATGGGCCCTTAAATCATCTGGGGGCTGCAGCCACCTACACATATAAGCCCCAGCTATTGCACTTACAATCATGTGAAAGTCTTTCCTTTGAAACATAATTCCCTGAATTATTTCAGACCCAGGGAAAGAAAAGTTGATCACTCCTTCTGAAATCTCTGGTCCTGTCCTTATTAATGTGCAGGACCCATACTGGACACAGGGCTGCCGCTCTTCTGACACAAAACGTGTTGCATAAATGGGGCTTTAAATGTGTCTTTCATTCTCTCGAATGGTGCTTACAAACATTGGTCTTCTAAGAATAAAATGTTTTCTGAGCAGATTTATTCACAATAGGCAAAACAGTTTTGTTGTTTTTTTATTTTTAATATATATATATATCATTTCAGCACAGAACTGTTAAATGAAGCATAAAATGATGGTCCAGTATTACAAAGTGCAGAAGGGGGAGTGCTTTAGCTGCTAGGAATGTTTGTCAAACTAATGCAATCCTAAAACAGATGAAGCTAGTCTACTTTTAGCATTGGAAAGAGAGAAGTTTTCTGTATAGCTGAAGTGGGGACAAACGCCTCATCAGTTCTCTTTATTACCTGCACATAGACACATTGTCAGGCTGTTTCTTGGTTGAGCAGCCAGTTCTATTCCTAAATGAATTTGCTTATTCTTTCTCCTCTGTTCACCTTCCGACTGCGTCCCTCGTGCTCCGTCCTCTTCTGGATTCCTCCCTGTTCAACCCATCCACTGTTTCTTTCTTTTATTCATTTGCTCCTGCTTCAGTTCCTGCACACCACCAACCCCTATTTTTCTCTTCCCAAATCTCATCTTTAATTCAACCTCTTTGTCTTTTTGATTCCCTTATTCCCCTTCTCCTTTTTACACTTTCACAATTTAAGCCCTGAATTATGCGTCCTATTTATTAATCTCCCTACCTTCACGTGCACTCTAATGGTCTGGCACAAAGAAACTACATCAGTGCATTTGGTTTGAAATTGATTATTAGTGATTATTTTTAAGACCTACGCCATTGAAAATAGTATTTTCTGTGTTAATATGTTCTTGTGGAATTTTTCTGATAGAGGATATAGCATAAAGGAGACATAGGATGACTATTTTCCACTATTTAAAGTAGCTCTGAGTTCCAGAAAACATGTTTCTGAAGTTGTTTGCTGGAAATAGCTTGAAAGAAACGATAGTTACCAATGTCTACTTCCCTCTTTTTCAGCCACTTTCAGATTGTGCTGTTTTCTGCTGCTCATTACATATTACATGAGCTGCTGTTAACTTGGCCCCGCACAAAGCTTCTACAATCTTTGCTCACGCCCACCACTCACATGTGACGGTAGCCTCTATGTGTAAAGTTACAGACATGGCTGCTGCAGTAGTTCAGCCATACAAAAAAATTTGTTCAACCATACACAAAAAAAAAAAAATCAACCATACAAAAAACCGTATTCAGCCATACAAAAAACAAAAAAAGTAGTTCAACCATACATGTTTGAATCATAATCTGCTCCCGTAGGAGGGGAATGTCCTGAGAATGTGATACTCAGAGAATTCAGCGAGATACTTCTGAATGGTTATTGAAGAAATGACTTAAAGTTAAAAGAATATAATTAACTGCTTACCTGGCACGCCGATATATTCCTGAGACGACATCTCTAAAGCCTTCCAGCTTGATCTCGTTGACTCCATCTCTCTAGTACTGCGGAGACCCCGCTCTTTGATCTCTGTGCAGCTGCATATCCTCAGTCTTTCCCCGGGTTGGAGTAGCTCAGATCGACCGCAGATCTCTCGTCTTCTTCCCGGTTTTCAGCAGCTCAGTTCGGCAGCAAGTCTCCCGTCTTCCCCACCCTTACTACCTATGTATCTGTAACTGCTGTTTACTGCTGTACCTTGTGGGTGGAGACAGCACTCTGAGGAGGTGTGGATATTCTAATATTCCGGCTTGTGATGTAGAAAGCCGGATAGATGCGGAACAGCCCAATCAGAGACTGAATACAGGATCAATTAAGAATACCCTATCTCACTCAATGATAATAATTAATAATAATTTAATATGTCAATCACAGATACAATTATTTCTGTAGACAAATCCAGCATGTTTGCCAACACAGCCCCCATCTCCTTCCCCATACCTTCATCTTGTCTTTTCATATTCATAAAGGTTCGATTACTGTCCTCCTATAAAATGGTTCCTCCACAACATTAATAAAGCTAATTAGAAAGATCATTAAATATAAAAATAAACCTCTGAATTTTGTAGTTCTCAACCTACCGCATCCTTTCGCTCGGTTTCCAAAGACGTCAGAATACCGTTCTGATGCAACCACTAGATCTATGCAAGTCTTTGCGTTCCTCGTCCGAGCTGACATCTGGCTCAGAACTGTACGATTGGATAGCTCTGATATTGCTCGCCATTTTTGTTGCAGGGGTAATGTAAGGTTGGAGGTATGAGGGGCTTTAATCTAGCGGGACAGCTAGCGCAAATGGAGAGTTTTAAGGAAGGGGGGGGTTCCTCTGTGCCAACGATTCTGCCCACAATTCAGAGGCATATTGCTAATGAGCTACTCCCGCTCTGCAGAAGTGACGTCCTAGAAAACAGCACAGGTGTTGTGATTCTGGCTAAAAACGGCATAATTATAATTTAAAGGCCTCTATGAATGCTTTAAAATAGCTTGAAAGATCAAAGTGGGTATTTAACAATTTTCCCATCATGCTGTACTGCATTACTGTATATTACTTTTTATTATTGTACTGTCAGGTAAGTTTAAAGTTTTGTGGAAAAAATCAGAAATTGTGAAAGCTGTGAGACAAGTTCTTGATATACTTCCTACTGGAGTGGGAATGTCTCACTGCAAAGTAAGGCTTTCTTTAGCCTTAAATTTTAAAATCTGACGTGCAAAGAATAAAAACAGAGTATGAGCAAGATGAAGGGCGTTTTTTTAACATGCGTATTTGCATTAAAAAGACATGCCATGCTGCCATAAGTTGTTAAAATAAATGTTGATGATTTTTATTCTCAACCTTTGAATTCACTGAAAGCAAATTTGTTTAACAAACTGTTACATGATTCAAATAAAAACCGAAGGCTGGTTGAAATCATGTGTGTTTGTTACGTTTTCCATATCAGTAGTCCACAGTGCATCTTGGCTGATTTGTTTACCCTCATTAGTCTAGTCCTTGCTGAAATGTGGTCTTTGGGGTGACCTTAAAATGACTTGAGTTACCTGTAAAACAAAATGACAAAAAACATATCTATGTTTGAGAGATCTCTGTGAGTTCTTAAAAGTTCCCTTCTAATTTAGGTCAGACTGTGTTCAGCTTGTTGCTTTATTGCCTGCAGAAAACACTCTACATCTAGAGAATGGGACCACTCTGTTAGTTTTGGGTGTGTGTTTTTCGTGCATTTTAGAGCCGCTGTCTTTTTCTTTCCCCCTCTCTTGCCTTGGGGAGAGACGGTTATGTAATCAGAATCTCGTCATCCTTGCACTTCAGATTCCCACTGTTGTGCGAGGCTCTTTTCATACCTTTTCTCCTGTTCCTGTGCCGTATATATATCAAGCTTTTACTGTTTGGCCCTCTTTATTATTTTCTTTATCTTCTGAGGTTTTAGTTGAGGCTTTTCAGGGAAATTTGCATCATTTCACTGTAGAGTTTCAGAAAATGTTGGAGGTTTGGTTAAAAGAGAATAGGGAATTTAAGACCACTCTTTGTCTCAGCATGCTGCCCCTTGCCTGCTTCACAGATTAACAATCTCCTTGGTTTGCCATGTGATTTCTATGTTTGCATAAGACTTTGGATGGTAACGCTACTTTGAAATTTTCAAAACGTTGTTGTTGTTTTTTTTATTCAACCCTGCTTTATACCTCCCATCTTTATCGTGAGCTTGTCTGGTGCTTTCCCTAGTTTTCATGATGTTTTTTCACCAATGTTTTTTAACAAACCTGAGTTGTTCATAGAACTGCTGGAATGATGATACACTATACAATCAAATCAAATATGGTAAAAATTAAATAGACACCACACGTTTCAATGTGACTTCTGAAGGCAATTAAGAAATGTTGATTCCATTCAAGGATATTGGCCTAAAGGAGGCAGAATACAGATCCACACCTCACATTTCAGATTACTTTGCTATATATCCTGTGTTGTACTGCAACAGACATGATTCCATATGTACTGCAATGGGATCATATAAAATATAATTCTTCTTTGCTAAACATATAAAACTGTTCAAATTATCTGAAAGAAAACATGAGTCACATTTTCTTGTATGAAAAAACTGAAGTCAAAATGAGTCGCATACATCCACAAGCTTAATTTGTCAATGTTCTTGTGTCTAAAAAACTGGTGGCTTCTAAACCTACTTCAAAGATTCTGATTATTTCTGCATTTCCTTGATTACAACAAAAAAAAACCTTGCACAAGAGAAACGTCAGGCATTTGAATCAAAATATAAAACAAATGTGGGAAGTGATTCAGACTTGAACTACGTCAGATTTTCTCTTTAGTGCAGTGTCCTTCTCCTTTCTTTCTTTTCATACATCTTTCTCAATCTCCTGTTTTTCTCTCTGCTCGTCAGCGCTGCCATATTAACCCTTGTGTCCCTCTGTGCGAGTCAGCATCGCCTCCACTGCCTCGCTTCCACCAGCACCAATCAGAAATGATCTACAAAGAAAAGCTCAAGAAACAGCTATGGTGCCCTATAAAAACCTGTAGCCATAGCAACTGTTGGCAACACATGTAGCCTGTTAATTACTAAGCTGATTAATTGCTTTTTAATTGTGTACTTAGACAAAATAAACTTCTGTCCCCATTCCCTTCTTTGTTCCTTAAACTCTTCAGTAATTTCCAGTGATCAGCTGGAGAGTGTCCTCTCAGTGAAAATAATCCTGTAGAGCTGAAAGGCATTTTATAGACTGGGGCGACCCAGAAGCAGCAAAGAGTAGAATAGGGGACACCATGGGCTTAAAATTGCTACCTCTAACTGCATGCTGAAAAGGCAGGTGGGCACATTTCTGGGGAGCCATACTTCACCCAGAGCTCTTCAAGGTTGTATGAAGGACTCTTATTTACAAAATAGGTTAAGATAACATGTTTAAAATGATAAGTTATGTGTTTTTATTGAAAATGTTTTTTGCTGTAAAACATAACTAATACTTGAAAATATAAATGCTGAGGTGATATTTTACACTTGCACATGTAGGGAAACAACTACTTAAACTGTAGTCTTTCTGTATACCCTTGTGATGGGGTGTCCAAACTGCACCTGGTGGGCCATTTACAACCTTTGCAGTGTTTTTGCGCGGCCGTGTCCGCAAATATACATTTTCAGGATCAAGTGCGTTTTCACATGTGACTCGAGTCCGTATTCGGGTACCGTATTTGCTCAAAATCCACTTATTTCGTACCATATGAACACAGCCTGGACCATGCCAGGATACGGTCCAAGAGACTTGCCTTGGAGGTAGTATTGGAGTCCAGGTAAGAGTGGATACAGATCATGTGAACACAAGCCGTACTCTGGCCATACCTAAGACAATAGACATGCACCAAACGGAAGTGACGACACCGCCAACCGAAGTTCCTAAATCGCCACGAGACCATAAAGAGATCAAAACACTGTTCAAGCATCCTACAGCATCACACCAGGTTACAAAGCAGTGGGTTTACTATGGCACTCACCCTGTAGATGTATTCAGGTAGCATCAGTTGAGTTGACCAGTAGACCATTGTGTTGTCATTCTAGGCCATTGCTCATTTAATGACGTTGGTTCTTCTCACCCTCTTGTTTGTAGGATAGCTACAGAATTATTTGTATACCGCCACCTGCTGTTTTGGTGAGGTCAGTCATGTAACACACCTCACTGGCTGAGACTCGCACCACGTGAACAGAAAAAAATAGAATTTCTCTCTGGCCGTTTTCTGGCACGGCCACACATGTAAAAACACCCTAAGTCACAGCTCAGACGTTGATCAAACAAACAGTTTTGCTGTAAAATGTAGTGACACACCTATGCAACCTGAGCGGACACTGTTGATCTAAATCTTAAGACATCCCATTTCTACGAGATATCTTTGCATTTGACCGATTTCTGATTGCGTCTCTGAGTAATCAATAGTCAATGTAATGGTGATAATACAGATTTTGCTTGGTTTATCACCCAAATACATGTAATGGGGAAGTTGAGGGCAGTTGCTAGTAATCATAGTAAACAAAGCCCAAATCAAGCCAACTTGCCATCCATGTTGGTCTCTGTACCCTCCCACTTTCTTTCAGTAGCAAATCATGTTTAATCAGTTATTGTGACTGTTGGTGCATTAGAAGATGCTTCTTTTTCTGACGTGTTTTTTTTTTTTCTGTTCTCCCGGACCCACCCCCCTCCCCCCTGCCGCTTCTTGGTGTTCGACTGATGCTTTGAAGAATGAAAAAACTCAATCACGATCTGCCGTGCTTGGAGTGTTGAACTTTAATTGCGTGCTTATTCCCCACTGTTGTGTTTTTATTGCTGTGATCTCTCTCTGCTTGATCATGTTTTAATGGCCGCGGACACACACGGTCACTGCTCCGCTCAGAAAAACAGGCCACTTGATGTAAGGCTCCATATGCCGAGGTGACACCCTCCAGGGACGATGTGTGTGGTTTTTGTGTCTCATCTGCGTACAGCGCTCGATTCTCCCAGCCGTCTGGTCCTGCATACCAGCGGAGGAGGGTGGCACCTTTATGCACGTTAGCGCAGGTACAGGTTATTTTTGTGCATCGCTTTGATTATACACCCATTTGCTCTGTTTCTATGGCAACCTTATGCTCCCTCTTGGCTCTTATGTTCATTGCACCCATCTCTGACAGGTGCAAGTTGGAGTTTAATGCTAATTGCATTTTGTCTGCATGACGACAACCTCGTTCCTCCTCCAGCTGATACATACGTGTTTAGCAGGATCAATTTCCCAATTTAAAAAAGGCTGCAAGTGACCAGCATGATAGCCTTAGGTTGTATTGGAATTCCTCACTGCCGTGTACGTGTCTGTTTGCCTGTATGCGAGTTTGGCAGCTCAAGTGGGGGTCACATTAGGCGTGTAAGCCGGGGTTGAGTAGTCTCGCTGCCTGCCTGCTGCCTCTTTGATGGGAGAACATCTGTTGGCTGTGATATGAAGCTGGGGAGGATCTCTTTCTCTCTCCTTCTCCTTCGCTCCTTTGCTTGCTCCGTGGTCTCTGTTGCAAATTCTTCAGCTGCTTCGATTCCTACCATCTTCCAAAAAAAAAGAACGAAAAAAAACTGTCCCCCACCACCTGTGCAGTTTTAATACATAATTTATCTGCTAAAGTAACCACATCTGAGAGACTAAATCCTCCGTCCATCTCCAGCTTTCTGTCAGCTTTCTGTCTCTTTAATTCAGCCTGTTGGCTAAATGAAAGTTTTAAATTCACCGTCTTCAAGCTGCAGAAGTATGTGCTATCAGGGAGACAAAAAAGGGTAAAGTAAAAATTGAGTAGAGGCAAAAAGAATCTTTAAACTGTTCAATCTGTCAAGCTGTTTGGCCAACTTTTAACATTCATCCTCGGACTACAGCTGCAGATAAAAGGAGTTTAATGTCTTTAAGTGTTTGCAGTTATCAGCACTCATTACATGTCTGATTACATTTGAATCATTAAACCTTTTTCTTTTCTGGCATCAAAATCTACAAACATATTAATTTAAAAAAATGGCTAGGCAGAAGTCATTTGTGAAGGAATGCAGTCACTAAAAACCAATGGGAAAAAGGGCAAACATGAAGGATGATGTACAAAGCAGATGAAACAAACACTGAACCTTTTGGTCCTACATGCAAAACTCTGCACATCAACTCAAACACCCCATCAAAATTCTGAAGCAAGGTAGTGCCAGCATCATGCTGTGGGGGTGCTCTTCCCTATTAGTGACGGGTAATCTGCTCATAGTTGATGTGAAGATGGATAGAGGTAAATACATGCCGATGTTGGGATTAAACCTATGAAGAGCAACAAAGGTTTTTAAACTTTGCAGGGTAAGGTTCACCAACAGGACAAAGAACCCTAAACAAACAATGCATGCCACACTTTTAAGATGTGTATTTGTTGGGGGGAGGGGGGTGTGTGAAATCTGAAAGCAGTGTTTTTTTCTTCCATTTTACAATAATTCGGTACTCTGGGTTGGTATATCAAATAAAATCCCAGTTAAATGAACGTCATAAAAGAATGTGAATATTTTGTATGGATCTTCATTTGGTTAGTTGGTACTGCTTTTATTTTCTGTTTTTTGAGTTCCGTTAGCGCTCTGTAAAAGCACTCTCAAAAATATTTTTCAATGCTAGCTTGTGTATATAAAGATATATATTTTAAAATTCTATAGTAGAATGTTTTTGTCTCGAGTAATGTATTGATTTATTCCTGCTTCTTTATTGTGGTTGACATGGAAGAAAAAGACCCTAGTGCTTCCCTAAACCTATTTTACTGCTGCAGTGTGATTTCAGTTTTTACTGTTTTGAAATAAGCCCTTCTGTAGCTTGACAGGTTTTGTTACCAAGTCCCGTTATTTGGCCTGGAAGACCAATAACCAGTCATATTGTGTTAATCTCAGTTTGACAGAAACAATGTTGCTAGCTGTTTTGTACCTAAACCAGTTTCCCAGGTCACAGCCATAATTAATTAACCTTTAATTGCCTAGATTATGACCAAAACCTACAACAGCAGATAAATCTACTTTCCAAAGCCCCCTGACCTATAAATCTGTTTTATCCTTTTCCTGAAGCTGCTTTATCTGAGCTGCCAAGGTTAATGTGCAACATTACCAACCTCTTTGAACCCCAAAGACAGGCTTTTCATGGTCTCAGGGGAAATGGGTTAATGTCCTTTCACTTTAATGTAAAAAAACAACTTGGCGACCCCAGCACCTGTCACTCAGCTCAGTGTCCAACACAGATTTATTAGGCAGGTTCTCACAGGAAAGCTTTTCTGTTTGAAGCAGATGTGGACGTCGCAGTGACCTAGCGTTTTGCGACAAATAAAACAACCCAATCATTGTAAAACAGCCTGTAATAGCCTTTCAGTCAGTTAAGCTGGGCTGCACCTTTGTGAGCTTCAGAGATTTACCTGGAATGAGCCTCTCACCGTATTAGTCACCGGCTGTGAGTCATATTAGTTTGCATAGCCGTACTGGGAAAAAGAGTGTATGAAGCATTTATTTTACTACTTTGGTGTGCATCATTATTGAAATGACCCCGTGGAAAATATTAAAGCTTTTTTTTGTTTTGAAGCAAATTGTCTTATAAATAAACACATCATATTGTATTTATTCATAAATCCTCGATAAATATTCATCTTATTTCTTATAAGATGCGTAGGTTTTTTTTGTCTGAGGCAGCTTCAGTTCAAAGAAAGTATTGTTGATCAGTGTTTATTCCATAGAAAGCGCTGTGTATTCTGCATTGTAATTATGAGATGAGGGAACCGTTCTCACCGGAACAGCTGTCTCTCTTGTTGATCATTCCCTGGCTTTAATCGTTTAGTCAATACAGACAACATCGTTAAGGAACAGGAAATCCGGGGTGGGACACCTTTCTGCTTCACAACCCGGAATCACTCATTAACATGACGTGATTGCTGTTTTTTAAATGAGCTCTTCTTCACTTAGGATGCCGATCAAATTCTAATCGAGGCCTAAGTACGAAAGCATCTTTTTATATTGAGGTGTGTTGAGAACAATGTTCTTCATCTAAAATCTCAGAAATGATCATGTATCAATAACATGATCTTCTTAAAACTGGGTCCCCTCAGTGAATAGGTTACCTGCAGAAGAACCACTGAGATCTGCCAAGCTCCTACAGAGATGCCACCACCAGAGGATGAACCCCCCCCCCCCCCCCCCCCACTTCCCCCTCCTCATCTCTAGTGTATACATGAATGTCTGTCTGTGAGTGGAAAAGATGAGGGCTGAGTTGCCTTTAGTGCGTTAAAATTGTGACTGAATGTTCTCTTTAGGATGCTCCACAGCCTGCTGACACCAGAATCTTCCCCAACTCCTGTCCAAAGCCCTATGTGTTAAAAAAAATAAAATAAGGAAAAGAGAAAAAATGAATAATTCTCTCTCAAACAGATTAATCAGGGACTTAATGGGGCTAAATTGATTAACAAAGTGCACTTTTATGACTAACACAGCCTTATTGATTTCAATTGTTCTCCACGTGTGATTGTGTGATAAATAAAAAATAGAGCTACATAAAAGACATGGAAGAACATGGACGTAGGGTGTATTGCTCAATCTTTTAGTTGGTTCATAGATTCTTCATTTTTTCTAGTTATACACAAGTGGGTCATTTATTGTGATTGTTAAATTACTTCCTCTGCCGAGGTGTGTTGGAATCAGATGAGTCAGCTGGGTATTGCAGCCGTCACTGCCTCACTTTTGTTAGCAGTGTATGAATAAGACTCTGTCTCCTACGAGCTTCTTTCATATCAAAGAAATGTCAGTGTTTAGCTTAGTTTTAAAAGTTCTATATATAGAAAATGTCCTTTTAAAAGCATTTTCATTCAATTAAACTGTACTAGATGCAAATATTTGAGAGAGAAAATTAAGCTGTTATGCTTAAGCCCACCAAAAATTACATTGGCATTTATTTTTTTTCAGAATTCTGAAATAAAATGTTTATGGTAAAATAATATAAATCTAGCCAGCAGTAGAGGTTTTGGCTACACTGACCATGTGAGATTGCGTATCTTGAGAATGTCATCAAGCTCCATGTACTTTACACAAAAGAATAAATACCAATGTTCAGTACTCATATTTTTGGTTTTGTATGTTTAAAGTTTAAAACGTGTTTAACATTATTATGGTACATTACTTTTTTTTTTTTTATTAGGCACAGAACCTTTACACTTTGCGCCTGAGATAAAGCAGTTTTTGAATTTTGTGTTTTTAGAACATTTGGCTTGTATTTTATTTGAAATATCTCATCTTTGTTTTGTGGTGTTTTTTTTTAAGATGTAACACACTATAAACATTACTTGAAAGGTTCCAGAGTTTTTAAACACATTTTACACCACATTCTTTAAATGGCACTCTATACTTTTTCGAAGTCGTTTTGCTGCAATGTATCTGGTATGTGAGGATGTTTAGCTCATTTTGACATAAACGGAAGAAAATAATATATCTCAATACATATCATTATTACACATTCTTCAGTTTGTATCTCAATATAGATTTTCTGGTCACATTGCCCTATTCTATTCTATGATTCCTTTCCAGCTTGTAAAAGATTTACATATTTAAAAGCAGAAAGTCTGTCATAACAGGACTTGTTTTCTTCTGCACAAGTTTCAAAATATGGAATTTGACATCCGTAAAAATGGAAACTGGCTTTCTTATAAACCTTAAATGCATTTGTGCACCAATTAAATGTTTAATATACATTAGTCAGGTAATGAGAAAGGTATTGACACATGTAAATTCTTAAGTTGTTCAATCTAAGCATCTTTGGAAAACAGCAGAAGCAGAATAATGTTTTACTTTGGTTAATCTATTTCTTCACTTGGTAAATCTACAGTTATAGCAGTTTATGGCAGTTTATTTATTTGAAAACTTATTTCTTTCTGCTGTTAATTTTCATGATTTTTCTTTCTTTTGCCTCAAAAATGGGCCCTTCCCATCCTTTGTTTCAACCACATGTTTTGTGTAATATCGGGTTTGCTTTTGTATCCATATAGTTTACTGTTACATTTCAGTTTCTTTCTTGGAACAAAGTTAATCTCTTTTCTAAATTGATTGCTTTAAATGTGAGCACACCTCATGTTGCTCTGTAACCATATATAACAGATCAATAGGATCAATACCGGCAGCTTCCGCTATGTACAACATCTCACACTCATTGCTACATTTAATCAATTTTCATCGTCACCCTTTTCCGTGTGTTCAGTTATCCTCTACTTGTGTTCGAATGTATGGATTTATGCAGTCACACATATTTCCTTTTCTCGAGGGACAGTTTGTGCACTTCAAACCAGAAATATTTCAATAAATTGAGACTAAGCCAATTGGCAGACCTCTTAACTACCTGTTGAAGAACTTTACTTTCTGTTAGAGTTGCACTTGAGCCAGTAAAATGTCCCATCCACCAGGCTGACAGAGTAAAATTCCGCAAAACTGCTCCGCTGCAGATACATTTGACTTTATGTGCGTGTAATTTAGCATCCCATCTTCAACCTGTTAGGACCAGTGCAGGTTGTTAATTAATAGCTTCTTAAAATATGTAAAAAGTTGGGAAAGTTTTGGTTGGTTTAAAAAGAAGTTTTGCTGCCCCTGAAAATAAATGGGCTAAAATCCCTTGCAGTGTTCTTCTCTCGAGTTTCCAGTGTTACGTTTCTTGACTGACTCATAACTGGGTTTGCTTGGGTTTAAGTTGTGACTGCACATGATTTGCCAGCTGTCCCTCATGGCCATTTGTGCCCTTTTCAACAGCATCAACAAGTAGAACCTATGGATGTGGTCAGTTTTAGTTAAAAATCAAGGTTCCGTGTATAGAAGCTGTATGGGACAAAAGTATGGAGAGAAAATGGAGAACACTGAGATATCCTGAAGTTAACGTACAGAGGTATGTCTTTTCAAGGCAACATGTTGACTGTAGTTAAACTTCAATGAGATTCTGGAGCCAGAATTCTAAAACTCCATCTTTTAAGCGAGAAACCGTCTTCCCCATAGAGCCAGGGTATTTTGAGTGGAGAAGATGGAATGACACGGTTTGTGGTAAACAGCTTCTTTTGCATCCTGATAGTTGAGTATTAAAAAGAAATGGTGAAAGTAAAGAAGAAAAATGCACTAATTATTTTTTAGCAAATTCAATTTGTTTGTTTTTTACGCTTTGACCTGCTGATGCTAACTTTTAGACACTTTGGATTTCTTTAAGAATATTCAGAGTATTTAAGAACATCATTAAAATCTTTTTTCAAGTCTTGGTTTTCATCAGTGGGTAATCATTATCAGCCCTGTTTTTATTATTGCTGGGAGTGGACACAATCATCCGTTCCATCAAGCAGTTCCAAGCAAGAGTGATAACCAGGTTTTGGGGGCATTACCTACAGGTTTACATGGATGCATAATCCTTGTAAGTCTTACCTTTAGGGTTCCTTCCCAGTCTGGAAAACTATGGAAAAGTATACATTTCTCTCAAAGTATTTTCCAGGTCTAAGTTTATGCCTCCTCTCTTCCTTCCTAAATTGATTCTTGCCTACTCTTCCTTCTGTATTCTTCCTGCAATGTCTGAGTCATTACATCCTTCTTTCCCTGTCTTGCTAATTTATCTCCTTTCCTCTTTCTTTCTTTCCTTTTTTTCTTCTCTTTGTTGTTGACTTTCTATCATCAGACCAATTTTTGTCCTCCCTTTTTTCTTTGTGTGTGGTTTCTCTTGCCCACCTCTTCCACACACTCTTCCCTGATCCTTCTTATTTTCCTCTCTTGTCTTTCTGTCATTCTTCCAACTCTTGCTTGCCTCATTTCCTCTATCCTCTTTCAGTTCATTCCTCTTTAGAAATACCTATCATAAATTCCTTGTTGGTAGCTCACGAGGTATAACTTGAAGCCATACAGAACGGTTGAAACTAATTTGCCAATGCTGAGACTCAAACGTCAAGAAACAAACTCATTTTGACTTGTCAACATCTAAACTCAATCATACTTGAAAACATATGTTTATTATGCTGATACTCATCATAGAGAATAAAAGCAACCTCCTTCTTCCTCATCACGTAACACCCCCCCCCCCCCCCCCCCCCCGGATTAATGTGTCACTCTCTAGTGTAAGTGTGTGTTGCCATGAAGGGCAGCTTGGTCTCCATCATTAGGACTTGTCCTTTTCAACTTGAGCTTAATTGCCTGTTGGTTAGAGCCTTTTAGCTCCATTTCTTTCCTCCTCTCTCTCATCATTTCGAGCAGCTTGGTGGCTCTTGTCTGTGGCTGTAGTTGCAGTCGCATACCTGCATTCAAGTGGAACAAACAGGATGGTTGGCTGCTCACGGAAGGTCATCAGCCCTGGGCGCCATGTGTGCATGTGCATGAGTTTGTGTTTTTAACAATGAGCAGGACTATAGTGTCTCTAATGGTGCATTCAGACATGAAGCAAAACAAGTTTTTGTCCTTTTGTAATCATTCTAATCACCAGTCTTTTGGCAGTGTTGGACACAATTAATGAATTGAATGCACAGCTCTTTGAGCGCTTTCATAAACACCCAACAAAGAATGCAGCATCTGTGGGGTGTTCGTCTTTCTTTCTCTACAAACTTTTGGATGGGAGCTAGGAAAACTTTATATTTTTGTGTATGGGCTGTAGTCCATTGGGTAATACTTTAAAAGGAGCTCTTTGTGTTCAATTCTAAAATAAGAACTTTGAAAACAAAAAAATAGATATTGGTCTTGCTTCTTGTCCGATATATATTTTTTAAACGTCTTCTGGCCCCCCTTGAGACCAATCCACCCTTGATCGAGCACCATGTCCTTCCTGGATCTCCCACACTTGCCATTGCTGTAAAAGTGTTGCGGAGATGGCCAGCAGGCTAATGAATGGTGACACCCAATCTTTGTCCTCCCTAATTGGTGCTGCAGGTTTGATTAAAAGCCCATCATGTCAGCCGCCTCAGAATGTGGGAAGCATGTTTATTACCGGACGCAGTGGGTTCCAGCGTTTGTTAGCGTGCGTCTGTGTGCATACGACTGCAAATGTTTGCTATGCTAATATTGCTCACACCAGCCTGGTGTTGAAGGAGAAATCCTGGTTGATCTTGGGCTTTGTGAAGCGTGGCTGCGTTTTTGCTCTTCATTAACCTCGCTTGCCCCCAATCGCTGAAATTTCAGCTTGTTTATTTTCTGTCATCCTTTCCTTGCCTTTTTATTTTTTTTACAGTTTTATCTCTTCTTGCAGCATTTTTGGGAAATCAGTTCTGTAATGTGATTCTCATTGTAAAATTGTTAAAGTTGAGTCAGAGCTGTCTATTTAGGGTTTTCTTTCCCAAAAATCCTTCTCAGTTATCTCTGCATAACCACAAATCAGCATGCAGAAGAGACAGCAGAAAAATAAGTTTAGTCTGGTATTTTTTGGCAGAAGAGAAAAAGAACACAAACAGCTAATCAAATTAGTGTGTTGATGCCATTCAGTTAAATGACCAGCCAGAACCAAATTGGTTAATATGACTGAGCTGGAAGAACTCCTCATCACCTTTTTTTTTTTTTTTTTGTCATCTATCATTTTAAAGTAAATATTTGCTTAATTGCCAGTAGAAATAAACAGCGACAAGCCATGCCCCACTCCTTAAAAAGTTGTAGCAAAAAGCTCAGCTGCACTTTTATACTTTTGAGCTTCCTGCTTTGGTGCTTCCACAAAGATTCCTCCACAGGGAGTTTATTAGTTTCCTTTCATTCTAACCATCTTGTGCTTCAATACATGCTTAACACTATTACTCTATTGAAGTTGTACACAAACATATAACATTCTGTGTTAATAACCACCCACTCAGTGCTCTGAATCCTTTGCACTCTGCTAACATACTCACGCACACACCTACTGACGTCCACGCAGTTTGATATGTGGCCCAAGGCAAAGCTCTTCTCCCTAATGAGCTGCCTGCCCTCTGCTTTTCCAAGGGAGGTGAGGGAGAACTAACCTTGATGCAGCATAGAAAGGATCTAACCTGCTTACACACACAAACTGGAACTGTTGTGCTTGTGAAAGAAGCTCTGGCTGTATATTTTGTCCAGCTTGTGACATTATACCAACCCTCAAGGTTGATGATGTTAAAGTTGTTAACATACTACCAGATGTACCATTTGTGCCTAAAATGGTACCATGAAAAGCTGAAGGAGTATATGTATTATTATTTGCTTTGATGAAGCATTTTTAGGTGTCACAAAGCTACCATTGAAGCTATACATGAACTGTTGGCAAAAGGTTTTGCAATGACTGACTGTAATTTTCTGCTCTTTTTTTTTTTAGATCTGGGCCAACTATGAAGAAAAGCCTGTGGAGGAGGTGGTGCATGTGTCCGAGGAGAAGGAACGTGTGGCCAATTACAGACCAGTATTTGTGACTGAAATCACCGACACCCTGCACTTCTATGCCCAGGATGTAGAGACAGGTACAGTGAGAATGCCTTTAAATAGTATTCCCATATTGTGTCCCACTACAACCACAAACGTCAAGAGTTTTTTTGAAATAGAACCACAAAGTAGTGCATAATTGAAGGAAAATAAGAAAATACATACTGATTAGATTTCTTAACTCTGACATTTCTGACTGGTTGACACCCAAAAAAAACCCGCTTGGTTTTCAGGCATTTTGTGGGCGCCCTATTGCAGATGAAATAAATGTACCTTTTTATTTTTAATATTAATTGCATATTATGCATTTGTTTCTACTGCTTTTACTGCCTGAAACTTTGATCAAAAACTTCTAAAGGCAGGCCAGGCTAATGTTTGTGTACGGTTTGATTTTGTATATGTTCCAAGAGCCATTAAATAGCAGCATA
Source organism: Apricaphanius iberus (assembly GCA_028564705.1). Taxonomy (NCBI): domain Eukaryota; kingdom Metazoa; phylum Chordata; class Actinopteri; order Cyprinodontiformes; family Aphaniidae; genus Apricaphanius; species Apricaphanius iberus. Next base: position 346,939 of record JAPXFQ010001903.1, on the reverse strand, counting down.
AATATACTTCCAGGCAATACCAGAAGCATTTCGTGAAATTTAAGCAGCAAAACAGGACTAACTAGCTTCTTAAGATTTAAAATCTGTGCATTCCAAGTTTGTACTTGGTTTCATAACTAAAAAGAAGCAGAATCAAAAAAAAACTTGTTCAGTAAAATCAGAACTTTTTATGGAAACTGTCTCCATCATCTGTCAGGTCATGGAAGCTGACCACAACTCAAAGGCCTTACTCTCTCCCCTGTCCCCTCATCTGTCGCCACTATTGGTGGACTTCATGAAAGCGACTTTGGCCATCTTTTTTCATTTGCCTCTCTAACATAATTAATCCATTTACCTCCCATTAACATCATTTTAACTAGAAGCATATGTCTCGCAGGATTGAATTCAATGGTACAAACGCATATAGAGCTTTTAGCTTGCAGTTCTGTCTCATCTCCATACCCTAAAATCCCCAGGTGTACCAAAGTATGTGGAGATAAAACGTTGCTACTCTTGCCGTGAGCTATAGATTCAAATCAAAAACTTACCGCTGCCTCTGGCTACAGTACTGCTGTCTCAGTCAGTCGGGACAGGTGTTCTGATTTTGTCAAAGCCTTTATAGTTGAGAATATCGTGTTACACGGAAGGGATGACATTTTGACCTTGCATGACTGAACCTGAAGTTCGGTTTAATGTGATTAACAATACTTGTGGCCGGTAAGAGAAATACTAAATGCTTTCTTTTTGTTCTTCTCCTATATTGTCTTTCACGTTCCCTTTATCTCCGGGACTTGAATAAAGCACAGGATGCCAAGCGTATACAAACTTTCCCTCCAAGTGTTCCATGTAGAATTGTACACAAACAGCATTTTTTTATATATATTGCTGCTCTCAGTGTATTTTGACAGGTGAGCAATGAGTTATTCAATCTTTTCTCATAAAAAGCCTTTATTTTAGATGATCCAGCAGTGCTGGTGGCTTTTTATATATTTATTTAATTGGCTAGTGCTCTTCCAACAAGCAGCTTATGAGGTAGTTTTATTAAAAAAAATAAAAAAATGTTGTCCTCAGCAGGAGAGTAAAACCTGACCAGTCCTCAGCCCCTGTGCTTCCCTCTACTGTTGGGTTGTTTGCCCCCCCTACTCCTCCATCTCTTCCACCTCCTCTCCTGTCTTTTTTTTTTTCCCTTTCTGCAGGTGCACAGTTAGAACTACATTAAGTCATCTGGGCTTCTTGAGTTGAACATCAAAGTGTTAGAGGCCGTAAAATCACAAGCCGAGTGCTTTAAAATATCATTACATGCCCCAACCCTCGCCCCACAACATTTCTAAGTGAGCAGGTTTATTCACAGATCCACTGTGAAGCAGAGTACTTTAGTGATTACAGCTGATGACAGTAGACCGTCTTATAAGAATATACACAATTGGTTTCCACATGTGTGCCCCTGTAAATGATCTTAAGCAGTTGAAATGGTTGACTTGACTGTTATAATAATCCCCAACCATGTGTAAAATATTTTGGTCATATCAATTAATCTGCGGCCAGTCATTTTTGCAAAGTAAGACATTAAGCCTTGATTTAAAGCACAAGCTCCCATTCAGAGGTATTACAATATGTTCAAGAACAATTTTGGTCACTTAGATTGTCCTGTAAAGCTCAAGAGAGTAACATGATGCTTACTGAGATATCAGTTCACACATGTATTTACATTTGTTTTTTGATTTCTCTATAATCTTTTCACACCTTTGTATTTAACCGTAGCATATCAATTTATTACTGTGATGTAAGTGTAGATACATTTTTTATTTAAATGAGCAGCGCACGTTCTGTGTGTTGTTTTCTCTCTGGAGGCTATATGTAATTACTCTTAGAAGGGAACCAGCACAGATCTGTGCACCTTGGACACTTTAAAACAAAAGGCCACTCCAGACACATACAGAGAGACTACCCTGAACTTTTTTACATTTTTTATTTAAATGAGCAGAAAACTTTTCTGTAAAGCAATTGTTAGTTATTTCCTTTAGATTTTAAATTTGATCCCATTTTGGTTCTGAAATATATGAACAATTAAAACCCCCAAATTAACTGAGGAATACACTGCTGTTAGATTTTTATTACACTTCCAGAATCCCAGTTCTTAACAATATATTGTGATTTTATTTTAGAAAATGACTATTAATTATTGATTTTTAAGGCTGGTATATAATGTGCAATTAGAAGCACGGTTGGTGGTAAGCCGCTCCTTTTGGTTCCTGATAGTTAAGTATAAACAAGAAATGGTGAAGGTAAAGAGACAACAATGCACTACTTGTTTTTTAGCAAATTTGATTTGGATTTTTTTACGCTTTGACCTGCTGATGCTAACTTTTAGACACTTTGGATTTCTTTAAGATTTATCAGAATATTTAAGAATATCATTAAAATCTTATTTTTAGGGATGCACCGATCCGACTTTTTCAGTCCCGATACCGATGGTTGGATTTTGTGTATCTGTCGATACCCGATGCCGATTATAAGATATGGGTCAAAGAAAGGCAATTATATTTTCTCTGCTCTTTATTATTTCTAAACAGATGATACAGGTTGGGGTGGTATAAATGTGAGGAGGCAGGTGAATGTATGTGTGGTCTCCTATGAAAAATAACAAATACAGCTAAGGTAGAGCAAACTAAAATATATTCATGAACTTGACATTTGGATATCATGAGTCTGTTAAACATCACATAAATTAAATGTAATTTAGACTAAGTAATCAAATGTCAGAATTGACCCTATGGAGCGCATCTGAAGAAGTGTACTGACTGTTTTACAAGCTCACTAGCCAAAACATCAAACAAACGGCGTGTCAGTTGGTAAACCATCAAACAGTTTTTCCCGCACTGTATCACATCATGCCCAAATAACCCCAGAACAAGTAATTATGACTTACCAATCCAGTAGCAACACGGCTAGGTCCACATCCATTCATCTGCTGTATCTCTGACATCTCTCACAGTGACTGACCACACAAAACTACAAAGTTGTAACACTGGGTTTTAGAAGCTAATGCTACTTACCTTACTGACCTAAACTGCGTAGCTGTTTGATCTTTCACAGCAGCGAAGGGCAGGAAATGTTCTCTGACCTGTGTTTTCTAACATCTTGCTCTATGAGGGAGCAGAAGGAACTGCAGGAGATGCGCTGGTTATGAGGCCGGCTTAACAGGGGAAAAGCCTGGTCATGAACATCGGCGTACAGTTCAGTTCAGCATGGTGCTACTTTCCTTACCCCTGACTCAAAATGGGCACAGAACGGATGTGCCCCGATGAATCAGAGGTTAACAAGCCTTCTCCAGCAGTTTCTTTTTCTCGCTTATTCTGATGACATCGTTTTTGGTGGATCTGCCATTGCTCAAGTCTCAAAACCGTGGGTTTGTTTATGTCAATAGTTGGCGTGTAGCATACTGCCATAAATCGAAACTCACTCAGGACTCAAGTGTGACTTGAAGCCTCTGGAGTCGGTGTTGGGTTATGTTGTGCTGCGTTCAATGTTATCGGAAAAAGGAGCTTCAAGCACTTAACATTGGATTTTTTTTTTTTTCAATTTTCGCTCAATTAAAATGCAATGATAAAAATAAATTAAAAACATTTATTAGCATCACAGAACTATATAGAATGGAGCAGGCAGGGCTCATTTCTTCCAGGAATCAGACTGATGCAAAAACGTGATTTATTTGGTAGAATTAAAACCTACTCCGCATTTAAAAACAATAAAATGCTTCCCAATGTGAGAATTGAACTGAAGAGCAAAGAGTTAACAAAAAGGAACACAAATAAAACTGCAAATGTCATAAGTTTATAGATGAATAACATATGAGGTGATGCAGTGTACAGGTAATGAGTGATAAACCAGAAAAAAACATGTTTAAACCAGAGAAACACCCTGCCCAGTAGGTAGTACACTTGTTAGAGTAGAACAGAGAAGATGAGGAAGGAGAAAAAGAAACAGTCATTAATATTTAGAGACAGTTTCCAAACCATTAACCCTGAGGGAGTTGTCTATGTAATAAACTTGCGTGTATTTATTTATTTATTGTGGTCTGTAGAGATGAGTCGCTGCTGAAAAGCCTTCACAGCTTTCTAGATGTTAAAGTTCATGCCCAGGTCTCTAATATAATATTTTTCTGGGCTGTTTAAAATCAGCAGAAATGCAGTTTGTAACATGACTTTTTCTCGTGGGTCCTGTATCTGTTGTGTATTTGACCCTTTTTCCCTTATTTAAATTATTTGCATGCAATTGTTTCCCACCTATATTATACATTAATATATTTACACTAGTTTCATAGCTGATTACTTCCACACTAGGAAAGGATATTCCATGTTGTTGAGAAGATTTAGGAATTTTGATCTTTAATCCTCAGTTTATTTTAGGATTTTATCTGGTTTAGCTGTCATGTATCTATCTTTGTCTCACCCACCGCAACTCTCCAACTCCTCAGCCCACCCCTTTGCTTCAGTGCTGATGTTTCTTATCCCCCAATTTTCGTTCTGTGTGTTGTTTTCTCTCTGAAGGCTATATGTAATTACTCTTAGAAGGGAACCAGCACAGATCTGTGCAACCTTGGACACTTTAAAACAAAAGGCAACTCCAGACACATACAGAGAGACTACCCTGAACTATGTAGAATTGGTGGTATATTACTTTGCTGGAGGCAAGCTTGTTTAAAACTTTCCAAAAGCAGGTTTGGAGTCCTTCTGTGTAGAAAATGGAATTACAGCAGCAGCAGAGATGTAGTTTTAGCTTTCCTAATAATTCATTATTTTGAAAAAAATGTCTGGGTGTCTACATCACCAGAACACACAGTATAACCTCCAGCAACCACATGCTCTCCTGGGATGATAAAAACTCCATCTATTGTCTTTAACTATTCCAAGAGGCATCAGATCCAGGGGGGACACCAGACATCTCTCTCCAGACTGACATTATCAGCAAATAAAGCAGTCGCTCTACTCCATACTCCTCTCAGTTAACAGAGCTTCTTATGTTATACCTAAGGTCAAGCTAAGGCAACCAAAGAAGGAAGCTCCTTTTCATCAGCTTCCATCCAAAATCTCTTTCTTTAATTCAGTGAAATTCTGTATCATATAACCACAGCTAAGGGTCAGTACACAGTTTGATAAATACTTATTTCCCAGCATACCAGAGCACATTACAGGAAGGAAGGCTTCACTCTGCTTATCTCCTGATACTTGTCAAAGTAATGGGTCAAGGAAGGAAAGCTGGATGACCCTCACCTCAGAGCCATTCCTAGGGTAATGCTTGGGATCTCGAGGCTTTCCAAGATAAAATGAAAATCCTCTGTTGGGTGTCTTCCCATTGTGATGTATCTCAAATGTTCAAGCACCCTAAAGGCTTCCCAATCAAATGCCTGAACCAGCTTAGATTATTCCTTTCATTGCAAAAGTGCAGCTGCTTTTATCTGAGATCTGTTGTCATTATCCATTTCTCATTACCACAGGGCCCAGTTTTTTCTAATCATATCCCTGTAGTTGCTACTGCTATTTGTAAATACCACCAAAAAATGCTTTAAGTCCTCTGCTTGAATCAGAGACATATTGTTGACCTGCAGGAAGCAGTTAACAAAAATAGCCTCAGACTTGGAGCGTGGCTTTCATTCTGGTCACTTTGCACTTTGCTGTGAATCACTATGAACAAAATCATCAGTTTATATAAAACCTCCCTAATTTTCTAAACAAAGATTTTCTTTACGTTTTACCCATCTCTTATCTTTTTATTTTTATCTTTTATCAGGCTATAAAAGAAGCCAACAATTTTTTTCCCCCTTGTTTTTAAGAAATACAAATTCAGCTGCTGGAAAACTGTTCATGTTGCATGCCATACAAACTACAAGAGAAACTAAAAGCCCCACACATGACTCTTCTTAAGCCAATGTTGTTTTAAATTTAAGTTTAGATATTCTTTCGCTAACCAGTTTATTCTATCTTTTAGGGTCCCATTAATGGTCCCAACTAAGTGTGATGACATACCCTAAAACTCCACACTGAAATTTTAGACATTGTATTTTCCTTTCACAAAGAAAAAAGAAGATTGTGATTACATTTTTGAGTCTGGATCATGAGCTAAATAATTGCTGAAGTTGAGGTGACTAAAACTAGCCTGTTGAAAGTGGCTCCTTGAAATAGTCTGTCCTGCAGAGTTGAGACTTGGTAATATATCATTAAAGTATAAGCTCTTTGAGTGACAGGTGAGTGCTGGCATGCAGTGTGTCCTTTCAGATTCAACCTTACACATCACTTCTTCCTTAAGAGGCCCTATAGGAGTTATAGCCAAATTCTGAGATGGGGCTTTCACAAAACTAACTTATCAATTTGTGATGCTGACAGACACAAAATATAATTTCTAATTCTTTCTTAATTAGCTGTCCGCATGTAGAGATTAGATTTCTGGGCATCTTTTTCTTCAGGCTGGTTATTTCTTTTTTCCCACCAGAACCACATCACAGTCACTGATCCCTATCCCACCTGCTCTGGACCTCACATTGTCACCTCTTCGGTCCTGAATCGCTGGGCCTGACCCTGACTAGCAAACACACACATTTTCTGCTCACACCAAGCCTCAGCTGCAGTGCGGCGGCCTGAACATGCTGTCTAGAGCTTGTTCCCTGGCACCAATACAGACTCGTAATGAGTGGAGTCGCTCCCCTTCCAACCAGGTGCCACTCCGTCCACATTATTCACACTTCTACCTTTTATACACAGCAGCTGTTCTTCACCTAATGATGCTGGACCCAGCTACAGATAGAGCAGCAAAATTAGAAAGCAGTTCTCTTTCTAGTTGCCTGAAATTTTAAGTTTTAATACATTTAGATGAGTATTGATGTTATTGATGCTACTTGTCCATCCTTATTTATGGTGTTGATTTACCTAAGACTATTGTCAAATTAGCACTGCATGTTATCTTGATCAAGATGAGTTAACCTCTAATTGGATACCAAGACAAAGCAGCCAAGTGATTATTAATTTGCAGCAGCTTAATAAAAGATGGATGCACTGTTAGAAAAGTTTCTCATAATGCTGCATAATTTTCTTATTTTGAGGACAATTTAAATATTTTTGATCATTTTTCTGTTGCACTGGGCATCAAGCCAGAGGTAGAGATCAATCTTACTTGTATGTCGTAAGCCTTGGAGAAAGGTTTTGTATTTTATAATGGTCTAATTACAACAATATAATAATGGCAATAATTGTATGGTGGCGAAATTAGCTCCTTTTTTCTGGCTGAAGACAAAAGGCGTGATGGAAACCCTTAAATGTGACTATTATATTGATTATGCCAAACCGTTTCATGGTCGCATCAAATTTAAGGAGAATGGTTTTAATTGCTATACTGTTATCCTAGTATGTAATTATGTTCATGCTAAAGCTGCAAAGCCATATTAATTTTAATTTTACATTCAATGTAATTAGAATTTATGCTATGAAAGGAAGTCCAGCACTCTCTCTGTTAGCAAGCTGAAAAATGGCTAGTAAAGTACCTACCCTAAATATAGCAGCCAAATAGATACAGTATATCACAGCAATAATCATTACACATTTTATGATAAAGCCTCATTAGAACAAATACTAAATTAATTTTTTCCTAAAAGATTTACACACAAATGGTCTTAATGAAAACAAAAGTTTTATTTACTTGATAGCACCTTTAGCACCGATCACAGCCTAATGATACAACCTTTCACACCTATTTTTCGTGGATGGAAACTTGGAGATCTCTGCAGAAATGGCTTGCTTGTTCACTGCTTTGTACTGTTGGAAAATGACCCTTTACCCCCAGACTGTGTACTGTAGCAGGTCATTAACAGTGTTGCGAAAGTTACAAAGAAACTGTAATATATTTCACATTACTAGTTACAATGTCAAAAATGTAATATGTTTGCATTACATATTACTGTCTTAAAAATGTAATTGAGTTACACTACTTTAAGTTCCTCGGGTAAAATATCTTAAATATTTACCACCACTTCTAACCACCGTAACTTATGAATTTAAATTTTACACAAGTGTCACTACACAAATACTGTAGTTTTAACACTACTTTATTAAAATTAAGTCTCAAGTTCCTTTGCATGCCTTCTATTTCATGGTAATGTTTGTTAAATTTAATCAAAAGAAGGTGCTGAAAGTGCTCATCACAAAGATGGTTGACAAAGATGACACTCCGATGTCTGAAGTCTTAAAACAGATGGTTAGGAAAACAGTGTGAATGATTCGGCTGTTTAAATATACAGTCAATCTTTTCCTCAACGGTCCTGATTCTCTGATGTTTTGGTTTTAAGTGGATGGTGGCTCTTGTTCTACCGCATTCAGCTTGATTTGGTCTGTTGCATTAGTTGGCCAGAAAAACAATTTAAAATGCTTTTGTAACTTGAGTTACTGAAATTGTAACTAGTAATATATTGCTGTATATTTTGAAAGTAATGCATTACATTACTCAGTTACTGAAAAAAGTAATCTATTCCTGTAATTTATTACTTTTGTAATGCATTACTCCCAACACTGGTCATTAATAATGCATTTGATTATTGTTGGAATCATCTTTCCCTTGATCCTAATTTGTTGGGATGTAAGAAAATATCGATACACTGATATTTTATGTTACTTTTTTTTATTAATAACAGTAATTTTAAGTAAAATTATTAGTAAAATAAAAAGTATGACTGGTAGTTGGCTGTTTTCACCTTCTTTATTCAAGTTGATCACTAGATCTAGCAATAACACCTGGTCAGTTAGTATGAAAGTGGTTAAAGTGTTAGAGTGTATAACTGCTGTTTGTACAGCTAAATTCAGTTTTAAAATTCTGTGTATATAGTCTTTTGGTATTGCAGTATATCTTATCACCAGATTCTTGCCTGTACACATTGGTACTAATTTCAATCAAAGTTCCTGCTGCAGAAAAATATCCTCAAGTCGTGATGCTTCCGCTACCATGCCTCACTGCTGAAAATGTATTGGTTAAGCGATAAGTGGTGTCTAGTTTCCTCCAGACATGATGCTTGGCATTCTGGACGAAGAGGAAGATGAAATACTTAAAGCCTTTTTCTTGAGAATTGGCTTCAGTTTGTTCATTCTACACTATAGGCTATTACCGTTGGAGTACTACAAAAATGATTTTCCTTCCCTCTCCAGAGCGATGGTTACTCAGACAGGCAGGTTTAATCATATCTGATAGCAAAATTGTGCTTCTTTCAGACAGGAAGTTCTTGTGTGTTTGTGTGGTCTGCCCTTGGGTGAATTTCTCATTAACCATCCTGCAAAACTGTCTGCCTGTCTACTATGATAAGAAAACCCACTGCAAAACCAGTCTGGACCTTATAAAATAAAGAGCAAGCTGCCTGCTAGGATGCATTCAGACTGTAACTTCCTGTGATGGTTCAACGTTATGTTGGATATTCCCACAAAATGTTGCACCCATATAGATGTATTAACACTTGATACCTTATCGGTGAGGAGAGAGCTCATGCTTCTGCTCTCTAGGCTACAATGTGTGACCTCTCTCCTTGCAAGTTTGAGTACAATTTCAGTAAAAGCTGGCTTGACATTACTTTTATTTCACTTGGGGGCTTAAATTAGAAGGAAATTCCGCAAACGGTCATTTCAACCAAATTGGTCAGATTGGCTGACGGTTTCTGCTCTGACATCCGCTGTCAACCACATGACCTTATAGACAGAACTGCCTGCCTTCCTAAATAATACCCAACCAACTTTGTGTACTCCAGATGGGCTGCAGTCAAGCTGTAGAAGCATTTGAGGATGATCAGTGCAAGCAATGCAAAAAGTGAAGTCCTGTAAATACTTCCTGTGTGCAGTGTGAGTGAAAGCTGCAGCAAAACTGACAGCTGATGCTGCTACTTCCACAGATTCCTTTTTGCTCTAGATGTTGCTACAGTTATAGGTCACACTCTTCCTGGATGAGCTCTCCTATTTCAAGGCATATATAACTAAATCAGATATGAAATTTGGCTTCTAAAAGGTCAGCTCAGCTGTGTTAGAGCTGGGATGCTTTTGATTTTAGGTGGAAAATAAGCATTTCCCATTGCTACTCTTTACAACTCCAGCAAGCTTGAGTCACACTAATGACAGCATTTTGAAGCATTAGCTGAATTGGAATGAATGAGTGGTATTTTTTCACAGTGGTGTGCCTCTTTTTAGGTTCAAAAAGGGTTCTCTTCAAAATTGGCCAAATGTGTGCACATTGGAACTAATTTGGAGAATTCAAATCTATCCCATTGATATTTTTGGACATTTACATCAGGCATTTAGACAATTAAATCAGGCCATTAACTTTAGCCAGTTAGCCTTTAAAGGTGGCAGAAAGAAAAACCGGAGAGGAGTAAATAAGAGGCCACTAGATGCCTTCTTTGTGTACATTTTTTCAGTGAAGGCTTTTCCAATTACAGAAATGGTAATCTGCTGTAAAAGACTCCAGACTGTTGGCACGAAAAGAATGGAGGAGGGTAATTGGTGGTAGTGGGGGGTTTCAGATGAGTGGCAATCTCATATCCCTCTCTAGAGGGAGTGAAGCAATGCATGTCAAGCATTAGGATCATTTGAGTTTTTTTATGGTGACATAAACTAAGAATTCATAAAACATCACTCAGTAAGGAAAAAGGTGAACATCTTTTTGTGGAAATTACAACAAAGGGGTGTTCTGGTTAGATGGAAAAAAAAGCGAACTGTTTCCCCTTAATGCTAAGTGTAGAAATCCACAGCCTGTTGAACACTTATTCCTAATAATGAAACATTATTGTTGCAGTGTCATGCTTTGTTCAAGGATTTCTTTGGCAGAGTTGGAAAGATTGATGAAGCTAAATACAGGGAAATGTTGTTAAGAGACTTGAGACTGGGAAAAAGGCTCAGCTTCAGGCAGAGCAACGACCCTAAAGGACTGGTATAGATTACAGCACATTCATGTATTAGAATGATCCAGTCAAAGTCCAGACCTAAAACCAAATCAATCTGTTTTGAAAAGGGCTTTTCTTAGATTCTCTCTATTAAACAATAGGTACAAGAATGGTCTCTACATCTGTAAAACTGATAACCTATCCTGGAGGTGCTGAAGCTGTAACTGCGTTAAAAGTGTGGTTTTCTGGTGTTAAAATTATGGGTTGAATACTAATGCATACATTAACATTTTCCAGTTTCTATTTGTAAAAGAAAAAAGAAAAATTATATTTTTTTGTTTTTACTTCACAATTTTACAGAACTTTGTAATAAAATATCAAGAAAAACTTTTAATTTTGTTGTTTAGCATAACAAAAAAAAATATGATTTGTTTCCTGGTCCTGTTAAACACCTACTTCCAAAGACAGGTGTTATTATTTTGGTAATTAGCCTCATAATTTTTTATGAGTATTGAAATTTGAAAATTGGACTACTTTTACAAGCAATCACTACTCTTTCGGCCTCAGCCTGTTCCTCTGTCATACTGTGATTATTTATCCTTCTGTGTTTTAATGGCTTTTGTAAACAGCTTAATAGAATTCAACAGAGCCTAGGGAGGCGTGCTGAAAGGGCACTCGAGCCACTGTTTTCATAGGCTTTTTGTCTTCCCACCCCTTCGTCTGTGCTTCTACACTGTGTGACACAAGATAATCGAATATGATCATAACCAAACTGTAAAACCGTCCCCACCACTCTCCTCCATGTCTTCTTTTCTCCCCCTCCTGCACTCTATTTTTGTTCTTTTAAAGCCTAATCGGTCCTTCACTTTGCGCACAGCATTCAAAATGTAATTATATATGATTTACAAACAGCTGCAGCCATTATCATGTATAAACAAATTACAGAATGAGGGAGGGAGGTAAAGACAGGGGATAAAGCGATGAGGGTAAAAAGAATTTGGCTAGTATCAGGAACAGTCATTGGTTTGGCTGCTTTTGGATTATTGCTTGGCTCTTGCTTCAACACAAAATGAGCACTCATGCTTGACACGGTTTACCCCTTCTGCAAGCAGATATTTGGTTGTCCCTCTGCCAGCATTGAATAGGAATCTGCCTCTGTACTCTACTGTGTTCCTCGCTGTGCTTCCTTTTTACTGACTGTTGCTTTTTCAAAATTTAACTGGGACTCTGTTCTGGTTTGCTCAATTCTCTCCAGCTGGTTCATTATTTTGTTGTTCTCACCTGCAGCTTGTTTAGTATTTTGGTTTTATTCCATGATATTGGCAGCTAGATTTGAATTTTAATTTGATTATTTATAAAAGACACACCTGGTTTTCTTGTTCATTTTTGTGATTTGCATTTCTACATGAACCCCAAGATTAAACTTGGGCAAATGTATTTCATATCAATGTCTAAGATGTGTAAAGAGCAGCTAAATTATTACAAAAGTTCCAACTCTGTGCAATGGTAATACCTAAACGGTGCATTTGTGAAAATATAAGCTACAAAATACAAAAAAAATTAGGCGCATATAAAGGAAAAGTATAAGAAATAAAAGCTCAAAATTGACCAATTTCCTGTTTTGCAGACAACTTTATCAGCAACCTTAATAAAACATGTCTGTTATTTAGATAAAATTCACATGAACCTGAGGCATTGAACAATTTATCTTGGTTGTAAACATTCATGTATATGATACAAGAATGACTCAATTTATATATATATATATATATATAAAATTCTAGTTATTATTATTATAATTTTTTAATATTTATTATTATAAATTATATTATTAAATTATATATAAAATTCCACTCTCACCCACTGTGGGCGGTGTTTCCCATTCCAAGCTTGGGTCCTCTACCATAGGCCTGGGAGCTTGAGGGTCCTCCTCAGTATCTTTGCTGTTCCAAGTACTGCACTTTTATATATAATGTGTGTGTGTGTGTATATGATAACTGCATTTTACTGTCTTGCGTATGAAAATCTTAAAAAAAGATGCTTAAATCTCATAATTATTGTCCAGTTAGGGCCATTCAGTTTAAGAAATAAACTAATCACAAATCTATGGAAATTTGGTTTAGTCAATTTATTTGGGGGGGCTGGTGCCTATATCCAGTTGTCATTGGGCAAGAAGTCAACCTCTTATATTAGAGTTGCTAATATTTCTAAAATATCAGTTAGCTAGTTGTATAAGTTTTTTTTTAAAGCACTGCAAACGTGTTCCTTGAATTATTAGTTGAAATCTGTAAGAGAAAAGTGGGGCTCCTTTTGCCATTCATTTAGCTTTCCTGTTATAACTCTCATTTACATATCAGCTATGTCTGGACATGTAATAGAACCTGTTTGACATCTTTTTGCATACCTTTATTCAAAAAAATGTAGCTCAACTTTATTTAAAACAGGGTTCTCATTGTTACCATCTCCTCTGGGTTTTAGCTGTCTGCATAAGTCTTGGTCCAGGCCAGTTGTTAATGTTGAGATAAACCAAAGAGTAGTTGCTTAAAAAATCCCTAAAATTTCCAGCTGTACTACTCCTGAAGTTTAGTCTATTTAATTAAATGCCTAAGAGCTTGTCTGAATTACAGGGATTTCTTATAGGAGTAAAAAACAGATTAACGCAGCACTGAGCCTCTCCCAGTTGCTGTCACACACTATGCATTGGTTGTGTGAATGAAGGCTGTAAGAAAGTGTTTCTGATTGGACAGTCATGTTGTGGAAACTAAGAGTTGCCATCCATCAGTATCAGAAATAATCCAACAAATAAAGTAGTTAATAAGTTTATATATATATATATATATATATATATATATATATATACTTATTACTCTAAGTCCATCTGAGTGAAATATTGTGCATAGTTGTGTTTACAGGTTTGCAGGTTTCTATCTAGTCTTACATGTAGAAGAAAGCCTTCAATAATGTCTAGTTTTGTTTTAAATTTCAATCATCTCTGTTAGAACTTTTAGATCAATTTTAAAGAAAACTATCAGTTGTCATTTACTGCCGCATCTATTAGCTACCAGCCTAACAGTGGCTGTGCAGGGAGATATTTGGACATCCCTGCTCTCACTATGCAAAATCAAACTGAGCCCCCAGTTTTCCCCTCCCTCTTTACCTCTCACTGAATCCCATTGCTTTCCTTCCTTTTTTCCCTCTCCAAGTTTGACATGCAAATGAATGTCTCCAGAGCTATTGGTTGGCAGCTGTCTGCCTGTCTCAGCATAGATAACTGTGGGAAAACAGCATCATTATTCATATTTTCTTGTTCTCCAGCAGCATAAATAATATTAGGTGCTAATGACGAGCAGAAGCGGTTGTACAGAAATAGAAAGGTGTCTGCCTGCAGGCTGTTTGTTTGGTAGTAACATGCATCATCAGCAGAACTACCCAGCTTGCATTTATGCCATGTTTCTGCAAAAAGCTCCTTGCTGTTATCAAATAAAGTATTCAAAATAAAGCTTCCTTAATTTTATTGCCTCAAGTGAAACGCTGACATAAACAGAACATTAGCCCTGCTTGGGTTTACTATCAGCCAAACGTCTGAATAAATAGGATCACTGGTACATTAAATTAGCCTTCTTGCCCACAGAGCCCCTCCAGGTGGGAAATTCCTATTGGCTGCTTCACTAAACTAGCTGCTGTAATACCTTAAATACAATTCATACTACCAAAACAGCCATTTTCAAACACTTACCAACAGGGGTGAGTAAGCTGCCTTTAAAACACACAAACATACTGCACGTATTGCACAGACAGCTGAAAAGTAACTCTCTTGAAGATGCACGTACTTTGCGTTCACTATCAGCTTTCCAATTTGGGCTGATGGTTGCAAATCAGGCAACCACTAACCGCAATTATTGGTTCCTCATGAAGCAGTGACTTACTATCCGATTCCTCCGTTTCCAAGCTTATCGACAGCCAAGTTGTCACCTTGAATCCAACATAATAGGTCTGCGGCACATGATATAATGGCTTGATAGGCCATAAAGGCCCACTGAGAGAGCTGGCTTAACTGAAAGCTCTACTTCACCACCAGGGTCAAACCCGAATAAGCTGCATAGCGTTAATGGGCTTAGCAGCTACAAAAGCGGCTAAGTATTTCTTTGAGTAAATTTGGTGTCTGTAGATAAAAGTGATAAGTTTCCTTTTAACCTTGTTCTTGTTGCTTCGTGCGATAAAGTTACTTTCAAACAAAAAATCTGCCATATCAATTCTAACACAGCTGCTTTTTGAATTGAAGCAATTAAGTTTTCTTTCTATGTTGTTTGCAGCAGCAACTTATAACGAAGCGAAAAGTAATGACCCCACACTTATTTTCAAATAACACAAAATTATTTAACCTAATTCAGACGTTGCAATGTTGCTTTTTTTGGACTGCTGTGTTGTAATAGTTTGTATTGAAAAAAGGGTCAGATCAAAATATAATTGCCATATTTTGATCTCACAAATATAACCCAGATATTTGCATTTCGTTAGCAATAGCCCTTTATTTTAAAGACAAAATTAGGAAAAAACTAAGGCATAGTTTCGTCAGTCATAAATTTTCTTTTATATGTACATTTTCTTCTGTTTGTTCTGTTGATCCAACTTTACTAGAATCTGGAATTTATAGTTTTCATCCATCTCCGTTTCTATCAGGAGGCCAGTTGGAGAGTCTGATGGAAACGATGAGAGCAGAGATCGCTGCCCATCCACCTGTTGAAGGATCCTATTCGGCACGGAGAGGGGACTACTGCCTAGCCAAGTTTGCTGATGGTGAATGGTATGTCTGCACTCCTGTCCTTAAAAGCTTCACAACAGATTTGAACCTTAATGTTGTAAAGTTCTTGACTCTAAATTCTGATAAAAACCTAATGGTCATTTAATAGATGTTCGAGAGGTAAACTAGTCCTTTTGCTGGAACCAGTTCTTTAGGCGTTTTTAAAAGAACTAGTTTAATTTTCCACACCAGAGAACTTGGTCTATAGAAGATAATTGTGTTTCTCCAGCCTATGTTTCGTTGGTATTCCATATTTCTGTGGAGGATTGCAGTGCTGGGACTTCACAAGTCCATTATAAACATTTCATTAAGAGTATAAATGAATGTAGCAATATCAGCAGGCTTTAGTTACACTTTTTTTTTCCAAACAGCACTGTGCGTCTGCTTTTAGATTGGCCTTTATCACCAATGCTGTAAACTGTTTATGTACTGACCAGAAGCTTTGAGGCTGATTAACAAAGTTCTAACCTCAACAGAATGGTGTTTGTATGTTTTTTCTTCTTACATCTCCTTGCGTCCTCTGACGTCCGTTTTTTAACACCACACAGAAAGTAAAAATAGCTACATTTATTGATCTCTTTATAAAGAAAGCATGAAACAAATCAAAATGCTTCTTGTCAACATCCAGTAGTGTCTCCATCCAGATTTCCTGTAGATCTGGCCATTGTCTCAGCCAATTCAGGACTTTCAATTTCTTAGTTTTCAGTCATTTCTTCTTAGATTTACTGCTATGTTTTGAGTCATTGTCATGCTGCAGTGTCCAGTTTATTTTCAGATGGTCAGATGCTGATAGACTGTAGACTTCATTGTGGTTTTATGATTTAACTGGGAAATCATGTTTGGTTTTTTTGAAGACTCCATTTAGCATCTTTATGTGGTCTGAGGGAGACCTGAACATGTTTGCAATTCTCCCCTCAAAATCTTGTTGACTATTTTCCAGACTTTAAAAGGGCTGTTTATAACATCCTTCTGAAACCTTTTTTAATTCCTTACCAAGCTTATAAGCTGTTGGTCTCCTTTTTGATGCCATCAGAGGTGCACCTTACTAGATGTCTGGCATTTAAAGTAAGCAAAACGTCTTAAAAATGCAGAGTAACTGTGTTTTTAACCATTTTAAGATTGATGTGCTGTTGTCATCATATGGCAGCAGATTTTCCTAGCCAGAGCCTTCTCCTTATACCCACTCATTTCTCTTGAGTAGTTGTGGCTGTGGATCACACTGTTGCAGCACACTCATCCTTTGTCCTGTTTGTGAACTGAAAAGTTGTTTAATCCGTTTGACATCTAAGAGGGAAATATTTCAGGCAGGCACCATAATAAAAACATCCCCATATGAATAGCAGGAGCCAAAAGTCCCCTGTAAAGCATCACATCTAAGTAAAGTCTTTTCTTTATATTAATGTTTATTTCTTTTGGTGATTGAGTGATTTATATTTAACAGATTTTGTTTTCATCATGCAGTGCTTTCACAACAATCACCTACAGTGTTTTGATTAGCTCTTATAAAGCAGGCGTTTCTAAGCAGTAACAGACCAAAATATCTTGGTCGAGTCTCTTCACTGGGTGTTTAAAGATCACAGATGGTCATGGGAGACAGATAGAAGTCACTGCAATCGAGGGAGGGAGCGAGAGAGTGCATGTCAAGAAAGTGAGGGTGGGGAGAGAAAGATCATGAAACTAATTAAAAACCAAATGTTCATCCAACACAGGTGTTGCCCTCCATCTTCCTGTCTTGCTTTTAGGGCAAAACACAAGTTAATCTACTTCATATGTCAGCAGTACAAGTCAGGGGACATTTTAAACAGAAAACCTGAAGTATTTTTCTTCCCATAATTTTTCCTTTAAACTACAAGAAGAATATCTTGATTTGTGTATTTCTGGCAGCCCTGTATTCAGTAAGCTAATTATGTTTGCATTGTTCTCTCTTTGTATCAGAGTACTCTGTGGTTCATTCTCTGTGGAGACTTGTTTCTGTAGGGGAGTATTTAAAAATTTGTTACAATGCAAGTCCTCTCAGAAACATGAACAGAAGAGAATGAAACCTCTGTTCATCAATCTCTTCTATTTTCTTAAAATCCTTATTCTTACAGTTTTTGTTTGTCATTCTCACTTGAATTCTTTATAAATAAAATTAATTATATTAGAAATAGAATTAATAGCACTCTCTCAAACACGATTGCTTATTCCTTAGGATTTAAGGCAGCATTGGAGGCAACTGTAGAACCTCATCTGTGGTGGGACTGTTTTCATTCATCTGTTCTTTCAGAATTATCAAAAATATTAGTTTAATCTAAACCTTCTACTTTCATGTCAGACCGAATCCCAACCAACTTATTTAGGTTTTTCCTCTAGTTACTGGCCCTGTTTTAGATATGATAAATTTGATGAATTCAGGGGTGATCCTGAATAGTCGAAGATTCAATGTATCGATATGCGGAGCCTGATTTGACCACCTATCTCAAGGGCGAATCTTCGCAGATCAAACTTGCCTCATGCCATTTTGGCAATATAGGATTGCTCATTGTGTAATTGCACACAAAACTACTGGTTTTGTACAGTTATATTAAGTTCTATACAGCCTGTAAATATGGTAATGCTGTAAAACCATAGGTGTAAGAAACATCCATCCATCCATCCATCCATCCATCTTCCTCCGCTTATCCGGGGTCGGGTCGCGGGGGCAGTAGCCTAAGCAAGGAGACCCAGACTTGCCTCTCCCCGGCCACTTGGGCCAGCTCCTCGGGAGGAATCCCGAGGCGTTCCCAGGCCAGCTGGGAGACATAATCTCTCCAACGGGTCCTGGGTCTTCCCCTGGGTCTCCTCCCGGTGGGACATGCCCGGAACACCTCACCAGGGAGGCGTCCAGGAGGCATCCTGACTAGATGCCCGAGCCACCTCAACTGGCTCCTCTCGATGTGGAGGAGCAGCGGCTCTACTCTGAGCTCCCTCCGGATGACCGAGCTTCTCACCCTATCTCTAAGGGAGAGCCCA
Organism: Apricaphanius iberus; assembly: GCA_028564705.1. Taxonomy (NCBI): domain Eukaryota; kingdom Metazoa; phylum Chordata; class Actinopteri; order Cyprinodontiformes; family Aphaniidae; genus Apricaphanius; species Apricaphanius iberus. The sequence goes on along the minus strand of JAPXFQ010001903.1, from coordinate 328,268 downwards.
GCCACCCTACGGAGGAAACTCATTTCAGCCGCCTGTATCCGCGATCTCGTTCTTTCGGTCACCACCCAGCGTTCGTGACCATAGATGAGGGTAGGAACGTAGATCGACCGGTAAATCGAGAGCTTCGCCTTTCGACTCAGCTCTCTCTTCACCACGACAGACCGGTACAGCGCCCGCATGACTGCAGACGCCCTACCAATCCGTCCATCGATCTCCCGCTCCATTTTTCCCTCATTCGTGAACAAGACCCCCAGATACCTAAACTCCTCCACTTGAGGAAGGACCTCATCCCCAACCCGAAGAGAGCACCCTACCCTTTTCCGACTCAAGACCATGGTCTCGGATTTGGAGGTGCTGATCCTCATCCCAGCCGCTTCACACTCGGCTGCGAACCGCTCCAACGAGAGCTGTAGATCACGTTCAGACGAAGCCAACAAGACCACATCATCTGCGAAAAGCAGAGACCCGATCCTGAGGTCACCAAAACGGATCCCCTCAACACCTTGGCTGCACCTAGAAATCCTGTCCATAAACGTTATGAACAGGATCGGTGATAAAGGGCAACCTTGGCGGAGTCCAACTCTCACTGGAAACGAGTCCGACTTACTGCCGGCAATGCGAACCAGACTCTGACACCGGTCATATAGGGACCTAACAGCCCGTATCAGAGGGCCTGGTACCCCATACTCCCGGAGTACCCCCCACAGGACACCCCGAGGGACACGGTCGAACGCCTTCTCCAAGTCCACAAAGCACATGTAGACTGGTTGGGCGAACTCCCACGCACCCTCCAGGACCCTGCCGAGGGTGTAGAGCTGGTCCAGTGTTCCACGGCCAGGACGAAAACCGCATTGTTCCTCCTGGATCCGAGGTTCGACTATCCGTCGTACCCTCCTCTCCAGAACCCCTGAATAGACCTTACCAGGGAGGCTCAGAAGTGTGATCCCCCTGTAGTTGGAACACACTCTGTGGTCCCCCTTTTTAAAGAGGGGGACCACCACCCCGGTCTGCCAATCCAAGGGAACTGCCCCCGATGTCCACGCAATATTGCAGAGCCGCGTCAACCAACACAGCCCTACAACATCCAGAGCCTTGAGGAACTCCGGCCGAATCTCATCCACCCCCGGAGCCTTACCACCGAGGAGCTTTTTAACAACCTCGGCGACTTCAGCCCCAGAGATTGGAGAGTCCGTCCCAGAGTCCCCAGACTCTGCTTCCAAACAGGAAGGCGTGTCGGTGGGATTGAGGAGGTCTTCGAAGTATTCCATCCACCGACCCAAAACGTCCCGCGTTGAGGTCAGCAGCACACCGCCCCCACTGTAAACAGTGTTGGCGGCAGACCGCTTCCCCCCCCTGAGACGCCGGATGGTGGACCAGAATCGCTTCGAAGCCATACGGAAGTCGTTCTCCATGGTCTCTCCAAACTCCTCCCACGCCCGAGTTTTTGCCTCAGCGACCATCCGAGCCGCACTCCGCTTGGCCTGCCGGTACCTATCAGCTGCTTCCGGAGTCCCACAGGCCAAGAAGGCCCGATAGGACTCCTTCTTCAGCTTGACAGCATCCCTCACCGCCGGTGTCCACCAGCGGGTTCGAGGGTTGCCGCCACGACAGGCACCAACTACCTTGCGGCCACAACTACGGTCAGCCGCTTCGACAATGGAGGCACGGAACATGGCCCATTCGGACTCAATGTCCCCCGCCTCCCCCGGGACGTGTTTGAAGTCCTGTCGGAGGTGAGAGTTGAAACCCCTTCTGACAGGAGACTCCGCCAGACGTTCCCAGCAGACCCTCACAACACGTTTGGGCCTACCAGGTCTGTCCGGCGTCTTCCCCCACCACCGGAGCCTACTCACCACCAGGTAGTGGTCGGTGGATAGCTCCGCCCCTCTCTTCACCCGAGTGTCCAAAACATGCGGCCGCAGGTCAGATGAAACGACAACCAGGTCGATCATCGAGCCGCGGCCTAGGGTGTCCTGGTGCCAAGTGCACACATGAACACCCTTATGCTTGAACATGGTGTTCGTTATGGACAATCCATGACGAGCACAGAAGTCCAACAACAAAACACCGCTCGGGTTCAGATCGGGGGGGCCATACCGCCCAACCACGCCTCTCCAGGTCTCACTGTCATTGCCAACGTGAGCGTTGAAGTCTCCCAGGAGAATGAGGGAGTCTCCAGAAGGAGCACTCTCCAGCACCCCCTCCAAGGACTCCAAGAAGGGTGGGTAGTCTGATCTACTGTTCGGTGCATAAGCACAAACAATAGTCAGCACCCGTCCCCCCACCCGTAGGCGGAGGGAGGCTACCCTCTCACTCACCGGGGTAAACCCCAACGTACAGGCGCCGAGATGGGGGGCAACAAGTATGCCCACCCCAGCTCGGCGCCTCTCACCGGGAGCAACTCCAGAGTGGAAGAGAGTCCAACCCCTCTCGAGGAGACGGGTTCCAGAGCCAGAGCCATGCGTCGAGGCAAGGCCGACGATGTCCAGTCGGAACCTCTCAGCCTCGCACACCAGCTCCGGCTCCTTCCCCACCAGAGAGGTGACGTTCCACGTCCCAAGAGCCAGCTTCTGCAGCCGAGGATCGGACCGCCAAGGTCCCCGCCTTCGGCCACCGCCCGTCTTGCACGGCACCCGACCCCTATGGCCCCTCCCACAGGTGGTGAGCTCATGGGAAGGGGGGCCCATGTTTCCTCTTCGGGCTAAGCCCGGCCGGGCCCCATGGAAAAAGGCCCGGCCACCAGGCGCTCGCCAACGTGCCCCACCTCCAGGCCTGGCTCCAGAGTGGGGCCCCGGTGACCCGCGTCCGGGCGAGGGAACACTAGATCCATATATTTTATTCATCATAGGGGTCGTCGGGAAGAAACAATAACTTGATAATAGGGATGCACCAATACCGATACTGGTATCGGCGCCGATACTGCCTAATGTACTGGTATCGGTTACACTTAACCGATACCATGAACCGATACTCAAAATGGGGAATATCTGCAACAAATTCACCAAAAAAGATACATTTTTCACTTGAAATTTTATTTTTGTGGTAATTTTATATTTTTCATCTGTTATTTTGTCTGTTATGTTTAGTTTGTAAAGTCTGGTGCCTTTAGTCTCTTCAAGAAAGGCACAAGAAGTTATACAGTTTATTAATTCAAAAATATGTGGCAATGTACAAAACGAGGGTCCAGGCAGGATTTGATCCCACGACTCCCAGGTGAAGGTCATGTGCGCTAACCAGACAGCCAACGGGATATCCCTGTGGCCAAGCAGCCAGGGCACATCATTTATCGGAGCCATAGTGACAGGACCTACACACTGTCACAAATAGTATTGGATCGGTATCGGGTATCGAAAGATACACAAAATCCAGCCATCGGTATCGGGACTGAAAAATTCGGATCGGTGCATCCCTACTCGATAATCATAGTGTCTGCACCCAGCAGATGAGTTACTAGAGGGAGACTATTAACTGCTCAACTCGCATCCTTTGCTCCACATGACCACAATGGGGCAGTGTACTATACAGCTCTTGCACAGACTGGCAGGAACAGACTGCGACATCACTGCCGGGGCAGACGGGCCACTCCCGTGCACCACCGTCTCTTAAGATGGTGCACGGATAAATACCACCAAATACTGACAGCAAATTAACTCAAAGGATAACTAAAGAACATGGCTACACAACACAAACTATAAGGTAAAATGGAGAACTACTACAATTAGCACAAACACATTACCCATAAGTATTTGCGGCGTAAAACCATCCCCTCCAAGTAGCCTGCACACATAGATCATTCCACCATTGGTCGACTATAGAAAGATTAGACAATTCTGATTCGAATGTGTAAATCCTTAGTGGGGGAAACCCCTAATCCTTAGTAAATTGAAACGAACTACAGAACTTTGGAGTTACTCTAATCAGACTTTAACTTGAGACACCCTCTCTCAATGAAGATGACTGGGTTAATTACAAACCATTCCTTCTTACCTAAAACTCTTGAGAAAACTAGTTCCTAATCAAGTATGTGAGCGTCTAAACAATAATGACCCCTTTGATGAATTTCTGTCAGGTTTTAGAGATCATCAAAGCACTGAAGCAGTTCTGATGAAAGTTACTAATGATATTCTCATGCCCTCAGAGAACTGTTTTGCTCTTGTTGGATCTTAGTGCTGCTTTTGATATAGTCTATCATAATATTCTCTGGGAAAGCCTTGAACATGTTGCATCGATTAAAGGAACAACACTTGGCTGGTTTAAATCATTTTTGCCCAACAGATTCCAGTTTGTTCAAGTAAATGATCAATCTTCACAGTCGAGGGTTATTTGTGAAGTCCTTGGAATTAAAAACATAGGTTCTGTCTTGTCAGAATTTCAAATCAGAAGGTTTTGGTTGTCTTTGGACCAGAGGCTCTGAAAAACAAACTGCTCTGGCAATCACTTTATCTGGATGGCATTAAATTGGCCTCCAGTTATAGAATAAAGGACCTCTGTATTATTTTTGACTAAGGCCTGACATTCCAATCCCATATTAATTAGGTTTCCTTATTAGGAGTGAAGGGGCAGCCTAAGTCTCCTCCCCTTCCGGTCGGCCCATGGGTCCCCTGGCACAAAAGATAATGAATGGAACTCAGTGGAGCGATAAAAGTTATTTTCTGGTCCACTTTGTCTTACGTCAATCACACATATATTTTTCCCCCAGCATTGCTGCCACTTTCCACATAGCCAGATTAATAGTGGTTTTCTCCGTATTTAATGCTCTTTCCTTCATCCTGGAGGCTACGGCCTGTTGTCTCCTTCTTCTTGACTTGTAGTCCGCTAAGGGTTTTTACACAAAACCTAAAGTAACAGTTGCTACCAGTCTATAATCAGCAATTCTTTACATACAAATGTGTCTTTAAAATTCACGGATATCAATATTATTGATCCACTCCGCATTTCAAACGGGGTCAGAAAATAATTTGATTGCTCCATTGGCTCTCATTCATTGTTTTATGTTTTTTTAGCAGTAGGGGACCCATGGGCTGGAAGTAGAAAGGCATGACTTAGACTCCCCATGCTGCAAGTCAGTGACTAGAGACAATTGCTGGGATTCCTTGGATAGAAAACTTTCTAAACTGATATGAATGTATGTATAATTGAATTGAAAGGACTTCTTTTAAAGTTCGTTGAGATGGAATCTTTTGTGATTTGGTGCTATATAATAAACTAAATTGAACTGAAACTGAATGTCAGAAAATATGTTATTGTAGATACTTTAAGAATGTAGGCATTATTCAGGCAGCTGATTTTGTCATTTCATCTGTTACTGACTGTCGTTTCTTTTACTTTTAATTTCTTATCAAAATTTAGCTTCCTAAAAGTGCAAGAAAATGTAGGATTACAATGAAAAACCTGCAGGGTCTCAATGATTAGCACAAATACGCTAACGTCATTTTCTACAAAGCCAAAAACGGGTTTAAATTTCTGCCTTTTATTGCAAAGAGGCCTCCGTGCAATTTTCACCACCCGCCCATGTCCTGATAGATCCCCTCTGTCCCCCCATCCACCCCCACACCCCCAGTCTGTTCATCCTATCCTGCTCCTCTACCCCGATCACAACAGACAGATCCTCCAACACCTTCTCTCTAGGGAAATAAGCACAGAATCATTTACTCATCTCCTTTTCCTCTTGTGCCCTCTGTCTTCATCTCTCTTTCCTTACACTCTGCCCCCCCTCCTTCTCTATCCTTCTTTTTCCCCCAATTATTCTTCTGCTGCTTCAGGTACAGAGCCAGAGTGGAGAAAGTTGAGTCACCGGCAAAGGTTCATGTCTTCTACATCGACTATGGCAATGTGAGTAATTTTGTAGCAATAAATATAATTGTGAGCGTGTGTGGAGCAAAAGTGCTCTCATTACAGCAAAGTGCTGATCTTTGGAGTTGAAAAACATGCAGATACATTTTTTTATATCACAAGTTTTCATTTTCATGTTCAAAGAAGTCTGTCTGCTCTTTTTGCTGAAGTTTATATGACAAACAAAATGCCAGCTTGTTTCTCTGGCATTTATTTTTAAAGCCAAAAAGTTTACTTGGTCAGAAAAAGTTTAGATTTGATTGCAGTTTATATCAGGTCATTTATGTTGACTTGACGTGTCAAAGCTTCTGTGAGGTTTTGGTTATTACAAGCTTTAAAACAGTTATTTAGCTGCTTTTTTTAACCTCTACAACTTAGTTTTTAACCAGAACATCTAGTTCAGAGCTTCTCATACCATCAAAGAAGAAGGATTTGCAAGATTTCAATCCCAAAGTGCCGTTCTAAAGCTCATTGAGCATATTCTGACCCTAAAAATAAAAAGCACATCTGGTGCAATTATCAGAAAGTTGAAATATTGCAGTTTTACACATTTAAAATCCTCTTTTGTAGTTTGTTTTGCATCAAAATGTTGAAAATTTCTGAAAAAACAACGCTGGTTTCCTTAGAATGAAACGGGGCCTTCCTCTCCCTGGATATTTTAAATTTTTACTGAGTGATGACGAAGGCTGTGTAGTCGTCTCTGCTCATGTGCGTGCTCACATGCTTGCATCATCACTGAGTGGCTCATGCAGCCAACCCTCACCCTGCGGGAGTTTTCCCATGATGCAGTGGAGCGGCACAGTGTGCGACTGACCTCAGAGCAGGGGGACAGACCATGGTTTGGCTGGCAGATGCAATGCATCCTGGCATGTTGCTGAAAGTGTTATTCTCCGAGGCTGACCTGGTACACACAAAAAAAGCCAAGCTGATATCTGCAGCCCCTCATTTCTAGTAGTTTTGCGTCATTTCAGGTTGAGTCAGACCGGCCTTGATTCCGTGCCCTTGTGTCACGAGCTATTAGCTTACAATACTGCCACCTCTCTCAGAGATGGGGCGCAGCCTGAATTATTATATCATCATTAGCAATCACAGCAGAGCACTTTTGTCATTTCAGGTTTAACGCCTACATTCAAAGTGTCGTCAAAGTCTAATATCACGTAGATAAATCGTAACATGGTATTATGAATGTCAGAGGTATTTCCTGTCTAGACTGGACAGTTCAGTGAACACATTGACCTAAGATTTGAGAGGGTCATTAAATCACTTCTTAAGTTCTCACAGCTCTGATTATCTGACTTTCCACCACACTAAAGCCGATATGGACCACTAACTGATCAGAGCTTCTACATGCTTTTTACATTGTTTTTCATAAACATATATTTTTTTTTCATTTGTAGTAAAGAGACTGTGGTAGATTATAAAAATGTATTAAGTGACAGAACCGATTGGTGTCCTATTGATTAGTGCATCCACACATTAAACCTACTTTAGAAATACAAGAGTGTTTAGTGGTGAATTTCTGAGGGTGTCTTGCCCAGGCTAGTATTTGCATGTCTCACCACTTCTGCCAACTCAAACATTTCGGTCATAGTTCCCTTTCAGTCGATTCACTCAGTACAACACAAAATAAGGGATTTCACATCTCACATCTTAGGCTAGCTTCATCTTTACTTTAGCAAAGTCAAAAAGCATTCAGAGCTTGCACCTTTGCAGATGTGTCAGCAGCTGTAAAATTATTATATGGTTTAAGAGTGTTAAGCATTTTATCAACTTAAGGAAGATTCCTCACACCTTTTTTCTATTTTATACTGGTGCTGTTAAAGTGTTATAAAATTATTAAATCTTGTAGAAAATCCAAACATTGTATCCAGAGAAGATTTGTTTTTTTATTTATGACAACAATGGACTATTTATACTTTTATAAAAACCTTTAATGCCATATATTCATACAATTAACAACTCCCTCCATATTTACAGATTTCTATTATCATGTTGCATTATGGGGCTGTTATAGTGCCAGTAAAAGAATCATAGCTGCTTACTTAACTATTAGCATAATTAGCAATGAGTGTGTGGTTAGCCTGATGCAGTTCTCCTAGTTTTTACAGATTATTTCTGTCTTGTCTTTTATCTTTTTCTTCCACAATGCTGTCAAAAACATTTAAGTGGTACAAGCTTTGTCTGTGCTAATGTATCCAGATTTTATCCAACAAGAAGTATTTTTGTACAGAGAAATTAAGAAGTATTTATTTCAGTGGCTAAAAACAAGTCTTAAACATATGATACAATCATGCAATCATCAACTGGAAAGTGCTTCCTGAGACGGTATTTACTGTCGACACAATAAAATATCAAGGCCTTTGACTGTCGCAAGATGTCTGTAATATCCCATGTATAAAACTGCTCTCTGCTGAGTTTCAAATGTCCTTTCTGCACCCTTTCTCAGAGAGAAGTTGTGTCGAGCACCCGTCTGGCTGCCATACCTCCTGCCTTCAGCACCAGGACCCTGCCAGCACAGGCCACAGAGTACACCTTCGCCTTCATTCAGGTCCCGCAGGACGTAAGTGCACAGACTAGCAGACATGTCTTACAGTCACAAGCTCCAAAATTAATACGAGATGCGCTGCTTTAGTCTCATTTCCTGACAACTTTTTAAAGTTTGACTTTGCTGGCAAGACATGAGAAGTGTTTGAGTTTCACAAATCACACCGGGTGATAAGTCTGGAGCTGATAGACGAGGCTGACTTTCCATTCCTGGCAGTCTTGTGAAAATGAATGCTTGCCGCACATAATAGATGTAACAGAAGCAAAGAGAGCAACGACAAACACAAAGTCTCTGGTTTTCATTTTTGCACAAAGATATAAAAAAACCTTACCATCTGTGTTCATTTTGAACCAATTTGATAACATTCCCTTCAATTATTCAGCACCCTGAACTGTTATTTCCTATGCAGAGATATCATCTACATCATGCGCTGGGTTACATACATGGTTGAGCACCTTGCCCTGTTTTTTTGCAGCAATAATCATGTTTACTCAACCTTCAGTGACCACAAGCACGTGCGTGTGCATGAGTGTCAGGGGGTCGGCTCATTGGCGGCATCTTGAGCTGACTGCATACAAATCACACAGAAGCAGGTTTACTTTAGCTTTAGGCCTCGTTGGGCTATGTTCGATTTGCTTTTAGAAGATTTCTGTGTCACACAGGCTGCAGAAGATGCAGAGCGCTTCAGATGTGATCCTGGGATTTATTGAGTTGTATGATTTGTTTGTTTGGCTATGCTGCTGAAGTTTATCTCTGCCTATAGAGTTGAAGTCTATTTTTGATTAATTCAACCCGTTTGGGTTTTTCATGGTTCATGTATAAACAGGCGATTAGATCTGAAAAAGACATATTTTTCACCAGAATTTTCTTTACTTTCTTCCTTGATGTGATAAATGAAAAGCTGGCAGGCTAAGATCTGGGCTGTCACCTCTTGATAGTCTGTAAGGAAGTAGCCCATCTGTTGGTTCAGCCCATGGGACACAGGGTTCACCTCCATGTTCCAGTTGCCATACACACAAAACAGTGACCTGTAGCACACGTTTCAATCTGACACACACCTTACATCTTCTGCTCACTCTTCTTTTGTCACCCTGCGTCTCAACTTACCATTTTTTCTTAGATTTCAGTTTTTTCTGCCTGTTGTCTGAAACGCTGACAGCATCGTGCCCCGCTGGTACAGAACCTTTGCAGGAAAGGTTGCTACCTTTCTCCCGTAACCCTCCACCTGATGCCCCTGCACAAGACATCTGTCTTCACAAGTCATAATTGCCGTCTTAGTCACTCTCTGAAAAGTTATTTTCTAACACTAAAAGTCTGCCACTTCGATGAAATCCTACTGCTTGCATCCCCGTGGTTTCTCATCAGATATTCTGTAAAGTGACAGTATCCTTAAAAAAATGTCAGTCATGACAAACTCCCACTGTTCGTCTGTTTTAAAGGGACTATTTCTTTTACACGTTCTAAGATATGTGATGGTGACTTGTATCAAAGCAGGAGGCAACATGAATGTCACATCCATGACACCTCTCTGTTAAAACATATTTCTTCCACTTTTAAAGGTTGCCATTCTATTCATGTGGTTTCACTAATATTTCTTAAGTTTTTTTAGCTAATTGGAGATTACATTTTTAACAAGACTGTCAGTACAAAGGTATAGTAAAAAAAAAGCCTTTTAATTTATAAACTCCTTTCACTCACACTGTATTATCTCCCATTTTCCCATCACAGCTATGGCAAAATCCACCGGCAGCAAGAAATGACAGTTTTTAAGCTAAAATTACAAAATAAAGGTTGACTAACACTTCTAAAAAAATGTCCCCCGAGACTACACATCTTTGTAGTTTCTTGCAATGCTTCATACAAAGTAGTTAAAAATGTATGAAGTTCCTTTCCATAATAGTTTCTAAGCACATTCAAAAGACGTTTGATGTGGAAACTTGGATTTTAACAAGTATCTTTGTAAAGATTAAATGATATCCTGACAGTTTGACTTGTAGCTGACCTATAAATGGTGATGTTATTAATCCTTAAACATTTATTTTTTATTAAAATTGGGTTACGACTAAATTCTCAGGGATGGTCACTGCAGAAACATATACTGTAAATTAGTTCTGTAATTAAAATTTTAATATTGACATAAAAAAGGTTACCACCCTTTAAAAGTATGTAGGAAGGTGGAATAAAAAAAAAGGAACACTGTTTGATTTTTAAAAATTTATACATATTTTAATTTTCCTGCATCAAAGTGCTGAGTTCTACATGCAGCGTGTAATATGAAGACACTGAAAGGATTTATCAATCTTCTATTGTCTTTTCATGAGCGTTCTTCCATTCTTTATCTGCAGTCGTCTCCCTCTTGCCCCGAGCTTCCCCACAGCGACTGTGACAAGCTGACCGGGGGGGGGGGGGACAAGGGGACAAAAAAGGCCCTCTTAGTTTTCTTCCTCGAACAAGCCTCCCTACCCACACTTGCTCACGCACACATACACCAGACCCACAGATGCCCAAGAGTGGCGAGATGGAAGGGGGTTACCATGGAGACAAGACCAGGGCGAGAAAGAAGGGTAGCAAAGAGATAGATTGTGTAGGAGATGGTTAATGGCCAGGAGCTGATATTTTTTTTTTTTTTTTTTTGGGGGGTGGGGGTAGGGTGGGTGGGGTTGTTGTTTTTTTTATGCAACCTTCTTGCTTTTGAAGGTGCCAACTCCCTGTTTTTCTTGTTTTCACCCCGCCTGCTGAAGGACATGAGGTCAAGATTTAGTTGCAGCTGTTTCTATAGTCTTCTCCATATGTTCAATTAAACGATGGATTTTAAAAGTTGAAAAATGTAGGCGAGAACCGCATTTAAAGAGGAACAGTATTTTTGGGGGGTTTTTCTCTCGTTTTGACCTAAGTTAAAACATATAAAGTTAATATATGGAAGTACAGTGTTCCTATGCAGTCTGGAAAATTATAGCTGTTCTGGTCAGCCTTTTCCAGTTCTGGATAAGTATGGGAAAATGTTTGTATTGCAAACTTAAAAACTTTGTTCCTTAATCCTTCCATTTAGCTTTTTGTCCTTTAATGCATTCATTTATCCAGAGTTCTGTAGAAACATCTGACATAATTTCACTGTAAAGTTTTCTATGTATATTTGAAAATGGATGAAAAATGACAGAGTTCTAGAAATTTGAGTCTGAAAAAGTAGTTCATATTGAAAGGAGCCTTGTATCAACTACTTCATTTTAGCTCTTTGAGTGTGAACCAAAGATAAATGTACTAATTATTACTCCTTCTCTCCCTACTTTAATCCCATCCATTACTTCCATCACCTGCCTGCTTCAGGAGGATGCCCGTGCTGATGTGGTGGACTGTGTGGTGCGGGACATCCAGAACTGCCAATGCCTGCTGAATGTTGAGTATTCAGGGGCCACCTGCCCACACGTCACAATACAGTTCGGGGACACCAAGGACGATGTAGGCCTGGGCTTGGTCAAAGAGGGTCTGGTCATGGTGGACGTCCGCAAAGAGAAGTACCTGCAGAAAATGGTGAGTATTAAAAATGATCTCTGAAACAGTTGCACTTCCAATGTAGCTAAAGCTACTTGGCTGAGAAGAGCAGTCCATAGTCAGGCTGGAATACGCTGTGTAAATCGATATTTCACTCTTCTGACTCAACATTTGAGCTGATTAAATGTTAGTTCTCTTATGTGTATTTTAAGTGGCTTTTCTTTTTCTTGTTTGGGTGTGAAATATTGATGGACACTAAAGTCTTTGCAGTCAGAATGGTATTGAGCGAGAGTGCCATGACCGGCATCTCTTTAACAGCTGCTGCAGTTTGTAATATAGTGAGGCAGTTAAACATGTCAAAGTAAAAGTGCTTGTAGTTGCAACGGACAGGTTGGAATTGTTTATAGCTTTGTGTGACGAGACGATTGAAAGGATGCCTGCAACGATGGGCCCTTAGGTTTCTTTTTCTTTCCAGACAGTTACATTCATTTCAGTCCCCGTTATTTACAAACAGCTGCTGATTCCTTTAGTTCACCCTCTACCTGAGAAATCAAACAGACGAATTTGAATGTCATTTCAATACACATGCCAGGTTTTTTTAAAACATGGATATTAAATGTAGATCCACTCTTCTAAGGGCAGCTTTGTCTGTTCTCTGACGTGCCACCTCTCCTTGTCAATGCACATGTCAGAATTTTAAATGCACTCATCTTGTGTCTTTGGTTTTTGACTTTTATTGACTACTAACAAAAATGGTAGAGCTAATTCAAACTGTTTGGTTTCCTGGCAACAATCCAAATTTCAAGCAGAGTCCATAAACTCCCTGTTTTCATTACAGAAGTGCCATCTTAACCTGATTTATTTATTCTCCACGCAGTCATTGATGTGTTTAGGATCATTGTTCTGCCTGAACATCTAGTTATCTCCAAGCACTACCCATCTAGGAGTTCATTTATGTGAAAATGAAGGCATAGTAGCTAGTCCCTCTCTTTATTCAAGTCATCCACTTTGATCCACCATTAGCTGTATTCTTAAAGCCGTCTAAGATTATTGAAGTTGTTTGTGTGATTATTGAGCCCCGGAAATTGCACTGTTGAGTGCTAAAAAATAATGGCATTCTTCCCCATTATAACCTGTGTAAACTTCTGACCGATTTTGTGTCCATTTAAATACAGCTTCTCAGATGGTGGTGTCTTTGCCAAACCGTGACGCTTTGCTCATCTAGTTTTCACCCATGCTCTGTGACTTAAAGCTGCTCTATGCATCAAAGATTAAATAAATGGGAGATGTGTATTCTTGCTGCTGCACGGTCCTAATATTAGTGACTGTATTTTAGATGAAAATCAAATGCACAAAGAAACTGTTAAATGTTTCCATCCATCCATCCATCCATCTTCTTAACCGCTTATCCAATTCAGGGTCACGGGGGCAGCTGGAGCCTATCCCAGCAATTATCAGGCGTTAGGCAGGGTACACTCTGAACAGGACGCCAGTCTGTTGCAGGGCCAACACAGAGAGACAGACAACCATTCACACTCACATTCATTCCTAGGGACAATTTAGAGTGATCAATTCACCTATCATGCATGTTTTTGGACTGTGGGAGGAAGCCGGAGTACCCGGAGAGAACCCACGCATACACGGGGAGAACATGCAAACTCCATGCAGAAAGACCCTGGGCTGGGATACGAACCCATGACCTTCTTGCTGCAAGGCAACAGCGCTAACCACTGCGCCACCGTGCAGCCGTTAAATGTTTCCATAAAGTGCAAATGTTAAAATAACAAGAAGGTACAGCATTTAGTCAAAAGTTGGTAGTCAGAACCCACTTGTCCAAAACGTTGTACCTCCCATCTCCAGTGTGTGCATCGTTGTGAGTATTTTGACTTCCGACCTCCACAGAGCATCAAGAGGCCATATTTCAGTCTTTGCATAATGGACCCTACAGACGAATGACAGTGATTAAACCTCCTTGCTATTGGACTAATAGGCTTATAGACTCCACACAGATTTAGGTTTTGTAGGATCTAATGGTTCCTGTTTAGTATGCAACAGCTGTTTCTCCATGCACATTTGCCCCCTCCTTGCTGGCTACAGCCTGATATTTTGATCCAAAAGAAGCTTAACAAGCAGCAGTGCTGCCAAAGTGCTTACAAGTTTGTGTTATAGTATAGCTGTACAGCTTCTCCTTAAAGTAATGCCACACATGATCTGAGTCGAGGCCCTGAGCATCATTGAGCTTTGCCATGTATCCTACTTGGAACAATAGGCAAAAGTGGGATCAAACTACTTTCAGATGACGATTTCATTTGTATCGAACTCGTACTTTAAATTTTTTTATTTTTTTTTGTTTTGTAAAATCAAAGTTGCAAACATTAAAATAAACTATTAAAAGCTATATTCTGCACATTTTCTACTTTTTGGAATATGTGCCAATAAGATTAATGCATAACAGGTGATGCAGTGGTTAAGATAAGCTATTGTTTACAGTGGCAGTTGGCTGAATTTACAGTTATCTCTGCCGCTTTAGTAAATGGTTGCACGTTTGATCTACAGTACCTATGTTGGTGTGTGGAGTCATTTGTTTACAAGGCGCACGCCGGTTTAGAGATTCATAGGTGCCACGACTCCTGCTGCTGGTGAGACAAAAAAAAATACTGTCCCGCAGGAGCAACAGCCAAAAAATGTTTTAAGATATAACCTTATGCTGCCACCTGGATCAGTGCCCCGTTTTTCATCTCGTTTAGCCTTCAGTAGTACAGTAAGGCCCAACTTCCTCACCCCCACCCCATCCAGACGATCAGCCTACATGTAAAAATGACTTTTGTCCTTCCTATTTCGTCCTTTCTTTATCCAATCCGGGGGATTGGAACATGGTCACTGTAATCTGTACTCAGGTTCTAAAGCATTATATAACAGATGGGGCTGTAATGTTCATTGGCACTTGAGCAGCCATTAATAGTCAGTCATAAGTGCACTGAAGGTTAACACCAGTCTTTGAGGGTGGCAATGTCCCCAGAGAGAGAAAGCAGGGAGAGGATATTCATCCATTTGGAGTTTATTTCTTTTTCAAGTGCATTTCCACCTTAAGCTGTACTTTAGTAGATGCTCATGATGCCCACCATATGGACAGCTGCTGTTTTGCATTTTTACCCAGAAAGTGACGTGCATTTTGATTTAATGCCCGCAGCAGATTCTTACTGGGAAAGTTAAAGGAATTAGACGGAGGGGAAATGGATAGAATGCACAAATTATGGCCAACATAATGTAATAATTACAAGCTGTATCCATATAGGCAGATTTTATATTGCCAAATCAAGTTCAGAAATGTTATTCTCCTATACATCGACGTTATATTGTTTAGTTTGCAAAATCTGACCGTTTTTGTAAATGACAGAGTAATTAATAATTAATTAATAAGTAATGACAAGAACAGCTTTGAAACCCGAAGAGATACACTAAATAGTTTTGTGAATAGTTTCCCATCTGTTTTCCTTTCATTTTGAACCTCTGACCTGCCAATACATATTTTCTTTAAGAACTAGTTACCCGCATTCACATATTTTTTTTGCCAGTTCTCTTGCCAAAAGCAGCCAATACCAATTTATTTTTAATAAGCAGGGACAATGTCACACTGTGCGACAGGATATGTCATGAAATAGAGTTTAAAAGTCCGACCATCCTGTTATAGTCTCCTTCTCTGTAGAAAAGAGCCAACTTTTTGAGCAGCTTTTGTACCGACTTGGACTTTTAAACACCCCACTGAAACAGAAAATCGCAAACAGGTAGGGTTCTTCCTGCAGTAAAAGCGTGAACACTAAAGACAGTTGTTTGGTATCACGTTCACTGATGGCGTGGAGAAAAAATCAGATAGTTTAGTTTCTGCACAGCTTATTGTTGATCAGGATGGTCAACTGCTGATTCCTGTCACCGGCTGCTTTTTCTTTGCATCTCTATCTCGGACGGTCCAATAAAATCTTTGCTTTTTGCAGACTTATCATCTTTGTCAGGTTGAGCAGATTTAAAATTTATAGTATGATGTGTATGAGGCTTGTGTATCCTTATAGTATATGGTAATGTCAGATACTAATCTAAGATTATATTGAGTGCTTTGGTAGTATAGGTATGCATGTACCAATTCTTGCCTTAAGCTATATTTTCTGTCCTACATGTATCGCTGTTGTCTTGTTGCATCATATGGTTCTTTCTGTTGTTTATCTTTTTATTTTTTGGCTTATCAAGTTCAGATAAAGGTCTTGAGAGCTTTTGTTTGTATCAAAGGAGAGTCTTCGAGTCTGTAGGTGTTTGTTTTTGTTTCAGCATCCCCCAAGGTGGAGTGCTGCTGTACTCTGCAGATTGCCAGGTAATGTGGCTGCCATGTAAAGTGTCTGCCACAGGTAAATGTAATCAGCATGTTGGGGTCATGAATGAGCTGTTAGCAAAGCTCAGCAGCTCAGTAATAGTTGCTTCAGGCACCCAGATTTAGAGCAGTGTCAACCATGTCATTTGGTCTGATTGCCCCCGATGGCAACAGCTATTCTTGAGTTGGTGGAAGATTATTTTATTTTTTTCTCCTCCAGTGGAAAATCTGACATATATGTAATTAAGTGGGTATTGATTTTGCTATAACGGGCACCCTAAGAATATTAGTTGTAGATGTAGAAAGCTAATTTAATTATTATAATTAACTTAAAATTGTGTGTATGTAGTGTTAAAAAAAATTAATAACAAATGCAAACCAAAGCTGAAGAATGTTTGCCGTGTTGATTGATTCTCAGTGTACAAACACTATATTTAGTCCCCCTCTCTTACAACCTCTGATTCCACCCCCCACCCCCCCCCCCAGAGAGAGAAAGTCGCTCCTGGCACTATAAGCCCCTAAAACAATGCCAACACTAATACAATTCACTCTAAATTCCATTCCTCATACATTTATTCTGCCTTTCCTAACTTTTACAGTATCTTTTACAAGCATTGACAGCCCTTGAACTTTACCAGATTTTATTACATTCCAACCATTAACTGAATTGGGAATCTATGATCCAATTACTGCATAATTGTGAAGTTGCAGGGCAAGGAGCCATGATTTTCTACATCTTAAAATTAAGAATCCAAGGAGAGTGACATTGATTTGTACATAACCCCCAAAATAAAATTCAGTGCAGCCAGTTATATAAATCAGGGGGTAATTTAATCACAGCTGTTTTTGGAAAAACTGATGATTTTTGTGAGAATTAGTAAGTAACTCTTGAGGAGCTGCAGTTCAGGTGGAGATTCACTCAACTACGGCTTTGTGATTAATCAATAAAATAACTTAATCACATTTTCTGTTTATGAAGATTAAATTTTTATAAAATTTAGACCTTTTTAAACTAATTCACTACTTGGACTTCCATACCTGAGAGTGACGTAAATCCACCCAGTGTCTATCATCCTGTTTTACAAGGAGACTTTACATTTTATTTTTGAAAATATTTTTAATCTCTTTCAATTTCTTAAGAAAAAATGGGTAGGAAAAATCTTTTTTAAAGTTTAAAGTTTGGTTTGAAAAAAATCTGAGATTAAATTTTTAAGCCATATCGCCCAGCCCTACTGTCAACAGTACTACCAATAGTCTTGCTCTCAACACATCTGGCTTTCGTGTAAGAGTGATACGAACGCAGCATTAGGGTGTACTCTTAGTTTGCCTCAGGTCAAGAAGGGGAGATACAAATTGGGCTTCCTAGCCTTTATGCATAACGCTGAATGCCATAAACCAATCTGGACATCACCTATAACCACCATAGAACATAATAGTGGCAACATGGTGCTGTGGGAGTGCTTTTCTTCCACTGGTCAGTCTTGATGGCTTGAGATTTTTATCTACACATAAATGTTGAAACCATGTAATCCTTCTTTCCCTGATCTATATTATTATTTTGGTCTATCATAAAATTTAGTGAAGTTTGTGGTTGTAACTTCATTAAATATGAAAAGGGTGCCTGTAAAACCCAGTACTCTTTTCATCTTGCCTTCCCTATCACTTGGTATCCTTTTATCACTTGTTTCTTAATTACTTTGCTTGTTCTTGCATTTACAGTTTTTTTTTCCCACTCTGCTACCTATCTGTGTTTCTCTTTGTTTTTTTTGTCATATTACTTTTATCATGATAAAAAAAAAATCACAACACCCCTCCTCTAACTGCGTTATCTTTATTTTTATATTTTTACTAGCCTTTGGAATTCATTATATCTAAACGGAGCAACGACGAGTGATCTGCACAGCATTTGGAAGGAAGCTTGTTTGGCTTTTGCGTTGTTCTAATTTGCATTTTGTCTTTCAGTGCTATGTCATGATGAGTAATAATCCCCAGGAATTAGAGTGGAGAGCTGCTCAGATCAGACCTGGCAGCAGCCTGATAATGAGCTCTGATTTAAAATGCTATGTGTGATTATTTGCAGCTTGCATCAGCTGATGTTGCCCTGTGAGAGTTCTGCTAATAATGTTATAATGCCTCCTTTACTATTTAAAGCGTTGCTAGAGGTGCAAGACGGTGTGTTCCCTCAATAAAAAGGTACCTGGCTCCACAGAATTAGATATAGCTCTGAAATATATTTTTTTCTTTCTGGCTGATTAGCTACACAGAAAGCACCTGCAGCAGCTATTTTTGACCAGCACACAGAAATCTGCACCCAGACCTGATATTTCTTTGTCCAAGATGTAATGAGTCTGTCATGGCAGCTCAAGTGGAAGATGGCTGTTTGGTTAGCAGCACTATCTGTTGTGCTCGGCTGCTTTTCACCAGTGTTTTCTGTCAGCAGCTGCCAGCGACATGACTGATTCAAACTGTGGCAGCCCACTTGGTGCTAACTGTCTTGTCCAGTCACCTCCGCTAACTGACACTGGTGCTAGCCCACAAAGTTAATTAGCGTTACAAGCTAATAATCTCCAGTTTGCTAATCACACGTCAATTACAAATACGGATGTGTTTGTCACTTATCTGCTGGTTCAATTATTATAAATCATCAGCTCCCACTTCTGCAATGTCGATCCCAGCCTCAACTCTGAACTGACCCTTAGGACAAGATTAAGATATAGCAACAGTGTTTATAGGTTAAACTAATGTATTTTAACACCTGTGTTAGACTTTTATTGAGAGGTGGTGTGTCAGCAGAAGGTAGACTGTGGGGAAAACAGCTGTGAGGTAGTGTTCTAAGTGTGAGAGTGACAGATGAGTCTTGGAATCATTAATTACCCAGGAAGCTCCTTGGGAAATAGTGTTTTTCTCCGTATATTGTTGCTGCATTCACACGCAGGTCCTCCTTTTTATGTCTAAATATTGAGCATCACTCTCTGTAGTTGTAAAACACTTTAGGTAACTTGACAAGCTTAAGATCTAAGATTAAGTTTTTTTTTTATTTATGCATCTTTTTCTACACAAGTTGCCTCATGTTGTTCTTTTTAAAGTTCACAGTTAGATCCCCCACTGTAGTTAACAGCACAGCAGGGTAATTGTGTTAATGGAGTTTGTGAGTGTAGCTGAAGATTGAGCTGTGCGGCTGGGTGTGGGGAATCCATACAGGAAATAAGTGAGCAGGCTCACGCACAGGATGCCCCCAGGGATGGCTCATTCCATTTATGAAATCAGATCTCTGCAGTTTCACACATATACTATACTGCAAACAAGGTTTTGTATCATGGAGTCTACTGCTAACACAACATAGGACAATGGTTGTATGCCACATTTGAATGTTGAAACTTCTTTACTTGAAATACACAGCGACAAATTAATGCATGTTGATCAATCTTCTTTTCATGTAGCCCAGATGTTGCAGCTTATTAGTAGACTAACCCTCATAGGTCTTATACATTTTAATGAACTAAATAATTATTATTAGGTTAAAGATCTCACAAAAGAGTAGAGTATTTTAGCCCAGCTTTGGCTAGTCTATACATTGTGGTTTTCATGCTAGTTCTACAGTGGTATTAATGCTGTGGGGAAAAGTAGTCTTTGATGCATATTTTTCTCTTACAAAACAGAAAATCGAAGTGGTAGTATTATTTTGCTGCCCTGAACTCTCATTGATTTTAGAAGAGGTAACTTTCCATTTTTTTTATTGTGTGCAGCCTTTTGACAGAAAGTGCTATACCAATACAGTCAGTCTGTTCCATTTCAAAGAGAGGTTGAAAGCTAAAAAGGATTAAGCAATTTTGCTGGAATACTTTAAATCTCTCTGCTTAAAGGTTTGCTTTCACTCAATTGCAGCCTAAAATGTTTTGACATTTCAATTTTTTTTTCTTTTCTTTTTTTAAATAGCCTCCCCTAAATAAACGTTTTTAAGCTACCCATCTTTGTGCCTGTTTGTGTGTAAATTTGTTTCAATCGTTGGAAAATGCTTTTGACAGCAAATGTATAGTGTATGTTAAGACTTACTAGCTGGAAATGAACTAAAATGGCATTTTAAAGTTACAAAATGTCATACCTCTGTTAATTGTTGCCAACAAAGTGAATTGGAAAAGTAAAATCTATGTTTATAAATTGCATTTTGATTACATCCCATCTAAGCCTGAAAATTCTTCATGACGTGTATAGATGGATTTAAAATATTTTACGGAAGCCTCACACAAGGGTTTTTTAGTTTAATTTTTTGTTAGTTTTTTCCAGCTGATCTTTTGCACACTCATGCCAACTGCGCTCTAGAGCTGTGTGACAGCGTGTCTCTCCCCACCAATGGCTCAATATCTAATTTGAAGATTTGGAGATGTGATCTTTTAATGGACATTTTCTTCCCCCTCGTTATTGACTGTACAACCACAGACATACACTCGAACAGGGGTTCACCACCTCCTGCTAGCATTGCTCCGAGGGCCTAGTTGGCACACGCCTCTTCACAAACTCTGTTCCATTTTCCATTAGGTTTGCATCTAAAGGCCTTAACACAATCACTACAAGACTGTAGGTTTATTAAACATACGTTTTGTTTGCTTATTTAATCTAGAAAAAAAGCATTTTCAACTATTCTTATTAAATTAAAACTGAAATGCACCCTGTAATTAATGAAGCTTAGAGAGAGGACAGTATACTTGCATCTGTTGTCTGTGCATGCGTTACATGAGTGTGACCTCTTAACTGTATGAACCCATGCTGTTGGTGCTTGTCATGTTAGTTTCCACCATCAGTGTCTGATCACCTCCGACAGCCATGCTGGAAAGGGGGATAACCAGCAGGCAACAGGAAGTCATCCCAGCTGGCCTCAGATCAATGGTGCTGACACTAATACATATGATGTGCATTTAGTCCGTTCCTTGTTTTAGGCAACACAAGCATTATTGGATTGTCAGATTGGCTTTAAATCCAAACTTGAACAATTTTTTTTTTCAGACAAAATATAATGCAAGAAGTATTCAAAGCTGCTTAAATATAGTAAAAATACTTTTCAAGTTTTTCACGATTTATTTTGTGATACAATCTCTGAAAATCTTGATTATGGCTGCTACTAATAGCTTTTTTTGATCTAAACATTTGCTTTATTGCAATTAAATGTGTAGCAAAAAGTATATACAATTTGACCAAAAGATGAACAATCAATAGACTGCACACAGCTTTGGCTTTTATAGCGAGAAAGTAGAAACTAATGATCAGGCCCAATGATCAATGCTAATGATCTGGACTTAAGACCGTAAGCTTTAGAGACAGACAATTACAAAGCCTGCCTACTATCACCTGAAACACATTCAATTTTAATGCTTCTCTAACATGGAATAACCTTCCATATAACTGCAAAAAATGCTAAAACAGTGTTTACATGTAGTAAGAGAAACACGAATGAGCTCCTTAGTCCGACTGAATTTTGACCTTTTAAATGCTTCTATAAACTTTAGTTCGACTGAAGTCAAAACAAACTGGACTTCTCTTTATCAAACCAACACACCCAGATAATGTTAGAAAACCTAATTTCTATACATGTAAATACCCACACAGCTTAGCTGAGATATAGGAATCCTGGGTACTCCCCCTTTGGGAACATATGAGACAGCGCAAACAGCAACAACAGAACGAGCTGCAGGAACTAGTATAACATCAAACAGTACTTACAAAATGTTCTGTACGCAGCATTATCTTCGTCGTCCACTCATCACTCATTGTATGTACCCTGCTTTTGCTTCACTGCTGGCAGCATTTGTTTCCTATCTGTGTAACACTCTAGGCCAACCAGAGGAATGTCATTGTGAAAGGTTGCAGGTCGCAACCTAGCATGGTGGATTTGAACGCACTTCATTTAGTATTTCAGTTTTCTTTAATTCCTTTAAGTTAAGGCTAAAAACACATTTACTTAGCAGTGCCTTTGATTCATTACAACTGGAACATGAATAATTTTAACAAAATTCCAATATTTTATGATATTTAAGAAAATGTAATTTTTATGTTTTTCTCTTCATCATATAAAAAACCTTATTTTCCTGTTCCCAAACAGTGCTATGCAAATAACTTGTTTAAATGTTCCAGCTTTGGGTTCTAAAACATGACATTAGTTTTGTTTAACACACACTTTTGTCCTAACTTTGTTTTTATATACCGAGGAGTTTAAAAGTAATAGCACACTAGTGAATTTCAATTCCAGTGCATTGATTGCTCTTTTATTTATTTTTTTCCGTTTTTTTAATTTTACTTATTTAAGTTCTGTACTGGAGAGAAAAGTTGCCGGAGTCAAATTCCTTGTATGTGTCATACTTGGCCATTAAAGCTGATTCTGATTCTGATTCTGATACAGCGCCAATTCACAACATGCCATCTCAAGGCACTTAATGAGTCACTTCAGTTCAATCATACATACATTCCAATCAGTTTAAAAGTTTTAAGGAAACCCAACTGATTGTGTTAAATCATTGACTTGCAGCATTCACTCCTTATTAATCTATCAATAATAATTATCAACATCCAAAAGGTGCACAATGTTCTTTTCAGTATAAAAAGTTATAAAAGCATAAGAAAATGAAAATCACATAGGGATTAAAAAGAGAAATAGTAATTTTAAAACATCAACAGCCTTCATGAATAAGTGAGTCTTCATTTTAAAGACAGACACTTCAGTGATGGAACGTAATGCAGGTGGGAAAACGTTCCACAGCCTGAGAGCATGAGCAGAAAAGGCCTGATCACCCCATCTCTCGTAGCGTGGCCTGGGTACCACCAGAAGGTTTTGCTCTGTGGAGCTTTGTGTCCTGACAGGATGGTAGACGGCTGTGAGATAGATTGGTCCAAGGCCATTGATGGCTTTAAACACAAAGAGGAGGTTGAATTTGATCCTAAAAGCAATTGGTAGCCAGTGCAGGGTTTGAAGGATCAGTGTGATATGTGAGTGTTTAGGAGTGTTTGAGAGAAAACGGGCAGCAGCATTTTGTACAAGTTGGAGGAGAGATTGTGTTAATCCAGCACACAGGGCATTGCAGTAGTCCAGTCTTGAACTAATAAAAGCACGTATAGCCTTTTCTAGGTCAGCACGAGACAGGAGGGGCTTCACCTTTGCCAGCAGTCTAAGTTGGAAAAAGTTGGCTTTTTACCACCGCACTAACCTGCTTGTCAAACTTAAGTGTGTTATCGAAGAGGACTCCTAAATTCTTTATGGCTCTAGAGAACTGTGGAGTAGATGGACCAAAGCAGGGGGTGCTGTAAGGAGGAGCATCTTAAAGTCTATTCTGGATTTACCAGGGTAGCCCTGGAGTAAGAAATGCATGGAATAATTTCTCAGCATAACATTAGGAAAGGATGTTTCTAAATTTGACCAATGATCAGGAGGTGAAAGAAGGAAATCCTAGAAACTTTTTTACGTGTTTTTTTATGTCATGTCTTGGTCAAAAGTAACTGGAGGCCAATTTAATGCCATCCAGAAGAAGTGATTAACCAAGCAGTTTCGGTTTCAGAGTTTCTGGTCCAAAGACGAGCACTGCTTAATCATGCTTGGGATCTTCTTATTTATGATGTAGTTCATGCTAATTTGTTGCTACCTACTGGCTCACCATACGTATCACAGTGCTTGTAGGAAGAAACATCAAGAGCCTTTCCATGTAATATAAATATGCATTTTATATTAACTAATTGCATTTGAGACTACCTGATTTAAATGCTTTCTATTTAGATATTACCATTATCTTTCACCTGCATAAAGCCTTGACATAAATACCCCCAGGGACAGTGTCATTCAAACCTAGGCCAGCTTGCTTTAATACTTTGTGAAAATGTATCCGTCAATTTGTATGACTTTAAAGAATACATTTAGCAGCTTGAAAATAATCTTTGTATTTTTCCCTCCCCTGTAGGCTCTTTATCCTAGGTGTTCCTACTTTTATAAAGGTGGTGCTTCATGCATACGAAGTGCATCCTTTCCGTGACCCAACGATGTACTTGCATGCTTTCGACCCCTTTGAAAGTATCTTTCTCCTTTAACACGGAAACTGATCCTCAAATTCCATGATTGTAAATAAATTGTACATTGGCTATAGCCATCTTGTAATTTTAGCCAAACTTTGACGCATACAGGCCACACACACTGACCAATGAGTCTGCAGACATTTCTTTAAGTATTGACAAACTGTGGTCAACCTAATTGATGAGGACTATGTCTGCTTCATTCAGTGTGTTGATGTGCATTTCGGGATTCCCTCATCCCACTCAGCCATGATGGCCCTTCAAGGGTTCTCTCTCTGGTTAGCTATGGTGCTTACAAGACAAGCTCCTCTCCATCAAACCACTTGTAAGATGACAACTCTGAAGAGATTTGCCCCCCCGAAGCCTGGCCTTCTCTCTGCTTGCCATGCAGTATTCATGCATGGGCATGTTGAACGAGAGTTGTCTCTTAGGACAGTCTCTCAGCCAAGTACTCTCAACTTGAAACAGTGTGGGCTACAAACATAAAAGCCGTTATGTTCCAGTACATGCTCTGATGATGACTGTTTTATGCAGTTTCCTGCTCTCGGTGCAGTCAGTGAGAGTTTGAGATTGCATGTAAGAACAAAACAGGATGCATTAGCAACAGTTCTATTCAGTCATGGGTGTGGAATCTGATTTCAGTGTTTTCCCTTCAACTTTGGAAGAATGAAATGATACATAAAAAGATATTTGGGTTTACAATTTTCTTTTAGGTTTCAGTTTTTGTTCGTCTCTCCACCCTTTACAACTATCATTCCATTCATCTTACTTCAGCAAGTTTTATGTTCCATAATCGAACAATTATACTTTTCTTTCTTACCGTTTATCATGCTTTCATCTATGTCTGCATTTCATTCATGTATTTCATGTCCTTTAAAATCAGTATCAACCCTCTCATCTGGTGTTTCCGTCAAAGTTTTCATCTATTCTTTCAATCAGTCCTTTTATCTGCCCATTTATGTATCATTCCTATAGACCATTTTATGATTCATTTATTTAATCCAGTCTTGTTTCCAGCGTTCACATCTAAAGCCTAACCACTATAAAAGTTAACTTTAATAAATTTCTATTTTTGTATTAAATCTTTAAATTCGGTGGAAATTTCTGTTTTGAAAAAATCTAGGATTTTGGTCAGAAATATTTATAGGAACCCTGAAACGTTCTGATAGAGCAGCGGTTACCAAAAAAAAGAAAAGGGTAAATGGTAACATTTCAGCTCAAATTCAAACAATTAAGTGTTGTAGCTCATACTAGTTAATTATTATCCAACAAAGGCAAAACGGAAATTTCTTAAGCTTAAGTTTATTTAAAAAAAAAAAGCTTAGCATACATTAAGGGGCCTTACTGTCCTCTTTCCACTTGGGTGACTGTTGGGACATGAAGTACATACATAAAGCTTTAATTAAGCTTATCTATGCACTTTATGCAAAGTAAAAAAAAATTCCCTGTACAGTTCCACAAGGTCTGAAATCAATAAAGTAGCAGCTTACCTACACACCAGAAGAATTCGCCCTGTTAAAGAGTGCAGCATTAGCTCATTCTTACGTCCATCACTTTCACACCACGTTTAGCAGAACACCACCTGGACATGGCATGGGGGCCAGCGCTCGGCTCAGTCTTTCAGAATCACAGCCAGTCATATAAACCGAGCAGTGCCAAAGCGCTGGACCAACACCACCTGTCGTTCAGCTCACCGAAAGCCTCACACTAACACACAAGCTCTTATTCAGTCTTCTGTCAGTTACCAGAATTAATCAAGACTGACTTGGAGTATTTGGTAAAATATCTTCCCTAAGTTCTGCAATGGGATCAGCTCAGTGTGATACAACTAAATAGGAACTGATGGACTGAAAGCGGTGAAACCTGCCGTTTGGTGCTCAATAAAAAGGAAAATTAAACCCATTAGGGGGCAGTCTTGCAGCTACATCTTTAACCAAACTGTCTATGGACACTGCTCGTCATACTGGCATCTGTCTGGCATATGGAAGCTCTGTTGGGTCATCCAGACAAACACTATCACCAGCTGCTCTCTACTACCCAAACCCCTCACAATTGCTGCATTTTTTTTCTCCCCTTCAGCTTCTTTTCCTGTAATCAATATTTAGCTCTCGAATACTGCGCTTCATCTGCAGGCTAACCATCTTCAGGTTTTTCCTAATTATCACTGTCTTCTTCACTTTGCTGGAACATTTTTAAACAAAATTCAGGATCACACCTCACTGCCATCAACTTGCATTCCCCTTCCTTCCTGCATATTTCATGCCGCAGTTGTTTCCTAAATGAGAAAAATTCCTTGTCTTTGCTGCGCCGGGTGGGTTTTTGCATGAATTCGAGTCATAAATGAGCCATTATGCATCCCTGCTGGAGTCCATAGAAGAGCAGTGAAAGACGGATCCGGCGCCCGATACACGGCACTGTTCAAAGAAAATCCAGAGTTCAGCTGATTGGCTGTTGTGTTCTCAGAACTGGAGTGTGGAGAACGGTGAAAGGCACCCGCCCTACCCAGAGGAATGAAAGTTATAATATGGCAACATTTCATCTTTGCATATTATGTTGTAGTGCTCTTGACTTTGCATCTGTTATGAAATATTTTGCATTTACATGGACACTTATAATTAGTTTTGGGAAAAGTGAATGGATTTTGTTGAAATGAGAACGTTCCTTGCGGTTTTTTATCTCTCAAACGTGGTGCTTGTGTTTTATATGTGCAACCACCCCCCACCCCCCACAAGTTTTTTTGAAATCAGCTTTTGGAAGAATGTAAATTTTGGCTCTGAAAGCCCCCCCCCCCTCTACGGACCGCAAATGGCATCTACAGCTTTTTGTGTCTGTGAAATATCACTGGTGGGGTCCTCCATATGGTGACATCTGCCTGGTGGGATTTACACGCCATACTCGTCCGCCTTCCAAAAAATCTCTTGCTTTAGTTGGCTTTGATGGATGCCTTGTGCAGGCACAGCACTTTCCTCCTTACTCACACACCCACATGCACACATTCAGAGTCGCTGTACGATCCAGCTGTAGGTCTGTTATCTTGGCCGTGCCATGTGCAGTGCAGATATCTAATCAACCTATGTGTACAAGCTAGCTAAGCAATTAAACTCCAGAGTCCTATCTATCCCCATCCCACTCGACTGTTTTAACATCTGGCATTGGTGCTTGAGTGCACGCCAGATCGTCTGCTGCTGCAATCAGCTACAAAATGCAGCGCACAATTGAATCCATGACATGGTTTCATCCTTGCTGCAAGTGAAATTTGATTCTGTGTTCCTCCTTAATACCAGATTTCCTTTGTGTTGAAAAAGAAAAGGCCCAAATCTTTCATCTGCTGTATAGATTATTCCTACTGAACTATACTGACGTGACAAAGTGATATGTGCTGTGGTATTATTTTTTAGAGTTTGTTCCCACCAAGTGCAGAATGTGTTCTGATATTGGAAACAGTGAAGGACACCTTAACTCTGAGGGTTTACCACTCAAACTCTCCAAAGTCCATACATCCTCGTGAAGAGTACCCACCTAAACAAATGCTCTCTTTATCCCCTTCTGCACCCTCCCGACCCTGTCCTATTACTCATCACTGGTTCATTCAATGAGGCTAAATGGTTGTTCTAGCAGAAACATTCAATATGCTCAACTTTGCACATCAGTCTTCATTCCTTCTGTAACTTGTTTATTCTCAGTAAATTACTTTATTTATTAACTGTAATTCTGCTATAGAATCTTTCCACATTACAATGTTACTCCTCTTTATGTGAGCTATGGATGTGATAGCCCTGACATCCCACTCTGCAGTTCATTCTCATTCAGATTTGGATGGTTAATCAAAAAAATAGTAAATAGAATATCAAACAATTATCGATTGATCCATGCATGCATCTTTCAATTTCATCCATTCATCTTTTTCTATAAATTTTAAACATATTTAAATCCCAGCCTCTGGAAGTTGTCTCTATGAACGGAAGGAAAAATGGAGGTCATGATTGAGAAAAAATGTAACTACGGTGCAAGCAGAAAACTGAAGAATTTAAAAGAGAGACCTTTGTTTGAAAATAGGAGAGAATCTTTTTTCTAATTGTATGTTTGCAGAATTGTCAGTCTTCATTTTTTTTCTCTCAACCATACCGTAAAATAAAGATAACATTTGGGGCTCATGCTCCTTTTTAGCTCATGGCTCCCTTATGGCGTCCTGCTACTGCACTTGATTATAAATTGCTACTCCAAACTGACGACGTGTTTGCCCAAGGCTAGAGAGGCAGGAGGATTTAAGAAAGGCTCTCATCTCAGTTGACTTTGATGATTTAAGTTGTTGCATGTAGAGCAAAGTGATGCACCGCGCACAGCAGGGAAAGCAATGACCCTTAAAAATGAGCCACCATGTGACGTCAAAAATCTCTGTAATGCTTTCCTCACTCCCTGTAGTGACATAACCAGATCTTCAGAGGACACTGCTCTTCGCAACCTCTGTTACATGGAGGTTGAGCATGTACCCTTCCTACTAGAAATCTGAGCTTTGAACAAAAGACTAGGAAATTTCCCTGGATGCTTGGGAGGAATTTTCTCCGGTTGAAGAGCTGGTGGAAATGATAAACCAGTTCACTGTAATCATTTAAGAAAAAAAGATGTTTGACACAGTTATGTGGTATGCTAATGACACATCTCTTTCTACCATAGGTGACAGAGTACCTGAACAGCCAAGAATCTGCCAAGACTGCCAGGGTAAGTAGCTTTTTTTTAAGTCCTGTCACTTCCTCCTCATGAAATACTTTGCTGATAAAACAAGAATACATCACAGTAAAGATGGGTTATATCCTAGTTTTCAATAGGAAGTGTCTTGCACAAATTTTTTTGCTTTTTCTATATACAAGTTTTAAGAATACGAAGATGTTTCCATATTGGCATTAAGGCTTTGATTCTTAAACAATACATTGCTCCTTTGCTCTATTACTTCTCCAGTATCTTCCCACAAAAAGACAGTCAGGTGACTGTAATGATGAAGTGCATCTGAGTCACTGCTGTGTTTTCAGGATGTCAGGGAGGAGCACAAAAAGGCAGCAGTGTGAGAAATGGAAAATGGCTTCATTCATTTCATTCATCCTAATAAGTAGTGCTAATTAGCACAGTTGCTAATTAGCTATGAATCACAGCGTTAACAGCTGAATGCACATGCCTTTGAGAATAAAAAAAAAGTAACACATTCAAACAAAGGGATCTGATAGCTTTATAACATTTGCATAACTATACACACTTTTGCTTCCATTTTGTGGTAACTGCAACATTTAAAGGCTGCATGTGGCGGTTTATGGGGCGATACAGTACCTGCGTAATGGAACAGGAGAAGTAATAGACTGAGTGGTGTCCAAGGACAGCAAGATGGGGAAGAAAAAAGTAAAGGGAAGATGGCTTTGCAGGAATTAACTGTAATATATGTCTGGTGGTTTCTCTCATTGTGGATGATTAAAGTCTTTGTCTTTTCATCAGCTTAACATTTGGCGCTATGGAGATTTCCGCGCAGATGATGCCGATGAGTTCGGTTACCGCCGTTAAGGAGATGAAAACGAAAGCAACCATCCAGTTAATGCCATTCCAAAGACCAACATGGACAGGAAGCGATGCATTGACGAGAAGCTTAACCCGAACGACAAGCATGGACTCACTCTTCCTCCTTTTAGACACTTCATCCTTTCTGTCTGGCTTCTCTTCCACTCGAGCATAATTTTTATATTTTTTCTCCAGCTTCCTACTTCAGTGATGCTTAAAAATTTCTTGATATAATTATGTTCCATTTATCCTCTATTTCCTAATCAGCCCCTACAAGCTAGAGAAATCTGTGTATTTGCCAATCTGTTATTTGCCTGTTATCTTTGTCAGCAAATTTCCTGTGTGAATGATATTAGTAAGGATGTGTTTCAGCCAATCATGTTCTTCAAATGTGAGGTTCTATCTAAATCTCATCTCTGCCTAGCTTCACTAGAATGGAACTGTTTTTGGGGTAAATACTCAATTTTTCTCTTCAATAAATGCTTCCCTAATGAAATGTGAGATTATATTGAAAGATGTAAATTCCTTTTATTTTAGAAAAAAAGTGTAGGCGAAGCCACACAGATGAGGAAAAGGATGAATTTATTTTTTCTCTTCAGTGTATATTTCTGTGACAGTTTGGCAGATGTTTTTGTGGGGAGTGTTTGTCGTTTATTCACTGTCACACTTTCTGACCAGTAAATATGGGTGCATTCATGTGGCTTTGCATCATCTCTCTTTCTGTAAAAGTTTACATTCTAATACTGGTAATGATCCCGTCTCTGGCAGTCTCTTCGCCATATCAGATACAGTGTTTGAACTTGTTTCCAGGCAATGAATCTTTGCATTCTATTAAAAATCTACAGAATAAAAAAAAGCAAAGTACAAATGTCCTTTTTGATCTTCTTACAAATCTAACATTTAGTTATCTGCACTTAGCCATTTTTGGAGTCACTCTTTTAAAAGCAAATCTGTATTTTTGAATTAGAAATTATAATGCTGAGTTTAACATTTATACAGCTGCCAAAATCTACAACGTAATTGTAGCAACTCAAATGACTCTCTGAACTGGCTCGAGTGAAACAAAATATCTACATTTCTGACATGCGTTAAAGAAATGTCATGTTTCAAGATTTCTTTAATTTTCTTTACAATTTTTTGGTTTTTATTTTAAATATGGGATTCCAGTGTAGTCTTGGATGTAGAGGTTTGCCTGAGTAATATTTGGACATCTCACATTCTAGGCATTGGTACAGTCCCAACTCTTCATACTTGAGACGTCGCATTTCATTCTCCAACCTTCAAGGGAATGAGGTTCCTAATGGCTTTTGCTGTATAATTTTAAGTAAGTTTAAAGATCACTATTGCTTTAAATATCAGTTTATCGATCTTTATTATCGAACTTTATTACTTGGCCATGGCAAAGTTTTAAGTCCAGGGTACCTAGTTTATTCTTAAAACTAACTTTTAGGGCCACTGCTTTTGTATTCAGGTAGTCTGGCCATCTCAATGAGGCTTGGTAGCAATTATTTGGTGGGGATGATCCATTTCCTCCTGATCTGTACCAGCTTGCCGTGGCCTCTTTGTTGTACCTCATCAATCTTTACTTGTGATATTAACTTTCAAACACTGCAATGTTTCTTGGTTAGTCTGGTTGTGGTGATGTCCAAGCTTCCTAACACTCTTCTGGTAGATTTATAGCCTTGTATTTATGTACAGTAGCATTCCAGCAGTTAATCTCCACTATCAACCATGTGCACATCCCATCAGAATGTCCTGATTCTAGCATCTATTGCAGACATTTAGAATCCTGGCTATGTCCAAATTAGTTTGACACAATTTGTATGTTTAATTAATTTTTCCTTGAGTCGATAGAGGTTGCTTTAAGTGCATCATGAACTCAAACCAGACATTTGAGAGTTCATCATCTTTTTAGTCGTTATCAAAAGTTAATTATTAAATCAAAAATCTATTTATGGCATCATCACCAAAGATCCTGATCAAAATGACAATTCTACTTTAGAGTACAGTGTCGTCCAAAAACTTTCTCCATAAACTGGATCTCATCCATCATACTGCATTCTTTTCTGCAACATGTTTCATTCAGCATGCAAACTATCTTGTCATCAGTGCACTTCCTTGTCAGGTATAGGAGGGTTTTCATGGTGTCGGTTTTCATGTTTTTTTTTCTGCTACCTTTAGCCCAGATTGACATAAATGAGACTAGTTCTAAATAATCTTATCAGGTAAAATAAATTAAATGTAATTTAGTCATTCACCATGAAGCATGTTCTCTACCGACAAAGGCTGGAAGAGAGGAAGAAGTCTTTACTCTAAGAGCAAAACTGCAACATCCATTCACTTGCATCTTTGGAGACGTACTTCTGCAAAACAATTTTGGCCATAATGACTGTTCCATTCGGAGCAAAACGCTTAGCTGTCAAGGTGAACATTAACTTTAAAGATAAAGTTGATGAGCCTAAAAATAAAATCCCATCTATAACGTACAGTCTGAGACCTAAGCATTGTAAAATTAAAACAGGAAATATTGAAGCTACAATACATAAGGGCAAATGATCTTTCCAGTGAATAGCAATCCATTGAATTAGTTACAAAGTGGCTTAAGCACAAAGGCAGGTTGGAGAAGTAATCAAAACACTCTGATCTCAGTACAATTAAGAATTTGAGGACATCTAAAAAAAGATGTGTGAACCAGGCAGAATATAGCTTCAACTCGTCTGCAGCCGTTCTACCAGTAGGAGTGGGCCAAAATTCCAGCACACTACTGTATCATGAGAGACTTATAAGAGGATACCCAAAACGTGTGACAAGTCATAGCAGTGAAGGTGGTTCTACTACGTTGAGGAAATGTTTGTGCACTTTCTGCTCATATTCCAGCCCTTGGTAAAAAGAAATTCAGAAGTCGAGAGTAAACTTAATCTAGTTTGTTAAATCAGACAGGAATTCCAAGTTCACCCCCATAAACCACCATTGAAAGATTTGTTCTTGAAACCATTTTCTTAATATGATACTCGGAGGACTCCCATAATGGATAAGAAAAAGCTCCGGTTTTCGTACCTCTATTGCATCTTGAAGGTCACCCTGCTGAAACCCACGTTTAGTTAAAAAATACATGCCTGCATTTATGTTCACTTGAACGAGGTAGATAGTTCATTTGCATTGGAGATGTATGGTGGATGTTTTCATCACCAATGAAGATCCATCACTTTTACCTTCCGGTGAGTGACAGCTCAGCATCTGAAGCAGCCTAGGCTGATAAAGCGAGCAGGAGCCGCTCCCAGCTTCAGAATGAACCTTTTTAAACTGCATTCATCCCATGATGGGAAATTTGGGCTCGGGTTTGTGCACATCAGTGTCACAGGGCATATCACCACATTATTTATAGTGTCATAGACCAACTACAGATGCTGGTATGGGACAATAAAGATTGTCATCATTGCCAGATGAACTTGCAGTCACCTGTGCCTTCAGCCTATTCTCTTTTTAATATTAAAAAGCAGAATATACTTAAACCTATGCTGCAATTAAAACTTGAGCGATAAGAATTGTGTATAAGCCAAAGCATAGCGGTCAAGCATCTTTAAATTTTATACTTTGCTGCAAACAATAGCCACTCAGTTTTGTGACTTTTAGATGTAGAGGGAGTCATCACACAACAGAAATTACTAAAGAGAAAACTGAGTGTGTGACTTTTTGTATAGATAGCTGTTCTGTAGATGGAAAAAAACAAGGCAATTACATTTTTGATGGGCTGAAATGTAAAAAAAGACAGCTGCAGTTGGAAAAAAAAATCAAGCTTGGCTTGTTAATTTAACGGAAACGAGTTTTTTTTTTTATGCTTGGGTACAGCTGTTCTAGAATTGTATCCAATTTATAAAGAGCAACTTCAAAGCTGAAAGCTTTGTTTTTCTCAAATACAATTGCCATAAAGTGCCGTTTAAACTTCTTCACATTTTTAGATGACAGAACCACAAATTTCAGAATCACATAGGATTCAGTGTGTGATAAAATGGAAGTTGAATAATACCTTTTTCAAAAATTGGCCATTCAAAGTTTTAAAGGGCCACAGCCAGTCCTGTACAATGAAGAAAATACTTGAACTGTCTGACAAGAAGTAAGCTGGACAGAGGCCATTAGCGACACATGGAGAAAACAGAAAGATGCCAAATCTTCACAGCAGAGTGTAGTCTACCAAAATTACTCCTGGAGTTCCTCAACAGCTCAGGAGGCGGTTACAGAAGAACCCCATACAATATCCATAGTACTGCAAGTCTCAATCAGTGTCCCAGGTCCTACGTTAGGAAAGACACTGGGTAACAAGGGAATTTATGTGATTTATAGTGTAATATCTGTTCATCAGTTTTTGACATTTAGCTCAAGCAGACTTTGGTTATGCAGCAGGGCAATGATCCTACACCAGCAAGTCCACCTCTGAATGGCTTAAAAAAATAGTTTAAAAAAGCTTAGTAAAAATCTGATCTCAAATTCCAATCATATGTTGCGACATAACCTTAAAAAAGATCCTCCCATGTGGTTTAAATAAAATAATTCTGCCAAGAAGGCTGAAACTAAATTTATCCAAATAATTGATTCATTGCAAGTTAATGAAAACGCTCAGTGGTATTTGTTGGTGCCAAAGGTGGCACAAACAGTTAAAAGGTTTAGGGGGAAATTATGTTTCAAATGAGCGTAGGTTAGTTTAGATCTTTGCCCCTAACCAATTAACTCATCATAAAGTTGATGTGGAAGCTGGACAGTGACCCTGAACACACATCTGTACTTTCCAAATGTCCAAAGTCGGTCGAAGCATACCTTAAAAGCCCTACAACTCTAATTGCATGTCAAGGTGGTTTTACAAATGATTGAATCATGGGGATGATAACAAATGCAGCAACACTTAAGATTTATGTGTAAAAAAAGTTTGATTGCAACATGTAAAAATATTTATTCTATGAACAGATGTACATTATTCTTACAATGTCAGGAATTTACGATATGAAGCAAACATCCCTCCCCACTGGGTGCCAGTTTAAATTTCTCAGCTACAGAACATTCACCAAATTCAAGGTAGTCTGAGCAATTTATCACCAGTGTTCATGTCCAATTACCAGGAGTTAGGATGAGAAATATGCCCTAGGGGCAATTAAGAATGCCGTCTATGCTGTCAGCTGACTCATGGACTCTGTGCAATGGCTTTCTCCGTTAGATCCATGTCCTCTCTCTGTCTTTTTTTGTCACAAACTATCCATCGCCTCCCTGTGTGTGCCTGACTGCACCTCTTCTCCAAGCTAGAGAGATAGTGCTTCCGCTTGCATGTCGAAGAGGAAAAAAACAAAAAGGAAGAGTAAGCAATCACAGAAGATATGAAAAGCGGTTGTCTGTTTGAGTTGCGAGTTAAGCCTTCAGATTTCAACTCCACTCGCCGTTTGTAAAAGCTGTCACAGTTGAAACTACGCCCAGAAGACGTAGCAGCCAGATTAGGCAGTGGATCTTTGAGTAAATTGTTTGTTCAGAAGTGTTGATTATTCAATGTCTTCAGCAGCATCTGAGACAGCCAAATCCAAACTGTCAACAACAATTAAAACAGGAAGGAATGTCTTGTTCTGAGAGATTTGTAAGAGAAAAGCAACCATCACAGAGGTCCTTCTGCAATCAGGAAAATTGTGTTTTCCTTGTGATCTCGCTCTGTGTGTCACCAGTGCACATCGTGTACAAATCTGACAGGGAAACAAACAAACACTGATTTGATGTGAACAAACAACAGCAGCAGCGGAAATATATTTTTTTCATGAACCGATGACATTTCCTCTCAGCTTGTTTAATAATTAAGATTTTTATTTTTATTTGAACCAATAGGAGAAACATTTCAGACCTGATGATCTGCTTATTATTTTTTCACATTACAAACACAAATGTCTATGTATTTGTTATGAATGTTATGTGAAGTGGAAGGAAAATTATATTTGACTGTGGGTATGCTGTAGACCACCTTTTGCAGCAAGTTTAACTAAGCCTTTTGCGTTATCTTTCTACCAGCTTGAAATGACAAACTGATTCAATCTCATTAAGATTGATGGAGTGTGCCGGAACAACAGGTTTCAATCTTCCCATATATTCTTAATTGGATTAAGTAGACAGATGTGACAAAGATTACCCCTCTATACATCTAGGACAGATTAGATAGCATTCAGCTGTTGCTGAAACAACAACTGCAACGTGGGCATCCAGCTGCATCAAGGAGACTACTCAGTGTTCATAAATTATTTAGTTGAGATGTTGAATTTAGAAAATAAAGAAGGTTGCAATAAACTTACATATTTACACAGCAGCTACAGTTGCATGATAAGGCAACTTTTGTAAATTAAGTTTGTTAAGTGGGAAATTAGACAATCTACAAGAGCACAGCAGCACGTTTTGCTTGTTGGGTTTAGTAGCTAAAAACAACCAGAAAAAGAGGGAGATGTTCCTACCAAATATTTAGAGCAGCTCTGTTCTTTAATGAGAATATAAGGCACACTTTAGTAATTTAATTTGTATCTATTTTCCCAACAATATCTAGATGGCAAAATAATGTTCTGTAGTATTTAAGTCAAAGCTTTGTCATCCTGTTCTGTTAACACCAAGAACATGGCAGGCAGATTATTCTGTGAAAAACATTTAATATAACAGATAAGAGATTAGGAGATAAGATCCAGCTTCAGCATATCAGCCTTTCCAATTATTTAAAGCTTGAAATCACTGGCAGACCTATTTATATGTAAGAGGAGCAAATACAATAAATTAACTGACTGAAAAATTAAGCAGATGTTCACAGTTTGTTCAAACTTCTTAAGTCTACATGTATTAAATGTTAAAATAAAGGTTTCTGCTTGTTTGGACAACATTAGTACAAACCACAAATAATAGCAGGCCTTATATGGAGTAAAATTATATATTATCTTTCTTTTAATTTATTTTCACCATTGTATGGTGACCTTGTCCTATTCACAGAGGATATACAGTGGGGATCGAAAGTTTGGGAACCCCAAGTAAACATTTATATTAATGTGCATAAAAAAAAGATGGAAACATCTCCAAAAGGCATTAAATTACAGACGAGACATTCTTATAATGTGTCAAAAAAGTTAGATTGTGGGTGTTTCTCAATGTCAAGGCGCCTCGCCTTCCCAGGCAATGCCTGGGTAGGCATTTTACTTTTTTTAAATTGAGTATGTCGGTTAAATCAAATGTGTAAGCAAATTAGTACCTCGTAGCCACCGAAGCTGCAACTACTAAGCAACTAACCAACCATATATAACTGCTTTGGATCTAAAAAATACTAATAAAAAAATAAAACAATTTTAGATATAATCCCGATGGCTAAAATTTGTTGACTTACATTTAAAATGAAAATTTACCCCCTAAGTAGCTGTTGGTGGCTCCTACTGCGCTGTATCCTGGGAAATTTTTGACCGAGACAAGGCATCAAGGCACCTGTGATGTATCCTTGGTCAGTTAGCTAAATGGCTAACAAACGGAGAACAGATTCCTCCGTAGCACATGAACATTGGAACATGCCTTGGCGGTCCCATATGACATATCTCCTTAGCAACCGGGGCGGGGCCAAGGCATCAAGGCAAGGTTCCTGGGCATTGAGAAACACCCTTTATTTTCATCATTTACACTTTCAAAATAACAGAAGACAAAATAATGGCGTCTGCAAAAGTTTGGGCACCCCGTAGAATTAATACCTTGTACTGCCCCCTCTGGACAGCTGAGACCTGACAGTGGCATGGATTGTTCATAATCATTGATGCAAAGACCAGGTGATGTCAATCTCAAAGGCTTTAAATGCCCAGACTCAGACCTTGCCCCAACAATCAGCACCATGGATTCCTCTAAGCAGTTGTCTAGAACCCTGAAACTGAAAATATTTGACTCTCACAAAGCAGGAGAAGGCTATACGAAGATAGCAAAGCGTTTCCAGATGCCAATATCCTCTGTTCAGAATGTCATTAAGTAATAGCAGTCATCAGGAACAACGGAAGTTAAAGCCAGATCTGGAAGACCAAGAAAAATATCAGACAGAACAGTTCGCAGGATTGTGAGAAAAGTAAATCAAAACCCACGTTTGACTGCACGGTCACTCCAGAAAGATCTGGCAGACACTGCAGTTGTGGTACACTATTCCACTATAAAGAGATACTTTTAAAAATATGGTCTTCATGGAAGATTAACCAGAAGAAAACCTCTACTACGTCCTCATCACAAAAATCAGTGTTTGAAGACTTTGAAAAGGCACAGAATTGAATGAAAAGAACCTCTGTCCAAATGTTAAGCATGGGGGTGGATCAATCATACTATGGGGTTGTATTGCAGCCAGTGGCACAGGGAACATTTCACAAGTTGAAGGAAAGATGGATTATATTACATTTTAGCACATTTTGGACGGTAACATGATACCATCTGCAAAAAAAGCTGAAGTTGAAGAGAGGATGGTTTATTATAAATGGATAATGATCCTAAACACACCTCAAAATTCACAATGGATTACATCAAGAGGCGTAAACTGAAGGTTTATAATCTCCTGACCTCAACATAATTGAAAATCTATGGATCTATGGACCTTGAAAGAGCAGTGCGTGACTGACAGCCCAGAAATCTCAAAGAACTGGAACACTTTTGCTAGGAAGAATGGGCAAAGATCCCTCAAACAAGAATTGAAAGACTCTTGGCTGGCTGCAAAAAGTGGTTACAAGCTGTGATATGTGCCAAAGGGGGCAGTACAAGGTATTAACTCTGCAGGGTGCCCAAACCTTTGCAGACGCCATTATTTTGTTTTCTGTTATTTTGAAATTGTAAATGATGAAAATAAAATCTAACTTTGTTGACACCTTATAAGAATGTCTCATCTGTAATTTAATGCCTTTTGGAGATGTTTCCATCTTTCCTTAGCTTCTTTATGCACATTAATACAAATGTTTACCTGGAATGCCCAAACTTTCGATCCCCACTGTACAATCAAACCATTTAGCAGATAAACTCTTACAAGGCTGGTCTAACTTCAGTTCAAAGCTTTTTCAGGTGTAGGACACAAACCATGCAACAGCTTTGTCAAATGCTACAAATTGTATTTTAGTTTCAGCTTTGGACAACAGAATGTGCCTGCTAACATCATACTGTCAAGTTTTCAGAATTGTCAAAAATAATCAAATTATTAAAAATATTAGCCTTCAACTTGCATGTTGGACCAAATCCAACACGAGGAAGTGTAGCCTTTAGTTATTGGCCCAATTTTAGAGATTATGAATCTATCCTTAGTAAATGGATATGTACTGGAGGAACTTAAAGTTGCTGACTATAAGAAACCCTCCCCTGATCAAAATAATAGTTAATTACAGATCTATATCTAACTTTCCATTATCTAAAATCATTGAGAAAATTGTTGCTACTCAAGTAGGTGAGCATCTAAACTAACAACCCGTTTGAAGAATTTTTTTCAGGTTTTAGAGTTCATTATAACACTGAAACAGCACTGGTGAAAGTGACTTATATTCTAATGACCTTTAGATTATAGACTTGTGACCGTTCCGGTCTTTTTAGAGCTCAGTAATGCTTTTGACACAGTTGATCACAATATTCTCTTAGAAAGGCTCAAACATGTAGGGATCAAGGAAACCGCACTACAGATTCCAGTTCGTTCATGTAAATGATATATCTTCAAACTCCAGGGTTACTTGATGGAGTACC
Organism: Apricaphanius iberus; assembly: GCA_028564705.1. Classification (NCBI taxonomy): domain Eukaryota; kingdom Metazoa; phylum Chordata; class Actinopteri; order Cyprinodontiformes; family Aphaniidae; genus Apricaphanius; species Apricaphanius iberus. The sequence goes on along the minus strand of JAPXFQ010001903.1, from coordinate 288,726 downwards.
ACAGGGTACTGTGCTTAGAACATTTTTTAAATATATATATATATATATATCCAATTGGTAAAATCATTAGACAGCATGGTATAAATTTCCACTGCTATGCTACGGATACAGGACTATATCTATCCATAAATCCTGATTAATCCAATCAATTGTGTAGATTACAGGCATGTCTTTTTAGTTTTTGTTGCCTCTTGGCCAGGATTCCCTAACCTTGCTCTGCAAGATGGATTTTCACGAAATTTGGAGCTTTCCAAACTCAGGAGAATCCATCTTGGACCGCTTCAATCAAAACCGTCCGACTTCCAACCAATATTTCGTCGACCAATCGTTTTTCAGCATTGTGCTTTGGGGCGGGAGTTCAGTTGTGACGGTAGTCTATACTGCCAAGCTAAGAGGAACAAATATGGCGGCGCCAGTTGACACTCGCGTAGAAGTGGCTATTGAATTGGTTTTACAGGAACTGGATACTATTTTTTTGGTAAAGAATGAGCAATGGAAAGCACTTTGTGAAAAGTGAAACAAATATGGCTGCGCCGGTTGATGCTCATATAGAAGCCAGTGCCACGCGGGCGCTACATAGCGCATCCTCCAAGCCGAGCTTTTTGGAGTAATCGGACTAAGGGCTTACTACCTGCACCAAGCTGAGTCCCAGTTTACATGTCACTCAGGAAATCAAATTATTAAATGAAGTATGTTCTATTCCCCGATGATAGATGGTTACATGCACACCTACGTGTTAGCCTAATAGTGGTTAGCTTCCAGCTACATTCAGGCAGTAAACTGAGGCTGGCATGAGTGAAGCAGACGGATTTAAAGCATGATATTCGCAGAAACAATGCATTGCCTCTTCGTAAGTCCAAACATGCACTGATTGGCCACTTACGTTCATCTTAGACGCCATATGCCGCTTATAACACTACTATTATTGCTGAGTCGCATTTCCGGCTCTCATAACTTCCAGAGGTGGTACACGAGTGTGGAGGGGGCGAGGGGGCCTGTTGCAGAGTAGTCTGATTCAATCGCATTATCCAGCTAGAGAAGCCGAGCTTCTGAAACTCCAGTTTGGTTTGACTCCAGCCAGACTAAGGTGTGTACGTGCATTTGAAAATTCTGAATTCAGTCGGACTAAGGCAATAATGCAAATTTCTTTTGCTGCATGTAAACGTACTGAATGACTCGATGCAATCTGCTGGGAATCATTAAATAAACTTTTCTGCCTTGAGATGACATCTGTTGTGAATCTGCACTAATTAAATAAGATGAATTGAAATTAGCACAACTTTGCTTTAAAGACAATGTTCTAAAATTTCTAATTATTAACTCTTTCTCTTAAATTTAATTTCTTACATTTTACAGATGAAATTTAAAAAATCTCTATTGTGCAAAAGTTATTTCAGTAATTGAACTTGAAAGATAAATCTAATATATAATATACTCGTTACATGCAAAGTGAGCTATTTCAAGCCTGCTGTATAGCTTTGCTATGATTTTGATTATTATGGCCTACAGCTCATGACAACCACAAATTGAAACTCTCAGAAAATTTGAATATCACATGAAAACAAGGATTTTAAATGGAGAAATATCAGACCTCTTAGAAGTGTAATCATGCATATATTTTCAGTACTCGGTTTTGGCTCCTTTTGCATAAATTACTGCCTCAATGTGGAGTGGCATGGATGCCATCAGCCGGTGGCTCTGCTGAGGCGTTCTAGAAGACCAAGATGCTTAAAAAACAGCCTTCAGCTCTTCTGCATTGTTTGGTCTCATCTTTCTCTTAGCAATACTCCATAGATTCTCTTTGGGGTTCAGGTCAGGCCAGCGAGCTGGGTCAGTAATCACATGTTCATTTATTTTGGTACTTTTGGCAGTTTGGGCAGATGCCAAGTCCTGCTGGAAAATGAAGTCAACATCTCCCTAAAGCTCGTCTTTGGAAGGAAGCGTCTAGTTTTGCAAAATGTCCAAGTAGATAGCTACGCTTACTCTGGACTTAATAAAGCCCAGTGGACCAACAACAGTGCATAACATTGCTCCCCAAATCAACAAAGACTGGAAACTTCAAACTAGACTTCAAGCGTATTGGATTGTGTGTCTCTCCATTCTTCCTTCAAACTCTGGGAGCTTGGTTACCAAATGAGATGCAAAATTTGCTCTAATCAGACTGGTCTGTTCCTCAGTGGTCCAAAGACTTTGGACCACTGAGCAACAGACCAGTTTTTGTTTCTGTAACCCAGATAAGACACTTCTGATGTTTGTTGTTCAGGAGCAGCATGACAAGAGGAATACGTCATTTGATGCTCATGTCCAGGATCCGTCTGTGTTTATTGGCTTTGCATGCACAAATTCCAGCTTTAAGCTTAGTTTAATGTTTCGCCATCTGTGTAGGTGTGGAGACACGCAGCGCCATTATCCGTCAATACACAGGACCCTTAGATCGGTATGCAAGCACAGACAGAGTAGAGCGAAATTTCTTAACTATCTGTTGAACGGAACAAACAGTGCATGTCTGTGATTGGTCATCAGGACCAGATAATTTTACCAGAACAGTGCTCTGTAATCAATGTAACAAGTAGTCAATGCAGTCTTTGGGTGATAGATACTTTTTATTGCAAGGTCAGTTGATATAATATGGTCTTTGGAGATTTTGAATATCACAAGTTGTAGAAAACAACAAAACAGACTGCTATGTGTGTGGGTTTTTTTTTAGATGTGTTTTTAGAATATTCTCTATGCTGCACTTCTAGTTTTTCAGCTCAATAAAAACTCTCTCGCCATACATCCTTGAGTGTTTTTTTTTTTTTATTAATTTTTTATTTACAAGCTGATATACATAAACTGTCATCAACCAGAGACGCAACTGCAATGGTAGGCAGCAGAGGTGGGACCAAGTCATTGCTTTGCAAGTCTCAGGTAAGTCTCAAGTCATTACCCTCAAGTCAAGGAAGGCAAGTTTCAATTCAGGTCCCAAGTCTTAAACTTCAAATTTAAAGTCATTGAGTCAGTTTCTTAAAAAACACATTGGAATTTAATGTCCAATGTAAATCACTAACCTTGAGTTCTTTTTAAAATATTTGTTTATTTGAATACCTGATGAAGAAAGTACAACTCCACTTAGAAAATTTAGAAAAAGTTATGAACTCAGACCTCCATGTTGTACTTTAAAGTACAAATAAATTTAATAAATCTAATACATGTAATACAACTTAGAAAATAGGAATGGCCTTCCTTTGAACTATAATTTCACAGATTCACTGCTAAGGATTAAAAAGATTTTTATTAAAGAGTATGGGTGATGTAATTTTCAAGATGGCATTTAGATTTTAATAGCCACAGGTATTTACTTAAAGTAAAGTAAGAAATTTGCAAGTAAAAAAAACCCATCTGAAGTTTATTGAAAATCAGATATGTCCAACAGAAAATGTCAGTCCAATTAGATTTATGTTTAAATAATAAGATGTGCATCTGGTTAATTAAAAGAAACTGTAGCCTAAGTAGTCCATGCAATTCTTCCCCTTAATCAGAACAACTTCTCCCGGTTCAGATGAATGGGAGAGCCTGTGAGGAAGAAGTTGCAACCTACCAGCTTATTTTAAGACTTAGCATGTTGAAAAAAACATTGGATGTTGAGCCATCTCTTTTATTCTCTTCGTGCATGTTTTTACATGTTGCGTTGCATTTTTGTCAACTAGTCTGTAGTTTTTTGTCGAAAGAATTCACTATTCAGACCAGAGCTATCATTTTCTACAGTGCTCTAAAGAGAAGGTCTCATTTAAAAAAAATCCAGCAATCTGATTGGCTGTTCTGCAGCTGTCGCATACACAGAAAGAGTCTCTGCTTGTTGACACAGGGACATGGGATGAGTAAAATGACGTAAAAGGGAGCAATTATGAAATAATAGAGGTTTTAAACTTCAGTTATTGAGTAAATATCAACTCTTTTCAAGTACATAGTTTCAAGTCTGAGTCAAGTCCCAGGTCATTGGAGTGGAAGTCGAAGTCAAGTCAAACTTTTAACTAAAAAACAAAAACAATTTCTCTGGTTGGCAGAAAAGATCTGCAGCCCCCGCAGTCCAGGTGGGGAATTGCTCTGCAAAATGTCTCCATCTTTTCTTGACAATCCAGGCTGCAGTCATCCCTGCTGTTAATGCATCTTTTTCTTCCACACTTTTCCAAATAACTTTATAATAATGTATTTCATCCACATTATTAGTTACCAATGTGCTACATCCATTTTTTAATTTCCTTTTGAGGCTTTCCCTCCTTATGGATAATGTTAATAATGATTTTCTGCACAACTGTCCGGTAGGCAGTCTTCCCTATGATTGTGATTCCTGCTGAACCAGATAGAGAGCATTTAAAGACTAAGTAACCTTTTGAAGGTGTTCTGGATTAAGTTCATGATAAGAGCGGGACACTTTGAGCCTAACATATTGAACCTTCTCACAGTAGATACATTTTTTAAGATTTTGAATTTGGGGTTTCCATAAGCTGTACACGATAATAATCAAAAATAATGAATAAAGGCTTGAAAAATGTAGCTTTGCATGTAATCAGTCTATATCACATATTAATTACTCCTTTTAAGTTTAATTACTGAAATAAATGAACTTTTGTACAATATTCTAATTATTTCAGTTTCACCTGTATAATGTCCATCTGCTCCCCTGGTTTGTTTTATTCATAGTTTGCGGAACAAGATTTTAACCCCCTTCAGAAAAATATCACATTACTCCCCTGTCTGTTCTTATCTCTGCCTGACACCGGTTCACGTCCTGCCCTTTGTCTTCCAGTCATCCAGGCTCATGTCCAGAATTTACCTTTTTCGGCCCCTCCAGATAGCCACCATCACAACAGGACCACCTTGCCTTCATACACATTTTTAGGGACGGCCTCTTCTCTGCAAGGGCCTCTTCTGTCTTTACTACATTTTTAAACGCATGATACTGTGCTGTCATGTTGCCAGAGGTAGACTCATAGTTAATTGGAGGCAGAGGGGGTGTTAATTGGTTCTTTTACTTATAAAAGGACATTTCTAAAGCAGCTTTTGAATGAACGAGAGCACTCCTACCCATTCATTCTAATGCTTCTTTTCATTACTGTGACAGACTCAGATCTGTGAGGTCACCTTTTGATTTTTCTCATGCAAAACATCCAGCAGACCAATCTTACCTTGCAGTGCAGTGATTGAATGGTAAAGTCATGTTGTTTTCCCAGAATAAAAAGTGAACCAATGACTTTTTTATTGAATAAATGCAACAAGTTGCAGCAACAATTAGCTAATTGTACACCTCACACGGCTTTAAACGTGATATGAATCAGACAGAGAGGTGTCGTTTGGTTTTTAATGGTGTCATTTATGGTCACACAGAAATCAGATTTTTAATGTGCAGTAACAGATGGTGTAGTAAAAATGACTCAACATTGGGCCATTGACTGTAAAGCTTAAACATGCTGATGGAAAAAAATAAAATGCAATTTATGTATTAAAGTGAAATGACTCTGGTTGAAATCATTCATAAATCAGCTGCTTATTATAAGCCTAAGTCTGATCTCATTTTAATTGAATGTGTAATTCATTTAGAAGTCATGATTATAAAGAAATGCACATCATACTTTTTAGCTTCCACATTAGAAGCATATTTGTGTTAAAATCAGTGCAGTAAAACATAATTTTGTATTTTTGTTGACTGCCAGTATAGTGGCGTTTTTATCAACATAACTTTGCCACCATCAGAGATGAGATCTACCCTGAAAAAGCTTTTATATGGGATGGCAGCCGCTCCATCGTGACATTTTGAGAGCATTAGACTTTCTCTGCTCATCATCACATTAAACCACAAAAAGCATTGACACAGAACTGTACAAATCAGAGCAGATTTAAAGCATTTCCCTTGAGTTTTCCTGCCGATTCACAACAACACAGTATTCACAAAAGAAACAGAAACTGCGTCTTTACATTCAATTGCTGCTGTATATTAGACTAATATAGCAAGAGTCCAAATATGAAGCGCAAACCAAACCTTCTTGTTGACCTATTTTTTTGGTAATGCACTGTGGATGCAACGCGTTTTTGATAAAACTTCAACTTCTATTCGTCATCCTGTCTGAATCCTGAATCAGATGGGGAGATTAGCGCAATATCAGATACAGAATGCGTCAACCACCTTGAATTTTCCAAAGCCAGCAAATGCATTTTGGTGAAGAAGATGAAAGTGTGTTGCTATGAAACCGCTTGAAGAACTGTAAGAGAAAATAGTAATAAAAAAAACAACAACTTTGATGAGGTTTTTTTGTACTGACAATGCTCTAGCCCACATATAAATAACACCCACCAAGCATATAAAATTGACCCAAAAAAACAATATGAATTAGACTTCAAACTTTTAATTAATAAGTTTATTGAAAGTGTTCTGTTTTTTAGTCCGCCTTAGATGCTGCTATATATCTGTTGCTGATTTTATTATTGAACTTTCACATGGGTAGGAATTAGAGATATTTCTTGGAATGACTTTTAAAATTGATAGTTTTTACTTTACTTGATAAATACACTGCCTGACAAAAAAGGATCACCCACACAAAGGCGTTGGACCACCTTAACTTTGACTACGGCACACATTCGCTGTGGCATTGTTCTGAAAAGCTTCTGTAAGATTTTGTTCCTTCCAGTTTTGCATGAATTTTTCACCAAGTACTGACGATAGAGTCCTCTCACAGCACAGAGCTTTGTCTAGCACATCCCAAAGAGTCTCAATGAGGATAAAGGCCGAACTCTACACACAAGAGAAAATTAAGTCTCCAGCTTCCTGAACACCTCCGTCATTTGAGCCAGATTAATCCTAGCAAATATCTCCGTCCAATCAGGGCCAAAAGAATTCATTAATGGAACAGCCTGGTCGTTCAGTATCTTCAGGTTGTCAGCATAACTAGTTTGCCTGGCTCATAATGTTGCTGCAGGTGTAGACCTTAGGACTTCTAGGACTACTAGAGATGATGGGTGCATCATTTCTTCTGCCTTTCTTCCTACCCTGGAAGAGGGTAAATTTGGAGTAATGGATGAATGTCTAACCTTTCACATTACAGCCTTTTCCTATAGCCTCTCTGTTTAGTGGTTTTCTTAAGGCTACACACCCTTTCAGTTCTAATTTCTTTACAGTTTTTAATAATACTTTAACCAAATATTAGTGGTTTTTGTAATTTCATATGATGTTTTCTCTGCTTGATGATTGCCAATGATTTGTACCTGCTTAAACAGACCAACATATTGTGTCTTTCAATATGGCTGAATAAGAAGGGAGAAGAAACTCAGTTGGAGTTAAATAACTTGTTGCCAGTTAAAGGGCAATCACTCACCCATTAATTATTCAACAGGAGGATTACATAAATCCAGGGGACAACTTTTTTTGTTTTAGCCAGCTGGCATATTATTTTCAAGTAACACTACTATTACACTCTCTGGCTACTTTAGCACATCTGATCACATCACGGAATGAAGGACATTCATGTTTTAACCAAAAACAAAAGAAGGCACACACACGCACATACACACAAACAGAGTTTATAGCAAAGTGAGGCTTCTTGTACAGAAGTTATCTTCTTCCATCTGCTGACATGAAAGTGCCATTTGGAGGTTTAGGGAATAAAAAACAATGAATAGTATATATTGTACTGGGAGTACTTTGCGCCGTATTAGTAGATATACATAATGTACTCTAAATGTTGATTTCAAAAGCCATTGTAAAAATTGAAATAAAATATTTAAAATGAGATTATTCTGCCAGGAGGTTTTTTTTTGCATTTTATTTTGAATTTACTTCTTTTAAGAACCGTAATTTACACATAATCTATATTTCTGTATTCATGATTATATCACTTTCACAAATTAAAGTTATGTTTAATTTTCATTGTTTGTTTGGGATTTTATTTAAGTTTGAAATTTATGACATCAGTTCCCCTGAGTCTTCTAATCTAATTGCTTGGAGGAGCAAGAGGGTGAACTTCTCTTTGCAAGGGATATCTGGATGGCCGTGTATTTAGCTTCCTCCATTTTCCCACACATTCTGAATAACATCTTTGTCCCTAATAATACTGTGACCACCACCATCTTTGTAGCAACGTGGTTTAAAAGTTGCAGTTTTCTTTGCAAGCCCAGAAAAAGGATCATAGTAGCCGTACCACTTTTAATTGATAACTAGATAAATTCAATTTAATCCATGATTTATTTTAATAAATGTAATTAAATTTTGTATACGCTGATAGTATTTGCTCAAAGCATTGATTTTAAAAATCAGTATCATTGATTTATTTAACGTAATAAGTCATTCTAAGAAACTAGTTTCATCCCCTGAAGCCGCGAACACAGCCATCGTTCAAAACTCAATTATTATGAGAAATCGGAGGCAAATATGAGCAAAGTGGCAGCTTTTAAAAATATTTGTAATATTACCATGTTTTTTATGCATGTACTTCCTGGAAACATGTTATCGCAGATGATTGTAAAAAACAACACCTTTTATCTGAATACGTTTGACTTGTACTCAAAAGTATTTTTCGGTGTTCCACTATTTCTTGGTCACATTCTCCATTTTTTTTTTATAATAGCCTTCATAAATTATGTAGAAAACACTGTATGCCCCATAGGTAGAACTGAAGATCTTTGCCCGAACCTGACCCGACCCAATCGATCGGGCCGGATTAAGGCTTAATTTCTATCTTTCTATATGTCCACGGTTTCGGGTGGGGCTTTAGCAGTCAGCTAATCATCTTGTTAGCGCGATAATTTATAATAAAGCACTGCAGTGGGCCACTAAGATTATTCTGAATCTACCTATCCAGATGTTGCATGCATACCACATGTGTCATGATGTGAAAGACCCACTCCTCTCAGATCAAAACAGAAAACATACTCCAACTGCTGTGATGCGCTCTCACAAAAAAATCTGAAATGTAAATGCATTATTATTCCAACTTTCACGTTGCAGGAGTCTCCCTTCATTTATATAGCAGCTCCCTGATGCTCACAAGTCTGGTAAAATCTCCTGAAATCTAGAGCAAGCGGTCAAGAGCGCACACAGAAACACAGGCAGGCGAGATAGACTTTTATGCAACAGAAGCAAGCGGTTAAAGCTTCACATAGCTCCAGACTATAAAAAAAGATTATAAATCAACACTCCTTGAAATTTTTTTTATTCAATTATCATTTTAAGCTTCAGATAACAGGCGTATTTGATCGGAGTTTCAAACATTTTTCCAGTAAATTGAAAACCTGCCGATCACGTTGTCCGGTGACAGTTTTGTCTAATGGAAAAATGTCGGGCTAAATCGGGTTCAGACTTTAATAAGCTGTCAATCAAAATATAGTCTTCGGGCTCAGGCTGAACTCTGTTGGGCTCAGGTCGGGCTGGGCCCAACTTTTAAGGCCCAATTATAGCTTTACCCCTAGGTGTCCGCTATCAAAGACCAGAAGATCATGTTTTGTTCTTGTTGTGGGGAGGGCGGGACCTGAAATTTGTTATCATTAAGTTTATTATTTTCATTATTTTAATTATCAATAAAGAAGAAAAAAAAAACTATTAGCTGGTTGTTTGTGTATACCCCTCTTCAAAAACTCTAAACAGACCACAGTTTTTCAAGTCTCCTTACGGTGAGCCTTTTCTTTTAACCCTAAAATAGACTTTAGTAGGCAGGATAAGAATGGCATTTTCATGCAATACTGAAACAAAAGCATAACCACCAATTAATAACCATTGCCATGAATAAGTAGGAAATCATATTTATCATGTATGCACGACAACTAAAAGTATATGTTCAGTTGTGCTGCACAACCAAATACCTGCAGTTGCAGCACAGGGTTAAATGCAAATTTGAGGTGAGGGATAGACTCGCCTCGAGCAGACCAACAAACCTAAAAAGTTTTCTGACTTGTCAGTTTTTTGCTAGTAGTAAATCAATGGGTAACATTACATGACAGCAATATTCGGTTTAAGGTCGATTTCCGGTTTGTGAAAGAATTAGGGGACAGGATAACACTTGTTTGCATGTTTTAAATTAAATAAATATATGAACTGTGCAGCTTATATGTGTTAAAACTTTCAAATTAAGTTAACTGTGTTTTGAAATTTGTGAAAGTATACAACATTTTCACTGGCATCGGAGGCCCCTGTTTAAAAAGTGTAATAACTGCTGGTATGATAGATTTGAACAAAGAACATGTTTCATTTCCTGAGGGCAGTGGAGGACTGACACCAAAAAGAGGCCCTGGCAATTTTGGCAGAGAGGGCACATTTGTCTTCTCAGGTCATTGGCAACCAAAAAAAGAAACATAGCATTAGACATAAACAATACATCTGCCACAGAACAAATGTTCCCTCTAATTCTTCATGTGTCTGAGTCACTAACTCGCTGAGTAGTCCCTTGGACAGCTGTGGGCAACATCAGATGTGTGCAACGTGGTCATGCCAGCATCGCATACAGTTGTGGCCAAAAGTTTTGAGAATGACATAAATATTAGTTTTCACAAAGTTTGCTGCTAAACTGCTTTTAGATCTTTGTTTTAGTTGGTTCTGTGATGTCCTGAAATATAATTACAAGCACTTCATACTTTCCAAAGGCTTTTATCGATAATTAGATGACATTTATGCATAGAGTCAGTATTGGCAGTGTTGGCCCTTCTTTTGCAGGACCTCTGCAATTCGACTGGGCATGCTCTCAATCAAGTTCTGTGCCAAATCCTGACTGATAGTAACCCATTCTTTCATAATCACTTCTTGGAGTTTGTCAGAATTAGTGGGTTTTTGTTTGTCCACCTGCCTGTTGAGGATTGACCACAAGTTTTCAATGGGATTAAGATCTGGGGAGTTTCCAGGCCATGGACCCAAAATATCAACGTTTTGGTCCCCGAGCCACTTAGTTATCACTTTTGCCTTATGGCACGGTGCTCCATCAGGCTGGAAAATGCATTGTTCTTCACCAAACTGTTGTTGGATTGTTGGAAGAAGTTGCTGTTGGAGAGTGTTTGTTTTGGTACCATTCTTTATTCATGTCTGTGTTTTTGGGCATCTTGTAAGTGAGCCCACTCCCTTAGATGAGAAGCAACCCCACACACGAATGGTCTTAGGATACTTTACTGTTGGCATGACACAGGACTGATGGTAGCGCTCACCCTTTCTTCTCCGGACAAGCCTTCTTCCAGATGCCCCAAACAATCTGAAAGACGCTTCATCAGAGAATATGACTTTGCCCCAGTCCTCAGCAGTCCATTAACCATACTTTCTGCAGAAGATCAATCTGTCCCTAATGTTTTTTTTAGAGAGAATTGGCTTCTTTTCTGTTCTTCTTGACAACAGGCAATCTTCCAAAAGTCTTCGCCTCACTGTACGTGCAGATGAGCTCACACCTGCCTGATGCCATTGCAAGCTCTGCACTGGTGGCACTCCGATCCCGCAGCTGAATCCTCTTTAGGAGACGATCCTACCGCTTGCTGGACTTTCTTGGAAGCCCTGAAGCCTTCTTAATAAGAAGTGAACCTCTTTCCTTGAAGTTCTTGATAATCCTATAAATTGTTGATTTAGGTGCAATCTTAGGGCACGGTCACAGTCACGGTCACGGTCTACCCAGGAACAGCAGGGGATAACCTGTGTCACGTTTAAATTTATGTGTGACCGCAGGCCCCAGCACGGATCCTCTGGCCTGGGCGCAGATCCTTGGGCCGACTCTGGAGGTTGTTCTGAGCGCGGTTGCTTCAGCTGGATTGCTTAACCCCACCCAAGTGAAGAAGACATAATGAAGTATGAATGTGTGCCGCCCACATGGAAGCCCTGCCCACCGTGGACGTATTTATACAGCGTCTGCAACCCTGAAATCATAACAAAAAAACAGAAGGAGAAGATGGGTTCAAGCAAAGGCGCTCGGTTGTCCGACGCTGAGATCGAGTGCCTGATCGATGTCTGGGCAGATGAGACCATACAGGAGATGCTAAATAGGACTCACAAAAACATAGTGGTTTACAAAAAAGTCTCTGTGCTTTTGGAGGAGAGGGGCTATAAACGCACTAGTGTGCAATGCCGGGTCAGAGGTCATTTTTAGGGGTCATGTGGTTTCCAAGGGGTCGAAATTTCTTTTTTCCGAAAGAGTTGGTGCTATTCAGCGGTTGCAGAGACCAGTAACCAAGAAACAGATGGTGTCTTTCTTGGGTTTGACGTCGTATTGCCGGAATTTCATTCTGGACTACGCAGTGTTGGAAAAACCACTCTCTGATTTGATTCATGGCAGGAATATGACAGCCTCTGATGCTGTCCAGTGGACCCCTGAGGCTTTGCGGTCATTTGAGGAGCTTAAGACAGCTCTGCAAAGCCCCCCCGTTCTGGCTTGGCCAGACACAGGTAAACCATTTATTCAAATGGTTGATGAGGTGAGATGTGATGTTCTCAATCCTGCCAGGTTGCTACCCACAGGGGATGACGGAGACCCCCAAGACTGCCAAAGGGAATTTGAGGTACTGTGTAAACCTTGTCTTGATTTGTCAGACACTCCACTGCAGAATCCAGACATGATTCTCTACGTTGAAAGCACAGCTTTCAGAGATGCCAGGGGTAAAAGCAGAGTGGGTTATTCTGTTTGTTCTGACCATTGTACTTTGTGTGCAGGAAGCCTTATGTCACATTTTTCTGCCCGGACGGCAGAGTTGGTTGCGTTGACGAAGGCCTGTGAGCTGGCTAAAGATAAAGCAGTTACCATATCCAGTGACAGCAGCTATGCGGTGGGCGTGGTCCACTATTTTGGAGCTCTGTGGAGACACAGAAGGTTCTTGAAGTCTGATGGTAAGCCGATTTTGAATGCATCACAGGTTGCAGACCTCCTTGATGCTATTTTGTTGCCATCCAAAATTGCAGTAGTGAAATGTGCTGCACACACAATGTCCAAGGATGCTGTGAGTCTTGGAAATGCCAGGGCTGATGCTGCCGCCAAAGCAGGGGCAGGTCAACCGGTGACGACTACCTGTGCTGCGATTGAGCAGATAGATGAATGTCTGATTTAACTGCTATGCAAAGTTTTGCCACTTCTTCTGAGATAACAGCATGGGAAAAAGCCAGTTGTAAAACAGGAGAGGGGGTGTGGTTTTCTGTCGAACGTGAAAACGGCACTTTGAAAGCTAAGCTTTCTAAGTGTTGTGAGGAAACAGGACTGTCTTGGGTCAGAGCTTTGCCTCTGGCTTTGTTTTACATGAGCAAGGGCGGGACCACTCCATCCGATCAGACCTGGAGACTGGGTAACCTAGGATCTTTTGATCGGGGATCTGAGGCGAAAACACTGGAGAACTAAAAGAGGGCAAGGGCCTTTTCAAGTTCTTCTGGTGACCTTCACCGCTGTCAAAGTCACTGAGAGAGCCACTTGAAAGAGTGACTGGATCGATTTTGGACAAACCTACCACTTCTGAAGCAGAAAAACTGAGAGAAGTAGACTCTGACACAAAACTTGATTTGAAAAACTGTGATTCAACATTTTTCTTTCTCCTCACTAATCATCGAATCATGGGACGTGAAGACATGGAGAAGGAGACACATTTGTCAACGCTCTGGGGATCCAGAGCAATAACGACTGTGATATTGTGATTTTGATCATTTTTGTGTTCTGTTTTTTGATAGGGGGCGTCGTTTGGACTCTGCAGCAGGGACGAGAGGTCACCTGAGTTGAACTGATGCAGAGGTCACCTACGGGCCTGATGCTGACTCGATTCGACGAGATGGAGATGGAAAAGAACTGCTTGGAGATGAAATAGGTATGAACTTGCTGAATGACCTCGAGTTATATAATTAATTAGTTTAACAGGTGTATGACGACTTCCTTTAAATCACTTTGTGAATTAGGTTGTCCGATGTTTTTTTCCCTGTGATTGATGTACTGTATTTTTCTAAGGAGGTTTAGCGGTCTCATCCCAGAGATGACAGAGAAAAGAGGGGTTTGATTTGATTTTTCATTTTTATCATTTATTCATTTTTCAGTTACATTTTAAATTTGTATTATTCATTTATTATTCCATTTCATTTATTCAAATCAATTTCATTTACAGTAAGGTTTTTTTAGTTTTAGTCCTTTATTCAGTTAAGTTTTGATATTTGTTTTGTTCTTTTCTTTTTCATACTTAGTTGTTAGTTAAGAATGAAAAAGGGGGATGACAGATTTTTAGTTTTTTTTCTTGGTTTTTAACATGTCTAATCATTAGAATCATTATTGAATACAATATTATCCCCTGTTTGTTTTATATTATGGTTGATTACTACTGATTTGTTCTTTTGTATAACCTCTGAAAGGTCACTGTGGTGCTGAGCAAAGAGTGACTGATCTTGATTTTGAGGTTCACGCTGTGGATGCCTGACTCATTTAAGGGAAGAGTACATGTTTCAATTTATATTTAGAATTTTTTTGATCTTTGTTGTTAACTGGATTGATACTGCCTAACACTGTACCCCTTTTCTTTGTTTTGCAGTTACGTTTATGCATCCTGACTAATGAGGAACCAAACAGGAGTGTCACCTTGGGGCTAGGGGCCGTCTCATACTTTTGCCCGCCTGTCGTGAGCAAGGACAACACGACCATAGTTGGGAGGTTGTTTATCTTACACCCTAGCGGGATTTTTGTATGGGATGCTGTTATGAAGTTCAGATAATGTCATTAAGATGGATGCATAGATTAGATAATTTTGTTAGATATGATTCAATGTGATATGTAATATTTGAAATTATTTGAACCACTTTTATTGTCTTTCTTTTTGAATGCTGCCCGTCTCTTAGGTTAGTAATTGTTATTGTTGATTGTTAATTTTTCTTAGTATTTTGATTTATCTTTGAGATTAGATAAATGGGTAGGAGACTGTGATCGAAAAATTTATTATTATGATTAATTTTTTAGTATTATTAACACTGAGAGCAGAGGAGCCATAAAACAGGTGTTGAGTTCGAGGTCAGAGAAGACATCACTGCCTGAGAAAATATTGATTCTTCTTACAAACTTAGTTTTGAGAGTTTCTCTTATTGTGTTACATATAACCCAAGCTATTGCCATTGTTTTGTATATGTCAAAAGTCACTTATTCAAAGCTAAAGAGCCAGATGTCTTCATCAGGAGATATCCCCACCCTGAGGTTAATAGTTGTGTCTTCAAAGTGATAGAGGCAAGGTTGCTGAACTTTATAAATACTTATTTTCATATGAGCTTGTAAGGTGGTGGGGTAGTAGGTAGTTGGGAGGTGGTGGGGTAGTAGGTAGTTGGGACGTAAGGGAGTTAGGAGGGGGGCAGCATTCGGCATTCACTGTGATCTGTGCTGTTCTCCTGTATGATCAATTCAACTTTTATTAAAACCTCCAAAAGCTTAAAGGAATATCTCTCATCTTTATTAAGAGTCTTAAATGCCATTACACCGGGAAAAGGTAAAAAAGCTTTGCGGACAGTACCTGAAGGCGCAGGGGCTTATGTAAGCGATCTGGGTCGGCGGCAGACGAAAAAGAAAACTTCCCATGGTTTGCTGCGATCAACCGGATACTTGGAACAAAGCTGACCACCGAGCCAAAGCTGCTAGAATCGAACTCGGTGAGGCAGAGTGCATAGTCGGACAAGAACGCTTGTGGTAAGTAAATAGGAATGCCACTGTTTATCTCTCTTCTTTTATCGGATCTGTGATCACATCAACCAAAAACAACTATTGGCGCCACCCACCGGACTGGAGTGAAGCAGACGCTTTTGAATTGCGTCAATAATATGTAAATGGTTCCCACTACTCGGCCACAGAATGGCGCGTTTCCTACATGGTTGGTGAGACCGCAGGCTGTCTGCTCCTAGACCTTTCAAGCCCGGTTGCGTTTAACCTGGTGTCCCTGGTGTGAACGCAGGCTTAGTAGCCACAATATCCTTGCCTGTGAAACCATTTTTATGCAAAGAAATGATGGCTGCACGTGTTTTTTTGCAGGACACCATGGTTAACAATAGAAGAACAATGATTTAAAGCATTACACTCCTTTTAACATGTCAAGTCTGCCATTCTAACCCAATCAGCCTGACATAATGATCTCCAGCCTTGTGCTTGTCAACATTCTCACCCGATTTAACAAGACTATTACTGAAACGATCTCAGCAGGTCCTTTAATGACAGCAATGAAATTTTCATGGCAAAGAAGGACTATGCAATTCATCTGATCACTGTTCATAACATTCTGGAGTATATGCAAATTGCTATTAAGCTTAAGCAGCAACTTTTCCAATATCCAATATTTAAGTAATTCTCAAAACTTTTGGCCACGACTGTAGTTTATTAAAATACTCTAATTGCAACATTTTGTTATTTTTGTGACAATACTTTTAATTAAGTGTTATGTTTTTGACTGGTTTTAGTCTTTATTTTAAACTTTTTTTCTTGTCTTATTTGCATATCCGTCTATCTTTAATCTTGACCCTGGAAAAACCCTCATTTGCAGACCCCAGTTATCACTGCCATATCTTCATTAGATTCAACAATTGTCCATCCATCTCCAACAATCTGTGCACATCAATTCTTCAGAAGTTTTTTAATTCTTTTCATAAGGGTTGAAGGAGGAAAAAATTGATTTGGTCTAAAAAATTATGAATGCTAGGTTTAAACAGGACCTCTGAAATACAGGGCCATGTTATAGATTGCGTTTGTGTATAGTATTGATGGCTTTTATATTTGTCACAACATAATTCATTTTGTAAGCCTACACTGAGGGTCCAGGTAACAAAAGCACGGCTAGCCATGGTTTGTGTCAGTGTGCGCGTCTCGGCCACATTAATAATAACTATGGAAACTGATACGGGAGAGTGTGTGTTTTCTAAATGGAGCCTCAAACCTTATTGTAGTTGCAGTAGTTTACTACCCATCATTCCCTTGTCATTACCTTTATCATTCATCATTATCCTCTCATCAGGTCAATGATCACAAGAAATTATACTGTAGACCAAAAAACAAAATACCTTATCAATGGAAATTACATATATTCAGGCTTTCTTTTACAGGAAAAACATTGCTTTTATAACTTAGTTAACAGGCCTATTATCTTTTATAGTTAGGCTGTTTGTTTGCTTTTTTTCCTCCTTATTTGTGTCCGCCTACAGCCCCACTTCATTTATTATTACTTTTATTCATATACTTATTGATATGCAGCTGCCTATTGACACGGCTGTTCTGTTTAGGCTATCAATTTAGCCCAATTGCGGCCACCTATTTTTGCAGCTACTCCGCTCCATTTTATTTCTTTCTTTATTTAGCCTATTTATTTGTTTGTGATGTGGCCACAAGTGGTTATGAGCGGCAAGCAAGCCGTCTGGTAATGCGGCTGCTTGCCAGACAACCGCGGTGGCATTTTCCCACACTGCTCAGTGGTCAATCCGTCGCTGCTTGAGGGCAAGTAAATATGTGTGTAAAGTCTTGTAAAGTATTGGGCCTTCCTCCATGTAAAGGCAGACCTATATGTTTGTTTGTTTTTTAAGGGCGATATGATTTAAAAACAAATTTGGTTGCAGATGGGCGATATTTAAAGCAGATTATTAAGGCCGATATCCATGGCTGATATATATACAGCACAGACCAAAAGTTTGGACACACCTTCTCATTCAATGAGTTTCCTTTCGTTTCATGGCAACTGACATTGTAGATTCACACTGAAAGCATCAAAACTATGTATGAATACATATGGAATTATGTAGTACTTTTGCAAAAAAAGTGTGAAATAACCTGGCCTCCAAAGTCACCGGACCTGAACCCAATCAGGATGATTTTGGGTGAGCTGAACCACAGAGTGAAGGCAAAAGGGCCAACAAGTAGTAAGCATCTCTGGGAACTCCTTTAAGACTGTTGGAAAACCATTTTGGGTGACTACCTCTCGAAGCTCAAGAGAATGCAAAGCAGAGCAAAGGGTGGCTACTTTGGAGAATCTAAACCATAACATGTGTTCAGTTACTTCACCCCTTTTGTTTAAGTACATACAGTAATTCCATACATTATGTGTTCATTCATAGTTTTGATTAGCCTGGGTGCCAGCCAAACTTAGTCCCGCCCACAACATGGTCTGGAAGTTCGGTCCTGCATTCCTCCATTGAGGAGCAATTATGCCCGAACAAGGCTTACGATGATCGACAGGTGGATAACAGCAAGGTAATCAACCACATAACCAAAGAGCGCCTGGGTTAAATTTGTTTACAACAATGATGGCTGCCGCTGGAGAACTGAGATGTGTAGATTCTGCCATCGAGTCTGTTCTAGAAGATATCGACAGCGCATTAATTTAAAAAGAGGAATTCTAAGAGAGGAACAGACAACGTCACACACTTCCGTTGCTCTGATTGGCGAGGCATTTTTTCCTGGTTCGGTTAAAGCACGCCCCATAATTGCAGCCCAATGGCGCAGTATCAGACTCACATTCTGATTAGAATAGAGTATGGCTACGTCAGGCTAAGTTTTGATACCCTTAATTGAGAATCTACAAAAAACTAATTGAATGAGAAGGTGTGTCCAAACTTTTGGTCTGTACTGTATATATATGATGGTAGCGCTCATCCTTTCTTCTCCGGACAAGCCTTCTTCCAGATGCCCCAAACAATCTGAAAGACGCTTCATCAGAGAATATGACTTTGCACAAAATAATGCATTACAGTGAGTAGGAAGGAGAATGATATATGTGGTTTTCTAAAATATGAAAATCCTAAAAAATGACGTGTCTGAAAATCCCCCTTTCTCTGCTACTCTTCAGTAAAATTAAATGCAATCAAGTGCCTCAAGGATTAGTAAAACGAGTCCATCTGTGTATAATTTATTCTCAGTAGTTACAGTTTACGGCAGTTTCAGAACATTAGTAAACCCACACCTTCATGAGGACCAAGAAAGACAGCAGAGAGGTAAGAGTTGAAGACATCAAGAATTTAAAGCAGAGGTAAGTTAGAAAGCAATAATAGAAGATTTAAGAAGAAAGAAAAAAACAGTAGTAGTAATAGTTAAAGTCATATCTCATTTTTCTAAACTTTATGCCTTTATTTGTCTGAGGAGAATGCTTGGCATGGTGTCTTGACAACAATTTTAAGGTTTAGCGTGACATTCTGAGCTTTGGAAACTCCTAGAATGCTTTAGAAGTACACATCAGTCAGAAAACCGCTGTTCATGTTGTTTATCTTCATCACAGAGAACAGTCGCTCACACATGTTTGTACTACCAAACCCGTAGAGCATTGCAGGCTGCTTGGTAGCAGATTTGGAGCATTGCCCCAAGAAGTCTGCTGTTGCAGAAGTTTCAGAAATTTAGTCTGGATGTGTGCAGGTCCACATTAAATAGCCTGACACTCTCAAATGCAGTCTGTGCTCCCTGGATTAAAGCTTTTAGGTTTATGTCAGAAAAAAGCATTTTTTAATCAACACAGGGAAGCTGGTTAATGTAGACAGGTATATGAATTTAGCAAAAATATTGTGCAATTCCATAAGAAAAGCTTTTAGAAGGTGCAAAAGCACTGAGACTGGAAAATTAGTGTTCCAGCAGGACAATGATCCAAAACATTCAACAGAGCTACAAGGTAGTGATTACATCTAAGCATATTCAGAAAGAAAAAACTGCCATGCAGTCCAACATCCTTTGCTATTCGCATCAGTAGATGACCACCATTTATTTTCCAGATCATCGTACAAATTCTCGCAGCTTTGTCAAAGCTTTTTTGAAAATACCATTACCTTATAAGCGGTGGTCCCACTCTATCCAAAGGACAATATTTCAAACAATGCCTGAAAAAGAAAACTTCTTCCAAAAAGAAAAGTTGAGGGGTTCCACTTTTTTTCAGCCACCACATGGACAGGGCCCACAACCAGTAAAGGGAGCTAAACACTACATTTCCCTTAGAAAAACTACTGGAGATAACCAAGCACCTGTATGTTAACATATGTCATTAAAATAGTTTTAAAGGGGCCCCGTCACACTTAGTTCATGGCTTGCGGTTTATTGCTGAATTTCTACCATGAAATGTGTAACATTTTACTAGTAAAAAGTGCTGGTCCCAGATTTTTATGCCAGTATGGTCCTTGCAGGATGTCTGCTTGTAAACATGGTCTGCTCTGTGCCACTTTGTTCCTACATGCAAATTTACTCGAGTCTAATTGGATAACAGTTAGCCAATGAGAGTTTAGATTCATGCATCCGTCATGTGCAGGAATTTTGTCTCTGCATTTTGTAATCGCTATACATATGGCTTCTTTAGGTATATTCACAAATATTTATGAACCTGTATCTGAAGGAGACAGAACCAACTCAAGAACCGCAGCAAGTTTGTGTTGCCATGGATTTGTAAGAACGCTGAACCTTACATTAACAATCACACAAACACAAAAAACAATATCAGCAAGTGTTCTCAAACATTCTACTACTACTACAACTATATGACAAAAAGCCAATCTTTTTTGGGTAGAGCACCTACATTTCTTTCAAAATCAAATTGATCAAGTCCAAATGTGTTTTTTTAAATCACTATGTAATGTTAAGTGTCAAGTAACTGTACTGCTCATGTATTGATTAATTAAACCAATAATTTTAAAAATGTAATCAGACATGCCATAATTTGAAAAAATATAAAACAGGAAGAATTTAATTAACATTATTCATCTTTAAGGACTTGCTAAGTCTAAAAACTTTAGTATTGAAGTCACTTCAGATTTTAGTTTGTCTTTATTATTCCTATAATTTACCTACAATTAGGGCTGGGCAGTATAACCAAACTTTACTGCTACCGAAATTTGACTGTTCCCGATGTTATTTTGCCAGTGCCAGTTAAAAAAAAGAAACAATTTGCTTTAGTTTAGCAGTGCTCATGCTCCTTTAAAGGGCCTATATCATGCAAAATCAAGTTTTTGGAGTTTTCAACCATCTAGTAATGCAATTTTCATTTTCATAAAAAAAACCAGCCGAGTGATTTTTGTCTTAATTCACGCATGCCTGAGTAATCCTCCTGAATCTTGCTCTCTGAGCAGCTGCCCCTCCCTATCCTAGAAAACGACTGAGTGTTCAACGAATTACATCACTAGTTCAAAACAAGGGAGTGGTAGAGGAGTCTGCACCGCCCCTGCATACAGAGCAGCTTACCTCTGCTAGAGTTCCAAATACACCCTCCTCCTTCTCACAGCTCATGGCTGCTTCGGTTTTTGGCAGCTTGAAACACTTTTTTTGTTGGATTTTTGATTATAGAGATCCATCTAAGGTTAATCTCAGTTGGTGGAGATATTAATCTCGCTGAGTCCAGAATGTTGATACACGGGTTGAAGCCGCCACTGAGTGATCATACATGTGCTCAGATATAATTGTAAAATATTTTCTGTCTAAAACACGACTGCACACTGAAATCACCGATTTCACTAACAGCCCAGTTACTTCTTCATCTGATCTGAGTGGTCACTTCTCAGATTCTGAACTGTACTCTAAGAAATGCAAAAAAAAGAAGTGGGAATCGAACACTGAATTAAAAGGCTTTTTGAAGCTGTACGATAGCAAGAACCCATCACATATTCAACCACATTATATAAATTAGGCCACTACCAGACCCGAGTATAGAAAGGCCAAGGAATGAACTTGAGCAGTTCACCATTATTGAGGTGAACCACTCAATATATTGCGATATTGTTTTTAGCTGATGTCGCTCAGCCCTACCTACAATATTATGCAAGTCCTTGGAAAATTACCTTTGCAATTTCTTTCATTAAAAGCAAAGCAATGTAGCAGAACATGGCAAAGAGTGTATGATTCTGCTGGTTTGTTTTATATAAAGACTTTTATCTAGCAATATCCTTTATGTAGTTTCCTGTAAGTGAAATTAGGTCTCTCAGAGGTCCAATAACAAAAAAAGATATAAATATGTAGCTGGAAAGATGAGCTTTTATCCGTTTGCAAATGTGCATGTAGCCCATTGAACATATTATCTGTGCAAAAAAAAGACTCCTGAAAACATGGAAACCTGGAAAGTTCTTTTGTTTTATCTGGCGTTTACGTTCGGTTACTCATCCAGACAAGTTTGGAGCCACCTGGAGTCCTTTGGGAGAAGTTTATATCCAGTTGCCATTAGCATATATCCATATAATAGGAGTCAATAGGGACAGATTTGCCGCCTGTAAAAAGTAATTATCTGCCTCAAAACTCCTTCATTTAACCAATGTTTTTTTATTAATAGTTTCCACTACTCCCCTAAGAGTTCAGCATGTCTCAGAAGTGATTCTTTGTTCTATTCCGGGGTGATTTAAAGCCTTATAATAAAACTACACTAACAAGCAATTTTATTCACGTCACGGCCGTGCTCCATCCCAGTTGTAGTCTGAGCAGGACTTTCACTCTGTGCTCTATGTTGGTCGGTTAGACAGAACTTGCTAGTGAGGACACAACATGCTTCGCATTTGCTTGTTTCAAATTGCACTAACTGAATGACCAATTGGACAAAGTTCAGCTTCCACAGCCTTCCTTTCCTCAACCTACCCACACTACACCAGCAATGGCGGGCGGCTGTAACGTCATTGAAATCCCAGGTTACTGTAATTTGCATTACAAGCCTGTAAAACACCCAGAAGACTACTCCGCAGCACCTCAGAGACGTTCCAAACTCACAGGGGAATATTGCTAACAATTCATAACAAAACACGGTTAAATGCAGGAGTTTTATTTGCTCCATAAATCGATTCCAATTGTAAAGAAATTGCTAATTGGCTTGTGTTATGGAAAAAATGCTAAATTGTGAATAATTCTACGCACACCTTTGTTCTGTTTTTTTGTAATGGATTATGTTGAAGAGCTGCATTACATAAATCTACACATTGATTGAGAAAATTCCATTTCCTGAAACTGCTATGACATTTTTTTATTCATCTCATGATTGTTGCTAATCTTAATCAATGAAATATTTTCTTAATTAAAGCAGCCTAAATGAGATGGATGACTTCGTATTGAAATCCATCCTACTCACGTGGGATGCTGTTCTCAATCTCATCAGTGTTATTCCAGGGAGCCATCTGTGAACTTTACTATCCTAGCCATTAAATTTGAACATCCTCACAGCCATCATGTTAATAAAGTACCAGGTATTAGACTGAGCCCCTGGCATTGGAGTCCGCTATTAATGCTCCCACTGGGCTGGTACTATCAGCATGTGGCTGTACTGCTCTACAGCTGTTCTCAGGCTGTATCATTCATCATATTTAAATTAATTCACACTTACACCCTTAACTGTGGCTTGGATAAGTACATTTATAAATGTTGAAGTTTTTTTCTGTGGGAAACTCTACTGTAATTGCTCATTATTCTGTAATAAAATGAATTTAATGTTTTGAATACTCATAGGAGATGAGGAAGCAGGTTGAGCATTAAAATAATCCTTAAAAATACAACTTACATAGAGAAATGCTGCTCTGTAAAAGGAACCCTGGAGAGCCAGATTTTGAGTTTAATTAGGTAGCCATTGTCCAGAATATATAGATTTACATGTAATTCCTTTTCAGTTTCCACTGTAATCCTCCTTCTTAACATTTCCCCACCCCAGAGTATTTTTGTCTGTAAGCTTCAATTCCAACTATGAGCGTACTCTATTGTAGGTCCCGGATAGAGCAGAAGTTATTGTTATTGGACACAGAAATGAGGATTTGTCTAATTTAATTAAAGCTGTTGAGCTATCTGCGGCTTCTTCATTATATTCAGATGTGTTCATGCTTACGGAGTAAAGATTTGGGTTTGTGCCTAGAATTTTCTATATTGAACAACCCCAGAAATGCTCATTTATTCAATAAACAGAACTTGTTTTCTTTTAGCATTCCCAGCAGAGCAAGAGTCAGATAATACAGTAAGAGCGTGACATTTGAACTCATGTATTCGGTCAGCACTGGAAGCCTTTTATCACCAAAGGCCATGTTCAGATAAACAACAGCAGTGTCAAATAGCTCTGAGAAGCTGCTGTGGGGCACAAAGTGATGTCCCTGTGTTTTTACATAAAATGAAGGTCCATTTCAAAGATCAAATTCACTACTGTGTTAGAGACATTGTCAGAAATCACGTTGCTAATGCCATATCAGGTGTGTAAGAAAAGATGAATAACAATCATGCTGGTAAACCTGTCATAAAACCTTTCTTGTCAGAAATAAAAGCTAGTCTCTCTATAAAACATTTCTCTTTTCTTAGTGTAGCTTTACAAAAATGAAATAACCAAGGTTTTTCAACCAACATATTTGCATGCTAGTATTAGTATACACTTCAAACTAATTTCTGATTTCAAGAGATGTTCTGTCAAGTTTTTAAAAACACTAATCACATTGTAAATTTAAAAGAATGGAGATCCAGAGTCTTTACAAAGCAATTAAAGCTTGATAAATGTACATGTTCCAATCCACTTTGATGCTCAGCACAGTGGTCCATCACTGCTGAATGTGACACTAATGCACATATCTGTTGGTTGGTTGCTCTTTACATAATCCACTCATGTACCATCAGCTGTCAGCTCTTTATGAGAGATACAGGTGTGGGTTCTGCTCATCAGGAACAAGATGTAGATTTTTTTATGGGTCAGTGAATAACTTGTTTTGCTGAATTAAACATATGGCTGCTTTGTGTTTGGAAATCTTAGAGGGACGCCATGGTGTAATTGAGGAGGTGGTTAAGCTCTAACTTGCCAACAGATTCATCATGCACGGCAAAGCGCATATATTCCTCTAACGTTCTGAATTGCAGTAATAAGTGTGGTAACAAATAGCCTGCTTTTTAGACTTCATTGAAATCTGGTTTTCTCCAGTGTGGCTGACAGATTTCAACCAGGAGACAAACTGATTATTATTACTATTTTAGTGTGTGTGTTTTTTTTGGGTTAAACCATGTTGGGTTGCTATTAGTGTTTTTGCCTTTAAACGTGTCTCAACATTTTATTTCCTAATGATATTATAGAAGAAGCACCTATATATATAAAAAGGCACAACGTAGCAACTTTCCTCTTGTCGATCTAAAACTATTCCTCTATTTTTTAAAGTAAAAAAAGGTTGAGTGTCTGATGTATAATGATGGTATAAAGGTCTGAAGCGCATCTTCTGATTAATACCGCTGTAAAAAAGGTAGAGCCTCAAATTAAACTTTATTTCACCAAACTCAGATTGAAAATCATTCGACACATTTAGTAGATAGATATGAAAACTCCTCAGTTATTTTGAAGTTGTTTTTGGTGAGTGGCAAGACTATGCAACATAACTGTTTGAACTTTTACCCATGTTATCTTATAAAGACTTTGTTTTTGTTAAAAAAATTACCCGGATGAGTGAAAAATGCAATTGCATGCATTGTATGCTTAAGGAACCTTCAAAGCATGACATGTAAATCCTATTTAGCCTTTCCTATTGAACTTTGAAAAAGAAAATTTGTTGAAACTGTCCATATTCTTAGATTATTAAAGTGAAATAGAAAGTTTGCGCTTATTAGAATAGCTTATGTGGTTTCTGAACAGCATGCTCACTTTTCTTTTCTTCATAATCTAAAAGCCTAGTTCATGATTTTCCGACCACACATTTGCACTCAGACATATTGATGGAGACATTTTTTTGTTCTCCGTTTCCCACTGATACCCCCCCCCCCCCCCGAGTTTCAAAGCAATTCTCGACCAGGACAGCAGGGGGTGCTAACTTTTCATGCCGTTGTCTGCCTACCATTGCAGTGTAGTTTCTGTTTTTTTTTTTCTTCAGCCTGTGAATGCATTTCCCCCCTAAAGGAGCAATGGACAAAAGTACGTTTTAATTAAGCTGTAAAGCTTTCACTAGAAGTGCAGCTTACACAATAGTCGCAATACTTTTTCTGCAGCTCCTTGTGTTCAAAATCACTAAAAGACCAGATTAGATAAATTATCCTTTCAGTATAAAGCATGTAGTGCCCAAACACTGTATTAACTACTTATTACAGCGACTACAGAACCTTGTGCTGGTGAGACGATCTCTGGCTGTTACTGGACTGACCAAACACAGGCAAATGCTTCATGTTGACTGAGACAGATAGTTTGAAAATGGACCTCTACTACTCTATGGCGAGTACCCGGGCGCACTGGGTTGGATGGACTGGAGACCTATCCAAGGTGCACCGTGCCTCTCACCTGATAACCACTGGAGAAATGCACCACACCCCCCGTGACCCTTCAAGGAGAACCGGGATAAAAAAATGGGTGGAATACATTTACCTGGACTCCGTGCATAGAGCTGAAAAAGAAAATCATAATCTGCGCATCACGTAAAGCGGTCAGAGGGATGTGTGAAAATAAATCTGTAAAAATGACAGACATCTATCAAATTTTTCCATCACCATTCTAAAAAAACAGTCTAACGCGCAGAATATTCCCTCAATTCGACCCCTGTTTTTTTTTCCCTCTTGTGTGTAAAGTAAGGCACTTTTTTGGTGAGGCATAAAAAGTAGTTAAACTGGTCAAATTCCGGTTTAAAATTTTTGCTAAAATTAGAGTGGTCATTGTATTTTTGTAAGGAATTAGAAAAGTTTAACGTTACAACAAAATAATTGCAGTGATAAAGTATTTGTTATGCTCGTGATTGTCAGCAGTTTTAATCAAAGTAGTTGCCTATCCCTACGTTTTTCTAACCTTTGATCTTAGAAATCAGAGTCAGAGTTTTGGACGTAATGTTTGATAATCCCTGTTATAGAGTCTGAGTCGAGTGTAGACGGGACAACATTATACTATTGTTGACAATTGCAATATGGATATTGGTTATCGGTACTTGACACCAATCCCACCACCACAATTACAATTTCCTTATGAGCCATTGTAAACTTTTGTATTTCTGTAACTAATTTCTAAGTCAGTGAGTGTCAATTCAAGATGGGCAATACATTATTGCCATCCAATATGTTAATGCACGGCACTTAAAATGTCTGTTCATTAATATTCTGAAGGGTGATAGCAGGTAAATTTGGCAGCCTTTTGGCAACTGTAGACTGATCAATCCAATTGCTTTTTTCGAGAACAGTCACGGCAACAGTTGGAAATCTTTTGTGAGCTTTGCCTGTATAAAATTAAAAGGCTGGGAGGTTAAAACCTTAAGTGGCTCATCTCATCTGTTGGCACAGCTTACCTGATTCCACCCTATTTTCTGCAACTTAACACATTAACGTTTTGAATTAAACCCTAAAACATGGCCGATTATGTGTGGAAAAGTGTGACTTTCAGCCTTTGCTATTTACTGTTGGTCTGTACAATGAAAACTCTGTATAAAACCGATTATGCTGGTAGTCAGTTTGTTTTTAAAAGTGCAAGAAACAATAACCATGATTACTAATTAATTATTATTAACTATTCATATAACACTGTTTCACGTCTCATTACAATAAGTGCTGGAGTATATAAAAAGGTGTTAAAAATAGCATTTTTATTCAATAAATAACAGTTCAAAGCCAGAGGATTACGTGTTTTGTTTTTCAAATGATATACATTAAAATCCAATGATGGCAAATATGAATTCGGCTCAAAAGAATATGCGCAAAATTAAACGCGTTCCCTTCGCAATCTTTGCTGTTGTTGCCTGGTCTGTGCAGAGCAACTTCAACTTTAATTTACAGCAATGGGTCCTGCAATAGAACGGGTACCTGCAGCTAATCCGTTGTTTCAGTTGGATCAAATCTCTCTCTGGGAGAGCTGGATGCCGAGGTAACGAGAATATCCTGTATTCAGCACAAAGTTAGAGGGCAGGGTGGTCTGGCAAGCTCTCTCCACACAATGGAAAGATTTTCTTTGAGAGTCTTAAACAACCAAACATAATACACAAGTTTTTTTTTTTCGCCCAGCTGAAGTAAAGACGTTTAGATTATCTACTTTTTTCCATTTTGAAAATGTTCCCGCAACATTGTATAATGTATTTGGAGTGGATAGGAGTCTAGAAATATTGACAGCGACATCCGAGCAGAACGAAAACTTGATTGCATGAGGAAGTGGATCGGAGCGATTTATAATAGTCTATTCAGATTGGCTATGTGGAGATTGTGTTTGGAGCACAAGTGGCTGTTAGATCGGTTCTGGTAAAGAATTTCCACCTGGCTCACATCGGCCGTGTTGAGGAAAATCACCCTCTATCCGCTGCTACACCTGTTCACATCAGATGCGTATTTGCTCAGCTGCTGCTCAGCTGTTTGTTCAGAGCTATTTTTTAAATAACTTCATGAAATAATTACACCACGTTTATGCAACCAGAAATGTTGAACACACACACAAACAGAGCCAGAGAGAGTGTGTGGTAGTAGAGAGTAGTAGTGGAGATATACTGATAAAATACACATGTTTATCTACTCTTCACATTTAATAAATTTATTTTCCCAGTGCGAGTAGACAGAAGAAGATCTCTCTATATCATCTCTGTAGTCAGTTTAGATCCACCAATATTATCGCATTTGTCGTCCAATGTATTTTCTTTAGAAAAACTGCCTTTATTTTCACATTTGACCAGATTGTCTCATGTGTCTTGGTGTGACTTCCTGCCAGAACTGATGCTGATCTCTTGCGGCTCGAGAAAAAAAAAAAATATAGACCAGACACGAAAATGATCGCTTCACATTGAGAACCGTCCGTGTCTGGATTGAACCAGGCTTTAGGTGTTTTGGGGACAAACCAGTCAATCATAAAAAAGTGCTGGGGACATGTCCCTGGTATTCCCGGTTAAAATGACGCCTATGATCCTGGCAACAGTTTTGGGAATAATGAGTGCTGGCACAAACCTGTATGCATTCGAATGACAACTCTGACAAGAACTGGAGTATACCATTCGTTACATCTTCCTAAATGTTGCTGTAATTTTTGGTTTTTAGGTTAAACTTTTTGTTTCCTAGAGAAATAATTTACAATTAATTAGATAGATCTAGATAAGAACGAGATGCCTTCAGAAAAAAAAAAATTCAAACACCAGTATGCTCTTGAAAAACAAGCCCACATACTCTGTAACAAATGAAACCACAATGAGAACGATACAATAGACTCTTCATCTTACACAATGGACAACATTAATAAACTCAAAATTGAATGCCAGAATGTCTTATTTTCACTCTAGGCCCTAAACTCAGCCAGAAACCGAAGGATGACAAACAGCAAGACAAGCAATCAAGCAAAAATCTACTAGAACTGGCTGTCTTATTGCAAAAAAAAGAAGAAAAAAAAGACTGTGTGAGAACCTGCTAAATTTAATTTTGCATGCTTAAGCTTTATAGACATGTTAGACTGTTAGGTATTTTACACTTTTTTTACACTTCGCATGTATTTTATCATTATTGTTGCCTGGTTTGTATAACAATGTAGACATATTGAAATGTGTGATTAAAAAAAGCTGTCAGGACATCACACTTTAGAGAGGATAACTGGATAATTTACAAGGCTGGCTGAAGTCAACCTCAACTTTACAGCGCTACTGGCTAAGGAGCACAAATTTATGTATGTTTAATTCAAGAAAGCGCACTGTGTCCGATACAAAATTAGAAAGGGGGATGGAAAGGACAACTGGCAATGAGTAAACACGGTTGAATGCCCCCCCCCAACAGTGACTGTTGTTCTCCTCTGCCGTCTTCTCATTTTCCACCGTGTTGGAGGAAGCCCTCCAATAAAGTGACAGCACACACCAGAGGCTGGGAGCCTCGTCGCCAGATCGAGCTGGCCGCTTCTTTCCCCGGGCCTTGCAGTACTTCCGGTACACTAGCAAGCCAAGCATGCACAATCCAAGTACAGCATGCCCTCACACAAGCACATGGCTCATGTGCATTCAAATTGGCAACGCATTCTACATAATTGCAGGCCTTTCTGAACAACATGGATGTCTGCTGACACACACATATCGTGACATACCAAGCCAACACTTGTGTCTCCACATCCCTTCAGACTGCAGTTGCTTCAAGCTTACATATGTTATCCAGTTCTGTGGTGCACCAATAGGATATAATGTCACCCTGTGGCATTCTGGTTCATTTTCTATGCCTGTTGTCACTGCTTTCTTTCACATGTCCTAGTGCTCCGGGGGTGACCTCAGCCAAGGAACACCATCAAAGACAGAAGGAAAAAAAAGAGCACCCCCAGTTCTCCCCCAGAGGCTTGTGTGAATGTGGATGTGTACAAATACTTGTGCTGTCTCGACTTCAGGCCATGGACACTTCCTGTAACTCTGGAGATGCTGCTTTATGTGACGGGTGGCCGCAGCTGGGGACAGTGCAGGCTCTCCACTGATACTTGTAGTTAACTCTCTGCATGTTAAAAATAAGAACAAGACATGGCAAGGTTTTAAAGCATGTACAATTCAACATATGACATAAGAAAGGCTTACATTTCCAAAGTTCATCTGTGAAATAACATCAAGTTACAAATCCATTCATTTCTACATTTATTGTACTTTGAAGCTCATTTAATCCCAAATGTATAAACCCAGGATAATAGGTAGGACACCTACAGCAGGACGCTTTATATTAATCATAATATTGGTACAATTTAGGCTGCCAAAATACTTAAAAAAAGATGGGATGGTAAAGCTTTTACCATTTTAAAGTGCTGCCATTCCTTCCCAAATGCACTCAGTATCACAGAACCTAAGATCCAACTTCTTTGGTATATTCTTTCTGAGTGTCCGGTTATCATATTTTTAATTCATAGTAAACTCAGGATTGTAGGCAGATGTTTGTTTACCTGACGTGTTTCGGCGTGTCACTTCCGGCAGAAGTGACTCAAATCACAACTATGATAAGATCCAACTTATTTTTCACAAGCGCTTATGTTAAACCTTGACAGAAATGTATCCTGGGCTGTTAATAAAAACAAACCACCACTGGTTGTGCTCAATATACATGCTGTGCAAATGCCTCCAGT
Organism: Apricaphanius iberus; assembly: GCA_028564705.1. Lineage (NCBI taxonomy): Eukaryota > Metazoa > Chordata > Actinopteri > Cyprinodontiformes > Aphaniidae > Apricaphanius > Apricaphanius iberus. The sequence goes on along the minus strand of JAPXFQ010001903.1, from coordinate 257,862 downwards.
GCTTTAAGTACAAGCCAGGAAATTGTACTCCATCCTTAGAAAGTTATTGTTTGCATTGGCCTCTGCAAATAAATGCATTTTTCAGAATAGAAAGAAACTGGAAGAGCATTCATTGGCTCTGCCGTTTCAATTCAGCTACTTTGCTGCTGCTGTTTTGGATGACACACACATTCCACAATCCCATTTTACTCTTACTCATATCCTTGTCACAGCTTTCAGATCAAAAGGTACACCTACAGAGCTTAACACCTTAACCTGCGCTAAGGATATACGGTTTTCAGGCCCAAAGCTGCAAGTAGTTCACTTGCTGCTGGAGTGAACTTTGTTTTCCAACACAGACAAAAGCATGAAAGAGATGGATTGCAAAAAAAAGGCATAATGGATTCTTATTTGGGAAAAAATGCAATGCATTCAGGTATGATGATCCAACTCTTTTACTTAATCAAACCAGCAGTAGAACTAAATAATGAGAACGAGAGGAAAAAAATAAGACAGGGAAAATTATAAGACAGTGTGGGGTAACTAATTCATTATTCACACTGACACCTGCCCTTTGCTTGTTCCTGAGCAGTTTGATACATATCCTGGGACTCTGAAAAAAAGTTAAACAAACTTCAACTTTGACTTAACTGAAACACAGGTTCTATTGAACTACGTACATCTCAAAGGAGGGTGCTGTGTTTTACTTGTGCTTTCTTTTCTGCATAGCTTAAAAACTTGTTGTGCACTGCTTGCAACACAAATGAAATGCCTACAGAGTGCAGTGGTTGAGGTGAAAGCACCATGTGACTACCTCCTGACAATGAATCAGAGAAACAAAAAGATGAGCTGACTTCAATCGCTTCCGTGTTGAGACTTTCCTACCTGAAAGAGGTGTAAATAGAGTGTGTAAATTGCAGACAAAGTACGATCTAAGAAAAGCTGTTAGATTTTGTAATTTTTATACATAATATAATGATCAAAATATGTAATATATTCTCCTCTGAGAACAGATCTAGACAGGTTGGAGGCCAGTCCAAAACTTGCACAATCGTCTTAAAATGTCCATAGTAAGTTATATTTTTATTATAAAATGTTGTAGAAATAATACTGCTTAAAATAGTTATTACAGATCATCTGCATTTCAGATTTCTGAGGTTTTGCTCTTTGGATGTTTTCTGCACTTATTACATTCTTTCACAAATTCCATTTCATCTGACCACAAGCCACATCTCCACTTAGTGAGGCTCAATCTCAGATGTCCTACAAGTCCAACGAAATATCACTAGATAATGATTTCTTTCTCTTTTAAAAAGAACACATTGTATTTGCTAAAGTCCCTTGCCCATATAGTTTAATAAGCTATTGAAAAATGTTTCTCAATTTACTGCTTTCTAATGGAATAATAATCCTGAGTGTCCATCTCTGTTCATCCAGATTTCTTGAATTGTTTTAGAAGGTAAATAGCCTAGTATGAAATGGGAACAGAAAGTCCATTTCAGTTTTCCTTTTAAACTTTATAGATCCACAATCTAAGCTTGTGGACAACGTGGAGTATTATCAGACCTTTGATACATAGACTAGGTTCTACCGGATAAACCAATCTAATTTTTAGGTAGCTACTAGTGATGTCACCTGCGACACCCAAGATTCACAGCTTTTATCACAAAAACAAACCACTGTAAAAGTAAAGCAATGTGTCAGAGCTTGATACGTGAGCTGATGGCCACGTGACACATCCACCTACATGACTACTTCAGACATTGGTTAAAATCTTTAAGGCGTCCCGAAAAGGGTTGCACTGTTATTGGTGTTGAATAACTTGAGTAATCGCTGAGAAGTCACTGAGTAGCAAATCAGTGATGGAAACATGTTGCAACAAGAGGCCGTTCGTAGATCTAGCAATTTTACAATTTAATTTCTCCAAAATAGGTTGGCAAATTTCTATGGTCTAGTCAAGGATCTTTATAATAAATAGACAATGAGCTTCTTAACATCCATGGACAAGAGCTACCTAAACTATGTTAATTCTTTATAATTAGAATGAATTCTAGGTTTGCGTTATAATTTTACTTTCTAAGTAATTAATCTAAATGTTAATTTGGGTAAAATAAATATCTGATGAGGTTTTCAATTTGGATTAGCATATTCTATTTGCAAGAAATAATTCACTTTCATCCTAAATGTTAATGGAAATTATTTCGTCATTGCATTACTCTATTTTTGTTAAATCACAAAAAAAGTGAGGAGGGGGGAAGAGGTATGGATAAATAATTATATACCTACGACTACTTATTTACAAACATAATAGAAATATGAAAAATTTGAATTTGTACATAATGTGAATGTGTGACATATATCATCACACACTTATCCCATAAAAAGTCAAACATGTTTTGTAGGTGCAATGTGTTATTTTATAACCAGCAACTGGCTTACAATAATATGTCATCGATGTTGAGGCACTTTATTTATGTCCTTCATGATTAATGAACTCAAGTATTCATGCCAAGAATATTGATTTTACTGCATTTAATTTCATTTGGAAAAATGCAGCATTTTTAATACATGGTCGCTAGGAGGCATTTTGATTACCCATGAGGTTAAATCTGTTATTGATCTTTAGCAGAGTGCAATTGACTGAAAATATTAGCAATACAATGCCTTCGCCAGCAGATGTCCTCATCGAATTCTGAAGCTTCGAACGATGAACCTTTATTCAAAACAGTAGGATTGAAAACTTCATATGTTCAAAAGGCTTCACATCACCATCACTAGTAGCCACAGCATGAATGACTGTTTTTCACTAACAATACAAAAGTTACCATCTGCTTTGTATTAGTGCCAAACAACGGATTGTTTCAAATTAATTTGGACTGCATTTGGTCTAGAACATAGGCAAGGTAAAGGACAGCAAATGTATTTGTAAAGCACACTTTCAGCAAATAGGCAATTCAGTGTGCTTTGGATAATTAGGGGATGAAATAAAAGGAGCGATAAAAAAATTAATCCAAAAAAGAACAATTAAACATACTGTTGTTACTCATCAGTTAATCAAAGGAAGCTTTGAACAGAGGTCTTTACCTTGATTTAAAGAAACTCTGTTTCAGCAGTGGTCTGGAAATTTGTTCCTGATAAGATGAGCATGGAAACAAAAAAAAATGCTTCTCCATTATCATGTTTGGTTATAATTTTAGGGAAGATTATTAGAGATAACATTTAAAACTGCCAAAAGCCAAATTGAATAATTCAGCACTGTATAAGGTTTTTTTCTTTTACAACACATTTTAGAAAAGACTCAAACAATGGTGAAAGCTGGTGTCTTGCAACTGTTAGATATGCTCCTGCTTTAACACACCTGAATCAAATAATTAGCTCATTAAAATGACTACCTGTATGCTGAGGAGCTTATGCAACCATTGGATTCAGGTGTGTTGGACTAGGCACGCATCTCAAAGAACACACCCTCAAGGGCTGAAGTTTGAGACTCTAGGTTTAGGATTTCTAAACACTATTTGTTTCATAAAAAGAAAACAGGCCAACTCAACACTTTTGGTGGTATTGGAACAATGTTAGAATTAGACAAGTATACAAACACTATAAATTTGGAAATAAACTAATTATATGTGCAAAATAAATCTGGACAAATTTATTTTACACTGATTCTTTAAAACAGTTTGTCTTTTATGAAACTTTACTCTGAAAACAAACGTATGGATTTGTAGTTTCCCCCCAGATATTATATATATATAAAATCTAATTTAATCTTGTCAACAAAATATTGAGTATAATTTTGTCTCATGAGATGGCTGTGGAATAACACATTACTTTCCATATAGATGTAAATAGATTTATACAGCTCAAGTGAATACAGGAAAAACAATCTGCATTAATACTAAGAAATGTGATAACATTATTCTACATTTTCTGGCATATAACTGGTAGGCACTTGTATCAGCCTAACACACAAACCTGATATGTTTCTTCATACTTACCATCCAACTATTTCTTTGTTGTAGTTTAATTGTGTGCTAACTTGACCAGTCACAGTTCCTTACTGTATGGAATATTGTAAACCATAATACCTCGCCGAATAAAATTCATAGATAACGCTTTTAAATTTAGTGCTCATATTTCTATGAGCCTTTACCCATGAATGAATTAATCCAGAATAATAGAACATGGACATAAAATCCCAAAGAATCAAGCAGCTCAACTGTTTGCATTTCTTCTCTTCTTTTTAGAGATCTGCATAAATAGCCAATACAGCAGCTTGTCTGTTTCCCCGGTAACCAGGTAATTCTCCTTGGCAACCTCCGCCCACAGAGACAGTCTGCCGTATTCCTCCGCTCTAGAGGAGAATTATACACTCGGTGGGACTGATGTCAAGTTAATGAGTGGAACACACAGTACACCATCTAATTTAATTGGCTTTACTTTTCTTTGTAATGATGAAATGAACAGGCAGCATTACAGACAACTTGTCTGTAATGGCTGAAAGGTATTTTCGTCTGCTCAGAGATAGGTCTAAAAGGGGTGCAGCTGGCACTGGTGTCAATAAACACAGCTCATAACTAGTGATAGAATAATAACCATCATTAGGTTAGGTACAAACAAAGCTGAGAATGCAGAACTGATCAAATAAGTATTTTTGTTTATTTAATTTAGAGGGGCACAGGCTTTGCGAACTACACTGAAAGACTTTGATTCAAATTTTACTTTTATAAACCATTTTTTTCAGTTACCCAGGGAAAGCATTAATTTTTAAGTTTATGTTTTGTATCTATGACAGCATAAAGAGTATGCAGGCTATTCTTAGCATAATTACAGTATCCATGACCATTTGAGCATTTGGAAACTGAAGCAAGTGATGTTTGAATTCTCAAAGCAACATTTCTATGAAAGATTTAAGAGAAAATGCATTTTTTTCATGATGATCTTTCAGTAAGTCATGGGAACATCTGGAGCAAAACAAGATTTGACCTCCTCTTGTTAAAAAACAACAACCCTTTCCCTTAAAAATGAGCAGAGCTTTTATGCATTCTCATGGTAGTTAAACATTAGAAAAACATTAAAAATATATTTTTTTTACCCCACTCTTTTCTTACCAATGAATATACTCACTGAAAAAATAATGCTTAAAGTGGTTGGGTGGATGGATGGATGGATATACTGTACAACACAAGCTGTCCTTCAAATTCTAAATTTTTATTTGAGTGTTTTAAAAATTAGATTTTTTTCTTTAATTTCTATTTTGTTTCTCAAATATTTGTTGCATATACTCTGAAACATTTAAAATGTGTTATGGAATCCAAATTAGAGCATATTTATAGCCAAAACATTGATTTACGTGCTACCCTTTTATTTAACGAACTTTTTCATCTTGCAAAAGTAATAATATACATGGGATGTTTTTAAATTTTATTTACATTTTAGATATGTCAACTTTAAATGTCAATGCTCTTGATGAGGGTCTTATGTGACCAATATGAATTATAACATCATTGTGAAACATTTTCTTTTAATTAATAAATAAAAAATCTAAAAGTTGTGTGAATATGTACCCAGCCTTTCTAGATTTATCATTTGTAGAACAGCTTTCACTTTAGCTATACGTCTTTTCCAGTTTCAAACTGAGACTGAAATTTACGGTGAAGTGCAAACTTTTACATAAAAAAAAATCAAAAACAAAAATAATTTTCAAAAAATACATTAACTCAAAAGCAGAATTACATTAAAAAAAACATTAAATAAAAAAGCATTTCAAAAAACAAATATATAAATTTATTAACACAAATGCAAGTCCTAAAATAAAACAAAGCAACCTCCTAACAGAAAGGCATTTTCTGAATTGCTGAAAGAGATGCAAGGATGGCTTTGCCTTGTAGTACAAACATGTTTCGAAGTTCAAACCAGGAAGCCAATGATTTTTATTTGATGCAAATACAAGGAACAGAACATGGCTTATGAACTTTCTGATAAACTAGCGTGTTTTGCAGAATAAGCTTCAGCCAGTTTACACCTTTTTTGTGAAAATTCTTGCACACAATTCTGCAAGCTAGGTATTCTAAATATGTAGCATCACCTACTCCATGCATGTGTGCACAAATGGCACACATCCATGTGAGCATTCCCTAGGGAAAGAGTCATGCAGGGATTCAATTTTACCAACCCGGTTGCCGTGGTTATCTCCCGATCAAATCCGGAAACAACCCGGCCTGTTTATTTAAAACCCGTTACCCAAACTGGTAGCCAGACACACTACAGTGACTTTGTGTAAATGTTTAAAATAGTATTTATTATCAGCAAAGCTTGCTCCTAACATGGGCATCTGGATTATTTTAGACTTCTTGTCATTTTGACTGACAGGGTAAAAAAAAATCTATTTTTACCACAAATTTTAAATTGATAATGGCACATTGAATAGTATCTAATTGTCATTCATTTTAATATATTAAATCCAAACAACCTGAAAAAGATCACCATCACTATCACACATTGAGCAGATGAACCCATGTAGACTATTAAATATGAACACATGATCACTTGGTCCATGGATAATTGCGAATTTGCTGGTGTGTAATTGCGGCTGAATGAACTGAGGCACTTGCGGCTGAATGAACTGAGGCACATCTTTCTGAACAAGGGCTTTTGTTACCAGTGCCAGCCCTGGGGGAAAGCTGGGTGGTAGCAAATGACAAAGCTTATGTAGGCTGTGTTGCTTAGGTAAGAAGTTATTGCTGTGGGCAAGGTCAAAGAGAAACGTTATCAGGCCATAGCTCATTTATCTCTGAGCTGTTTCTATATCCATTTTCATCAACAGTGGCACACCGCGCCCTCTGCTGGTATGGATGTTTCTTATAACCTTAACTTTTTGAAATGTACATTAGTTTACAATGGCTGATTTTTTTACGATCCCTTTCTGTGAAGTGACGTCTTAGTAATAAAAATGTTTGTTTTTTTTAAATTTATGAATTAGCTTTTTGAAATGTAATTATGGTTTTTATGCAAATTTGTTTCTTAAAGTGCAATCTTGTTTTTTAATTATTACACAAAAAATTGTAATTATATTGTTAATGTAAAAGTTTTTTAACACAGTCATTTTGTTTTCAGTTTGTAAATTTTTTTGAAAAGTAATCTTATTTTTTTCATTTGTTTTTTAAAATGTATTTGATTTAGTATTTTTGATATTTTTTGTTAATGTAAATGTATTTTGCACTTCTCCGCTAACGTAAAAATCAGTTTATTCATGAAAATATTTCACAATCAGTCAAATTGGATAGAGAAAGTCTGTGAACAGCAACTGTCAATTCTTTACTTCTTTTCTTTTCTGGACTTTGATTAGGCTAATCTAATACATGCATATGATTTGATCTAAACCATCCAATGTACCTCTGGCTTCAGTGTATTTTTCTGGTAAAAAAAAGAACCTTTCACCAAGACTTAAGTCTTTTGCACCATTTAACAGTCCCCACCCCCCTAGAATGAAATATTTAGTATCTTCCTATTAAGTCTGATCAGATATCCTGATCCTTCTAAAAACTAGCATTACCACAGCATGACACTGCTACCTCATTGACTGATTGTAGAGATAATTCAGGCTAATGTGCAGGGCTGTTTGTTTTATTTTATTTTTCATTATCTTTTTTTTGTTTTTACCACATTTGGCGATTTGCATGTAGGTCAGAAATTTTTATTTTCCATTCATTTGAGAATTCTTGTGACTTTCTTTTTTATATAGATTTTTCTTCTTGCCACTCTTTGGTGAAGGCCAGATTTGAAAAGTGCATGATTAATTGTTTTTCTGTCTTAAGATTCTCCCACGCACTTCGTATGTCTGCTACATTGCCAAAGGGCCCTTGAGGTGTTTTTTGATTATGGCTTAGTTGTTTTTTTCTTCTTTCATTTGCCATGGCTGTTTTGTTATTAGTGTTCAAACTGTGATCCTAAGTGGGTAACCCCATCCACTGCAGCAGCATTAAGTTGAACGAGATCTCACTCACTGAAAGCTTGGGAGAGATACTCCAATCATGGAATTAAAGCGGTCATTTTCTGCTATAAAACTATAACAAATGATTCTGCTGCCATGATTCGATTTCATAACATGACTCAAAAAAAATGCAGTTGAAAGTTATAACTGTCAAAGATTTTAAAAGGATTTTTCAGATGCAGGATTTTGTTTCTGGTTGCTTCCAAGGCAAATGAACAGGAAATATAGGAGAAACAGTCAAGATAACAATTGAGTGTTTTTGTCATAAATATGAGATTTAAATTTTTACAATATTTCACTTGTGAAACAGTATTTTAATCATTTCAGAGACTAGGGACATTTCTAATATTGCGATATTTAATGAATAGCATCTGACTGTCCGTAAGGAGCATAAATGCAAAACAAAAGCAGCAGCCGCAGTAGTTCCTTGCCTCTTTTAAATGTGTGAAGAGATTCATTTTATAGCTGTAAAACAAACAAAGAAATTGTTTGAATTTTTCTAACAGTAGTAAACAGATGCTTCGTGTTTGTAAATAATCATATCTCCCCCAAAAATACATTGTGGATCATGGCTATGACAAAAAAACAAAAACAAACAGTTTAGACATTTTTGCAATTGAGTGTGATGGAAATCCTTTATAAACTTTCCCCCCCCCCCCCCCCCCCCCCCCCCTTTAAAATAATATCACTTCTGGAGAAGATATATATTCATGTACTAATCTTAACCTTTTGTGCAAAGGCCAAACATAATTTCCAACCTTTGTAATCACAAAACCTCTTTATCTGATTTTAGAGCATTTGTTTTATGAACCACATTCAATAAACCCATTCCACAGAAAAGTGAAATGCATTTAGTTTTAGTACAAATAAAAAAAAATGGTTTTCAGAATTTGTTTCCAGTATTAAAATATTTAGGTTCCCCTGCTTGGCCCTAGTGCTGATGTGAACGGTTTCGCAGTTAAAAGTTATGGGAGATGAACAGATGTGGTGTCTGGTCCCCTCACAGCTACCAGTCACAGAGTTTATCATCCTTTTCAGATAAACTAAGAAGAGAGAAGATTAGCAGTGCAAACACATTAAACTTGAATTACTCCAGCATCTCTCTCTCTCTCTCTCTCTCGTTGCCACTCTCTGTTCATGTCTGCCTGCAGGGTGAATGAGGTTTACCTTAATTCCAAATGAACACAAAAGCCATTTTCGTTGCTTTGTGTTGTCAGAACACAATCAACAGGTTTGTGTGGGAAAGTGATTACAGAAAAGGTTCTTGGATAAAGCGCCCAAGTTGCTTCCAGCTGAACAACAAGCAATACAACCACCCTCCTGAAATCCAGAAAACAAGGAGCAAGTGTTATTGTTTTTGTCAGGGGAACAATTACATCTACCTCAGCAGCTCTGTCTTTCAGGCCTTAGAGTATCCTTGGATCTTTGCCTTGTAATTTTTTATATTAAAACCTTGTCATTTGTTACATATATAATAGCCTTTATATTACTGATTAAATTTATTAACTATTTTGCTATTTAATCAGCTAAAAAAAGCTAAAATACTGCCCTTACTGTGGTAGTTAACTAATAGGGAATAAGTACACTGTCTTGAAAATATATATACTCTACATCAGGGGTCTGCAATTCCAGTCCTTCTGGGACTTCTGAATGTCTCCCTGCTCCAACCCATCCAAATCAAAAGATTTAATAACCTCCTTGGCTTGTAAGCAAATTTGTGAAGTCTTGATCATGAACCATTCATTTAATTTAAGTATGTTGGAGTGGGGAGGCATAAATACAAAGTTGAGAATCATTGTAAAGTGAAAGGAAAACGATTTAATGGTTTTGATCTTTTTTTTTTTTACAAATTCAATTCACTTTTTATTTTACATTTGGGGACAAACCTATTAGCCCAAAATTTTTATTTAGCATTTAGTCTTAATATAATCTTGCTGGAATATTGTGGAACCATACATTTTATTGCTTTGCACACGGAAATTGATTTTTTTCTACAGAAATTAAATACCAGTGTTCTAAATGATCACTCCCCCTAGAGATCTGACCTTTTTTTTTAACAGTGGCACAAACCACGACCGGGCAATAATCTGCTTTAACTTTGTAATGCTGACCATTTTAAAAAGCCAACTTAAAAGTGAGGGTATTTTCATTATTTGGACCTTGTTTAAAATCTTGGATATATGTCTTAGCTTGCAATCAAATAAAATTCAGAGCTCACCGACTAAGAAAATTGGTGTGTAATAAACAACTAATAGGTTTGTTAGAGAACATTAGTTAACAAACAACATCATGAAGACTGAGGAACACAGCTAACAGATCAGGAAGGAAGTTGTGGACAAGTTTAAAACAGAATTTGGTTATGAAACAAAATTCCAAGCTTTAAAGATCTCAGAAAGAAAATCCATCATTTGAAAATGGTAGAAGTATGGCAGAACTGACAAACTACCAACACATAGCTGACGACCAAAACTGACTGGCTGGATAAGGTTAACATCAATTAGACAAACATCTATGAGGTCCATGATAATGCTCCATGAGAGGAAGAAACCCGCAGTTGAAATAAAGTCTTAAGAAATCCTGTTTACAGTTTGGCACAGGCAATGTTGAAAAAATCAAGAATGTAGTTAGATGAGTTAAAAAGAAATGTTGTAGCTATTTGCAAAATGCTATGTGAAATATGAAAACTCCACATCACTCTGAAAAAAGGTGCTTGCAACATGATGCAGTGGGTATGCATTTTTCAGTAGAGATACTTGTCAGAGTTGATAAGAGATAGATTGAGGTAAATAAAAGTCAATCACAAAAAGCAAGGTCAGAAAAGACTTGAGACTGAAGTGGAAGTTCAATTTCTACGAGGACAACAACCCTAGCCAAATAGTCAAAGGTATAATGTAGTGGTTTACATCAAATCTTTAGCAAGACATGAAAATTGTTTTTCTCATGCACTCTGGAAGAGACGCTGCCCAAAAAGCATTGCAGCAGTAGCAACCTCAGACAGAGGGAGAATGAGCATAAATACAATAGCTTTACAAATTATACATTTAAATAATTTTTAAAACAGTGTATAATTTCTTTACACTTCACAATCAGGCGCTACTTTGTGTCATTTTAAATAAAAGCCCAGTTGAGATTAACAAAGCAAAATGTGAAAACGTTAAAAGGATTTTAGGACACCATCAATTACGAATTAACCCTCGTAATCTTTTGAAAATGAGAATTATCATGCCTATAATGGTAACACTGACTAATCGCTTCAATAAGTTCCAAGATGATGCCACAGATGGTAGTCTTGGTGCTTTCGTATTTCACATGTTTTTTATGTATTAATTTTACTCTCTGCCACCAAACACTGACTCCTACAAGCCTTGCACCCTCTGTTTCAATGAAACTTGGCTCAGTGAGCAGACCCGGGACTTCACACTACAGATGCCAGACCTCTAGGTTTTTGAAGCAAAGTTCAGCGCACTATGGAGGACCAAAACTGACATAATTTAAAATAAAAGCAGAAATATATATACATTTTGTTCTGCATATACATTTTTGTGGAGAAATGTATATGAAAAGAAAAAAAAAATATTTTGTTGTTCCTTTTTAACTTATACATGCATTGTCGACAAGAAACAAATATATATTTTTTTTCCTTTTCCCATTAATGCATTTTCATCAAGAATTTTTATTTCTTTATACATGCATTACTTGTTTTACATTCCCTTGTCTCCTCTTTTTATCTTATATTATGCATTTCTGCCTCATTATGCAAATGAGGAGGGCTGCCCTTCTTGGTTTAACTCCTCTACTATTGGTCAATAAACAGAAAAGGAGTAGGATCCGGGTATTAGTATCAATTTGGCTTGCCTGTGCTTTTGCCATTTCCGGCGAATGTATTGTTTGATAGGAAATGAAGTCCCACCAGAGATGTCTCAGACGATTGCAGAAGAATTAAGACATGCTGCTACCTTAGCTGAAAGTACTACAGTGAGTGATGACTATTTATTTTTTTTCGCGTAGACATTTTGAGTGAGAGGCTTCTAATAATGAAGCTGAACCATTAGTTCTTCAGATTTTGGAGGTAGTGGCTTGTCGCTGGCATGCCCTCCTCATTTGAAAAATCGAAGAAGAAATGCATAAGGTAATGTAAAGAGATGAGATGAAGGAAATTAAAAACAAGAAATACACAAATTCAGCAAAAGGAAAAACGTTTTTTTTTTCTTGAAAATGCATGCATAAGAAAAAGGTTAAACAAATTATAGATTTACCTTGACAAAAATGCATGTGTAGGAAAAGGAAAAAAATTAATTTCTTGAAGAAACGGCATGAAATAAAGAAAAACATAAACAAAACATATACATTTCTTTGCAATGATGCCCATATAAGGGAAAAAGATTATATATATATATATATATATATATATATATATATATATATATATATATATATATATTTCTGCTAATTTTTTTTTATTATGTCAGTTTTGGTCCTCCATAGCGCAGAGCTTGCGGTGTCAAAGTATTAAAGTAGACATGTTTCCCTCTCCTTAAGTCACTTTTTTATAGACCGTAAACTTTTTCATGCACTGGAAATGTTTGTTGTTACTGGTGTTTACATAATCAGAAGTTACGGAACAGCTTGCTAAGCTGATAACAGACATGGAGAGAAAAAACCCCCCACTCTTTTATTTGCTCTTGGGAGTTTTAACAATGCAAACCCGTTCAGTGAACTACCAGAACACAAGCTGCATATTTAGTGTCCCAAGATGAATAAAAATACAATGTTACATTCTTACAAAACTTTAAAAGATGCATATTCTACAGTCACCAGGTTTGTTTCGGGACTTTCTGGACTGATCTAACTGAGCTTACTGAAACTGTCCCAGTTAAATTCGTTTTTGTGAGGAAACCACCTGTGTACCAAGGTCTTTCACACATGTGACAATGGTTCACTCAAATCTGAGGAACTTGCATAGAAATAAAGAAGAGGCTTACAGCACAGTGAACCATGCCCTGTACAAGTAGGCAAGCAACAAACTGACCAAGGAAATCAGACCAGCTCAGATAACCTTCTTCTTAGCAGATACCAAGATGCCATCAGTTTGAAATGTTCTGAAAAACAGCTAAGAGCTTCTAATGCCGGTTTGAAAAGCATTTGTTCACTCATTCCAGCAACTCGCCTACATCTCACTATGGCCCCTTTCAAACAGTCCATTAAAACTGTAATTGTCTGGTCTTCTTCAGTTTTATTTTTGAGTCTGAAAGCACCCTTCCGTCCAGATAACCTTTACCTGTATTTTTGCAGCTGAATCCACAAAGTAGTCATGGTTCGACACTTTATACACTTTTGACAGACATACATTAACATTTACCAACATTTCTCACTCTTTTAATCAATCAATCAAACTTTATTTATAAAGCGCTTTTCATACAGCTCAAAGTGCTACTCAAAGTGCCTTACAAATAAAAAGAAAAGGACACCCCACATAACTTTCCATCCCTCCGTCCCCCACACATTTAAAAGTATTAAAACAATTATACCCCCCAACCGAACTCCTATACACATACACATTAAGAAAATCAATTGAAAAACATTGGGCTTAGTTCAGATGAGCCAGGTAAGATATGGAACATCACCAGAGGAGCCATCTGCCCCGGCAGCAGCAGATCAACAGAGGGAGGGCGGAAACCCCCACCTTCATCCACAGACACCCCCCCCCATGAGACAGAGGGCTCCCTTAGAGGAAACACTGGAAGGAGATTAAAAGAAGTTAAAATATAAAATAAACAGGAACTAATATAAATGGGAAGACAAAAAGATAGATAAATAAATTGAATACATAAATAAGATATGATATAAATATAGCGCAGTGGTTAGCTCTGTTGCCTTGCAGCAAGAAGGTTGTGGGTTCGTATCCTGGCCCAGGGCCTTTCTGCATGGAGTTTGCATTGCAATAAATACTGCTCTGTTTTCTGAATTAATGAGATAAGTTGTAAAAATACATCTCTGTTTTTCTGAATTAATGATACGAATTGTTTCAAATGATTCTGACTTACCAAAATAAACTGTGGGGGTCAGAAAATAGGGCAGTAGGCTAAACCTGAACAGGAGCAAAATCCTCAGGTGTCTGTAGAAAATCAACTAATTCATAGGCCTATTATAAACATATTTTAGAAACAGAAGTATTTTATAGTTTCAAAATCCCAACACAAAGTAAAAGTGAATTAAGTCATCTATCCAGGGTGTTCCCCGCCTTTTGCTTAATGAATGCTCGAGATAAGCATTAGCCACCGTGACCCTGCAAAGGATAAGCTGAATGCTATAGGCAATGATGGAATGATTGAGACAGGACATGTTTGAGTTCCTCTTACTTAGACAGCTAATAATGCCTACAGGCATAGAACCTCCATCCATTTTCTATACTACCAGCCGCATGGCTGGTGCCAATCTCCAACAGTCATTGAGTGGAAGGTGGGGTACACCATAAATATGTCAACAGTCAATTGCAGGGCAATGCCATGGAAAGCCCCCACAGTTCTTGTTGTCCAGTCAGAAAAACTGAGCAGCATTTATTTTTATTTTTAAAACTTATTTCATTAATTCAGAAAAACAGAATGGTATTTATTTTTAAAACTTATCTCATTAAATCAGAAAAACAGAGCTTTTTATTATTTTTTTCAAGTGAATGCAATAAGCTTCCATATAAATGTGATCTATAAATGTGTAAATAAATAAATAAACAAGGAATATATGTGAAATTATATTTTTTTATTTATTTACACACTTATTGATTTATTGTCAATTATGGCAGAGTTGGTCAGTTTCTTTGTCCTTGCCTGCTCGGGTGCGTCTCTTTCCACTGAAGGTCTTGGTTAGGACTGAACGATTTTTGAACATAATCTGCATTTTTTTTCTTCAATATTACCACTGAAATTTAATTTGCGATTATTTTTACGGTGCTTTTCTCAGGCATTTTTTGAGTAATGCAAGCAAAAAAAAAGAATGTGTATTATTATAAACGATATCATATTTTATTTTAATACATAATGTATTCTATTCCATAGGCTAGTCTTATTTTAAGATAAAGGCAAATGAAACCTGGCTGACAATAAACAACTTTACCTACATAAATCACCACATTCGATGGTGATGACCATCGTTATGCAATTAAGGTTTTCTTCCTGTAGATTCCAGCTGGTAAGCCCCTCTCAGTTAAGCTGAAATGTTTTCCCCCGTCGGATCATCCAGGAAGCAGGATGCTTGAAGTAACAGTGCAGCTTGACCACAGGTCAGTTGTTGTAAAAAACTCCACTGTTTTCAGTTCGGCATTAATTTTCTGTCGGCATTTTTTTATATACCTCAGATATGGATACCTGGCTAAAATGTGTGTGAGAGATTGAATCCTAGCTTATTCATCATGCTTATCAAAGCTACAAACCCAGGTTTGGTCACAATGTCAATGGGCATCATCCTTGGCTATGAACCCCGTTGTAGCACAAGTTATTTCCGTTTGCCGCTTTTTATGTTCGTAAGGAGTAATTATTTCAAACAGCTCGGTCAGCAATCCCTGTCGGTTGGAAGTTTGTTTACTGAAAATTGAAATACTGGTGGCAGGCATTTTAGCCATGCAACTCTCATATGTGGTGGTATGATTTTTTTAGGTGTTGCTAAAGGTTTGTAGTGTACCTAGTGAGGTAGCAACAATAGCAGGGCAGGTTCTACATAATACCTGGCATTGCACAGCATCATTATTTTCATAGCTGATATTATTTCCCACAACTGATGTGCTGTTCCTCTTTGGTACATAATTTTGTGCAGCGTTGGATTCTTTTTAAGCCTTAGGCCATATCATAACAGGTTAAAGCGCAGCGTTTCCTTCACTCTTTGCATTATTTGAGCGCTTGCAAGTCACATGACTTTCCCAGATCTCATGTTTATGACCAGTCAAATCAGAGCCTTTGTGATTAGAAAAATCTCATTTTGTCATATTGCTATATTTTTGCACATGCAATTAATCGTTCAGCCCTAGTCTTGGTGCAGGTGTCTTTTTCTGAGGAACAAAGTTGTGGGTAGTTGTTTGTGCTGTTCTTCACTTCTAGATGAGGGGATTGTTATAATCAGACATGATCAAATGAAGAAATGGAGGTGATTGATAATTGCCTCCAATCAATCAGGCGCAGAACGCAATGCGTGTTAGTACACTGTAAAGAAAGCATTTAAAATTGTATTAAAAAAAAATAATATTAAATTTAAAATTGTATTAAAAAATCTGCAAAACAGCTAAGGGTGAATAGTGGACTGCATTATATATATGAGCCACTGTACATCAAAGAGTGTTTCATACTCCTTTCGTTTTGCTTCTATTTCCCATTCAGCTTTGTCTTTTAAGCTAATGTGTGCACGATTGCACACAAAAAAAAACAAGCACTGTGAGGAGTTTTGCTGTTTCCTCAGCCCTGTTGTCTTTATAAAAAAAAAACCTGTATATTTGCTAAACAGCGCTAAAACTTTTTTTTGCATTTTTCCCTTTGTATGAATCCATATTTAAACATTTTTAATTGAGAGTAAAGTAGAACGGAAGTACAATTCCTTGTTTGGCAGATTAAGCTGATTCTGATCTGAAGCTTAGCTATTTAATTCACTGTAACCATATACTGACTTAACAGACAAGCATGATTTAAAAAGTCAAGGTAAAGAAGAAAATGTAAGATGTTCCAGCTTTGTAATCATTTTATGCTTCACCTTGGCAACTGCACTCAGTATTGTAGTTTCTTTAATAAAATGACTGAAAAGGAAGTAGAAAAATGTGCACTGCCTTAAGAATGAGACGTTTTTCTCTGTTGTCGTGTCAAAGATGTTTGATTACTTTCAATGCAGCTGCACCTCGCAGTGACGCATGCAGTACACCTTTATTAAAGACATGTCATGCCATTGTCAAAATTATAAAACTCCAAGAAGAATGAGCAAAACACAGCATGCCGACACCCACTTTCACATGTGAGAGGAAACTCATTTGGGCATTTTCCATGAGTAGGTACATCAATGAAAAACACTTTTTCTACAAAGAGAAAAATTATAAATCAGAAAATAATGAAAAATGCCAAGAGCAATAGTTACGTATTCTGTCAAATCAAAACCTTGACTAAGGGTTGTAACTGTACACCTACATTTAAGTTAAATTTGCTATTAAATGTCCTGATTAAAACAAACTTGTGATGAAAAGTAGAATTCAGGAATCCATCCATTTTCTTTACCGCTTAATCCTTAATGTGTCGCAGGGGAGCTGGTGCCTATCTCCAGCTGTCAATGGGCGAGAGGCGGGTTACACCCTGGACAGGTCGCCAGTCCATCACAGGGCCACATAGAGGACAGGACAGGACAAACAACCACGCACACCTAAGGACAATTTACAGTGATCAATTAACCTGACAGTCATGTTTTTGGAATGTGGGAGGAAGCCGGAGTACCCGGAGGGAACCCACGCATGCACGGGGAGAACATGCAAACTCCATGCAGAAAGACCCTGGGCCGGGATATGAACCCACAACCTTCTTGCTGCAAGGCAACAGTGCTAGCCACTGTGCCACCGTGCAGCCCGAATTCAGGAATGAATAATTATATTTAAAGGGCAATGCTTTAATCATAACTATTATCAGTGTCATCTGTCTAAGGTTAATCTGAACATTTGTGCTAGAGGCTGTGTGTGGGGATGCAAGTGAATATGATTAGGAAACCGAGTGAAATGATAGAAGTATTTACAATACCCTCCACAATTACTGGCACACCAAATAAAGATCTGTAGAAACCTTTAATAGAAAACTCCCTGGAGTATAAATATGACAGATGTCCACTTCTTTTCGCCACCGGCTGAAAGAAATTACCCATATTTATCTTGCCACCACTCAAGGAATGGTGGTGTGGGAGGTAAAAAATAAAATCTCCAAAAATCACTGTTGGAGAACTACAGGAAATAGGGGCCTCATGGGGTCATCAAGTTTCCATAGCAACAATTAAATATTATTCTCAGGCCAGTCAATTCTTAAGAGTGTGAAAGAGCAACCTGGAGATAGTCTGATAAACTGGTTAAATTATCTAAATGGCAAAGAAGAAAGCATATATTGTTTTTTAAAAAAAGCAGAAACCACAGCCTTATTCAGATATGAACATTTGATTAATTCAATAATTCTATTAAAAAATAAGAGTAATCAATACCACTTAACCATAAACAGATGAACAGACTACAGATACAGTATCTTCCTCCAGTAAAGCGATATTCCTCGCCAATATTTAATCAAAGCTGAAAAATAATGCATTTATAAATACAGAATGTTGAAGTTTTTTGCTTAGATCAATAAATAAAAGGGGCTGTCTGAATATAATTAAATACTAATAAGAAGGTTTTCAAAGTGAGACACTGTAAAATAAAAAGAAAGTGGGCACAATGGTTTAGGTCCAGGAACTGGTATTTGGCCCTAAAGACTTGCAACCAAAGCTAAAGATCAGGGTAATATATAGCATCACACATTTTGGGGGGATGGAATTCCCCATAAAAACACATCTCATTAATATTATTTGTTGTTTTTATGTTATTTCTACATAGAGGAATTTTACCTGTATTTTATGTTGAGTTTGTTGGTAGTAAATGTGTACACAATATATCTGAAACTAGTCTATGACTCATTTCAAATTTCTGCGAAGCAAATGCCCAGGGCAGAGGAGATGACCAAAGCAAAAGAAAACAAACTTTTGAAAATACAAGAAAAACATACAAATATTCTGAACTGGATTTAGGAATCACTATCAACCTAAGAACCAAATATATCAATTAAAATTCATATGAAATCAGCATATGTGCAACCAGCATTATGAAGTGTTTTTTGTTGATTTTATGGTAAACTGTAGCTTAAAAGCAGGAAACTGGCAGTCCATCAACAGGTATGAGGTTATCCGACCACCCGTGGAAAACAGAAGAAGTTCCATCACTTTTAGCAAGTCATCAACAATATGACTGGAAGCTAAAGCAGGTATACCTTGATTGTAGATTTTTTTTTATTACGGGACATTTTATGAATCATATTTCTCCCTTTTTGTAGACTCTTAAGAGAAAAAATGATTGAAACATTAGAAGTTCCACTGAATATTTCTTCTTAAGTACAAGCTTAGTGTCAAGATAGGTCTTAGAAAGCACCACCTTCGGAATTCATAAAAAAAGAAAAATGTCCTTTCTAAATAATTGCTTTTTACCTGACAACTCTTTTTTTGCACCTATTAAGCTAAGAAGCATAGCTTCTTTTTTTTAAAATGTCCACTCCTTACTAAATGAAGCCACATTCGACACATAGACAACTAATGTTAAATAACAAAAAGCCATAATTTCTCCAGAGATAAGTTTTTACAAGTCCCATATTTCATAAGTGCTCTTGTTGTTATACCGTGGAATGAAAAAAAGAAACTGCAGTGTCAACCAAGAGCTGTCAAAATGTGACAATCCTCCTTCAGACTTTATTTTAATTTCAGAGAAATACACTCTCGAGGACACAGACTTTATCTGACAAAATCTTTTGTTAGACAGTGTCAGGATCTCATTTAGACCAACTTCTCCATCCACCTCATTGGCTCTGACCACAGTTAAAAGATAGCTTCACCCACCATGTCAGCATTCTGTTATCTGGTTTCCAGTCCCAAAACCCTTGAGCCAATCACTTCAACCTGCTCGTCTCCTTGACAAAGCCTCCTCTCCAAGAACCTCCAGAGCTCCCCACCAGCCTGATCTCAGCCTCTTCCCTGGTTGTCTGTTTCACCCAATCGTCCATCTCTGCATGTGAGTTGTTTTCCTAAATACATTTTTAACCATCCAAGCAGACAGAACCAGGTCCTAACAGGACAGCAGAGCTTAAACCGCTTCAAACTGAGGTGTGCGCGCTCTGGAAAAAGGTGGAATCCCTAACAGAGGCCCACATCCGACCTGCCAGTCTCATCTACACATTACTCTGCTGTCCAGGTCCAGAACCCCGGGTCTGCCTCCCTGAAAGACGGAATGAGGTGGATGGAAAGCCTGATGGGCTCCTCGCTACGCTGGACATTTTTTTTGAAGTTCAGCCGTCTAATTAATTCTCCTCAGCTTTGCGACTGGTGCTCCTGATCTCCCTCCTTTCTGCACAAGCGCAGGAATGGGCGGCACCCAATACAACCAGAATCTCCGATCTGCAACGACTATGCTAAGTTCATTGCAGAATTATGCAACACCTTTGAGCCGTTAGTTAGCCTGTGATATGGACATCAAAGTGCAGCTGCTAAGGCTCAGCCAGCATCAGCAGCCTGTCCACTAGTTCACCGCCAACTTCTGTACTCTGGCTGCTCAGCTTCACTGGGACAAGTCTATGCTGCGCACCCTGTTTATCTAGGGCTTGAACAGCCATATCCGGAATGAGATGGTGGGGAAACAGTTGCCCAAATCGCTGGATGATGCAGTCAGACCCTCGAGATAGACCGCCGGATGTTGAACTGGCCCTGACCCCCCCCAGCCCTCATCACTTCCTCGCCCTGCAAAGGAGGACGCCACTGTCCCCTATTGGGAGCTCCTGGCCTGTAAGGTACCCATGCAGCAGGGTCACCTGACTCTAGAAGAAAGGCCGCAACGTCATCACAAGGGACTCTGTGCTTACTGTGCAGCAAAAGACGACAGACTGCCCACTCCGTCCGGGAAACGGTCAGACCAGGTGATTCTCGGGGGACTCTCACCTGGTCCCTTCAGACCGATGCTGTTCCTGTTAGACATCTGACTCCGCTACCAACTGTTGCCAAAGAACATGACCATCCCATGCCAGTCACATCAGTGGACAGACGCCCACTCCAACCCTGTCCCATTTGTCACCACACAGCTGGAATTCAGATGGTGGTCAGTGTACACCGAGAGACCATCCACTTCATAATCATGTCATCTGATGCTGCTCCGCTCAGCCTTGGCTACCCTTGGTTACAACATCATGACCCACACATTTCCTGGTCTACCAAACAGATTCTGCAGTGGGGACCCAACTGCCCATCTAGCTGTTTTCTCTGCCGACCGGACCCCACATTCAGAGTCCCTCCAACCACCCCTTCCATCACAGACAACCTGCTGCCGCCATATCGGGACCTGGCACGTTTTCCACGTCAGGTGACCTTCTTCTTCCAAGCCGTGACCGTCTTGGCTTTTTATGGTGGCCGAAATATTCCCAGCCAGTTTGGTCTGCTTAGATGGTAGAAAAAGCTCTGCAGGCTCGCCTCCTTCAGCCATTACACAGCCTGCAGAGCTGCTCGTTTGTCACTCACAACAAATGCAGGTACGTGTGTGTGTGTGGGGAGGGGGGGTCGGGGGGGCTGCTTTACACTGCAGCTTCACAAGGAATGAGTGACCTCTACTTTCTCTCTAGAGAGACGTTGCATAAAAAAAAAAAAAAAAAAACGCTCATACCGCAGGAAAGGTATGACGGAAAGTGTTACTGGTTTTGAAACCTTGACTTTTTCATACCGTGGTATACCTTGAAGCCGGTAACCGGCCAATTAATAGGTAGGTCTTCCATTGGGACATTAGCTTTGTCCTCTGGCATGGTTAAAACAGCGATCATCTCCAACATTCACTGAAACAGTACCTTTTTGGAGTTCTCAAGCACAGCATTCGACTCATATTGGCTCCATGGCGACGACTGAATGCGGCTTCTGGCTGGTTTGGTCGGCTCCCTTTTAAGATTTTCAGATTCAATAAACTTGTGTAAAGCTCAGGGCAGAACGATATGGTTTTGTTTCATAAGTGGTTTGCGATTCACCTGATTGGTCAGCAATCTTTGTCTTGCCTGGAGTTCTTTACCTTGCCACTGAAGGAAGGGTTTGGATATGACAGCTTCTCTTCAATATGACCCATTTTCCAGGTCACGGAGATGTATCTCCGTGCTTTGCTGCCTCCTCCCCCTCCTCCATGCTGTGTACGCTGCTCTGGGCATAGCTCATCATGAACCTACAGGTCTCATCGGCTACCACTCTCTCCTCCTTTGAGCGTGTTTCGGGTACCATCCTTGCCCACCAAGAGGTCCAAGTCAAACTCCCCCTCAGCTTTTTGGACATTGCATGAAGCCGGGTTGGATCCGGGTCAAGGCCTCCAAAAACAGAATTAACTCTGATAACTAGAGACACCAAGCCCGGCAACGGCGCTCCGGTTCACCTACCAACCAGGGGACCTATTTGGCTGTCCACCCAACACCTAAGCTCAACACAGAGGCCCGGAAGCTTACTCCCAGCTCAGACAGTACCTTTTGCAAGAAATATTTGTCCTCAGACATAGACCAGAGAGTCTGCCAGCGGCAAACTTTCCAGCCCAAAGATAGCTGCTGTTTTACAACAGACACACAGCATCTTTCTTTTCTTCTCCCCTTTCAGTGTCCACAGGTGACCCAAAAGATACACTCTCGCTGTGCTGGGCACATGTTCCTGTACACGCATTCAATTTCTCAAGCTGTGTGCGGAGGAAACACAAAGAAAGAAATGAAGTCAGACAAAGACAGAATAAATGCTCATAGCTCCCCGAGTCACCCTACGGACCTCTTATAGAAAAGATCTTTTCATCATATAGAAGTGAACACACTACTACCCCCCACCCCTTATCTCTTGAAGTGGAAAACAGGGTGTGAGTCAACTTCACCAAAGAAAGAAACTATTTTGCTCTCTAAACACGCTCATCTGATGACACAAAAAAAATCTGCTGCAATAATTCAGCGATCTCTCTGCTTGGATTCTAACACTAATTGTGAGCAAGTGGCTCATACTTTCTGTGGAGTGCAGAGTAATTAGAGTGTGGATGTTTCATTTCTGCTCCTATAGAAAAAGCCCAGCTGCAGTGGCTTTAAGTACAGAGGTCTTGTTGTGTTATATGTTCTTAACCAGCAGAATAAAAGCTCAAAAATAAAAGTATGTGTCATATAGTGGGCTTTGGCCTATTACCAGTTAGGTAAGAAAGACCAGATTAAAAGCTTTAAGAACTCTTTAAAAGTGTATGCCCTGCAAAAAATGGGTTCATGGCTATCTAAAACTCAAACCAAAAGAAGGGAAAAACTATAGGGTTTGATTCAAGGTTTGCATTTAGGCAAAATTAATCATTAATTGAATCAGTTGGTTCTCAAAAGGATGAAAGATTTGTTAAATGTGAAACATAATAAATCACAAATAAGTTAAGACATTTGGATCTTTTATGGTTGACGTTTTAATTTAATTCAAAATCAGATAATTTGTTTATATGACTGATCTGTAAGATGATTTATAAAAGTCTTGTAGATTGACTGTTAAGCCTAGCATTTTTCATACCTGTGCCAGCTCTAGTGTTAAAGTAAACTTTTAATTTTAACCAACTCAAGTCTTCTGACTGAAAGGATCGTTAACGTTTTGGAGCGACCCAGCAAGAGGCGAAATTGAATATGACATGGAATTTGTGGAGGGAGCTAAAAGGTATTTGGACTGCAAGAGGGCCTATAACCTCTTGAAGCTCATGAACAATGGGAGAAATAATCAAAATAAAAATGCAAAAATACAAAGAGCTGGTCAGGAATTAAAAGAAGGCTTTCATTGCTGTAATGAAAATAAGATATTTCTATTAATTAGAATGGCATACATAATTCTGAATAAAACATTTTTACAAAAATATAAAGAAAACCTTATCTAAAATGTGATGCCTGTCTCATTGTCTATCAAAAACAACAAGTTCCTGGTTGAATTCATTTTTTTTTAATCCTAAATCTAGCCATGGGCAGAAGTAATTTGGGTTAACTCTAAGGAAAGGACAAAACAAGTCTGGTTGAGCCACAATTCCAGCTGGTTGGATATGACAAAAAAATAAAATAAATAAAAAATAATATATGTATATATATATATGCTTTATCTCAGAGCTAAGGTATTCCTAAGATGAACATTACTGACCCCTCCTTTGCAGTGTATAAAATACCAAATTTCCATACTGTAGTGCAACTGGATGGTTCAACTGGTACAAGAAAATTACAGAAAATAAAGTACAGACTTCAGTGCTGGAAGATCAATGCCAAGTCAGTTAAATCAGACATGATTTCAATGCTAATTTAAACCATGTAATACTGATGAAATGTTGTGTGTTAATTTACAGCGCTTAAAAGCCAATTGAGTTTTCAAGCCTATAAAGGCAATGGGACTGAAGCTTGTTATCTGCAAACAGCTAATCTTCAAGGACTTGATTAGTATCGGAAAGAAAATACCTTGCTTTGGACATACCTAATGAAAATGTCTGTTAGTGAATGTGAGTCAATTGTCTAAGTGGCTGTGTCTTGCAAGTAGGGTTAAAGCATGAAAAATGAAGGGGGAATTATGATAAAAGACAAAGATCTCCATTAAGAGCTTCACAAACCATGCACTTCCTCATTACATGTCTCATGTCTGGTTTTTATACATACATACATACATACATACATACCGTCTATCCTGGTGTTCTTGACAAATTTTCATATACAAGAGGCTGGGCATTACATTTAGTTGATTTTAAGTTTCTAGACAGCCAGCACATTTTACAGACTAGTCAGTCACTGTAAGTCACATGTTGCCACCTTTATGCTTTGGAAGCAACTATGCAATATTCTATTTAAGAGAGATTTTGACTGAGGTAAAGGTTACAATAAAGATTTGGCAAAGTAGTGGTGTGGTAATAACAGAACCACTCAAGCAAGGAGGCTACAGGTCAAAAAGGTCAAAATTGTCATCTGCAGGGGGCTTTCTGATGTGCAAATGTAACTGTGTTTGAAAAATCTCTAATGTGATAAATGCGAAACAATTGTTGCTATTTGGCAATACAGTAAAAAAAATGTGCGAT
The DNA here is from genome assembly GCA_028564705.1 of Apricaphanius iberus. Lineage (NCBI taxonomy): Eukaryota > Metazoa > Chordata > Actinopteri > Cyprinodontiformes > Aphaniidae > Apricaphanius > Apricaphanius iberus. The sequence goes on along the minus strand of JAPXFQ010001903.1, from coordinate 233,044 downwards.
CAAACCTCTAGCCTCGCTGTGAAACAGTACAAAAACCTGCTTTTCTTTGATTCTGCATGCCAAGAATTAAGTCCTGTGTCAATAAGCACTGAGCTATTGTGCAAGATGAAAAAAATCTCGATTTCTTCCATAGACTAATTAGCTGGAGACTTTTGGCCATAACACCGATAAGCAAATTTCTAATTTAAAAAGGCTGTAATGTTCTCCAAATAGAATTCTGTCTGCCAACCCAGGGAGAACTCTACTGCCTCTCTGTGTGGAAGTAATAGTACAAATTAGTAGCTACTTTTCTTCCATATTTCAATACAAGATTAAACCTAAAATCAAATTAAAGCACACACTTGCGTATCCAGGGCTTATAATAATAATATGTTGCGCCAAAATCACATGCTGACAGTGCTTTGCAACATAGACTTCACACATGAGAAATCTGGTGGTGTTTTAGTAAGTATGACCCCAAATCAGAAAAGGTTGGAATAGTATGGAAAATGGCAATGAAAAAAGAAAGTAGGGATTTCTTAATTTACTCAGACTTGTATTTCATTGCCGACAATATAAACATAAAATATGTAATTTTTTGTCGGGTCAACTTCATTTATTTTGTAAATATACAGTCCATCCTTTCCTGTCATTAGGACCTGCAAAATATTCCAAAAAAGATTGGCACAGGAGCAATTTAGGGCTATTATTCAGGTAATTTGTTTAAATAATGATGTGATTTGAAATAGGTGATGTCGTCAGGTAATTGTAATTATGACTTAGTACAGAAGCCGCATCTAAGAAAGGTCTAGTCCTTTAGGAGGGAAGATGGACTGAGAATTGCCATTTTGCCAACAAATACATGAGAAAATTATTGAAATACTCAAAACAATATTCCTCAAAGAAAGATAGGAAGAAATTTGAATAGTTGACAGTGTACAACATAATTAAAATATTCAAGGAATATAGAGGAATTTGTCAAGTGCCACATTACGTAGTTATGTAGTAGTCCACAAATCCCGGTTAAAACTGTACTGTGCTAAAGGAAGCCCTAAATTAATAGTATCCAATCCAGAAGCCCCATCGACCTCTCTGTGCTTTGAGGCATCTGGGATGGACCATCACACAGTGGAAACATGCACTGTGGTAAGATTATGCAGTATTTCAGGTCTTTTTTGGGGAGAAATGGATGCAGTGTGCTCCGGACCAAAGAAGAAAAGGATAATCCAGATTGTTACCATCAACAAGTCCAAAAGCCAGGACCTGTCATGGTATGGGGGGGGGGTTGTGTCCCTTGGCAAAGGTAACTTGCACTTCTGTAATGGCATCATTAATGCTGAAAAGTAGATACAGATTTTGGAGCTCAATATGCCTTCAAGACGGCAACTCTTCCAGGGATGGATATTTCAACAAGGCAATGCAAAAACACATTCTGCACACATTACAAAGTCCTGGATGTGGAGGAAGAGAGTACGGGTACTTGACAGGTCTGACTGTAGTCTTGCCCTGTCTCCAATAGAGAATCTTTTAAGGGTTATGAAAAGGAATAGCAACCTTTCAAAGTGCTAAATGCTTTACTGTTCCAACTTTGTTTGAAATGTGTTGCAAGAACCAAAATTAAAATACATCTTTGTTAAAACAAACAAACAATAAAATGTAGGAGGAGGAAAATTTTGGCAGATCAAATTTAAGTATTTAGGAGCAGTAGATTTATCATGAGTAGTGATGTTACTAACAATATGAAATTAACTTTGTGTTACCTCTGCTGTTCTCAGCCAGGTTTATAAAACATGTGGCCCTTAGATGTATTAAACAACACTAAAATATCCTTTAAGTGTAACAAGTGTACTTGCAAATGACATTTTTCTCCACATTAATTATTTTATTTCTGCATAAATGCTTTAAACAGAGTATATCATCATTTACCCATGGAGAGGACTCTAAAATGGTACTGATCTCATTTTAAAAGGACAGATTTGATCTAAAACCGAGAGCCAATGTTCATTAAAAAGATGTGTTAGGATATCTACATCATTAAGCAAGGATGAAAATAAATTAGAAGCCTCAGAAAACATGCTGGCAGTAGATGAATTTAAGAAGTGAGAGTAGACCTCATGGTGAGCTGCTGCCTGTGTCACAGTAACAGATAAATTAAGAACACCACAGTGGTTGTCAGAAATATCATTGTCTTCAGCACAGATAGAATCAATGTTATAGCCAAAAGTTAAAACATGGTCCAAAGAGTGTCCTTCGGTGTGAGTCCGGCTAATACATATGTCATTGTAAAAGGTGTAAAGAAAACTACAGCACAACAAAAAAGGAAGGATCCGTTTTTGTTGTGCTGTAGTTTTTTGAGATTTAAACTATTTGGCTCACTCTGGATTCAGTCGGAATGTTCCATATGCAGCTGTATAGATTTCATTTATTTTCATGTCATTCTGCGGTATCAAGAATGACATGATTTATGACATGATTCGAAAGCACAGTAGGAAGACCTTTTTCATGACCCGACCTCCAAGGCTGGCCAATGAATAAGTACCTTCTAAAATACAGGTTAATAAGAGATGTGTGGATTGCAAACAGCTGCTAAGTCTCAAAGAATCTAGATTTTTGGATTGTATAAAATTTTTTGGGAGTTGGAGAATGGAGCACTCAAAGAGGTGGTCTGTTTCAGTGGATGGAGAAACTGTGAGTTTTATCGACAGAAGTCATGTAGTAAATTCACTGACAGGAGAACAGCAAAGAGACCAAAAAGTCTGGATAAACACTCCAGAGTAACCGAGATCCAGCACATCCAGGCATGGAACCTCTGCTAAAACCCTTCTGCTCAAGTCTCATTAGATCAGATGAACAGGAATGCCTAACGTAATTTGTCAACCACCTGCACTTCTTAAGGAGTTCGAATTTGAATCGGGACACCAGCTAGTTCTTCTCCTTCTTATCAGTGATCTGGGTTGTACCTAGAGAGCATCACAAAAAAAAAAAAAAACACTAACAGGGTCCACACACCAGCGGCAGGAGATGAAAAACAACTGAGAGTGTACTGTGGCTGTCAGACAAAGAGGTTAAAATGGATAGCAACGTAAGGCGATCATGGACCAGGGTAGGAAAAATATACCCATTGTAAAGTGAAAAAAAAGAAACGATGCAGAAAGAAAATTGCCCATTAGTAGCACAAACACAAATTCCATCCTGCTCTTTAGTATGCCTAAGATCTGATAACACCCCTAGGTTTGAAACCAGAATCATTAACCCACTGAAATTTTCTGGTAAGATAAACCATTAAGATTTCCTACATAAGATTTCTGTTCAGTGATATCCTGGAACTAACAGTTTTTGATGAAAATCTATTAAAAAAAAAACTAAAAAAAACTAAAGACAGGATTATATCCAAGTTAATGTTTTCTGTGTTCCTAGTAGAGGAAAGAAGCTTTGGGGAAGATATAGGCAATGGTGGAAGATTAGACTGGTAATGTAATGTACCTGGGCTTCTTTCTCTTTGACAGAAAAGGCAAGCCCTAAAGCTGATAATCGCTAAGGTAGAAAATCAAGTTGAGGAATTTGAATTACAGGTAAAATTTTCTTCTCAAAATGGAAGGATTTCATCCCAAGGTGGATAAGATAAAACTCTTAATTTTTCCTGCACATCTGACATGCTCCAGAGTAAAGAATGGAATCTGAATTATTCTTCTATGAAATTACATTTTGAAAAGAGCTCTGCAGTTAATCACTGGCTATATTTGTAAATAATCAATATTAATAGTCAAAAGCAAGAAGCTGTCTGCAGACTGACTGCTGTTCCCATAAAATATGTACACAGTAACAGATTGCAAAAAGGGTAGGAAAGCTCAGGTCATACCCTAATTATTTATTTTCTGAGCACCAAAACTTTACACAAATCACCATCTCCCACAAAGAAGGAAGGGTCAGAATAGGTCTGTGGGCAGTTGTGCTTTCAAAGCCTGGCCAGAAGGGAAACCCCTGAGCCACAAGTCGACAGAAGGTAAATCATCCATATCAGATGGTTCAATGTCTCCAATGTTCACTGTTCCAGTCTGTAAATCACCAGCTCCTGGGACACATCCATCATCTATAGTGATACAGCTCAGCATATTTTTCCTCCACCTATGCTTGCTTTACTGCCCAATTCCCTCTGTCTCCTTTCTCCCTCACCGTCCTCTCTCTATGTGGTCTCAAAGGGAAGGAGCGTCATTAGCAGGTAATAAATGCAGAGGATGTGTGATTTCAGCAAGTGTCTGTAGAGCTAACCAATTGGGAAACCAGAAAACAGGCAATTTTCTTGTCTGCTCCCTATCTGTGCTCATAGGAAGATGGAGGAATTTTGGTTATTTTGGGCTAGCTCTCAAGGACAGATGTAGTAATTGGCTCCCCTTGGAGACCGACTAGCATCTGAATGAAATGTGCCCAATTCTATGCACCTAGAACATTCCACATAACCACACATACAATATATAATAAATGTGCATTTCTCTCTAACTCTGGAAGGATAGAACAGCCCTGATTTCTTCCTGTAGTGTGTGATGAGGAGGGAACTGAGAATCCTGCCTCATGATTGGAAGACATGCTGTGTGATGCATTGCTGAATAGCTTTGACCGCTGTGCCACAGGAGTTGCCATCAAGAACCTCCTCTAAGAGCTGGAATACGCATACAGAATCTCAACCAATTGAATATATATATATATATATATATATATATATATATATATATATATATATATATATATATATATATATATTGTACAGACCAAAAGTTTGGAAAAACCTTCTCATTCAGTGCATTTTCTTTATTTTAATGACTATTTACATTGTAGATTCTCATTGAAGGCATTTAAAACTATGAATGCACACATATGGAACTATGTTGTACTTTTCCAAAAATTGTGAAATAACCTGGCATCCAAAGTTACCGTACCTGAACCCAATCGAGATTATTTGGGGTGAGCTGAACTGCAGAGTGAAGGCAAAAGGGCCAACAAGTACGAAGCATCAAAGGGTGGCTCCTTTAAGGAATCTAAAATATAACACATGTATTCAGTTATTTCACCCCTTTTGTTTAAGTACATACAGTAATTCCATACATCATGTCTTCATTCATAGTTTTGATGCCCTTAATTAAGAATCTACAATACAGAAATATATCTATACATCTATATCTATATAATATATAGTTTGCAGGGCATCAGGTGAATCTCCCTCTTGTTTCTCATCAAGAATTTGCCATCTTTGAGATCCCTGAGTGGAAAATCTTGTCAAAACTAAGACTTCTTGCTCAAGTGTTGTTCTCATTAACTTGTAATTGAAAACATATTAAAGCCACTACTAAAGAGTCGAAAGTGCCATGCATATGTAATCACACTCCCTAGAGTGCATGCCAAAACATTCAATTCTGTTCGGCAATTTTTAAGGCTATGTTAAATGAACCTCAGAATCTTGGATTTAATGTTGATCTCTCAAGATAAAAGCAACATGTATTTTTTGTTTTCTCCATTTGAATTAGGTTGAACGGCAGAATCTGTTTTGACACTGTACCAAGGACCATGTATTGTGAATCTGCTGCAGCCTGCAACACCCTCTATCAACCAAAGTCACCAAAATTCTGTGATTATAAGATTGGAAGACAAGATGGTCTTAGCGACGGCATTTTTGTCAATTCTATGGGGGAGCAATGGGAGAAAGAGTGATATACACCCACCTGAAGGATTATTAGGAACACCATACTAATACGGTGTTTGACCCCCTTTTGCCTTCACAACTGCCTTAATTGTAAGTGGCATTGATTCAACAAGGTGCTGAAAACATTCTTTAGAAATGTTGGCCCATATTGATAGGATAGCATCTTGCAGTTGATGGAGATTTGTGGGATGCTCCCGCTCCACCACATCCCAAAGATTCTTTTTCGGGTTGAGATCTGGTGACTGTGGGGGCCATTGTAGTACAGTGAACTTATTGTCATGTTCAAGAAACCAATATGAAATGATTCAAGCTTTATGACATGGTGCATTATCCTGCTGGAAGTAGCCATCAGAGGATGGGTATATGGTGGTCATGAAGGGATGGACATGGTCAGAAACGATGTTCTGGTAGCCTGGCATTTAAATGATCCTCAATTGGCACTAAGGGGCCTAAGGTGTGCCAAGAAAACATCCCCTACGTCATTACACCACCAGCAGCAGCCTGCACAGTGGTAACAAGGCATGATGGATCCATGTTCTCATTCTGTTTACACCAAATTCTGACTATACCATTTGAATGTCTCCAACAGAAATAGAGACTCTGGGTTGAGACCAGGCAACATTTTTCCAGTCTTCAACTGTCCAATTTTGGTGAGCTTGTGCGAATTGTAGCCTCTTTTTCTTATTTGTAGTGGAGATGAGTGGTACCGGTGGGGTCGTCTGCTGTTGTAGCCCATCTGCCTCAAGGTTGTGCGTGTTGCTGCATTCCTTGGTTGTAACGAGTGGTTATTTGATTCAAAGTTGCTCTTCTATCAGCTTGAATCAGTCGGCCCATTCTCCTCTGACCTCTAGCATCAACAAGGCATTTTCGCCCACAGGACTGCCGCATACTGGATGTCTTTCCCTTTTCACACCATTCTTTGTACACCCTAGAAAAGGTTTTGCATGAAAATCCCAGTAACTGAGCAGATTGTGAAATACTCAGACCGGCCTGTCTGGCACCAACAACTATGCCATGCTCAAACTTGCTTAAATCACCTTTCTTTCCCATTCTGACATTCAGTTTGGAGTTCAGGAGATTGCCTTGACCAGGACCACACCATTAAATGCATTGAAGCAAATGCCATGTGATTGGTTGATTAGATAATTGCATTAAGGACTAATTGAACAGGTGTTCCTAATAATACTTTAGGTGAGTGTAGATACCGCCTCCAGCTTCGGCATCTGTAATGTCGAAAAACAGTGAGTGATGAATGATTTTTACTGAAACTTTTGTCACACTGAGCCCGCCCATGTCCTCGTCCACTTTACGTTCCTGAGACGGCAATGGAAACACAACCAGACTATTCTGGTCTGTTCTGAATGGAAAATGGAAAAGGTGCAATAGTTGCGTATCTTGACACTCAGCCACAAACCAGAAATACCATATTCTATTCATGACTGACAACTTGGCAGAGAAACAGATTCAATTTGGATATTTTTGGCCACTACTTACTACTGATACACAATCTATCGCCATTTTAAAGATTAAAACAAACTCTTTATCATGATAAAATAGCTGTAAAGCCAAATAGTTTGGTTTAATACTTTTGAACATTACCAATATTTTTTATCAAAGGCAAGTGTTGACATACCATTGATAAAAATAAAATAAAAAAACTGCCAAGGAAAGAAGCTAAAACTGCAAGCTCAGCCCTGTAAATTACCTGAGTTTCATACAACTGAAAATCTATGGACAGAAATGAAAATCAGAGTGCAAAGAAAGGAGTCCCAGAACCTTCAAGATTTGAACAGCTTGTGTGGAAAATTGGGTTTAAAATCCCACCTAAGCAATGCATGTGATCAGTTTATTAATATAAGAGACATACTAAAGCTGTCATGAAGAAATAAAAAAGAAATAGAAAGTTTTTATTACTTTAGATATTTGTACTGCTATTTTTGTACCCATATTTTCATGTGTGAACTATCTTGGTTTTATTTCTTTGTATGTGATTACTTAATTGTTTTTTTAATTATTTGTTTTACCATAGCTCTGTGAGAGGAGTCTGCTACTCCAGTTGCAAACTTCTGATAAAACACAGATGAAAAAAATGGCTGAATTACCTCCTTAATATGTAGGCAAGTTTTACAAAGTCATTCCAATGACCATTTTCATTCAGATGTGTTGAAGCAGAGTCACAACTGAAAGTCGCAGGACACCGGCCTTCAAGACTAGAGTGTCAGACCTCTGCTCTATAAGATATGGTCTAAAGTAAAAGCTGTTTCTAATATAAGTTAAACATACTCAATTATGCTGTCTTTACTAATACTGTAAGAAAGATAAAAGCAATACAGAGAAGTAATGCTGGACACAATAGTCTTACAAGGGTCAGTTTTACCAGGCCAGAAGAGAATAATGCACCCAGGATGGCAAAGGATCAGTGACATATTGAACATATTTCACTGTTTCAGAATGGAGTAGCCTATCAGACTTGTTTTGAAAGTGCAACTTACAAAACATTTGTCAACTGAGGCATGTGTTAGCCTTCAATCATCTGTTATTAGTTGTTGTAATGGATTAAAAATGTCCATCTTTCAATGTCAGATTACATGAGATGTGCAGTCTTAAAAATACATAAAAACTGGTTCCAGCTCAGTTTCCTGGTGAATTTATCCATAACAAGGTGTCATGATGAGCTGTGTTCATATCTATAAAGGGGATAGAAATGGTTTTGCTTATGCTGCAAGGTTGATCGTTACTTCTGTGTGCAGACAGATAGCCTACCAGAGGCCATGGGAATCTCATTCCCCTACATTTCCTGGCTGCCTTGGGCCAACCTCAAATGAATGATAAATGAGCTGCTGAAGTTGGGGTCTTCCATGCAAACCTCACGTGGACCACAACTGTCAGTGAGGTCACTGTGACAGATTTTTTTGTAATATATAAGAGAAAAAAACGATATGACATTAAGGTGCAGAATTTGCCACATGACTTAAATTCAAGAACCTGTCACTTGCTTTCTCAAAGATCTTTGCACTTTCAGACACAAATCTGGTGTTCATTTATCATTCTACAACAGCACCAACCACAAGTGTGGTTCTTGCAGTTATACAAGAGATATAAGATTAATGTCATATTTATGCTGTTGTCCCAGTAGAATCCAAAAGACATGTGGAAAAACCACTTGAAAAGATTAGTCTACAAACTTGACGGGATGATCAACCCTAACCCTAAATATATATCAAAGATGGCAAATTCCTGATGAGAACAAAGGCAGAATCACTTGATTCTGTAAGAGCAGCCCTGTAAATTACCTAAGTTTGATACAACTGGAAATCTATGGACAGAAATGAAATTGGGATATATATATCCCATGAAAGGGAATTGATTTTTATACATCTCTATGGCATCCTTATCATGGTACCGGTATCTTAGTACTGAAGATCCATCCACCCCATAGACACAAGAGTCACCACACGGACCACCATGATCAAGGCAAGCAGGTATCAACAGCACACACATGAGGCTGCAGTACAGAGGAATTGCAGCGCAAAGGATCCCCATGAAGGAAACACTGGAGTTAGTCTTTATAAAATAATTCTTTAAAAAACTTTGGTAGGACAGAGCATCAAATAACAATAATAATAAAAAAACAAATACATAAATGAATAAATAAGAAAATAAAAATAAACAAATTAATTAACTAAATAAATACATAAGAAAAAATATAAAATGAAGTGAGAAAAGATAAAAATGTTGAAGTTCTATGAAAATATTTGCAAGGTACTGTAGGCTCCAACATCACAATGTTATGCCATTTGTGGACTTCATAACAATAACATTCACTTCCCTCTGCAGTAATTTGACCCTGCCAAACATGAAAAGACAAGTTTGCAATAATCTGAGAGAACGATTATACTTTGCCATACCAGGTCTGGTTTACTGAAAATAAAATAAAGGGACATTTTGGAAGGATGCTAGCATACATAGTAAACCATTGTTTGCCCTTAACTTATATTATAGCTACACAAAAGAATCACAATTTTATCTCAAGGACAATTCTCACATTCTAACTGTTCAGCTGCAGTGGCAATAGCGGATGAGAACATTAAATGACCCTTAACTTAATGGATTTTGTTTTTGTGAGCCTCCCCCAGGGCTGAGTAGTCATTTGACACATGTTGTTGCCATGGCAAAAGGAATCCTCACTGGAAAGGCGCCTAAAAAGGTTAAGATGGCATGGATTGGCCGGGTGGATTTTAAACATGGACAGGATTTGGCAGCTCAGGCCCACCGATTGGGCAGAGGGGAAACAGCAAAATTCTGGTTGGTTGAAAAACGCGTCTTTGAAACTTGGATGCACAATCACTGTGTTCTCATCTGGTTCTGCTAATTAGCTGTTCGCCTGGGAGAGCACTGTGCGTACGCCAACCCTATTAGCCAAGCAAACTGTCCCCATGAATCCCTGCATCACAAACAAAGATGCTCACATGCCCAATCAGAGCTATCTCTCAAGCATATAGACCCCTAAAGCTTAGATCCATGGGAAAGACAGATTTTATTTATCTAATACCCGAGACGCTTTGAATGAAGCGTTGATGTTGAAATTACAGGGTGTGTTTGAGGAAGGCCAAAATGGAAAGAGTGAGGGGGTGCACTCAACACTTATGCTGCTCCTATTCTGCTCTAGCATCATAATGAGCCATCAGCTACTGTTGACAACCTAACATCAGCCAGCCAATTAATGTCCATGCTTCTTTTATAATCAGGCGTCTATGCAGACGCATCAGTCCAAAAATGTCTAGACTCAGGGTGCATGGAGACTACTTAAACTCTAACAATTTTCTCCAAAAAAGTAAACTTGCATACTACCAGATGACTGCTGCATGTAGAATAAAGCCTCAATGTAGTATTAACCAGCATAGCGAAACAAAGCACTGCCTGCTATCCTGCAAAATACTGTAACTATGATAACAGAAAGAACTCAAGGAGGAATGCTCAGATATCTTGAGGAGGGTAGCAGCTTGGATGATTCAATACAAGCTCAATCCCTATACATTTCAAGGGCAACCAAGTTCAGTCTTTTAAAAGCATAGCAGAGATAACACCTGCTGTTAAAGAGGTGACATGAGATAAACAGTCCTTTGAGAGGCAGAAAGAGATAGAAACAGATGTTCACAAAGGCATCAAAAGGGAACCAGGGAAGCACTGTGACAAAGAGAGGCATCTTCTCATTACCAACTGAACAGAAGTGCCTGTTTGCACTGCCAAGAGGAACAGGAGAGCGACAAATGCAATAGCGGAACAAAAAAGTGAGACAAAAGACAATGAGCCCTCCTAATGGTATAGTCAGAAGATAAGAAGGGCTATTTGGTTGTGGCTGATACTCCTACACCAGGTCATGGATCGCTACTTTTGACAACTGTTCAGAGGAGGCACTCTTCAAATTAATCCTGGCAGAAAAACAAACCATATTTCTCAGAGACACCTTGGTGAAGCATTATTTCTGATCATGGTCTCCATGTCCTGATGTATCTTATTAGAGGTGTTATATGAGCTGAAGTCATAGATCCTGAACCCATTCTTTTTTTCTATTCTCCCAGAGGGATCAACTTGCTTGCAATGGCACCATGGTTGGTTTACGCAACAGCATCAATTTATATGTTAATTATATCCTGTGACAGACCTAACAAGCTCTAACACAAGTATGAATAATTTTAAGATAGCCGCATCTCTATCTTTCCTCTTTCCTTCATCATCTCCATGATCTGCTACCTAGTATCTGGAGTCATCTGATGGAGCTCACATAAGTTTTCCAGATGTCATTTAATGTGATCTCCAAGCGGGAGACTGAAGGGCCAAGGCTAATGGAGAGTAAAGAAAATACGATTTCTGTTTGACAACATTGAACTCTTTTCTAACTCCACCTGCCAGATTGCTTTGAACTACGGTACCAAGGGCAGGATATAGATGGGGAGGCTGGGGGCAAAAACAGGACAAGGCTGTTTGTTCTACAAAATACAAAAAAAACAACAATTCCCCCCCATATCTCTTTTTCTCTGAAGAAAATAAAAAAAGTTTTTGCCTAAAACTATGCAGGGGATCTTTACTCAGTGCAATATTACCTGAAGTGACCTTTGAGTTAAGTGAAATAACAATTGTGTATGGCTTCTGTAAACTTCAAAGGAAGATTACAATGAATGAATAGGAGATAGGCACCTGTATCTAATATTATGATTTATGTATCTGGGTCAGTGACGAAAGAAACAGCATGGATCTCATGGAGTCCATGGAGAAGATTTCAGTTCTGGAAGTCTTAGTTACGTCATGTGTTACTTACTTGAAGTGACAGTGTGTAGTGTTTACCAATTTTTTTTTCTTAGTTTTTACCATTAATCTCTGAAAATATCCATCAAAGATATTGTTGAAAATGAATAAATTGATGCCCAATCATTGAAAAGTATTGGTTGCCTCATAACATACAGTAAAACCATAAAAAGGGGGTCTAAAATACATGGGCACAGGTACTAGTGTATGGGCTGGATATAATCGACGCTGTGTTTCCTTCTATGTGAGCCTATGTGGGCAATACGCCTTTACTGATTTTGAATACGTGGTTACATCCCTATCCCCTCGTCCTCATTAGAAGTTTAAATGAAGAGCTCTATGAACAGTCTTAAAAAAAGAAAAACTTCTCCAACCCTGACTGACTGACCAACACAATCCAAGATGCACCCAACCCAGGTTGCTGTCCCTGCTCGGTGAGAGGTGCGCAATCAGCTGCTGTGTCCGAGCCTTCGTGTGACATGGACCAGGCAGCGGCTCCGCATAAGAAGCAGAAGCCCACAGAAACAATCAACCCCGCCAGAAAACTTGAGTAATTTCTTAATGGAAATAACTGAAGGAGCAGCAAATCTAAAGAAACATGGTGAGGTTGCATGCTTTCAGCTGGACAGCTGACTTTCACCGTAATGTTTTTTGTTTGGTTTTCAAACTAGCGCCAGTCAAGGTGGAATTTACTGAAATGTGTCCTTTTTTCCATTTAGGTCATTCTATCTAACATTACAGTTTATTCATCTACAAAAATATCTGAAAAATATCACTAACCTACAAAATGCTGAAAACTTTTTACAAATGTTGTTTTACACATTTATCTCTTCCTTCGCTGCCTGTAATGAAAGAGAGTCTGATGTGCTTCTCATTTTGCTGCATATATTTCTCTGGAGGTTGAACTATCTGCTTTTTTCCTAGTAGAAAATTGCACAATTACAATTTTTGTCCTGTATGACCATCCTTTGTCACTCGAACACAAAAATACTGCATGCTTGCAATGATTTAGGCATGTACTGCCTGGTATCGTCAGAAAACTACACACTGTCACTTTAATGTGATGTGGTATTCTGATGTCAGCTGGGCCATTAAATGGATATAAAAGCTTAAACATTTTAAAGAGGTAAACATTTTGTTCTGCTTTAAATGTATCTTATGATGGATTCAATCTTTGAATGATTTTTTTAGATGTTTACGGGCCTTGCTGAGTATTTCATGGGTTTTCTTTAAGCAATTCTTTTTGTTTTTGTTTTCAATGAAATCATAGGAGCTTTGTAAACGTTTAACTGATTTTGAGTGCATGATACATGCTTCCTTTACGTTGTATCTCTCATAAATATATAATCTACTTATTATGCAGATGACAAACAGATTTATATGTCCTTGATTGGGCAGCACAGTGGCAGAGTGGGTAGCACTGCTGGCTTGAAGCAAAAAGGCCCCATGTTTAAATTCTGGCCCTGGGTCTTTTTGCATTGAGTTTGCATGTTCTACCTGTGTATGCATGGGTTCTCTCCAGGTACTACATCTTCCTCCCACAGTCCAAAAACATGACTGTCAGATTAGTTGGTCTCTCAAAACTGTCCTTACGTGTGAGTATGGTTGTTTGTCCTATCTGTCTCTATGTTTCTGTGTCATGGACTGACAACCTGTCTAGGCTGTACCCCACCTCTCACCCACTGAACTCTGGAGAAAGGCTGAAACACAAAATGCTTAATCTTTAATGTCGCTCATTTTTTGTATTGAAATTTTCATTACTTTCTTTTATTATGCCACAGAAATTGAATTTTATTGGTTTGTGTCTTTTGTGTCCATCATATAAGCTCTTTGAATTTCCTTGTTGCCAAAATGTGCAATCAAAATAAAGATGTTTTGCCTTTTGCAAAAATCTAAAATACCAGAAGGAGCTAGAATAACCACATCTTAACTGACACATACACACCAGAGATAAACAATACTCCTCACACTTGCAGTGGAAAGAAAATGTTGACTCGTAAAAATAATAATAATAAAAAAAACATATGAATATTACAGAGTAACAGAAAACAAAGGGTAATACGCAAATAAATCAGGCTAAATTGTACCATCTTGTTAGGAGTAATGTTGCCATTACACCTGCCATGTAAAGGTCAGAGGTAACATATGCAATGAAATTAGCAAGACCATCAGTTTATGATAACTGCTTAAAGTGGGGACCATCTGAAATCTTGTGGAAAGAAAATGCAAAGACATATGGCTCCAACACTAAGAGTAGATTAGTCTCTGTCTTGATTAAGAATAGTTTATCCTGCCAAAGTGCCATAACTAGCTGAAATCATATACTGCTCTTTTTCCCACAGTAGATCTGATCTAAAAAGGAGTTTTAACATTGCTTGAAAATTACTTGCCATTTTTTCTGGCTTGGCTGCTAATGGATAAGTGAACTGAATTGTTTTAAAACTGCACTCTCAATGTGTTATAGTTAATCCGAGGCAGATAGCTTTCTCTTCTTCTAGCAGTCTGACTTGTGTTAATCACACAGAAGTGCACACAGGCTTCCTCCTTAGCATCTCATTGGACACCCTGCTGTTTGTAAAGGATGGTTGCTCAGCTCCAGGCCTCCAGCGCTGTCCGCAATCAGAAATGCACAGTGCACACAGAAGCAGGTGTGCAAACACATAATTGTAAACATCCACATCATGGCACAAACATAACTGCAGATGGGTTGAGAAACAAGAAAAAAATGGTATGCTTCCAGCCTAATGGACAGAAAACAGAAAAAAGACCAAGATTATTTTGTATTCATCATGCGTGAACAGCATACCCACTTATTTCTTCAACCAACAAAAGAACCCCTAAATTAAATGTGATTTCTGTCATCTTTCCAACTCTATCGAATGAGAGGTGTACTCTTAGGGGCTTTTATGACATGGAACTTTTTTGTAGGCCGACTTTGGGGTTGGCCAAAGAAGGAGAGTAGGAAGAAAAACACATCAGACACTTCTCAAGATCAAAGCTGGACAGAAGCAGAACAAACACAATTTCTCACAAAAAATTCTAAAGGCAATCAGTTTGCTTGTTGACCTAGAAGAGGGGAGCTTAGGGAGATGTGCAATATAGCCAGGATTCATACCATCAAAGGAAATGAGTCTCTCACTATAGGTCATTACTGCAAGCGGCTCCTGTCAATAATGAGTAAGCAGCCCTTAATCTAATTTGACAGAGGGCCAGAGCTCGGGTGAAATGCCATTCTTACCATAAAGAGCAAAAAGCTGCTTACCAAGGACACTCACTTCAAAAAAGCACATGTGACAAAGCTTAATTTGTAAACATATATTCCTTAAAATGATCTTGGGCGATGCCAGTCAGTTTACTCTCGAGCTTCTTAATTTCTGCTTCTTCCCTCTGTGATCAAAAAGCTCAGGCACTTATGCCAAATTATATTGACTGTGACTGATTTAATTATTGAGGGGTGGCTGCTTGGTTTTGCTGACTGACCCCATCCAACTGTCCCGTGAAGTGCCTCAAGCATGTTAGACCCTGCATCCCTAACCTCCTGCACACTGCCTTAACCACCACTGGGCTCCAGCAGGCTGCCCTGTAAGCCACTCATGCATGCTCGATGCTAATACGATGTGACCACTTTGAGCCCTCCTCCTCTCTTTGTCATGTCAAGGGCATATATATTCAGAGCTATCAGTGTAGAACTGCTCTGCTCACTCCAGTGTGCAGTGGTCCTGGCTGCAGTAAGTAGCTCTCCAAGGGACCAAGGGTCATTAACGATTTATTGCCACAATGGCTTTTTAGATTGTCCCAGTGTTGGTGGCAACAGTTTAAAGTGATACAGACATAAGTGATAAGCAAAACTATTTAAAGTTTACATGAAACTGGAAGTGTTATGAGGCGGGTAACTATATTTTATTTTACATTGAAGAAGTGTTTTTGTCACGTTTTTGATGTACTCCTTTAACAATCTTTAAACCCACGGGGCTCGGTCACCTGGCCCTGGAGGAATTTATTTAATCTGTCTGGTTTCTTGGCAAGGTCAATTTTTTTAGACAAGCCGTGCATCCGAATTCTACAGTATGTACTACATGCTACATAGTAGCTACTACTTGCTCGTTGATAAATACTGCATTTTGGGATACCTTAGCACACAGCAGATTTTACTGTCGCGGTAGTACACATCCTGGAACTTTATGCCTGCTACACCAATCCATACTAGAGATGCGGATCTACTACATCGCTCGCTTACTGCTTTTCGCCTGCTATGTAGTAGGCATAGTAGGGGTATTCGGATGCAGGGCTAGACAATATATTATACGCAGAGCTGAAGTGACAGTCAAAAGTGTTTGCGAACTTATGACTAAATATTCTAAATTACCTCCGTAACTGTTATATATTCTGGCATCTAATTAAATATTTACAAACCAGATCCAGCCTCTTGGTCTTTGGTATCAGACATTTTTTCCCCCTCACACCTGTCTGTGATCTCAAAAAATTGGATTTGATGACAAATAATGACTCTAATACCATACCAATCACCGATGTGACAATCAAGTCAGTAGACAAGTGGATCACAGCATCTGCTGTTACATAATCCAGGATTACTTTCAGTCATCTGAGCAGATTTTTAAAAGGTGGTGGGAGCCATGGTTAAAGGACAGGCTGACATTTCAGAAAATATGGAAGTTTGCTTTCTTGACAATGCATACCAGGTGTTCTGGAAAGATTGGTTTCTAATGCAAAATTGGAAGTCCATCAAAATGTGACTTCAAGCAGCCTTCTTGATTTGCATTGTATGCTGTATATTTATAAATGAATGGATGTGAAATTGACAAAAATATTTTCCCTCATAAACTCTGAACTCAGAGAACACATTGCTTCTACTAATTGAGAAACCTATTCAATAATCTGTTAAAATGGGTTTTGTGACAGCAATATCTACCTAATTTTGAATGCATGAGTGCTTAGATCCACTTAGCAGAAAATGAAAGCAGGCGAGAGGGACACAAGAAGAATGAAACAAGTTTGCTACTCTTCTGACACAGCAGGTCACAAAGCGTCATCATCAGTCTGAGTCATCCCATGTAAAGATGTTACTTTGGTGAGCTGCTGCTACTAGTAGGAGTGGTGGCAGGACAGAATCTCCCGAGTCTCAAAATAACATTTTTTTTCTTTATTTGGACATTTGGTACTTCATTTTAAACTTCTTTTTGACTAAATATAAAATAAAAAGGAATTCCAACAAATTATCCACATTTTGTCACCTTACAACCGACTCAGATATATTTTGTTGGGACTTTCTGTGACAGACCAAAACAAAAGGGTGACTGTGAAGCACTTGAAAACTTATTTTATAAGCACTCTCCATACAATCTGACTATACTTGACCTAAATTGAAAAGCAGAATTGGCAAAAAAAAGAGTCAGTTTCTCAATCTCTATCTCATTTTATTTTCACTCTTCATTACATGAGATAAAAACCTTTATTAAAACTTAAGTTTCAGTCCAGGAGTTCAAGTCAAGTCTAAAATCTTTTGGGCAGAAGTCTAAGGCCACGTCCACACTAAGACGGGTAATGCCTTAAACGTATAATTATTTAGTCTACACCCCCCTATCGTCCACACCATCGTTTAAGGTCTGTGGCCGGATAACTATTAGCCGGGTAAGAGAGCCGTGTAAATCTTAATTCAACGGCTAAGTGAGCTAGTGTCGACAGCTTCCCCGGATAATGAAAGGAAGTGGCGTCAATGATTGCTGCGTCAATAACAATACGACACTACAGACAAAGACAAGAGCGAAGAGTAATAAATCGATCTCGTTGTCTGTCCACACCAAAAACTCTCTCTTCTTCAGAGCAGCTATTGTTTTCTTCGGTTAACAGGACAAGCAGATATGTACTGTGCTGTAGAGCTTCTTGTATATATTATGTAGGCGCTGGCGTCACGTAGATTATACGCGTGTTCCGTTCGTCTTTTGTGCATGCCCAGTATTTGCACAGGTCGGTATGGGATTGCGCAATTATGGGAACTTAAACGGACCTTAAACGGGGCGTAAATGCTCGTGTTGAGTGGATAACATTAGGCGTCTAACTCCCCGTATAACCTTATCGGCTTAGTGTGGACGTAGCCTAAATCTAGTGTGAAGTCTTTTTTTGCAACTTAAGTGCAATTGAAGTTGGAGTCTCAAACGGCTACAAATAATTGATTCTGTGGGGCTGCAAACAAACACACAACCTGTCTTTTATAATTTCATTTGTAAAAGAAAATCTAAATTCGACATCTTTTTCCTTTTAGTTTACAATCATGCACTACTTTGTGTTGGTCTTTCAACAAAATTCCAAATAAAATACACTTAACTTTGTATCTGTAAATTGACATATATATTCAAGGGGTATAAAGACATCTCAAAGGTGCTATATGAACATAAAAAAACTGTTTATCCTTTGAACTGGTGCATGAACTCTGTCACCAACTCCTCTCTTGTAGCTTATCTGAATAAATTAAGAGAATCATATGGCTATAAGCATATGCACTTTCACACATCTGTGACAGTCAGCTATCACCCGGAGTTGGTCCATGTGTGCAAACATGCATGTCTTGATAAGTGTTTATTAGAGTGCATGGGTCAAGGTCAAGGTCAGATTTATTTCTATAGCACATCAACAGTAGTACAAGCTGCCCTAAAGTGCTGAACAAGACAGAAAGCACAAGTAGTAACAATCAATAAAAGGAGTTAAATAGTAAAAAATGTAAATATTAATACACTGTAATCCATAAAAAGAAGATAAATTAAGAAAACAATCAGAAGAGGTATTAAATCTATTAAGAGGCTCAAATAAACCTGCATTAAAAACCAGTTCAAATAGGTGCATCTTAGGTAGGGATTTAAAATGCTCTAAACTATGTGTGGTCCTTATGTGAAGTGGTAGGCTGTTCCATAACCTAGGATCAGGCACAGAGAAAGCTGGGTCAGCGCTAGAGGGTGACAATTTTTCGGGATTCCCACGGTCACGAGATTCCTGCAGGATTCCCGCGGGACGGGAGTCAATTTCACTGTTGGTAACGTGATTTGGACGGGACAGGAAATAATCCACGGGATCGGACGGGAAAGCGTAAATTAGAAATGTAACTTTTTTTTTTTTTACATTTATCTTGTCAGATATCAGATATCAAAAAATGAAGCTGCGATCCGGTGCCAATGTGTGTGGTTATTAACTCCGCTGCAAAATGCAATCTGACAGATCGCTATCTTTAGTTGAATTCCATCGGGTCTACTAGACTGCACGCAACAAAACTGAAACTGCTACGTTGTTGTTACACCACCTGGAAAAACTGGTAAGCATATGATATCCGACTGAAAATGCGTGTATCTTATTAGTTTGGTAGTCAGACGAATGGAGTCCATTCTTGACGTGGTAAGGTGGCCAAACAACGAGAATGCAGGATATGGTTAAAGATGGCGGATAAAGCTAAATAGATGATATTTGATACTGTGGTAGGCTATGGTTTAAAGGGGGGTGGGGGGAGCAAGCACCATAGGAGGTACTAATCTACGGGATTCGGGTCGGGATGGGAGTCTTTCTCTCTGGATTTTTTCGGGACAAGATTTTTTTGGGGGGGCTGTCATGTGAACGGGACGTGACGAGAGTATTTTTTAGGGATCCCGATAGGACGGGAGCGATAATTGATTCCCGTGTTACCCTCTAGTCAGTTCTTTAAACGATTTTTAGGGACTATTGAAAGAGACAGAGCTGGACCTCATGTTTCCGACAGGAGCTTAAGCAGTCAGCAGCTCCTGTAACATGGACCCTGTAGCAAACAGGAAGCCAATGTAGAGAGGCCAAAACTGGGGTCATGTGGTCACGGTTACTTATGCCAGTCAGCAAGCGAGCCGCTGCATTCTGGACCAGCTGAAGCAGATGGCAGGGAGGACTGGTCCAGGCAAAGGTAGAAAGGGTTGCAGTAGTCCAACTGGCAGGAAACAAACAGATGGATTACATGCTACAATACAATTTAATATATGTGAGTGTGTGTTACAGTTTAACACATTTGGTGGGATAGTTTTATATACGAGTTATGAACTTGTGCACTGCGGGGCAAGATGCACAGAGAAGGCAGGAGACATTAGGGAGATGGGAAGTCACAAAAACATTTTTCTCAATAGCCAAGAGCCTTTATATTATTTGGCCTCCTGTGCTCATCTGTACAAACAAATGTCAGAGCCAGAATTGCAAGAAAGAAGCAGCATAGCATTATAGGCTGAGAGGACAATATTAGTTTTAGATCAAATGTGTTGGTGCCTGAGGGATGTTTGGGATATTCTGACTGTTTAAGGCTTACAAAAGAAAAATACTGTTTATTCACTATACACTTCTGTTTACTTCATTCAATCTCAAGATGCAACCACTGTATTAGAAAAAAAGGTTTTTGAGGAAATAGAGACCTTCAAGCCAAATCTATTTATTTTATATAGTATTCTCTCTAATAGCTCTTCTTCTTCCTCCCAAAAGTGGACTTCTGATTGGGTTTGACATCATTTGATAGCAATTTTTTTCTCCTCTAATGACCTTTCTGTTTAAATGGGAAAATACATTGCTCTCAACTCCACATCTCCCAGGGAAAATACTTCACCTGATGCCTGCAGCTCTGGTTTTCATATATTAGGGTACATAATGTAAGAACGTGGTCTACCGTGGCATTTGGAACAGCCCACCTTGCTTAGTGTAGTCTGCAGGGAGCTATGGTTTGAATCTGCATTCTGAGCGGCTTGTCAAGGCATGAACTGGCAGGGCGGGAGGCAATTACCGCCACTCAGCCAGCCTTATAGCAGAGGAACTGAGGCTAGAGAATAGGCCACCACTGCTCACTTTGGATTGAGCTCATATGGGATTTAAGCAGGAGCGACAATCCGTTGAGGGGACACAAAGTCTGCATTTTAACACACAAACACACTGTTTTCCCCTTCATGCACACACACCTACACAAATTTAACCACAAATGTAAGTGCACCCACCATAAAAAATTAAGTCTATGAGCTCAACTCAAGAAGTCGGAAAGAGAAGATGTATTTTTTTTAAGTCGGAGATGGAGATTTATATGCAAGTAAATCTTGCAAAAAAAAAAAAACAAGGACACAAGAGCTTATGCATACACCCACATGTTTTTGCTCATACAACCACTGTCCAAAAGAAAACACAGAGAAAGTTGCCCAAAGATAATTACTTTTTGAGAGAAGTGGGCAACTATTATTATCTAGACCCTTTATTCAGAAAACATAATCATTCCGTTATTCCTTTCAAAATACAGAAGTCACGACTCCTGCCTATTCAGGTGGTACTTGTAATAATAACAGCCTCTCTCAATAGAAAGAAAATCTAATCTTTGCCGGAACAAGAATTAAACTGCTCTGACTCAGAACACTGGAATAGTAACACTTGATTTACAATTCATAAAGTTTAACTTTTTTTGGGCTTTATCTTTGTACATCTAGATCAGAATTCATTTAATATATTATACAAAAAAGCTCAAGGCCAGCTTGGATTGAGATTGTCTTAATGATTTTACAGTCTTGCCACATCATCTCAGTAGCATTTAGGTCTGGACCTTTACAGGGTCACAAATATGCTTTGATCTACACCATTTCATTGTAGTTCTGGTATTCTGTTTAGGGTTGTCGTTCTTCAGCCTAGTTTATACTTCTCAAACACCTAATTTGTACTCAGACGCAGACGTATTCACAGATATGTTTCTCATTTATGGTTCTCTGTTTCTTTCTTCTGTTCTCCATAGATTTTTCTGTGTTCCAAAGGAATTCTCCACCAGGACAGTAGGGCTTCTGCCTTCCATCAATGTGTTGTTTCAGTTTTTTCTTTAGCCTATGAACATATTTCCCCCTCAAGGAGCAATGGACGGCAGATAGTAAGTTGTGATTAAGCTCTACAAGTGCAGCTCATAGAACCTACTCTAAAAACGCATGGAAAAAAACATAGCAGTCTTTTTTGTTGTTTTCCTACACCTCTTTGTGTTCTAAATCGGCAAAAACCAGATAAGATAAACTATCCTTTCAATATAAAGCATGTAGTGCCCGAACGCTGCATTAACTCCTGATTACTGTGACTATAGAGCACCGTTCTGGTGAAACAATCTCTGGCTGTTGCTGAACTGACCAATCACAGGCCTACACTCTCCATTGACAGAGACGGATAGTTAGAAATAAGAGAATGGACCTCTACTCTGTGCATCCTTGCATAAGTGACGGAGAGCCCTTGCGTTGAAGTATAATAGTGTTGTGTCAGTCCGTCTCCGTCAAAACGGAGAAGCATAAACAAGGCCTTAGTGTAAGGTGAACCTCAATCTCAGTTTTAAGTCACTGGAAGACTAAAACTGATGGACGGACAAGTATCGTGTACATGAAAACACAATTGCTGAGGGAAATGAACACACACAGAGCATCCCCATAGCATGATGTTGCCAGTACTCAATAAGGTGGCAAACACCCTATTTCAAAGCTGGTACTCCATCCTCCAGTGGTGGTGTGGAGAGGCAAGGCTGGTCTGGTCTGGTTTGACAGTGCTTCCAAACCAGCCAGCTGATAAATGACATGGCAAGAGCAAGTCGGATGACACTCTGAGGAAGACTGAAGTATACAGTTGATACTGTCAGCAGCTATGAGAAACATCTTGTAAAAACCTACCGTTTGGCTTTAAAGAGACACTTCTCTATTTGCTCTCTATTCGCCCTTTAGCTCTCAAGTTTTACTGTCAAGAAGTTGTTAAATGCTGCTTGACACGATTATCTCTATGCATTATTTAAAGAAAAAAGGGTAAAGCAACAGAGATAAAAGTGACTAAAGTATTTTATAGGAGAGTTGTCCATTCATACAGCCTCTTCTTACACAAGCAATAAATGTGAGCGATCAAGCAAATATTCCATTACAACTGATGCTGAAAACAAGTTCCCAGCTGTGTTAACAAGAAATGTATACTTTCCCTTTTTTTGTGCTAATCTTTTTTCCCTACTTTGTTCTTGCAGTTTTACAAATTAAGTTTACATGAGTTTAAGAAATGCTGGATTAAAAATTACTATGCATATTTTAGATTAGATTTTGCTTCCAAAATGCGGCATTATTTTCTAAATTAGACAAAGATATATTAAATATCTTAAATAAATATCTCATGTTTAAATTACATTGATTTTGAGGGTCAATGTTCAACAAAGACACAACGGTAGAAGACTTGAGTCACAGTGTTAAAGCAGTTGTGTCCATGGACAAACTGCTTTCCCACTATGATTTGACCAGTTATAAAAGAAAATGACTGTGAATAATTCAAACCATACACTTATTTTTATGTTTTTTTCAAAGCAAGTGTCAACTGGACACTAACTGGATAGGTATCGCTATTGAGTGAAGAGAGCAGTTGTGCAGCTGGCAACATCTATTGAGTGACAGGAAAGGAAAGGCCTGGAAAACATTTGCGGTCAGGTTTGTGGTCAATTTGAAATGTGTGTTTCAACAAAGACAGAACCCAGATGCCAGAGTTTCTATTATGAGCAGTTTAGGCACGACCATCTACAATTTTTCATAATGTTTTATAACATTATAATTAGCTATAACAGCATATTTAAAACTAAAAACACTTTATATTAAGTATATAACTATTTTAAAATTAAATGACCATTTAAATCATATTTGTGTTGTTAGTCAATAGGTATGTTTTGGCTATGAAACATTATGATCAACTGGTTTGGTAATTATTAACAGATTACATTTTTATATCAAAATTACATTTACAAGCAATCTTCTCGGAAAGATTAGTGCTTTTTCCAAGAGCAGCCTTCTGTTCAGCTTCGCCAGGTGAGCACCTCTCAGTTTGTGCAGCAGGGTGTGAGTCGGGCTCTCTCGCTGGTGTAATCTGTATATCAAGTTTTCATTCTACAGGGTATGATCAACGATCAGCAGGCTGTAAAAGTATTTTGGATCCAATGTGTTTCTTCCAGAAACTCGCTCCCCCCAGCAAAGGAGAGAAGTTTAAAGTTCTCCTTCGCAGCCATTTGTCCGCAAACAAAGAACGAGCTCAGGGGAGCATTTAGCTTTCTTTCGCGAAACTTATGTTCCAGTTGGAACTAAGAGAGCATTGTGATTATCATTTCTTTGGTCCTGTCACCATGGTTGTGGTGATACGTTTGGTTACTCGGGTATTATTTTTTTTTGTTACTGTCCATTGCATGCAAAGTCACAGGTGTCTTTCTAGAGATGCAAGGAGAAAGCAGTGACAGAACAAGGAGAATATCTCAGACACCACATTTTAAATGCCAATACATTTTGGACTGTGCAAGCAACAATACAAGCAAGGCATTTTGAATATATTACATGTAGAAGGAAATGACTCTAGCAATCCTCTTACTCTGCAGCTAATACAAAGTAATGTTGTGGCCAAAAGTTTTGAGAATTACATAAATATTGGAAATTGGAAAAGTTTATGCTTAAGTTTCAAACAAAAACGAATTCAAACAAAAACGACAACGTGTCGTGTGAAGCCTGCCTCAGGTGACAATGTTGACGAGCACAAGCCTGGAGATCATTATGTCAGGCTGATTGGGTTAGAATGGCAGATTTAACATGTTAAAATGAGGGTGATACTTGAAGTCATTGTTCTTCCGTTGGTAACCATGGTGACCTGCAAAGAAACGCATGCAGCCATCATTGCGTTGCATAAAAATGTATTCACAGGCAAGGATATTGTGGCTACTAAGATTGCACCTAAATCAACAATTTATAGGATTACCAAGAACTTCAAAGAAAGAGGTTCAATTCTTGTTAAGAAGGCTTCAGGGTGTCCAAGAAAGTCCAGCAAGCGCCGGGATCGTCTCCTAAAGATGATTCAGCTGCGGGAATGGAGTGCCACCTGTGCAGAGCTTGTTCAGGAATGGCAGCAGGCAGGTGTGAGCGCATCTGCACACACAGTGAGGCAAAGACTGTTGGAAGATGGCCTAGTGTCAAGAAGGGCAGCAAAGAAGCCACTTCTCTCCAAAAAAAACCATCAAGGACAGATTGATGGTCTGCAGAAAGTGTGGTGAATGGACTGCGCTACCATCAGTCCTGTGTCATGCCAACAGAAAAGCCTCCTTAGACCATTCATGTGTGGGGTTGCTTCTCATCCAAGGGAGTGGGCTCACTTACAATTTTGCCCCCAAAACACATCCATGAATAAAGAATGGCACCAAAACACCCTCAAACAGCAACTTCTTCTAACAATCCAACAACAGTTTCGTGAAGAACAATGCATTATCCAGCACGATGGAGCACCGTGCCATAAGGCAAAAGTGATGACTAAGTGGCTCGGGGATCAAAACTTTGAAATTTTGGGTCTATGGACTGAAAACTCCCCAGATCATAATCCCATTGAGAACTTGTGGTCAATACTCAACAGGCGGGTGGACAAACAAAAAACCACTAATTCTGATAAACTCCAAGAGGTGATTGTGAAACAATGGGTTGCTATCAGTCAGGATTTGGCCCAGAAGTTGATTGAGAGCATGCCCAGTCGTATTGCAGAGGTCTGGAAAAAGAAGGGCCAACACTGCCAATACTGACTTTGCATACATGTCATGTAATTGTCGATAAAAGCCTTTGAAACGTATGAAGTGCTTGTAATTATATTTCAGTAAATCACAGAAACAACTAAAACAAAGATCTAAAAGCAGTTTAGCAGCAAACTTGTGAAAAAATAATATTTATGTCAATTGTAAGTTAATAATTATACAAATTTATCTTGTTTTCTAACTGATCGTTGTTTATTTAATATATTAAAAGCTTGTCTGATTGCCTGGACAACTGGCACTGCAGTTGAGAGTCTCCCTATAACTACAAAAAGTTTTCCTGTAATTGCAAAAAAAAAGGCAAAATGTGTAAGGCAATGTTTCCTGAAGCAGTTTGACAATCATCTATTTTATCAAACAGATTCAGCAAAGGTCACAGCTTCTTTCAAACCTTCATAATTGGAGCCAGTGGAATATATGCATCCATCAGAACATCTCAGGGTGTGGCCATGTCAAGGACTAAGGCGAAAAAACATCTTAGAAAAACAAAGACTATGTGAGAATCTTTTAATGTAAAAAATCGGAATTTGAACAATGAAAACAAACTACAAGCTTTGTTGTAAACTGCTAATCCTCAGTGGCCTATTAACTAATGGATGTTTCGATGTACATATAATGCTGATTGTTATGTCTAATCTGTTAGATATGAGCGGTAGCAAATTAGCACAGCTATCATTTACTTTTGTCAGTAAAAAGTACAATTGACTGGCTTCTAAATTTTCTATGAAACAGTTAACAGGCATCCAGTGACCATTACCTCAATTAGTCGGTGAACATATAACCACTTCATGAGGGAGGTAATCCCTACTGAGCTGCTGCATTTTTTTCTATTTTGTCTTTTGTATTGCAGTTGGTGATCCATTTTGTTCCTGCAACTATAAACTTGAGTAGAGGATGAGTCAAATATTTAATGGGATCCACCAAAAACATTCTCCCCACTCAGTCTAATCCGCAGCTTGCATGAACTCATTATCACTCAGTGTTTGGAGAATATTTATCCTACCCTTTCCTTTAAAATGCTTTTTTTCACGTTCATACAAAAAACAATTTTCCTTATTGTCAAACATGCTTTTATCTATCTGAATATAGTTCTGAGAGTGAATGAAGTACTAAACATTTTTCTTGAGTATTATTGGTAACTGTATTTTTACATTTTTTTCCCAAATATTTTTAGAATATGTAATACCCTTCTCGTATTCATTAGTATACACACACACACACACAATCTAAATGAAAGCAAAATATTTGTTTTAGTGCAAGCTTTTAATTTTTTCCATTCTTCCATAGGATACTTTTAAGAGAAACAATGTCTGTTTTTTAGGTTTCATTGTAATTTTATCCAACTTTAGAAATCATATGCTAAGTGCAAACTTGTTTTTGTTTTTTCACACTTGAACCTCTGAACAGAACAAACAAATTCTCATCTGTTTGTGTATTTGGTTTTGTAATTAAATCTTTTAGCTTGAGTTTTAATTGTAACAACCTAGTTATTTATAAATATATTTATTTAATTATATATAGGCACCAGACAACCCTGCATAGAATAGTTGATTATTGGATGGATAGATATTTATTTTCATATTTGTACATTATTTCAATTATTGTTTTTTTATTGTTCTGTTTTGCCAAATTGCTTTTTACTAATTGTTTTATAAAGACCAACACTAGTGTTTCATTCATAGGGAGCCTTGCACTGGAAGCCCTGCCAGTTTAGCAATGGAGGTCGCTGCCATGGGATGGTTTTTGTCTCTGTACTGCAGCCCTACGGCTGGGGTGTGGAAACCTGCCTGCCATGATCATGGTGGTCCCTGCTGTGACTCTTCTGTGACTGTAGGGTGGCTTCTAGGGTGAATGGATCTCCCAAATATCATTCTCTCACAGTAGTATCACAGTAGTATCATTCTAGATGTTTATTTTTAATATATGTTCAATTAAAGAGATTTAGTGTTGCAGTGAAGGGGTGGAGGATGGGGTGTGTATGTACAGTATGATTGATTCTGCTTTAAACACATATTGTTTGGTTGTTTTAATCTGTTCCCATTTTGTTTTGTGATTTCATGTAAAGCACTTTTTTAATGATTTTGACATGAAAAGGGCTCTATAAATAAAGTTTGATTTGATATTAGATTACAGTTGAAGGCACCATATATACTAGCACATTTTCTGATTACAAGAACTAAAAAATATTTCTGATCTTTGGTTTTCACTTACTACAACACTGATCAGAAATAAATTAGGGCACATTTAGATTGCTCTTACTGTAATTATATCCGTACAAATTAATAGAAACAAACTGTGGGTTAATTTCAGGACAATTCATTTAAAACCTTTTGGTTCATTTAATATTACCTGCATTTTGTTTTCAAAATGAAAGCATACAACTCAAAAAATGCAATGACGCATAGCATAGGAAATAAATTCAGAATAATTAGCAAAAAAGAAAGCTAAAATGAAAGCAGGTACATTATCGTTTTAATTTGTACAGTATTAAGGGAAATTCATACTAATAATATACAACACTGAAAATAAGTATTCAACATTGCAAGGCTTCTACCAGTAGATATACATTTGAATTTGTATTAAAATTCAATTTACAACATATGTTGGTAATAGCCTAAATTATAGGTAAGATATCTCCTATGTACAGAAGCCAGTTACATGGGGTTGCACAGTGGGACGATGAACCATTTTTACACACACCACTGTCTTCAAACCTTAAATATTCTTGGGGACATCTATACCCCCTGATCTCCAGTCAGGTTTAAAAAATTTGAGTGACTGTCCATTATAACACCATCAGTGCTTTTTTTAAAATAAAAAAAAGTTGAGAGATTCCTTAGCTGAAGGTTCGACATTGTCTCACTGAAAAATCCTCAATTGTTAAACTTGTCAGATTCCTTTCAAGACTATGTAAGTTAATTTCGCTATTCATCCTTCCTTTAATTATGTGAAGTCTACCAATGCCATTTAGTGAAAAAGAGATCCACATTATGATATTCTGACTTCAACATGTTACTGTGGGTATGCTGAAGAATTTTAGATAATTTGGAGAACCACTTCTCCTGCAAACATTTTGTGCTATTTTACAGAGTGCTATTTAAAGATCCACATAGTTCAAATGATTTTCAGCAAACTTTAAATTAGATTCCCTAATTCTTTTTCTTCAACAGTGGAGTATTGCAGAGTGAGTAGACATAGAAGCCTTAATGGTAAAGTTTATCATTAAAGTGTGGACTTTTTTATAGCTATAGCTTTTTGTAGTTCTTCTGATAATTAATTTGAGTACTCTGCCAGAAAGTTTGCATTAAGGACCTGGTCATGGATGTTTAATGGTGAAATGGTACTCTTGCCCTCTGCATATTTAGGCCTCAATAGTGCTGAACAGCAGGGACGTTGCACCCGTGTAGGATTTGGGTGTTTTAACATCTGCACTTTTATCAGTGATCGGTTTTTCTGCAGTTTTGCACAAGTGCCTTACAGCAGTTGCTCCTCTGTTTTTCTGGCAGCTCCTAAGTTCCCGCCTTCTCGGCATGAGCTGACATAAATCAAACACACAACGAGAGGAGGGACTTAAAGCTGCAATAGGTAACTATAATAAAAGTCACTTTTTGTGATTGTTCCTAAAACTGTCCATATGTCCTGAACGTAGGAAATGAGATTAGTAATTTGTGAAAAAAAAGCAGCTCCATTGGTCACGCCAACTGCTCCTACTGCGATTTGCAACAATCCACCGCTCCCGGTAAAAAACACCCAATCAGAGCCAGAGCAGCATCTGATGTAGTGTCTGACATCTGTCTATCACTCCTCACACACACCACAACCCGCCCCTCGCTCCGCTACGCAACTATGTACACAACCGCCTGAGCTCTGTCAGAACAGCTAGCGGCACGAAGCTAGGAGTAAGCTATGGCCGAGCAAAAGGACAACATCTTTCCTAGCTGTGTGGAGGTGAGTTTATGTTTTGCTCTTACCGGTTCGCACTCCATTGCTTACGCTTGCCGCTTCAAGTCGCGTCAGCTAAGATTCTAAACTAGGAGGGAGGAGCAGGAGGGCCTTGGAGGCAGGGCATGAGTGCACCGGAGAGGGAGGGGGAGTGATGTGAAGCTTGTTTGAGTTAAAATTTTCAAGCAAAATCTTCTCTCCTCTCGGAGTTGCCTACTGCAGCTTTAAGGCAGAACAGCCAATCATCAGCCAGTGACACTCGAAGCCAGTGTCATATGGAGATGTGAGGAGGGGGGGATGAGGGGGGGGGGGCATATTTAACATCTCACTTTTCCAGGTACTTTGAATGAGTGTTTATTTTAATTTTATTTTGAGGTTTTTAAATAGGCTTCATATTTGTGTTTGGAAATATGTTATGTGTCTGTTTTGTTGACATGTAGAGTGTCTTGTGTATTATATCTATTTTTTAAGACTAATTTAAATATTGTTCAGGAGGAGGTAAGTTAGCTGAATGTGGTAGGTATCTTGCAAAAGTCATTGATAAGCAGTGTATTTATGAGTTTATTTGATATTTTAATGATTGTTGATTATCTAAATACTTTGTGGATACTTAAAAAAGTGAGAAATTATGTCATAGTTCTTCAACAGGTAGGACAACAATGAAAAAATGGTATATTATTTTAATGTTTAAGAACAGTAATTGTTACATTACTTATTCAACCCAAGATAAAGCTTTGTGTTTTTTGTTGTTTGTTTGTTTGTTTTTCTTGGTATAGGTACCAGGCAACCCAAAAAAAAATTATTTGTGGCAAGGTGGTAATCTTGTGAGTGAACCATTCCAGCACAGCAGCAACATACTTTATCTGAGCAGCTAGGATGCATTATGAAGCAGACAGAACACCCCATACAGTCACACAATTTAATAAATCGAGGGAACAGATTACGAATCCGTGTGCACAGTCTAATAAAGTTAGGGGACGGATTAGTAATCCGTGCACACAATTTAATAAACTGAGGGGACAGATTAGTAATCCGTGCATATAGTATAATAAATTGAGGGGAAGGATTAGTAATCTGTGCGCACAGTTTAATAAAGTGAGGGAAAGAGTTAGTAATTAGTAATTGATGCCAGGCTCTGTACGTTCGGCCCGCAATGAGGATAGAAAATGTTAGGAGCCATACGATTGGCTGAAACTGACACAGCTGGTTATTGATGAATATGATTGACAGATTAATTACCTGATGGTGATGTTTGTTGTCCCTCAGCGTTAGGAGAGTCTCAACACTCACAACACAGAATCCTCTTACAAATGCAGAGAGCTTCACAAATGAGAAGTGGTCCATAAATGCACATTTAGGAATCTGTATGATTTGTGAGTTTATATTTGAAGAGGGTGCAGAGGGTGTCTTGTGATAAGTGGCCAAAACACCCAAGCAAGCCGGGGCACACAACTGAAGATGTGTCACATTGGTGGCACCACACGATCTGTGCCAAATTTCACCCCACCGCAGATTATATCCCCATTCAATTGTCGTGCTGAATGTTAGGAATCTTTAACAACTAGTCCTAGTAAGAATCCTGAAGCTTATCTCAAAATTATATTTGTGAAACAGGTTGTCTGCATTTGTGAACCAGATCGTGTGCATGCATGAACTAGATTGTGTGTATTTATGAAACAGATCATGTGCATTTGTGAAACAGATCAAGTGCATTTGTGAACCCCATCATACGCATTTGTGAATGTGTCATCTCTTCGACCATCATCTGCTGGAGTAGCAGCATCACAGCCAGGGACTTAATACGGCTCAACAACCTGATAAAGAATGCTGGTTCTGTTCAGGGGGTACCTTTGGAACAACTGGAGATAATGATGCAAAGAAGGATTCTTCATAAAATTAAAAAGACTGCGGACAACCCTCTTCATGAGACTATCCTACAGCAACATCTTGGAGTATCTTTAGTCGGAGGCTTCTTCAGTTTTGCTGCAACACAGACCACTAGAGGAAATCCTTTCTCCCCATAGCCATCAGGGTCTACAACAACAACTTGAAAAAAAATATTATTAATGAGCTACAACAACACTTAACTTCCCTCTGGGATCAATAAATATTTTTGCACTTGAATGGAATACTTAATGAGACTGATCTGGCCTTAAATATTCTTGGGGACATCTATACCCCCTGATCTCCAGTCAGGTTTAAAAAATTTGAGTGACTGTCCATTATAACACCATCAGTGCTTTTTTTAAAATAAAAAAAAGTTGAGAGATTCCTTAGCTGAAGGTTCGACATTGTCTCACTGAAAAATCCTCAATTGTTAAACTTGTCAGATTCCTTTCAAGACTATCTAAGTTAATTTCGCTATTCATCCTTCCTTTAATTATGTGAAGTCTACCAATGCCATTTAGTGAAAAAGAGATCCACATTATGATATTCTGACTTCAACATGTTACTGTGGGTATGCTGAAGAATTTTAGATAATTTGGAGAACCACTTCTCCTGCAAACATTTTGTGCTATTTTACAGAGTGCTATTTAAAGATCCACATAGTTCAAATGAAGCAAATACCAGAAATGAATTCAGTTCTGTCACAAATGTCAAGAGAACATCTTATTGTCCGCTTGAAAACCATGTCTCAGATAAGGAAAAGCCAAAACCTATCCACATAGCTGCACTTAGATACATATTTTGAAACTATGTAGAATTACTTCCAAGCCTCTTCTTGTTAATCAGTGTCGTGAATAAGTATGTTAGGTGCGGGACTTAGTGTTTTTGCCTCCTCAATCTCTCCAAATCTGCAACAATCTGATTGGAGTTCTGCCAATTTCTAAGTAGAGTAATGAGTACATTTTGTGAGGTGAACCGTTGTCACACTTTACTGAAAAGTAATTCAAAATATGAAGAGTACAGTTATTGTATGCTTCAATTTTCTTTATTTTTTATGAAGATGTTATTGTTCCACAGTTTTTTCTATTACTTTTGTTGTAATGGTTACTCAAGCTTTTCCCAATTAACTGGAGGACATTTTCACAAGCTGTACAAAGAAGGTACTTTAAGCTACTGATTCAATCTTATTAAGACAAAATGGTTTATTTTTCTTGTGCAGGGTGATAGGGGTTAATTAAGATGCACAACTAATAGATTGCAATTAATAATCTGCACAGGTCATTTAGTTGTTAGAAGGAATGTTTGGCACAATAATTGCTTAGAATTAAATGATAATGTTAGAATCTCTTAAAATAGGAGGACTGATCTAACACTGAAAATATCAACACTGAATGTTGAGTATGAAAGGGATAACAGTAACATGGATAAGATGTTGGGATGAATCAAAGAAAAACGGGGACCTATTTCACGAAAGGGCATACCAATAAAACAAAAGCCCTTGATGGTGCTGAATGTAGAAACTGAAAATGTCAGTGGTTAAATTTCTGTGATGTGACAAAATATATACTGACTTTTAAAAAAAGTGTTTTACAGTAGAATATTGTGCAAAAGTTAATTTATTTACGAAATTCAACTTAAAAGGTGAAACTAATATATATTCACCTATGACCTTCACCTTTGAACAGGCTAAGCAAGATATTCCAAGCCTTTATTTGTTATACTTTGAATAGTTATGGCTATAGCTTTTGAAAACCCCAATTTCAAAAAATTTAATATTATACGAAATTAATAAAACCGGGATTTTAAATGCATATGTACTCAGTACTTTGTTTGGGCCCCTTTTGCATCAATTGAACTGAACTTTTGACTATGAGCTTCCTTTTATTCCACACATTAAAAATATTACTAAATAGGTTTTTATCACCTAAAGAACATAGCCAGAGTCCTCCCAATTATCTCTTTGGCCAATACAGAGATGCTAATGCATGCTTTTATCACCAGTAGAATTGATTATTGTAATACCCTGCTTTCTGGTCTTCCGAAAAAGACAACCTCAATTTTACAGCTTTTACAAAATTCAGCAGCACGTGTCCTGATGAAGACCAGGACGCGGTGGTACATTACACAAGTGTTAAAATCACTGCATTGGCTCCCCATATGTTTTAAGATCGATTTTTAACGTTCTTTTAATGGTTTTCAAGTGTCTTAATGGTATTGGGCCTTCTTATCTTTCAGAAATGCTTTTACCATATGAACCCCAGCGATCTCTGTGCTCCGCTGGCAGCAGTCTCCTTATTATCCCCAAAGTCAGGACACGGACTCATGGTAAGGCTTCTTTCGATTATTATGGCCCTCACCTCTGGAACAGGCTGCCAGAGGACACCCTGCTGCTGCCGATTCAGATAGCTTCCATGATGCCGTTTCCTGGCTCATCTGTACATAGCTATCACCCCTTTTTGGATCAGTAAACTATTTTTGAATTGAATTGAACAAATTTTTGGTACTTCTTGCAGTGTGCGTAGGTGCCAATTTCTGCTAGAAAAATAAGTTAACATCTCCTTAAAGCTTGTATGTGGAAGGCACCATGAAGTGCTCCAAAATATCCTAGTAGATGGCTGTGTTGACACAGCAGACCAACAGCAGCAGATGACATGGCTCCACAAAACAACAACACAGACTGCAACATTTGCTTTCATCAGAAAAGAGGACTTTGGACCACTGAGCAACATACCAGGAATGGCAGAGGAATATGCAATTGAAACCCCATGTCCATCTTCCGTCTGTGTGTGGTGGCTCTTGATGCACTAACTCCAGCCTCATTCCATGCCTTGTGAAGGACCCAAGCACTTTTAAATGGCCTTTTCCTGACAATCCTCACCAGGCTGCAGTTATCCTGTGGTTATTCTTGTTGCTTGTGCATCTCATTCTTCCACCTTCCACATATCTTTCTATTAATGTGGTTTGATACAGCACTCTGGGAACGTCCAACATCTTTTGCAATCTTCTGAGGCTTTCTCTCCTTATGGAAGGTGTCAACAACGGTTTTCTGCACAACTGTCAGGTCAGCAGTCTTCCCCATGGTTGTGATTCCTACTGAACTAGACTGAGAGACAATTTAAAGGCCCAGTAATCCTATGCAGGTGTTTTGACAGAAACATCAAGGTACAATTGTAAAAATATGCAACAGTTCCATTATACATTCAGCTGGCAGGTCACACTTGCTGTGTAGGGCTGATTGATTTTTGTTTTGTTTCCCGAAAAATCATGCTTATTGAGTATCCTGTAATCTCTTTCACGTTGATGAGATATCTCTGATATTGTCCCCCCGTAGTTTGCTATCCAGTTTCTTCCTGTATGCCTTCTTGTTGTCTCTGATTTTGACTTTAAGTTGCTTCTGTATACTCAATGATTCCCCGTCTCCCTCCCTGAAAGCTCATTTTCTTCTTCAGCATTTCATTTAGGTCACTGGTAATTAAGGGTTTTTAATTAGGAAAGAATACACATAAATGCATGTTGTCAGTCACCAAGGACACTAATGACATTGGCTGTAGCTGTGCAGTAGGATTGGACAATATGGACCAAAAGTTATATCTCAATATTTTTCAGCTTAAATCAAATATTTGATATTTATCTAGATAATTTTTAAGGTGAAATAATGTGAGAAAAAGTGAGGGGCATAAGGGCAGAAAATTAGTTGGTCGATTTATATTGATATAAACAATATTGGGCCATTCTGATGTCTTATATAACAAACTTTCTATATTTTTTAGTGAACTTGAAATATCGTCCAGCCCTACTGTGCAGCCATCCTGAAAACACACTTTCAGTTTCCACCACCTGGTCTGCTCTGTCTTTGTTGTCTTCACCTTCCTTATCATCTGACAGACCACCAACCTAAGCTGCCTATACACTCTCACCTACCACTACCTTGCAGTCACTAATCTCCCTCAGATCAGAAATTCTACATAAGATGTAGTCGAGCCGTGTGCTCTGACCTCCACTCTTATAAGTCACCCTATGTTTTTGCCTTTTCTTGAAGAAAGTATCTAAAACAGCCATTTTCATACATTTTACAAAGTCTACCATTACTTGTTCACCGTTCCTATCCTGACCCATTACTTCCTCACCCCTCTCTTCCCTTCACCAGCATGTCCGTTAAAGTCTGCACCAATCACCACTCTGAACTTTTGGGATACAGTGCATCAAATCATGTTTTTTACTCCAGAATTGCTGCTTCTCTTCTAACTCACAACCTACCCGTGGGGGATAACCACTAACAGCATTGATCATCATTGCTTCCATTTAAAGTTTCAGACTCATCCTATCTGAAATTCTTTTCACCTCCACAATGTTCCTAACAAACTCCTCCTTCAAGATAACTCCTACTTTGTTTCTCTTTCCATCTACACTACAGTAGAACAACTTGAATACTTTTAAGTTTCCAGCTTTCCCACCATTCCATCTGATCACATAGAATAGCCCCTTTCCTTTTCATCATGCCCACCAGCTCTCTAGCTTTACCTGTTAATCTCAGTTCAACACTCTTGAATTTCCTCTCTGCCTGCCAACAGACCTTCAACACACCTCCTCTCTCCTGTTGACAAACAAAAGTCTATTTTCCACCACCACACTGTGGGTCCATAGCGCTGGGGGCAGTCTTTGTTAACCCTGCGCCTTGACTAATCCAGTATTTGTGTTTGTGATTTGACATAGCTTTTATGTCGGGTGCCTTCCTATGCTAATGTAAAATGTAAAAGCTGCTTTACAGTGGATAGTGACACTGGTGTCCCAGCACTTTCAAGTTTATGTTGAGCTTGAAGCACTGGCACAGTTGGGTCTTCCAACCAGGAAATGAACCCATATTTACTTCAAAACTGGTATTGGAATTGGTTAATTTAGGCTAAAATTAACCTTTCGTAATGGCCCTCACAAAACCCCAAACCTAAATATTTTTGAAAACCTGTAGACTACATTTAAATTTTGGACCTTTGCCAAGAAACCAAAGTATCCATTCTGTATAAAATCCAACTAGAATTATGCAAGCTTCTTCTTAATGGCTACCAAAAGCACGTATGTATAATTTTGAACTTGTGTAAATTTGAGAATGCAGAATAAAACGAAACTTGAGAATTCAGTATTTTAAAAAAAAATTTTAAACAAGCAAAATTGTTTATCATCATTCTTTCCTGAAAAAAAGACCTGCTAAATCCATCGTTTAAGGAC
Organism: Apricaphanius iberus; assembly: GCA_028564705.1. Classification (NCBI taxonomy): domain Eukaryota; kingdom Metazoa; phylum Chordata; class Actinopteri; order Cyprinodontiformes; family Aphaniidae; genus Apricaphanius; species Apricaphanius iberus. The sequence goes on along the minus strand of JAPXFQ010001903.1, from coordinate 196,427 downwards.
ACCAGGAATTGGCCCTAATGACCATAATGACTGTAAGTAAACATAAACACAAAACCATGTATCTAATTACGTACAGTATATGTAAACTACAGTTTACATTTGTTCAACTTATTCTTTGCCTAAGGAAGCTTGTAGAAATATTTTAGAAATTTCATCTAATAAATTATATATTGATAAGATATATTCAACTCTGTAGTAGTTTTAAGTGTAAAATGATTAGCGCCCAACCCTCAGGAGGTATCAACCTGATGATGTTCCGGTATGATTTAGTATTCTACATATGGTCATGGTGTCTTGGTTTTTTTGCCTAAGCTTGTCTGTTGAATGAACCAATATATCAGCTTTGTGCTGTCAAGTCCCAGCGGCAAAGCTCCCTGGTCCTCCAAGGTCTTCTTAGACATGACTGACTGACCACATGCCTATTCTTTCCATCTCACTTACATGGACAGAGGCACTGAGTGATGAGAGGCGACACAGCTTGTGAATAATATCTCCATAAAAAGAAGACATGCTGTACGAAGGAGTGACACTAGTTATAAAATTCCAGCCTTACTGGTAAGGACCTATTTTAAGCATGTGACCTTTAAAAGCCCCCTCCTTTTCTAGTGAAATGAAGGATTATTGAACCACTTGAAATGCTTGTTGAATTGTGGTTATGCTAATATACCTACTGTGCCATGTACACTAACAGATGCACTGGAGAATATACACACTTTTAATGTAGATATAAATTGGTATTAGAGGAGGATTATCTGTGTAAACACAAATCCCCTTTTAAAAAAGGGCAGGTTTGAACCACAGTAATTTTACTATCCATATGATACAATTTTCATTAACATGCAGTTTTGAAAACATCTTAAAAAAGAAAAAGAAAGGCTGACGTGGCACCATTAATTTTGAGCTTGGTATTCCCAGTGGGAGCTTTTGTGAGACCTTAAAAGGAAAAATAGAAGTAAAAAAAAAGGGTAAAGATAAGGAGAACGAAAGTCCTTCTTAACACTATGAATACAGGCTTATAGGTTCATAGTTACGCAAAGGTAAATAAAGGGAAAAAATATGTGAATACATATTGTCTTGTGCAGGTGCAAAGGATTGTTCTTCCTGTGAAAGCATACATCTTGCTGGGCTTAGTTGCACAGCTGTAGACTGGTAAGCTTGCCAAAGGGGCCCCACTAACTCCTTCCTTGGACCGAAATCAAATCCTCAATTTGTTTATGTTATTATGTTAATAAAGGGTAGCATTTCCATATGAATATCAAAATCTCAGTAGCAAGTGAGGCATTGCTGGGAACACTGTGGATCACTGGCAAGGAGGACAGTGTAATATGAATGGGGTTCCATTTAGAGTGTAATTTCACTCATTTGATTTTCTCCTTCTTGGATGATCTGAAAAGAAGGTATTTTTAGAGCCCAGGTGCTTATCCTCTTTGTGGTGCTGGAGGCTAATGTTAAATGAACACATCAATCTTCGGTGTTTCAGAGTGAGAAGAGAGCAGCGGCAGCCCGATCACTGCAGTGGTGGGTTTCCTGCCAGCTCTGTTATTCTAAAGTGGACTATTTTCTATAGCTTTAGTTTGTTGCAACCAGAGGGCATTATTGGCTTCACAGTGTGAAGCATTCAAGCCACTCGAGTGATGGGAACAAAAAACTTGGATCATTAATTATAGACAAAATTACTATAATGACGATTACAATTTATTGTTAATCCTGTCAAAGAAGCATTACAGATTTTTTAAAGCGAATAGAGTTTAAAATATTGCAGTAACGTGTTGTTGTCAAAGCGACCAGTGAAATGCCTTGCAAAAGTACGCAGCATCCTGGAACCTATTCACATTTGGAATGTTTTTCTCAATTAGGATATTAAACACTATCCTAAGATTTGAAGATATCACAGAGTACAGTTCCATGTAACTTCTGAAAATAAAGTAATAATAACTTGGAAATGGCTATCTAACCAAATGGACAGGCCATACAAGGAGAGTATTTAACCAAAGATACAGGCAGGAGGCCCAAGGTAACTCTGGGGATGCTGCAAAGATCAACAGCTGAGGTGGAAGCATCTTTCACTAGGACACCAACTGGTCATGTGCTCCACAAACTTGGCCTTTCTGGAATGGTGGGGAGTCATATAAAATTTAGGCCCCAGAACTCACATTTGTAGTTTGCAATACCCATAAAGGGGACACAGGAAACATGTGGAAAAAGCTGTTCTGTGCAGATAAGACCAACATTGAACTTTTTGGCCATCATTCAAAAACATATCTTTGTCAGTATATTACAATCAGTAATTCTGACCGATTGTACTTCAGTGGGAGGCAGTGTAACGCTGTGAGGATTATTTTCTTTAACATGAATAGAAAAGGTTGTCAGAACTGATAGACAGATAACTTGCTCAAAATACATGGCCAACCTAGAAGAAAATCTGTTTGAGGCTCCAAAAGACTTCTGACTATTTTTTGTTTCCATTCCATTGTTTGTGCTAGAGCAACAAACATTATTTATTGTTGGTCTAACACATGATCGTTAATTAAAATACACTGAAATTTGTAGTTGTAACATGAAAAACAATAGAAAAGTTCAAGGGGAATTTTCTTTTGTAATGCACTATATATGAATCATATCACAGCATAAGTCTGCATAAGTCTGAAACACCACATGCTTGGATGTCACTGGTTTATGAAGCCTGAGATTTTTTTATTATTATGTGCAGCTGTCATGGGCAGCTTTGGAATTACACTTTTGTGTTGTAGAGTACTCTACTACCCCCTGCATCTGCAAAGAGGATAAAAAGGTTTCACAGAATTCTTTTAAAAGAGCTTCATTTGGCTGCATATACAAGCAGGTGTTAAAACTGAATCCTAAATTAATAAGTTTAACTTAATAATGAAGAGATGTGAAACCAAACCAGCATACAATTGTTTTAGATACATTTTGGATAACACAGCACAATCTGTTCATAAATTAATAACTTGTTTTATTACAATTTATTTGCCGTGTGAATGAGACAGTTTATTGTGAAATATGACAAAAGTATTCAGAGCTGTCATAAGTGGATTTTCCCATCTGACAGCTGGAAACACCTGAGAACAGATCGATACACCAAAGGCAGACTAAGATGACAGAATATAGGGTGAAATCTTGGCATATGGCCTTGTTGCCAGCTGTACATAAATACTGTAGAGTAATGCATTTTCTAAAACCACCTCCAAAACTATAAAGTGGTTTGTTGAAACACAAATGCCATAATCTTTAGTGGTCATTGCTTCCATTCACAGGAATCTGATTGATTCAGCAGTCCACTGGAAGTTGGACAGGGAATTGATACACACTAGAACCTCTCTGTGATTGCCTTTTGCAGCCCATCAATTGATCTATAAGTGGGACAGCATTCGGATTCAGTTCAACTCACTATTGATTTCCCGCTTTCCATACCGCTTCAAGTTGTTAAAGTCTGGCAATGGTGCAGTGCCACCAGCCACACAATGTGCAGAGTATTTTATTCAGTAAAGGTTGTATTCAAGATATTAAACTGCTGTTGATTGAGTCAGTATGTCTATTATGTGACTTTTTTTGGTGCTAGGAGTACATTAAAAAGCCTGGGTCTTTTATAGATTGGGAAAAATAGGTATTGGACATATGTAATTGTTTTCCTCAGTAAACGTGTCTAATTGTTCTAACTAAAAATGTCTACCAAATATCAGGAGTAACCCAAGTAATGCACACATACAAATAAATTAACACAATTGATTCGGAAAATTACGTTATATATAATAATTTAAAATGAAGAACAGGAGGTACCAAAATAAAATAAAAAATACTACAATATTGCACACAAAGAATTACATGGTGGATAAAAACAAAGAGGTTGCTCAAACCCTTTGAAAACCTATTGTTGAAAAACTTACAGAAAAAGATTGGTTATTAGACATATTTTCAAACACCAGTGTACATCACTCCAAAAACACCATAGCAAAGAGTGGAATTATGGAGGGAGAAATGTTACTTTTTGTGTGGACAATTCTTTTACTAAAAATATTAATTGGTCTATTGAGCTAGAGATATACAAAATGTATGTGGGAAATCAATCTATCGAGGAATAATGACAGCAGCCTCAGAACATCGGAGAGGAACTCATTTAGCTTCTTGAATAATCAAACATTCAAGTAGATCTTTAAGATTATTTAAGGCTGACTAAACATAAATCATGTTCCGAAATCAATAATTACAGCTGTGTCACCGTGCATTCTGCAACAACATATTATCTGAGTCACAGCAAACGGAGAAACCCCTCGCTTTAGCCACATTGTGTACAGCAAACACCTCAATCATCCACACTACAGTGGGATAAAGACCACACAATCGGCCTTAGAGTTTAAGAATGTGAACGACTCCCCTTGGTCAAAACTGTCAATATGATAGTGTATGATATATATGTGCTTTTGCAGTCAATATTTCTTAGTAATGACACACAGCAATTTTGCTGGGTTGAATGCACCACAGACCTGTGCAAAGATAGTAAATGAGTAGAAAGGAAACAATGGGGGTTATTTTGTCTGACTGTTTGGTAATGCACCCTCTTTTTATAATGGACCCCTTTGAAATCTCATTTATTACGCTTCAGGTTGACAAAGCCCTTATTGAGGAAACTCTAAATTTCAAAGAGAATTAATGAAAGCTAATGGTGGCTGGAAGGGTGTGTTGCTTATTGGCTTATGTTTTTTTGTTGTTTTTTTTGCATGCTGTGAGATTCTTCAATGAATCTAACTGCCTTTTAAATTAGGAAAAACAAACTAAAGACATGTGAAGGGCAAACAAGCATGGATCAAAGCCATTACGATTACCAGGGTTTATATAGGAATCCTAGGGTCGTATTTACTACAGTAACTTACCTTTTTTAATACCTCTAAATATATATATTTACTGCCAACATGACATCAAACAGCAGCATTTTTGGGGGTGGATACACAATACTGACATATGCATAATAATGGCCCATCCCTTTCCAAAGACAAAACATTATCGCATCACTTGAAGGTATGTGTGATGCTGTCTTGACTTAGAAATGGCAGCATCTTGTCAAAATCAAATTCCAGAAGGCAAGGCAATTTTATTTATATAGCACACTTTCAACGCAAGGCAATTCAAGGTGCTTTACATGATGCAGTGATAGTGATACCAAATACATGATTACAGAAGCATGATTAGAGAAAAACAGAAACATATAGGTTTAACAGATAGAAATAATAAATAATTAAGAAAAAATGATGTAAGGAAAAAATTAATGCAATGTAGATTAAAAACAGATAAAACGCAATAGGTTAAAAAGGAAATAAAAAAATGAAAAATAAGAATAAAACTTAAACCACGAGAATCAAATAGTGATCAGAAAGTGCAATTTAGGGCTCAAAGGCAGCTCTGAATAGTAGAGTTTTAATCTTTGATTTAAAAGAGCCTAACGATTCAACATTTTTGCATTCTTCTGGAAGTTTGTTCCAGATTTGTGGAGCATAGAAGCTGAAAGCTGCCTCTCCTTGTTTAGTTCTAATTTTAGGAATGTTAAGTAAGCTCGAGTAGGAGGACCTGAGTGGTCTGCTGGGTTGGTAGAAGACTAAGGACATTGGTTTTAAAAACATATAAACAAAATGTAACAACTTTTGAAGTTCACAAGCCAATGTTTCATTCAAGAAAGAATATTGATACCAATGCAAATGTTCAGACTGAAGAACATATCGCAGCTCAAGTTAAAGGCAACTGCAATGCAAAATATCAGAGTGAACATGTCCCAAATGAAAAATCTGAGGTGAGTATTTTTTTCTCAAGTACAAAGCAGCCATACAAAAATTAAAGAGGAAAAAAGTAAAGCTCCGTGAAAAAAGTTACTTAAGTACAGAGTAACTTATTACAAAATCTGACTTGATATTTAAAAATAAAACAACAGTTGCATTGGATCAAATAATTTGATTGGACAATAGAAATTCCATGAGTGCTGATATTAGAGTACAACAGCCCAGAATGGCAAGATAACATGTTACGTCTATGGATGAGCCAGTCAGACTCTCTGTGGTGCTTTGTGTGCTTTTGCCATGGTAATTTTTTTTAAACTTTTGCTGTTTTCCAAGCTTTTAAGCAGCAAAAGACAGCAACGCAGAAGCTAAGCTAGCAGTTTTGATAACTGCTGCCTCGTGCCTACGATCGACTCACACCAGTGCTGATATTCGGCATAACACTACTCCCTCTCGTGATTATTATGCAATCAGAAAACAATAGAAAATTATAAATTAGTAGCATTTTAAAAATAAGTATGAAAAAAATTATACAAATCAACAACCTAATTTCAACATAAATTTAGATGGAAGGAACTGCTTACCTAATCAAATTCTTCCATAATAAACTTATACGCAAGGCAACTTTATTTGTATAGCACACTTTCTAAAAGAGCAGAATCCGCACACTTCAACCTGCGATTCTGAGACATTTATTTATCATCAAGCTTTCTGTCAGAGACCTTCTTCAGGAGGTCAAATGCAAGTCAAGGTGCTTAAGTATACATGTCAGAACCAAGGTAATTATCGTTGATGAAAACAAACGAATAGAAGCACAAAAACCATGTTCACTGCAAACTGAAATAAAAAAAAATTGCAACAAAACAAAAACTAGCTGAAACTGTAATGAGTGTTCACAAAACAAACTAAAACAAACTGAATTTATTGAGTAAATGTGCTTAGTTTTCATTTCAAAGTCTAGAAGGATTATTGGTCTACGTCTCTCCCTGCTCTACTGCGCATTGTCACAAGAAACAGATGCAATCATGTCTAGTGCCTTTGGCTCCACAAATCGCTTTGATAAAAAAAAAATGAACGGGAAAAGTAAAAATTCCATCGACTCGCCCCCTTTCAAGGCAAATAAAAGACGTCTTTGGATTGCAAGCTATCAAATAAAGCGGTAGAAACAATGATTAAACATGTAAAAGTCTGCAGAAAGAACATCATAACGGGTGAGCTATGGCTAACAAACAAGCTAACATTGCCAAAACACACTGCAACTGCAAATAATAGCAATAGGAGCTAAAGCTCCTATTGCTATTATACAATAAATAATGCAGCAAGAAGGTCGTGGGTTCGTATCCCGGTCCAGGGTCTTTCTGCATGGAGTTTGCATGTTCTCCCCGTGCATGCGTGGGTTCTCTCCGGGTACTCCGGCTTCCTCCCACAGTCCAAAAACATGCATGATAGGTGAATTGATCATTCTAAATTGTCCGTAGGAATGAATGTGAGTGTGAATGGTTGTCTGTCTCTCTGTGTTGGCCCTGCAACAGACTGGCGTCCTGTTCAGAGTGTACCCTGCCTAACGCCTGATAATTGCTGGGATAGGCTCCAGCTGCCCCGTGACCCTGAATTGGATAAGCGGTTAAGAAGATGGATGGATGGATGGAGGAGCTAAAGCCAAACAAGCCCACGTATTGGTTTAGGCCGGCATTTCATAAACAAAGATCGCCGTTAACGGTTCAAACAGAACTTGGTTTAGAACAGAATATAATCTTCTTAGCCGTGTTTGAACTTGCCTTATTTTATCAAAATACTGGAATTAGATTGTATACTGCAGTGATCAATCCATGAATTAAGTAATTCTCCAAAGGTTAATTACTCTTGTCTAGATAATTTTAAACTAACATTTCTTCATCCAAAGAATGTTTTGATTTTCCTTACATTTTTCTTATTGGATTACACATAAATCAATGGTGCTAAATAGTTAAACTAATTACAATTGGTAAACTAATTTAGCTTTCATTCCAGCATCTGTAAATCAAGCCGTGGGTTTGATTTGCATCCAGATTCCTCCAAAGCATAAATCAGAATTCATGTATTCTCTTTTTATAGCATTTGTATCCATTTGATTATTTTATTTTTAGTTATTCCTTCAGTTTGATCAGTAGTGTGTTGGTTATTTATTTTGAGTGATTAAATGTTTCTTTTCCTTCTTTTGTAAATAAACTCTTTTGGAAAGTAACTGTTGTCATTCTTGTTCTACACACATATGGCAAGGTTTCATGATCAATAGACCGTAAAGAATTCACTCCTTCAGATTATGAGACTGATATAGATATTTTGCTATTAAAATTGTTCCTGGTAGTCCAGGTGGTGCCCCAAAATATGAATATTTTTTCAGAAATATTTATCTCATTAACTGCCGTAAACAGTCCTTTGACTATTAATAGCCAAATAGCTGCATTTTACTGTAATTCCACAATAAAACTAAGCTTTAAAAAAAAACATAACTAAAATGAAACTAAACTACCCAACAAATGGTAAAAATTAATTAAAACTATAATAGGATTGAAAATCTTAAAGTCAAAACTAAATAAAAACTAAAACCAATTAAAATGTAAAACTATTAAAACACTGTTCAGAAAAGAGTAAAGTAATTGGAGACGAAGGAAGCAAGAGACGAATTGACAAGGGATGAGGAGACACGGGTGACCACAAGGTCGGCTGTCTGTGTGCTGGTGCTACTAGTTTACCTCTAATGTATGGCATCAGTCAATACTTGTGCTTATAACGGAGTTCGTGTTTAGCACCAAAACTAAATATGTAGCTACTCCCCCTGCATAAGAATAGCCGAATCGTCAGGTCTTTGAGTTTGGAAAACTTTTCCCATTGTGATGCGGAAAGTTTTGCTAATGTCAATATACTGTCTTGACGCCCAGGATCAGACAGGGGAACCAATCAAGGTCATCAGTAGGGATGAGTGAGTACAGCATTATCTGTATCCCGATCTGTTAACCCATATGAATTATCTGTCTCTGTATCTGTACTCGGACAGGGTAGGGCCTAATCCGAAACAAAGTGGGGTTTAACCAGGAAGTGGGTCTGGTTATCTTGAAAGGGACGTGGCTCTAACCATACAATTGATATGGGTTGATCAGAAATTGTTATATTTATTGCTAATTAGAAAACTAGTTACATAACATCAGCACTGATCTTCATATCAATGGCTTTGATTACCCACAAGCAATAAACAGAACAAGTTTTGCAACAATGAGTACAACTCTTGTGGTTGCAATTATGAAGTAATGAAACCACAATGTTCTTGTAATGAACAAGAGTTTTAATTACAACATACCATACCAGTTTATTTATATAGCACTTTCAAAAGCAAAAAAAGATTGCACAAAGTGCTTTCCAGGGGAACAAGCACAAAAGGCGCAGGGAGCGAACTAAGCACAGAAACAGAAAATTAAAACACAATTTAAGAACACAATAAAGATATAAGAGGAATAAAATTTAAAAACATATGACTGGTGTCACTGATAAAAATAACAGAACATATAGTCCATAGAATAAATATCCAAGATTAAAACAACATAGCAAAGGTTAAGAACTAAATGCAATTGAAAAATAATGGGTCTTTAACCGGGATTTAAAAAACAGTAATAGATGAAGACTGACATATATGTAGGGGGAGAGTGTTCCAGAGCTTGGGTGCACAAGCCGAGAAAGATCTCTCACCCCGTTACTTGCAGCCGGGGTAGCCAGTAGAAGCTGATCAGCTGACCTGAGTGCCCTCGATGGATGGTAAAGAGAAAGAAGTTCCACAAGATAGGCTGGTGCCATACCGTTGAGACTTTTAAAAACAAAAAGTAAATTTTTAAAAGAATAATGAAATTCAATAGGAAGCCAATGTAGGGCTTTCAACACAGGAGAGATGGATTGATACTTGTTTAGACTGGTAAGAAGCCTGGCAGCAGCATTCTGAACCAATTGCAGATGATGAAGAGAAGATTTATTTACTCCAATTAGGCACGCATTGCAGTAGTAAATGCTTTGAACTGATGCCTAGTAATGGTGCATTCACACCGCACAGTTGGTCTGCGTCAGGCAAAGCATTCAACGGATGAAGTTTGACGTATGTACTTTTTGGCTTCCATAGCCTGCTTCTGAGGAAAAAACAACGCGTGGGCGGGGCTTCCTCTGTTGCCATACGTTCTGAACTATGGTGGATCGTAACTAGAAGGTGGCTTAGATTTATTTGCTAGATAAAGCTAGACAACGTTGACATCGGGTGCATCAGCGCTCATTATTCAGATGCATTCTGAGTTTGGGGAGTTTAACCATTTGCTCCAGGAGTTGCTTATAGATGAGGTTTGCTTTCAGAGCTACTATTTTCCATCATTCAACATTAAGAAGTTGGCAGAAAGCCACGTCTTAATTTCGTAAAGAAAATCAATTAGATGAGCTGGATCACGCTGCGACTCAATCGGAATATAAATTCAGCAGTCATCGGCATAAAGATGATAGTGAACCCCATTTTTTTTTTTTTATGTAGCCGAGTGGCAATAAATACAATATAAAAAGAAGAGGACCCAGGGTTGAACCCTGATGAACTCCCCTGGGGATGTTATGATGGGATGACCAGGGGCCTGTACCATAAAGGTAGCTGAACAAACTCGGGGTTACAGGATTGGGTTTGAGTCGACAAAACCCAACCGATGCAATCAGGCTTTATTGGTACCATGACGCAGCTCATCAACTTTCTCTGTCAACTCAGGCTTTGATCCTTAAGCTAAGATTAATCCACACGCGCGTGCACATAAAAGAGTGACGTCGACACTGAACAACCAATCGTGTTCGATATGGATAGAGTGAGAGCTATCTACTTTTCAGCGGAGGAGCAAGAGATAATTCTTCAGAAATATAAAGAATATAGAAGTATTTTCCAAGCACGCAGTAACACTGTATCTGCTGCCAAAGCAAGAGAACAATCTTGGAGGAAGATTGCTGATTGCGTTAATGCGTGGGTTAAACAATTAATGTACATTTATGTAGGCTAATCATATTAAAAATATATATTGAAAATCATTCTTAACAGGTAGCTACTGCAGACTACTGTATAATAGATTTCTAAGTGTGAATATGCTTTTTTGAAGAAGAAAAAATGAGTGTGAAATGTTAAATTTGTTCATGTGATGTCACCCTATGAAGATATCTTACAGGCAATTTTATAAAAGCCCTCTTTTATGGACATGGTCGATAAATGTCCAGAGAACACAATGAAGCTATTTATGTACCCCTGCAGAGCGAGGACCACCTTTCGATTTGTTCGACAGACTGTGTTTGCCCTAGATTCTCTGCATCCCCGACCGCATTCAAGTATGTACCACTTGCAAAAAACCGCAACGCAATACATACCATTTGCGGTACAGTAAGGGCATGGCTTCAACGACTCACATTTGTTATGTGCGGTTCAAGAAGTTCACAAAGATAAGACATTCCTTCCGCGGAAAATCTGTATCTTTCATACAAGTAAGCATCAGGAAAGTAAAATGGATTTTGTCTGTCCCTAAAAAATCTTTCTCTACGAAGTACTCGTCTAACAATTTGCGCCGAGATGTCCACAGGATTTGGGAGAAAAGGTGAAGCCATTGCAACAGAGAACAGACGCTGGGAATTAGTTACTTCACCTATATGTTTCTTTGCTCACAGCTGATTGGTCAAACTTCAGTCTTAGATCTCGAATCCAGAACATAACCTACCCTGGAGCAGGTTAGCCGTACAGCGTAAGATACCATGGCAACGAACACCGATTAAAGCCGAGCTACTTTCATAGTACGTAAAACCCAGGGTTGGCGGAAACTAAGCTGAAAAATAGCTGGCTAGCCACCAAATCCGGCTTCCTGGTACAGGCCCCAGTTCCCATTCAACATAACCTGGACAGTCCTGTCTTTAAAGTAAGACTTAAACCAGGCCAACGCCGAGCCGGTAATGCAGATACAAGTTTCCAGACGATCAATAAGGACGTCATGATCTATTATAAGGTCAAGTAGAAGCAGAAGAACACCTGGACTAGAATCAGAGATAGTCAGGAGATCATTAAAAATGCGGCTAAGAGCCAACTCTGTGGTATGAAATTTTCTGAAACCAGACCGAAAAGCGTCAAACAAATTGAAGTCATTAAGATCTATAATAATTTGATTCATTACAATTTTTTCCAAAACTTTAGAAAAAAAAGGACGTTTTGAGATCGGCCTATAATTTGATAATACAGTTTCATCTAGAGTTTGCTTTTTCAGTAGGGGCTGAACTACAGCATGTTTAAAAGCCTGAGGGATAAGTGCTTAAACAAGTGAGCGATTTAAAATCTCCAAAATGTAAGGGCCAACAGATTCACAGATATCCTTAATAAAATAAGGAGGCAGGACATCAAATGGTGAACCCAATGTTTTAATGGAAAGAATAGTGTCCTGAAGTTCACCTAACGTAAACAACAAAACTTCCATTTATTAACTTTCATGTTTTTAATGATCTGTGTGATTTTTTTTGTGTTTTGTTTTTGCTTTTTTATTTCTTTAAATCCACACCAGGTAGTTGTGTTTAGGTATTGATTTGTAATACAGTTTTATACCATAAATACCTTTATTTATTTTATAACATAAATAACATTTGATGTTACAGTCTCAGAACCCCTCTGGGCCCTTTTAGACCCTCTTTATTAACCTCCTGTATACGTCCCTGCTCAACAGCACTTTACCTTTAGCAATAGTCACTTTTTAATAATCATTAAAACTCGTAGGATTCTCTGTGTCAGAAGATAGTGAGCAAGTATTTTTTCTCACTTTGGTCGCAATGCAGCATTAAGTCTGTAACTTTGTTTTCTGCCGGATCAACGCGATAGATGTACCCCATAGCACCTTCATTGGCAAAATGCAAGTGTAACACAGGTTTTATTCTCCTCTCGTAACAAACAGGGAGTGTTGATGAAAAGTGACTCCATCAGATATCATGAGAAATTCGGGAGTATGGTGGCTCCAGGATGCAGACACAGTCAGCTACCCAATGAGAATTTTTATTCAATCCGAGCACAGATACTGACTGGTATTACTCGTACGATACAAGTACCCAGCAAAAGTGCTTTATCTGTACCCGATATTCATTTCAGCCAAGTATCCAGCTCAACTCTAATTAATATATCTCTTGTTTTATGTGTGCATGTGTTATAATGTACAAAACCCCAGCCCTTAAACTCTGATCCTAGAATAACCTCTGCCACACCAAGATTTTTTGTTAAACTTGACAAAAACTATAAAAAATCTGGATAAAAAGAAAAGTTACAATATATTGAAATGGTGACGGCAAATTTATCACCAATTTACTAACAAGTATTTTTTATTTATTTAATGCCTTTTAATGGCATTAATTTGAACTAATTTAATTTTACTACCCTTTATTTTCCCACAGAAACACTGATTACTCTCCAGTGGACAAAAAAGAAATATATATTGCAATACTAAACAGTTCTACCATCATGAATTATGCTAATCTAAATGTAATAAAAAGAAAGGTATCCCCATCCCTTTACATTGCTGAATCACAGCTTAAAATAAGACCATATGGCTGTTGAATCAATGCTCCAGGTCACCTTGAAAGTATTAGGATTTAACGTGATTGACCGTGCAGTCTTAGCAAAGGATTAATGTGAAGTAGTCCGTATGCTCCACAGAAATGAGGAAAGTCAACGTTATGCTTTTAGGTATGAAAAAAAGGTAAAACTAATACTGCTTAGAGGAGGGTCAGTATACACCAGTTGACAGGATCTTCGGGGCTCAGCCAGCTGTAATGAATTAACATTTTCAAGCTAGTCAATCTGTCAAGTGAGAAGCGACGTTTTAAGGACTTAAATTTGAGACAATACAATTTTGACTTTATAAAGCTGCTGTCCTCATATGATTCTTTCCCATAAATGTAGTTAAATAATGATAATATACAGATCCATTCACAGGGTCTAAAATCTGCAAAGTCTGTTATAAAATGTATAAACACAAATGTAATAAACTCAAAATGTATTGACATGATGGGAATTGGAAAGGCAATGGGTTCTGTGTCTAAAGATGAACTTGTTTTGGTCGAAATGTGCAAATCGGCCCCAGAAAAAAAGCAAAGGACCTTGTGAAGATGCTTGCTGAAGCTGATAAGATAGTGTCATTATTCAAAGAAAAATGTGTCCTGTACCAACATGGGCAGAAAGGCCATTCACTAAGGAGAAAGCCATTACTCAAAAAGAAACATAAAAAGGAGATTGGGGTTTGCAAATATACAGAGACAAAGACCTTCATTTCTAGAGACATCTCCTGTGGTTTGGTATGATTAAATTAAAGTGGAACTGTTTGGTGATAATGACCATCATGAAAAGGAAATATGGAACAACTGTAAGCTTGCAAACACCAACTCAACTGTGAAGCATGGCGGTAAGGGCATCATGTATGATGCACTTTGTAGTTCAAAGGTTATACTACCAAATACTGAGCAAATTTAGATGAACTTCTGATTTTAAAAACAATAATAAACTACTCTGACATATTCCATCTCTCATTACTGTTGCATTTATTTAATGGAAATAATTTTGGTAATTCCAACTGACCTAAAACAAAAAAAAAGTAGCCGAATTTAATTTCAGACAACAACAAAAAAAAAAGAAAAAAGTTTTTGTTTTATTTTATTTGGTCTGTGTAAACATCTGGTTTCAACTGCACATCCTAGTAGTTCGTCAGGAGTATATCAAGAAGAATTCTCCTTTGTACTCATAATCTGCAGCAAAGCTAAGGGCAACAAACCTTAATCAGACAGTTAAGTTTGTGACCAAAGTTTCAAAAAACAGACCTAGAGTATCCCAAAAGAATACCATACTGGGAACAAACATTAACTGAAGCACTTATTTTATTTGTGTTTCTCATAAAATATAAAAAATGTCATTTCTACAGATATAGGCTGATTTCCTTTAGTTGGAAAAGTAGTTGCAAACATTTATCTACAAGAAAAATATCTAAGCCTACTTTAGGCCCATGGAGCATCTTGTTTACTGCACTAAGTCTAAAGTAAGACTGATGTACCGTAGTCACCGCTCGCCATTAAAAAACACATCCACTAACCACTTTCCATCTCCTTTCATCCACCACGTTCAGAGCCAAGCATGGCTTTATAAATGTTATCTGATTACTGAAAGCTTCACACTGCCTATATTTGACAGTGAAATTAATCTCTGACTAAAATATTGACGGCACCTATGAAGTGAAGTAAAGCAATTACGCAATAAGGGAGAAGGGGTAACATCATAACATCACAGATAAGGAAAATCAATTGAACAGTATCAGCCTTGAGTTTATGGTCTGTGTGTTGCTGGACTGGAGCCGAGCTTAATCAGCCACACTTGTGGTAATACACAAAAAAAGAAGAGAAATTACTGTTTGAACTTTAGTTTGACCTTTCATAAAGGCAACATTAACCGTCTGCATAGGTTTTGAGTTTTTTACAAAGCATGCTGATAAAACACTTTTTTCAATTAGCTTCTAATTTCCTTGATTGAAATGCCTTTAAGCATGCAAAATAACCACTTTAATGAAGGATAACAGTGACTAACAATTCTCAATTGCATATTTTAGTGAACAATAACCTATAACCATGGAATTTGTGGTAAGGACTCAGACTATGGCCGGTATAACAATTCCACTGTGCAAGCCTGGTAGGCATATTTTACATTAGACAATATACAATGGTGACCTTCTGCATTCACCTTTTAGGGTTTAAAAGAATAATACGGCATATGCAAGCGTTAATCTTCTCAGCTATTCTTCAATCCACAGCAGAGCCTCAGGGAAATGACACAAATATACTGCTGAAATTCCTCCTGTGTATACCCCCCTCAAACTAAGGAAACAGGAAAATAACATATTAAAACATTCAAGACTCAATTTGTAATGCTGAGGTTGACAAACAAAAGAGAGAATGGGAGCACAGGAAAATCAGGTGTATATGTGTAACAGAGAGTGACAGGCACTTTTCATGTGGAAAAATAGCACTAATTCATTTCTAATAGTAAATCCTCTTGAATGCAGTATTCATGTTACCCAGAACAATGAAAGAAGGACAACCTCTGTTACCGATATAATGCTAAGAATAGAGGGCTCTATTCTGTTTATGGAGGAAAAATACATTTCGAAACAGAAGCAAAGAAACTTATCTTGCAAAATGACCCAGATAACAATGACAACAGAAAGCTGAAGTATGGAGGGGCAAACAAAACAGTCCACATAGAATAAAGAAGAAAGATTTAAAGACAAGGAAAATGTCTCCAAAAAAAATTATCTCAACAAAAAGTTGAGAAGTGAGAAGGGAAAAAATTGATGAATATTTTAAGAAGCAAGCTCTCTTAAGCTAGAGAGAGAGAGTAAAGTGAGAATATAAACAAGAAGCTTTAACAACAGTGCAAATTGTCAACTTGCAAAAAGAGGAGTACATGAGTTGCAGTATCTACTGAAGGCTGCCCCTGCTACATATCCCCTCCCTCCTGCCCTGTTTCTTGTGATGTGCACCAACAGTTTATTGGGGTATTCATCTGAAGATGTGAAAACACAATTTTAGCAACTGGGGGCTGGTTTCTCAACATCGTGATAGCGTCTGCAGCTCTTGCAGTTCTATTTCTACAACACTGCTTTATAGTTATGCTGAGCCAAGTGCTTGAGTAAGGTGTGTTACTGCTATCCATTCCTATCGTTAGCAGCTGAATGCTATACCTTTAATAATGGAGCCATATAAGATGTTGTAGTTAGCAAAAAGGTAGTCTTTTTAATTTTATGAAGTTTGACCTCTGGAGATTTTTTGAATGCACATAAAGCAGATATGCTAATTGCACTGCACCAATCACAAGCATATAGCAAATTTGCATTATTTCCTAAGTCGGTTATTAAATGTTATGCCAGAGTAAAAATGCTAATGTGTGCTCCAATATGTCATTTGTCCTTGAGCCTAGCTGGCCTGTGTAGCTTCTCTAAGAAGGGTTCAGAGTGTCCAGACTGTCAGCTTGACTTTCCTTCTCCATCCTTGCTGAGGAGAGGGGTCTCTGACCCCGCCATAATGACACAGCTCCAGAAGAGATTATAGACCCTGATACTCTGCGATGCCAGCATTATGCACACCCTGCCCTTTAACTAAGACACTTGGGTGGCTTGCCAGCTCTGTTTGGCCCTGTTGGATCTTCTGACTCACATTTATGCAGAAGAAATAAGAGAAGCAGTCCAAGACAGGAGATTGAACATACAGGAAAGTAATGTTAATCATGATGCATGCCTGAAAGCACTTATAACATACCTAATCATTCCTAGCTAAAGTAAAAAGGCAGAGGTGGTGTATTAAACAGACATTAAAATCAATAGGAAGTAGCATTCAACCCAAGTGGGGTTTGAAGGCTGAAATCAATACCAGCAGCTTTAGAAAGAAGTTTCCATTAATGAGTGTCTCAACTGGCATTATAGGAGTAGGACTACATAACAAGCATCTATTACTTTACATTAAAGCATATGAAAAAAAAAAAAAAAAATCCAAACACATGTAAGTTGCAAATGAATTTGATGAGGAAAACTGCTGACAGTACTCTCAAAGGGCTTATACTTTTAGTGTGTTACAGAACAATTTAAGCCCACCTCAATCAGTTATTTCACAGCAGGATCTTCATAGGTCAAAGGCAAAACAAGTACTTTGGCATCACTCTGTGCAGTGGAACCAGACAGGCCACTTGCTTGAGAGCACAAGCTCCCAAAAAATGGTGCAGCAGTAGCTTCTTGCCCTGTGTGAGCTGGTGACAAATTACCCCATGAGGTATTTCTTTTTAAAGTTCCAAGTGTTGAAACTAGTAAAAGCTTCCAGTGTGGTTGCAACCTGAGAAAAATCTTAGATGTATGCTTCCATGCACTTAAGTTTTAGTGACTCTACAGCACCAAAATACAGCGGCTTTGTAAAACCAGACTGACATTCCAGAACCTGCAATTTGTTGATGTTTGTGCCTCACAGTGAAAAGTGTAGATGGCACAATATGTTTTCAGGTCAACAAACTCAGCTCATCTAGCCACAAATACAAAGTTTAGTGGCCATACAAAGCACCCTCAGTAATTGCTGACAACTCTACTAAAGATGTGCAAAAAGTTAATAATCAATGCATGCCTTATTCTTTTAACATAACCACAGACAGAAAAATATGTTTTATTTGAGTATATTTACCTAGTGAATTACAAAAATCTAGCTAATAAAAATTGTTTTTTATATAAATCTAAATATCAAATTAAAATGTAATAAGTAAAAATAATTTGCCATTAAAAGCTTCTTTTCCATCTGGAAATGAAGTTTTAATTCTGTATGAGTGTTAAGGTAACAATCCTAATTATTCATGCAGGAAGTAATGTTACATTTTACTTTTAGTTTCATTCTAATACAAACTTACTGGGTAATAGTGTAAACATGAGAGTCAAAGTTACTTTCAACCTGCAGCAGTTTCACACATGTAAGGTATACGTGGCTTGTGTGAGTAAATCCTTTTTAGCTATGGTGATCATGCAGAAGAACTTTTCAATCTGTGCCAAAACCTTCACTGGCAGCCTGGCTTATCTGGTCATCAAATCCTGTACGCCACACTGTCAAATGTGCTGCAGGGTGAAATGGAGTGGCTACTTTACTATGACTATTTCACTGAAATGAAATCTGAATCCCAGTCACTCTTTAAAATTTTGGGACTGGGATACTACCATGCTTCAACTCTAAGCAGTGGCAAGATACATTTGGGTCATTGATGAGGCTCGTCACAGTTCAATTTTAAACTGTCAAAATTATGCCAATATTGAAAGGCATAGAATAGAAATTTTGAAATGCTACTTAAATTTTGTCTTGTTGTTGAGATAAGTTGTGTTATGTGTAAAATTTGAAGCAAAGGATTGCTAATTAAAAGCTCTGATTAACTTTTTCAAATCCAGAAGAAATGTATCAGCAAAGCCTTCCATTTAAATTATTTTAGCTGAAATGTTTAGGGTTGGAAAGGTGATTTTGAGAAAAAAAAAGTCCTGTCTGGCAGTGTGGTACTCAGAATTTTTATCTGATTACAAAGTATAAGCCCAACAGATATAGTTTCTCAAGAAGCGTATTACAGCTTTTGCTATGGTACTCCACCTAATATAAATATGTAAAAAAATCTTTATTAGAAATTGCTGTAAGTTTAATTTCATGGAGTTATGGAGTAAGAAAGAAAGAAAGAAAGAAAGAAAGAAAGAAAGAAAGAAAGAAAGAAGCAAACAAACAAAAAAAGAAAGATGAAGAACAAACAAACCAATAAAATGGAGCAACATAAACAAACAAAAATCAAATATGAACTAAGGCCTAAACATCCACAACAAACAAAAATAGAATATAAATACAACATCACTGAAAAGCTCTTCGCACCAATTATCTATGGATGATAATGTCAGCCCAAGACTGAGTATGAACGAATAACACTGATGTCCTCACTTCTATGTGTGTGTGAGCAAGCTAGGTCTTATAAAGTTACCTCATACAAGTGTTTTATAGTTGGTGTAAGGTGCTAACAATCCATCCTACAGGAATCGAAGCAGACATGGAGGAGGACGGGAACATGGACGCCCAGAAGGCCTGAGACCCTAGGAGTCCCAATGCTGACCAGTGCAGGCCAACCACAACCTCAAAGGGAGGAACAAAGGGATGCCACCGGGTAACATCCAGCAGCTGCAATACAGGGACCCGGGAGGCCGCAAGGGCAAGTGCATGAGCTCCGGAATGGTCATCAACCAAAAACCCCTACCCTCTAGGATGGAGACAAGCAGACCGCCAAAGCAGCCTGAGCAGCCAGACAGCCTGATCTAAAATGTATAGCGCTTTACTCAGTCCCTACAGACCCCAAAGGGCTTTACACTATATTCATTCATTTACACACACATTCACACACTAATGATGGCAAGCTACATTGTAGCCACAGCTACCCAGAGAAGCACAGAGAGGCGAGGCTGCCGGACACTGGCGCCACCGGGCCCTCTGACCACCACCAGTAGGCAACGGGTGAAGTGTCTTGCCCGAGGACAAAACAACTGAGATCGAGAGAGCTGGGGCTCGAACCAGCAACCTTCCAATTACAAGGTGAATGCCCAACTCTTGAGCTACAGTTGCCCCAAGACCCCCACGCCCCCAAGTGAACAGGATGGAAAGATCAATATATAATTTTAATATAGTGTTAAAAATACAGTATTAGTGGTGTGACACTGGTGTAAAATGTAAAATGATAAGTTACCGTGGTTAGAAGTCCTGTTGGATATTTAATATATTTTGACAAAAGTGACCTAAAGTAGCGTAACTCAGTTACATTTTTAAGACAGTAATATGTAAATCAAACATAGGATATTTTTGACATTGTAACTAGTAATGTGAAATATATTACAATTTCTTTGTAACTTACCCAACACAGTCCGTCACATGCATTAAGTCCTTGCATGCTTCTTTAAAATAATGACCAAAAGAGCGAAAAAAGGAATTTCAGTAACAGAGAGATCGAAGTGAAACAGGTGGGGCAATATAAAAATTGATGAACAGACTTCAAACAAATTGTCAGTTAATACAAATTAATTTTGCCACGGATAGTTTTTGCCATCTCCGTTTTCTCTGCTTAGTCCCCACCCCCAGTACGAAGTCGTTATATTTGTGCTGCAGAGCAGACATAAAAAATGTGGCAAATAAATTAATTTGCTGATATTAATTTCTGTTGGGTCTGACACTGGATATATGAAATTATATCAAAGGGTTGGATGATAAGACCACGGCAGCATCACGCCACTCTCTCTCTTTCTCTCGCCTGGTCGAGCGAGTACTTTGCCATGCTTTGATAAGCCCCTCTACACCGAATGGTCAAAATACCAGCTGACCAACCCCACGCAGCTCTCCTCCCATCTGACCAAAGAGTTGGAATCAAGGTGAAGAACTACGCGGTTTAAATCCCCTGCGCAGGAAGGGATTTTTCTCTCTGAATGTTGCATCTACGCGCGTTAGTTCTCCGTCTGTGAGCAAAAAGAGAGACCGAGCCCTATTTCCCCCTCTGGTGCGAGTGCTGGACGCAAGCAGCCAATTCCAAAACCCCATCTGTCTTAAGAAAACCTCATCCGAGCTCTGGGAGGCCATCAGAGGCTCGCCCCTTCCTCTCTTCAATCCAACGAATGGACTGAATGTTTTCCCTTTTTTTTCTTGCGCTTTTCCATCGCAATCAAAAGTATTTACCCCATCTTCAATTCCTTGGGATTTCTCAATTTAAGACGGTTCTTTTGTTTGAAAGTCTGGGTGGAGCAAATCTAGGATTTTTCTGTATGTATGCATGCATGCTTCTGATATCTTCCCATTTATCAGTGTGATGTTCTAAGTTACCGTGTATTCTTTTATTAGTAAGCAAGCAGTGTTGATGGTGTGTGTGTGGATTTTGCTTTGATTCCTGTTGAGCCACAAACCGGAGAGCTTCTGAGAGACAAGCAGGACAGGTTTAACCCTTTTGTTCAATCTGTAATCATTCAACAGAGCTCTTTGTTAGCCAAAAGCTAGGTCAGTGGTAAGAGCTGCATGGTCTCTTTGTTTCAGAGCGACCATGAGGTAAATTGCCCAGGTAAAGAAACCCCCACCGTTTGGCAGTTCCACTCGTTCACGCGGGTACATTGTTTCTGGGTGTACATGCATGTTATGACGTACGGACGTTCAGGACTCATTGTCAAGACCATCCCCCTTCAGACAAGTCTACCTGGTATCTACAGACTGCTGTCGAAAGAGTTAGCTCTGAAAACATATATTTGCTGGGTTAAACCTAGCTGGGCCCCGTCTTTAATGACTTCAAGGAATAATTAAATTAATAATTCACGAATTATTAATATAGTAGTCCCTAGATAACCAGATAGACAACCTCGGAGTGTCAGGATCATAGACTGTAAAAAAGATTAGACAGCGCCTCCTCACTCCTCCCGGTTTACCAGAATGACACTCTTTCATGGGGGAATTCATGGCGGATTCACAGACTCCTCCTCCCCAGCTCTGACGAAGCATGTTCCTAAAAAGGACATAGGGGCGGGATCTTCACTGTAGACTCTGCCCTCGCGGGGCGTGTATGGGCGTGTAGTTCGGTCATAATCACGCCCATTCTGCTCCTGTGGCGTTAGCTCTGATGCTAAACTTGGCTCGGCCCCCTCATTAATTATGCAAGATTTCAAAAAATTATCTTACGAAAACCAGCCTGGTGCCCAGGCTTTTTATGAGCCCAGCGTTATCTCAGGAAGAATATGTAGCCATAGAAAGTTTAAAATAATGTGGCACCAGGCATTAAAGTTGTTTTTAACGTGTCTAAAGTCCAATACTTTTCAATGGGGGCCTAGCGGCCAAATGGAGGTACTACAGCAAGGGAGGAGCAATGGCGGCCTCCATGGCATGCGGTCAAAAAGCAGAGCAGCCAGCGGCAATTGGTCAGGATCTCCATGCTTGATCACCCGCTACATTAAATTATGTATTTATTGGCAATTGTCAAACATTTCCTGAAAGTTTATTGCTAATCAATGTTCTAGTTTTTGAGTTATTTTTGCTAAATCATCATTAAAGCTATGTTCTACCCCTGTTGGTTTAGCCATGGAAAAAGTAATGGTTGTTGTGTAATTTGACGTTCCGTGTACATTGTTGAATTTATTATAATGGATAATTAAATGTAATATAAAACCACAAAACATTTGATTTTACACTTATTTTGAATTTTATTCGAATACCAATTCAAATACTTTTCCCTCTTCAACAATTGCAAATACATATACAAATACCAGCTGCTTTATAAACCCCTATTAGATTAGCTCATCAGGAAGACGGGCTCTGTTCTAGGGTGCCCCCTGGATCCAGTGTAGGTGATAGGAGACAGAAGGACTCTAGCCAAATTAACATCACTGATGAACAGTCTCTCCCACCCAAAGCATTAAGATGTTACTGAGCTGCAAGCTTATTCAGTGACAGACTGCTTCATCCTTGGTGCATAAAAGAGCATTAACACCGCTCCTGTCTCTCAGCAGCTGTTAGACACTCTAACCAGAACTGTTCCCAACAAACCCAATAATGTTTACATCCCAGTTGTAATTTGCACTACCAATCTCCCTTCTTGTAACATTTCATCTGCTATTAATTGCACATTTGTTTTTCGCGGTTTATATTTTTTAATAACTTCTTCTGAATAATCTGAGTACTTTTTAATGTACAAGTACACATGCACATTCTGTCAATATTTAGTTTTAAATAATCCTACTCAGTTGCACATTCACATCTGAGTATACCACTTTATTTTTGATAACTGCACAGTACATTGGTTTGTAATTTTGTCCTTAATTTAAATATATTATCTTTAATTTTTTTATACTGTTCATATGTCAATCTAAATGCTTATAGTTCCTGTCACCTTGCTGCTGTTCCAGCTGTATTACCCCCTGTGGGACAATAAAGGATTATATTCCATTTCATTCTATTCTTTGAGAGTGTATAAAAATAACATTTGCTGTGAGTTGGCATTATACAAGAAAAGTGAATAAATTATCTGTCTTTGATGTACTCATGCACATTACTTGTTCTTAAAATGTAAAGACCGCATATTTTTTTGCTGTCCAAATTATTCTTATAATGAATGCTAGTGAGACTGTTGCCATGACGTTGTTCCTAATATTAGCACCACCACAGAAAAATGGTGCTAGCTAATAGGAAACATGTTTTTGCTCAATTGAGTCCATTAACCCTGGAGGGACTGTGTTAAAATGTAACTGAAATATTATATTCTTGGCATTTTGCACTGTGCGTCACTGCAAACCAAAGTAGCTGGGAGAGAGCATGCGGGTATTTTTTAACCCAAAGGAACTCTGCCTCGAAGGCACAACCCCAATGCTGTCATATATAAACGAAATGGGGAGATTTGATTAATTGACATCAACAAAGCTTGTGAAAGTGTATTCAAAATTGTAATTACCTCTTCAAGACTGAAACAAAATCGGCATGGAAAATACAAGCGCTGAAAAAAAGAAGAATTTTCATATGATAAACCTGGGAGTGAGTGTCTCATATGATTCATAAGTATATATAACTGCAAGAAGACCTCTTAGCTGGGCACAAAATCATGTGGGCACTGGAAACATGTGGCCGCTGTGTAAATTCTGCCAATATCCTTGGCCCTTCCTGAAGGCAGTCTCTAGAGTTGGCACCAATCAGAGATGAAACAACAAAAAATAATACCACCGTCTTGGCCGCCTGGTAATTAAATATCAGTTCTTGGCTCAAAATTCTGTAAATGTGACTTCAGGGCCCTTACTTATGCCTGTTTCACCCCGCCCTAATCCTTCCACCGACAAAACTGATCAGTCAAGGAGGCCCTGCCAGGTCCTGTTTCTGGGGACTATTCTCAGAGAGATTATTAACCCTTTTGCTAAAGCAGATCCAGATCAGAGGAAACCCTCTTTGAAACTTCTTGGCTTAAGTGGATGAATGGTTGATGCTTATGTTTGGCCTCTACTGCTCAAGAGGGGGAGAAAATGCTGGAAGACAGATGCAGTGGGGTCAGGATGTGAGCTCTATGGGTGGCAGCACAGGATGTGTGGCAAATAACAGGGATGGATCCATGAATAGCTAAGGCTTTTAATGCTGTCCGAAGCCAAATGGATCTTTTTCAGTGTGCTGTGATAAGGCAAGGGGCCAAAACAAGAATCAGAGCTTATTAAATTTCCCAGAAGGCCAATGATTTTGTGACAGAGCACAGGACTCTGCTTGCAGGCAAGTTTAAGTTTGGTGATTGTTCTTATACATAGAAATTATTAACACATAATTAGCTATTTGATGTTAATAATATTACAGATATCTAATTATGAATTTAATTTTGGCAAATGTAGGTCTATAGACATCTCAATAAATTAGAATATGATTGAAAAGGTAATTAATCAACTTTTGACATTGAAACTCATTACATAGACTGATTAGATACAGTTTGAAATATTTCAGAGTGTTTTTTCTTTTATTTTAATGATCAGTTACTCAGTTCTTACTATTGAGTAATTTTTTGAATGCATACTTTTTACTTTTACTTGAGTAAACAATATTTTTAATTCTACTTTTAAGTACAATGTATGGGTACTTTCCCTACCTCTGGAAGTCTTCTCTGGTATACAGGCAATAAATATGGTCATAACACATTTCTGTGTAAAAAATATTTTTAAATTGGTCCAACATAATATAGATGTTTTCAAAACTTCCAGCTATATATAATGACACCTTGAATAGAATGATTAAAATGTATGATGAAAAATATATATATTATTGTAGTTAACCAATATGTTCCCGTACGAATTAAGCATGTTCAAATCTAAATCTTTCAACACATCTGGTAAAAATATTTCCATGTTTCCTTGAGCTCCTAAATCTCTGTGGAAAAGTAAGGAGTCAGTCAAATTGGGGCTGTGCACAAACACCAGTTGGCATTTTGGCCAATTTGTACCTTGATTGGAACTGAGGAGCCCCCTGTCACCCGCAAGGAGGGATTTATCAATCACAGTGTTTCTGGTTGCACCATTTGCTCCCTCTGGCCTTGCAGCCCCTCTCTAAAAATACAAAGGAATGTGATAAAATGGCAAAGTATATGGAGATGTAAGTGAGCATAGGAGAAATATTTGTACAAAGAAGTGAGGAAGAAGAGCATGGACACTAAGAGGAATGAAGAAGGATTGTATTATAGAAATATGTTTAGGGGTGTCCCTGCTTTTAATACAAGATACCACTCATTTGAAATAAAAACCAAATCATTTAAAGCTAGGCAAAGTAAGCATGTAATACATGCATATAAATTATTGTGACATATGAAAAACATTACATCAGATAATCTTGGACATTAAGTATGCCAATGACAAATAGCTATTGCAGAGATTCAATTAATTATCCTTAACATGTTTCTTCCTGCTTCTTTCTCTTTATTCATATACATAATTTACAGGAACGTTGAAAAGATATGGAACAGAAACCATGCAGTACTGAGCTGCAATAAGCTGTATGCAATAAAGAAAAAAAATGCTGATAATGCAAATCTGCTGTTTAACTCAGATACCTAATGTGAATAAATGTTACAGCACACAAAAAATTAATAAAATCAAAAATTTTAACTATCAATAATTCTAACTTAATCTTTCCGTCTCACACCTCTACATTGACACCGCATTTTTCAAGCTGCTTGATATCTATACACCAGCAATGCATCAGTCAAGGCATTCACACAGAAGATAAGTCTTGATCAACGTAAGCTTCGGATATGTTCCTCAACTTTGCCACAAGTAGCTTATTGAATGCCTATTTAGATAAATCAGTCCAAGAGATAAAAGGAAACTGTTCAGACACATTAATGAGTAGTTGCTAATGACTGATCAAACAAAACATGCTGTGACTAGCAAGCACTGCTCTAATGAAGTCTTTTGATTACAAAGTGATCAATAACTTTCAGAAGAGTGTTTGTTATGTCAAAGATATATGTTGGAAAGAGCATGCTCAGAATAAACCAATGGATGAAAGATGTGATCTATTATGCACACCCCAAAAAAGCCACATTTTGCTCTCCATGCAGATAAATGAACAGAAATGCCCTTTCAAAGACAAACACTTTTTACTGGTATACACTGTATAGTGGTACAAGCCCCAACATAAAATGATTAACAGCACATTCTCTGCATTTTATTTCTGGCCTGCTGTGTCCTCTCTGACCAGTGTTGACATTTGACTAAAATGATATTGATTCAAGCTGGAAAATGTATACACAATAAATTAAAAAATACATAACTTAAAAGAAATTAGAAAGGTTAAAAAACTGAAATAAACTAATTAAGTGGATAATTTTAATGACCAAGAATTCAATTTACAAACCTAAAGCATTCTCAGTCATACATGACAGTCCTAAGTACTTAAACACAAGCATACAGGACTGGCGTCAGTCTGCCATGGTGAAGACAGAGTGGAGCAAAAGAGCAAAGGTCCCCTCATCTGTGGTCATGAGATACAGTTAAATCCTGAGGAAAATGGATCCTGGGTACAAGCAACTGAAACAAGATTCACCCATAGGGTGGCTGGTTACAGCCTATTTAATAAACTGAGGAGGCAATCACCCAGAGGAAACGTCATAGTATGCCTCGTTTCCACCGAGTGGAATAACACGGGTCAGAGTGTTCTGGTAGACAATAGTGCCCATTTCTATTATAAAGTTGCACTAACAATCAACCAGTATGATACAATTCCTGGGCCCCCTTCAGGGGTCCATAGGACAATGTTCCAGTACAGTTAGGGTTAAGCAAAAATCTGACTGAAAAGATTCTGACAATTAGGTCAACTCGTACGTTAGTATGATGTCCTTTACTTCCATCACCAGTGAACACCAGTGCAGAGAAAATGTCTGAATAAAATCAAACCATTTCAGATCATCTATACCTTGAGATGTCTTCTCCTAGGCTTTAAAAACAGCCATTATCAAACCACTTCTAAAGAACAACCTGGACAATGCAGAACTACAGGCAAATATCTAGAGTTCAATTCATTATAAAGATTATTGAAAAAGCTGTGTTTCAAGATTTAATTTGCCTTCTAATTATGACCTACCATTTTGATATTTTTCAGTTTTGTTTCCAGGCTTACCACAGCACTGAGACTGACTTTGTTAAAGTATTCACTGACATCCACATACATACAGACTGTGGTAGAACCACAGGGGTGGTACTTTTGGACCTCAGAGCAGCGTTTGACACCGTTGACCATGATATATTTTTGAAACGACAGGAGGGCCGGGTCGGACTCTCTGGTACAGCGCATGGCTGGTTTAAGTCTTACCTAAAGAAATGGAGCCTGTTTTGTGTCAATAGGCAAATCTTCATCACAAAAGACAGAAAGCACATTTGGGGAGCCCCAGGGCTCCATTTTGGGGCCCCTCCAGTTTAATATCTACATTCTCCTGCTAACCCTGATTAGCCCAGACAACTATATATTTGGGGTTTCAGCAAGAATGAAGAGTAAGGTGTACAAGACAGTAGTGATACCAGGGCTAATATGCTGCAGGTCTGAGATGTTTCTCTGCTTGAACACACCTGATTCATTGTGCAGAGCTTGGCAACAAGCTGTTTGGTCTATTTAATTTGTATCGGGTGTGTTGAAGCAGCATCTCAAACCTGCAGGATAGTGGCCCTTGAGGACTGGTACAACTGCTTAACACTCAGTTCAGTCCAACGGTTTTTCTGGCATCAAATTATAATAAACCATTTGATAGATTTTTTTTTTAAAACCTTGGTGAATCTCTGTATAATATCACATTATATTACACGTTACTTAATGTTGCTGCCTTAAAAAAACTGAATACACAATAAAAAATGCTATAATGGAGGAATTATGAATTTACCATCACTTTGTAGCTAAACATTTTCAACCTGAAAACATTCCATGGAAAGTAGTTAAAGAAAATTCATAAAATATTCCCAAGTCTTTCTCTGAATAACATTTCCTGACCGCAATTTCCAGAAAATGTTCTCACTGTTTGATTTTTCTCTGTAGCTTGTCCCAAAATAGCTTGTGATTCTTTCACTTAGTTGAGTGGAAAGATCTCAGCAATTGTACAGGCTTCCTGCTCAATTGACTTCAAACCGTTGCATATGTATAAGGGGGGTTCTGAATAATGTATTGGGAGTAGGATACATTGTATGGTGGCAGAGCTTTCACTGTCACACAGAGAATGGATTTTTGATGTGAATCTGAAACCTTTACTGAGTAAAAAAATTAAGCAGTGGGGGTTTTACAGAGTCAGCTGACTGTCTTGAATGCTTGTGCCGGTAGAAAAATAGAGTTAAAAAGCCCTGGGTGACTGTGTATATTCAAAGAAAACTTATAAAGGGGAAAATCTGTGCAAAGGAATGGCCATATGATAATATGAACTGAGCAACAAGGCTAAACATGTTAGTTAAAATAATTGAAGAAAGTCAATGTTAAAACCTCAGAAGAAAGAGTTTTTGATGTTGTGACTGATCTGTGACCAGTTCAATATTTAAATTATGTGTTTATGCAACTGATTCATTTTTGACACACCATTGATCTTCCAGCCAGCATTGCATACCCAATGGAACATTAACGTAGGACAGTGACATCCTCATTCAAATTTAATAAACACTATTTTCATATATACTGGATATCAAACACTATTCTAAAAATTACATAAATAAAAAAGAACTTCCTTCAATCCTCTTTGATTTCATAAACAAACAGCAAGTGAGAGTGTAGACAAGAGGAGATTATTGGAAACTATGCAAATATAGATATGAATACAGATCAGGCTTTTCCTCGGCAGGCAGGAGACGAATACATTTACCTCTCATCTAAATGCTGATGAACAATAGTAGTGTTTTTTTAGGGTTTGGCTCTATATGGTATATTATTCTTTCATATAGCTTTTATGGTGAGCTGTTTGGAATGAAAACAAGCAGAGCGAGGATTAAGCAACTGATTTATATCGCGTGTTGAAGTACAAATGCTGACATTTACCCATCATTTGCTACAGCACATCTCACTAGGTACCGTAACTATAATTTCATATGCATTAAGACGACTGCTTGTTACAAAAAAACCCCACAAAAAACCCCAATAACAATTACTAATTCAGCATTTGACAGGAGGAAACTTAATAAATACATTCAGTCATGTTGGAAAATGTGTGTATATTCTGGATAAACTGAAAGTTTATTCGTACAAGTGAACCCAAATCTGAGCAGTAAAGTATCCTTTGGTTTTATCTTATTTTATAATACTTGTGATATTTTTCTAAGAACCACTCTGGCTGCACTCAGAGGCTTTACTCACAACAAAGATTTCATTGTTATATTTAATCTTAGAAAAAAAATCTTGTTCAAATAACCTATTGTTTGTGTATGTTTCAGCAATATTAAATAACCATATTCAAAGCCTGGCACAGCAGTCCCCAGACTTCCTTTAAGCATCAGGAGAGCATTCATAAGAAACAGTTAGAGGTTTATAGTCCTAAAGTGGAGCGAGTGCTCCCCCATCCCCTATGGCACGAACCTACTATATCTTTTTAATGAGACTCAGAGCTGCAGACCTCCAGGCAAGTGGCTGAAGGCAATGTAGTTTTCCAGAAACCAACTTGACATATGCACAGTGATGTGTTTGGAAT
Source organism: Apricaphanius iberus (assembly GCA_028564705.1). Lineage (NCBI taxonomy): Eukaryota > Metazoa > Chordata > Actinopteri > Cyprinodontiformes > Aphaniidae > Apricaphanius > Apricaphanius iberus. Next base: position 166,376 of record JAPXFQ010001903.1, on the reverse strand, counting down.
GAGCAATGACAAGAGCTACTCGCTATTATGAAGAGCATCTGAACTAACAGACAGCATTCTCTTTACATTTATATAAGCTGAGCAAAGGTTTTTGAGTTATTTTGACTGCACAGTACAGTACATTTAATCCCTCAAGCTACAGAGATTTTATGCAATAGTCAGGAAACGTTTAATCAACATGTATCACAGTGGTATGTGCAAAGAAATAGAGAACTGTTCCAGGCGATCCTATTTTTGTGACAATGCCGTAGTATAATGCATTTAACCAATATGTTTTTGCCTAAATTGCAGCCTAAACCATTTACATCTGTGTCAAAAGTATCATGCATAATTTTCCTGTTGACATGAAGTTCAAATGTTATGTTATATAAAAGGTAATAAGGTTATAGGTTAGAGATTATATTCCTGATCTGCATAATTACCCGTTTATATATGTTTTTCCAAATTACAGAGAGGGCTATATGACATTAGCCTGTAAACATCCTAAAGTAAAAAGATATAAAACTTTAAAAAGCTGCATTAATATATCATTTTATTCTCAAAGTAAAAATGTAGCCAACTGTGTATATTGCAATATTAATAATTGTTATGAAAAAGGCATACATGTTAGTAGCAGACATTAATGACTGCTTTCAGCTTCTATGCTCCACAAATGTGGAATAAACTTCCAGACGACTGCAAAAACGCTGAATCACTAGGCTCTTTTAAATCAAAGATAAAAACTCAACTATTCAAAGCTGCATTTGAATCTTAAATTGCTCTTTCTGATCCCTTTTTATTTTGTTTACCCGATTGTGTTTTATCCGTTTTAATTTCATAAATTTGTTCATTAAATAATTTTTTATTGTTGTAGTTTAATTTCTATTCTTACTTTTTAATTTCTTTTTTAAGTGATTGTGTATTAATTACATACATTTTTTCCTTACATTAGCTTTTCTTACTGATTGATTACTGTTAAACTTATATGTTTTGTTTGTAATCATGTGGTTTCATTATCACTGAATCATCTAAAGCACCTTGAATTGCCTTGTGTTGAAAGTGTGCTATACAAATAAAATTGCCTTGCCTTGCCTATTATTAATATTTTTCTTGAAAATATTAATCAGTTTTAGGGTGTGCTATCCAGACAGTCATGGAAGAAAACTATAATAATTATTCAGTGCTAGTCAGTGACACCAAAGCTTTTGATTGAGTGAAAATGACTCTGGACCTGGGCTCAAAATGGGCTTCTTGGATGGAATTCACTCAGGTTGACTAAATATAAATGGATTTCCACATAGTCAAATGGGCACATTGTCTTGGTTTCAGATGGATCCTATGTGGATATTTAACAAAAAATTGTCACATTGGGGAGTACATCTAGATTCCCACTGGCTCCCATTATTTAACTAGTGTTGTCCTGTATCAAACATGCATTGGAAATCAATATAGGGGCAATGTATTTTGTGACATTAATATTTTCTAGTACCAATGGAAACAACAAGCTTGTACAAGGAACATCTCTATTTAAATTGTGAGATTAAACCCATATTAATTTAATTTACTATTTTCATGTACACAGCTTGCAAAACATTGTGCTCAACTGCTACATATTTTTCCCCCAAATATTCAAAAGTTTTTTTCTGCCAAAACATTTATTTTTACAATAAAAAAAACAGTATTAGCAGCTGCAGCACAGTCTATCTGTTTGATGTAACATGGTTTGAAACGGAGAAAAAACTACTTTTTTTCTGTTAGTTCACATCTGAGCATAATTACCAGGAACCAAACTGAAAGAGTTTACTGAAATAATGAAATAATAATGACTTGTCATTAGAACTTGTAAATCAGCACACCTGAATAGTCTTGTTTTACCAGATATGTGCTGGTGTAACAGATTAAATCCTGTCAGGTTTTAAAGCCTGTGTTTTAAATCCCTTCAAAGCGAAACGTCAACATGACAAGCATACTGTAATTAACACGTCATATGAAAACAGAAGGTTTAAGAAACCCATCCATGACATTGATTTCATTAACTTTAATGGGGTAATGGACTCAGACTCCATATTGGCAAATACTTGTCTTAAATAACTCAAAACTAACCTAACAGGAAATCTGTATATAAAACACCATCACAATTAGTCAAAAGTAAGCAGTTCATACAAAAGGCAATATAAGAACATTAAATACATTATTCTATGTGTGAAGTTTATGTTTGGCGAAAAAATTGTAAAAAAAATGCTAAGCAGTTAGCATGGATTCTTCTATAAATAATAAAGGTATCAATCTAATAACAATAGACTTTACAAATGTCTATATTACAAAATAACCTCATTAAAAAATAACTTTAGAAAGGGTCAAAAACATACAACTTTTAAGAGCTAACCATGTATTGTGGAAGTGAAAGCTAGACCTAAATGCTCTTGCAATAACAAGCAAAGATATAAACATTACTTTTCAACACAATGTCTAAATATGTGTGTCACAAGGGCTGCTAGTGGACAGTCTATTCAGGCTTGATGTGCTGTCACAGTGTACAATGTTTTTTTCTTTGGGCGAGTGCTGCTCCAAGCTGCTGAGCGAGGAAAAAAAAAAAAGAAAAAGACTTGACTCTTGAGAAAATATAGCTCTGTTTCACCATATGCCTTAGCATCTGTGAATGAAGATAAATGCTTCTGTTTATAGCTAAATAAACCTAATGACCAGTAATTTCTTTCTCTCTCATGAACCCTTTACTTCAAATGCACAGATTTGTTTTTTACTCCTTTGAGAAAGAATCTGTATCCATCAGCTGAAAACCAAAGGCAGATATAAGATAAGATAAGTCTTTATTAATCTCACAATGGAGAAATTCAAAAGTTACAATCAGCTCTCAGAATAGGAAGGAAATGAGCACACAGGAATTAAAAATAAAAATCTTAAATACAATAACTATATGGAGGTTTCTTATATACATTGAACAGCTATAGGGGATCATATATACAATACTACACAAAAAGGAAATATAAAAAATAAAAATAATAATAAAAAATTGAAGAAAAACTGACGAAATAGGAACTGAAGGGGCAGAAATGTACACAGTGGAGGGTCGATAAATGACATACTATAGTGTGGTATTAAATTATGGTATATAGCAGTGCAGTTTCAGTCTAGTGCAGGTTGATAAAGTGACACAGATAAGTGGCGTGGATACAAGAAATTATTGCATTTGGTATTCAATGGGGTTATTGCACATGAATTCCTGTACAGTAGTGTTGTGTCGTCTGACAGCAGTGAGGATGAAGGACTTGCGGTAGTGCTCCTTCCTGCACTGAGGGTGTCTCAGCCTGCCACTGAAAGAGCTGCTTAGCTCCTCTACAGCCCCATGTAGACGGTGGGAGGTGTTGTCCATGATGGAGGTGAGCTTGGCTAATACCCTCCTGTCCCTCACCTCCTCCACAGAGTCCAAGGGGCAGCCCAGGACGGAGCTGGCCCTCCTGACCAGCTTGTTCAGTCTGTTCTTGTCCCGCTCTGTGCTGCCCGGGGCCCAGCACACGGCAGCGTAGTGGAGAGCAGAAGCTACCACCGAGTCATAAAAGGTCCTGAGCAGAGGCCTGCTCACTCCGAATGACCTCAGTCTCCTCAGAAGGTGGAGGCAACTTTGGCCCTTCTTGTACAGTGCAATAGTGTTGTGGGACCAGTCCAGTTTATTGTTGAGGCGAACACCCATATAATTAAAGCTGTCCAACTCCTCAATGTCCTCTGCAGATGACCACCCCAGACTCACAGCTGCGCAGCCGCACGTACTGTGGTCAGTCCGTGAGGTAGTCAATTGTCCATGCAGTGAGGTGTTGGTCCACCCCCACGTCCTCCAGCTTCCCTCGCAGCAGCACCGGTCTGATGGTATTGAAGGCGCTGGAGAAGTCAAAGAACATGACCCTCACAGCGCTCCCGGCCGGCTCCAGGTGGGTGAGCGCCCGCTGCAGCAGGTAGATGACAGCGTCCTCTACTCCGATGTTGGGCCTGTAGGCAAACTGCAGCGTGTCCAGGGGTGGACCTCACCACAGAGCGGAGGTGGGTGAGGACGAGCCGCTCCATGATCTTCATCAGGTGGGAGGTCAGGGCGACTGGTTTGTAGTGGGCCGGTTCCCTGGTGTGTGCTGTCTTAGGAACCGGGATCACACAGGAGGTCTTCCACAGGACGGGGACAGTCATGGCGGTTGAAAAACCTGTTGTATTCATTCGCCTGGCTCTGGTCCCCATCGGCTGCCCCTCTGGCGCTCTGTCCAAATCCGGAGATGTTCTTCAGACATCTCCACACGTCCCGCACGTTGCCCTGGGCCAGCTTCTGCTCCAGCTTCTCCCCATAGTCCTTCTTGGCCTTCCTGATCCTCCACTGGAGCTCGTGCTGGACTCTCCTCTGCTCCTCTCTGTCCCCTGAGTTGAAAGCCCTTTTCTTCTGGTTCAGGAGGGCTTTAAGCTCAGGGGTCACCCAGGGGTGGTGATTGAGGAAGACCCGTACCTTCCGGATGGGTATGGTATTCTCCATACAGAAGTTGATATAGTCCGTGATGCAGTGTGTCAGGCCATTGATGTCCTCTCCATGAGAGCTGCAGAGCATGTCCCAGTCTGTGGTGTGGAAGCATTCCCTCAGTCTCTCATTGGCCTCTTCACTCCACGCTGTCACAGACCTCTTCTGTACTGGTTCCCTTCGCACCTTGGGTGTTTATTGTGGGCGCAAGTAAACGATGTTGTGGTCCAAGCGCCCGAGTGGGGGGAGAGGGGCGGAGGAGTAGGCTGCTTTGATGTTCGCGTAGAACAAGTCCAGAGTTTTATTGTCCCTTGTGTAGCACTCTACATACTGTATGAATGTAGGCAGTGTGTCAGAGAGAGATGCATGGTTAAAGTCCCCGGTTATGATCAGAAGGGCGCGTGGGTGCTGTGACTGGAGCTGGGTCACGGTGTTGTGAATCCGTTCACAGGCGGTCGCTGCATCAGCCGAGGGGGGGATGTACAAACACATCACAACTGTATGTGAGAACTCCCTCGGTAAATAGTAGGGCCGCATGCTCACCACCACAATCTCAAGGTCCCGTGTGCAGAGCTGTTCTTTTACGCACACATGAGCGGGGTTACACCAGGTTTCATTCACAAACACCGCGACTTCACCCCCTTTCCTCTTGCCGCTCTCCGCGCACCGGTCCGCACGCACTAGACTGAATCCGTCTAGGGAAACCAGAGTCCGGTATATGTTCATTCAACCACGTCTCCGTAAAGCACATGAGACCGCTCCCCCTGTATGCCCGCTGGTGGCGGGTTAGCGCGGCCAGCTCCTCGGACTTGTTCGAGAGGGAGCGGACGTTCCCCATGATAATAGCGGGCAGAAACGGCCTCCTCCGCTTCGTTCGTCCACCCCTACATCCTCTTCGCTTCCTGCGTATCTCCGCGGGAATCTTCGGTTTCTCAGCGTGCAGGAAAGCGTCTTTGAATCCAAAGAGCTGGTCCCTGGTGTAAATAATGGGACCTCGTGTGTTCCGTGGATCACAGTAGGGCTCCCCCAGCGCAGATTCCAATAGTGCCGAAAACAGTAAGAAACCGAATAAAAGTCTGACAAACGTAGGTTTCCCGTGTGCACGATTGCACAATGTCCCGCCTACTGTTAAAGAAGATTTAAAAACACATCTAAAAATAATTAAAAGAAGTAAAAGAATGAAGAGAAAGTGCTGAGCCGACGTAACGAGCTGCTGAACGATCAGCGCCATTTTTCTATGAGCTCCAAACTACTTGATATGCTGAAAACACTACTTTTGAATTTGTGCAACACTGCTGCTTAAATTGAGCTCATACTCACTTGATATGTTTCCTGCTGCAATTCATATTCCTTCTGAGTCATGACTTATGATGCAAAGGCAATGTTCAAGAAACTTTTTTTCTTAGGATTTTTAAATCAGCTTTAAATAACATTCTAATTCATAAAAAATGAAATGAGGAAAAACAAATAAATTGTTGTATAATAAACCAACTGAAGCTGTCTTAGTGTTGAAATAGTCTTTGAATTTCTTTGTCTATGAGCTTTTATCTCCGGAAATATTAACAGTGACATGAGGGCTTCAACATTCAGGCTTTTGTGAGCAAATGCATAAACTGCATATATAGAGTTATCATTTCTATTGTTTGCAATTCTTCATTATTTCTGTATTTTAATAATGATGCGAACTATTCTTTGCGTTATGGATACTAACTATCCTTTGCTTAATATTCAATGTAGTTGATTACAAACTCCATTACAAAGTCTTTTTTTAAATTCAGCTAAGGTTTTAAATAGAATTAAGATCTGGGGAGCTTCTTGACCACAAGTTTAAAATTTCAGTTTGATTTTTATTGAGCCTTTTAACTTTTATTGATTCCTTTTAACCATGATGTTTCATTATGCTGAATAAAAAAAGTTAATCACCAAATTGTACTAGCATTGTTTGAAGAATTCTAAATAAACACTTTTTATTTAGGCACTGCTCTAGTGCAGAGTGAGGAAATAATCTCACTCTTGTTGAAAAACAACTAATCTTTTGGAGATGTGGCTAAATCAAACAAGAAATCAGAGAGAAAAAAAAGATCCTTCTGCTAATTTTTGCAATGTTTTAGCTTTTTCTTAATGGTTTTCTTTGACAAAAATGTTTCTTTGCTGCCCTTCTTGCCCCAAAATGTCTGTTGTCTGCATTTTAGTACCATTTGCGCTCAAAGTGTCAACATGTTGCAGAAGTTGAATACTGTCTACACTGAGGAGACATCATAAATCTCTCTTCAGTGCAACATAACCCCAAATCCTAAAGCTCCTGATGACTTGACAAAAAAGCTTTTTCCAGATACAAGTTTGTACAAGCATATTTTTGATACAAAGCAAATCTGGAGACCACCAAGCCCTTTAAAATTACTTTCTAGCCACTTGATTATATGACACAACAACTACAGTAGAAGACATAGAAAAGAAAGCATTTTGCACAACAGAACAATTTAATCCTCAGATTGTCATGTAATTGTTAAGAAAAAGGAAAAATGAAATGACATCATTTAATCAATAAAAATGTACTGCAAAAAATATGTGCTCTCAAGTCACAGACCACTTATTGGTGTAATGTGATATATAATGTGATAATATGATACAACATTTGCATCAGGGGGGTAGAAAGCAGCTGGTATTTGTATCTGTATTTGTTGGGGGGTATTTGTATTTGTATTTGAGCAAAATTCGAATTAAGTGTAAAAAAATGATTTTTTTATTACGTTACACTTCTAATTTCATTTAATTTAATTAGAGATTTTATTAAATATGGATATTTATGGTTTTTCATAAATCCAGCACTAAACATGTAACAGGAACATCATTGAAAAGAGGCCAACAGGGGCAGAATATGGCTGTGAGGATGATTTGGTGTTTGTGGAGGGTACCAGGAGATGATACATTAAGTGGATGTGATGCATTGCAGTTATTGTAAGGTATTTGATACCTCTGCCTCCAATGATTTGACTTTTGCACATACATATCACTTAGGTTGTATCTGCAGCACTGACTGTAAATGCGCTCCACACAGAACTTGATCAAGTTTTTTTGGCAGGGTGGATAACCAAGAATGGCTCAGCAGCAAACACGCTCTTTTCTATTTGGTTCGCTAAGGGCGCTTTCACATGGTACGGGAGTCCGTACTCGGGTACGGTATTTGGTCAAAATCCACTTAGGGCGCTTTCACATGGTACGGGAGTCCGTACTCGGGTACGGTATTTGATCAAAATCCACTTATTTCGTACCATGTGAACACAGACTGTACCGTGCCAGAATACGGCCAGAGAGACCTGCCTTGGAGGTAGTATCCGAGTCCAGGTACGAGCGGCCACGTATCATGTGAACACAACCCGTACTCTATGGAAAGCCGTTTTGGACATAATCACGTGAAATTTCGTGTGTCTTTGACACGTAAACAACACGTAAACAACGTGCACACAACACGTAGTCAACACGTACTTTTCGCGTGAAGATATTCGAGGCGAAAACAACACGTATACAACGCGTCCAGGACGTGCAAACAACGCGTACTTCACGTGTTGGGTTAGGTCGCTGCTGATTGGCTGACAAAACCTTGGCATGATCCATTACAAAAAGAAGGGGGGACCTAGCAGATCACAGCAGACTGCAGATAACCCAGTTTTTGTCATCTGCAGAATCTCTTGAACGTTATATTGAGAAGATACACATGCACAGATGCAGAAATAAGTTTTAAAGACTAACCTCGGTTTCTAAATTTTGTGCACAGAGTACGGATCGCTACTCTCGGGTATATGAAAACAGTTAATTAATGATAAATAGTTAATAAATGCCTCATGTTTTAGTAGCTGCTACTAGCTATACAGGGAAGTATGATATAAGCATAGTTTAAACCGGGGACAGAGGGATCAGATCACTAGCCTGACGTAGCCAGACTCAATTCTACTCAGAACTTCCAGACCACAAACGTTGTGGGAGGGACTAAGTTCGGCTGGCACCCAGGCTATCAGATCACCGCAGGCTGCGGATAATACTGTTTTTCCTCATCTGCTAGAATCTCCTGTGAGATTAGGAAGATAGTACCCAGTTATTCCAATTCTATATGCAGCTGCACTGGCAGAGTTGTCATCACATTGGATTGGGTAATCCATTAACTAGGTCAAATCCCATTCAGGTAATAACTTTGCCACACATTTGGTATGGTATTTTTTCCGTCATTAAGTATGGAGATTGCTTCAATTCAGGAGAGGTGGCATGCATTTATTGCTCAGTACTAGCATGCAGGGAGCATTGAAATAATTTTTAAAAGACTTCTTCCTGCACCATTCCTTAAAGTTCTCTTTAACCCCAAAGAAAGTCCAGCTTGTTTTACACCACCCAGGTATCTGATCCAAAGTACAGCTCTGTGGCCCAATATTTAGCACACGGTTGTCAGTTTTATGTTCAAAAAACCTTTGTAGTCCCTTTCATAATGTATTGTGTCCCTTACATTTTTACTGCGACCTGGTTTCCAGTAAAGCAATTCCTGGTTGTTTCATTTGAATGCAGAAGAACTGCTTCCTAGTGACTTGGCATTTGTTCAACACTTTTTATGAACAGGAGCATCAATCAACAGATCTGTCATGTAAAAAAAAAAAAAAGGAAAACCCTTTAGCAACACACTGGCATCTGCAAATTCAGTGATGGAGGACCAGACTTCAAGGAATAGTTTTAGCGCCATAAGCTAAGGCCACAGTTTTCCAAACACATAATCAGGACCCACTTTTTTGCATGCTTTACATGCCGTGTCTCCACAAACACACACTAGACAAAATTCCATGCATGTTTGCCAGGCTTCTGTATTTTTTAATGTCATGCAGAGTTGATTAACACTATTGATGTAGCTTTTGTTGCAGAGAAACATCTAAAACTTTGACAGCAAATCCTTCAGAATATGAACTTAACCTGAACAGTCAAAAACCTTATATTACACATCTATGCTACGCCAAAAGTTGGCGCTTGAACAATTCCTTCCACCATAAACTTAACAAAGTCCTCATAATTCCTGTGGATGGGAAGTTTTAGTTTTATTAAGCAGGTGTTTGCCTCAGGGTAGCGCCGACCATGCTCATGATTGAACCCAAGGCTTGGGCGTGTAGGGAAACCAAGTACTGGAATGGTGTCAGCACCCGAGGCGAACACCATGATGTTCTCCAGTCTTATGGGATGCTCCCCATCTGAAAAAAAAAAATAATAATGATTACATTACATAGACAAATGCAGTATATGCGTGATTACCTTTTCAAATTATATAATGTCATTTTTAAAATTGACTAAATGATAGTTCATTTGATAGTAAACTGAAAACATCTTTTAGTAGATTAGCATATTTCCCACTGCACATGTTACCTTCCACTTCCAGTAGAAAGTCTCTCCAGAATCCCTCCACTCTTCTCTCTGTACGCCACAGGTTACTTCCAGGTGTAGACAGTTCAGGCACAAAAAGTGAAACGAGGTCAAAAGCCCTCAGAGGTGTCACTATATTAGAATTTAACATATATTAAAATACATAAATATATTGCAAATAATCAGGATGAAGTATCTTCCTTATCTCACAGGAGATTCTAGCAGATGAGGAAAAACAGTATTATCCGCAGCCTGCGGTGATCTGATAGCCTGGGTGCCAGCCGAACTCAGTCCCTCCCACAACGTTTGTGGTCTGGAAGTTCTGAGTAGAATTCAGTCTGGCTACGTCAGGCTAGTGATCTGATCCCTCTGTCCCCGGTTTAAACTATGCTTATATCATACTTCTCTGTAGGCACGGTATTACAAAAAAAAAAAAAAGTATAAGTACAGTCCACTACCCAGACGCGAACCACTGCCTTGCCGTTGTGTAAACCACTTTGCCATTGTAGCAGCTAGTAAAACATGAGGCATTTATTAACTATTTATCATTAATCAACTGTTTTCATATACCCGAGAGTAGCGATTCGTACTCTGTGCACAAAATTTAGAAACCGAGGTTAGTCTTTAAAACTTATTTCTGCATCTGTGCATGTGTGTCTTCTCAATATAACGTTCAAGAGATTCTAGCAGATGACAAAAACTGGGTTATCTGCAGTCTGCTGTGATCTGCTAGTTCCCCCCTTTACTTCTTTTTGTAATGGATCATGCCAAGGTTTTGTCAGCCAATCAGCAGCGACATAACCCAACACGTGAAGTACGCGTTGTTTGCACGTCCTGGACGCGTTGTATACGTGTTGTTTTCGCCTCGAATATCTTCACGCGAAAAGTACGTGTTGACTACGTGTTGTGTGCGCGTTGTTTACGTGTTGTTTGCGTGTCAAAGACACACGAAATTTCACGTGATTATGTCCAAAACGGCTTTCCATAGTACTCTGGCCGTACTCAAGACAATAGACGCGCTCCATGCGGAAAAGGAAATGACAGACACGCCCGGCGAAAATTACAGAGAATCACCTTCGCGAACCAACAAATACCAAAACACGCGATTCAAGATCACCCACAGCACCACAGCAGGTTACAAAACGGCGGCGGTTTACTACAACAACTCACCCTGTATGATGGCTTCAGTAGCAGCTGACCAGTAGACCAGTTTGTTTACAATTCTAGGCTGTCGCTCGTTTTATGACGTCTGTACTTCTCACTCCCTTGTTTGTTGGAGAACTAAGACTTATTTGTATGCCGCACCTGCTGTTTATTTGTAGTAAAAGACTGGATCCCAATACGGGCAGAGATCCGTGACATGTGAACAGAAAAAATTAGCATTTTCTCTGGCCGTTTTCTGGTACGGCCACACATGTGAAAACGGCCTAAATCCATGTGGGGAGTTTAAGGTGAGTTAATGACGGGAGCCTTATTTTAACCTTTTTAACCGAATATTAACATAACTTTGTCAACAGCATATTGCAGACCTCCCAACCTTGTGAAAATATTTTGAGTACCACTTGTGTTGTACACCTTTTTTTTCTCCACCGATTTATTTTGCAACTCCAACACTTTATACGCAATAATTTTCCCCATTCACTGGCCGGAAATTGGTTATACATAATTTAGCTCACAATATTTTTAATAAAGATACACATTTTGTATTGTACAGGCCAAGATCTTTAAATGTTTTTTGACATCCAAATGGCATTGACAGTCTACAAAAGTACAAAACACACACTCTCGCGCGCGCACACACACACACACACACACTCAAAGCTCTTATTTTAACAAGTGATAGACATTTTTCACAATTTGACCTGATTCCAAAATATGTGCACTGGGCATTTTGATATTGAACAGTAAAACTAAAACCTTACACTTGCTTTGATTATATATGTGCTTAGATTGATTATATATATATATATATATATATATATATATATATATATATATATATATATATATATATATAAAGACTCACTAGCTAACTAGTGAGCATATCTGCATTATAAAGTCACTAGCTAATAGAGGGCAAATTGAGCCTTACATGTTAGCTGGTGAAGACATAACACCATCCAACGTCCATAGTGAACTAGCTGGAGAAAAATGTCCCTCACACTTGTAAACTATTGGAATTTGAATAAATTCAATAAAAGGCTGGCATTTTGTGCCACTAGTTAACTAGTGGGACCACAACACTGGCCACTTGTTTACTAGTAAACAATGTTGCACTTGCATGCAAATGAAGAAGGCGGAACAAGGATGTTGATTGGACCATTCAGGACTCAGAAACCTAGAAAGCATGGCTGACTTTGTCCAGGCTGTTCTTTGAGCAAATTTTATAAACTAAGGTCGTTTGAGCATAAAAATGTGTTTTGATAACATTTCTAGTGACAAAGTTGTGGTGCATTGCTGTAATCTTTGTTCAGTTAATGCGCACAGTCTTTAGTTTATTAGTTATTATTCTGAAAAAGCCTGCAGTCTGAAAGCAGCGGCAGACAGCGTTTCTGTTGACGTAGAAGTGCTGATATTAATCAGTTACTGACCACTAAATGTGTAGCACATGTGGCAGTGTGGCAAAAATCTGTGCTCTGCATCCTGGGGCTGGTGGATTGAATCCTGTCTGGGGAGTGTATTTTAATTAAAAAAACGTATTGATCCATGAGGTAATTTGCATATGTTGCGTGTCGGGTTCCCGCAAGAAAGAAGGCAATGAACGTCCGTGTCATAATTGTTAGAGTTTAGCCGGATAACGCATTTTGCCGAGTACAAGTATCATACGAGTAATACCAGTCAATATCTGTGCTCGGATTGAATACAAAAATTCTAGCTGACTGTGTCTGCGTTCTCCCGCAACCACCAAACCAGGGCCGGCCCTGGGGTATTTTGCGCCCAGGCGAGATTTCAGCAACTCCCCCTCGAGTGGAGCTGGTGATGAACAAAAGATAAAACTACCAGTGCCTCGAATAAGGCTCGAATCTACTGCTGATTAGCCAAAGACAAATATTTAGTTAACCTGTGTTGTGCTAGCATGCATGCCTCATGAGCTACTAGATTAGCTAATGTGTAAGGGATAATTGCAATACATTATCCCGCTTATTACATGGCTACCTACCAAATATATTATTATTTTGTCACAAAATATTAAAAGGGAGTTTATTGATTTAAGCCCGATTGCAGGGCCGGCTTTGCCGCCAGGCGACACAGGCCATCTGCTTGACAGGGCGCAAAATTGAGAAAAAAAAGTTATTAAATCGTATTTTGAAATGCACTCTCTATATATAGCTACTCCAAATTTCCCATGAAAATAAATTCAATCAGCGCACACGCTGTACACTTTTACTGTGTAAAAGTTTACAATTCTCCCTCAGCAGGAGTAGGCCGGGGGTGTTGTGACAAAGCAGGGGGTTGGGGGTGGGGATATGGAAACCTCTGCATTTTCTTTCCCGCCGTCTTGCCGTATTAAAGTTTACTTGAAAATTTCCCGTATTTTATTATCATAAGTAAATCCTCTGCCTCTCAGTTTACAGAAGTGGGAGAGCTGCTGCAGTTACAGTGGCAGGTCTGGAAAAATCCGCTCCAAGAACAGGAGCAACAATAAGATGAACTTGGTGAAGACAGAGTCACTCAGAAACAAATTAGAATACACGTAAATATATCGGGGAAATGGGACAGTAAGTTTCCTTCCCTGCAGAGGAACTGGACGGGGCGTAGCATCAACACAGGTAGGCCTGGTTCTGTTCACTTAGTGACTGATTAAAACATGTTGGAAATGACCGATGAAGGTAGGACGTTGTCGGCAAAGAAAATAAAGTCCCATTTAAAAAAATCTTAAGAGGTACTCCATCTGCCTCTGTCTCCCCTTGGATCAGAGTTTGAATTAATAAATGTATTTAATAATTTGAGTCAGACCTGCTGTATTTATCGTTGAAATTAGTTTAATTCAGCCTAGTTCATATTCAAGATGGCTAAGAGAATAAAGAATGGCAACAGATTTTAAATTAATAATAAAACGTTTTTTTCCTTGAATCAGTCAATCTTAAGGAGAATACAATTCAAGGGTTTTTTTAGGCATCAGACAATACCAAATAGGTTTGTTTCCTCTCTGCTCTAGAAAAATGTGTTTCTTTAATATATATGATGTGCACTGTGAAGCATCTTGATGTGCTAAATAAATAAATCAAATCAATGATTATGAGTAATAATGCCACAAAAATAGTTTTTAATTAGATGTTTACAATTTTCTATACAGGGTTAAAGATATTTCATTTTGAGTGATAAGCAGGGGTGTATCTAGAAAGTAAAGGGGCCCAGTTATGTTCTTGGGGTGTCCCACCAAAATAAAAGCAAGACTGAAATACAAAAGGGGTGGGGCCTAGACTGAGTGACAAACACCAGAGTTACAATATGGGGTCAAACAAACATGTGCTTCAACATAAATAAATAAAACCCATAAATCAATTAGTAATTTGTCTGTTCTATCTATTTTGGTTCAATAAAAAATTATCTACAAAAAATGATGATGATTATAATGTGCTTTAGTTAAAACATTCAAACTTGGATAGTAGAATTTAAAATCTACAAATGTTAAAGGTCACCCAAATACCCACTTGTAAAAAAAAATTCAAAATTTGAAGCACGTGACTACACGTGCCCCTTGGTAGCTTGGGAGGGGGGGTTGCTGAGATCTCGCTTGGGGCGCAAAATACCCCAGGGCCGGCCCTGCCCGATTGTATTGTATACTAAAGAAAGTAGAACACTCTGTCTCTACGGTTAGAATCCTGTGATGATATTTTATTAAGTTAATAAAGTGAAATATTTCTCTAATATATACTGAGCCACAGAATATTTTTAGAGTGTAGTAGGTTTAAAACAAACTCCATCTAAATGTGGATTTTGAAGGTTTTATTTGATTATGGTGATACAGTCCTCCTTCAAATGTGAAACTAAGTCCATGTCAGTCACCATCAGTTATTGTGTATGTGTACATGCATAGCAATAATAATATTAATGTATTTGATTAAAACATTATGGCAGTATTCTGATGCTTATGTGAAGCTAAAAAGTTATTTTACTTGTGAAACAAAAAGTATTTAAACAATTCATTTTAATCATGCTTGGATTGCAACTGTATATATATATATATCCACGCTCCGAGTGTCCACAGTCGAGTATGAAATACGTGTTACATTCAGACGGCACGCTTTGTCAAGATTAAGCAAAGCTCACAAATCCACAAGTTTGACGCATATACACAGCAGATACATCTATAAGCCGAAGCTTGCAAAGCTCGTAGGCGGGGATTTCTCTGCCGAAAGATTTAAACATGAGCAGATCGTGGTTGGCTAGACAACGTCAAAGTCGGGTAACATCACAACACTGAGACGTTTTGATTGGTTGCCATGTTGCATTGTGAGCTTTAAGACTGTCAACAGTTCAACTAGCTGAACTTCTGCGTTGGTGACACTGATGACACTAATGGTGAACGCACCATTAGTATCATGAACTACATTCTTATGTAGCAGACATAGCAGAAACCGAATGAATGTGTCCACACTGAACAATCTAATTTTCATCTCTGTACTGTAAATGGACCAAATGTTGTCACCTTCACTTACCGCAAATTTGTGTAGATGCAGTTGAAGCAGCAGGGGCACCGGTTTGTTATTGATCCACCAACTAGAAAGCAGGGAAAATGGACTGAAATGCTCAAGATTATCAGAGCAGACTTTTTTCTTTTTTTTTTTTGACAGCACATTGTGGTAGGCTATGTCATATTTTCTGTTACATTGATATAGGGATTGTTTTTAAAAATTGTTTTTGTTTATTTTTATTTGGCACCTATACGAGCAAATATGTCTGCAAATGCAGTAGTTCAGTTCGAGTGCAAAATGAACCTACCGCCTTGGTCATAGTGTAAATGAAGCTAACAGACGTGACAACAATTAAATTTTTATGTAGCCTGTTATACTATTGACCTGCTGTTGTGATCATTTCTCCTAATAAAAATCTTTCTCAAAATTATCCCCCTCCATTTTTTTCACAAATCACACCCTGTATTTATATATATGTATATACAGTGATGGGCAAGTTACAAAAAAATTGTAATATATTTCATATTACTATGTACAGCCTCAGAAATGTAATATGTTTGCATTACATATTACTGTCTCAACTTCTAAACACCGTAATTTATTAACTTACATTTTACACAAGTGTGACACCACAAATACTGTATTTTACCACTTTTATTAAACTTAAGGCTCTAGTTCCTTTGCATACTTTCTATCATATTGGTAATGTATGTTAAATTGTATCAAAACAAGGCACTAAAAGCGCTCATCACAAAGATGGTTAACAAAGATGAGACTCCAGAGACTGAAGTCTTTCAACAGTTGGTTAGGAAAATAGTACGAATAATGCCACCATGTAAATATGCAGTCAATCTTTTGCTCAGCTATCATGATTCTCTGATGTTTTGAGCAAGAAGAAGTGGATGGTAGATCTTGTTCTACAGTAACTTGTGTTACTGAAATTGTAACTCGTAATATATTGCTGTATATTTAATAAGTAATGCGTTACATTACTCAATTACTGAAAAAAGTAATATATTACTGTAAGACATTACTTTTGTAATGCGTTACTCCCAACACTATATATTATATGTATATACATATATATTCACTATACTGCAGGCTCTGCTTTCTGTATCACCATTGCATAGCAGTGTATCACTTTAGCCATTAGGGGCACCCCTCAGGATCTGATTGTGAGGCTATGAACAGTACATTTACATTTTAGAATGGGTGGGATTCATGGTACCCAATAGGAGTCTTCTACCCACCCTCTCATTAGAATTTGCATAATGACTGTTTCAGGAACTAGTTAACTAGTGAGCTGCTTCACTGCCACAGACTTAAACTAGTGAGACTTCAATTGTTCCACTAGTTAACTAATGGACAAAAATGCTCCTCTTCTTTGTGTTTTTATGTGTAACTAGTTTACTAGTGAACAAAATATGCATGCCACTAGTTAGCTAGTAAGGCCTGCAACACCCTCACTAGTAAACTAGGGGGTATTTTTGCCTTAAACATGTTAACAAGTGACCATTTTGGCAATGTGAGGAATTCTCTGCCTCCTAATTAGAAATCTGCGCCACTAGCTGACTAGTGTGAATTTAGGCTTGAACTAGTTTTCTAGTATACATATATGACCTCACTAGTTTACTAATTTGGACAAAGGATCCATCAACTAGTTAACAAGTGAGCCTGCTGTCATCACCTAGCTAGCTAGTAAGCCGTTTATGTTTAACTAGTTAACTAGTGACATTGACCTACTCCAACTACTTAAGTAGTGAGGAGTTAGGCATTCACTAGTAAACCTGTGCACATTTTTGGCTG
Organism: Apricaphanius iberus; assembly: GCA_028564705.1. NCBI lineage: Eukaryota > Metazoa > Chordata > Actinopteri > Cyprinodontiformes > Aphaniidae > Apricaphanius > Apricaphanius iberus. Next base: position 149,051 of record JAPXFQ010001903.1, on the reverse strand, counting down.
TCACTAGTTAACTAGTGAGACAGAAAAACTTTCAACTAGCTTATTGGTATGCATTTTGGCCTTTACTAGTTAACTAGTGGCCATTTCCAGCTCTCAGTAGTTAACTAGTGGGCCTTTTTGGTTTCACTTGTTAACTAGTGAGGACAAACATGGCTCACTAGTTAACTAGTTGACAAAAGTGGCATTTATCAGAATAAATGCTCAAGCGGCTGGCCAAATAATGTAGAAGTTAACATGTGGGAATTTCAGTAGTCAGCTAGTGCAGATTTTTGTACCTTCCTAGTTGACTAGTAAAATATAAACATATTTTAAATAGTTAACAAGTGCACATATCAATGTGCACTAGTTGACTAGTGAACATGCTGAGCAATACTAGTGACTTGTATGACAAGAAACATATGAACTAGTTAACTAGAAATAATTTGGGTCTAACAAATTAACTAGTGGACATTTTGGCTGTCACTAGTTAACTAGTTCAAACAAACATGGCTCACTAGTTAACTAGTGGACAGAAATGACTTGCATGTTTATGAAATTTATGCTTGACATCAAGATATCAGAATAAATGCTCAATCGGCTTGCCATAAAAGTCCTCTTCTGGATGGGGAACATCTCTCCACTGTTGCTACATGCTCGCTCAGTATGAGGGATTGCTGAAGAATTGCTGTGGTTGGAGTCTGCATGATCCCGGCAAAACCTTACGTCGATGACCTATCGCAATCTGCTGGGATTCCATACATAGAAAACTTTTAATTGATTGGAATGTTTGTATAATTGTATTGAAATTACTTGTTGTAAAGTGCCTGGAGATGACATTTGTTGTGAATTGAAACTGTTTTTTTGTTTCATTCTAAAGAATGTGATAATGATTGGCTTACAGCACATATGCACACATCACCAGGGATGATTTATAATTTACCTGCAACTCGTTGATGGCTGATGTGTACATAATAATTGCACACTGTGCAAAATGCATGATGAGGAACTTTAGAGGCTCAAAAACATGACCTCTGTTTTTTAAATTTATAGTGGTCCTTCGCTATGACATAGCAATTCACCCTTCACTCCCTCGCTAGTTCGCTGTCTTTACAGCGTACTAACGCGCATTGTGTTCTGCGTCCTGACTGACTGGAGGGAAATGTAATTTCTACTCCGTTTGTGTCTCCTACACTTGTCAAATTTATAAAGTCTGGTTATAAGAATCTTCTATTCCAGAAGTAAAATGGCACAAACAACTACCCAAACTCGGAAACAGTCCTACTCCAAGACCTTAAGTGGAAAAAGACGTACACGAACGGCGCACGGGTGGAGAGACCTCCTTATATTAATACTCTTATGTTTTAAAATCTAAGAATGTTTCAACTTTGAGAGTATTTAAACTAGTGACAAATGTGAGTAAATGTTAATGAATGTAATAGAAAAGTATATAAAGTATGTGGTGAGGGGTTTTACGGCATTAAAACATATAATAATTGTAAAAAAAAAAAGATGAGTTCTTCGCAGATTTCGCCTATTGCAGATTATTTTTAGAACGTTACCCTGCAATAAAGGAGGTACCACTGTATAAAAAAACTTCTGAGGAACATGGACCCTCTTCTCTTTGGCAAGTCTGCTGCTGAACACAAGCGTTAGATTTGCTAAGAAAAAACACCTCGCAAATTGTTATTTCTCTTTTCTCATTTCTTTTTTCATTTAGACTGCTGCTTGAATGTTTCCACAGCAAAAGTAACATTACGTGTGACAGTTCACATTTACCAAAAGCAGAAAGTCAGCTGACAAACACACGCACACACAACCTTTTGAAGAGGCAACTGCAGCATCGAGTGAGGAACTAAGGATGGAGCTGAGGCAGCATGCAAGATAAAATGATTGACTGAATCTGCTGTACCAAGCTGCTGCTAAGTGAGCTGATGAGTGGGCTATCGCAAGTGCACATGTAGCACATAAATCACATGTCCGCAATTTTTTGAGTAGTTTAGAGGGGCAAGTCTTACCAGCATATTCAGATGTCAAATTGTATACTTGCTATGCAAAATGCGTACAGGTTGTGAGGTTTGATAATTGCTAAATTACCAAGCAAACAGAGCTACATAACATAACACGAGAGCATCCCACTGCAGACGTTAATGCAGTGTAATAAAGTAACCTGCCCTTCAAACTAAGCTGTCCAAAGGGTATAAACTGCCTGCAGAACGCAGTTAAATTACAATAATCTATTTAACAAAAACAGTCATTTAGTTTTTTTCTTGCTTCTTCGTCCCTTCTCTGTTGCTTTGTGGAGTAGCTGTGTCAGTCACCTACCCTCCCATCCCAGACACCTGAATGTCACACACACACACACTGACTCACTCATTCCTCCTGAATACAAATATTTCTACAAGTATTTGTTATAAATAAGTATTTGTAAATAAACACTTTATTTGTGCCTTTCCGAATACCGTATTCGGGTTTGGCTCCACCCCTCATTTGCATTATTGCTTCCAATTAAACAGAAGTTTCCCTTTTACACTGCAAAAACAGATGTGTCAAAAATGACATGTCCTGAGTGTGATCAAGAACTACCAATGTTGAGTTAATTTTAACGCATTGTATGTATGAGACATTTTAAATAATTGCTCCCGTTAAACTGTTCATTTGTATGTGCATATTGATATGCATTATTTTTGTTGCTTAATGTATATTTGGTTTTTCTGTTTATTTTATTTTACTTTAAAATCTTGAAATTTCCTGTGCCAGATATTCAGGCACAGAAGATAACACTTTCACTGTGTCAATACATTGATTGGAGGATCAAACACTGTGTGGTAAGATCTACACATGTGTAGTCCCTGATCACACTCAGGACATTTTTTATTTTTGACACATCTGTCTTTGCAGTGTAGATACATCAAGAGATTTAGCAAGAAAGATTGTGTGTCAGCAACTTAAAGATGTGAAACATAAAAAAATGTTCAAATTTTACATGGGATCTCAAGATTTACATACCTGGCACAGTTGGGGCAACAGCATGAGTTCCTAACTAATATTATTATAATCATCTTATTTGTGTACAGTAACTGAATCTCATGAGCATAAAATGTGCACAGCAGGTATAAAAGAAGGTATGCCGCATATCCGTGCAAGAGAGACAGAAAGCAAATGGGCCTAAAAAATCAAATGGGATTTCACAGTTTGGAAACAAAGAAAACCAAAGCTAAATGGAGATATATGATAATGTCTCCCAACATGAGGTAAAAAAAAAAAAAAAACGGCCAGTAAGAGTTGCGCTAAATTGAAACCTTGCCATTTATGAGCCGCGAAAAGAATGCTGTATTTATTTTTGTTGAGTAGTTATGAAATGCCTTGTGGATAACAGTAAGTGACATATAAATGACTGGCAGACGACATGACATTCTACATAGCTGAATTTAGCTGGTTTCTTGTTTTCATATGTACTGTATGTGCAGTGTTTTTATTTTTTAAATAAGCAAACTAGATTGCTGTATTGAAAATGAGCTGAGAGAAGTAAATCAAATGGAAATATTAACAACAACATATACTGTCAACGTTTCAAAGCTATCATGCATTAAAAGTTTTCAGATTTATCTTCATATAACTTTTGTCATCTTGGTCTCTTGACACCAAAGTTCAGTGGTCCATATGGTCAGGTCAAGGAGAAAAGCCGAGGCAGTGCCAGCCTCTACAGAAAAAACAGGGAGCACTCTTGGCACACTGTATCAAATTATGAATAAATAACCCAACATGCTGTTAGCCTGGAGATAACACACACACACTATTAGCTTCCTCTCCCCAAAAAATAAAAAGTTCACACAAAATGCTGAAGCAGATGGCTGCATCATCCTGCACAGAATCTTTCACCATACCCTGAACACGCAAAGAGGATACATATCTATGCAAAATTTTGTTCACTGTAGCACACACGTTCTTTTCTATCATTTCTCCTGTCTCGCTATTCTCTTTGTTTTCCACAGTCTTTGCTCCCCAAAAACCTCTCTAATAAATATTAATGTTGGCTCCCATGCGGTGGGGCAGGGCTTACTCACAGCCAAATGATCCAAGCACAGAATAATGAAGCCGCTGGGATCCAGGTGAGAGGAGGAAAGGAGGCTTATGTAACTCTGTGCCTCGTCAGGTAAGTTTCATCCATAATTTAACACCTGGGGACGGAGACTGGGAAATATAGGAGGAGACATAGAAAATTGGCCCCATAACCTGAAAAAGCCAGAGAAATCAGCGAAGAAAACCAAACAAGAGAGATTTAAAGTGAAAACAGCTTTGCAGGTGAGTTTTGTAGATAAATTGCTGAATTTCTGTGTATCCACAGATTTATTATTAACAAACACTGGATATTCTTCCAGCAGAAATGATCAATTCAACAACATTTGCAAACAAATGCCTACCACTGGAGAACTCAGACCTCTAGAAATGCAGTATAGCTCTGTATGTGTCCCCCATTGACACACTAAAACAAGACAAATTGAACTGACAGGGAATTTGACAGACACAGTAGGTGACAAACTCGCTTTTTCTGAAGATCAATCTGCCACATACACACTGCAGCAGAACATAAGACAGAATGAGGCAATGAGGCAGAAAAAGGGGAAAAACATGATCATCGATTTGGGTAACCTATGAACTTAAAATTTTGACCTTACTATGATCCCATAGTAGAAACTTGACAAATCTGCAGGCAAAACATGCTGCTAGATATTTTTCTGCGGTATGTACATCCAGTACAGTTACCATCCACTAAGAATTAAGGAAGACTACTAATACTGCACATTTGGTTACTTCTTAAGATGATCCTTATCTTTGTGACCACGTGTTTCACCTTTGCCAACCAAAGTAGTTTCCATCATTGTTTTGTGGTCATTTAGGTGAAACTCTAGCTCAAAAATGCGAGACTGAACTTCATAAAACTCAAATGCTTTTTGAAAGTTTCAGAATCTATGTCTAAATCTGTCAAAAGTACCTCATGAATCATAGTGTTCACTAATGCAAGCTGATCAGCATGATGTATAAGCCTTTTTTGAATGCATCAAACCAGAAAAAAAGCAGAGAACGCCTTTTTTTCATTTTTTTTATTAAGTGTGGTTTTAAAAATGCATTTTTGGAAATTCCACATTGAAAATAATTGTTTATTAAGTTGCTGTATTTTTTATTTGTTAATGAAAAAGGAATACATAATGCAAATAAACAAATATCTTTAATATACTTACATTTGATATATTTTTCTAAACTGGAAACCAACCGAGAAATTAGATTAATGAAATTCTTTGCTCTAAATAAAATAGTAATTTCTGTACACTAAACTTCCTCAAAATAAAATTCATCTTTATTTATCTTGATGTCAAATTAAATTTAGATCATTACTTTGAGACAGTGTCCCTAATTTTGCTGCAGTTATGGCTTAGCCAAATTTATGCAGCCGTTTATAATGTAAGTTACAGATCAAAGCTTTATTTGTGTATACACCTTTAGAAGTTTATGAGATTATGTGAGTGTGTGTAGAGGATATACATCCCTGTTCATAATTAGCATGAAAATAGTAAATGCATATTCAAAGCCCTGCTGTGCCTGAACGCATAAATGTACTACTAACTGTGTATGTATTCATATCCTTGCATGTGCTTTGTTTCTTGTTGAATAAATAATTATTTTACCATGCAGTATGCATGCAGGGTTCACCATAGATGCATTGAGTACAAGGGGCAAGAAGGCCTCTGCGGAGCCCCATTGATAGAGCTTTCATAATCTTATGTCCTTGCTTTACCCGCAGACTCTTCTGCTGTTGACCACATATCATTTAAGCTTAGTTTATACTACTATGTTATAACGGAGATGGATTGACGCAGCACCATTATCCGTCGACCCAAGGGCTCTCCATCACCTACGCAACAATGGACGGAGTCGAGCCCCATTTTCTAACTATCTGTCTCCATCAACGGAGAATGTATGCCTGTGATTGGTCAGTTCAACAAAAGGCCTTGGATCAACTCACCAGAACGAGGCTCTATAGTCACTACAATCAGTAGTTAATGCAGCGTTTGGGCACTACATGCTTTATATTGAAAGGACAGTTTATCTAATCTGGTCTTTTGGTGATTTTGAACACAAGGAGGTGTAGAGAACAACAAAACAGTCTGCTGTGTTTGTTTACATGCTGGACTATTCTCATTTTTAAGCTTTAAGCTTTACAGCTTTAATCAAAACTTAATTTCTATCGTCCATTGCATCTTGAGGGGGAAAGGCGTTCAGAAGCTGAAGAAAAAAACTGAAACAATGCTGCGATAGGCAGATAGTAGGCATAGCCGTAATAAAAAGTTAGCACCCCCTGCTGTCCTGATCGAGAATTGCTTTGCAACGCTGAAAAATCAATGGAGAACGGAGAGAAAGAAACGGAGTACTATAAACAAAAAACGTCTCCATCAATACGTCTGCTTGCAAATTTACTGTTGGAGAACTATAAACTAGGCTTTACACATTCCAAACATGCTGTTTACTCAACTATACCACTCAGCAGTTTGCTCTCAGCTGGAGTCACGACCAGAGAGTTTAAAGGAGCAACTGTGACAGACCAAACACTGTCACTAATAGATGGACATTCAAAGGCAAATAGTGCAACTTAAATTTCACCTCATGTGTTTAATGCTGTGGCCCAAGAAATCTAAAAGGTCATAAAAGGCACCACAACTGAGAGGTCTGCTGCCACAAAACAATTTGTGGGATTAATGTTGCGTTAACAAACTGTCACGGCCAGTGTTTTGTACCACGCCTCTGAGACAGTTTAGTCAGAGAAACATTTGAAATTGTTTTCCGGGGCAGAGGCTTGGGCACCTGCCCCTTTCCTTTATAATGCCCTAAATGCCGTTTTTGAAAAACAAAAGACAAAAAAAACTACTTTTTTAAATGAGTGTGCATGTATGCGGAGGCCTGTTTGTGTCCCTCACCATCAACATTGAACTATTAATAATTCAAAAACATTTTAGCTAAATAAAATGATTTGTCTGCTGTCAGTCACGTGATGGCCCTTCAACCAGTGATTTTTGTGCCTCTGCCTTCACACCTTAGCTGCTTTTGTATGCAAATGAGGGTGCTTGTAAACAGGGTATACACTATAATAGGTACAAGATTTTAGATTACACTGTGATATACACTGTCTTTTGTTATTTGATAACCAAATACATGATCTTTTTCCTAATTTCTCTGCAACTGCAGACAAAGCATTTTTATAAAATTGGTCCCTCCAAAAATGTTATTATGGCCAAGAATAATAATAAATAAACCCATACATAAAGGAAATTATTGTCGCCCCAACACAGAAATGGTCCGAGTATGAAATCATAAAATTCTAAGCTTATTAGTATGACATATTTGTCATTTTCCTTTGAAAATGTATTTATTGATTGAAAGATGATCAAAAATTAAACTTATGTTGGGTTATTTTTAGCCATTTCAATTTATTTCTATCAGTTTTTTATTTCAAAACATCCTTCTCACAGAGTCAGCTTTTATTTTATTATGGGGTTTGGCTGGTGCCTATCTCCAGCTGTCAACGGGCAAGTAACACCCTGGACAGGTCGCTGCATCACAGGGCCACATAGAGACAGACAGGACAAACAACCATGCACAAACTCACACCTAAGGACAATTTGGAGAGATCAATTAACCTGACAGTCATGTTTTTTTGGACTGTAGGAGGAAGCCAGAGTACCCAGAGGGAACCCACGGGGAGAACATGCAAACTCCGTGCAGAAAGGCCCTGGGCCAGGACACGAACCCACAACTTTCTTGCTGCAAGGCAACAGTGCTAACCACTGCCCCACCGTGCAGCCACAGAATATGCCAAAATGGACAATTATACAAGTGGAAATGTTAACAAAAGTTGTCCGAATAACCATGCATCATTTTTATATTCAAATTATTGAAAGTTTTATTAAAACATTTACCACATTGCTATATGCTGAAGATATAAATGAATTTTTATCTCTTGACTTAAAGTCTAACTCTCTCCGAGGTGCTAACACTTCTAGTGGAAAGTTACTTAGCCCTTTGAGCTGTTTTAAGGCCGTTTACAGCTTAGTTGCTTTTGAGCTGTCCAGTCAGATAGTTTTTTTTTTAGTGAGACACAGCAACCAGCTAAATTGTTCCATGATGTACATTACAACACTAGCAAAACGCTACTGGCTCTCTTATGGTCTTTTTGCTGTCTATGGTCTTTGATCAACACAGCCCAGTAACAGCATTTCAAAAGCAACAAGGAACCTTATCAAATAAAAAATACGCTACTTTTCCTTATCATGGTTCCCAGCCTGATGATATATTATGTTGCAATTCTATATTACATTCTTGATGGATATCGGTTGTTGTATTTCAGGATTTTACACTATTAGTTAAGTTGTCCTAAGCCATTATAAAATGTTGCTTCACGTGCCTCATTTATAACTTTGAGCACCTGCCTCTCTAAAGGTCTTTATACGGCATGGACTCTAGCAAAGATGAGAATGGTTTAAGCCCATTCCCCATTTGCTCTATGTAGCTTTGTATGTAGCTGCACATATCAATTTGGGATTTCAAATATTTTAAAACTAAGGAAACAGCACACTTGGTTTATTAACGACATCTGGTAATTCAAATTAAAATGAACGGTAACTTAGAAAAACTATAATAGTTAGGGAAAAAATCAATAGAAGGAAGAGGATTGAAAGCAAACTCAAACTAGTCCGGGCACAAACTACACAATATTTGCATTACACTCCTGAGGGGGGATTGTAAATTTCTCAGTTGTACTCACTCCCCTTCTCTCTAAGGCTCCAACCTTGAGGTGCTTTCAGCTTGGCTCAGTAGTGTCACAGACACTAGTCTTAGCCTAGGAAGACAAATTAGCATCAGTTTGGACTGTAGGAAAGGTTGAGCTAAAGGTGGTTGTGAGGTGCAGTCCTAATGTTTGACATGAAGGATATTTTAAATTGAAAAAGAAAAATATTTATATTTGTATTAGACTACAAAAATATTGCAGGACAATTGTTACCATTATGGCAACATTTAAGTAGGCTTGTGGAAGCAACACTGTACCCCTGAAAGACCATGGTAACTGTACATAGTGCAGTAACATCATGGGCCATTGTAGTATCATTGTGGACTAATTGTAGTACCATTAAAGAAACAATGAAACTGCGAAAATAGCATAATAACATTGCGAGATCATACGGGCTGATTACAGTACTATTACAGGAGGGTGGCAGTAAAGCGTTGGTACCATTGCAGTAAAATTGCAAAACAGCTGTAGTACTATTACACAACCATTTCTCTAATAATGCAGGACTACTGCAGTAACATTGGAGTACAATTATGCAACCTATGAGCCAGTCCCCACATTACATTACCATCTCAGTAGCGTTTTAGGAACATCAACATACAATTTGGTTTGAAGTTGTGGAATTTAAACTAATTCATGAATAAACAAATGTATTTAATTTGTCCTACAAATAAATGATCGAATGAGCGAAGCTCTCGATTTACCGGTCGATCTACGTTCCTACCCTCATCTATGGTCACGAACGCTGGGTGGTGACCGAAAGAACGAGATCGCGGATACAGGCGGCTGAAATGAGTTTCCTCCGTAGGGTGGCTGGGCTCTCCCTTAGAGATAGGGTGAGAAGCTCGGTCATCCGGAGGGAGCTCAGAGTAGAGCCGCTGCTCCTCCACATCGAGAGGAGCCAGTTGAGGTGGCTCGGGCATCTAGTCAGGATGCCTCCTGGACGCCTCCCTGGTGAGGTGTTCCGGGCATGTCCCACCGGGAGGAGACCCAGGGGAAGACCCAGGACCCGTTGGAGAGATTATGTCTCCCAGCTGGCCTGGGAACGCCTCGGGATTCCTCCCGAGGAGCTGGCCCAAGTGGCCGGGGAGAGGCAAGTCTGGGTCTCCTTGCTTAGGCTACTGCCCCCGCGACCCGACCCCGGATAAGCGGAGGAAGATGGATGGATGGATGGATGGATAAATGATCCAATAAAAAAAACCAAAAAACAAAAACACGGAGCTTTAAAACCGGCATTTTCTATTTTGCAAAAGAAACTAATTTCAGTCAGCCTTTATGATCCTTAACCACTGTTTTTGTCAAGGGGCATATGCCTGAACTTGTGTTCCTTACATAGAAAACTTAACTGATTGGAATGTTTGTATAATTGTATTGAGATGACTTTTGTTGTAAAGTGCCTTGAGATGAGATTTGTTGTGAACTGGCACTATATAAATAAAAGTGAATTGAAAAATTGAATAACTGATTTGGGTTGAGCCCTGTGAAAGACTGGCGACCTGTCCAGGGTGTACCCCGCCTCTCGCCCGTTCACAGCAGGAGCCCCCCCGCGACCCCTTGAGAAATAAGCGGTTCAGAAAATGGATGGATGGATGGATGATTTGGGTTGATTTAGCAAAAATGGATTTTGTTGAGTGAACTAAATGTAAACAAGTTAGGTCAACCTAATATATTTAGGTTGCTATAAGGCACTAAAATAAACAACAGGGGATGGACTCAAACTCAGAAAAGGCCTCTGTTTTCTGAGCACCTGCACTAACCGCTTTGCTACACAATAACTCAAATCTGTTGTATATAATAATATATTCACTGTATATGACTTCATTTCCAGTGTTAACTAAAAATATATTATAAATATCTGCCAATTCCCTTTTTCTTGAAAAAGTGAAGGAATTGTATTACTGAAACCATTGTAATCATGTCAGTTAACACTTTAAATTAAGTTGTGCCTTACAGTAAACTGAATGTATTAGGTTAACCCAACATGTTTACATTTAGTTCACTCAACATAATTCATAATTGCTAACCTAACTAACCTAATACAGTTGGGTGGAAATAATTTTTTTGAGTGTAGTATCCTGTGTGTTCAAAGCTAAAGATGAAATTAAAATTAAAATGGAACTACTAAAACAATAATTATGGTGAAATTACAAAAGTGCACTAACAAAACACAATTTGACTTAATCGTATGGGGAAACATATTTTCTCTTATCAAACTGCTGCTTTTGTAAAGTGTTTGTGTAATTTAGATTTCAGTACTGAAGAAAAATTTTTTTTTAGTTATCTTACCTACAAATTATGAAAAGTTTGAAAAAGTTTTTAAGTAAAACTAACCTCCAGTAAAGCAGATTCTAGTGAGAGAGCATTCATTTAGCAAAATGAAGGCTTTGGAGTCAGATCAGAGCTGAATGTAATGTAGGAAACACTACTGGCATCCACTCACTTCAAATGTCAGTTCCAGTGAAAAGAAGTGCAGGTGGTCTTGGACATGATTGAACCAGTTTTGTAACTGTAGTACTGTATATATATCTAACAATTTTTTTCTGTTTCTGAGTGAAGATCTGCTTCTGAAATCTTCATAAAAGGGAGAGGGGAGGACATGTTACATTTTAACAATATGCTTGTATGTATCTGATGATGAATTAATTGGCTTCAAAAAGTAGTCAGGTTCTTTGAACTTTTTCCTGTAATGACACATTACAACCATAAATATAAATATATTTTAATATAATGATAGATAAATAAATAAAGTAGTGTAGGATTAATGATTTGGAAGAAAAAAATGTGATTTATTTTTTTCAAAACTCTTCAAATGAAAATCTAAAACCATCTGTTGACTATGTACTAATTAAGTTCATATTTAAAAACAAAAATTCCACTTAAGTTTCTTTAGGGAAATCAAATATGGTGTTGGAGAGTACACATATGCACGTAAGTTTAATGTTCAAATGCATTATTTTCCATTGGCCTTTTACATAAAGTCTCAATTAAAATATATTGATATTTGGAATTTGGGATTTGAAAGAGAGGTGTATGTATACTACTGCAAAGCTGGATCTGGGTAGTATTCTGTATGGGTGATGCATACACAAGAAGTTCGCATTTTTGTACATGTTGGTGTGTAAGGAATCCATCAGTGTTTGTGCTGTTATCAGTCTTAGTTATCACTAGTGTGAGAGTTAGGTGTCAGAGTGTCACCAGTTACTTGTGAGAAAAGTGACGGGTGACTTGTCAACAGGAGCAGATGACACTTGCAGTAATGTATCTTCACGTTGAAGTAGCCAAAAAATTGCTGAGCTTTCCAGCATCCACCAAATGCAACAAAAAAACATAACGAAATATACACAAGGGGAGATATTTGGTTGTTTAAGGAACTTAAAATAAATAAGTGAACCTAAGTGAGTGGCTAAACACTGACATTTGAGTGACAGTTTAGTCAGGACACATTCAGCAGGATCCAATACAGAAGAAAACGTTTAGATTCCAGGAATGAAGGCAGGTCATGTTCTGCAGTCCTGTTCGGAACTGTGAAACCTTTCTTGAGTACCTTTGGGTATCCACAACTTTTCACTTGTATCAACATAAATGGCAGACTTTGTCCCTCTTGTTGCCATTTGCTGCTTCTACTGTTTCACAGCAATGTCAAGACTGCCAAAAGACACATGACGTATTGATCTTAGCCCCTTGACAAAGCTGCATGTCTCTGTTAAAACACAAAACAGAAAGAGAAAGGAGAAAGAAGGGGTATGTGAGTAGTAAGATGCTAAGATGGATGATAGAGTGAAAGAAGCAGAGAGAAGCAGCATGGAAAAATCTAATAAAGGCAGACAGTGTCAGCTGGTGCTCTCCTCCTACCAGGGTTCGCAGAAAAGACTCATGCTTTTCACCTGATTCTCATAGACTGGTCAATAGGGTAGCCCTATTACAATTGCTGCCTTGCTGGCAGTGGATATGGACTTGACAACAGACCCGCGGGACATTATTGGCTATACTCTCTTTCAATAACTGCTACCCATCTCCATCAATCAGTTCTGTCAGCTCAATTTGTGGCTGTTTGCTTTGGCCATCTTTCTTGCTTTTGGTCTTTTTTGTCTCACTGTTTTTTTCTGCTCTCTTCATCTTCTGCAATACAGTTCCAACCTCTGCACCTGTGTTCCAGGAGTTTTTTCCCCCTGTGATGCTTCTTTTTATCTTCCCTTGGAACCCATGTTTCATACCCTTATTCATCTCTTCCTTTTCCGCCCGCTCTCCCTCCTCCTCTTTCATCAATCTGCAGGAAATATTCTATAAAGATGAGTATTTGCTACCAGAAAGACAGCACCCCACACAAAAGTGACCTGCTAATTCATACCTTTATTTTCATCTTTTTAAAAAGAGTGAAAGCATCATTTTATTCAGTGACTATCTCAAGCACACAAAGAGACACGTAACTTCAGGGGTCAGATTTAAAAGCTCTCGCATTGGAGCCAAACTATGAATAGTGTTTACTAAAGTAATGGTACATGGAAAATAGTCTCTGCAGTAAAAATGTTGGCCTCAAATCAGGATTTTCCAGGCCAGAAGCATATCTTCTTACACACAGAGCCATGAATAATACGGTCCCTGCCGAGAGGCGTTATTTTAACCGGGGACACGACCCCAGCACTATTTATGATTGCCTGGATTGTCCTCTACAAACCTGAAGCCTGGTTCACAGCAGCCGTGGAGCCCCATGAAGCGATCGTTTTGGGATCTGAAGTATATTAAACATCTATTAATGTTTGATTAAAGTGTTTTAGTTACCATACTTTTTAATTATACTTTTAAGATTTTTTTAGAGGTATTTTGCAGAGTCAGCTCTTGTTTGGGTCATAGAAAAACAGGACATTGAGCAGGAAAGCACAGGCAGATAACACCACCATACAATTGACAATGGAAGGATGTAAGAAATAATGGTCAGCAGAAAATCGAGTTAGAGCTATGTAACGGTAAAATTTATTACCTTCTCTTAGATCTTAGATAAAGTTAATTCTTATGTGAATTGGTGTTAATGGTGTAGTGGGAATCTTTATTGTAGGCATTCTTTTATTACATAGATACTTCTTATTTGAATTAGTGCTGATGCATTTTTAATTCTGACTGTGTTACACATGTCTAGATAAAATGTTAAACTGATTCTAAGGTACAAACAAGAACCAATTGTATGTAAATATCTCATATTGACTTATGACAAATCTTGTTATCTGGTGTTACACTCATGACAGATCATGTGAATGTCTTTCTCAGCATTATACAAAGTGTCCCGTATTGTTATCTATATTCTGACTAGTGAAGTGAGACATCCATTGTTCCCTCATGACTGGTCTTGTGATTATCCTCTGATGCATGGTTGTAAGGAGGCTGGTCTTGGCAAAAGTTTGAATGAACCAATCATGTTTCGTGTCCCATATGTAAAGCTATAGGGGAGTTTCTCTAACTTTGTGTTAAAATATAAAACTTAATGTTTCTATTATATACGTTGTCATTCCTCTTAGGTAGGGTGATCCAGAGTGTGAATAATTTATACCACTCTGTAAGCTAAATATTTGATTTGTTTTAAGCAACCCTGTGAACCAGTATTTGATTTCTTGTATTAAAATCTAAAGAAAATTAAATTACTCTCGTCTCCTCTCTGATAAAAATGAACACGCATGGAATTTATAGAGTTAAGGTTTAAATTGAATATAGAATAAAATCCTTCAGATCTGAACTATTTTTTTGGGTGAGCTGCGAGCAATCCGCGTCAATTCTGACAGGATGTTATACCAATACACACAAGACAATCCAGAGCGAAAACAATTTTAACTCAATATTTTTGCTTTTCTAAGACTCCCGAAGAGAATCTTTCCATTGTGTGGAGAGAGCATGTCAGGTAATCCCCCCCAACTTTGTGCTGAATGCAGAATACCCTCGCTATGTCGGCATCCAGCGCTCCCAGAGAGAGATTTGATTTGTCCACCTGAAAAAGTATCTGCAGATACCTGATCTATTGCAGGACTTTCAACTGTAAATTAAAGTCGAAGTTTCTCCGCACAGAACGGATAACAACAGCAAAGGTTGCAAAGAGAACATGTTTAATTGTTGCGCATATTCTTCTGGAGTGAATGCATATTTGTCATCATTTTTCTATATGTGTATTTTAATGTATAACATTAAAAAAAAAAACACATAATCCTTTGGCTTTCAACTGTTATTGAATAAAGATGTGATTTTCAACACCAACTTATACACTCCAGTGCTTATTGTAATGACATGTGAGACAGAGTAATATGAATAGTTAATAATATTTGTCCCCAGTAATCTTCAAACATACTCAAGTTTATGGTTATTGTCCCCAGCACTTTTAAAAACAAACTGATGCCCTTGTTCTTGCTAACCAATCTTTCCAATGATCATAGTCCTGAACCTGAAGGACATAATTAAACCATTAAATGCACAAGAGTCAATTTCTTTTTAAAAAGAAGATCTGAAAAGTATGACCCACATTTGTATTCAGTTCCCCTGAGTCAAAACTTTGACCTGTTAGGACAGGAGGTTTTGGGTCCCTTTTTTTACAGAATAGGTCCAAGTGCAGCCATATTGGATGGAAGGAATCTGGGATGAGATCCTCTTGTTGAAAAATAGCTTCTCCAGAGTATGTTGCTACTTCAGGTGCATTTAGGGTGATTTGCAAAGTTAGCTTTTAACCAAACATAGCATTTTGAGTGTGGTCGGTCCAAGTGCAGTTATTGTTTTGTCTTTCTGAGAACCTTGCTCCACATGTTTGTGGTGTCTCCTAAATGGCTTTTGGCAAAAAGGACTTAGTCTAATGGGTTTTTTTTTTTCAGTTGTACCGTGAACAGATTCTTCAATTTGAGCAGTGGGTTTCTGTACCTCTTTCAGAGATACCTTGGCTACCATGTTTCTATAGTTAATGCTCTTCTTGCCTAGCCAGAATTTATTGTTGATGTATTTCTCTTTTCTTTTCTTTTCGGCATATGATCTGCTCTCCGGGGAAGGAGCACCCTGAGCTGCTGGAAATTGGAGGTTCTCCGCCTTAGGGAGCCCGTGCAGATGTTTGATTCTCCCCCGGAGTGGAGATAGCTGGTGAATCTTTTCAAGGACTCAAAACCGGTAAGTGAAGTTTTAGATAATGTTGTTTTATAAATTTTGAGTTTTCGAGTCCTTGAAGCGATAAGATTACAAATAAATATCTGAGTCTTGTATAAATGAGAGATGGCGAACAATTGTGTGTGTCTGTGTGTGTGTGTGTGTGTGTGTGTGTGTGTGAAGAGATCTCCGTGTTGTGGTTGTTGAGGAGTCTTGTGATTAAAACTCAAGTATAAAGTATTATTTAAAAGTAAATGATAAATAAATAAATAAACAAAGTAGAAGAAACTGAATTAAACATATTACATCGAAAAGAAAGTAAACTGAAAGAGTAATTCAATTGTTTTTGAAGCAGGCGATGTGACGTAGTGTGTCGAGAATTCCGACTCATTTTGAAGATTAGATCCTTGTGGCTTACTGAAAACAATACCATTTCGGCTCCTATAGGAGTTCAGTTACTATTGAAGAGTTGGTCCTTAGGGATGTATCGTTTATAAGCGACCTATCAGTAAGGTGAGCGAGCGAAGAAAAACAGCAGTATACACATTCAAGAGTCAGATGAATATATCTAAATTTTATTTTAAATTAAATAGTTTATTAAATCTGCTTCCTCTTTTTCATAGTATGACAAACTTTGAGTTGAAAAGGTGAGGCTGTAACAAATAAAATCCTCCCTGAAAATATATTTTTAAATAGATAAAGAAGTGATTGCTGACCGTAATTTATCTGCTATGGAGATATTTTTTCTGAGATGATACTGTTCGGTTCCTTTTGTGTCTGTTTACAGAAGCCGGCCCCATATTCAGACCCAAATAGGATTCCAGATTGTGGACAGTTAAGTTTCGGAACCTGTAAATAAAATAATATTGTAATAATCTAAGAATTTAATCTTAAAATTTAGGTGGATAAACTGCAGAACAGAAAGGGGGCAGAATAAAAGCAGAGAGCCAAGGTGATATGAAGTTGTATTGAAGTGAAAATGGAAAATTTGAGCATGAATAAAATGATGAAAAATGGGTGTAGATGATGAAATTTGGACAGTCCGGTGACAAAAGTAAAATATCTAGGTGACAAATCGAACATTGAGTGTGAATGGTGAGCTGCTTAAAGAATAAAATAAAAAGATGTATTGATAAAATATTTAATTGGATGTTTTGAAAAGCAAAAAAGTTGATTTTTTTTATAAATAATGTTTAAATTATTGCAAAGAAAACTGAAACATTTTGATGAATATGGGTATGTCCATTTTCATAATGAGTTAGTTTAGACATGACATAGAAAAATGTACACGATTGATAAATTAGTGAATAGTAGAATACTTAATGATAAAAGACAGAGATTAATGACTAGTAGGTATTATGGACATTATTTTAGGTATTAGTAGGTATTATGGACAACTATTGCTGTAGTTTTTGAAGAATTAGAAATTCATTGGAAAAATGTAAAAACATCTCAGAGAAGCATATAACCTTGTCTAGAATGAACGGTTAGGAATTGGCAGGTTGTTAAATTTACAGAAATAAACGTAGTAAGTGCTACACAATTTATACAAGTTTTTCTTATTTCCATGATTTAAATAAGTACAATTTAAGTGATTATTAACTACTGAAATTATTTTCATTTTGGCTATTTCTTCTAGCCCTGTAAACCTTAGAAATGCTGTTTGGGAAAAATTATCTCTTCTCTATGCAAATATTAAAATAAAAAGGCTTTATTATTGCAATTACCTGTTACTGGTTACTTGACTAAATACGTTGTTGAGTAATATGAAAAACAATAATTATCATAGTGATAATATCTAAACAGCAAGTAGATATTATGAATATGATTAAACTATTCTGAGTTTTCAAAACTTTGTTTTCAAAACTTTGTTTTATAAGACGAGTCATCTTTAAAATCATCCGTTTTCATTTACATAACATATAAACATTGAGTAAGAGCAATGATGAGAAGCAAGTTGTTGCTGAATTTGAAAATTTTGTGATGACTAACCAACCAATAAATATCGACGTTTAATTAGGGCGACTGTGGCTCAGCGGTAGAGTAGTTGGCTTGCAATTGGAGGGTCATAGGTTCAATTCCAGCTTCCTCCAGTCACATGTCGATGTGCCCCTGGGCAAGGCACTTAACCCCCAAATTCTACATTGTCCTACCGAGCCATGTTGGGTGTCCGTGTATGAATGCGAGTGTGAATGGGTGAATGTGGCTTCAATGTTAAGCGCTTTGAGTGGTCAGTCAGACTAGAAAAGCGCTATATAAGTTCAGTCTATTTACCAATTTATAAGAAAGAAGTAAGGTCTAATTAATTTATTCTGATTGTGTGGAAACAATCTATGCAATTGAAGCAAGTCAATTGAAATAATTTTTTGTTTTGTTTTCAAGTGTAGCGATAAATGCAAGTTTTCAAAATCTGTTGAAGATTTCTGTGTTGGTGGAAAATAAGAATTGGGTTTAGGTTTCAAATTTTAAAATTAATCTGACAGATGTTATGCATGATCTGGTAGCTAGTCTACCTGATGCTGAGAGGGAATTTTTGCCTCTTGAATTTAGAGAAAAAGGTTCCAGAACAGTCATGATGATAGAATGGAATAGAACAATGGAATAATATACCATTTAATTAGTGAAGACTTTGTTGCTCACAGTTGATATAGATTTTTATTTTATTTTTATTTTTCTTTCTCTCAACTTGTATGTATATTTACTTTGAAGTTGATCCTGACTGGAATTTAAAAACTGCAGGCTATTTATTAATGATACATTTGGGGAATGTTGATTGAGAAACTGAGGTAAAGCAAAAATGATTCGGTGGTCATTTATTTGACATTTCTAGAAGCTTCAATTCAATTTGGTGTTTATAATTGGAGAAACAAAAAGAAGCCTGAGAGGATAATTGGGATTGACTATAAAATGCTGATTTTTGTTGTTTTAATTTTAAAAGTTTTTGTTTAGAGAAACTTTATCTTTTGAAGCTTGTTAATGAAAGGATTTTGTATTTTTTGTTTTATTGTTAATACAAATTGGAGTATTATACATGTTACAAACATTTAAGAAAGATTTAAACTGTTATGTAGGGGAAGTAACTGGAGTTTTATTTACACAAATCAGTTTGACTTTGTTTGACTCATTTTAAAGAATCTGACAGATGTTTTTGAAGTATGAACTGTTTTCATTATTTACAATCAGAATATCTGGGCCAATTAGCACATTTGGATTTGTTTAAATAGGAAACATATGACACAAAAGTCATATTCAAATATAGATTAGACTTTTAGAACAAACAAGTACTTTAGGTTTGGCAGTTTCTAACACTAAGCAACCACCTGGTTGCTTTCACATCAATTTGATCAGGGAATGAGACATGCCTGTCCTGCACTATGGTCTTAAAGTCCCACAGAAATATGTATAGGGAAGCTGTTTTCTTCATTGATTTATATCTTGGATTTTTTCTTTATAAATATGGATAGAATTTGTTGTATAGCAAACTGAAGACTATTTTTGTAAAACTATGTTGTGTTTATCAGTCAGTACTATTCTCTGATTTTGTTTGAAACATTTGATGTTTTTTAATTTTGATATTTTCTCTGTCTGAGCCAGCTTGATAGCGATCCAGTGTAGTGAAGTGACAAATAATGTTATATTACTTTGGATAAGTTTGAAAAGAGGGGGAGTTGGAGACTGGATCTTTGCTGGTCATTGCTCAGGTGGGAGAAGCATCACAGGTAACCTTGACGACACCAACAACAGTTAAAATAGAAGAGAAACCTATTTGGACATCTTTATCTCACTGTAAGTAGCATAATTATAGTAGCAGAAATTGTTAATTGATTAAAGGGACAGAGTCTGGGAAAAGTGGTGTGAAGTTTGAATTTCAAAGGGGTTTAGTTCAATATGAGCTATTCGTCTCAACCTCAGTGAAGCGAAACCAGGAGAGCCAATTTTCCATAGAGACTGTTTACAAGAGGGACAGAAAAAAGAGGATAGAACCTTTGCAGATGGTTATTGCTTTTATTTTTGTTATTGCAATTATTTAGTGGTGCTTTAGGACAGTAATATCTAACAGAAAAATCCAGCTTTTTTTTCTTTATTTACTTTATG
This sequence comes from Apricaphanius iberus, assembly GCA_028564705.1. Taxonomy (NCBI): domain Eukaryota; kingdom Metazoa; phylum Chordata; class Actinopteri; order Cyprinodontiformes; family Aphaniidae; genus Apricaphanius; species Apricaphanius iberus. Next base: position 129,034 of record JAPXFQ010001903.1, on the reverse strand, counting down.
AACAGGCCACAAAACTTTGAAGAAAAACAATCAATGTATGGTATCGATACAGTTTATATCTGAGGAATAGACATTATGTTACTAATTGTTATGTTTGCTCTCAGACACCATATTTTGTCAATCAAAATAGAGCCTACTGATCTTACTGATTAATTGTAGATATTTTACTCACCTCAAGGATTTGGGAGACTGTTGAGCCTGAAATGTATTGCCCAGGCAGGAAGTTAAATGGGTGAAGCAAAGATTTGCAGTTATACCCTGTGGTGTTATTCTGCATAGGGTTTAAACTTTTATTATTCAGAAGGTAAAAGTCTGTTTATATAGTTTGCATGGTTGTAAAAAATATGTCTGTCAGTATTGTTTATGGGGGTAAGCTTTTAAGTCATAAAACTCTGGGGTAAGTTTTATTGCAAGCTGTAAAAACAGGATGTCTGTAGATTTAGTGTGTTGCCATAAAACCATAAAACTCAGAATGAGCTTTTGACCAAGAGAAAAGACACGTCTCACCATATGAGTGCATAATTTTCTGACAGCCAATAATGGCTAAGACACTGTATGGAAATGTTCTGATTGGAGGGAGTAGAAACGCCTAGAGGCCCGGTTTCTATAAAGGTGTAAAATGAAGATCATTCAATTGTCAGATTTCTTTAATTCTGGACCAGAGGAACTACGGGGGCAACTTCCTCTGTAAAACTGCAATTTGTTAATCTGTTCAAAATAAATGTTAAACTGGAAATTGGCTCCATTTTGTCTCTGCTTGAACATGCATTGAATTAATTATGATAATTATTTAATTCAACAAATGGTGACCTCGACTGTGTGCAGGGTTTTGGACCAGGATCCAGTTATATTTTTTTAAGTTAATTAACGGACATGTATTTGCTCTATTGACAATTTGCGCAGAGTTGCGTAGTTTTTTAATTCTATTGATTGGTTAATCTAACATTGGGTAATGTTGTCATGCAAGTTAAATATGTTTTTTTGTTTTGAGCAGATTGACTATTGCAAGCCCGGAGTGTTGAGCCTGATCGGCTGTCTGTTTCTCTGTTCTGAGCAGGATTGAGTCCTTCTTTACGCTCCGTAGAGAAACACCGGTGCCTGCTGGGAGATGGAGTTTCTTACTCTGCGCGCCCAGTGGGGGCTCTCAAAATTTATATATTTGTATTGATTTGGATTCTGACCCAGATTTCTGAATTGCGGTCTGCTTATTAATTAGAACTTTGGAAAAATGTTAATTTGGTAAGCTGGATTAAAGAAAACATGATTCAGTGGCAATGTATTTGACATCTCTAGAAGCTTCAATTTAATTTGGTGTTTATCATTGGAGAAAAGAAAAAAAAAGAAGCCTGAGAGGAAAAGAGGGATACTGAAAAATGCTGGTTTTTAGTTTTTATTTTTTATTTTTTTATTTTAATGCGACTAGTTTTTGTTTAGAGAAATCTCATCTCTTGAACCTCCTTTATTGAATTTTTTTGTTTTGTTTTACTGCTAAGGGGAATTAGACTACTATGTATCCTACAAAAATTTAAGAGGAGTTTTAGTTGCAAAAATCAGTTTGACTATGTTCGATTCCCTTCACAGAATCGGACAGATGTTTTTGAAGTATGAAATGTTTTCATTATTTACAATCAGAATATTTGGGCAAGTGAGCACATTTGGGTTTGTTTAAAGAGGAATCATATAAGCAAAAGTACTTTGAATTTATATTGGCTTGTGTTAAAAAAAAAAAAGTACTTTAGGTTTGGCAATATTTATAGGGAAGCTGTTTTGTCAGTGATTTAAATCTTGGATTTTTCTTTAGAAATATGGATAGAATTTGAAGTATAGCAAACTGAAGACTGTTTTTGTAAACTATGTTGTGTTTATCAGTCAGTACTGTTCTCTGATTTTGTTTTAAATATTTGATGTTTTTAATTTTGATATTTTTTGTCTGAGCCAGCTTGATAGAGATCCAGTACACTTAAGTGATGGGGAGTTGGAGACTGGATCTTTGCAGATGAGACCCCTCAGATAACATTCTTGAGATGTAATTTATGTTCCTGGGGAGATAAGATGGGTGGGGGTGTGTGGGCTGATGACGGATAGTGCCAGGCGCCCGCCATAACTGCCAAAGAAAGAAACATCTATACACCAGCGCAGATGTTCGTCTCTCTTGTGCTCTGCTCCCACACAGGGGGGCACCAGTGACTGTATATTTTCAGGGGTGAACTGGAGGACACCCTCAAAGGAGCACGTTTCCTCATGCTGAGCTGAACTTTCAAGGACAATATGTGTGAATCCACTTGGCTGGCGTGAGATGGACAGTTTCTGCTGAAGAAGTGATGATCAAAGACTGTTGATTCAATGTCACTGTTGCTGAATTAACCACAAGAGTTTCTGTTTGTCTGATCGAAGGTGGCCAAGGTTCCTCGAACTTTGATAACCCCATGTCTTCCCCAGGATTATCTCCAGGTAAAATACCACCATTTACCGGGAACAAAATTTGGAAGGAAAAATTGGGCCGATAGCAGGGGGTTGCTGGCTGGGATTACTTTTTAATTAGATGGGTGAAATAATTTCTCAGCACAATACAGTTGGATTAGATTGAAAAGGAGTGATCACAAGACCGGATCAAAAACTGTCATTTTTTAGATGTTTACAAGCTTATGCCCCCAGGATTCAGCAGCACGTGAGGAGCACACAGTCTCCTCTGGTCACAGCTGACTACAGCTGCTGAAGGGGTCCAAGGTACAGCTCCAGGTCGAAGGCGTGAGGAGTCCAGTGGTTCAGCCAGTTCCAGATGACAGCTGGGAACACACACAAAGTGCAGCTCCACGCCAACGACGAACCTGGTCGAGGATCAGCGGGAATCTACCTGAAGAGGGTCAAGAAGGTTTTGACCAAGCTGAATCAGAAGCTGGGGCCACAGGCGGCGGGGCCTAGCTCACCTAGAAGGTTGTTTGGGTGGTGATATTACTCATCCAGTGTGATCTATGTGCCAATGAATGACATGGGCAAATTGAAATTGCCATCTCAAAGAGGGATCTACAGAAGAAGATCACAACTCACCGATCAGCTTCACAGCAGGTTTTGACCACCCCACATCGGTGGGGTAAGCTATGGGAAGCGGGGCCTGTCTGTGCATTTGTGTTTATTGGGGGAAATGTTCAATTAATGAAGTAATTGGCATTTCAGAGAATGGGTATCTGCATATATGGGAGTAAAACTGGAACACTAAAAAATAGGAGCCCTCCACACTGATCAGCTCTGTACATCGCTCTCCAACTGCCAGGTGCCATGGAGGGGGCTATAATGAGAGTGAAGAAAGAATAGAAAGAAGAAACAGAATACAAATATAAAGACTGAACATTTATTAATATTTTTTTGCATTTTACAGGTTGTTTAACTATTTGATTAACTATTTTATTCACAAGTGCAGAATTGTTAATATTGCCTAAGAGGGTTTCTGAAAGAATTTTAATCAGTTAATTTTATTTCTTAATTTCCAGTTGTCTTTAAGGTTGTATTAAGGTTTGCATTAATAAAACAAAAGGGTCTACTAGAGGAAAGACTAAATAGACTCGAGGATTACATTTGTAAAGGGTTCTTAATACCTTCTATTTCACAGGTTTCTTAACACTTTAAGTTTGATTTATTTCAGAATATAACATAGTAAGAATGTATTTGTTCATGGATTTTCTAAGCTTCTTCCACGAGTATTAACATGTTTCAAGTCAGATTTAATTATCTCTTCACATGTAAGACATTCTTATACATTTTTGGGTTTTTGGATTAGTTTTTGGGAATTGTTAAAATAATTTTTTTGTATAATGCCAAAAGAGGGTGAATTTATAATTAACAGATTTACATTTTGAGTAAGGAGTTAAGGTTAAAGGTACTTTAACAGTTTGTGTTTTGAATTTTAATCTGGAAGTCTTGTTTTGGTATCATAGGAAAGACTTCATGTTTAAACTGATGAAATTTCTTGGATTTGATTTCTTGCATTCTCAAAATGCTTTACAGGTTTTGATCTTAAGTTCTAAACACTTTCCTTGAAGGAGAGTACAGAGAAGATATCAATCTATTTTCAAAAAAAGATTGAAAAGAGGGAATTGTGGTGTTATTCGGCATAGGGTTTAAACTTTATTATTCAGAAGGTAAAAGTCTGTTTATATAGTTTGCATGGTTGTAAAAAATATGTCTGTCAGTATTGTTTATGGGGGTAAGCTTTTAAGTCATAAAACTCTGGGGTAAGTTTTATTGCAAGCTGTAAAAACAGGATGTCTGTAGATTTAGTGTGTTGCCATAAAACCATAAAACTCAGAATGAGCTTTTGACCAAGAGAAAAGACACGTCTCACCATATGACTGCATAATTTTCTGACAGCCAATAATGGCTAAGACACTGTATGGAAATGTTCTGATTGGAGGGAGTAGAAACGCCTAGAGGCCCGGTTTCTATAAAGGTGTAAAATGAAGATCATTCAATTGTCAGATTTCTTTAATTCTGGACCAGAGGAACTACGGGGGCAACTTCCTCTGTAAAACTGCAATTTGTTAATCTGTTCAAAATAAATGTTAAAAACTGGAAATTGGCTCCATTTTGTCTCTGCTTGAACATGCATTGAATTAATTATGATAATTATTTAATTCAACAACCCACAGTAAGGATAAGATTGACAGGAAGACGGACGTAATTTAGGGTTAACCTGGGTATTTCAGGAATCATTATTACATTTGAGATCAGACCACAGATCTATTTGTTTGAAAATGTTTTGAAAAAATCTGGTCATGTTTTGCCACATCCGGGACATGGGAAATATATCACAATGAGTTTTTATACATATCTATGAGCAATGTAGTTATGTGTCCTTTTTTTCGGACTCACTCCAAAGCCACAGGACGTGTGCTCCATTCTGAGACTGTGGACGTAAGGGGAACTTTCCCTATATTCCCATGGGCCGGGCTTGGTAAGATTATATGGAGATTGGAAAATCTAAATTATAGGTTTAGTAGTTTTGTTAATTCATTCCTTTGTAAGTTTAAAGGGTCTGACAGCTGAAATATAAATTCAGGTTAACTGCTTTGCAAGATAGATTCGTTTTACGCACATCATGAAATATGCTATTTCTGAATATATAGCTAATGTTATAGGCCTTACAGACTGTTCAGAGGGCTGAAAAAAACAACAAAACTAATCTGTTGAGAATCCTGGCATCAAATAGCATGATAGCATTAATTTTTATTGTTACTAAAATGTTGTGTTTTGCTCCGTGTTGTAAACAGGAGCTTGGCTAACTTGGGATTATTTTTATGTTTTCTAGTGCCAAATTTAGCACTTTGGCAAAGAGAGAAGAGCTGAGTTCATACTAGCACTAAAATGATGATTAGAGAAATTATTACTATTATTATTACTAATTGTGTGTAAGGTAAAGAATGGGGAATGAATGAGATTTCTGTTTTGTTTCTTTGCAATTATTATAACTTTGTGGAGGATGATGGACAAACAGGTGCGTCAACAGGTTAAACACTGCACATAACGAATGCTTTTTGCCATGAATTCTTGCTGACCACTGGTGAAGTGGTTGAAGATTTAAAGTTATTATTTGATGAGCTCACTGGACCAAGAAGCAACAGGTTTCAATAAATAAGGAACAAAAAAACTCAGTTCACATTTATGGGCAGAATAATCCCTTGTGACTGAGAAGGACCAGGTTAGTCTACACCTGTGTTCTGAAGATTTCACCTGGACGCAAAAGGATGAATACAGACAATGAAAATGTATGAATGATTGTGAAATCAAATTCAAAACCATTGTAAATTGTGTTGTTTTTATGTTTCTGTATTTTTACATTGTTAAGCTAAATGGTTATCTGATGGATCTGTTAAAAGTAATTGATTACTAATGTTTGATTAAGGTGTTTTAGTTACTATACCTTTAAATTATACTTTTAAGATTTTTTTTGAGGTATTTTGCAGAGTCAGCTCTTGTTTGGGTCACAGAAAAACAGGAAAATTTTGATCCTTCTTTAGGAAGGATCAAAAGAGGGAAAATGATGGGAAATACAGTATAAAACATTACTTTGGTATGTATGAAATGTATTGGTGACTTTATTATAACCGCTTTGAAGTGTTGTTACTGCTTAAAGAGATGTTTTGTCATGTGCATACAAGTTAGTTAGATAAAAACAGGAACTTTAGAACAGCATGTTAAACCTTTGCACCCAAACTAGTGGAGAAAAACAGGATATGGAGGATGTCTGGACTGCAAAAGATTAGGGAGATAGATTAGGACATGTAAGAAATAACGGTCAGCAAAAACTCTAGTTAGAGCTGGTTTGCAAAGTCAGAATAACAGGAAGGTAATTAATTATGCATGCATGGTTGTAAGGAGGCTGGTTTTGGCAAAAGTTTGAATGAACCAATCATGTTTTGTGTCCCATATTTAACGTTAGGAGGGAGGTTCTCTAACTTTGTGTTAAAATATAAAACTTAATGTTTCTGTTATATACGTTGTCATTATTTGGTGGGTGACCCAGAGAGGGTAATTTATACCCCGCTGTAAGCTAAATATCTAATCTGTTTTAAGAAATTCTCTAAACTAGTATTTGATCTGTTTTAAGGAAGTGTGTGAATCAGTATTTGATTTGTTGTATTAAAATCTAAAGAAAATTAAATTACTCTCGTCTCCTCTCTGATAAAAATGAACACGTATGGTACTTATAGAGTTAAGGTTTAAATTGAATATAGATTAAAATCCTTCACCACTCAGTTCAGCTGGAAAACCATATCAAACATTTAATGTTTTCATATTTATAATAAATTAATTCAGTTAAACTCAAGAATAATTTAGTGATCCCAGAGGGAAATTAAGTGGGCAGGAAGGATCTCCTGTAACAGCCTGTGTTACAGCTAAAATGAAGAAACCTCTGACTGACGACACACTGTTTTTGCTAAGGGTTGTCCATAATAATAACAGGTTCTCTGTGAATTGTTAAAACTTTAGAACTCTGTCATGAATCAGTTCATATGGCGCCTCCAGTCTATCCTTTGGTTCATGCTCCATGACCCAGGTCCTCACCTCGTCTGGTAGAATCTGAAAAAACTGCTCCAATATAATAATTTCCCCGATCTGTTCTTTGGATTTCTGTGCTGGCTGAACCCAATGTCTGTAGAGTCCTTTCAGTCTGTGATAGACCTCAGTAGGGCTTTCTCCAGGGATGCTATTAGCAGCTCAAAAACGCTGGCGGTATGTCTCAGGTGAAACGTCAAATTTAGTCAATATAGCAGCTTTCAGATCCTTGTAGCCATGAGCTTTGTCTTTATCCATAGCCGTATATGCTGCTTTACCAAGGAGTAGTGGCACCAGACGGCATGCCCATCAATCCACTCACAGCATAGCAAATAATCCTCAATATCCTGTCCTGTCTCATAAGGGAGCAGTTTTGGGTCAGAACGCTTCCCCCATGACTCTCTGTGCCACCGATTCCTCCTCTTGGTGGTGGTCATTGAAGAAGATGATGACGATGATGACTCAGGCCTCCGGTCCTGGCGAGGTAATGGTGTTGATAATAAAGAACGTGAACGATCTGAAGATGCAGCGGAACCCATCCTAGTTGGCTGTATCGTCTGCTGAGCTTTAATGAAGGTCTGAAGCAGAGTGACAACCTCAATCCCAGTGTCTTCCTGACCCTCTGGGTTTGGTTCCACTTCAGTCTCTGTTTTATCTTCTGTAGGCTCCCTTTTCTCCTCAGCAGATGTTTGTATTTTAGAACCAGTACCCTACAGCTTGCTCCTCCATTTGCTGCTGCTGTAAACTCAGCCCCAGCTTTGGTTTTGATGATCGACCTGGTTTCCTCCGACTAACTATAACCCCACTTCTGACACCACTGTCATTCAAACCGAGGTTTACTGCATCCCCTACCGATAATCACTATACGATTTTGAAGAAAAGTGATGGATATCCTAGGTCCGCTGACTAAAAGTAGTCGTGGTCACCAGTATATTCTGGTTATTTGGGATCATGCTACCTGGTTTCCTGAAGCATTTCCCTTGCACACTATTACGACCCCCGCAGTGCTGCGTGTTTTAGTGCAGTTGTTTTCAAGAGTCGGTATACCAGACGAGATCATCACAGATCAAGGTACCAACTTCACATCTAAATTAAAGCATTTGTACTATGACCAATTAGGCATAGCACCAATCAAAACTACCCATTACCACCCATAAAACGGATGGATTGGTAGAGAGATTTAACCAAACACTAAAACGCTTGTTGCGGAAGTTTGTCAACGATACAAGCAAGGATTGGGATCGCTGGTTACCTTTACTCCTTTTTGCCAACAGAGAGGCACCACAGGCTTTTCCCAACTTGAGCTTGTATACAGATGAGATGTCCAGGGGCCCCTCGATCTGTTCAAGAAGACGTTGGAAGTTTCTCCACCAGTTGAAAGAAAAGGAATCATCTCATATGTGATGGAAATGAGAGTAAGGCTAGCAAAGTACCAAGAAATGGCCCAGCACAATCTGCAAGATGCTCAGAAGACACAAAAGACCTGGCACGACCAGCGGGCGAGACACCATGAGTTGTTGTTGTTGCTTCCTACCTCCACAAACCAGTTGGTGGTAAAATGGTAGGGGCCGTACACAATTACTAGGAGGATGGGGCCAGTGACCAATGAGGTGCATCATCTGTGGCTGTGACCATTGTAGCGCAGCCTACCTTGATGATGTAGTAATTTAGTGAAACATGGGAGGAACACCTTGATGACCTATCCTTGGTCCTACAGAAGATCCAGTAAGCCGGGTTGACTCTGAACCAAGAACCCGCACCAATAAAGAAGTGCGTAATTTCTTAGGAATGGCAGGATGGTATTATCATTTTATAACCCATTTTTACACGATTGTTGGTCCTCTCACTTCCCTGATCAGGAAAAAAAAAAAAAAAATCCAGTGGTGTGGACCGAGGACTGTGAGCAAGCACTCTCTATGTAAAAAAGACTATTATTTAACTCATTTTTGGTTCTTTTGAGCGTAATTAATTTCGTTGATGTTTTTTGTGTATTTTTTATTCTTGACACTAGGTGACGATCATGGTGCATTAATGCTCGGTTCTCAGCTTCATGTATCTAAGAGATATCGGCATGACACCGTTGTTTAGTCCAGCCTTTAACAGTGTGCGTCCATTAGAAGTGAGTACTGATATTTTGTTGCATCCTAGCTTCTTGAATGCCTGTGAGCAGTGTTTATACTCTGTATAGTAATGTTTTAAGGCTGTTTGAGGTTGTTTTCTGCTGGCATTAAGGTGCTAACTACTAGCTATTAGCAAGCGCTAGCTAGTTAGCAGGTGCTAGCCTGTTAGCATTACCCTTTTAAGTTCTGAGAGACTTCATTTACTCCTGTTATTGTTTGTAGCCCTCATTATCTGGTTAAAATGTCTTATTTCATTGTTGTGATGCAGTCTTAATGGTATTATTGGTAGCAGTCTATTTCATAGATAGCTATTAGTCAGCTCTTAAGTTTTATATAAGACTAAATTATGTTTAGTTCCCTTATGGACATGTTTAGTTTATGAGGGAATTACTCATAATCCATTATTGAGAATCCTGTATTTGTTTTTCTATAGGAAACCACATTAGATACCATCTGCAGTTTAAATAAATCCAATCAGAAATGAAAGCTGTATGGAATGATGTTGGTGCCTAATTAAAGAAGAAGTTAAAGATAACCTCCGGATCTGGAAATTCCTTTATTATTCCCTCTCACCTGAACATATAATCGCTGTCCCGACCCGACGCCCTGGAGCGATTGTTAATCCCTTTAGAATCAGCTACAGTCCTCACTACACTCTAAATTAAAGTCACTATTGTGCAGGAGCCCCATTTTTTACCCATGGTTCTGGTTGCAATTGGATGCATCAGCTATAGGATTAGGGGCGGTCCTGCTACAAGGTGACCACGGAAACGAGCGGCCTGTACTTTACCTCAGCCGTAAATTGCACCAGCGAGAGACAAGGTTTTCCACCATAGAAAAAGAGGGTCTGGCCATCAAGTGGGCCCTGGAAAGTCCACGTTATTACCTGATAGGACGTGAGTTCGAACTGGAAACTGATCATAGGCCTCTAACATGGATTAACTCGATGAAAGATCACAACGTTTTACAGTACACGTTGGTACATGGCATTACAGCCTTACAGATTAAAGATACGTCATCGGGCGGGGCGTACCAATGTAGTGGCGGATTATCTTTCCAGCTTGCCCTACAATGGCAATCTTGGGGAGAGGGGGTCCAACGCCTGCATGCACACACATACACAAAAAATGCCTGACAGTCTTTTTTTTCCCTCCCTCTGTGTCACATTAAACAGTCATCTATCTCATAGCCGCTTCTTCCTTCCCCCCACATTCAGTACGTGGCATGGGTGCACACTTGGGCACGTTCCAACAGCTCAAATTAAACAAACATAAGCATCTTACCTTTTTGTGTGTCAGGAGGGCTGGGTGTCTGTCGAGCTCAACGCACGGTGTGCTTCTGGGTTTCAAAACAGAGCGTCAGACTAGAGAGGTATTTTTGTGATTATTATGGAAGTGAACATTATTTATTTAAATGACTTTAATAACACGGAAATTTAATGTAATGATGTTAATGATATCTGCTTTTGTAAAATTATGTATATCAACATATTGTAATGTTTGTTTCCTCTGAGTGTGTTTAGGGGGCGTGGCTACCTGTGTATAAGGGCTTCACTGCTGCTGATGGGACGGTTGGTGTTTGGAGGCCACAGAAGTCAGTTCTTTCTGACTGTCTTGTTTGTGAAGCTTTGTGAAGTGTGTTTTCAAGCCCTGGACTTGTTGAGGGAACCTTGAAGCCCATTATTCTTCACTGTCAGAAATTTGGACAGTTAATTAGATGTTTTCTTTTTTTTTTGCATCCAATAATGCATCTTTTTTTTTCACCTGGTAAAGGTGTGTACATAAAACCTGCATTGTCACTTTTCTACAACATCCTACAGTTCTTTTGAGCTGGATATATTACACCTGCGGACCACTTGACGCACCATAGGAACTGATTCATGAAAAACTCAAAAAAGGTTTAAAGGCTAAGATGCTCTGAAGTAATTTGTGTTCCACTTTTGGTATTTTTAAAATGAAAAACAATGTATCCTTTTCAGTCCACTTCTCTCTGCTTTTTTGGTATACTACATAAAATCCAAAGACAAAATGCATTGAAGGTTATGTTTGAGAAAAATGGGGAACAGTTCTACAAGTATCAATAGTCTTGTAAAGTACTGCATCCCTTGCTATGAAACATTTAGGCATATTTTCCAAAAAAAGGAACAGACCCCAGCTTAATTTGACAACATAAAGCTTTCATGAAAGAAAATAAAAATTTCAAAGGCTAGAATCAAACGGATAATAACGTCTTGTGTACTCAGTTTGTCATCAGGGTTTACAGTTGGAAAATGATTCAAATAAGACAAACTAGATATTATGAAATATTTTTTTCAAGGTTCAATTGGATAGTAAAATGCGGAAAAAAACACCACATCGGATATTGAATGAGCTTCAGGCTGTTGTGCAGCCTATGAAAAAGAATTTAAACATATTAAACTAATTTAATCTTTGGAAAGACATAATGGGGGACATACAAAATTTCAAATGGTGATTGTATTTATCAAGAACAACATAGCTATCCAAACCAACCTGTAAAGTGATTGTAATACAGTTTATTTGATAATTTATCAATAAACTGTAACTGAGCTGCATTTGTTTGAAAGCTAAGTCCAATTTTACAAGCAAAAACAGACCTGATTATGGCCTAACCAGCAGATAAAATTTAATAGAACCTCTTTGTCATCATGAAGTGGGTGAAATATTGTAAAAAGCAACACATCATGTGAAATAAATAGTAGAAAAACAGTCAATTACATCTGTTTGTGTGGAAGTTTGTGTAGGTTACAAAAACATTCAATTGACTTCATGACAGCAGCAAACCAAAGTGAAAGCTATAATCCATATATTATATCAACCAAGATTACTCCAAGAGCGCATGGACGATTCAATCTGGAGGTCAGAAAAAAACCTAGACCAATATCTGGACCCTATGCAACAGCCTTATCAGGAAGGTAACCATTCAAATTAAATGATACTGAACTATTTGGCTATAATAAAGCTTTTTATAATATTATAAAGACCTGCTAATTCCCTTTTTTTCGTGAAAAAAAGTGAAGGAGTTGTTTAACTGAAGTCATTATAATCATGTTTAGTTAAAACTGGAAAGAAAGTCATAGATGTTATTATAAACAAGTTTTCAGAGTAATCGTGTAGCAAGGTGGTTAGTGCAGGGGCTCAGAAAACCGATGCCCTTTTCTGAGTTTGAGTCCAATCCCCTGCTGTTTATTTTTCTGCCTTACAGCAACCTAAATGTATTAGGTTGACCCAACATGTTCACATTTACTTCACTCAACAACATTCATTGTTTCTAATCAACCCAAATCAGTTGGGTGGAATTATTTACATAATTTTATTATCTTCACCAACAAGGTTTTTTTTTTTTGTATAACCTTTACATTTTTATTAATTTTGTGACTAATTACTCTAGATAAATACATAATTTTAAGTATTTTCCTATATATAAGGCAATGACATGTCTATAAAATAAACCCTGCTTTGATAAGATTTCTTGTTTAAGCTGGCTAAGTGTATATTTACTTCTTCCACCTTCATCTCCCTCACAAGCCCAAGGCAGTCAATATCAATATTCAGCGACAAACTGTACTGAGCACCGCATTGCATTAAAAAAAGAATAAAAAAAGTCAATGAAATGACATGCAAAACCAAATCATGCTCATTCATTGAAGAGAAACTAGGACAGATAGATCCTGTTTATATTTATTCATATACACATTTTTTTTATTCAGCAGTTTAATGTATTCTTCTGTGTCTGGCACAAAACCGCAGAGCTACTCTCCATCACAAGCAAATACAAGATTGAATTTCGGGGGGAAGAAGGGGAAGAGGGGAAGACACAGATAGAAAGATTGAGAAAAGCAGAGAGAGAGAGAGGGGGGGGGTGGTGGGGCAAAGTGTGGAGATGTGAATCCAGTAAATCTGTTCGTGTGTGTGTGCGTGTCTGTTTAAGCTTACTGGCAGAGGAGGATGTCTGATTGTTTTTCACGGCCCGTCCTTCTCTACCCACTTCCTCTAGAACCTGAAATAAAACAAAAACACACAAAAAAAACAAGAGAAACATTATATTTAGTAGCTATACAGCTCATCTTGAAAATTCATGTAATGATTTTCAAGTGTTTATTAACCGTCTTTCAAAGGCACATGATAGACCCAAAGGTTTTACTGTCCTTCACTCATGTCCTCTTTTTCCTCCCACTTAGAGCTCTTCTGTGTCATGCTAAAACAGTATCATATAAAATGGAACAAATCACTGGTCCCTGCACATAATGCTTCATTGCTTTGCATGAAATAAAGTTCAAATTTAATTATACCACACGTAGTTTAACTTAGCATATGTAAGCTTGATTTTTCCATAATACCATTGTAAGTGCTATTTTTTTGTCATAAAAAAAACTGTTCATTTTTTGTTTATGCTTCTTTAAGTTCTAAAAGTCATAGGTTGTCTTTAAAAGCAGATAATGTGAAAAAGAATGACCAGTTCTTCTATTTTTTTTTTTACAAATAAAAGTTTTAAAAATATGACATGGATTTGGATTTAGTCTCTTTTACTCTAATATTCTTAAGCGAAATTCTTTGCAACCAATGCTTTATCTCACATAATTTTTAATCTTATAAAAATTACATGAAAATGCATAGAAATTTGTGGGTGTACAAGGGGAAACATTTGGAAAACTTGAAGCTATCTTTCACAAGACACTGTTTATGTTAAGTCAAAGATTCTACTAATAGTATATAATTACAAAAGTGAAGAATATACATTATGTTACCTTAAAAATTGATTTAAAGATAATGTTACTCAACATACACATATTGAGAAAAGAAAACCATGAATAAACACATTTTATTGCATCTTTAATAATTAAAAATATACATTTAGAATATGGCGGAGTTAAATTACATCAGTCTGCCTTTGGATTTCAGATGATGAATTATTTTGTGTTGCATCATGGAGTTTGAATTTAGAAATATCAGATGCTCAAAAGCGGAAGAAGTGCATCGTATCATTTAAGTACTCAGTTTTAGAAACGTGGTCAGATTTTTCAAAAAGTATCACAGTCAGGCTTCATTCATTCGAAGTATTGTAGAAAGTATATGAAGTTATCAACATTTTAACAAATAAAAGATGCAGGAATATGGACGAGTATAGAAAAGCCTCTGGTAGATGTTCCTGCAATGCCATGACTGAGTGCCAAGTCTACCAACTATTTAATTAGTGTACAAGGTTCATCTTCAAAAAATGGCTGATGCAATGCAGATTAAGCTTGATGCCAAGCAATAATTGGTTAAATATGTTTTGATCCTGCTGTATAGGCTCTAGATATATACACATTAAAGAAAGTTTTGCAAAAAGTAATGAGTAACAAACCATGTTAAAAAGTTTGACGTCTAACTCTTAAGAAGAAATGTGACATTTAAGGATTTTATGTAAGTAATCGGAAATAGCAGTGGTTCTACAACAAATGGAAAATGTCTTCACATTTTTTTGTAAAACAACAAAAAAGGTAGTCCTTCAATAAAACATAAGCAGTATGCTTTTGTTAGTCATTTGCTCTGAAACACTGTTCTCGCAGCAAATATCATCGGGAGCAAATTATTTATTTAGTGTGGATAATTCAAGATGTCTGGTAAAATATCACCACCCCCATTCAAAACACATCCAACAAGACCTCAGCAGTGAAAGCTCTATTATGTTCTGATGAATAGAGGGAGTAAAGCTGTCTTTTCTGTTATCACAGCAAAGTAAATGACTATTCCAAGCATTCAGCTATTTTGCATTCAGAGGGGGCTTACTGTTGGAGTACACGGATACAGCCAAATCATGACAGGGATCACAAAGGTGAAGGTTGTGTACACATTAAAATTATATGCAAAAGAACCACATGTCTGGCTTCCATGTCTCAAGAAACTGCACCAAACGCCATCAGTATTCTCGCCGAGTGTGCCTTGTTTCCATTAGTGCCATTCTGATTCTGTTCTATCTCAATCAGGCAACAGCAGTGTATGTTGGAAAATCATGCACAAACATGAAGCATTTTTTTAAGTGTCATCATAAATAGCAATACGAATAAGATAAAGTACAACCTTAAATACATTTTAAAAAGCTGCTTTGCAATCACTTTCTGTATTAACAAAGACACAAGAAAGCTTATAAAGAGTTTATGTACTGACAATAAAATAAAACATGAAACCTGTGGAGTGCATTTAAATCTTTTATTCGTAATTCAGCCTGGGGATTACTGCATAAAAGAAGCCCCGATTTGCACTTGTTTGCCGGGGAATGTTTCATGAGGTACTACCTTCCAAATGGCTTTACTAAAAGCTTATACACGGACAAAACAATTGAGATCAGATATGAATAGATTTAGATCTAAATTTTTATCAGAATCCTTTGGTTTGTTATGAGTTTCAGTTATTTTCATTTTTCAGATTCTCAACATTGTAGATTATTCCTCGGTGTTGGTTTTGTTATGTTTTACTTTAGCATTAAGGTTTCGTGATTTTTAGGTTGTATCCTGCTTTCACTTCCTGTCTTACCATTAGATGCTTTTGCTTGTGCTTTATTGTTTTGGGGCTGTTTCGATCTTTTTTCTCCTGATCTCATCAGTTTCTGCCGTGTTAGTTTTGTTTACTTTATTTCTCTGATCAGATTGTTCTCTAAGTTTCATTTTCCCAGTTTTTATACTTGTGCTCTCTTTCTGCTCTGACCTAAACCTGACTTAAAGTGACTAAAAGAACAATTTACTCCCCTGCTGCAGTGACTTCTGGCAAAACAATGTCCACAAAATTGTTGAGATTGATGCTTCTTGCTCTTTTTGATTCAATACCCAAAACGGCCAAGTTGGTCAAGCGCTCATTACTCACGGTGTTTCTCAAGTTAGTCTTGATTAACTTGAGCACAGAAAAAATAAGCTGCTCTCACATGATGTAGTGCTCGGACGTAAAGCAAGTGTCATTTTACAAAAAAAATATGTGAAAAAATGTGTCAAACTCTCAGGTATTTCCAAGCCACTGCTTTTCTTCCTCTCTGAATTTGTTTGAGCTAAAGTAACTTATTTTGGATCTTCAGTTGTATAGTGAGGCAAATGCAGCAACTGTACACTTGTTGCCAAAAGTTTTGAGAATTATGTACATTTTGGAAATTGAAAGAGTTGCTGCTTAAGTTTTTATAATAGCAATTTGCAAAATACTCCAGAATGTTGTGAACAGTGATCAGATGAATTGCATAGTCCTTCTTTCCCATGAAAATTTCATTGCTGTCATTAAAGGACCTGAGATCATTTCATTAATCGTCTTGTTAACTCAGGTGAGAATGTTGACGAGCACAAGGCTGGAGATCATTATGTCAGGCTGACTGGGTTAGAATGGCAGACTTGACATGTTAAAAAGAGAGTGATGCTTGAAATCATTGTTCTTCCATTCTTAACCATGGTGACCTGCAAAGAAAGTCTTTGAAACGTATGAAGTGCTTGTAATTATATTTCAGTACATCACAGAAACAACTGAAACAAAAATCTAAAAGCAGTTTAGCAGCAATCTTTGTGAAAATTAATATTTGTGTCATTCCCAAAACTTTTGGCCACGACTGTATTATCCCTGCAGAATGTGGAGTGCATGGATTCAAGAACTTTATGCTTTCCATTATAACAAATTCTCAAATAGAAACACATAAAACACAGGAATTAAACAACTTTAATGAAATTACTCTATCTGCCTTGCTCTGTTTGTGTTTTACTGGAGTAGAACTATTTTCTTCTACGCTATCAAGCTAATGGCTGCCTGTCTCTGAGGTAGAGAAAAGATTATGGCAACCGAGTAGCTGGAGAGGAAATTAGAGTTAAAATGTGTGGGGGAATTAGTAAAATTACTAAAAAGATTAAAGTTTATTGAATGTAGCTTCTTGTAATGTAATAATTTACTCTCCATAGAAGCTACACCTAGTCTGACACCCAGCTTAACTGCAGTATTATGTGGTATGGGGGCATCGACTGGGATGGTGCTCCCAGTAACTGAATGTCATCCCTGTCCTGTTATCAACTTTTTTAATTTCTTTAATTTAGAAAGTACTCTTACTTCAGTTCCTTTTGTCTTGTCTCTGCTGTGTTTTCTTGAACCCCCAGACATTCGTGGCAGATGGTCCCTCATACTGATCTGGGTTCTGGAGGTTTCTGCCTGTTAAAAATTTAGTTTTTTCTCTCCACTGTTGGTACATGATTGCTTAGTATGAGGGATTGCTGTGGTTGGAGTCTGCATGAATGGAAATCAAACTCAAGTGTATGACTAAATTGCCAACAGCTGGGATTCCTTAAATAAAAAAAAAACTTTTAAACCTATTGGAAGGGTTGTATGATTATACTGAAATTACTTTTCTTGCAAAGTGCCTTGAGATTAAATCTGTTGTAAATTGGCATTATATGGATAAACTGAATTGGAAAAAAAAAAACCTAAAGCTGCTCTGTTTCTTTTGACTTTTTGTGATCAGACTGTGTACCTTTCAGTACATTAACGCAACATTGGCAGCAGATTCCCCGATTTTAAGTGTTTCACCTTCTCGAAACTGAATAATTTAAATGCAATCTACAACGCATTTATTTCATTTAGATAAGTGAAAGATAAGAGGGTCTTATAGACCTACAATATAGATACAAAAGGCATTATTATCATATAACTGAATCCCCTCACCTTTTCGATAAGGCGCAGTGGCTCTACTAATGACAGCAGTACTATCCATATGTTACGCCTTCTAGTCATTATTTGTGAGTGTCACAGAAAACTTGAATTCCTTCACTTGATGCAGAGATTGGGACCTAACCTTGAGAAAGCAGTCAGATACCAGCAGATCCTCATTAGAAACTGCTAACCAGAATGCTATAACTTAAACTACGGTGTCGAAAGGCTACATTTTTTATCCTACTCTGATGACACACACCTCTTCATTGCCCAATCAACCAACTTCAAACACATGCAATTCCTCTTCTGTCTTTCCTCCCCCTTCATTTGTAAATGTGCCTCATATTGATGGCTGGTCCATATGTAAAAATAATGTATTATGTTCACTAAACCACTTTCCTTTAATTTGAGCTTGATGAATCATGGTAGTCATCTTGGAATATGCCTGTGCCCTCAGGGAAGAAAAAGTGAAACTGATAGAATGAACTACTCATTCAGTATATTTTTAGGTAGTCAACTGACCACATAATGTCACTGAATCCAAGAGCTGCATCCCAAGATCATAGCACTGGCTCTGCAGGCTTGCACAGTAGATGCTAAGTATGAGGTGCATCACTTCATGCCTCTTCTTATTCTTGTGTACCTGTCACTCTGAAACAGGGCAAATCTGGAGCAATTAAGGAAGGGCAAAAGGTCTGCTAAATCCAGAATTCAGTTGTTATATGCTCTTGCAAATTTCTCAAAGTAGCTTTTCTGATTAGTGATTTTCTCATGGTTAGCAGCTCAGTTCATTCACTTGGATTCTGTTCACATTGACAGTGTTGAAATGCTCTTACTTTCACAATAATGCAGGGATACAGTTAGTGGATTATTGATGTTATTCTGTTAGTATGGGCTTGTCACTAACTGTAACTTTAAAAAAAAAGTATAGGGAAGTTCTGTATTGACTAAACACTTTGATCACTAATTTGTTAACTTGGCTTTATATTTCAGGGCATTTTAATTTTTGAAAACCCATTCATGGCTCATATACAGTATACTGACTACGATTGCTTCATCAGGAGTTTATGGTGTAAAGAGCCATGGTCCATTTATGTTGTGAGGATGTCTTCCTTATCAGAAGGGCCAGTGCAGTTCTGTCTTCCCCAAGAGGGTTCTGCCTTGTCTTCTTGTTGTGCCAATGGAAGAGAAGAGACTGATGAAAAACTGTTATATACATTAATTGTTTAAAAAAACAGTTTAACTGATTGATTAATTTTAATCCATGCTCAGTATGGGTAAAAAACTATGAAAGCCATGATCATTGCTGCACTGTAAGGCATCAAATACCCATTTCTCACAATTACAAGTTTCATTTTTAAATAAAACATTTTCCCTTTTGACATTTTTACTTTTAAATAACTCATCTTCCTTGTTCTTTCCTGTGTTGCATTTTGGATGGATGAATGGATGGATAGATAGATTCTCTACATTAAAATAAAATTGTCATAAACATGTGAAAGTATTCATTTATGGGAACCTCTAATCTCTTCGCTTTTAGCTAAAACTGGTTTATTATGTGGAGCACCATAATCCAGTTTTAAAATGGACAAAGGAAGCCTATACAATTTAACCTTAAAAAGTCATTAATGTTTGGGCTATTAAAATACTAATACAATAATCAATTTTAACAACTTCCGTCACTTAACATTCCTGAACAGCAGACAACGTTAATGTCTCAGCCTAGCCCATAAACACGGACTACCAGGACAGGACTGAAAAGAGGCCTGTCACACAGAGGAGAAAGTCGTAGGGCTGTGTAATTACAATCAATAATTCATTTTCCCCTTTTCTGCCACTGCCCGATTCAAACATCCCCTTACACACTATAGAAAAAAGCTCTCAAATCTCCTCTGGGTCACAGTAATTGGACTAGGATTTTTTTCTTTCCTCTTCACTTTTTCCCTTTTTGCACCTGACCAAAATCTCATTAGCTTAATGATGAGAAGGACATTCTTCTCAGGGTAATTGTCTTGAACTACTATGACGCTTTTGATACCCTTTCCAGGTGCTGCTATTGTTCTTCTGGCTTGCATAATTTGGGGAACAGCAGGAACTTTAGGCTGTTGAGTGTATGGGTGCTGAACAATAAGGATACCCAGCCATTTTTGCCCAGCAATAACATAACCTATTTAAGAGCTGAACTTGTGGATTTCCATTATTTGAAACCGGAACATTTCCATGTGTTCAGACTGGGATAATTAAGGCAATTCTTATATTTCTTCACTTGGATGGTGGATTTTAATTACTATTGAACAAGAAGCCAACAAATATGTGAAAGTATTTTAAGTCCTGGTGCCTGCTTTATAGGTGCATTTGAGTGAAGATAATTGCATAGTGCTTTTAATGTAAAGGACCTAAATTGAACATTTATTTTATTTAAGATTTCACTGATACTTTGGACATTTTCTGATAAATCAATAATAATAATAATAATAATAATAATAATAATAATAATAATAATAATAACATTATGTACTATCACAATTCTCATCATGGCCTGAAATTGTTGCTGCCAATCAGACGCATAATGATCATTTTAGCTAAGGTTATAATCAATCACTATTTATATAACCATTATTATCACTGCTGAGTGGTCATAGACACATGTGGAACTAGTATCACATGGGAAGGAATCAGTCAGTGTCAAGCAGGATATTGCTTAGGGACATTGTAAAGATCATGGCTAACAAAACATGTATTGGCTTCTGCATGGACACAGTGCAGCTGCACATTTCTATCTGTGGGTGTTACCCACAAAGATGCATAATGGTGGTTGCGGCTGGCTTCCCTGTCATTCTGCCATTCTCATCTTCCTGGCTGGATTCTAATGTGACACTTATAGCTATTGCATGGCTTAGCCCCTAGATAGCAGGAAACCATGCCTGAATGAAAATGAGACTGTCATCTGTCTGCTATACCAATCAAATCACTGCAAGGCTGACAAAGAGAGCAGAGGAAAGATTAAGAGAGATACCGGGTGATTGAGAGGAAGAGCAGGGATCTTGAAGATGCCTTCTATATTGGACCCTCGTCACTGATGCTTTTATCCAATAACAGCAATGCCACCATGACTCAGATGGAACAGAATGCAAATACGGACAGTTAATATTGAACAGGTCTTTGACGCAGTTGTTTTCATTGAAGTCACAAGTTGCAAGAACAAAATATCAATCTGAGAAGAAATAAACCTCTATAAAATTCAAGAAATCTGAACAATTACTGCTGCCTGAGGAATCTGATGAAGAAACACCACAAAACATGCAGAAATGCTGGTGTGACTGTTAGGAATTACCCTTATCCTAATCTATTGAGCTTTGATTTTGTTACGCTGAACTTTAACCAAAAGAAAAGCAAAAATCACTAATTTCCTTATGTGAATCTATGACTGTCGTTGGTCTGACTGTTAGTATCAGGTAACAAAACTTACCAATATTATTCTTGTCATAAGCTAAGTTGTTGTCACCAAACAGAAAGAGCAAAACATGTCTCATTCTAATTGGTGTATGTATTGCTGTATATCAATCAATGCGTCAAACTTTATAAAGGGCTTTTTATACAAAATTGAAACTAAAAATGCTTAACAGAATTAAAATGACCCCACATAAACCACATTCCCATTCACATAATTAAGAGCATGATCGCAGTTATACCTCCCATCCCCCTACGTACTGACCTAACCTTCACACAAAAACCTAAGAGAAGTAATAAACAGTTCATTGGGCCAAGTAGGAATGAGCCAGGTTAGTATGAAAAACATGGTCCAAATATTTATTTAAGAAATGTGATATTAACGTAAAAAAAACCCCACCCTAACTGTACATATGTGGCCAAAAGTTTTCAGAATGACACAAATATTAATTTTCACAAAGATTGCTGCTAAACTGCTTGGCCCTTCTTTTTCAGGACCACTGCAATTCAACTGGGCATCGTCTCAATCAACTTCTGGGCCAAATCCTGACTAATAGCAACCCATTCTTTTATAATCCCTTTTTGGAGTTTGTCAGAATTAGTGGGTTTTTCTTTGTCGACCTGCCACTAGAGGATTGACCACAAGTTCTTAATGGGATTAAGATCTGGAGTTTCCAGGCCATGGACCCAAAATTTCAATGTTTGGTCCCCGAACCACTTAGTATTCACTTTTGCCTCATGGCACTGTGCTCCATCGTGCTCAAAAATGCATTGTTCTTCTCCAAACTTTTGGTCGATTGTTGGAAGAAGTTGGTGTTGGAGGGTGTTTTGGTATCGTTCTTTCTTCATGGCTGTGTTTTGGGGCAAAATTGTAAGTGAGCCCACTCCCTTGAATGAGAAGCAACACATGAATGGTCTCAGGATGCTTTACTGTTGGCATGACACAGGACTGATGGTAGCTTTTCTTCCTTTTTTTTCTCCGACAAGCCTTTTTTCAGATGCCCCAAAAAATCGGAAAGAGGCTTCATTGGAGAATAGGACTTTGCCCCAGGCCTCAGCAGTCCATTCACCATACTTGGTTGCAAGAAAGACGACTCTAATAATGTTTTTTCCAATAACTTCCCCACAAACTTACCTACACCTGAGCTTACCACAATCTTGTCTTGCAGTTATAAAGCTAATTTGTCCAGTACATCATTTGCTTTTCCTGCTGACACACTTAATAAAGAGTGGGACCCAAAATTAAGCGTCTTCACTAATTATGTTCAATGTATTTAAGATGGGGGCATTTTTTAATCTTGTTGAGATTTTGAATTATTGTAACACACTGCAAAGCAGAGGAAATATAATTGCTAGAAAACATGAAATGTTTTGACTTCTTTACATGTAAATGGTTAGTTTGTCTGTGATGGACTGGCGTCCTGTCCAGGGTGTACCCCGCCTCTCGCCCGTTGACAGCTGGACATAGGCACCAGCCCCCCCCCCCCCCCCCCCCCCCCCCCCCCCCGCAACCCCTGGAGGACTAAGCGGTTCAGAAAATGGGTGGATGGATGGATGGATGATTAGTTTGCCCCAATTACTTTTGTTCCCTATTACATGATATTCTCAGTTTTGCTTTTCCTCACAAAAATTTATATAGACTCAAAATATGTTGCTTATGTGCCTTCATTGTAAAATATTAACCCTATTTGCTCAAAGTGTTTTGAGGCAGGGCTCGTGTAACACAGGTTTACAAACCTTGACTAAACCTTTAAGCATACATGCATTTAAAATGTCTAAAAAACAATTGTTTTAAAATGAGTAACCAAGTGTCAAAGACGTAAAAAGCTGTAATCTAGTAGTGTCTAAATCAAAGTATTTGTATCAAAAATTTAACAAACATACAGCACAATATGCAGAACTCTGTGTAAAAACTAAATGTTTCCTCACCGACCATCCCTGTTGCGACAGTATCTAAACCAAAGCAAAGCAATTTGTTTCGTCATTCAAGATAAACAAAACAGACAAAATATAAATATAGATTATTGAACACACGGAGAATCGAATACGGAATATATTTAGTAGTATTTAAAGGGCCCATATCAGGCAAAATCAAGTTTTTGGAGTTTTCAATCATCTGGTAGTGCAATTTCCTCATTAAAAACCCACCAGTGTGGTTTTTGGCTTAATTCATGCATGTCTGAGTAGTCCTCCTGGATCCTCCTCTCTGAGCAGCAACGCCCTCTCCTGGAAAACAACTGAGTGGAAACATAGTGACCTATTTTATCTCACTATGTTACCACTAGGAAGTGCTAGAGGTGTCTGTACCTCCCCTCAGAGAGAGCAGCTTACCTCTGGTAGAATTGCAAACACACCCTCCCCCTTCTCAAAGCACTTAGCTGCTCTAGTTTTAGCAGCTGAAACCTCTTTTTTGTTGGAATATTACTTTCTCTGTGAAAACGGCAGTTTGGCTGCATGGATTACAGCACTCTATCCTACATTCCTAAAGAACAGCAGCTGGATCAAAGAACAAAGATGCCTGATGGACAGAGAAGTAACTAGCTATATGCTAATGTGAGTTAGCCATTTATCAAGCTGCTTATGTGATCTAAAAACAGCATTCTGTGGTTAATTAATTGATCTGTAGCATCTCAGGATGTACAGTAAACGGATACAAAAAAACACCCATGTCTTTTTTATATACTAGGCTGGAAAACTTGCTTGCTTTGTGTGTGTGTAGGTTATGTTAAATTCTAAATGTTCAAGAATGTTAAAAACACAAAGACAGACATAATTAAATTATGTAAAAAAATAAAATAAGATAAAATTATATATATATATATCATGAACCTCACTTGACGGGTGTTAGGGATGGCACCAGGATATTTTCTCTGAAGTAGCTTAATAGTTTGTGGTGTCATTAAGCAGTAGCAAATTCGTTTTCTATATAAAACACCAAATTACAACTCCAGCAAGCAAAGTAACTGGGAAGTTTTTTGTACGATCATAATTAATATCAGATATAAAAGTTATTGTTTTTTTATTACACTGTGAAAAACATTGCACATTTATTCAATTAATCATTTTAAATTGTAATTGTTGTTACAACATAACTGGGGTTGTTAAACAGCTGCTTGGCCATAACTTGGTGTTGCTATGGCAACCCCGAGCAGCCTGGTCCTGCCTCTGGTGGGTGGGCAATCTATCAATCTGGGTGGACCTGTGCCCACCCAGGCCTACCCAGAGCTTCGCCCCTGAAGTTAAAGGCAATTAATAAAAAATAAAGTTAAAATATTAAAAATTTTAGTTTTTTTCCTTCAATAATAACCTTTCTATGATTACTGCAGCCCGAAAAATCTTAAAGATCAGTATTTATTCTTTCCCCTTAACTAACTGAAGCAGAATTAATACAATGCTTAAAATATCAGGGCTTTATTTATCCCCTTTCAATCACATTTAATTAAGTAAAGCTCAATAACAGAACCTCAGAGTTATATTGAAACTCGAGCGCCCCTTTTATATCAACAATGCTATTTGAAACTACTTTAAGTTTTATACTATACCTAGACCTATTATAGCCTTATCCAATTTACTTGAAGTGAAGGGGGAGGCCAGTAAGCCCAAAATCAAATTAGCATCACAATAAATCAGCACCACAGAAACAGCAGTTATAATACAGGTGAGGTAAGAAGAGCATGGATTTTCTGACACGTGACGACCTGCTGTCAGTCAGTTGGCTGAGTGGCTGTATGTACAAAGTGCAAGGGTTTGTCCGTACCCGCATACATGGTTGTGACCATACAAACAGAGAAAAACCTATTCTTATATTCCTTCTGCACACTTGCAGTCATATAAGCTTGCAAATGGTAAAAAAAGAAAAACAATCAAACGCACACAACTTTCTATACATTGATTCTCCAAAAAACAAGAAATCCTTAACTATAGAAAAGTTGACTGTGTGTTGACAGAACAGTGATCCATATTAATGTCCCAAGTTACAGCAGACAAGAGATCGCTAACATAAAGTAGGTACTTGGAATTGCTCACTTGCACAGGAAATGCAGTCATTTATAGAAGAATACACTTACACACACATATATACACACATACCAGCTGGTAATTAGTCAGCCTGACAGAACATCCCATGGTAAGTAAGGACATCAACAGCAGAATTAGACCAGGGAAGCTACTGCTGCAAACATGTACAGAGTCAGAGACTCAACCACTGTCACCAGGGAGGTGCTCTGCATGGTATGAGGGCCTAATTAAGACGTAGAGATAATTGGGGGTGGGAGGGTGCAGTCAGGATCCACGGCTTTCTCTGTGTAGCTGTTTGTTTCAAAGAGATCTTCAATTATTTAATGCAACAGAACATGCACAAAAATCTCACGTCAGTTTCCCGTTGAGGATCAGACAGGGAAGGAAAAAAAAAAAGTACTGCAAGGTGAAAGAAAAGGACAACAAGCCAAAGAAAAACATACAGGTTGTACATCGATGGGATGTATGCCAAATTTAGCAAGAGAGACAGGCTGAGAGGTCACAAAGTGGGAGAGGGAGAAAAAGAGAGAAGGGTGTGGGGGGAGTGAAAAAGGGAGAACAGCAGATGAAAAATGAGGGTAGTTTGCAGACAGTCCTCAGACGACACTGCACACTCCCAACGAAGTAGAGCCTGGGGGATACACAGGGAATTTTGGTTAATGCGGTCCGACGTTCCACAGCTCAGTGGCCCCATGACTGCCTGCACTGATGAGGACAATGAGCTCCGTGTGTACGTGCAGGGTAAGACTTGGATACCTTATAGGACAATGTGCTTTTGAATGAAGCTCATCAAAGTAGAGCTTAAGGTTTGTGCAGAGGCTCACATAGAGTTGAAACCAGAAGTTTACATACACTGAAAAAGAGGACACGCACACCTTTCTTCCCTCTCTTCCTTATATTAAAGCAGACCACATTTATAGTTGTAGAATTGGAATTTACACTACCGTTCAAAAGTTTGGGGTCACCCAAACAATTTTGTGTTTTCCATGAAAAGTCACACTTATTCACCACCATACATTGTGAAATGAATAAAAAATAGAGTCAAGACATTGACAAGGTTAGAAATAATGATTTTTATTTGAAATAAGATTGTTTTTACATCAAACTTTGCTTTCATCAAAGAATCCTCCATTTGCAGCAATTACAGCATTGCAGACCTTTGGCATTCTAGCTGTTAATTTGTTGAGGTAATCTGGAGAAATTGCACCCCACGCTTCTAGAAGCAGCTCCCACAATTTGGATTGGTTGGATGGGCACTTCTTGCGTACCATACGGTCAAGCTGCTCCCACAACAGCTCAACGGGGTTCAAATCTGGTGACTGCGCTGGCCACTCCATTACCGATAGAATACCAGCTGCCTGCTTCTTCTCTAAATAGTTCTTGCACAATTTCGAGGTGTGTTTTGGGTCATTGTCCTGTTGTAGGATGAAATTGGCTCCAATCAAGCGCTGTCCACTGGGTATGGCATGGCGTTGCAAAATGGAGTGATAGCCTTCCTTATTCAGAATCCCTTTTACCCTGTACAAATCTCCCACCTTACCAGCACCAAAGCAACCCCAGACCATCACATTACCTCCACCATGCTTAACAGATGGCGTCAGGCATTCTTCCAGCATCTTTTCAGTTGTTCTGCGTCTCACAAACGTTCTTCTTTGTGATCCAAACACCTCAAACTTGGATTCATCCGTCCACAGCACTTTTTTCCAGTCTTCCTCTGTCCAATGTCTGTGTTCTTTTGCCCATCTTA
This sequence comes from Apricaphanius iberus, assembly GCA_028564705.1. Lineage (NCBI taxonomy): Eukaryota > Metazoa > Chordata > Actinopteri > Cyprinodontiformes > Aphaniidae > Apricaphanius > Apricaphanius iberus. The sequence goes on along the minus strand of JAPXFQ010001903.1, from coordinate 101,984 downwards.
ATCTTTTTCTTTTATTGGCCAGTCTCAGATATGGCTTTTTCTTTGCCACTCTGCCCTGAAGCCCAGAATCCCGCAGCCGCCTCTTCACTGTAGATGTTGACACTGGTGTTTTGCGGGTACTATTTAATGAAGATGCCAGTTGGGGACCTGTGAGGCGTCTGTTTCTCAAACTAGAGACTCTAATGTACTTATCTTCTTGCTCAGTTGTGCAACGCGGCCTCCCACTTCTTTTTCTACTCTGGTTAGAGCCTGTTTGTGCTGTCCTCTGAAGGGAGTAGTACACACCGTTGTAGGAAATCTTCAATTTCTTAGCAATTTCTCGCATGGAATAGCCTTCATTTCTAAGAACAAGAATAGACTGTCGAGTTTCAGATGAAAGTTCTCTTTTTCTGGCCATTTTGAGCGTTTAATTGACCCCACAAATGTGATGCTCCAGAAACTCAATCTGCTCAAAGGAAGGTCAGTTTTGTAGCTTCTGTACCGAGCTAAACTGTTTTCAGATGTGTGAACATGATTGCACAAGGGTTTTCTAATCATCAATTAGCCTTCTGAGCCAATGAGCAAACACATTGTACCATTAGAACACTGGAGTGATAGTTGCTGGAAATGGGCCTCTATACACCTATGTAGATATTGCACCAAAAACCAGACATTTGCAGCTAGAATAGTCATTTACCACATTAGCAATGTATAGCGTGTGTTTCTTTAAAGTTAAGACTAGTTTAAAGTTATCTTCATTGAAAAGTACAGTGCTTTTCCTTCAAAAATAAGTAATTAGTGAGCCATGTTTGTGCACACTAGTTAACAAGTGAAGGCAAAAATGCCCACTAGTTAACTAGTGAACAAATTTTGGCTTCACTAGTTAACTAGTGAGAGCTGGGAATGTCCACTAGTTAACTAGTAAAGGCCAAAATGCATACCAGTCAGCTAGCTGAAGGTTTTATTGTCTCACTAGTTAACTAGTGGCAGTCAAAAATGTGCACAAGTTTACTAGTGAAGGCATAACTCCTCACTAGTTAACTAGTTGGAGTAGGTCAATGTCACAAGTTAACTGGTGAAACATAAATGGCTTACTAGCTAGCTAGGTGATGGCAGCAGGCTCACTAGTTAACTAGTTGATGCATCCTTTGTCCAAACTAGTTAACTAGTGAGGTCATAAATGTATACTAGTAAACTAGTTCAAAGCTAAATTCACACTAGTCAGCTAGTGGCGCAGAATTCTAATTAGGAGGTGGGGAATTCCTTAAATTGAGGCTTTCTATTGGCTCCCTATGTCCAAGTAATATATGACAACCAATCACAGTGCATAATTTCACAAAATTCCACCCTAAACATTTGAATGTGCCACACAAGTTAACATGCTGGCCAAAAGAAATTTAGCTAGTAAACTAGTGGCTTCAGTACGACACTTACATGTAAAGTAGTGAAGGCAGAACTGCTCACTAGTTAACTAGTGAAGATACAAATGTCCACTAGTTAACTAGTGAGGTGCAAAAAGTGTCACTAGTTTACTAGTGTGCCCCAAAATGCCCACTAGTGAACTAGTGATGGCAATTTCCATTTGACTAGTTAACTAGTGAGGTGCAAAAAGTGTCACTAGTTTACTAGTGTGCCCCAAAACACCCACTAGTTAACTAGTGAGGGCCATTTCAGCCCCACTAGTTAACTGTGAGATGCCAAAATGGTCACTTGTTAACATGTAAAGGCAAAAATACCCCCTAGTTTACTAGTGAGGGTGTTGTAGGCCTTACTAGTTAACTAGTGGCATGCATATTTCGTTCACTAGTAAACTAGGTACACCTAAAAACACAAATAAGAGGAGCATTTTTGTCCACCAGTTAACTAGTGGAACAATTGAAGTCTCAATAGTTAGCATGTGTGGCAGTGAAGCAGCTCACTAGTTAACTAGTGCGTGAAACAGTTATTATGCAAGTTCTAATGAGAGGGTGGTTAAAAGACTCCTATTGGGTATCATGAATCCCACCCATTCTAAAATGTAAATGTACTGTTCATAGCCTCACCATCAGATCCTGAGGGGTGCCTCTAATGGCTAAACTGATACACTGCTATGCAATAGTGATACAGAAAGCAGAGCCTGCAGTATAGTGTATGTATATATATATATATATATATATATATATATATATATATATATATATATATGCTTACCATTAAATCAATACTGTAGGAAGATTTCCTATCCACCTAATATCCTTCTCCAAGCTTTATGACATAAATTAAGTTTTGCTTTAAATATATCATTGTTATATTTTATTATTATTTTACATTACAATTACACTAAAAACATGTACAGTAGTGCTTTCAGTGCAAGGGTCACATTTTTTACAGCCAGACAGGTGGTTGCCATGGACACATGCTCCGCATCACCGATTAATACAAAATACTGATATTCGCGAAAAAACCAAAGTGCCAACCAAACAGAAGAATTTGCTCGGACCGGAGAGCATTTCCTACGATTTCTTGAGAAATGTGTGGGCTGAGAACTTTCGCTCCTGTCCGTTTGATAGTGTTACCCTGTTGTCTTTAAAAATATGATGCTGCTGTTGATGGAGTGGTTAAGGAGCAGGAGCAGTACTTGGAATACTGTGGTTTGAAGCCTGGTGACATCAGATGACACTTTATCTTACATCCATTTTTGGAGTTCCATTAGGAAAGTAGGCTAAAAACATAAGTGTTGTTTAAACCGGGGACATTTCCTCGGCATCATTTATAAATTCTAGTTTTGTCCCCACCTCATAAAAAACAGATGTGTCATTTTTTTTAACAGTGCAGGTCTAACATCCACTTATGCTCCAATTGTTATTTTCATATTCAATATTCAATCTGATATTCCACTATCTTAAACAGTTTCTTTGTGTCAATGTTGTAGGATTCTTTGCCGAGATTCATGTTAGATCAAATAAAGACTTGCATTCAAAGTGGGCACTGTATCAACAAGTAACTGGTTAACCCATATATCTTTAATGCAAGGTGTTTATGCTGCCCCCTCTGCTCCATGCATCTATGCAGATTGTGCAGGACTGTGCCTGTATTCCAGGGGGTAAGGTGGGAATACACTTTATGATTTGTGGCCCATTTCTAAGTCATTTTTCAGCCATGCAACACATTTTGCAACTGGTTTGTCTTCAAGTCTTGCATTTGTTGTGCATGGACTCTGCCAGGCTGCATAGGTGGCCACAAAACTGTTATCTATAAATATTAGAGATGAGCGAGTACAGCATTATCTGCATCTGTATCTGTTAACCCATAGGAATTATCTGTATCTGTTCTCGGACAGGGCGTGTCCTAATCCATGAGTGGGCGGAGTTTAACCCGGAAGTGGGTCTGGTTATATTGAAATGGGCGTACTGTTAACTAGTATATGTTTTTAAGCATGCAATTAATATGGGTTTATCAGAAATTGCTATATTTATTCCTGATTAGAAAAAAAAATATTTACATAACATGAGCATTAATCTTCAGATGCACTATACATGCAACTTGATGCGGTTGCAATTATGAAGTAAAAAGTAATAAACACATTTGTATTGCAACGTAACTTGGATTTTTCAACTTAATTTTTTTATGATCTGTGTGAATTTGTTGTGCTTTTTTTATTTTATTTGTTATATCCACAACAGGAATATGTGTGTAGTAAATTGATTTGTAATACAATTTTATACCATAACTACCTTTATTTATATTATGAAATAAATTAAACTTGATTTTAAAGTAATAGACCCACCCTGGGCCCTTTTAGGCCCTCTTTATTAACCTCCTGGATACGCCCCTGCTCAGCAGCACTTAACATTTAGAAATAATCCCTTATTATTCATTCATAAAACTCTAGGAGTCTCTGTGTCAGAAGAGGGTCAGATTTTTTTTATTTTTCTCATTTTGGTCGCAGGGCAGCATTAAGTCTGTTGATTTTAAGCTCTGACTTCGTTTTCTGCCAGATAAGCGCGATAGATGCGCTCTTGGGCCAAAAGAGCTGTGGAAAAAATATCCACTGCCATCATGCAGCCGAAATAAAAGGAAACTAGATGTGAGGTCGGTGGAAACATTTTAAAATCATTAATTACTGGGAGGATGTAAATAGTGATTGAAACTACAGCTTCTGTCAATCACATAAAAACTGTTCTGAAAACTTGCGGCTGGCTGCTGCACCATACGTCACGTACACGAATCACAAAGATCACCTATTTTGGATTAAGAAGGCGAACTTCGCGACCTGGTGATGATTATTTATGACAGGAATGAGGACATTTTACCCAATAGCACCTTTCTTGGCAAAATGCAAGTGTGACATGTTTTATTCTCCATCCCTCTCATAAGAAACAGAGTGTTTATGAAAGGCAATGCCATCATATATCAGGAGAAATTCGGGAGTTTGGTGGCTGCTGGAGAGCGCACACAGTCAGCTAGAATGTTTATTCAATCCGAGCACAGATACTGACTGGTATTACTCGTATGATAGTCGTACTCGGCAAAAGTGCATTATCCGGCTCAACTCTAATAATCATAAGACATACGTTTATGGCGTTCTATTTTGCAGGGACCGAAAACAACATATGCAAGTTAACTCATGGATCAAAAAAGTATTTTTAATTAAGATGCACTCCCCAAATAGGATTTGATCCCCCATTCCCCAGATGTTAAGCATGGATCTTTACCACATGTGCTACACTGAAGTGTTCAGTAACTGATTAATATCAGCACTTCTATGTCAACAGAAAGGTCAGACTGCAGGCTTTTTCAGACTAAAAACTGAAAAACTAAAGACTGTACACATTAACTAAACGAAGATTACAGCAGTGCAACACAACTTTGTCACTAGAAATGTTATCAAAACATACTTTTATGCTCAAAAATCTTGGTTTTATAAAATTTGCTCAAAGAACAGCCTGGACAAAGTCAGCCATGCTTTGTAGGTTTTTGAGTCTTAAATGGACAACATCCTTGTTCCGCCTTCTTCATTTGCATGCAAGTGCGACATTGCTCACTAGTAAACAAGGCCAAACATGCAAACAAGTTGACTAGTGAGGGCATATTTGTCACTAGTTAACTAGTAAGAGCACATTTTTGCATTACAAGTTAACTAGATGGCTCCAAAAACAGCCACTAGTGTTTGTCTTGTGCGCACTAGTTAACTAGTGAGCTGCTTCACTGCCACACACGCAAACTAGTGAGACTTCAATTGTTCCACTAGTTAACTAGTGGACAAAAATGCTCCAGTTGTTTGTGTTTTTAGGTGTAACTAGTTTACTAGTGAACGAAATATGAATGCCACTAGTTAACTAGTAAGGCTCGCAACACCCTCACTAGTAAACTAGGGGGTATTTTTGCCTTTACATGTTAACAAGTGACCATTTTGGCATCTCACTAGTTAACTAGTGGGGCTGAAATTGTCTTCACTAGTTTACATTTAAGCGTCACACTGAAGCCACTAGTTTACTAGCTAAAGTTCCTTTGGCCAGCATGTTAACTTGTGTGCCACATGCAAATGTTTTGGGTGGGATTTTGTGAAATTCTGCACTGTGATTGGTTGTCATATTTTACTTGGACATAGGGAGCCAATATTACTAGTATAATTTATGACCTCACTAGTTAGCTAGTTGTACAATGGATGCATCAACTAGTTAACTAGTGAGCCTGCTGTCACCACCTAGCTAGCTAGTAAGCCATTTATGGTTCACTAGTTAACTAATTTCATTGACCTACTCCAACTAGTTAACTAGTGAGAAGTTATGCCTTCAATAGTAAACTTTCTTGGCTGTCTCTAGTTAACTAGTGAGACACAAAAACCTTCAACTAGCTTACTGGAATGCATTTTGGCCTTTACTAGTTAACTAGTGGACATTTCGATCTCTCACTAGTTAACTAGTGAAACCTAAATGTGTTAACTAGTTAACTAGTGACCGTAAAAAAGCCCACTAGTTAGCTAGTGTGCATATTTTGACCCTCACTAGTTAACTAGTTAACAAAAACATGGCTCGCTAGTTAACTAGTGGACAGAAATGGCTTGCATGTTCATGACAATTATGCCTGATATCAAGATATCAGAATAAATGCTCATTCGGCTTGCCATATTTGGGGAAAGATGTAGTGTTTATTGCAACTTATTAATGTGATATGTTTTTCCATTTCTATATGCATCCTTTTCAGTTATGCAAGCTAAAATAAATGGGCCTTGAAGTTTTAATAATTAAACTACAATGAACTCACCAAAAAAATATATATTTTGTGTTCTCTCTGTGACAGCTGCTTCCCTGCTGTTACACACATGTATCTATATCTCAATACTTTTTATTTTGTGCTTTGTTCTGTATTGCGCAACGTCACTATTGTACATTATTAGTCAAAGTGTCACATAAGCCCATGAGGGCTGGGCGCCAATTAAAGGTTGAATATGGAACATGGGCACCAAAGCGACATCTAGTGTGTTGAGGTTGTAGTTGCAATAACAAAACTTAATTTTGAACCGTCTGGATGCCAGTTCTGTCGCTTTAACCAGCCAGTGACAAATCTTACAGGATAAGGACTCTTTTGTAAAATAAGTTTAAAATACTAAACAAAAAATAATTATAAAAAAAATATAGGTCAAAGAAAACAATATTGTTGTTGTTGTTTGTAATGATCTTGGACAGTTTGTACTGTATCTGCAAATTCCTTGTATGTGTCATACTTGGCCATTAAAGCTGATTCTGATTTGTTTTTGTACCTGTCCTCTAGGCATCTTATTTCAGTAGCTGAGTGGTATCCTCCACTCCTCTTGGTGATGTCCTCTTTAAAGGTCATAATTTATACTTTCGAATTTACATAAACATCCAACAGATTTCACAGCGTGTGTATTTGACTGAGGTGTATGGTCGGAGATCTATGTCAATACAGAAAAATAGCTAGAAAAGTATTCATAATAGCCACTCACCGCCGCGATGAAAGCGAGCCTGCTATACTGGGGAGTGCAGGAGGAAACCGCTTCCTTTTCTTTCGTTTACTCGGTGTGGAGGTTGATGTTCTCATATCTAGGAACAACCTCATGTACACAAGAAAGCTGTTTTACCGACAGCTAACTTTAGCTGTTAGCAAGCTTTCTTACCTTTCTCCATGAGAAACTTTGCCATCTTCGCGTACGTTTTGATCCCGTGAAAGTTTTTAATTTGTGTTTATCTTTTGTAGGCTTCACCTAAATTTACTCTGGTTTTAGATCTTGTAAGGTCGCTCCACTTCTGAGAAAGATAATGAAATATCTGGGGATTAGACACAGCAGCTAAACTATTAGAGTGCTCCATTTTCTACAGTACATGCCTCATTGTTCCATGCAGTTGTTTACAATAGTATTTGGCAACCTACAATGCCGCGTTGCTGTTGACTGGAAAACGTAAACATAAACAGTGCAGTGGTCGGAAAAAGTAATATTTTTTAACGATTTTAGGTTAAATATAATATTTAAAGGATAGACTGCACTGTCATTCTGCACACCTCTAAACTCCCTGTTGAAGTATTACTTTTTTACAGAGATAGCTTTGTAGAAAAAGTTTCCATTTTCACCCCTTAAAGGAGATATATCATGCTTTTAAATTCTTCCTTTTCATATGTAAATCATTCACTTGTGGTCTATGTAAAGTAGAACCACAGTGGTTTGGTCTGAATTCCATTTTATTGTAGCCCCACAGACCCTCATTATATCGTTCTGAGGAGCATCTTTAGAGCAACTCATTTTGGTGCGGTCCCTTTTAAATGTAAGCAAAACATTTCATGCCCCGCCCTCTCCAGGTTACACAGCGTTCCGCTCCACCCCGTTCGGACATTTTTGTAGTCTGATAGCAGCGATTCGATTACTACCGGCAGATAAACTTTTTATTGCGAAGATGTCTTCGCTAAATTCCTGTACATCATGTGTACCCCACGACAAAAACCGGCAAAAAAAGCCTAATCATTTTATTCAAAGCATGCAGTACAGTTATATCCTCAGCTAAAAGCTAGCACACATCGCTAACAGAAGCAGAATGTACAATGCTACAACTGTCAAAACAATCGCCCGTACGACATATCAACACACAACATTCATGTCTAAAATAAAGTTTACTGTCATTTTAGTGTTATTTGAAGCTTACCGCTTTGCTTTGTCCATCGTTTCCGTGGGGAGAAGGAACTGACCCCTCAATCAGACGAAGTCTTTTGGCAAATCCTTCCTGATACAGACCAAGGTTGCTGAAGCACTCGTCCTCGAAGTGCTTCGCACAAACGAGGATAACTTTCCCCACGGATGAGGGTATATTTCCATTAAAAATAAAATTTAACCAGGCACTTCTCAGAGGCTCTGATGCTGGGGGTCGATGTAGGGATTTGTGTGGGTTAATACACCCAATAACTGAACATTTTGACTTGCTTTCTTGTAACATGACTGACCTTGGACTACAAAATCGCTTTGGGGGAGAAAAAATGGCGGCTTCACGAAATTGGTTACCTGGAAGTCCATTACCTTATTTGGCAGTTCAACAACAAATGCTGTGAAGTAATAGACGAGAAAACGTAACAGCGAATAGAGAAAACTAAACAGACTGAAAAATATGACCAAAAAAGAATGTAAATATATAAACGCAGCACCAGAAGAGAATAAATGTAAGTTGTCTGCACTCCTAAACACCCAAAAAACACATTTACATGCATTTAAGGGCTAAAAAAGTGGATTTTCCATAATATGTCTCCTTTAAGGGGTATGACACTTCCAATATAGTTTTAGTTCAGCTAAGATTACAAAAATGTATGCGCTAAATGCCACAATAATGAGTAAAAGAATAAATCACAGATTTATTATCTTATTCAAAATCAGAAGTTTACATATACATTGATTAAACCATAAGGGAAAGCAAAGAGAAAGTCTACTGATTAGCTGGCACATCTTTCATAATTGGAGAGAGATTTGTGGATGTACTTTAATCTTGAACAAAGCTTTTGTGTTTTGGTCTGAAATGTGCAAACTAACCCGTGAACAAAAGCAAAAGATATTTGAAGATCCAGGCTGAAGCTAGTAAAATAGTGTCTTAATCCTCACTATCCTGTACCAACATGGGCAGAAAGGTTACTCAGTGAGGAGGAAGCCAATATTCCAGAAAAAAAATGAACACAGGGATAAAGACCTTAAAGTGACTTAAAGACAACAAAGTCAATGTCTTGGCACAACCGTTACAATTTGTGGGAAGATCTCAAAAGTTGTGTTTGAGCATGACAGCCAAAAAAACGGACTCAGTTGCACCAGTTCTGTCAGGACACTGGACAGAACTGGACAGTAGTTTGTTAGACAGAAAGTCTAACAAACTACTGTTAGAAACTTGTTGAAGGAGTCCCAAAATCTTTGTCCCAAGTTAAATACTTATTTTAAAAACATTAATGTATATCTGACATTATTTTCTCCTTATGATGCCCTTTAGCAAATATAAATAAGCTTAGTGTTGCTGAGTGTTTAAGTTATTTAAAGACCTTTCAATAAAATACCAGAGTGCCAGAATTCAGTTTTATCAAGGTGTTCAAAGCACAGAATAAGGCAGCATAGCAATATTTTTTTTCAAGAATGTGTTTCTTCTGGCTGGAAGTAATTAGTCTTGTGAAGAGGCCCAACTTTAATTGGATGTGGAGGAAGCTAAAGCTTAGGATTGTCAACGTAGAGAAATTTTTGGACATATTTTGTACTAATAAAAAAAAAAATCTAAACTGATACTTCTTTTACATTTTGTTAACTTTTGAGAGATACTCGTTACTGGGTGAAAAAAAAAATCTAATATAGGTTAATTTTGGCCTTAACTGTATATCATGTAATTGTATGATTATATTGCTCCCATTTTTTTGCACACTATGATCATCATAATCAGATTTCTGCAAAACAAATGCTCATCAGCAAAACTAGGGTGACCTCTCTTCCAAGGACATTTCCACTTTTCACATTCTTTTTACAGATCAAGGAATATTTGAAGAAGAACCATATTGAATATGTTGAAATCAAAAGTATTTTTTAACAAAACAGTGTTTCTTTAAGTGTTTCAGGAATTATTCAAGTGTCCTCTTTTTTGGGAAGTCAAAATATGGTCACCCTAAGCAAAACAATCATGCCAGTGGAGTAATATTAGTTTAATGGAAAGAGAACTAAATGGACCCCATGGCTCCATTGCAGTTTGATACAGGGAAATATATCATGCACATGAACTGGCTAGCCATTGGTTGTAGTGTCATGCATCATGCATTAGCCAACATTTTAATCACCATAGTGATGACTAAAATGATTATGTTTCTCCTTTGGTGTTAGTCTGAATTTGTAATCCACTTCCTCTGACTGAATTTGAGGTCATATTTCTCTGCTGAGCTAAGAGGTGTTAGGGGCAATTCCTCACTTCTTCTTACCATGGGAATGCGTCTAAGTCTTCCACTCTGCTCCCATTTCTCTGCACTTCACGGATGTGAATGGTGCTTTTTATGGATGAGCCAGCTGATGAAGGATCCATCTTGTGTGATTAACATTTTCACAGGCCTGAGAATTGTCTGCATGTTCAATTATCAGCAAAGAGCCCACCTATTGTTCCTGTGGCACGTTCCTGCTAAGTGGAAGTTTATTCCTTTAACACTGTGCATTAGCGCCCATCAATTATGCAGGTTGCAGAAATTACATATTTATGTGTTCGGATGATTACATTTTTAATACAGCAGATGTCTGCCTCATTTATAGCAGTTAATGAAAATGAATGACAACCATTTTACAGTGGGAAATTCATAAGAGAGTTGAAAATATGAGGAAGGGACTCTGTTTCACATGGCTGGGTTTGCCTGTGTCCTGAATGAAAATGTCTCCTTTATTGATTAGGAGATCTAAAATAACATGGAACTCTAATTTCATTGAGGAGATCGTGATTAATTTACATATTCTGGCTCTAAGTGCAGTGCTAAAACTGGCTAACATACAAATCAAACAGTGTATGTGCTGTTCTTATTAACATAAGAGGAAACCTTGCTACAGGAAGGTACACACTATTGTATTCATTACGTCACTGTCTAATAAGGCTTTGAAACAAACAAAAAAAACTTTTCATCAGCTTTTTCACATTATCTACTGTGTTTGTCCAAACTTTACATAAACTCGTTATTGGCATGGATGTCATTTATTTGGTCTAATTTATTGTGAACAATGTGTTAGACTGAATTAAATTTACAACATAATGGTTCAGTATTCATTAAAAAAGACATTTCCATGTATTTTGAAGTTTCTCTTATCCACACACCATCAAAATCAAGCAAAAAAAAAAAAGATATTTTAATGGATTTCAGTAAAACCACCAATTTCTGTAGCCAATAAAAAGGTTCTGAAATAATATGGGCTTGACACTTCTAGGCAGAAATGGTAGTGCTCGGTTATACTGCTGGGGTTTCTAGCACTCTCTTGCCTTTTCAGCATAGTGTACATTGATAAGAGACATTGAGAGAATTACCAGTAGCCTGATGTTAGCTGGAATGCTTAATTCTAAAGGCAGTATTGAGCCCTGCTTAAGACTGTCCTCCTCTTGCATCATGCAACTGTTTCAGTCACCTAACCCAAACTGTTACTCCAGTTGCTCAAACATTTGGAATATCTGAAAAAAAGGTAGTGTAAATGCGAACCGTACCAGCTAAAAACAGCAACAATGTTGCACATTTGCTCCCCAATCGAACCTAATCTACCGGACTATCAGTTATAAATGCAGCCTAAACCTGCAATCCGGAGATTTTATTTACGTATCGTGTTCTATTGCCTTGTCCACATGTAGGTGGGTATCTCACTAATTGGAGATATTTTTCTACGGTTTGGCCTGTCACCCACACAAAAATACAACTAAAATGATTCTTTCTAAAAACATTTTTTTAGGTGTAGCAACGTCACTATTTGCAACAAAAATGCTCCAAAATCACTGGTGTAACCTGTGTTCAAACTCTGGAACTTCATTTATGTCATCAGAGTTGTGTTGGCATTGTTGATAGTCTCCTGATTTTTGCTTGCTTGTTTTTATAAGCTATATTTAGGCTATGTCTAGAAGTTAGAGAGTTGAAAATTACTCTGATTGAATAGGATTTGGGACAACTACTGCTCTCTACAGGTTTGGGATGTCTATGAATGTACTTTTAAAAAAAACACACTTTTCCGGTCAGATGTGCCCACAGCCTGCTTCATGTTTCCTGTTTACAGCTGCCGTAATGGCAAAGAGTGGTCATGGAGATGTCGGAGCAAACTTCTTCAAAAATAGTTATCCATTACAGAGGGCTAAATCAACTTATTAGGATTATGTGGCTGTGTGCTGCAGATTGGTGGTGTGTGTGTTCTCCAACCCTTTTTTTAGGGCATAGCAGGCAGCAGTCACCAATTGCTCCTTGTTGGTTACTCATCAACCCTTTGCTTAAGAGGGGAGGGTCTCCAGCAAGCTGACCCCAGTTGGTTCTCTTATCTAGCGTGGTAAAAGGCCGAGTTTCTCTCCAAGCTCCCAAGTAAGAATTTTTTCTTTGGATTTCAAAGCTCTGACTTACTTACAGCTCTCTGCATAGATCCTCCCTGGGTTCCCTGTGCCTTCCCTCAGAGTTCCTCCAAGGCAAAACACTCAGCCTGGATTCCTGCCTGGTCAGCGTCTGCACTGCTCCCCGCTTGGTCCTTTCCTCCACACTCACAAACTCCTCAGTCGTCAACTCCATCCTCAACAGAGATCATCTCCTCCGGTTGGTTCTCACTCTACAAACAACCACAGAGTCTGTAATTACTCACACATCATCTTCAGTCAACCTGAGTTCATGGATCCTAACTTGCCTCCTTTCTTGTCTCTCCTCCATACTAAACAAATAAGACCTTCATCTCTGCACAATTCCTCATCTCCATTATTCAGTTACCTACCGTCCTTCTTACCTGTTGTCAGCTGAGATTCTCTTCCTGGTGCCTGGTTCCTCCCGAGACGTCCAATTTATTTAATAAAATCTCTTATCTTGAAGCAACACTTACCTTTTTCAGAGTCTGGTGTTGTGCTGTTCTTGAAATGTCACGTCAAAAAGAAAAGGAAGTTTGGTGACTGAACTTGCTGAAACATGTTTCAGAGACCGGAATAGGATTTACATCAAAGATGCATTTCAACACCTTTGAGTCTTAAAAGGTTTCACTTGCAAGGGGGCAATGGTGGATTCAGAAAATCTGTCTTGCCCAAAAACTCTGGACTGCAGCTATAAATGAGCCCTACCAATACACATGAGAAGAGTGGTCAAATATTCAGCGAGAATTATTTCATTAGCATGGACCACGCCTACGGAGATTAGATTAGTTTTGATTAGTTCATTTATTGACAAAGGTTAGATAGATGATGTGTCTGGAAGGATGCACTGATGTAGGCTTGTAGACTCTGTGTGGGGGTGCAGTCTTCGGAAGTCGGTCTTCTTCTCGAGCCTGCTCAGGACCCCCCCAGACAAAGAACCTGAAAGAAACAGATATTAGAACTGGAGTTTGAAAGAGCAGATAAGCAAATGAAGGGATGAGGGGATGAAGGGATGAGGGAGGGGATGAAAGGATGAGGGGATGGAAGGATGATGGGGATGAAGGAGGGGATGAAAGGGATGAAGGGATGAGGGAGGGGTTGAGAGAGGGAATGACGGAGAAGATGAAGGGATGATGGGATCAAAGGGATGAGGGGATGAGGGAGGGAATGACGGAGGAGATGAAGGGATGGCGGCATGAAAGGGATGAGGCGATAAGGGAGTGGATGAAGGGATGAGGGAGTGGATGAAAGGGATGAGGGAGGGGATGAAGGGATGAGGGAGGGGATGAGGGAGGGGGTGAGGGAGGGGATGAGGGAGGGGTTGAGAGAGGGAATGATGGAGGAGATGAAGGGACGATGGGATCAAAAGGATGAAGGGATGAGGGAGGGGATGAAGGGATGAGGGAGGGGATGAGTGATGAAGGGAGCGGATGAAGGGATGAGGGAATAGTAAAATGGGGATGTAATACGGAGACGAGATAAAGGATCAGCGGGAGGGAGGGTGGGGTTTACGAGACCACAGTCTGAGCGACGCTGATGGCTAGGTGCCCGGGTTTAAATAGATCACAGAGTAATTAGGAATGGAATTCAGGTGTGAGATGCCAGGTGAGTCGGATCAGAGTAGATTAGTGAGAGAATACTGAATATGAGGCGTGGTCCAGCTCAAGAACCTAAGTGAACATATTAACTTACATTTTATACAAGGATTTCATAGTCTTTCTTGACCTGGTAAAATTAATATAATTACTAGTACTACTTCATTTTTACATTCTCAAATTACACAATTTGAGGATGTAAGTAAATGATCATATGAGAATTTGAGAAAGTCCTAAATAAACTGAAAAATGTGCATCCATTTCTTGTCTTTTTAAATCATAAAATATTTAAGTTGGAATTCAGTTCACCCTTAAAATAACTTTTTTTTTTTATTCATTAAAAAACCAAACCGAAAAAGCTTTTATGCTAGTGACAATTGTGTGCAAACATCTGGCCTGCAGTTTTCAAATTATGCAGCATTTATTTATACCCAGACTAGAATGATATAAATGGAACAAAGTCAGGCAGTTTTGCTGGGGACAAATTGACAGAATAATGCTAGACATTCACTCAAATTTATGGTGGCATTTTGTCCAGGAAATGACATCTGAAAACTGAGTCACCAGCTCTAAGTGTCATCTTCATATAGGAAATCCCACAAAGAAATTGAAAGCAAGACGAATGCAATTTGCTTTCTCTCTCTGAGAGAGTGATGAATTTATTGTTCAGTCATTTGCAGCAATGCAGACCTAATTTCAAAATGCTTTGGACATTGTCTCCAGAAACCAATGTGTTAGAATACAAGAATTTTTTTTTTCTGCTACCCACCACAAGAAGTAAAAATAAAATCAGTGCATGTAAGGAACGTCATCTGCCCTCTCAAACAATTCCTGATTTGAACTTTTCTTTTATGCCTCAGCAACACAGCAAATAAACTTACAACTCAAGCACTCCTGTACCCAGAGAGTGTGAATTATTTGCTGACTAATAGGGGAAATGTTGTGATTCTAGAACAGGGACTGTTATCAGCCAAGATACTTCTGATATCCACTCTAAATGCAGATTCTGTTGAGTGTTTGACACTTGCAAAGAGAACAACCAGTGGGAAATGACCTCAGCAATAATTAAATAATAACACAAGAGGCCTCCAGTTACACTTTGCTGTCAGATATTTGACAGGTGAGCTGGCTACAAGGACCTCATATCAGTATTTTGGTACCTTTGGGTCAGTATACATATTGTGCTTGTGTTAAATTTGAATTTATTTCAGAGTTTTTTTTCAGGATATGTTCCTCAATTAAAAGAAAATAAACACTTCTGCTTAAAGAAAAGTGCTCATAAATGAAAATTATACTAATAGATTATATGGAGGAGGAAGAAAATCTTTGATTGGTGTTGCATGAGGTTGTAAATTTGTAAAAACAAAATAGTACATCTATTTTTGTTTAACTGGGTGTGTAGATTGAGAAGCAGGGAATATGCAAAGTATGATTAAGCATAAAAATATGTTATAACAAAACAGTTTTGCATCACAGATAAAAGGAAAGGAAATTTTGATTTACTGGGAAATTTGACAGAGTTGATTGTGACTGTTGTGTAAAATTGAAGGGATTATATAAAATAGTAGAGCTTCTTTCCCTTCCCATTGAACATGTTCTTTATATGTAATTTTGAATTATGTATATTACAAATTGTTTATTGTTCAACATCTGAAAAAATCTGAAATCTGGTGTAATAAAGACATTAAATGCTAAAGTCTTTCCATATTCTTGGGGTAGCACAGTGTAGAATTTATCACCATGCTTCATTACAATCAAAGCTAATTTGTTTTATAAAGTTCAATGCTTTTGTCAGACAGTTAAAGATTCGGACTAAGGCCCTATCTGTGAGTCTTAGTACAAAATTGGATATGTGGACAGAAAAAACTGTGAAAATGAGTGTAGTGTTAACAAGACACATGGCGTGTGTTATGACTTACCCAGAGTTTTATGTCTATTTCACTTTGGATTGGTAGGGAAATGTTTTTAATGGGAAACAAAGTTAAGGGAACACTATTTCTTGGGAGAGTATTCCTATCAATACATTTTAAAATAAAAAATCTCTTACCCAGACTTACCCAGATTGAACATTTTGCGTTAGAAGCCAATTCAGTAATTTAAATTAGCTATGTTGGAGCAGGGGAACATCTAATACATGCAGGACCGTGGGGACTGAAGAGTGGGGTTGGACATCCCTGCAAAAGATTTGGGAGCTGGAGTAAGATAAACCTTCCACCTGGACATCAGCACTAAATATATAACCAGAGGTAAAATGAAATGGTTTAGAATAGCGTTGGTCAAATGCAAGAACTCATATCACTGCAAAGTTTAGATGCCAACACAGCTGACTGAAATGACTGAATTATCTTAGAAATAATGTCATTATGTCCTGCAGAAGTCTGGTCAAAACGCAGACATTAATCCAATTTAGAATTTGTGGCAAGATCTGAAAATCGCATGTTTCTATACATTCTCGGTCTAGCCTTTTCTTGGAAGAATGGGCAAACAAAATCTGTCTCTAAATGTGCAAAGCTGGTTAAAACATACTCCAATGTTCCTTACTTGAACTTTCTAGTAATGCAAGGTTTTTGTATTTTAAAATATTCATCTTTTTTGACTCTTCTCCCTCAGAAAATCCTGGTCATAGAAAATTATATTAATATTTACCCCACTTTGCAGTCTCCAATATTATTAAACGACTGCTAAAAGCTGCTTCATCTTTGATTTTAACCTGTCTAGATTTCAATCTGGCTTTCTGTATCTGTTGCACTGCATACCTTGCCTGTACTACTTTGTTCATCGTCTTTAAATGATCACACAATTATATGACCCTAATATGTCTTTGAATGGGATTGGCACATGTTATGCCAATCAAACTAAAGCCCTGTCCGTGCTTGGGTAGCTGTCCGGGGAGGTGAGAAGTTGGGCAGACGATTCTGCTATCACCAACAGGAGTCATCTCTTCTCATTTGTTAGATAGTGTCACCTAGCAGAGCCAACTCATTCACACACAATATATCACTAATAATTGTAGCAAAAGGTGCTGATTTAGGGCAATTGAAAAAAACTATATGAAAGATTTTTCAGATTTATTTTTCATTAAACAATTGAAAAACCCTGTGTGACTTTACATCCACTTCATATGCTACTTTCTGCTCATCTACCACTTAAAACTAATTTCCTTTACTTCTGGAGTTTCTTGTCAGATAATGAATACAACAGAGAAATTGGGTCTACAACTCCATAAACAATTAGAGAAAAAGACGCAAAAACCCGTCAGCATGATGAAAATGTAATTGATCACAAAATCTGTTGATCAATAAACAAGTATTGGATTTTCTACCTAAAGTAGAAGTGCAATTGTTTATTGACAGAGCTGCATTGCAGCTCAGGTTGAAGCTCAATTTCTCCTTTAGTGTTTGCAGGTTTTTAACAACAATCAGTTATTCACAGTGCATCATTAAAGTATTCACACCCATTAAACCTCTTAAAAAATGTTTTGCTTTTAATCTTAACAGTCCAGTATCTCCAGTTGCCACTCTGTGATAGATAAATAGACATTCGATATAAACTGATTTTTCTATGGACTGGTAAATTCCCCCCTTATAACTATAAAGCTCATTAGCCATGCAATACTGAAAAAAACGACAATAGAAAGCCCCATCAGGAATGGAGTAAAATCTGAGGAAATGCACAGCCACACAATGCAAAAATAAACAGTCTCTTTTGGAATGTTCATTATTTGATAGGCAAATTACCCGTCTGAATTGAAGGATGTTGCATAAATTAAGCAAATAAGCTTATAATGAAAAGAATTCTGAATGAGACTATTAATCAAAACCTGCAAATGACTGGTTGATAAACCTCAAATGGGATGGCTTTCAAGTGCAGTTTAGTCATCAGTCCTTTCTCTTGTGTATCTCCAGCTCCAGTGTCTTTACTGCAACCTGTTGCCTTGGAGACTGCAGCACTCCAAAATAGTTGTCTGAAGGCAGTAAAAGTAGATGTTACATTCAGTTTCTGTTAATTGAATACTGCGCCAAAGCCGTGTTTGTTTCCAGAATTGCTTTGCCTTAATTGTTTTCACTTGAACACTGTGGTAGGCAAGAGGCTTATGCTGTCGTACAAAAATGATCTAGATGTTGTCCATCAGTTTACATCCCCCATCTACACCGCTCTGACAGCAAATTATTCTTTATAGGCAGCATCTTGGAGACTGTTTGAAATTTAACTTAGTGAAAGGCTGTCAACTTAGGCCAAAGCCAGAGTTATAAGAAAAAGTAAGTCTTTACAGTGTTACTGTGTTGCAAGTAATTAAGAAAAGCAGACTGCAGGCGGTTATTGGATAATGAAGTCTGTCAGAATTCCAGTTCTCTATCCCCATACTCCCATCCCCCAGCATCATCTTCTCTATGTGTACTGTATTGTCTCCGTTAGATGCCTAAATCGATTACTGAAGCTCTGCTGCTCATCGATCACAATGCCTCTCTAACCTCCCACTTTTTACATTTTAACTATTTGCAATAGTTCCCCCAGAGACTCATTGAACAAAGGTCTTCTAAGGGAACATGCAACAATTTGATGGATGAGTGTACAGGACACTGCCATTTCCCAAATAACCCCACAAGGATCTTAAAAGCAAGGGGGATGAAAACAGGATGGGGCTCTGCTGGTATCAATCTGCCTGCTGCCTTCCCGTGACAGACTGCCTAAACCACTATCCATAACTACATACTTGTTAACAGCACAAAGAACAAAGCAGACCAGAGTAAGTAGTCCTATCGTCATTTTAGTCAAGGATGCTGGCGACATGTCCCCAGCACTATTTATGATCTTCGCATGACCAAACTGATGCGAAAATTCTTCAGCACCGAAGTAACATCCAATTATGCTCCCAGGACAGTTTCTGTATAGCCAATTAGTATGTGAACCGACTATTATTTAAATCACTCTACATTCTTATGCATTCATGATTCCTTCTGTGCATATGCTACAGCATTATTTGCAGTGGATATGTCATGGTCTTAAGACTGGTAGTCCACTCCAAATACTTCAGGGCAGAGTCCTGCAATGTCACGGGTACCGGTTTCATGATGGAAAAAATACAGAAGTAAAATTTCATGAGTCTGGTTTCTTTACTTCTCCATTCTGGGGAAAACCTGGACTGTTACGTAGAGACAGCATCCATCCCACCGCGGACGGAGCTTCGCTTCTTTCCAGGAACATTGATAGGGTTATCTCTAGTTCCCCAAAGCCGTGACAACCCAGAGTCCAGCTCAGGGATCAGGGACTGCCACCCACCCACTACCCTATACAGACAGTTTCCCGTCCACTGCCCAAAACTAATGAATTAAAAGTTAATGCTACTAGAGCAAAGTATAAAAATCTCATAAAGATAAGTAAAACTCCGACTGAACAGAAAAATAAATCAATTAAATGTGGTTTACTAAACATAAGATCTCTCCCCTCAAAAACACTCTTAGTAAATGACTTAATTTGTGAAAATAATATTGATTTGTTTTGTCTTGCAGAGAAATGGTTGCAGGAAGAGGACCATGTCACAATAAATGAGTCAACGCCCCCTAGCTTCTTAAACTTTAGCGTCCCTCGAAGTACTGGTCGAGGAGGTGGTGTAGCCACCATCTTTCATTCAGATTTACTAATTAATCTCCAAAAAAATAAGAATTACAGTTCCTTTGAGCATTTAATCTTTAGCCTTCCTCATACACATAAAGCAGTAAAGCCAATTTTATTCGTGGTCTTGTATCTTCCACCAGGCCCTTATTCTCAATTTTTAGATAAGATAGCAGATTTTCTATCTTACTTAGTTTTAGACACTGATAAAGTCATTATAGTCGGAGACTTCAATATTCCTGTTGATAGTGAAAGTGATAGTCTAAATACAGCTTTTAACATTATCTTAGACTCAATAGGCTTTACTTAAAATGTGCAGGGACAAACCCATCGCGGTCACCACACCTTAGATCTTGTGTTGACTTATGGCATTGACTGTGAATAAATAACAGTCTTTCCACATAACCCTATCCTGTCTGATCATTTCCTCATCACTTTTAAACTTACTCTAACAGATCATATGAAACCTGAAAGAAAACTTCATTATACCAGAACGTTATCAGACAACGCTGTAGCAAGTTTTAAAGAAGCTCTTCCAACTTTAATTTCCTCAGTACATAAAAGTACAATAGAAAACAGTGATTTAACTCGTAACCCCTCACAACTTGACGTTCTAGTTCATAGCATTAATTCCTCCCTGCGTCTGGCAATAGAAAAAGTTGCCCCACTGGAAAAGAAGGTGGCCAGCCTTAGAAGATTAGCTCCCTGGTTTAATTCAGAGCTACGTACTCTAAAGAAGAACATTAGAAAACTAGAGAGAAAATGGCGCTCCACGCATTTACAGGATTCCTATTTAGTGTGGGAAAATAGTCTATTGCTATATAAAAAGAGCCTTTGAACAGCTAGAACAGGATATTATTCATCTTTAATCGAGGAGAATAAAAATAATCCTACGTTTCTTTTTGATACAGTGGCCAAACTCACACAGGATCATAGCTCTATCGAGCCAACCATTCCCCAAGCTCTTATTAGTGATGACTTCATGCAATCCTTTATAAATAAAATAGACTCTATAAAAAATAACATTATTGGGAACCTTCCCAATATGCTTGCTTCCTCCCTAGTTAATGAGGCAACATCAAAAATGTTGTCCACAGTCCCTGGCTTTACCTTGAGTTTCTGTCAGTGAATCATAAACCCAACCACACAAAATTATCTGTCCGGAAGCCCTTGATGGATAGATAGAAAGAATATTCTGCCATCAGCGCAATTTAGGGAAATAGTCTCTCCTGCTCCTTCCACTAAAACAATATAGCAACATTTTCTTCTTTGGGTGTCTTAAACAAATGCATTAAATAAACTTCCTCATAGAGCTGTGAAATTTAATTTATATGTTTTTCCACCTGAAACAGCTTAATATGGATCACCCGCAGGTACCGGCCCTATTGCAGGACTCAACTATAAGTTAAAGTTTCTGAACATCCTAACGTTGGTGACGTTTGAAAAACAAAACAAGTAAACCTATGGCTTTTCACTTTTATTGATTTAATAAAGATGGCATTTTGTATATTTTTATACACTGCAGTGCATACCGTAATGAAACGTGATAAGTGAAACAGATGAATACCTACAGGCTATGTTAATATTCAATAACTTTCCCCAGCAATCCTCAAACCACACTTAGGTTTGTGGTTATTGTCCCCAGCAATTTTGAAACAAACTGACGGCCTTGCCTCTACCCATACTTCAATTTTTAAACCTGGTTCAGGCATCTTCTTCCGGAAATCTTACAGGCAGACCCAAAATGTCCCCCCTTGAGTGTCTTGTTTAGCAAGACAGGCACTAATGGTCAAGCCTTTGGCAAAGGGATAACCAGGATATAGGCAATGTCGTAGAGTGCTGGCCTGCAGCTTTGATCATATAGATTGATGCTGGTGTTTTGATTAATGCCACTACACACCCGCCCAGGTTAGTAGAGCCCTGACAGTTTTATTGATAAATTAAATACTGCACCACATGAAAAACATTAATCTTTCACCTATTTTGTCCTTGAACGTTTTAAGAGCTAACTTAAAGTGGTTGTTTGAAGCAATGTCAAAACTGACACTCTGCTGATGATTATTTCATTGCCATGTACAAGCAGCACTGAGGGATTAAAATTAAACTGCAACTTCAGGTTGCCAAAAACAAGTCTTTCAAAGTTCACTGGACCACTGAACTGGAACCTCTTGTTTAATTGAGTGTTATGTTCATTTTGATGTTTTGGTTCACTGGTATCAAACGTTACTCAGCTCATTTTAGTGAACCTGATGCAAGGACACATTTGTAAGTCTCAGTGTTAAACAATAAAAGGGTTCAGGTCTGCCACTGTAAATCTGTGGCCTGTGTAAGTTATAGATTCCCTTGAGGCATATCAAAGTTAACAAAGCTCATGAAATTGAACCAGCCTCATGTCAAGATCCAATCAATCAGGGATCAGAATAAGAATGTCAATACAAATTAAATACAAAGAAACAAAACAGGGACATAACATCTAAATCCCCTCTCCATACAAAACCATCCACATTCTCCTCCTTGTTCCAGATGGATGCCCTTTTGAAGATGAGTCTGAGGAAACTTTTAATGAAGAAGAAGCAGACCAATAGGCTTTTTGAATTATCTCATGGTGGATAAGCACCCCACAGCGTAAATGGCACTGTGAAGGGCTTTGGTCAGATAAACAACATCTTTTCAGTAAAAGAACAGAGGAGGGAGCTGACACTTGAGAAGAGATTAACAGGGTCTCTTTTCAGGGCTTGTCAGGTCCATTGGACAGGAATCGAATCTGTTGGAGGGTGCTCAAAGAAGAAAAAGAGAAGCCAAGAAACAAAATCTCACTTCACTCATTTTTTTCTATTTTGAAAATTAAGCTACAGACCACAGTTCTCTTTATTTAGAAAGAGCTGTTAAATCAAAGTCAGTGTTTGAAAATCTGAGTTGCACTTTTTGGCAAAGAAAAGTAACAAAGTCCATGCTTTTATAATGTTTTTCCTGCTATAGGGGTTAATTGGTTTATTTCTTTCCATAACTGTTTAGGCATAGGAGTTTGTACCTTTTGTGGGCAACATTTTAAAATTGATTCAAGGGGAAAAAAATGGGTCTGAAATTAAAATGTTTGATCATATATCAACTTTGATATAATTTGACTGCATCAATACAAAAAAGCCTTGAAAACATGCATATCTTTTAATAATTTATTGGGGCATGCCCACGCAATACACTGGCTCCCATGCAATGCATGGGAGGTACCCATTATACATTATAATCTTTTTCCATGGACGAAAGATCATACAACCTAGATCTAGGTAATTTGAAAACAAGAACTGAATGCACAATTTAGAATTACATTTCTTTATTGCTACACAGTGGCACAGTTGGTAGCACTGTTGCCTTGCAGCAAGAAGGCCCAAGTTCAAATCCCAGCCTGGGGTCTTTCTGCATGGAGTTTTGATATTCTCCCTATGCATGTGTGGGTTTCCTCCAGGTACTCTGGTTTCCTCCTACAGTCTAAAATAATGACTGTTGGGTTGATTGGTCTGTGTGTGTTCATGGTTGTTTGTCTATCAGTCTCCATGTTGTCCTGCGATGGACTGGCGATCTGCTCGGGGTCTACCCTCTCACCTGAAGACCGTTTGAGATAAACAACACTCGAACGCCCCACCCCGCAAACCTCTGAGGATAAGCATAATAGATAATGGATCAATATGTTTGCTTAATTCACAAAGGCTTGTAATTATACATAGAGGCTCAACAAAACCCTTCACTAGTACTTGACTAAAAGTCCCTTACAAAGATGCACCTCAGCCATATTTTTTGCAATGAATCTTGCCATAATTTTCCTGGAATGTTTGAATACTCTTTTTGGAAGAATTATTTTACTGAGGTGTTTTAATGACACAGACCTGGCTTTAAATAATGTAGTAAGCATTATTTGAATGTTGAGGTCACCATTTTCTAAAACAATGTGATTTCCATCACTGCCAGGGTCCAACACCCAATTGTTTCCAATTATCCAGAATTTGATCTAAACTACAGCAAACTAGTTAGAATGCCTAAAACGATCCAAGAAACGCCAGGGCTTTTGTTCATTTTTTTTTAAAAATGCATTCAGTTTTTGTTTTTTTCTAAAAGGATGCTCTGAATATTGTAAACTATTTTACGACTACCATTGTTGAAGACAAAGGAATTGCATGTGGACCTCCGAGACATGATTGTCTTGAGGCACAAGGCTGGGGAAGGTTACAGAAAAACTTCTTCTGCTTTGAAGGTTCCAATGAGCGCAGTGACCTCCACCATCCGTAAGTGGAAGAAGTTTGGAACCACCAAGACTCTTCCTAGAGCTGGCCGGCCTTCTAAGCTGAGTGAAGGGGGAAGAAGGGCCTTAATCAGGGAGGCGACCAATAACCCGATGGTCACTTTGTCAGAGCTCCAGCATTCCTCTGTGGAGAGAGGAGAACCTTCCAGAAGGACAACCATCTCTGCATCAATCCACCAATCAACCTGTATGGTAGAGTGGCCAGACGGAAGCCAATCCTTAGTAAAAGGCACATACAGCCTGCCTGGAGTTTGCTAAAAGGCACCTTAGGGACTGTCAGACAACGAGAAACAAAATCCTCTGGTCTGATGAGATAAAAAATTGAACTCTTTGGAGTGAATGCCAGGCGTTACGTTTGGAGAAAATAAGGCAACGCTCATCACCAGGTCAATACCATCCCTACAGTGAAGCATGGTGGTGGCAGCATCATGCTGTGGTGATGTTTTTCAGCAGCAGGAACTAGCATACTAGTCAGGACAGAGGGAAAGATGAATGCAGCAATGTACAGAGACATCCTGGATGAAAACCTGCTCCAAAGCGCTCTTGACCTCAGACTGGGGCGACGGTTCACCTTTCAGCAGGACAATGACCCTAAGCACGCAGCCAAAAGATTGAAGGAGTGGCTACACAACAACTCAGTGAATGTCCTTGAGTGGCCCAGCCAGAGCCCAGACCTAAACTAAATTGAACATCTCTGGACAAATCTGAAAATGGCTCTGCACAGATGCTTTCCATCCAACCTAATGTAGCTCGAGAGGTACTGCAAAGAGGATTGGGCAAAACAACCCAAAGATAGGTGTGCCAAGCTTGTGGCATCATATTCAAAACGACTTGAGTCTGCAATTGCTGCCAAAGGTGCATCAACAAAGTACTGAGCAAAGGCTGTGAATACTTATGTACATGTGAATTCTCAGTTGTTGTTTTTTTAAATAAATTTGCAACAATCTAAACATTTATTTTTACATTGTAATTATGGGGAGTTATGTGTTGAATTTTAAGGAAAAAAATAATTTAATCCATGTTGGTATAAGGCTGTAACATTAAAAAAGGTGGAACAAGTGAAGCGCTGTGAATACTTTCCGGATGCACTGTAGGTAGCTGTTCAGAATGTTTTGATTCATGGTATTCCATAGGCTTCCTTTCAAACACTCTAGAGCATACTTTCATGGGAGGCTGTAAGAAACGCTGATAAAAGAGACTATCAGAGACTCTGATAGACCACAATCTCTGTTCATTTTCAGTAAAACTTATGACAATCACCCTAGTATGTCATTTCACAGGCATTGTCCCACTCCTGCATCATTCAGTCATTTGTGGCCAGAAAGAGTTCATGTATATTTTTTGACAGTAATTGCTATATTGTCTACATTTTCCATGAATAGGCTTTAAATCAACATGTTAGTGACATTTAGGGATAACTGTCACAAACTTTAATATCCCAAAACAAATTTTGGGTGGCTGATTTGAGTTTTACATGGAAATAAGACAACTGCACAGAGGTTAAACCACAGGACCAATAGTTTTTTTGCAATGTTACAGATTTAATACAGAGAGACTTCAAACACCTTTTTGTCTCAGACAGTTTATACAATATATTTTGGGGATATTTTAGTCTATTAAAGAATTATTTGAGAATAAAGCTGCTATAAAATAATAATAGGGCTTGTCATTTTTCTACTGTGACTAGTATTTGCCAGTGAGAGAGTGAAAAAAAGGAATGCACACTAGCATTAATCTCAAGATTACTAGTTCATAAAAAAGAATAAAGGAAAGTTTTTACCCCATCAAGAGATTAATCAACTTCAATTATTTTATTGATAAAGCTGTAAAATAAGGGACAATTTGCAACAGTGTTTGATTGAATTATGAAGACCTCATGGTGCAAGAGAGACATCATTTTTCACAGCATATCCGTGAATAGGAAGTTAATATAAATTTTCAGTACCCTGTGTCTTTAAATCGGATCTGCCGTCATTTACTGCATTGCAGATAAGGAGTCATCAGAGTCACGATTTGTACATTTCATTTGCTTCAAGCACTAAATTAATGACACAAAGTTGATTGAACAATTAAGATTTTCTGGGTAGTGATGATAGGAGCTGATTAAAAAGAATAAACAAACAGTTGTAGTAATATCAGTGCATCTGTCTGTGCTGTCTGGATACAAGAGTATGTGGTGGACAGTATGTGAGAGGTTAACCTGCTGAGATCAGCTTTCGGCATTATTACAGGCTTTAAAATCTTTATTGACCTGTGAAGGTGAGTGTTTTAATGCCCTCTGATAAGCAGAGAGGAGGACTTTGAGGTAAATGGGTTGCACTCCTAATTGAGCTGAGCAATACATAGCAAGTAAGATGAAATGCAGTTTAGATTAGGGGGGAAGTGGAATGTAAAATGTTTCACTGTAGCATAATTTATGCAGGGTGCAATCTTATGTATACAATTTTGATTTTATGAGTCCAAAATATGTATGATTGCAAATAAAAAATGCCCTCGTCCCCAAGTTCCATTTCCCCAAAGAAAACTGCCCCACAGCCTTTCTGAGACAGCACTGTTAGCCTGGATTTGCAATTTTTCCAAACAAACGTCTGTCTTTCCAAAAAAAGAGTTAGGTCCAATCAGTGCCAACAAAGTGACACCCGCAGATGAAGCTGTTCCAAAATCCCTTACCTTGGATAACAGGCAAGCAGGGAGTGATTTTGCATTCCTAAGGAGATACCTGTCATGATCCAAGCACATGGCAGAAACTGATGATATACAAATATAATTTGCTCTTGCTTTTCATGCATGAAATATCATTGTCATGAAGGCAAAAAGGAAATACGTTTTTGGATCGCTTCCAATTTCTATAGATTTTTTTGTTTTTGTCAGAATTGTTAAATGAAATAGAGTAATGTATATGGAAGTTAATCAAGATGATATACATGTCCAGTGGAAGTAGTCAAGTGTATGATTTGAGATCATGTTAAGCATTTAAACAAGCAGTTATTAATTAATATTTAAAAGACATGAGACAGTGATGTTGTAGATCTGACAAGAAAAAAACAAATGTAAACATTTTTTTAAGCTTTCATTTCACACTCAGGACTAGCTCATATTTAACATATTTGTAAAATGTATCTAAAAATAGGTAAAGATATAAAATTAAGAAACTAAATACACTACTTTTTTTAAAGTTGATATTTCAAGTCAGTCTTTCCCAGCCCAATAGCACACAGATGGTGCAGATGTACTGTGTTATGGCCACCTGTGGTTTACAGGGGCCGTCTTGTAATGTATTCACTTTGTTTATGTTTAATTTCAGTCTGCAGCTCCTGATTGGTCCCCTGCCTTTTTAAAAGAGCCCCAGCTTCACTTGTAGTTGGGGGAGCAGCTTGATACAGTGCTGTTTTCTCCCAGAGCCTGCCGCCATTTCTCTGCTTTTTGTTTCTGGGGTTTGTGCTTAGGTTTTGTAGGAGCTTTGGTTTATTGCTTTGTTTTTGTGTTATGTTTGAGCTTGTTGTAGATACCACCCTTTTCATTTAGTTAGATGTTGCTTTAGATTATTTTTTTTGTGACCCATTTTATTTAGGGCTTCTCTTAGCCTGTGTTTTTGGGCACCGTTTGTTTTACAGAAACCAAGCAATTGTCAGTTTTGCTAGCACCATTTTGTTTCTGTACATACATTTTGCTCTACTCTGATTAAACTCTTTTGTACCTCCACTTTAACAACTGTCTGCAGGGTCCTTTTTGTTACATCCCCTGTTCCCCTAGCCAGGTGGGATGTAACATACTGCAAGTCCTTCACATCTACATAGTACCAGAAAATATCTAAGGAAGGGCAACTTTTGATTAAGACTTCACCATAGCTTTAATACAGCAAAGTTATGAATGTGGTAACTTTGTGATGTTTTCACTTCTGGATGGGCACAGGGCACACCAACCGTTAGATCAATAATAAATTACTGATAGGATGCTTACTGAAAAAAATAAAGCACAAAAACTAAAATAATCTAAACTAAGTGTGTTAATTCTGTGTCTTGATACAAATTGTAAAATGGCTTACTTACAAAATTATTTAAAAACCATGTAACAGAGTTTGATAGATACTCAAAGAAAGAAATAAGTTTATACCAAGCAAAATATTTTTTTTTACTGTATATAATTTGTTTTTATTTTGGTAGGATGTTTATGAAAGGATTGTCTGACAAAATTAGTCAAATGTATAAAATAAATATAATTTAAAACATTCATAGGCTTAGGAGCCCAACCATATAGCATATCTAGGTCACATACTTGAGACCTGCTTAATGGTGGAAAAACTATACTTAAACATTTGGTGAAAAAAATAGACCACACTTAACTAGGGGTGGCTATCGTTTAAATTTTATCCAATACCAGTGCCAAACTGGTATTTTTGAAGTGGTGCCGGTGCTTAAACGGTGCTCGAAACAGTGCTTAGCGAATCCAAAAACCTTGTTTTTTTATGTTTAGTAGCTCTTTCAAATGATTAAAAACCTTGATCTAATTAATCAGCGGCAGCAACTAGAAGACTAGTCAGGACAGAGGAAAAGATTAATGCAGCATGTACAGAGATATCCTGGATGAAAACCTGCTCCAAAGTGCTCTTGACCTCAGACTGGGGCGACGGTTCACCTTTCAGCAGGAAAATGACCCTAAGCACACAGCCAAAATATCGAAGGAGTGCTGATGGTATGCCCAAAATCCACAGTGCTTGACATCTCCAGAAAAAAAGAACCGAAACAAAGCACTAAACGTGCACTGTTTTTCGGTCTGGTTAAAACCGTTTATATCAGAACTGGTGCCATTACTGTACTGGATATCGGTACCCATCCCTACACTTAACACCCTAGTTTACCCAAACAAAAATGGTGGCCAGGATTCATAGCAGCTAAATACATAGCGAGGAGGGGGTGGGTGGGTCATAGATTGAAAACTTTGTAAATATCTGTATTTTAAGTTCATTATATATGTTTTTTTTTTTTTTACTTTCTTAGTATTAGACTTTCAGATTTTTAGATAATAGTCAAATTTCGCTGTACACTGTTTTTATTGTAGCAAGTAGCAGTACTGTATTTAGTTTCCCCGATTGTGTATTAATGGTCTGATCATCCATTTCATTACATATACCCTCAAATTGGATTGTTCACATTTTTTACCTGAGTTTAGCTTTATTTCTTTGACAGCTTTTGAGTCCAGCATTATTTTTGCAAGAATAACTTGTGTTCAAATAAAAACAAAATTTATCTAATAACTCTTGTAACGCCTCCTGCTGTTCAACTTGTTCCATCACACTCTGGCTTCAAGGTGCAATGTGATAATACCTGAACCCAGATTCAGTGGAGACCTGGCAGTGAAAAGCCGGCCAGGAGTGGGCAACCCTGATGGACCACCCCCTGAGAACAAGTGTGGCTATCCAAGCATGGCAGGCAGAAGGGAGAAAATACGCTGTTAAGAAATTCAGTTAGAAGTGAGAAAGGATGAGGAGAGTTGAAGAATGAGCAGTCGGGAGAGACACAGTACTGTAAAGGAGGGGCCCCAAATGTAAGACAAGATATGGTTAGTTACCTTTCAACTCTACAGAAACACTGAAAAAACAAGAGCAAAAGATGTGAGGGTTGGGAATCAGTGGCAACGCTTGAATACCACCTTACATAAAAAATCAAGCAAACTATGAAAGATGCCATCACAGTGGATTTTGAATCATTGCACAACACACACTCATTATTGCTTTTAAATGTGAACATGCAACAAAAGCGTATTCCGGTTATGATATTTCAGTTTTTCTTCAATCAATTTGCTGCTGAGAGTACAGTAATAAAAAGAACTAGAAAATTTCAGGAAATTTAAAAGGGGCCTGCCATGTGTGTAATCTCTCCCAACCCCAATAAGAGGTAGTGTTCCC
This sequence comes from Apricaphanius iberus, assembly GCA_028564705.1. Lineage (NCBI taxonomy): Eukaryota > Metazoa > Chordata > Actinopteri > Cyprinodontiformes > Aphaniidae > Apricaphanius > Apricaphanius iberus. Next base: position 72,047 of record JAPXFQ010001903.1, on the reverse strand, counting down.
AAGTTAGATCTAGCAATAAAGTCAATAAGCTAAAATGCTAAAAACACCAATCATGCTATTGCTAACTAGCATGCTAATGCTAGCTAACATGTTGGCATTGCTACAAACCCGATTAGTACAAAAATGTAGTCAAAAAGCTCTAATAAGCTAAAATGCTAACAGCTAGCATGGTAATGCTAACTATTAGCATGCTATTGCAAGCTAACATGTTATTATTACTATTCACAAGATCAGTAGAAAAATATAGTGAAAAAGCTAAAATTAGCTACCACGGTATTGTACAATGTAGTACCGTGTAGTACTGTATTGTACCTTTTAGTACTCTATTTGACCATGTAGTACTGTGTAGTACTGTATTTTACAATGTAGTACTATTTAGAAGGGGTGTGAGGAAAAATCGATTCATGTCTGAATCTCGTTTCCCATTTAACAAGATTCAGAATCGATCCGAAATGTTTGAGAATCTATTCTCAAAAAATGTGTTTTCTGAACCTTTTTACACTTTCGCTTTATGTAGTGTTTGTCATGCAACGGCCATCGTCGCATTGACAGGTCTGATGCGCCGTTGGCTAGCGCTGGATAGCTGTAGCCGCTAGGCTAAAGCTTCAGCATGAAAGACGAAAGAGAAATCCAGCCCGCCCCGTCTTTGCTGAAGGTAAATGTTTGGGCCGTCTAAAAGGTCTTCTCCATGCTAATGACACCATGCTAAAGTTTTTTTCTTTTTATATATCTGCAAGTATATAAGAGCGACCTTTCTTTATAAGCTACACAAAAATATCCAGCAGCACTGAACACCTGTGGCGCTTTCAAGGAAGTCCGAAATGTATGCTTATAATAATAATACATATTGTTGCAACTGACATAAACTTGACAGGCACGCAGTTTAGGTGGAGCTAAAGCTGAGAAGTAAGCCCTCAACAGTGTACTTGTGCCTCATACACCATGTGACTACAAGTTGCTGATTAACTGGCAGACATAATAAGCCAGACAGTGTTTACTTTTTTAACTACTTTAGTAGCCTGACCAGTTCCGGCTCTCATTCCTCCACACACCTATTTGGAACACGGTGCAACATGTCAAGCATGACAAAAAGATAACACATTTTTTTATAACACTGAACTACATAATAGAAAGTAACACAAACCTCATGACAGAATAACAATGAACAAAGTAGAGATAACCAATTTAATAGCTAAATATTACCCACAATGCATCCTGCTCACTGACTGGACATAGAGCAGCCAGGATCATTACAATATTATGATTTTCTTTTTCTTCTTAATATATATCAGCATTTTTTTTCAAGACTAGAAATTTTGTTTAAAAGGTCTTGGATGTTGAGTCGCAATTTCATGTCATTTCCTTTCTCTCAACATAGATTGTAAAATCCATTTAGTGTTGATGCTCTATTACATTCAGATCATCAGCAGATTAAGTTGTGTGTATTACAAACACAAATGATGAATGAAAGAGTATTGATTAAGAAAAAAAATTGCTTTGAATGGAGAATCGCTTCTGAATCGAGAATAGTTTCTGAATCGAATCGTCACCCCAAGAATCGGAATCGAATTGAATCGTGAGATGTTATAAGATTCCCATCCCTACTATTTAGTACTGTATACTGGGTTTTATTAGGCCTTCAATGTATGGACTGTGAGATGAACTCTGATGACCTCTGATCAAAGGTGCTCCGTTGCCCGGCAACGAATGACAATGTTGCGCACTCTGCTTAACGTGCTGCTCCACTCTAGAGATGGCGATTTGGGGTAAACTTTGGGTCGAACAAAGAGAAATTGTGAAAAAACCGTAACAGCTATCAACATCCGGTCTTCACTGCTGAACAGAGCAGGGATGTAACTACAGCCTGAATTTCAAATGTGGTTGCTAGGTTATTGTATGGTGACACAGTAAATCCTCAAAAATAGTGGATTTTCATGATTTTTGACTTCTGGCTCCATTCATTTCCTAGGGGCATGGTTTTTCACTAATTACGTCGCCATGGTAACTCCAATCGGCAATAAAAATAATAGCCCAGATGGTGTGATCGAGCTGGTCATTCTAACATATATATTGTGGGGGTGCATGCTACGGCATGACCCGCATTAATTTCAAGAAAATTTTCAGAAGTTTATAGTAATAGGTGCCTGCCCATGCAATTGTGTGGAGGCAGTGCAATGCATTGCAATGCATTGAACTGCCTCCATGCATTGGGGCAATGAAACATATATCTTTTTTAAATGGGTCTAAATACTCTCCGTACCTACTATACATCAACTACAGAGAACTGTTCTGGTGAAATGATCAAGGGCTGATGTTGCACTGACCAATCACAGGCTTGGCCTCTCCGTTGCGTTCAATGATAGTTAAAACATTGGGCTCTACTCCGTCCCTGCGTGCTTGATTGATTAAGAGTGGACCTTGCATCGATGAATGATGTCGTTGCATGTCTCCATACCTACGCAGACGTAACTATAAACTAGGCTTAATTCCACTTAATGAGGATCCTTCGAAGGGGAGCTCTGCCAGTTTAGCTATGGAGGTCGCTGTCATTGGGATCGCTTTTGTCATGGTGAGTGGGGCTCTGCAAAGCTGTCCATATTTGCCTGTCCTGATCATGGAGGTTGGTTGATTGAATGATTGATTGATTTTCTCTCTCAAAAGAGTTTCAATGCTGGTTTCCCAACAAGTATAGATTGTTCCTAAATTCCGGTTTTCTCACATGCTATGAATTCCCTATCCCCTGGAATAGTAAAGACATGATTAGAAAAAAAGTATAATCTATCACTACCAATGACTACCTAATGTAAAAGCAAAAATTCTGTATTCTGTGTCCTTCTAAGGGGCGGGTCAATGGAATGCAAGCAATAAGAGAGAAACAAACGGAGGAAAAGGAAACACACGATGGCAAAACGGGCTAAACCAACTAAGAACTGTGCCCAGTCAAGTGTAGAGACAAATCAAATTCACTCAGTTTTGTTGTTTTCATTTACTGGAAGACTTCTTTTTTTTAAAAGATACTGATTCAGATTACTAATACAGTTTGGCATTGAGTTCTAAAGGAACTGATAAATCTCTAACACCTATCCAAAGATAAAAAACACACCTTCCTTCCCTGCACAGACAACATTCGAGGCAGGGTCGAACCAATGTGCTGAGATTCTCTGTCCACTGAGCTGAGGACCAGGACATTTGGAAATGCAGGTCAAGAGACCCAGTCCAGTTCACCAAGAGAGGACACAGTCAGTAAGTTTACATGCAGTAGGAGAAAGCCTAATTATTCCCTTAATGTGACTAAAATCAGACTTTTGAAATACATGTATACACATTAATATGGCTAAAGTTGAACCAATCTAGAATTGGAGTAATTGGGATAAGGTATCCAGATAATGCAACTAGAAAGAAAATTTCTCTGCAACCAACCCCATCTTGTGCAAACCCTCAGGAAGTGACAGGACGCGGAAGCAATCAACACCACAGTTGAAGAAGAAGAGGAATACAGTGTTTCAGACACACATAGGCGGCTGATCAGTGCATTTTTTAACTGATGAAAAGATGATGCATTGTGATTAGGTCCGTTTCCACTATTGGAAATAAAGGAAATTTGACTGGAAAGGCCCACTACCCACATGTCTCCACTTCATCGGGCTGGGCTGAATGGGCCGTTTTCAATGGAGTACCTAAATGGGGGCATGTACTCAGAAATGGCCTGATAGAGTCAGATCAAGCGACGCATCAACAAGCCACACTTCTTCCATATTGATGTCTTGTTATTTCTGTCACTTTAGGGTACCAATTTGTGCTGGTTAGTAACACAGCTCGCTGCTGAAACAGTATATTTGCAGGTGTCTTTAGATGATTTCTTAAGAGGTATAATTGTGAATGGAGACACGGCAGCTGAGAGGAGCAGACCAAGAGATAACCCCATCAAAAAAAAAAAAAGATCTGGATTAATTACCCTGATGTTCCGACAGTGGAAACACACCTATTGTGCATATCTTTCTTTTACTCCATCTGCTTTAATCCCGCCGGCATCTGTTTATTGTCCTTATTTTAGCTCATTTTAACAAAAGATCTTTTATAGTGCTCATTGGTCATATGTAATGTGATTTCTGGCCTGTTGGACCTGAAGTTTAAGTCTGTTTGCAACAAACATACAAACATTATACATAGAGCCATTCATAGTTGCACCTGGAATCAGGACAATATGTCACAGGTTAAAGACTGATTTTATAACCCAACATCAGATAAGATAGAAGTCAGATGATCAGTTTTCAGTGGAACATACCATTGATGAAATATAAAGACGCAGCTAAATAGAATCAAAATCTAGTTGTTTTTGTGTGATTTTGGGCATGAAACATTTTTGATCAAGTTTCAGTAGAAGCTTGTCATCTTCCATGTTCAGCAAAAATACATGAAGCCTTGAGACAGTGAGTCCAGAAGGGCTGTGTTCTTGGCTCTATTTGGGTATTTACTGGAGAAAATCAACCGCCATGCTGTGATAGATTTAGGAATCAGCTGTTATCCCTCCTGTCATGGCCCTTCAAAGATACCATGTTAGTCTTTGGTGTCTCTATATCACACCTACATGTAAACACTTCAAGTTTTAATTATTTTCAAATTGCTCGTTGTACATCTTCTCAATAACCTAAAAGGTGGGGTAATCACATTGTATAATTATACGGTCATACCATGTGTGACCCCAATCTGGCTTTTACCAGATCCATCAACACAGCGTCAGCTACAGTGTCCTTATGTCCCTTATGTACAACCAAAGACAATAAATGAATCTGTAAGACAAATGTTCTAATATTTTAAAGCAATAAAAGATAAAAGTGCAAGCAAATAGTTAAATAATGAGATCATTTTTGGGAGCATGTGCTTGGCCAACTTCAAGCCAGGAAAGTATTGCTCAACAGATTTTACCTCCTTCTGGCAATACTTGTTATGGTATCGTATCCTCACTTCAGTAGAACCACGTTAAGGTTAAATAAATTGAAATTTGTTTGAAATTTAGCCTGATCAGGCAAACAGGAGAGATTATAGCTTCACTGTGGTGTGGCCTGCTGCTAAGAGCACATACTCCTTGCCATCCAGGGCTGAGACAAAAACAGCAGGAAGCTTAAAAGGCTTTTGGACAGAAAATCGGGCTAAAAACCAACCAACCAACCATAAAAAAAAAAAGATTCCAACTAATTAACTAAACAGCAGTGTAACTTTGGGTAACGCTGTGTAGTGTTTTCAACATTCAAATTATTTAGAAATAGATATCTTTGGTCAAACTGCAATGAGTAATCAGGACATTTTTATAACAAAACTAAATGACTACCATAGGAAATGTATTTCTTTCCTCCTTTCTGCAATTTTGGTTGTTTTTCTTTTTGTACTATATTTATAGGGAAGCACAATATAACATTTTTATTAGATCAACTTAAAGATCTGAAACATGTTCTACATATGCTAAATAACAATTTCTCTCAAATATTGTTCACAAATCTGTCCAAAGCTGTGATAGTGAGCACTTCTCCTTTTCTTGAGATAATCCATCCCACCTCACAGGTGTGCCATATCAAGAGGATGATTAGACAGGATGATTATCACAACCAGTAAGACCATTATAGTGAAACATCTCTGTCACATACAGTTGCTCAGGTTGTTGATTGTGGCCTATGGAATCCTGGTCCACTCCTCTTCAATGGCTGTGCAACTTCCTGCCAATATCCAGCAATTTTGATGGATATTCTAGGGTGAAGAACATCTCCCAGATGGATGCCTCCTCCAGTTATTTCTTTAGTCTTGAGAAGAAACACGAACAGAAGAAAATCATCCGTTCCCTGCTGTCAGAGGATGGACATGAATTGACTGAACCTGCTGCGATAAGGCAAAGAGCAGCCAGCTTCTATGCCTCTCTGTATAAGAGCGAACAGGCGGGTAATGAAGATACGTTGAAGGATTTTTTAACTGGACTGCCGAAAGTTTCGGATGGCGTGAATGCCAAGCTGGCTGAACCTCTGTCAGCAGCTGAACTTGGTGCTGCATTGAAAACAATGCAAGAACAGAAAGCTCCTGGCATCGATGGCCTGCCAGTGGAGTTTTACAAAGCATATTAGGAATTTTTTTCTAATGACCTGCTTGAGGTTTTCAATGAGTGCCTCAGGTGTGGTGTCCTGCCGCTATCATGCCGTAGAGCGGTCATCACCCTCCTGCCGAAGAAAGGGAATCTGCAGGATATAAAGAACTGGCGTCCTGTGTCTCTTCTATGCACAGATTACAAGATTCTGTCTAAAGTCTTGGCCTTGAGGCTCCGGGGAGCAATGGAGGAGGTTATCCATCGTGACCAGACGTACTATGTGCCAGGCAGGTCCATGGTAGATAACATGTACCTAATTCGAGATATTTTGGATGTCTCTGGTTCATTGGAAGCCAATGTTGGCCTGATCTCAATAGATCAAAAAAATGCTTTTGACCTTGGAAAGTTTTGGGTTCAATGCTGGTTTCATAGCCATGATCAGGGTGTTGTACAGTGACATTGAGAGTGTACTGAAGATTAACGGCAGTCTGTGTGCTCCTTTTAAGGTGTGCAGAGGTGTCAAGCAGGGCTGTGCTCTGTCTGGGATGCTCTATGCTCTTTCCCTGGAACCCCTCCTGTGCAAACTCAGGTCAGCTATGGGTGGTTTAACGTTGCCTGGTTGCACTGACAGGTTATTTTTATCGGCATACGCTGACGATGGGGCTGCACGGTGGCGCAGTGGTTAGCGCTGTTGCCTTGCAGCAAGAAGGTCGTGGGTTCGTATCCCAGCCCAGGGTCTTTCTGCATGGAGTTTGCATGTTCTCCCCGTGTATGCATGGGTTCTCTCCGGGTACTCCGGCTTCCTCCCACAGTCCAAAAACATGCATGATAGGTGAATTGATCACTCTAAATTGTGTCTCTCTGTGTTGGCCCTGCAACAGACTGGCGTCCTGTTCAGAGTGTACCCTGCCTAACGCCTGATAATTGCTGGGATAAGCTCCAGCTGCCCCGTGACCCTGAATTGGATAAGCGGTTAAGAAGATGGATGGATGGATGGACGCTGACGATGTTGTTGTCTTTATTAAGAATCAATCTGATATTGAGATTCTGACTAATGTTGTCAGTAAGATTGAAAAAATATCTTCTGCAAAAGTTAATTGGGGGAAAAGTGATGCTCTTTTGATTGGAGGGTGGGGAGGTTATCCCCCTATACTGCCTCAACAGTTACAATGGAAGAGAGATGGCCTGAAATATTTGGGTGTATACCTAGGCAACGAAAATATAATAAAGAAAAACTGGGAAGGAATCCTTGAAAAGATAATTGAGAAGATAGCAAAGTGGCGGTGGATTCATCCACAACTGTCGTACCGGGGAAGAGTCCTGTTTATAAACAACCTGGTTGCCTCCCAGCTGTGGCATCAGCTGGTGTGCTTAGAACCACCATGTGGTCTAATAGCAGAAATACAGAAACAAATTATTGAATTTTTCTAGGACAGGTTTCACTGGGTACCACAAGCTGTCCTGTTTTTGCCCAGAGAGGAGGGGGGCCAGGGCCTAGTTCACCTGGCTAGTAGAGTGGCCGCTTTCAGGTTGCAATTTGTGAAACGGTTTTTATTTGGTCCTTCTGACTTGATATGGAGAAGTGTGACCTGTTGTGTTTTCAATTCAATTAAATTCAAATTCAAAAATACTTTATTGATCCCAGAGGGAAATTAAGTGTTGTTGTAGCTCATTAATGAATTTTTCAAGGAATTGTTGTAGACCATGATGGCTGTGGGGAGAAAGGATTTCCTGTAGCGGTCTGTGTTGCAGCGAAACTGAAGAAGCCTCCGACTGAAGATACTCTGTTGTTGTAGAACTGTCTCAGGGAGAGGATGCTCAGGGTTGTCCATGATCTTTTTAATTTTACAAAGAATCCTTCTTTTCATCATTATCTCCAGTTGTTCCACAGTCATCCCCATAACAGAACCAGCCTTCTGTATCAAGTTATTGAGCCGTTTTAAGTCCCTGGCTCTGATGCTGTTACCCCAACAGATGATGGACGAAGAGATGACACTCCACCACAGACTTGTAGAAGATTTGCAGCATCTTGCTGCAAATCTTTAAGGACCTCAGCTTGCACCAATCTAACATAATTCTCTGCCACTCCAGACTGTCTCATGCAAAACCAAAGCTCTTCTCGTGGCACCCTGTTATATGCTTTCTCTAAATCTACAAAAACACAATGCATATCCCACCTCTCTGAACTTCCCCACCAGCATCCCTAAAGCAAAAACTGCATCTGTATTACTCTTTCTTGGCATGAAACCAGACTGCTGCTCGCAGAAGCTCCCCTCTGACCAAAGCCCAACTTCCACCACTCTTTCCCACAGCTTCATTGACCCATTCAGGTAATACAATTCAGACCCATTCAGGTCATACAGGTGTCTCTGTGGGGAGCAGTGAAGAAGCGCTGTGTGGCTAACCTGTATGCTAACGGTAGTACTGATTAAAGTTAGTGACAAGGAAAGGAAATTATGAAGGTGTTGAGCAGCAGTGGATATTGGACTTCGGACATAGCACTTGTTGTGGACTAACTATTTAAATGGAGGACATTAACTGGACCGTTGTGAATGTAAAATTACGTTTTTGTTTGAAATGGCTGTTTTGGGATTCCTCTTTCATCTGTAAGTTTTTATTTCATGCTTTTTTAGTGATTTGATTAAAGCTTGTACTGTGTCTAAAGCTATGATTCATATGTGGTTGAATCTCAACCTGGTAGTTTGGAAATGTCTTTACGTTCGATGGGTTTAGGATTTTTTTCCCTTAAATATCTCAAACGTTCTGGTGCTGAGGCAAAGCCCTGTGAGATTAGGAGGATTTTCTTTCAAAGTAGAACTTAGCAGCCGACGTCTGGTAGCTGCTTATAAACAATATCAAAATAGTTTACAGAAGAATTGAGCGCACCAGCATGTAGTAATAATTTAACTTGCTGCTTAAATGCTGCACCCGTAACGCTTACAATATGCATGTTTCTACTATTGGAGCTTCAGTGTGAGTTAACTACATCTTTTTCTGACTGTGTCTCCGTATATAATCGGCCCATTAGGGAATCCGCTAAAGTCATCCATATATCAGTTTCAGCCGCAAGTTGTGTCACTGACCCGTGCAGCAGAAATAAGAGATTGACCTAGAAGAAGAAGGACTTGTAGCTTGTTTCTTTTTGCTGTTGTCATAAACTGCTTGGCGAGTAACTCTTATTTGTACAAAGCTAGTTGTTTGGTGATGTCTTTTTTCCTCCCATTTACAACTTAGCAGCCCGACTTAACCACAGCCATGCTGAGCAAATTGATCAGGCCATTTCCAAGTATATACCCCAAATAATCTTTTATAGAGGAGGAAGGCTTAATCCTGTACACAAGCAGACACAGCATGTCAGCGGCTCATCCGTGGCTCCTTCTGGAGTACGAAAACCAACTTTCTGATAACCAATGTAGAACAGACCAGTCATTCGGAAAACTTCCAACGCTACCTCGGCCAGCCCACCTCTAAAAGAAACTCAACCTTTAATTGATGTGTAGAAAGACTGAAAGACTCAAGAAAGGCAGTTTTGACCTGGAAATATATAACACACTGCAGACGGGAGATAACAACATGAAGGGGTTAAATAAAACTGTACCCCCACAAATATAAGCCAATGCTCCCTTGTTCTTAAAGATTGGCGCTAGAACATGTTTCCTCCATTCCTCAGGCATCTTCTCAGTCTTCAAGGTCTTGTTGTAGAACCTAGTCAAAAACACCTCTCCAACATGGCAGATGCCATCACATGTGAGCATTTGCCCACTCAAGATGGTTACAACAATTAACTGGAGTCAAGTTGAGAACCTGATGAGGGTGACGAGCATGCATATGAGCTCCCCTAAGATGGTTTCTAACAGTTTGTGTAGACATTCTTTGGTTATGCATACTGATTGTTTCAGCAGCTGTCCAAGTGGCTGGTCTCACACAATCTTGGAGGTGAACATGCTGGATGTGGAGGTCCTGGGCTGGTGTGCTTATATGTGGTCTACAGTTGTTAAGCTGGTTGGATGTACTGCAAAATTCTCGGAAACACCTTTGGAGACTGCTAATGATAGAGAAATGAACATTCAACTCACAAGCAACACCTTTGGTGGACATTCCTGCTGTAAGCATGCCAATTGCACATTCCCTCAAAACTTGCCCCAGCTGTGGCATTGTGCTGTGTGATACAACTGAACATTTCAGATTGGCCTTGTATTGTGGCCAAGTCTAATTCTTCATCTTGATATAGCACATCTGTGAGGTGGGATGGATGATCTCAGCAAAGGAGAAGTGCTCATTATCACAGATTTAGACGGATTTTTGAACAATATTGGAGAGAAATTATTATTTTGTGTATGTATAAAATGTTTGAGTTCATTTAATAAAACATTGCAGCAAACACCAAAGTGTTGCATTTATAGTTTTGTTGAGTATACTGTATATCAAATAAGTTAAGGCTCCCTATATAGGGGATTATGACCAGTCTACAGAGTCTGCAGTCTTCAGAATATCCTAGACTGTTTAACAATTGATAAATCAAGGCTTATTTGGACAGCTATACTCACCACAAGTGGTGGGTAGTACGTAGTTACATTTACTTGACTAACAATTTGAAAAAAGAACCCCTTCAGTCATATTTTTACTTCCACTTGAGTAGTAATAATCTAAAGTCATGATATTCTTGATTTAAAATTTCTGGCACTTCTTTCCACCTACATGTAGTTACTTCACCGAATAAAGAAAAAAACATGCACTGGACATTGAAATACCCATATAGTTGGCAGTTATTTTTTTTTTGTTTTACCTCATACATCAGGTTTAACTTTACGATGAATTAAGAAATATCAGTATTATAAATAAAATAGATAAGTAGCATAAGTGGATGCAGGTGACCATGTTTTCTGTACAGATGAGTTCAATTTTACTTTATTTAAATTTTATGCCACAATCATTTGCACATATCTGAGCAAGTCCAATTAAAAGGAATCATGTAAACAAAATTGAATTTTTTTTTGTACTGACCATTTGAACTGATCAAATGCATAAGAATAGTGAGGCGTAACTGTTGTTGAAAAAAATGATTAATGTAAGAAGTATCCACAACTGTATTCAAATGCAGTGTCTTACGTTCCCAGATGTTGAAACACTAATAAAACAGCCAATTAGACCATCAGATTTTATGAATCTCTGTTTCTGTCATAAATTCAAATGTCAGAGAAAACCATAGAACCATGTTTATGTCTGTACCATTTAGATTCTGTTGAACCTTTGGAATTATCACAACTATTAGCTTCATCTAAACACTCAGCTTGCATGTTAGACTTAGTACTAACCAAATATTTAAGGAAGTGTTCCCTCAGGTTTTGGCTATATTCTAGACATGATGGGTGTATCTTTAATAAATGGATATGTGCCTCAGGAATTTAAGGTTGCTGTAATTAAACCTTTACTTAAGAAACCATCCCTGGATCAAAATGACTAAGCTAACTACAGACCTACACTACCGTTCAAAAGTTTGGGGTCACCCAAACAATTTTGTGTTTTCCATGAAAAGTCACACTTATTCACCACCATACGTTGTGAAATGAATAAAAAATAGAGTCAAGACATTGACAAGGTTAGAAATAATGATTTTTATTTGAAATAAGATTGTTTTTACATCAAACTTTGCTTTCATCAAAGAATCCTCCATTTGCAGCAATTACAGCATTGCAGACCTTTGGCATTCTAGCTGTTAATTTGTTGAGGTAATCTGGAGAAATTGCACCCCACGCTTCTAGAAGCAGCTCCCACAATTTGGATTGGTTGGATGGGCACTTCTTGCGTACCATACGGTCAAGCTGCTCCCACAACAGCTCAACGGGGTTCAAATCTGGTGACTGCGCTGGCCACTCCATTACCGATAGAATACCAGCTGCCTGCTTCTTCTCTAAATAGTTCTTGCACAATTTCGAGGTGTGTTTTGGGTCATTGTCCTGTTGTAGGATGAAATTGGCTCCAATCAAGCGCTGTCCACTGGGTATGGCATGGCGTTGCAAAATGGAGTGATAGCCTTCCTTATTCAGAATCCCTTTTACCCTGTACAAATCTCCCACCTTACCAGCACCAAAGCAACCCAAGACCATCACATTACCTCCACCATGCTTAACAGATGGCGTCAGGCATTCTTCCAGCATCTTTTCAGTTGTTCTGCGTCTCACAAACGTTCTTCTTTGTGATCCAAACACCTCAAACCTGGATTCATCCGTCCACAGCACTTTTTTCCAGTCTTCCTCTGTCCAATGTCTGTGTTCTTTTGCCCATCTTAATCTTTTTCTTTTATTGGCCAGTCTCAGATATGGCTTTTTCTTTGCCACTCTGCCCTGAAGCCCAGAATCCCGCAGCCGCCTCTTCACTGTAGATGTTGACACTGGTGTTTTGCGGGTACTATTTAATGAAGATGCCAGTTGGGGACCTGTGAGGCGTCTGTTTCTCAAACTAGAGACTCTAATGTACTTATCTTCTTGCTCAGTTGTGCAACGCGGCCTCCCACTTCTTTTTCTACTCTGGTTAGAGCCTGTTTGTGCTGTCCTCTGAAGGGAGTAGTACACACCGTTGTAGGAAATCTTCAATTTCTTAGCAATTTCTCGCATGGAATAGCCTTCATTTCTAAGAACAAGAATAGACTGTCGAGTTTCAGATGAAAGTTCTCTTTTTCTGGCCATTTTGAGCGTTTAATTGACCCCACAAATGTGATGCTCCAGAAACTCAATCTGCTCAAAGGAAGGTCAGTTTTGTAGCTTCTGTACCGAGCTAAACTGTTTTCAGATGTGTGAACATGATTGCACAAGGGTTTTCTAATCATCAATTAGCCTTCTGAGCCAATGAGCAAACACATTGTACCATTAGAACACTGGAGTGATAGTTGCTGGAAATGGGCCTCTATATACCTATGTAGATATTGCACCAAAAACCAGACATTTGCAGCTAGAATAGTCATTTACCACATTAGCAATGTATAGCGTGTGTTTCTTTAAAGTTAAGGCTAGTTTAAAGTTATCTTCATTGAAAAGTACAGTGCTTTTCCTTCAAAAATAAGGACAATTCAATGTGACCCCAAACTTTTGAACGGTAGTGTATATCTAACCTTCCTTTTCTATCCAAAATTCTTGAGAAAATAGTTGTTAAACAAGTATGTCAGCATCTAAACAGCAACCTGTTTGAAGAATTTCAGTCGGGTTTTAGAGCTCATCGTAGCCCTGGTGAAAGTTACTAATTATATTCTAATGGCCTCAGATAATTGAATTTTGACTGTTCTGGTCTTGTTGGATCTCTGTGCTGCTTTTGACACAGTCGATCATAATATTATCTTAAAAATGCTTGAACATGTGGTAGGGATCAAGGGAACAGCACTAGGCTGATTTAAATCATATCTGCCCAACAGATTCCAGTTTGTTCATGTTAATGATGAATCGTTACACTCAAGGGTTACTTGTGGAGTATCACAGGGTTCTGTGCTTGGACCGTTTGTATTTACTATATATATATATGCTTCCAATTGGTAAAATAATTAGACAAGATGGAATGAATTTTCACAGTTATGCTGATGATACACAATTATATTTGTCCATAAAACCTGATGAAACCAATCAGTCAGGTACAAGCATGTATCAATGACAGAAAAACCTGGATGACTCTAAACTTTCTGCTTTTAAATTCAGACAAGAGGGAAGTTGTTGTTTTGGACCAGAACCTTTAAAAAGGAAACTGATAAGTCAATCTCTTAATCTGGATGGCATTGATTTGGCCTCTGGTAATAATGTAAATAACCTTGGTGTAATTTTTGATCAAGTCATGACATTTAAATGGTAAATGGACTGAACTCATATAGCGCTTTTCTAGTCTGACTGACCACTCAAAGCGCTTTACATTGAAGCCACATTCACCCATTCACACTCGCATTCATACACCGACACCCAACATGGCTCGGTAGGACAATGTAGATTTTTGGGGGTTAAGTGCCTTACCCAGGGGCACATCGACATGTGACTGGAGGAAGCTAGAATCGAACCTACGACCCTCCGATTGCAAGCCAACTACTCTACCACTGAGCCACAGTCACCCTATTAAATCCCATATTAAACAGGTTTCTAAGATTTCTTTCTTTCACCTCCGGAATATTGCTAAAATTAGAAACATCCTTTCCAGGAGTGATGAAGATAAACTAGTCCATGCATTTGTTACTTCAAGGCTGGATTACTGCAATTCCTTTTTATCAGGAAGTCCACAATATGCAATTAAAAGCCTTCAGTTGATCCAAAATGCTGCAGCAAGAGTTCTGATGAATAATATAAAGAAAGATCACATTTTTCCTGTTTTACCTTCTCTCCATTGGCTCCCTGTTTAATCCAGAATAGAGTTTAAGATCCTCCTCCTTACATACAAAGCCCTTAATAATCAAGCTCCATTGTACATCAGAGATCTGATTGTTCCTAACAGAGCACTTCATTCTCAGAATGCAAGACTACTGGTAGTTCCTAGGATTTCTAAAAGGAGAATGGAAGGCAGATCTTTTAGTTATCAGACTCCTCTCCTGTGGAACCAGCTCCCAGTTTTAAGTCAGTGAGGCAGATACTGTGGATTTGACTAGGCTTAAAACCTTCCTTTTTGATAAAGCTTATAGTTAGAATGGCTTAGGTTATCCTGAGTTATTTTGTATTTATGCTGCTATAGGTTTAAACTGCTGAAGGACAGACTGACCACTTTTCTTCTCTTATACTGTTCTCTTCTACTACTCTCCAGATATATTTTTTCTGCTGGTATTGCGATTTTTACCCCAGTTTTCTCTCACCCAGTCTGGTACCCTGCTCAACTATAATGTCCCCTGCCGCAATAGGAAGAATCGGTCCAGATGATGCTCAAAGTGACCGAGCAACCTCCATGCTTTCTCTTCTCTGTCTTCTCAGACGCCCAGACGGTTGTGGCAGATGACCGCTTGTACTGAACCAGGTTCTGCCGGAGGTTTCTTCCTGTTAAAGGGGAGTTTTTCCTCTCCACTCTCGCTACAGGCTTGCCCAGTATGAGGGATTGCCTAGGAATTGCTGTGGTTGGAGTCTGCATGATCCGGACACAACCTCACGTCGATGACTCATTGCAATCTGCTGGGATTCGTTACATAAAAAACTTTTAACTGATTGGAATGTTTGCATAATTGTATTGAAATTACTTTTGTTGTAAAGTGCCTTGAGATGACATTTGTTGTGAACTGGCGCTATATAAATAAAAGTGAATTGAATTGAATAAAGTTATGATTATGACTGGTAGCTGTGTTCTCCTGCTCTATTTAACTTTATTACTGAAAATTAAAAGGAGGCAAAGGAAGACAGTGAGGAAGACAGGCAGAAGGACAAGCTGACATTTTTATTAAGGAACCAACTAATTTTATCAGCACTTTCAAAATGTCTCGACTGTATTTCCCATTGGACGTCTGAGGCTAGACCAAACATGTTTCTCCTACCCCAACTTTAGCTGTCAGGCATCGATCCTCACCAGATTACACATCAGCTGCAGACATCTCCTAGCAAGACCCACATTATAAATAATGCAGTAGCCAACATATGAAGACAGTGTCACTAGGGTAAACAGAATTATAAAATGCAAGTAAAGTACAGGTCAATAGCATCCAGGCTATTGGTCTTGACTAAATATCTTAATGGTAATAATGAAAAAGGTGTATTTCTGCTGCTTTTGCTAAGTCTGAAAAACCGACAAATCTGCTGCAGCTCCCTAAAGTGAACATAATGACATCTAAACATGTCTTAAAGCAAACAGAAGATATGGATTTATATATTTTTAGACAGAAAATGTATACCTTATTAGGCTTACTGTAAGTGGTCACAGAGATTACCAAGTACTGCAAACATTTGAAGTTTATATATATTTCATATACTTCCTTGTTGTGAGACAGTGTTAAACCTTGGGGTCATTCAGTTACTTTCATCATCTGACAGGGAATTAAATTTGCTGCTGCCGCAAAGGGCCACTTTCTGTTTACCCCAATGCAAACGCTTCACCTGTAATTCCTTCCTGCTCCTCTTAAACTATGCCCTCCAGCATGAGCCTTATAGCATGAGAAAATCCGTTCCCTCAATGCTCAGTCTAAACCTGACACTCTTTTTTTGCCTTACAGAGAGAGTAGGATTTTTTTGGTCTTCACAGAAGAAGATGGGTGAGTGCAATGTTCTCAGCATATAAGAGGATCACACTGCAATGCTGAGGATTTGGCTAATTTATGGCAACTTTCTGCGGTGACAGATGGGCAGAGTACTACTACCATTACCTACAGTTTAAAAATCCAAGCTGATCATGAAATGACTGAGATGAATGGGGAAAGACGGTGGGTGGATCTGTCCGAGTGGATAAAGAAATGTATTGATAGATAACCAAAGCTATAGAGAAAATAAACAATTGGTGAAGGAATTAAAATAATGTAGTTTTACTTGAAGCAAAAGGGTCAAATATGTTAAGCACGAAGGTCAAAATGTAGCAAACTATGACTATAGCAGTTGCAAAAAAAATTGTGAAGAAATAAAGAAAAATAAAGGGAAAACAATAATTATTGCATTTAAAAAGAGAAACCACAGTCAAAACTACCCGGTGTAAGAGGAAACCACATGAACACTGTGAGTATTAAATTAGTTTCCCACAGGGAACTCATCTGTTGCAAGTTCAGAGAAGCTCTCTGTCAGAATTCAAATGAAGAAAGTGATTTATTTTCTATGTGATTCAGGTTCTCTTTAAAGAATTCACTCTGTATCTCACTTTGGGGTACGCTCCTGTGCGTAGCTCTCAGAAGCTTCTATTCCATTACACCAACCATGGTTGGCTGGTAACTGTGACGCTAATGCCCAGAGAAAGGGCGTTCTCTGCCTCTACAGTATATAAGCAAAGCACGGTGTCTAGGGATGGGTCCCTTTCACATTTAAATCGATACTTAATGGTACCAATTTTTAATACTTGGGTGTTTGAATACTTTGAGTGTTTAATAATTACTTAAATTACTTTCTTAAATTGATGATATATTTATTTCTCCATATATAACAAATATCACGAAAATAGCATACCGTTTTTTTGTATTGTATCATCGTAGTGTTGTACAAAATACTGCAATATTAAAACCTTTAACCACAACTGCTTACTATTTTCTAAATGATTGAAAAATTAAAACCCAGCTCCATTTATTCCTCTTCTTTGTCCTCTGGACAAATTGTGTGATGGGGTCCTTTATAAACTGCAAATAAAACTGAAGCTTCCTGAGATTAGACTTGTTCCCCCGACTGGTATTGTACTTTCTGTCCCACAGGTTGTGTAATCAGGCCTTCGCTCCATTTCAGATGCTGTTTGGTATATTGGCAAATCGCTGTCGCTCAACAAGTTCTCATTAATGAAGGACACATACCGAAACAAGGCACTGTTTCATATCACGTGAATCGGCCCTCGGTATCTAGCACGGAATTCTGTTGGTGCTTTAAAAAGTGCAGAATTCGGTACCTATCCCCAAAGGTGTCACACAGTCATTCTAAAAATTCTTCTTGCTTTACCCAAAAGCTCTTTCTTTCCAAAAGCGACGGCATGCTTTGGTGTTAGCCATACACTGTAAATACAATGGACTAACCCTCGTGCGACGTCACCCATAGGTTTCTGAAGAGCAGAAAATGATGCAAAATGGGCGGTTCCCACCGCCGCCATCTTGACCCAGTCACTTGCCTTGTCACTCTCAGAAAATCCAAAAATGGGCAAAGAGGTGAGCTGAGAGTGGTGCAGTGAGGCTTTGGGCAGAGGGTTGAGGCTCCAAGCCTATATAGCTACCAGCTAGTCAGAAGGTAGTAGGAAGCTAACTGAAGCTAACGTAGGATGCAGCCGGTTTCAGCCAGAAGACCGCGGTTGAGAGACTCTTGCCCTGTTTTTCCACTAGGGTTGATTTAGACCCAGAAAGATCTCGATGGGGGAACACATATCGACATAACAAGACCCGAATAGGTCAGGTCATTACGGCCTAAAACGGTGGTGTTCCCATTACCATCTCAGAAGCAGGGCAGAGGGTGAGGACATGGCCAGGCTTAGCTTAACAACACCTCCAGCAACAAGCAGTCACAAATTCATCATGACAACTCAGGTCCTCTCAAAAGTTAAGACGTTTGACTCACCTCACATCTCTCAGACATCCATTAGTGCATGCCTCCAGCTCCTGAACTGTGTTCAGTACTGTGTTTCCAATACTGATTTAACCAGCGATCATCCAGTCTGTAAAGACTCCGACTCTATAGTGTTCCAGCCTGATCTAGCCAACTCATGCTCTCAGACATCGCAGCTTGCCGGTCCTGCTGACTTTGCTGCTCTGCCTCCACTCAACCACACGCTTGCTCCAACTCGCACATGGAAGGAGAAAACAGCTCGGTTTGGAGTTCCATTCCTCTTGGCGTCCTGACAAAAATTCTCTCCCCCACTGCTGACAAAGCTTCAGCCCATATAAAGCCCATTATCTCCCCTGAAGTAGAGTCTTCTTGGACCATCTGTTACTGTAATCAAAACCACAGCAAGCCATCTTTGTCCAATAAGTGCATGATTAACATCTAAATCCGAATAAAAACTGCAGAGGCAACTGATAGTGGAGTTCAGAAACACAAAATGGCCGAAGTCTTTATGTAGTCCCAGGCTGTGAAGGCCTTCCCCGAGAAAGCAGGGGGGAGAAGCAAACTACTATGCAAGCTATTAGCTACCGTTAGCCACTATTAGCCACCAGTGTTTTCATAATTTCAAGATTAAACTACATATAAACGGAGGAATTAAAAAAACATTCACTCTCCTTGGAGTTGTCATGACGGTAAACCTGAATTAGCTAACCGTAAATGTTTTTTTTTTTTTAACCAGGCTGTAAACATGTTTATTTTTCTGTAAAGTTGGCCTTTTTAACATGGGAGCCAATGGGAATTTGCACCTTTTTGGAGTTAGCCCCCAGCGGATGAGGGAGGAACTGACATTTTTGCCAATTCCTTGTTGGCTTCAAGTTCTGTGGGCAAAGTTTGCCCCTTGGTGTTATCTTAATAGCAAAAGTCCATAGACTGAGCCCATCACTCAGTCAAAGGGTGCTGTCACCTAAACTGGTTGTAATTTTAAAATCGCTGCATTGGCTCCGTGTATGTTTTAAGGTTCCCCTAAGGCAAGGCAAGGGAATTTTATTTATATAGCACACTTTCAACACAGGATAATCCAGTGTACTTTAAATGATGACAAAAATGTGAAAATTAAAACAGAGAATCACTTAAAGAAAGCATAATATTTATAAAATTCAATTTATCTAAAATTATAAATATTTAAAGCTGATGAAACAAGAATCAAAACATTTAGCAATAACAGAAATTAAAAGAAAATATTTAGTAATCGTAGCAACATTTCTGATTTTAAAGAGTTTAGTGTCTCCGCAGCTTTGGATTCATCTGGCAGCTTGTTCCAGACATGGGGAGCATAGAACCAGAACTAAATATGTAGAAGCAGCTTACTTTTTCTAAGGACAGTCAGTAGACTAGAGCTGGAGTAACTGAGTGACTTGGATCGTTTGAACCGCAATCTCTAATGTACTCTGGAGCTAACACATTCAACAATTTATAGACTAATACAAGCACATTGAAATCTATTCTCTGAGCTACAGGGAACCACTGACTTTAGAACTGGGCTGATATGTTCGACTTTCCTAGTTCTAGTGAGAACACGAGCAGCAGTGTTCTGGATCAGCTGCAACTGTCTGATTATTTTAGGTAGACCTGTGAATATACTGTTACAATAGTCAAGGCAGCTAGAGATAAATGGATGGATACGTTTTTCTAAGTCTCCTTGCGTCATTGGTCCTTTAATCCTATAAATGTTCCTCAGGTAATAGAAAGCTGGCCTTGTTATTACCTTTTTGTGACCTTGGGGATTCAGGTCAGAGTCCATTATTACACCTAGATTTCTGGCCTGGTCGGTAGTTTCTAGTTGGACCAACTGAAGCTGTGTACTGATGTTTAATATTAATGGTTTTTAAGTGTCTTAATGATCTTGGGCCTCATCTTCTAGAAATGCTTTTGCCATATGAACTTTCGTGGTCTATGCGCTTTTCTGACAGTCGTCTACTTGTCATCCCTAAAGTCAAGACACAAACTCATGGTGAGGTGCCTTTCCAGCATTATTGCCCTCAACTCTGGAACAGCCTGGCGGAGGACCCTATGACCACAGCGAATATTCATGTTTTTAACAGCAGGCTCAAGACTCACCTTTTTAGCCTAGATTTGAGCAATTATTAATTATTGTCTGTTTAACTGCTCCGCATTTTTTACTTGTTCATGTACTAGCAGCGTTTTACTATGTAATCTTATCAAATTTATCACATGATTTTTATATTTTAACTATTAATTAATTAATCTTCCTTCCAGTGTTTCCTCTGATGGAGCCCTATGCATTGGGCGTGGTGGTAAGCTGTGGCTGTTTGGGTGCTCTCAAGGAAGCACTGGGGTGAAGGTGGGGATCTAGGCCTTGCGTCCTATGAGTGACCTGGTTTAGTGCTGTTGGGATTCATTTTCCATAAACTGTCTCCATCCCCCAGCCTCCATTTGCACATTCTCATTATTCTGTGACCAGTGATGACGACGGAGCTCGCACAGCTCTCAGTGCATTCTCATTAGTCTTTGGATAGTGAGGACAGACATAGCTTATAAAATGACTTTTCACAAACGACACCATTGTCTTTCAATTCTAACTGGGATATCCAAACCTTTGCTAGCGAAATTTCCCCGTTGGTTCTAACCCTGCTGGCCAGGATAGGACTCTTTCCTGAAACTCTGGAGCATTATTTTGCTAAAGCTACCCAGGCTTCCCATGTGCAGCTAGGAAGTGTGCTGGCATCTGAGCTATACATAGATCGCTCTAAGAAGACAGGACCGACTAAGGTCGCCTCCTGCATCTGAATGCATTCATTCAAAATCTTTTAACTTCATACCCCCTGTGAACCAATAAACATCAGATCCTCTTCCCTGCTCACAATCCCACACACAGATATATATATGCTTCCCTATTTACCCTTATTTCAGATACAATCCACTTACCCTACAGGGCAGCTGGCTTTCTTCAGCCTCCAATTTATTGTAAATTACCAGCTGTCCCGCCAGAGGCCCCAGTAAACACTACGAGTGAACCTCCCCATTTCTGTTTATCTACCAACCATTTCCTTCCAGATTTACTCTTTGGAAATAAAACGTACTTCCAACTCCCACAAATACCAAGGAGAGAGAGTTCTGTCACCTAATCTAACACACAACATATTGGGAATGGAACACAAGGCATTTTAAGACTGTATCCTCTTTCCATCTGTTCTGCTAAGCGATTAGAAAGGGAAGGGGGATAAAGGGGCAGCAAGAAAATAAAAGTATGTATGTGTGACAGAGAGCAAGAGGTACTAAGGAAAAATGAGAGTACACAGGGAAAGATCAGGCACACAATTTTTACAGGCAGTGCTTTACAAATCAAGCTTGTGTTATTCGTCAACATTTTTTAGAATTCTCGGAGTGCTGCAAAGAGAGTCTTGTACATATTCATGCTGCAGAATGAACATGACACCTGTCAATAGGCCTGCTGGTTAGGTTAACTATATGTGCTAATATGAAGCATATGCAGAAAGGGTAGAATGATTATTCATGGTTAAACGGCAGCTTTTTCTAGAGATAGGCTTAAAGAGGAATAACAGGCAGTAAAATTGCTTAGTGTTTGACATCTGCAGTTTTCTTGCTGCATTAAAACATTTGTGTTATTGCGGTATTTGCAATGCAAAGATTTTTCAACATATTTTCTCTAAATGCCCAATTTGGATTTAATATGAAGCTAAAAACAGTATAAACAATTTTTGTGTCTTGCTACGTCACACTTTTGCAGTGTCAAATACAATATTTGTAGATCCCATACTGTAAAAAGCTGGATTGTGCTACTGGAAATACATAGATAACATAAGCCCTAGTGAATGACGGTTGTAAGTAAGTCACTCACTCTGCCAGTTGAACAAGCAAGGAAACAAGTGTCATCACTGTCATGGTCTGATCACATCAGTAATAGATTTGGGGCTTGTCATAACCACAACAGAAGTGAAATTTGTCAGGAAAATGGCAACTAGGTTCACCTTTGGGGATGTGCTCAAATAACTCTTCCTGTCTAGGTTTTAGCAATCACCCCACATTTGCATGCCAAAGTTTTGAATTACATTATTCACACATTCTGCTGTTAAACATGGGGGCAAGTATAAACTCTTATCTCTAGGACACTTCACATGTGAAAAAATTTCACTTTTTTGCACTTGCTGAGCCTTAATTTAGGGTATTGCTTTAGGGGAAATAAGACACCATGGGATGTCTTTGGCAGGGTAAAGTCATAATAGGCAAATTCATGCTGTAATGAATGTAAAGAATGCTTGTAATGTGCTTGTAATTACCACGCAAAATAAGTTATATACAGTGCCTTCCATAAATATTCTCAACCCTCTCACTTTTGCACGGTTTCTGAGCCATAACAGATAGTGATGTTGGCAATACAAATACATATAATAATGCACACTCTTTATTTCTAACTGCAGTAAATGAAAATTAAATAATAAAATGAGTTAATAATTGGGAAAACAAAGTCTACTGATAGCAATGACATTTTACAGGACTATAATAAAAAAGTAATATGCAATATAGCAACACCCTTAACCCCCATATGCAACATATTTTTTTCTAAGCGGAGGGTTTCCCAATCTGATGAAAACTGCAGGTCAATCCAGTCTATAAAAGTGGAGAAAAACATCAGTTCACACACTATCGGCCCACCTCTATACTTCCTCAGTTCAAAGCTTGAGACATAGTTTTATAACCTATATCTTCTTTAAACCCATTTGTCCATTTGTTTACCTTATCAAACATCTGAAGCTTTTACAGAACAAATGTTTTTTAGATGAAAATGCATATGGTTTTGCTGTATGAAGTAATGAGTTGATTTCTGAAGGCAGTTAGATGCACTGGAGTTTATATTGGGGTATCAGATTAAAAGGGAAAAATACAATTCAATGGTACACTTCAGATTATCTGTAAAAAAAATCAAATCCTCTATATTATTTTCTTTAACTTCACAACAATAGAATACTTTGTACCATATGAAAAAATAGATCATTCATGGTTGCACAGTGACACCTTTTAATGGGTATGAATAGTTTTGCTAAGTACTGTGTCAAATAAAAGAGAGTAAATTAGACAGTGGTAAATAAGTGGTCAAAACTTAAGATAATTTCTAGTGTTACGTTCTTTCCATTTATTGCAAACATCTCTTGACTTTACAATGGATCTCTGCAAATTTCATGGTTGTGTAATTATCCCTCCATTCGAAAGTAGGCATTAGTGAAGACTTCCTGCCACTCTTAGAAGGATCCTATTAAGACAGGTAATTAAAGGCAGTGCGAAGGAAAATTGGCTGAGGAATGAATTTAGAAAAGAGCCTCAAATATGGGCAATAAATCTCCCGCCTGCCTGTCTTTAGGGTGCCCTGTTTGACTGTTTTATTCAGGACTCTCTTTTGGCTGGGGTCTGGGTGAAACATATGCTGAAAGTATGGGGGGAGGGATAATGTGACCGTGTGGAAGCCATTTTGTAGGTGACCCACTTCTGTTTAAGTGAATAGAGGAATAGGAGGATGTAAGGAGGTTTTGCCAAAGACAGCCATTTGTCCTTGCAAAGCTATCAGTGCAATATGTGCTACAAATATTTTAAAGCCCAAGGCATCAGTAGATGAAAATTATCCCTTAAAAAACACTGAGTGTGATTTACTTTAATTCATATGTCAGCAACCATCAAGGCGGGATTCATCATAAGCACTTCATTTGCATTCTGCTCAACATTTGACCCAGCTCTGCTTCACTGAATGATTTAGAGCTCTAATCATATTATGGTATTCCAATGAACATGCTCATCGCCTAACACCCTCTATTGCTGCACAACTGATGAGTGAAGCCATTATCAATTGACTGAACATTCAAGTGGAAAAAAGCCCTGCTTGAATTCAAGGACTTGCCGCAGCGTGAATATTGACTGTTCAGGGATGACGTGAGAGAAGGATAATGGAAAGCAAGGGACTGCAACAACTGGAAAGGGAAACAATCAATACCACGTAACATTCTTGTAAGAGGAGGCATGACAGAAACCACTCCGATGCACAATCGAACTCTGACTGCTACTGAGGTATGTGTCAATCTAGTGCCTGGAGCCACTGAGGGCAGAGAATAAACTAAGAGCAGGAGATTTTTATGTGGAGGGAAGATAACTTTACTGAATCACCTTTAAATATGGACAAATGACTTTCATTATCTTCCCAGAATTTAATTCCAGAGAATCCCAGAGTCTTGAGAAAAGGAAAATCTGACTCAAGAACCCACACATTCTGTATTGCCTCTTTTGGCCTACTCCCTTCTTGTCTTTTGCACACAGGAGAATCTGTCCCAGAGAATACCAAGATTCAAAGTTCAGTTCATAAAACAAACAATGGTGTTTCCATATGTAGCGGAGATTTATCCACATTACATTTGCTAAGACTAACGCTGTTGCACATGTGTGCAATTTATACAAGCTCAGTGGCATGATTACTTATAAAAATAAAATTCACATGGACTTTGCAAATAAAGCATGCATTTACAGTGCCTTACAAAGGTATTTTCATCTTCCTTATTATAATTTACTTCATTTTCATTTTATATACTATAACATAGTAGTGCATACTTATGAAGTTGGTGAGCTTTGGATTCCCCAATGAGCACTATTTAAATAAAAACAAAAAAAACTAAACAGAATATAGCACGACTGCAAACGTAAGGATACAGTGCCATACAACTACACTGAAATGCCAGGCAAACACATAATTAATCAAAGAAACAGCTAAATCGGTAATGGTAACTCTGTAGAGATGCATAACTCAGGGGAGAGAATATTTTGACAGGAAAATGGTAAGAAGTGCATTGTTTAATTCTCTGTATGAAAGAGTGGTCTTAAAGAAAGCTACTGGTAAAATCTTATCCCAACATTTTTTGTTTAGGTACTCATTTTGGTTTTGATTCTTTTTGGGGGTGTTTCTCCTTCGGTGCTTCTTACATGGTTCACTCTTTTGATTTTGATTCTTTGTTCCTATTGTGTTCTGCTTTTCACATTTTGGTTTAAATTCAAATTTTAGTTTTAGTCTTCAAGAAAAGCAAATCCTTTTGTGGTAGCCACTTTTTCCCAACTTCTTAAGTCAGGTACACAATCAGTTGCACTGCTTTCTGTTGACTGCACTCACCTGGTTCCCATGTTTCGAATTACCTTGACAGCAGCTATAAGTCAGTCAATTTCTTTCATGTTAGATCCTGTCATTATGTTTAATGCCTGTTTGTAAGCCATCCTATGCCTCATCTGTTCACCTTTATTTAGCCATTTTTTTGTTCTAGCCTGATGCTTTGTCTGATTTTGTAAGTTCTTTTAATAAATATTCACGCCCCACATAAGATTCCTGTTCTTTATACATTTGGGTTTGACTTCACAAAAAATTATGACCAATACTACTTTAAAAGTCCTGTTTTAATGGAAACAAAAGGGGGTTCTACAATATACAGACTCACTGGGAATTTATCAATTTTCAAATTCAACAAATGTCAACAAATTTTTGCTTTGTTCTCCACTTCATAATTGTGCACGAATTTAGATCAGTTAATCACCTAAAGTCCTATACAAAAATGTTTGTTGTATCGGTATGCATATGTATAGGTATGCAGTTTTTGTGTGCACAATACAGTTAGAAATTTATAAATACTTTGGAAAGGTACTGTGAAACAATATGTTTGCAAAAGCAAACCCATACAAAGAACTTTAGACTTTGAAAATCACAACGCATCATGTGATGTGATAGGAGTACAAAATTACTTGCTTTCCATAAACACTACCACTGTGAAAACTTAGGTAAACAAATTCTAATAATGCTCTTACACTCAAATATGCATGCATACACAGAGCACCACAAATAGGGCTCGAAATAAACTACTGCAGAGATCTTTGTTTTTTCTAGCTTTTTAAAGCATCTGAAACACTAACACATAAATGGTAGTGTTTCCTTCCAACAGCATTGCTTTGCACATATTAGGATACAAGACTCAGCCTGAGTTAGACACTTTTGTTTGTAGCTTTCGCATGGATAAAACCACATGTTAGGCTATACCTGTCCCTATCTGTGTAAGATTTGTGTTCTTAAGAGACAATGAATCAGTTTTAGTGTGTTTGTATGTGCGAGTGTGCTCCTTGGTCCTGTTCTCTATAATTCTGTGAGCTAAGATAATGAGAATTTTATCTGCAGCTCCTCCGAGGCGTGGGACTCTGACTGAATGGGAGCAGAGTGTAACAGATGAGACGAGTGATAGCAGGCTGGCTACTTTACACTTGCAGGCTAAGGCATGGCAAGCTTTTGGTATGAGGAAACATTGAGAGAGTGTTTTGTGCCACCACTGAGAAAGGTAATGTAAGGTTGCTGTGTACCTGTTACAAAATGGAAACCCCTCTCGGGTTGTGAAGGATTTCAATCTCTTCTAGGTAGTGATAAGAATCACTACGTATTTAGAAATAAGACATGGACATATATGGTGGTGTAGACAAGACTGTTCATGAGAATTGAAGCATTTAAGAAGAAAAGGAGGCAAAGAAGAAACTTAAATATTATGTATTTCTTTAAAAAAACTCCCTACAACTCCAACCTATATAAAGCATATTGTCACCTCCATGTTGTCTTACAATTTCCACAATTAATAATGTTCATCCAAAAAGATTTCCCTAATAACATCCCTAATAAGTCTGATGTCAGATTCAGCTTTTAAGCCCCCGGACAGAGATATAAAATACATTTTAAAATTAATCAAATTAATTATGCTTTACTACCTTTACCAAATGTGGTAAGCTGTAAAATTGGACAGGAGCCAATATTTATAGCCTTATTCCTGCAGTGAAATCTTTTCTTATGGTTATGTCAAATAGTTTATGTAGAAGAAGCAACCCTTAAACCTAATCCTAAAACTCACATTCAATAGGCTACTGTCACTTATTGCATTTTATTCGCTCATTCAGTTTCAGAAATGATTTAAAAACTATATATGTTTTGTGTTTTTTAGAGTTTGAAACACAGAAAATAAAATATGAAGCTCTGTACAGTAAAATTTAGTGTCAGGTTGTATGAATATGTATGCTGGTTTAAACACAATTTCCTTCATAGTTTTAAAAAAAAAAGTCAAACAACATTGTTCTAAGGTATGCGATAAATATTAATAACTGAACTAAATTTACAACAAAAATCTACAACCTCAAATCAGAAAAAGTTGGGACGGTATGTTAAATTAGAATCAAACTGAAGTTGCTGATATTAATTTTTGTTGATTTTTAAGTTTGGACACACCTTATCATTCAATGTGTAGATTTCAATTAAGGACATCAAAACTATGAATGAACACATAATGTATGGAATTACTATATGTACTTTAACAAAAAGGGTGAAATAACTGAATACATGTGTTATATTTTAGATTCCTCAAAGTAGCCATCCTTTGCTCTGATTACTACTTTGCTTTCTCTTGAGCATCAATAGGTAGTCACCTGAAATGGTTTTCCAACAGTCTTGAAGGAGTTCCCAGAGATGCTTAGTACTTGTTGGCCCTTTTGCCTTGACTTTTTGGTACAGTTTACCATAAATCATCTCGATTGGGTTCAGGTCCGGTGACTTTGGAGGGCAGGTTATTTCACACTTTTTGTAGAAGTACTACATAATTCCATATGAGTTCATCATCGTGGGGGGTCTGGCGCATTTGTCCAGCGGTTATCGGGTAGCGTAAGATGCGCAGTGCACCTCGGACAGGTCGCCAATCCATGCAACAGATCTTACGTGTAGACTGCTGCAGATTTCCTCCGGTAGTTTAGAGGTCAGGAAACGGCTCATTCTGAGAGTCTTCAAATTATGGTCGCTACAATGAGAAAAATGTTTCTTCATGTTAAACTTTTAGTGGGAAGTGATTAATGTAATTTCTGTCTTCAGTCGAAGCGTGGATTCTGTCTGCAGATCAACAGCTATGATTACCTGCGGGGGTTATCCCTTTTTTTTATTTTTCTGCTTTTTAATTTTTTTAATTTTATATTGTATTTAATGTACAGCACTTTGGTCAGCTTCGGCTGTTTTTTTTAAGTGCTATATAAATAAAGTTGGCGTGGCTTAATCTATTCTGTCTGTGGAAAAAAAAAACAGAAAAAACCTAATGTCAATAATTTCTGCAACAATCCGAATATTAGATTACAAAAAAGAAGAAAAAAAAAAGTTAACATTTTCATTCCCTGGCGTGCAGGAACCGCATCAGATATGCTTATAATAGTGCAAACATTTAATTTCACTTTTATGTGTAGTTATCTGGTCAGGTTGTTTTGACGGAATATTATATTACTTAACTGGACTCAAAATAATAAACCTGTTTAAGGCAAAGCCATGCCGCCTTGCCTTGTGAGGCTGCTTAAGTAAAATGCACGTGATAGGGTGAGAAATAAATAAATAGGGTAAGATAAAGAGGTTTATTTATAAATATTACAGGATATACATTTGAAAATTGTTAACAACTCATTTAGATTGTATTATAAACTTTTGTTTAAAGATTGAAAAGTTATTAAGATGTATTTTAGAAGTTGAGAATATGTTTTATTACACAAGTTAACGCCAGCCAGTGATTTTGAGTATATTAGTCTTAAATTATTAGTTTTGCCTGCAGGCCTGTAGGTAGGGGGAGCCCTTAACGCTCCGCTTAAGGCAAATTAGGAAACTGGCAACATTTACCCCCTTTCAGAGGGGCAATACATGCACACAGTAAAAAAAAATAAAAAGATATTTGTTGAGAATAAAGTTGGATCCCCCATTGTGTGCTGGTGCACACCCAGTGTTTTTTTCTTTTTTAGAAGCCACTGCTTCTAACACTTTAAAAAAAAAGGTGGAACAGTAAAGTTTTTACCACTTTGTGATGTTGCCATTCATTTTCACAAAACTTAATGATGAAATACCACCTTTTGGAACCTGGACCTTCTTTAAACCATGCATTAAGTTCATTTACTCACCCAGACAACTTTGCTGCGACTTGAGGTCCTTTGGGAGATGATAAAATCCATTTGCAATCAGCATATACCCATATAATGGGAGTTGTTGGGCACCCTAAGAGCAGCCTGTAAGTAAGGCATTATCTGCTACAAAACTCCTTAATTTCACCAATGTTTTGTTGTGAATTGCTAGCACTATTCCCATGTGAATTCAGAGCATCTCAGAGGTGTTTTGTTCTTGTCTTTCATGGTGTTTTACACTTTTACACATACTTTTGCAAGGCACTGTATTTAGAAGAAAAGTAAAATTTAAAAAAACTATTTTTGCACACTTTTATGCAAAATCCACAAAACAGAATGTAACAAATGCCCTTACTGAAACAAGACACCCTAATGCTACTGATGCAGTCTGGAATCTTTTGTCTTGGATCCAAATGATTGTAAGACTTACAGAGCAAATTGTGTTAAAACAATTCCTGATTGTTAATTAAATCATAAAGAGGGGCACAAATGAAAAACAAATGGCATGTTGGCTTCATTGTTGTAGGGGAGACTTGTTTTTCACTTGTGGAATTATATAATGACGGCGTCTGTGTCATAAATAATATTCAGACAATGGTATTGTTCTAGCCTTTAATAATAATAATAAAAACTCAAAAAAGCAAGCTTCATCTCTGACTGCAGAGCTTTAACTGCATATCCATTATTATCTCCAAAAACTTATTCAAAACAAAAGAAGAATTTAAATCAACATTCAAATAGTATTTTGATATAAAAGTGATTTTGTTTGTTCTTTTGTTGGCAATCTTTGTGTGTATAGCATGTGTCTGAGGGTTTAGTGTTTAGTCAAATCATCCAGATGCCAGAGAATCTCACAAGTGAATCGATGCAAAAGACTTCTTGTTGAAATCACAGATGCCGTGAGCAAGGACAAGCATGGAGCCAACATCTTTCTGTCTGTATGTCTATCTCTGTTACAGACACACACCCCCTCTGTGGCACAAAATGATCTGCCACTCTGACAGGGCGACTGCTGGCACCCATTTATCACTCGCATCATCCAAAATATTGTTTTTCCTTCTGGCAGGAAGACACCCCCCTCCCCCAACACACACACACACACACACACACGAAGCAAAAAAGGAAACATGGTAACAAAGAATAGAAATAGTTGGCGTTTGTCCAACCAAACTCTTCAATTAGGTGAATGTCAAGAAACAAACATATCAATAAAAAAATGTGAACAAAATGATTGCTTAAGTGATATCAGGTGCAGAGTTTGACATCTTTTCTACAATCTCCATGCATCTCTTACTGCAGCCCCTCCCTTCCCCCACATGGCATTCATCTCCACTCGACCTTTTTCTCCCATCATTACTCCTCCTCCAACTCTGATTATCTATCTGCCTTCAATTTGTGTCTTACTCCTACTGGCTATCATGCCCTATTCCTTCTATTCGACCATCTAAACTCTCTTTCTTTAAATTGGTTCCCTCTCCCTGGAGTCATTCTCCTTGATCACCTCTACAGTCTCCTTTCCAGCAGTTACCTCCCTGCTGCACTACATGGTGTTTACATATAAAGATTTTATAAATTTTTCACATTTGTGTCTGTTTTTTTGAGCATTTATATATTTTATATTTCATTTACACAAATGCTTTCCTTAGCAATAAAAATCCAATGTATAGTGGGATGATTTTAATGCATTAATTTATATATCCTCCCATTATGCAGTGGTTTTGCCCATTGATTCTCTGTTCATGGGCTTATACCTTGAGCATGTGTTTTTGAAGAAAGGTAGATGAAAAAGGAATGAAAAATGCTTCTTCAGTTTTAATGCCAGGTCACCTACCTATAAATCATCCACTAACTCTCCACAACCACAACAGCCTGTTCAGTTTCAAGAGTCTTTGACCATACCAGAATATTGTGTTATTCCATCTTACTCCTCCCTTTTTTGCTCGCACTTTTTTATCCCTTACCTTCTGTTCTCCCTCATCTTCACCGTCTATTTCTTTCATTATCTTTTATTCGCTCGGCTATACACTTTTCCATCACTGTCTTTTCCTATCTCAAGCACTCTTTTTAGGTATATTTATCTCGGTCATCTTTCTTATGCTCTCTGCTGAAGCTGTCCTGCCGTCTTTCTGTGTTTTTTCCACGTTTAGCTATTCAATCCTGCATGTCTTCAGCTTCTTTTGTTAGAGTTTATCGGAGAGTGTAAAGGAACAAAGAAGGGAATCTGGGCGGCAATTGTCCACAAAAGAGAAAGACCTAAAATAGGGGAAAGCAATTCTGATTGTGACTTCTAAATCACGTCTTGCTTACTTAGTTACTACTTAAGAAAAAGCATATCTATGGATGGCTAATTACTCTCTGTATTTTACATCCCCGATGTAACATAATAAATAAAATGTTTAAGTAGGGATGGGCTGGCCTCCAGAATCAAGGTATAGCAAGGGGTAAAAACTCCTGCTTTGTGATGGACTGGCGACCTGTCCAGGGTGTACCCCGCCTCTCGCCCATTGACAGCTGGAGATAGGCACCAGCCCTCCCGCGAACCCTTGAGGACTAAGTGGTTCAGAAAATGGATGGATGGATGTTTCATTAAGCCACTTAGTCAAAAAAAAACATTGAATAACAATGGGCATTAGTTCAATTTTCGAACACTATCCGATATTATCTTCTTTAAAAATATATTTTTTAAAACAGATGAATCAACCACAAAAAAAGGAATAAAGTGGATTTCATATCTTTAAACCAAATCGCACATGCCAAAAAATACTTGTGTATCTTATGAAGTGCCTTTCCATTTCATCAACTCTGAGGCACCAAGCTTGCTATAGGTGGGTTGAACAATAGAGTGGGAGATGAGACGGGATGGGCAGGGCAAGGGGTCTGGGTTGTCAGAAATGGATAAATCAGATGATCCTTAAGAGTAATACAAATACAAAAGAAATGCCAGTGGGAAAAAGGAGAACCAGCATCCAGTATAGTTGCTTGCCACAAAATGACACACTGGCTTAGTTTATGCATGGGAGGACAAAGAGTTTGAGTGTGCAGGTGGATGAAACATCACAGCCTTCTGTATCGCTGAGAATCATCCACATGATGGAGGTGGACTCTACTAATTGCAGTACGTGAGTGAAAACAAATCCAAGGCCAAGCAAAGTGTTCTGAAATGCCATAACTACAGTAAATGGACACTAACACCACCCAGGGAGCAATAAAGATGTGTTATGATTATATCTCTGTCTAACAATCAGTCTTTTTCCTTTCCCACTTTTCTAAGCATGGCACTCTATTGGCTTCGCCCAACTTTTTGACTCATGCAAAAAAATATTATCCCAGTAAATACAGGTGCAAGGATAATCAACTGAAGACAACTTGTCTTTAATCATGATTTTTTTTTCACTCCAATTTTGAACAGGCAGCATGCAGTACATTTTGATAAAGCTATTTTTTTTTTTGTTTTTGTTTTTTTTACTGAAACGTAGCAATGTCAAATGTTGTCACGAATCACAACATGGACTGAAAAAGGATAATAGATTAAGTAAACAAACAAAATATTTTAGATTTCAATAAATTTTAGGAAACAATTGAAAATAATCAAACAATGTTACACTGCTAGTATACACTGTACAGTGCCTTGCAAAAGCATTCACAGCCTTTAAACTTTTCCACATTCCGTCATCCAAAAACTATTGTTTTTCTTTAGGACTGTATGTACTAAATCGACGCAAAATAGTGAATTATGAAGCAAAGGACTGTAGTTTTTATGTGAAATCTGGTGGTGGCAGCATTTTGCTGTGGGGATGCCTTTCTTCATAATTGCAAAGAAAGCTGACCAAAGTTAATGCTATTGCTAGTACAAGGTAATTTGGGAAGAAAAGCCTAGAGATTGACATAAAAAAAAAAAAAATTGAGACTAGCATAGAAGATGATTCTACCAGCAGGAGAAAGACCCTAAACATACTACCAAAAACTCCAACCGGACCCCAGATAAGTAGAAGATAATGAATGGATGGATGGATGGATAGAAAATGTATCAATTACTCAATAAACTTAATAGGAAATGTTTTTTCCATAAAAGCATGTGTGTAAACAAATGTTATGTTTTCAGAATTTTATTTGTATTTTTTTTTTTTTAATCAGGCAACATTTTCCTTTCACTATTCAATCTACTGTGCCATTTTATGTTGGTCTGTCGCAAAAAAACATTTTAATTAAAGTGTTAAATCTATTTTGTACTCCATTTAAAATTTAATTATTGAATTCAGACTCCAAAGTCTGCTGACCTACAGTTGTACAGAATGAAATTATAATTTTATACAAAAATGTTTCTTTTTGTAGCTATTTATCCTGTTATTCAATTAATCACATTTTCTTTTGTGACTAGGTGACTGCTTTTATCTTTGAGGGCAAATAACTGGTTAGGGGAATATAACTTTTTTTTCAGAGATTTAAGTGAAAATAACATTTGTTTTAAAATAAAGACAAATTCACAATAAAAATGCTATTTGGTAGTAGTTAAATTTTGTTGTAATATAAATGTGTCATTTTCTGCATCATTTAACCTCTAAAATGTTTTGTTTTTTTCCAGAGAGTAGTAATTTCAGGCAAACTAAAGGCTGGTAATTGTTCTTCTGGGTCTATAAAAGTTTGATTCCCTTTTGGTGAGCCATGAAGATGTTTCTTTATAAAGGGGTTTCTTTCCAAATGTTGAGTGCACATACTCAACCCTCCATGGTTTAAAATGACAAAGAATGTACATAGAATCAGATTTTTGTATTACTCTTTTAGATTTGTATTATTATTTTCTTTCATTTGGGTAGAACAGGGTTTTTAAGAGAGAAATAGTACTATTCATGAATTTTCTGTATTCTCTCTTACAATAGCACATAGGCTTGTTTGAGACTGAGACACAGATGCAGGAACCAGTTGCTTCCCATATCTTTGATGCAAAATTTGTGAGTGATGGGGTCTCTAGTTTGCTCAGCATAAGCACACTGAAAGTTGGAGGTAAAATAGTTAAGTCATCATCATATACTCCCTCCAAAAGGGTCTGCTGAGTTCTGAAAAAAGGAGTGAAGCCTGACTAGGCCAATCAGACTGATGTGAATTTAACTGGCTTTAAGAGTGAGTCACCAGTCATGCTGTAAAACCCAATGTAAAAGACTACCTATGAATGTCTAGGGTAACTGCATCAAACTTAATAGCAAAGACGCCTCTGATTATTCATTGGTATGAGGATAGGGGTCTGTTAAGCTGCATTAGGTTTCAGTAAGTTCATTAACTACAATGGGGAGGGAAGCACAAGTGAGGAAGATGGACTATCTTGAATCTAGATCGATGTAGTTGAATGTTCTGCACTACTGCATAGGAGACTGCAGGGATAAAGGTTGAGGAGAATTGACAAAATATAGAAATATACAATCCAGATTTTGGTAATTTAGAACAACTATAAAGACGAGAGATATACGAAATATATTTCTGTTTAAACTACATCTATCCTTTCATCGTCTGCCAGATATCCAAGACAGGGTGGCAGGGGGAACATATCCTAAAGAGAAACAGACATCCCTCTCTCTCTTTCAAGTTACTCACCATCTCATTCTGGAGGATCCCAGTTGTTCCCAGGCAAAGGGGGATGTAAAGTCCCACTAGCAAGCAAATTCTGGTTCAGCCACACTGTCTATATGCAGGGGTACATGCCTGTAAAACCATCACGATGAAGTATGTAGAAAGCATACTAAGCAGATGCTTAAAGCACTTAAACTGATTTCATTCAATATAAAATAGTAGAGGCTCCAACCCAAACTTTCCATGGAGTGTCAAGCTTGCCTTGTAGTTGCCATTAGTGGAGATAAAGCCACAATGAGCCAATTTCCTGCTTCATCCTATTGTTGCTGGTAAATAAAACTCCAAGAACTCCTTTACTCAAGGCAGATGCACATGACATGGAGGAAGTAATACCCCCCCTTTTTACCAACTGAGGACCATGACCTCAAAATTAGATGAGCTCACTCTCGTACACTTAATTGGAAATAAATATTTCCAGACCCTGCTGAAGACACACTGAGGTTTCTAAACCAATCTCTCTCTCACTGAGAACCATGATAAACAACAAACAGGGTCAAGGTCAATTTCCAAAAAAAACTTAACATTGTGTCAAGTTTCATCCTCGGCGCCATCTTAAGGCGCCGAGGATGGCAGCCGTGGTGCTTTTGTGCGCTCTGTTTTGTTTGTTCTTGTGCGTTAACTGTTCGTCTGCGTGCTCTTATACCCGCATGGGTATAAGACCAGGTCCTCCAGCTGCGGACCTGGTCCATTTTTTGACCAAAAGAGGGAAACGGCGCCGTGGAAAGCGAGCGGGTTCACTCGTCCGCCTGCGCAGACGGGGCGCGCGCACGCCTTTACCTGGCATCTTTCTCTCAAACGTCCGCTCACTTCCCAACAAGATGGACGAACTAGCGCTGCTGATGAGAAGTAACAAGGACTTTTCCTCGTCTTGTGTTTTGTGCGCGCTTCACCTGGAAGGCTTCCATCTCCTCCGCGCGGATCGCAACGCGGAGCTCTCCAACAAAACAAAAGGCGGTGGCGTTTGCTTCTACATCAACAGCAGCTGGTGCACAGATGTGACTGTGATCTCCCAACACTGCGCTCCTTCTCTGGAATATCTTTTCATTCACTGTAAGCCTTTTTATTCACCGCGTGAGATCGCTTCATTCATTCTGGTGGCTGCCTACATTCCGCCCAGCGCGGACGTGCACGAGGCTCAGCGCACGCTTGCAGGCCAGATATTACATGCGAAGCGGTCTTTTCCGGACTCTCTTGTTATCGTGCTTGGTGACTTTAACAAGGGAAACCTGAGCCAGGAATTACCAAAGTATAGACAGTTCATTAAATGCCCGACCAGAGAGGAGAACACGTTGGATCACTGCTACACTACAGTCAGCAGAGCGTATCATGCTGTGCCGCGCGCTGCCCTCGGACTATCAGATCACGTGATGGTGCACCTAATTCCCTCATACCGACAGAGACTGAAATTGGTCAAGCCTGCGGTGATAACAACAAGGAAATACACCTCTGAAGCTGTGGAGGAGCTGCGCTCATGTTGGGAGACGACAGACTGGGGAGCGTTTGGAGCAGCCACGGACAATCTGGACGAGTATACGGAAACTGTGACCTCATACATTCAGTTCAATGAGACGCGCATCATCCCAACGCGCACCAGGATTTGTTATAACAATGACAAGCCCTGGTTCACACCCAAGCTCCGGCGCCTACGTGAGGAGAAGGAAGTAGCGCGGCGGAGCGAGGACCGGAGTACATACAGACGAGCTAAGTACCACTTCAGCAGTGAAGTGAGAAGAGCAAAATCTGTGTACTCCAACCGTATACAGGAACACTTTAGCTCCAATGACTCTGCAGCCGTGTGGAGGGGGTTGAGGGCTCTCACAAACTACAAGTCCAGAGCCCCCCAGACCCTGAACGACCGGACTCTCGCCCAGGGCCTGAATACACACTGCCGCTTTGAACAGCCGTCTGCTCCTCACACCTCTGCTCCCCCCACCATCACCCCAACCATCAACGACCCCAGCACTTCATCAAAGGACTCCTCAGACCCCCCCTCCTCCCCCCCTGCCCTCTCCATCCAGGAGGAGGATGTGCGCCGACAGTTCTTGAGGCTGAACAGGAGGAAGGCCCCCGGGCCGGACGGTGTCTCCCCCTCCACCCTGAGACACTGCGCGGATCAGCTGGCCCCCGTGTTCACGGACATTTTCATCACCTCCCTGGCGCTCTGTCGCGTGCTGTCCTGCTTCAAAACCTCCACCATCGTCCCTGTCCCCAAAAAGCCACGGATCACAGGACTTAATGACTACAGGCCGGTGGCGCTGACGTCTGTGGTCATGAAGTCATTTGAGCGCTTGGTTCTGCCCCACCTCAAGGACATCACCGCCCCCCTCCTGGACCCACTGCAGTTCGCCTACAGAGCCAACAGGTCAGTGGATGATGCAGTGAACCTGGCCCTCCATTTCATCCTGGAGCATCTGGACTCCCCAGGAACCTACGCCAGGATCCTGTTTGTGGACTTCAGCTCTGCCTTCAACACCATCCTCCCTGGACTGCTACGAGACAAGCTCTACCAGCTCAGCGTGCCCGACTTCCTCTGCAGGTGGATCACTGACTTCCTGTCGGACCGGAGACAGCACGTGCGGTTGGGGAAGATTGTCTCGGACAATCGGACTACAAACACTGGGACTCCTCAGGGCTGTGTACTCTCCCCCTGGCTCTTCTCGCTGTATACAAACTGCTGCACCTCCAGTCACCAGTCCGTAAAGCTGATAGGGTTTGCGGACGACACCACCCTCATCGGACTTATCTCAGACGGTGATGAGTCCGCCTACAGGAGAGAGGTGGACCGGCTGGCTTCTTGGTGCAGTCACAACAACCTGGAGCTGAACGCCCAGAAGACAGTGGAGATGATCATGGACTTCAGGAAAGTCACAGCCCCACCGTATCCCCTCACCCTGATGGACTCTCCCACCACAATCTCCATCGTGGACTCCTTCCGTTTCCTGGGCACCACCATCACCCAGGACCTCAAGTGGGAGCCAACCATCAGCTCCCTCATCAAGAAGGCCCAGCAGAGGATGTACTTCCTGCGGCAGCTGAGGAAACTCAAAGTGCCGACCGAGATGCTGGTGCAGTTCTACACGGCCATCATCGAGTCCATCCTCACCTCCTCCATCACCGTGTGGTTCCCCGGCGCCGCAGACCGGGACAGACACCGACTGCAGCGCATCGTGCGTGCTGCTGAGAAGGTGATTGGCTGCAGGCTCCCATCCCTCTGGGACCTGTTCACTTCCAGGACCCGAGGCGTGTGGGTCGGATCACAGCTGACTCTTCTCACCCTGGACACCGACTATTCTCCCTCCTCCCCTCAGGCAGGAGGCTACGGTCCATCCAGACCCACACCTCCCGCCACCTGAACAGTTTCTTCCCCTCCGCCATCAGACTCATGAACAATAACAAGACCCGATAGTTCAGTTAAAGACCCATGTAGGATAGAACCATCTGCACTATTTAACTTTATTTTACTGCACTGTGTGGTCTGACCACACTTAGATCTGCTGCTGTCATTCACCTGCACATCTGTGAATGGAACCCTGCTGCTGTTCTCATGTTAAAAGGGATGTTTATCTTTTCATAGTTCTTTTATATACATACAGATTATAATATTTATAAAGACTTTAGCCTTATGGCTCATTCTTTTTATTTTATTTTTTATTTTATTTTTTTTATTTTATTTTATTTTATTTTTACTTATGTTAAATGTTTTATGTGCACAACTGTACCGGAAAAAAATCCTAGTTTGTGAACTTGTTCTCAAACAATGGCAATAAAACCGATTCTGATTCTGAAGTAAATGGATACAGTTTTTGCTTTCGGTACACAAGAACTGAATAGCCCTTTAAAGTAACCCAGATGCCGTGGATTCCTATAGTGCACTTTACAACGTATATTGAGGGACACAATAGTAAGTCTTCTCAGATGGTTCACTTTCAAACTGTCAGATATGAAAGAAATTAATGCAATATGCAATGAAAGCCAAAAACTTGTAGCAAAGAACTTGACCACAACAAATCTTTTACGCTATTTACAGCTGCAACACAAGGAACGGTACAAATAAAGATTTCATGGAAGACTGGGAACTGAAAAGTGCATGTATCCAAACTATCAACTTTCCCCAAAACCGCACTTGGGAGCATATAGCTTAAGTCCAGGATTCCCCATCAAGCTAGAAGCTCAGCCCAGCAGGACTGGTTGCCATCGCTAGTGACGATGGGACTAATGTCATTAAAACTATTAAAATGAACCAGTGGCTAAGGATGCAATGATTTGGCCATAAACTTCATCTGGCCATCGGTCTGTTCAATATTTGATAACAAATTTTAAAAACTAAGATAAGAAAAAAAATTTCACTCTGCTATTGGATAGACCAATTGAATGAATAAAAGTATGTCATATTTTCCACAATGACAGACTGAAGTTTCTGTAATTATATGATAGCTATAAATAAGTGGTTTGGACTGCTTCTGAGATGTCCGCCAGCTTTCTCAGACAAACCTGAAAAGCCCAGTTATACAAGCAACCAGGAATTATGAAAAAAAGCACAAACTGCAAAAACCACCTGAAACATCATCCGTGTTATGACAACAGCAGCTGCAGTGATGATATCAGGGTAGGTTCTTCGCTCCATACAGCTAAAAGGATAAAACAGAGAGAGAGATTTACAGAGAAAGAGAATTGTGTCTTCTCGCTATATGAAGATATCCTAGGGCACTGTTTTCTCCCTAAATAAATGCTATAGAAAATGAAGTGCAAGTTTTAGAGTCAGGGACTCCCCCCGGAGAAAAGAAAATTTCTAAAAGACACTATAATTTCATAAAGATTACTGCTTTGGCAAACTGAAAAAAAAAATGAAATGTGTACACAAAGTACCAGAAGGATGCATTTCTTGCACACGTGTTTATATTTTAATTTACTGATTTGTGCCAATAAATCTCAAAGACAGATGCTAGGATATCATTTGAATGCATTTGGGTGTTAGCTAGCTCAGGAGACAAGCTGGCTGGCTCTTGTTGCTGGCCAAACCCAAGGTCCCTGTTCTAATCATTATGTTGTTTTATACTAATATGTTAGCTCTGCTCCAGATTCAGCCCGTTATTGTTTATTATTTCATTGTGTTGTCTTTTTATCCCCTTATTTATTTTTGGTTGTCTCAACTGTTGGGTTTCTTACATCTAACGTAAAATATTCTTGGGGAAGCAGTCCTGGGAATGAGAGATTCATCAATGACTCACGGCAAAGTTATGTGCAAGATTAATAAAATAACTCAAGGACAATATGACACTTTGTGAAAGGAAAAACAAAGAGGCCACGAAGAATATAAATCATAGAATGCACAGAATCAGCTTCTTATCCTATAACAAAAAATGAAATACCTTTTCCTTTTTTTCAAAGGCAAAACATGAGCAAAATGCATTGAAAACATATAATCCATGAGCACAACTAAAAGCAGGGTATAAAAAGAGAATTATTTGAATGTTGTTACAAATATATAAGAATTAGAAATATCAAAGTGAAAACTTCTAACTATGATTCAACAACATGAATCAAAAGAACTTTGTCAGAGTCCACTCCATTCTCTCTTGGGCCAACACAGACCCACCAAAACTAGAACTGACAACTGTGATGCCGTACTATCTGCTCTTCCCAAAAAGAGAATTTCCGGTTTACAACTTCTAGAAAATTCAGCAGCACGTGTCTTGACGAAGACCAGGAAGCAGGAACACATTACACCTTTAATGGGTTTTAAGTGTCTTAATGTTCTTGGGCCTTCTTATTTTTCAGAACTGCTTTTATGATATGAATCTTCAGTCTCTGTACTTCTCTGGCAGCTGTCTCCTTGTTATCCTTAAAGTCAGGACAGACACTCATTGTGAGGCATGTTGCTTTAATGTCCCTCACCTCTTAAGCAGGCTGCTAGAGGACCTCAGAGCCAGAGAGAACGTTTATAGTGGGGCAAAAAAGTACTTAGTCAGCCACCGATTGTGCAAGTTCTCCCACTTAAAATGATGACAGAGGTCAGTAATTTTCATCATAGGTACACTTCAACTGTGAGAGAAAGAATGTGAAAAAAAAACTCCAGGACTTTCAAATGCTTCTTACGGAGCCACTCCTTCGTTGCCCGGGCGGTGTGTTTGGGATCATTGTCATGTTGGAAGACCCAGCCACGTTTCATCTTCAGAGCTCTCACTGATGGAAGGAGGTTTTGGCTCAAAATCTCACGATA
Source organism: Apricaphanius iberus (assembly GCA_028564705.1). Taxonomy (NCBI): domain Eukaryota; kingdom Metazoa; phylum Chordata; class Actinopteri; order Cyprinodontiformes; family Aphaniidae; genus Apricaphanius; species Apricaphanius iberus. The sequence goes on along the minus strand of JAPXFQ010001903.1, from coordinate 30,976 downwards.
CATGGCCCCATTCATTCTTTCCTTAACACGGATCAGTCCCAAAGCATGATGTTTCCACCCCCATGCTTCACAGTAGGTATGGTGTTCTTGGGATGCAACTCAGTATTCTTCTTCCTCAAAAAACGACGAGTTGAGTTTATACCAAAAAGTTCTACTTTGGTTTCATCTGACCACATGACATTCTCCCAATCCTCTGCTGTATCATCCATGTGCTCTTTGGCAAACTTCAGACGGGCCTGGACATGCACTGGCTTAAGCAGGGGAACACGTCTGGCACTGCAGGATTTGATTCCCTGTCGTTTTAGTGTGTTACTGATGGTAACCTTTGTTACTTTGGTCCCAGCTCTCTGCAGGTCATTCACCAGGTCCCCCCCGTGTGGTTCTGGGATTTTTGCTCACCGTTCTCATGATCATTTTGACCCCACGGGATAAGATCTTGCGTGGAGCCCCAGATCGAGGTAGATTATCAGTGGTCTTGTATGTCTTCCATTTTCTGATAATTGCTCCCACAGTAGATTTTTTCACACCAAGCTGCTGCCTATTGTAGATTCAGTCTTCCCAGTCAGGTGCAGGTCTACAATTCTTTTCCTGGTGTCCTTCGAAAGCTCTTTGGTCTTGGCCATAGTGGAGTTTGGAATCTGACTGTTTGAGGCTGTGGACAGGTGTCTTTTATACAGATAACGAGTTCAAACAGGTGCCATTAATACAGGTAACGAGTGGAGGACAGAAGAGCTTCTTAAAGAAGAAGTTACAGGTCTTTGAGAGCCAGAGATCTTCCTTGTTTGAAGTGACCAAATACTTATTTTCCACCATAATTTACAAATAAATTCTTTAAAAATCCTACAATGTGAATTCCTGGATTTTTTTTTCAAATTCTGTCTCTCACAGTTGAAGTGTACCTATGATGAAAATTACTGACCTCTATCATTATTTTAAGTGGGAGAACTTGCACAATCGGTGGCTGACTAAATACTTTTTTGCCCCACTGTATGTTTTTAAGATCAGGCTCAAGACTCACCTTTTTAGCCTGGCTTTTAACTGATTACTTGTTATAGTATGTTTTTTTTTTTTTTTTTTTTTTAAACGTGTCCTGTCTAGCAGTATGCTACTCAGAAGTACGAGCCCAACAGTTTTACTTTCCCAAGCAGAGTATTACAGCTTCGCTGTAGTACGCCACTTGATGTATATGTATGAAAAATCTTTATTAGTGATTACTGTGGGTTCAATTTCCTGACGTCATGGACACTAAACCGAGACAAGAAGGGAGAAAGGAAGAAGGTGAAGAAAAGAAACCGGACCAACAGAGGCGCGAACTGACGACACAAGACAGGGAGGCAAACAAAGAACACAAGAAAACATCCCAGTCCTCCACCTCTGCCGGACGGCAGAGAAACAGTAATAAAAAACAAAAACAAAACAAACAACATAGTATGTTTAATTGCTCTGCATGCTTGACTTCATAAATTTTATCGGTTATTTTTTTATTCAATCTTATATTTATCCTAAGTTTATTTGTATACGTCAACCTGTTATTTTATCTCCCCTCCAGTGTTTCCTCTATGCGAGTCCTCTGCCTGAGGAGCTGTGGTCAGCCGTGGCTACCGGGATGCTCTACAGGTAATGCTTGGGTGGAGGTCTTTGCCCTGCCTCCTCTCAGTACCCTAGGTCAGCACCTTAGCGGCTGCTGTTGATCTCCTGCTGCTGTTACAGATGGCCCCCTTGATGGTGCTTCCTTACCTGGCTCATATGTACTTGGTCCTTTATACTTTTTGCTTTTGGTTTTAAGTGTGTATGTGCAACTGTGATTATGCTCTTAAATCTGTGGGGGAGTGATGGGAATGTGGGGTCATTTTAATTAGTAAAACACTTTGACCTTCAATTTGTGTCTGAAAAGCTCTTTATAAAGTTTGATTTGATGAGTAATAGCTAGAATCTCACAACTAACTTAGAATATCAGAAAATAATGCAAACATTATTCATGAAGTTTGGTGAGTAAGTCCTTCTCTCAAACAACAATCATAATACCATTGGAGGGAATGTTTTATCCTTTCAAATCTTGAGATTATTGTTTTTTCATAATACCCATTCATACTACCCCTTTCTACTGCTGTAACATTACATTTTTAAAGAAAATGACAAATATGATGAATCAATGGTAGTACACAAACAGCATGTTTATAAATCGGTCATTATCGATGTTCATTTTGTTGATATATTTGTATCTTTTTTTTGCCACAAATATATTTTTGCAAATGAAAGACAAATGAAAATTTAAAAAGAAATTTTGGATAATGAGTAAGAAAATGGCTAGGTTGATCAACATTTGTGTTAATAAATAAAAGATTAGAGTAAAAGAAATAAAATTACGAAAATCCGGTAAGAAGACGGGAAATATGCAAGGAACAGACAAAAGAACCTCTCAACAAATGGAACAGGTGGGACTAGCTGAGAAGAGAACCAATCAGTCTGCCTTAAGGCGTCTCTCCACCGGTACAATTCGACTAGACTCGGATCGACTCATCCTCGGTACCTTTTACTCTCCACTGGCAGAAGTCTGGCTGAGCCGCTCCAAGCCGCGTCGAGCCGATACTATTTTTCGTACCACCTCAGCTGTGTTGAGTTTGCTGCACATGTAGAAGAATGTTTTTTCTGACATCCTGAAGTTCTGCAGCCACTGAGCTTCGGTGAAACCCAGAAGAACGTCTCATCACTGCAAGGCCCAGTTAAACAATCAAACCAATGGTCGGCTGCGACAACTTCACAGAGCAGTCATCTGAAACACGCACACAATACTTATTAATAAAGCCAACTTGTTAACATAGGTTTTTACGCTGGGCTTTACTGAATAAATAAATACACAGAGCATATTTACACCCGCTGAGTCCTGTCTGTACCGTCATTCTCCTGCAGAGCTTCTTACACTCGTTTGTACTACTCCACCATGTTTTTCCTTGCAGCGTGTAGCTTTTCCAGGGTCTGTATTCTTCGATGAGAGAAGCTTTCTCTTCGACGTGGGTCGACAGAAATCCACAAACTGAGCAAAAAGCTCAAGATTGCTAGTGAGGCCGCCATTGTTCTTTCTCTCTGAGCCTTTGTTTACTTCCAGCTACGTACTCTGGGGCCGCCCACCATATGACGCACCCGCTCACTTAAGACGCTCTGGTTTATTGCAACTGTGAAGCAAGACTTGACGAGTCGAGCCGTGTCGAGTCGCTTTACCGATAGTAACGGTACAGTACGGCACAACAAAAGGTACTAGTGGAGAGATGCCTTTATTGAGAGGTGAAGTGGAACGAACCACTAAACAAGTACTAGAGAAGACAACAGCTGATCACGTTATGATTAAAAAGTAGAAAAAGGTCATGGCAGGGAGAAAAAGAAATCTTATAGATCCATTTCAAATATGACAATGACAAAAACAAAACAGATCCAGTAATGCAGAGCAGTTTTTTCATGGGGAAAGCTCGACAAGGAGCTCGACAAAGTGGCATTTTTCACTTACCGCTTCCACCAATCCTCGAAGGTAAAATACCTTGGACTAGATTATCCCACCCTATCAGCAGAATAGTTAAAACCAAGTCTATTATTTGTAAAAACTTTTTGGGTTTGTGAAGCTTTAATAAAAGGCAATTTTCAGTTTTCCAGATGCAGAAACCAGACCCACTAAAATCAGCCTTATTAGTATTCATACGTTTTATGTTAAAAATAATTTCTTTGGGAATACATTTCACTATCCCTAGTTTTTTATTTCATAATTAAGTTATTTGGATTTTACCTTCCGATGGATTCGTTCGGTTAGTCCTGGAGACTGTCAGCTGTTGGATCAGCTGATTGTCACTCGTCGCATCAAGCGGCCATGTCATAGTAGACATGGTGTGGATTTTTCCAACCTCCCCTGTCTGCCTCAAACTCGGGCCGTAAATGTGGATTCTACAATCCGAATGGCTCTATTAAATGCCAGGTCACTGGTAAACAAAACGTTTTTATTGAATTATTTTTTTAGACTTGTCAGCTAGATTTTATGTTTTTGACGGAGTCCTGGATCAGGAACGGTGAGTGTGTGCCTCTTTCGGAACTTGTCCCTCCTAACTGTTCCTTCTTTAATACTCCTCGGATTTTTGGTACGAGCGGAGGTCTGGTTACTATTTATAAATAACACTTTCACTGCAACAAAACATCTCAGATGGAGTCATTTACGATCTTTGAACATCAGCTGTTTGAGCTATGTTTGGCACCACCGGTGCTCTGCGCACTCATCTATCGGCCTCCAAAAATAAACAAAAACTTCATCAAAGACTTTTCTGACTTTCTGGGAGGAATAGTTTTTTTTTTTTTTTTTAACGTGTCCTGTCTAGCAGTATGCTACTCAGAATTGGTGTCTGAGTACCAAGTACAAGCCCAACAGTTTTACTTTCCCAAGCAGAGTATTACAGCTTCGCTGTAGTACGCCACTTGATGTATAAGTATAAAAAATCTTTATTAAGATTACTGTGGGTTCAATTTCCTGACGTCATGGACATTAAACTAAGACAAGAAGGGAGAAAGGAAGAAGGTGAAGAAAAGAAACCGGACCAGCAGAGGTGCGAACCGACAAACACAAGAAAACATCCCAGTCCTCCACCTCGGCAGAGGTGGAGGACTGGAGAACACGGACGGCAGAGAAACAGTAATACAAAACAAAAACAACAAACTGTACGGAACCAAACCAATAGTTCGGATCTAGTAGAATAAACTAAGAATTACACATTCACTACACACAAGCATTGATTAATGAACATAAAACAAATGTTTCTGGTAAGCTCCTGTGAACAACTAACTAATGATGATAACCTCAGCTTAAGATATGTCCGTCCTCACCAATGTCCCCACACCTACACTACCGTTCAAAAGTTTGGGGTCACCCAAACAATTTTGTGTTTTCCATGAAAAGTCACACTTATTCACCACCATACGTTGTGAAATGAATAAAAAATAGAGTCAAGACATTGACAAGGTTAGAAATAATGATTTTTATTTGAAATAAGATTGTTTTTACATCAAACTTTGCTTTCATCAAAGAATCCTCCATTTGCAGCAATTACAGCATTGCAGACCTTTGGCATTCTAGCTGTTAATTTGTTGAGGTAATCTGGAGAAATTGCACCCCACGCTTCTAGAAGCAGCTCCCACAATTTGGATTGGTTGGATGGGCACTTCTTGCGTACCATACAGTCAAGCTGCTCCCACAACAGCTCAACGGGGTTCAAATCTGGTGACTGCGCTGGCCACTCCATTACCGATAGAATACCAGCTGCCTGCTTCTTCTCTAAATAGTTCTTGCACAATTTCGAGGTGTGTTTTGGGTCATTGGCCACAATCAAGCGCTGTCCACTGGGTATGGCATGGCGTTGCAAAATGGAGTGATAGCCTTCCTTATTCAGAATCCCTTTTACCCTGTACAGATCTCCCACCTTACCAGCACCAAAGAAACCCCAGACCATCACATTACCTCCACCATGCTTAACAGATGGCGTCAGGCATTCTTCCAGCATCTTTTCAGTTGTTCTGCGTCTCACAAACGTTCTTCTTTGTGATCCAAACACCTCAAACTTGGATTCATCCGTCCACAGCACTTTTTTCCAGTCTTCCTCTGTCCAATGTCTGTGTTCTTTTGCCCATCTTAATCTTTTTCTTTTATTGGCCAGTCTCAGATATGGCTTTTTCTTTGCCACTCTGCCCTGAAGCCCAGAATCCCGCAGCCGCCTCTTCACTGTAGATGTTGACACTGGTGTTTTGCGGGTACTATTTAATGAAGATGCCAGTTGGGGACCTGTGAGGCGTCTGTTTCTCAAACTAGAGACTCTAATGTACTTATCTTCTTGCTCAGTTGTGCAACGCGGCCTCCCACTTCTTTTTCTACTCTGGTTAGAGCCTGTTTGTGCTGTCCTCTGAAGGGAGTAGTACACACCGTTGTAGGAAATCTTCAATTTCTTAGCAATTTCTCGCATGGAATAGCCTTCATTTCTAAGAACAAGAATAGACTGTCGAGTTTCAGATGAAAGTTCTCTTTTTCTGGCCATTTTGAGCGTTTAATTGACCCCACAAATGTGATGCTCCAGAAACTCAATCTGCTCAAAGGAAGGTCAGTTTTGTAGCTTCTGTACCGAGCTAAACTGTTTTCAGATGTGTGAACATGATTGCACAAGGGTTTTCTAATCATCAATTAGCCTTCTGAGCCAATGAGCAAACACATTGTACCATTAGAACACTGGAGTGATAGTTGCTGGAAATGGGCCTCTATACACCTATGTAGATATTGCACCAAAAACCAGACATTTGCAGCTAGAATAGTCATTTACCACATTAGCAATGTATAGCGTGTGTTTCTTTAAAGTTAAGACTAGTTTAAAGTTATCTTCATTGAAAAGTACAGTGCTTTTCCTTCAAAAATAAGGACATTTCAATGTGACCCCAAACTTTTGAACGGTAGTGTATGTGTGTGCGAGCATGCAGGTCGGAATAAGGTTTCCCCACGCAAGTGATTGATAGCTGGTGTAAGGAACCGTCAATCCGTCCTACAGGAATCGACACAGATATGGAGGAGGCAAGAGATGTATGCATCCAGGGTCCCACAGAGTACAGAGGCCGCAGGCGGATCAGCACAGGGTCGATCACCCGCCAAGAGAGGAACGGATGGAAGCCCCAGGGGACCGGCCCACCTCCACACACCCACACGCCAGGGAGCCACAGCAAGAGCCACAGCGGATGTACGCCCTCCCCAGGCCGCGCCCAGCCGGCACCTGGACATCCAGGTCTTCCAGCACCCGGGTCCAGATCCCGCCCCACGTAGGGCGCAAAGACCAGGGGCCCAGCCAATGCCGGACAGCCCCACCAGGTGAACAGACCGGCCAGCAGAAGTCCTGGAACCGGCAGGAGGAATGGGCGACAGGGACGGTCCCCACCGATCCACCGGACGGCACCAGCCTGTTCTACAACCCCGGCACCCCCAGAAGAGGTGCCCCAGTCAATCCAAGGAAGACGACGGCCCGAAACAGCGGCCGCCCGACACACCGGACCACCCAGGACCCGCCCGACATGCACCAGGACCGAGCCGGGCTGCAACCGGGACCCCCGGCCCTAGGCATCGAGAGCCATCATCAACCAGCGGGCAGGAGCAACCATCACCGACGGGGAGTGACGGGGAGGGAAGAAGATGCATCAGGCCAGAGAGCAGCCAAACACCCAACCTGACAGGTAGACATAGACAGACAGAGACACTCATACGTACCCTCCATCTCTTGCGTACACATTCTTACAAATACAGGACATACGAAAAAAGGACGCTATACACTCATTCATACCCCCCATACGTACACTATACTCCATACTCCCAGGCCCAGGGACAGTCGCCCCAATAGAGAACCCTGCCCCTGCACCCAGGAGACAGACCCCTTTGCCCACCAGGACGGGGACAAGCAGACCGCCAAGGCCCCCAAACCGGCAAGAGCAGCCCACCAGCCCAGGACCCCGACCAGACGGCGTGATGTTCTATATGGGCTCCGACCCCTGATGGTCCAACGAACAGGGGTGTGGAAAGACCCCCCAGCCTCTCTCCCCCAGCTCAATGTGGTGTTGTTGCGTGTTGTTCTAATGTGCACTTAAAACAGAGGGGGGGGAAATGGGAATACTGCCGGGTACCCCCATCTCCCCCCCCGGGCCTTCAGTGTCTAGATGCGCTTAACCAGTGGGTGCCGGCACCACAGGCGAGGCCCCCACAACGGGCCCCTATAGGGGGCCCCCAATGAGGGGTTCCGCCCCCAGCGCCAATGCGCCACACCGCCAGGTCCCTACATGTGCGTTCCATGTAAATGTTGCAAGTGTAAGTGTCTAAGTTGCTCAATAAAATCGGGACCCAGGCCGCCAACGGGTAGCGAAGACGGAAGCTGCATCCCGCACCCCAGTGATGTGCCCACGTCCCAAGGCCTTGTGAATGGTAGAATGAAGGAGCAGGTGGACAGAGGCATGGGGATGGGGAGAAAATAACTGGGGTGACCATTGCCAACCCCAGGGAGCCAGCTCCCCTGTTGACTCCAATAGGCACCCCCGTTCGGCCCGATCAACCAGGGGTGGGAGGCCCCAGCACGTCAAGTCGGGGCCCACGGCAGCGGCAACCCCGAGCCCCATGGGGCCCCCGGCAATCCACCAGCCCCCATGCCAGGGGCATACCTAAATCCTTCCCAACATTCACACTGCTAACAAAACACATGTCACTAGACACCTAGGTTGAGTTTAGCCCCTCCTCCCCCTCAACGCCCTCCCTCCTCCCGTCCCAAGCGCACCCCGTTAAAAAGAGCGCCTGTGCTAGATGGTAAAAAGCCTCCCAACCAATAAAAGACGCCCCAGGCACCGCCAGCGTCCGAGGGCCCCCGCGCCGAGGCCGGAACCCGGCGCACCACCGACTCGGGTACCCCGGACATGCCGCGCCAGGCAGTGAGCAGACCGAAGTCCCGGGCGGCCAATCCCCAGGCCGACATCCTCCAGCCTTGCTACTACCGCCCGATGGCCGGGTGGCAACAGAACCCAGCACCTCCAACCACCAGCCCACACCCCACCAACCGGTCAGTCACCGTGGAGGCTGACCAACACCGGCCAGAGGCCCCCAAGGAGGAATAGTTCTTAAATTTGATTTGTTTTTAATCGTTGGTTATTTGAATATTTACCTGTGTTGTGATATAAGCCTCCTGGTCAAGGAATAAATGTTACACAGTCTTTTATTGTGGTTCAGTGGGTCACTGGTCCGGCACACAAGAAAGGCCACACCTTAGACTTGGTCTTATCACATGGACTGGATATTAACATTGCTTATATAACTCATCACATGCAACTCGTGCACTTGGGTTGCATGTGTCTCTGCAAATGCTGCGGGAGTATTTGTGAGGTTTTCAAAATTTAGTAAAATCAGCTAAATCTCAGGTCATGTGTAACCTTGTATCCATAAACAGCCACAGACCCCAGGTTCTTTTTAAAGTTTTTAACAGTATTGTTAATCCAAGCAATGACAGTGGTGTTGCCCCTTCAGAAAATTTGTGTGACAAATTTCAGGCTTTTTTCTCAGATAAAGTCCCGAAGATTAGGTCTTCTATTTCATTTCTTTCTGGTTCGGACCCTAGTTTTTTCTTCCGTGCTCTACATTGTGCTGCCAATTTCAGCTTGTCTCTTTGGAGGAATTATCAGACATTGTTCATCACTTAAGGCCTTCTTATTGCCTCCAGGACTGCCTTCCATTTTTATGCTAAAAAAAAGCTTTTGACAGCATTTGTTCCTGCATCCTTTAGTTAATCCACACTTCCCTTTCCTCCGGTTGTGTTCCCCAGTGTTTTAAACGGGCTATTGTGCATCCATTTCTAAAAAAGCCAAATCTTGATCAGACTTCTTTCAAATTTTAGACCAATATCAAAACTCACTTTTCCCTCTAAATTTCTTGAAAAAGTTGTTTACTCTCAGCTCCAGGATTAGTTGTCCCTTAACAACATTTCAGAAAAATTTAAATCTGGTTTTAAACCCCATTATAGTACCGAAAGTGTTCTCTTACAAGTTTTTAATGACCTTCTTTTAATGATGATGATTCTGGCAGTCCAGCTACTCTCGTTTTACTAGATCTGTTTGCTGCCTTTGACACTGTCGACCACAAAATTTTTTTGTCCCACCTGGAGTTGTGTGTTGGTCTCCGAGGTACTGTGCTTCAGCGGTTTAAATCCTATCTACACAAGGTCATTTTCTGTTAATTTGGGCCCTTTTATCTCCAAAACAGTACCTCTTACATGTGGTGTGCCTCAGGGCTCAATTTTGGGTCCAGCACTTTTTTCTTTGTATATGCTCCCATTGGGTTTTGTTCTTGAGAAACATAATATTACTTTCCCCTGTTTTGCTGATGTCCCTTATATTTATTTGCCAGTCAGAGATGCCAATTCCATTTGTTCATTATTAGATTGCCTAAAAAGCTTAAAAAATAAATGGCCATTTACTTTCTTAAAGTAAACAACCTAAAAACTGAGATTCTACTCTTCGGCAATCCTGATCTCTTAAACGGTCTTGGTCCTTGTTCTTGTTTTTTAAAACCTTGTTTTAAAAACCTTGGAGTGTCTTTAGATGGTTCTTTAAATATTCATAGAAAGGTGAGTGCAGTGGTCCTATCAGGTTTTTATCATTTAAGGCAGTTAGCCAAAGTTAAGCTATATTAAATTCAATTCAATTCAAAGATACTTTATCTTCCTGCTTATGTCCTTGAAAATGTCATTCATCTGTTAATTTCCTGCCAATTGAACTACTGCAACTCCCCCTACTTTGGCCTAGACCAGTCTTCCCTACACCAGCTTCAGCTGGTCCAAAATGCAGCGGCTCACTTGTCAACTAGCACCAGAAAGCAGGAACATATAACCCCAGTTCTGGCCTCTCTTCATTGGCTTCACTGGCTTTTTAAATCCCTTTATGGTCTGGCCCCATTTTATATTTCAGAGCTGTTGACTGCTTATGCCCGTGCCAGAACCATGAGGTCCAGATCTTAGGCGCTATTAACAAAACCCGCCTAAAGTCTTGCGGCGACTGAGCTTTCTCTGTGGCCAAGTTGTGGAACGATCTACTGTACCTCTTCTTATTAGGACTACACAGAATTGAGAGCATTTTAAATCCCTTCTTAAGACGCAGCTTTTTGATCTGGCCTTTAATGCAGGTTGATTTGAGCATTTTAAATTGTATTTCATAGTTTTATTTATTGTGATTAATTGTTTAGTACTTATCTTGTTCTATGTTTTACTCCTAATTGTTATTTACTGATTGTGTTTTGTGCCTTGTTCAGCACTTTGGGGCGGCTTACCTTATTTATTTTCTATAATGTGTATTTTTCATAATTCAGATATATGCTCTTGGCTGTTATGTTATAAAAGTAAATTAATAAGCAACAATAGTTTTCCATTAAAGATGAACATTTAAAGGAGGAAAATCCTTACAACGTATGACATGGTTACATCCTTTTAAGACAGCTATTAATCAACTCGACTCTAACACCCTGGTCTTTTCAATGCTACACTCTCAAAAAACAGCAGAACATTACCATTTAAAATACACCATGAGTTCTTAGCAATTTAAAAGCATAGAAAGTCCTAGATCAATGTCATTAATAATTTTCACATTCAATCTTTGTCCCTACCAATGGAGATGACAAAGCAGCTAAATATGGTAGTAGATATATACTTGCTGTACATTCCCAGGTCATCTTGAGAATGTCCAACTATGATTACATTTATCCTATTACAATTTTAAAGGTTGGAGTTCCAAAGTTTTAGTATAGCTTTAATCTGTCTATTTTCAATGTGTAAATATGTGCCTCCCAATTAATGGCTGCAAAGTGGATTTTTGAATATATAAAAAATAGGTAGTTGTAAGGAAGAAGCTTGGTTAAATTCTTAGGAAAAATGTTAAGGTCCAAAGACAATGGACTCAACATTTGACAGCAGCAAGAGCACAACAAAAACATCTGTTATTATTCAATTCCCAGTTGTGGCATATCTTGACCTGATGAAAGAGAAATGAATAAATCATGCTCCATTAAATGTCATTATGCCTGTTAGCAAAATCTAATTCTACTAAAGTTCAACGCTGGTTTACAAATTGAACGTAATTGCTCAGAATGCAAATGGGCTCGGCTGTTTGTGTGAATGTGAGACCAAGCGATGAAAAAGAATGCGTGAAAGAAAGAAAAAGAAAAACAATGAGCAAGTAGAGGAACAGCTTTAAGCTGCAGCATAATGGGCAACACTTAGTCTTCTGAGTTTTCATTCAAAACTCTGAGCTGGTAGAACGCCAGGGAATTGTGGATTGTCAAGGCTTTAAAATCTGATAGTTTCATTACAGGGGAAAATAAAAAAATAAATGAGGGGAAATGTAATTACCCAGCAAGAGCTGTGTGGGAGTTTTACCGTTTGATAATTATCCCTTTAAGGCATGTTAAACTTTTCCGTACCCATCTTTACAAAACTCCACAGAGACACAGCAACAAAGGGTCAATACGCTTCAGGAGGGAGACAAGGATAAGATAAATGTCAAACAGATGAAGGATAAGTTCAGTATGGGCCTGTTTAAAAGCTAAAAACAAGATAGAAGATAGATAGAAGTACAGTATAAACAAAAACAATTCATTAGAAAACAGCACAACTTAAAAGATAAGTTGCAGTCTTGCAAAGACAATAAAATGCATCACCCGGAAAAAATATCAACTGAAGTAAATATTTCTCAGTTTCTAAAAACTACTTGTCTGTTTTTGGGATGAGTCTTCAAAGCATGCATCATTCTTTTTTTTTTTTTTTTAACGTGTCCTGTCTAGCAGTATGCTACTCAGAATTGGTGTCTGAGTACCAAGTACAAGCCCAACAGTTTTACTTTCCCAAGCAGAGTATTACAGCTTCGCTGTAGTACGCCACTTGATGTATATGTATGAAAAATCTTTATTCGTGATTACTGTGGGTTCAATTTCCTGACGTCATGGACATTAAACTGAGACAAGAAGGAAGAAAGGAAGAAGGTGAAGAAAAGAAACCGGACCAGCAGAGGTGACAGCAGGGCAAACAAAGAACACAAGAAAACATCCCAGTCCTCCACCTCTGCCGGATGGCAGAGAAACAGTAATACAAAAAAAAAACGACAAACTGTACAGAACCAAACCAATAGTTCGGATCTATCTATCTATCTATCGATGATAACCTCAGCTTAAGATATGTACGTCCTCACCTATGTCCCCACACCCATGTGTGTGCGAGCATGCAGGTCGGAATAAGGTTTCCCCACGCAAGTGATTGATAGCTGGTGTAAGGAACCGTCAATCCGTCCTACAGGAATCGGCACAGACATGGAGGAGGCAAGAGATGTATGCATCCAGGGTCCCATAGAGTACAGAGGCCACAGGCGGATCAGCGCAAGGTCGATCACCCGCCAAGAGGGGAACAGATGGAAGCCCCAGGGGAACACCCACCAGCCGCAATGCTGGGGCCCGAGAGATCGCAGTGACGAGCCCAAGGGCTCCGCCGGTAACCGGCTACGCCAGGGTGGGCCCGGATCAGGAACCGGAGGCAACGGGGACCAGGGGCACCCCGCCCCCCAGCGGGGCCCCAACCAGGGACCAGCCGACAAGGGCCCCCCGCCGCCGCCGCAGGCAAGGGGGATCCGCAGCCAACCGACGGACAACACACGCCGCCGCCACCCCGGACCAATACCCACCGCCAACAACCCGGCCCGCCTCCACACACCCACACGCCAGGGAGCCACAGCAAGAGCCACAGCGGATGTACGCCCTCCCCAGGCCGCGCCCAGCCGGCACCTGGACATCCAGATCTTCCAGCTCCCGGGTCCAGATCCCGCCCCACGTAGGGCGCCAAGATCAGGGGCCCAGCCAATGCCGGACAGCCCCACCAGGCGAACAGACCAGCCAGCAGAAGTCCTGGAACCGGCAGGAGGACTGGGCGCCAGGCACGGTCCCCACCGATCCACCGGACGGCACCAACCTGTTCTACAACCTCGGCACCCCCAGAAGAGGTGCCCCAGTCAATCCAAGGAGGACGTCGGCCCGAAACAGCGGCCGCCCGACACACCGGACCACCCAGGACCCGCCCGACATGCACCAGGACCGAGCCGGGCCGCAACCGGCCCCAGGCATCGAGAGCCATCATCAACCAGCGGGCAGGAGCAACCATCACCGACGGGGAGTGACGGGGAGGGAAGAAGATGCCTCAGGCCAGAGAGCAGCCAAACACCCAACCTGACAGGTAGACATAGACAGACAGAGACACTCATACGTACCCTCCCTCTCTTGCGTACACATTCTTACAAAGCATGCATCATTCTAGAAATGGATGACTGCAAAAAACCTTTCATAGAACACTTTTGATTTACTAAATTTGTCTTACCAAGCCATCTGTTTATTTTATTGCTGCACTAGCACTCGCAAACATGGGCACTGTACAGATCCAGTCTTTACTACAGCTTTGCTTTTGCTTCATACAACAAATTTGAAGGCTAATGGACATAAAAGGTGGGTTAAACAAATACTGAATTTACCACATTGCTTTATTGTCCATTAATTTCTGCAGTATAAACAAGGAAAGGCTAATACTACAGGACTGTTAGAAGAAAAAGCTCAAAAAAACCTTCAATTGCATTCAACATTACAGAAAAATGCTAAACAGGATCAGATTTTCAAGATCCTTTCTGTTATAAAAACTTTAAGATAGAGTCTTTGTTTAAAAAAGGAAGAAAAAAAAGCTGTGAAGTAACACTCACTAAGGGAGGAGACACTCCAAACTCACAGGGGAATATCACTAACTATTAATAATAAAACTTGGCTAAATGAATGAGCTTTGGAGCAGATAATGGCCTATTACACGAAGCAAATCTCCTGCCCTGCTATACTCGAATTGTATGGATATACACTGATTATGACTGGATAGCATAGTCCTTCTCCCAAAGGACTCAAAGCTTGTCTGGATGAGTAACTTAATGTAATAGTTGCTAAAAAATAAGGTCCAAGTGATAAAAAAAGACTTCTTCAATTGCTTCATCTGTGGTGCTGTAGAAAAATATTTTTATGTGGTTCAAAATGTAGTTCCTGTTTTATGCAGAACCAGAAAAGCATTCCGAGAGCGTAGACCTCTGCCAGGACCACTCATCTCCCTCCATCACTATGTTGTTATCTAATTCCTGTTTTAGGTACTTTTCCAGTAAAATGTCCCTTAATGAGACATTCATTTGTATGTGTGCTGTCACTGTGCTGTTCCAGCAAAGAGGAAATATTTCCACATGCGGGATTAAATTTTGCTGTGCACATAGTCCAACTGTAGCTGGGCTCCTGCGTGAGCTCAGCTGTCTGTGGAGTCGCTGAGACAAGAAAGGAATCCAAGATGGCATTGATGGTCGGTGGATGGATACACACTTCCTGTTGGCTCAAGGGATGGCAACAACAAAGTATCTCTGAGATGCTCCAAACTCACAGGGTAATAGTGCTAGCAATTCACAACAAAGCATTGTCGAATTGAAGGAGTTTGTGGCAGATGATGCTTTATTTAGAGGCTACACTTTGGCTGCTCCAAGAACTCCCATATATGCATATACTCTGATTGCAAATAGAACAAAAACATCTCCCCAAGGAATTCAAGTTGAACTAAAGTTGTCGGGGTTAGTAAATTAACATAATGCATGCTATAAATAAGGTCCAGGTTGCAAAAAACTGCACTCTCATGTTAATTAGGTATGCCTCAGTCAGGACCATCAGTTTAACTAAGTTAATTTGTATAATGCCAAATCATAACATATGTCATCTCAAGGTAATTTTTTGGTCTTGGCTGCTGAAGTCGGAGCAGGCTCTCCTGATCGCTTGCCTTATTCTCTTCTTTTCTTTTTCTAATCTATTGCCTTTTTTTCTTAGTTACTTTATACATCCAGCCTCTGGAGTTACTGTATTAGACTGAATATATATTTTGTGGAATACTTATTGAAGGACTGTGGAATAACATAATGCAGTTTTTCTAAGCTGAGGACTTTACAAGCTGCTCCACAGCATGGACGCAATGGAAATGAATAATCATTGGCAGCCCTATGTCTTTCACTAACTGGTACTACATTCTTGGAAAGAAGTCACAAGTATTGTATTAGCCCTTAGCCAATATAAGGTGCCTTACTGAAAGGACACCAAATTTACAGTTTGATCAACACTGGCCGGCTTTAAAATGGCCACCATCCTTGGAAATTGAAGAGAATTCGCAGCGGAGCTTGAGGAAATCTGCATAACGTTCCACCGGACCGGAGCTGAAATCTGTCGGATTATTAGCACATTCCTCCTATTACATCTGTAGAGTAATTTATCAATGAAAATAATTAATTAATTGATAAATGTTATGATCTATCTGGTTATGTTAAGAATATTAACTAATAATTGTAAATTAGTAGTTAATTATCTTTTAAACCATTTAATTGGGGCACCATTCTAGCCTCTGGGCTAGAAACAAAATATTATATATAATCAAAAGGGAATTATCAACAAGTAATCTCACTTATAATGATTAATTATTAGTGATTACACCGGAAAGATCCTATCTGAAGGAAATTAATTATTTGCAATAATTAACACACACACTCAGAATTAAAGGAAACCAGAAATTTGATTCAATTTACGAATTTATTCTAAAAACACAACTAAAATAAAAAGACTACTTATACCAAACGGTTCTGTCAAGACTACCGTATGCCTGAGTAAAATGGCGGCCAGCAATGAGGTCACATAGGCACGTCACGGGGCGCCTCCTACTGACGTCGTACGCAGCCCCTCGCGTGGAGGCGGTGTACGATGTGAACGTCGAAAGCTCGTCGAAAAAGAACAGGGGGGAGTTTTATGTCTTTATGGTATGAACCTAGCAAGAGGCCGGTGGTTTCTTTCTAACAAAGAAACCTCTTGGCTCTTATCAGTGAGTTAGCTTCTGCTAATAAAGACTCTGGTTGGGAAATATGGAAGAAAAGGGGTTTAAAAATGTCCTTGTGTGCTGCGCGTTCCTGAAAGGCACTCCGCGGGTGCTGACCCAAAAGGCCTATGACACCAACACTTACTATCAAACTAACGGAGAGGAACCAAAACTTCCACAGATTAACAATTCTGCTCACTAATAAAAGACAAAACATACAGGAAACCCACAATCAACAAGTACAAAACTCACAAATTTACCCGTAAGCAGAAACACAGCACAGAGGAATCACAGAGCGCTCAAGGAAGGCAACTCACTTCAATCAATAATCAATCAATTAATCAATAATTAAGCATGCATACAGTTATACAGAAAACTTTCTAAACTCTCTCCATCCAGGTCACAGAATATAGAGATCAAAAGGAACACTCTTTCTTCTTTCAAAGGAGAGGGGGCTCCCAGTTGTGGAAGAAAAATTTAGGAAAGCGAGATGTTCGGCTCGTCAGCCGTGCTGGGAAAAAACAAAAGCAGGGTAATTAAGCGGATCAAAAAGAGATAGTTCGGGCCAGCCACACTATTGGGAAACTTGTTTCAAGGGATGGAAGGCAAAAATCCAGACACGTGTTGCAAAGGAGGATCTCTTCTCACAGTTCCGTGGACAGAACCATCCATCCATCCATCCATCCATCTTCTTAACCGCTTATCCAATTCAGGGTCACGGGGCAGCTGGAGCCTATCCCAGCAATTATCAGGCGTTAGGCAGGGTACACCCTGAACAGGACGCCAGTCTGTTGCAGGGTGGACAGAACCAAACCCCACTAAAGGGAGTTTTGAAAAGGAAGAACAATGGCTTTTTTTTTACTTTTATGCTGAGTTTGGGAGCTTCACCCCCCTTTCCCCGTATCTGTCTCCAATCAGGCTGCGGGCATCAGCGGCGGTTTTGAGGGATTGGCATTCTAGCCAATATGTGCAGAAGCTCATCCAGTGCTCAGCGGGTTCGAAACGAGGAAGGAAGGGATAGTTCTACTGTTGGATAGAATGGCGTGGCTGGGGAAGAAGGGGCGTGCCGCCTAGGGGGGAAAGAAATTTTGTCTGATATTAACCCTCTAGGCGCCGGGCTTTTTCTATAAAATATTAAATTTTGATATCACTAGTTCAAAATGTTGTAGCTTTAATATGGTTATAGATAAAGGTACACTGTAAATTAGACAAATCTTCAGTATGATCCAAAGTTTGTGACACAAGCAAAATCATACATCTAATTTGCATATTATTACGTCATCAGGCATTGGCAGTATTGGATTGCATGACTTACAATTTTTTGCTTTTTACATTGTTTAAAACTTTTTTTTTCATCAATTTTATTTTTTTATTTAGATTTTTCTTTATATGTATTTTCTACATCTATATGTGTCATTTTTTTGGCTTTTTTTCAAGAACAGGTGGATATATCTGTTTATGTCCTTTCTTATGTGGCTCCGTTACTCTATTCACTATATAAAATCAACAAAAAGAAAATATTGGCCACAGAATTTTACAGATTCGTCCCAAAAATAACTAACATCCTCATCAAATTGTCTGATCCAGTGGTGATTCTACTCTTCCTCATCTGTCAAGCAAACCTTGCCAAAATCATCATCATCCTAACTTGCAGCGGGGCAGAGAACTTTACTGCTGTTTACTCACTTATAAGGGGTCTTTTTTCTCGCCTGTTTTCGATTGCATCTGCTATTATTTCCACTGATTTTTACATCCCTCCCACCTTGGTCATAATTAGCGTTGTGATGACCACCTTGCTACCCGAACACATACCTTTCTCTCTCCGGGAGAACGTGATGCAGAGCTGGAATGTTGCTGCTTTTGGAGCGTCATGGCGAAACAGGACTGGCTGTTGCTGCAGGCCATTTTAGCTTCACTTTCTCCTGGGACAACTGAACAGATGAGAGGTAAATATTTCTCTTCAGAATCTGAATAAACCAATACTCCGACATCTCGGCCTCATAAGCGCTGACTCAAAGACCGATTTACTCCAAAGGTTTCCATGGTAACACACCCAAAAAGGTGTCCAAGATTAAAGGTACACATGTCCACCATCTCCTGGTGTAAAGCAGTAATTAAATTAGTGGCCCTATCTCTAGCTGTGGCTCTTTAAAGTCAGCAATGTTGCTTGTCGCAATATTGCGACTTTGGCGCCTAGAGGGTTAACAATCAGACTTGTCTTAGTTTCAAAATTCATGGGTCAGACCCAACACATCTGTCCAGCACAGGGGTATAATGCCCATTTTCAGTTCACGAGGTCACCCACAGCAGTGGGTCAAACAAGTATGTGAATGTATATTATGGCTAATGTCACCCTGTTTTTCCCCGATAGGTTGCAGAATGGTTTTCATTTATAACCAATTAGTGTCTCCATGTAGAACAACCGTCTTGTCAGGACATGTTAATTGTGGTCTTGAACAATGGCAGAGTTTCTTGCAGCCCTATTATAGTGAGAACATGCAGACTAACAACCATTGGGTTTGATTTAGCATAATCTTAGAGGCAATATTCTACTCTATCGTCACTATCCCTCAATCACTCCTTTGTCGCTCCTCCTTTCTTTCTTACAAGACATGTTAGTGAGGAACTTTACTAGGCAATGACATTTAAGTCAAAGCTGATCCATCTTAATGAGGGCAGCCCCTATGGAAAACAAATACCCTTTAATGGTAATCTGGGAACAATGTTATATGGGAACTTGACAGTTCAAAACAGTTGGGACCAAGCTTTCATCCACACTTTCCAAGACAGCAGTACGTCTACTTCATGATCTGTGTTACTACTTCTTAGAGACTTTAGTGATACAACTGATGAGTATGATCATGCTGTGCCGATAGCTCTGGCTTAAATTGGCAGGGAAAACACATGCAGCATCAGCAAAACACTGTAGGGTGCAGGGAGATGAAAGAGACACTGGGGGAAAATATGTTAGGATAACAGAAGCAGCCCAGGCAGACTTTAATAAGTAGGGTAAACAAGCTGTAAAAAAGACATTTGTGAAAGCTGGATGGTGTTAAAAATGAGATGACCAGTAGACATAAAATCAAAAGAAAGGATGAAATGTAGCTCTAAATAAATGTACATCTAGAAGAATTCAGATAAGGAGGTAAATGCCACTAAAGCAGACACTTTAAAAATCTGTGTAAGATGAAGCAACAAACAGTTTTTATCCTTGTGATTTAAAGTCAGTTTAATTTCTTTCACGTCACAAACACTTGAAATGGTTGGAGAGAGAAGAAATTTGTTTTGAAAGATAGTGATGTAAGATGGACTGAAGATATATCTTTATGCATAATTATCGACAAATATCACAAAATGTAAAATATATTTATTAAATGCCTCCACGTCATTTTGTTATTCTTCAATGAACAAATTTTAACTAAGAATTAAATTAATACATTTTTCAAACACTTATTTTTATCATAACTAAATTTGTAAGACACATAAACAAATCAAGAGACTTGAGTAGCATCAGTACATATAACGAAAAGTAATATTAACCATTATATTATACATATTTTTAATTATGTTATTATAAATATAATATATAAAATTATGGTAATATAAATTAAAGGCTTATCTTGATGCTTTTTATTCTTTTAAATATTTTATGACACTTTATAATATTAATGGCCTACACTAAGACTTTACCCTGAAAAAGAGTTATACTCAGAAACTTAGAAGAGTTCATAATCATACATTTAAAGTTTTCAAAGTCCAAACACAAAGAAGCTTATGGGCCTTTTAAGACGAAGCCCAAAAACATCATACAAAAGTTCTCAGAGCCCAGAAACATAAATGCCACTCTGGGCCTTTAGAAAGTTCAAAACATAAATTAGGAACGGACCACTTTTCTCATTTTCCATCTTATGCACCCTCTGGGCCGGTCAGGAGGACGACCACGCGTCCTAAACCATCCTAAAAGGAAGTCTGGAGGTCGACCACTTCTTTTGAAGGCAGCCCAGCGACGGCTTGTGTTACAGCGCTGCAGGACTCCTCTGAGGAACAGAGTCTGTCGCACAGCTCGCAGAGTTGATGAGTGTGATATTCCGTGCGGGGGCGCTGTGGCCTTGAGATGACAGAGCCGGCGAAGAAGACGAGCAGGAGGACCTCTATGAGGGATTCCCCAAAGAAGAGTTTGTGAAGTACCAACAACAACAGCGCACAGAGATTGGAAGGAGAAGCCAGCAGCTCCAACGGCAGCCAGAGAAACCTCGGCAGGCAGGCTATTCTTGTTTACCTCGGCGGACAGAGGAGGACCCAGAGCTGCTGTGAGGACCGCCAGGAAAATCGAAGCCACGGTCGCAGCTACAGAAGATACAAGGCCAGGAGTGAAAGTACAAACGTCTTCAGGAGGCATAGGAGGAACTGCCAGAGCCCCCAGACTGCACGGAGCCAGACCGAAACCAGTGAGCGTCGAGGAT
Organism: Apricaphanius iberus; assembly: GCA_028564705.1. NCBI lineage: Eukaryota > Metazoa > Chordata > Actinopteri > Cyprinodontiformes > Aphaniidae > Apricaphanius > Apricaphanius iberus. The sequence continues at coordinate 10,035 of JAPXFQ010001903.1, read as the reverse complement.
CAAACTCACTATCCTCTGAACCTCTGAGCGCTGGAATGCCTCGAAGCACGCACAGGAACGCTGAAGCGCCTCAGAGCAGGCACAGGAATGCTGGAACGCTCCAGAGCAGAAACCGGAACATTGGACAGCCTCGGAGCAGGAACAGGGAAACTGAGTCACCTCCGAGTAGGAACAGGAACGTCGGAGCATCTCGGAGGAGGAACAGGAACGTTGAGGCGCCTCGGAGCAGGAACAGGAATGTTGAGACGCCTCGGAGCAGGCACGGTGACTGAAGTGCGTCTCGGAGCAGGCACACGGACTGAAGTGCGTCTCGGAGCAGGCACATGGACTGAAGTGCGTCTCGGAGCAGGCACAGGGACTGAGGTGCATCTCGGAGCAGGCACAGTGATCAACGGCTCCCATGGAGAATCGTCCTTCTTGTGGATGTCGGTGAGGAGAGAAGCAGGACCTTTTTGGACGCGGGAACACGGCGTCCGGCGACGAGGTCCACGCCGACTTCGAAAAAATGACCGGGGATCAGCATTCCAACGATGAGGCCCCAGACCACCCGGGCAGAGTACCAGTCCGGTACCCCAGAAGGGTGAGGCCTTAGGCGGGGAGACATTTTTAGCTGCCTCTTTAGCCAGCCATTCCAGCAAAGTCACCCTTTCACCTGCTACAGAGTCCTTTTGGCGTTGTCGTTCCGTCATGTTGCGTAGTGTAAAATTGACTCAGCAGGCGGCAGGGTGAATTAAGATCCACTTTAATAACTGGCAGGACTCAGGAAGCACAGAGCAGGGAGCACAGTAACAAGACGCACCAGGGAACAATTAGACACAAAACAGGACAGATCCTGACACATAGGTGTTGGTAGCAGCGCGACCTGGGTAAATTTCCTGTGTCGCTCTGTAATAGATTTGCACCACAGCGAGCCGGAGGAGGGGAGTCCTGCTTAAGACAGCTGATTGTAGTATTATAGTTTGTTTATTATTGCTATGTTTAGTGTTTTAGTGCGTCGAGGATCAGTCCAAAACGGGACGCAACCTTTATCTGAGCAACTAACATTTATCCAGAACAACTTCCTCCACTGTGACATCTGACCACGGCAAAGTTATGGCGATGGTTCGCTTAGGGACTATCAAAAAATTATGTTTCAGCCTCAATAATTTCATCGTTTTTGTGTTTTTTTCTATCTCACTGTACGTCTATCGATCGATATATACTGCTGTCGAATTATCGCCCAGGCCTAATCTATATCCATAGATACTTGCATCAAAATACCCTTAGGTAATTTGTAAGAAAAAAAACGGGTACCATACTTGGGAGAGCTCCATGATTGGGCCACATACATTCCCCATGATTTTCCTAGCTCAGGATGCAGACTATATATTTTCTATTGCCTTATTTGTACGGAGATGTACAGCTTTGTATTTCAGTGTGATCACTTGGTCATAGTCCACTATATTCACCGAGTTAATGTGTCCTTGGCTGGATGGGTAAAATTTCTTTTAGCTTAATGAATAACTGAAAAAAGGAAGGCACAATTTAGTTTATGTGCTTCTCAACTCTGGATAAAACACATTTATATTCAAAGATAACCATAGTCAACTTTATGTGAGGGCTGAAAATATTACAGTTTACTGTCCCCTTTCCATTGTTGGGATCAACCTCGGCCACATGGAGAACAAGTACAAGACTGCACAAAGACCAAAAGAGACTGATAAAAAAGAAAAAACAAAAAAAGAAAATGCAGAATCCCAGAATGCACACTTTTCAGATTTTCACAATTCACTCCTGGAAAGGACAGATTAACACATAGCTGGTTTATCTGTACCGTCATAGAGGTATGATTGCACAGAGCAGCATCCTTTCTTTCCACAGCTCTCCAGCTGCACCCGGGAGACAAGTTAAAGAGAAACAAATCCCCCAAATCAACATCTTTTTTTGCTGATAAACTATACAAAGAAATGTTTAATAGGGCTCTCAACATGCCTGGACATTATTTTGGTGTTTTAGTACATTTTAGTAAAAATATTAATTTTGTACCAAAAACTGCTAGTCATATGCTCTCTTCAGGTTAAAACTTTAGATTGCACTTGCATTTGAATTGGGCATTGCTAATGAGGTATGGATTCGAGTCACATGACTTGGACTCAAGTCAGACTCAACTATTTAATTTATGACTTGACCTGAAATCTTTTTCAGAGACTTCAACTTGACTTGGACTTTAAGCTATTTACTTAAAGACTTGGTATTTCACATAATAATTAAAGTTTAAAACATCTATTATTTCAAAATTCCTCACTTTTAAGTAATTTCACTCATTCCATGGCACTGATTCTGTGTCAACAAGCAGAGAATTTGTCTGTGACAGCTGCAGCACAGATTGAATTCTTTCAACATCATAAACTACAGAGCAGTTGATAAAAATACAGTGCAACATGTCAAAACATGAAGGAAAAGAATCACAGAGATGGCACAACATCAACATTTTTTTTAACATGTGAAGTTCTAAAATAAAAATGGCAGCTGCTTTCTCACAGGCTCTCCTTTTCGAAATGTTAATGGCTTCATCTGAACCAGGAGAAGTTGTTCTGATTAAGGAAAAGAATCGCATGAACCACTTAGGCTACAGTTTTTAAAGTATCCAGATGCACATCTGGTATATTTAACATAAATCTTAATTGCTCTGGCATTTTCTTGTGAAAATATCGAATTCTAAACAAACCTCATATTTTTTTCTAACAAATGTATTTTTTTCTAGCAAATTTCTGACTAAGTATTTATAAATTACATCACCCGTGCTCTTTTGTAATATCTCTTTAATGCTTAGCAGTGAATCTGTGGATTTATAGTTGAAAATAAGACTATTCTTATTAACTAAGTTAGAGTAAATAACATTTTTTAGACTTATTAAATTTAATTGTACTTTAAATTAAAGTACAACATGGAGATCCAAGTTCATAACTTTCTAAATTTTCTAAGTTCACTTCTACTTGTTTCATCAGGTATTCAGGTATTTATGATTTACATTTGATATTGAATCGCGACCTCGTTTTTAAAAAATTACTTGAAAGTACTTGAAATGTGACGTTTCAGACTTGAGTCTTGACTTGAAACTTGCCTGCCTTGACTTGAGACTTGACTTAAGGGTAATGACTTGAGACTTACAGTGCTCATCATAAATAAGTACACCACCTTTAAGAAGTACGAAATTAATCAGTAGCTCAATGAACAAAAGAACAACTTCCAAACTTTTCACAAGGCTGAATTTTATTGAGCACTTATTTAACTTTATAACATGAAATTAAGGTTAATAATCTAACTGAGATCATAAAATCTTCAGATTTACTCAAATTGGTTGAAGCAAAAATGAATACACGCCTCTACAAAAACTGTTACATCTAGTGTTTTGTATGAGCACCATGATTTTTAAGGACAGTACCAAGTATTCTAGGCATGTAACAAACAAGTTGGCGACATATTGCACCATCTATCTTTTTCCATAGCGATTCTCACAATTCACTTCAGAATTCCCCACAGGTTTTCAATTGGGTTCAGATCAGGAGACATACTGACCATTCAATCACCTTCACCCTGTTGTTCTTCAGAACTGCAACAATAGCTTTAGATGTGTGTTTTGGATCATTGTTGAGTGCACGGAGTGATGGCAGCATCTTCTCCTTCAGTATAGAGGAGTACATTGTTGAGTTCATGATACCATCAATGAAATGCAGCTCCCCAACACCAGCAGCACTAATGCAGCCCCACATAAGGACACTGCCACCACCATGTTTCACTGTAGGCACGATTTATTTTTCTTTGAAATCCTTACCTTTTCGACGGCATACAGTTTTTACACCATTTGTTCCAAAAACAGTGATCTTTGTCTCATCACTCTAGAGTATAGAGTCCCAGTAGTCTTAATATTTTTCAGCATGGGTCCTAGCATTAGAGGGTTTTTTAGTATAGTATCTCACAGAAAATGTTGATTCTGAAAGGACACTAAAGGTTTTCTGACACATTTAGTGAGGTGTACTCATTTATGCTGAGCACTGTACTTGAGACTTGAAAAGCAATGACTTGGTCCCCCCTCTGTCTATTTCTGAGTTCAGCCATCCTGCTGGTGTGAAGTAGAAGACAAGGACAGTCTTGGCCACACCTCGATAGGGAGTTGGAGTTGGCAACTCACAAACCATTGGCTCGAAACAATAAGGCTTATGGCTGTTCAACTCCCCAGAACCTTCATCCATCCATCCATCTTCCTTCCGCTTATCCAGAGTCGGGTCGGGGGGGCAGAAGCTTAAGCAGGGAGACCCAGACTTCCCTCTCCCCGGCCACTTGGGCCAGCTCCTCGGGAGGAATCCCGAGGCGTTCCCAGGCCAGCTGGGAGACGTAATCCCTCCAGCGAGTCCTGGGTCTTCCCCTGGGTCTCCTCCCGGTGGGACGTGCCCGGAACACCTCACCAGGGAGGCGTCCAGAAGGCATCCTGACCAGATGCCCGAGCCACCTCAACTGGCTCCTCTCGATGTGGAGGAGCAGCGGATCTACTCTGAGCTCCCTCTGGATGACCGAGCTTCTTACCCTATTTCTAAGGGAAAGCCGAGCCACCCTACGGAGGAAACTCATTTCAGCCGGCTGTATCCGCGATCTCGTTCTTTCGGTCACCACCCAGAGTTCATGACCATAGATCAGGGTAGGAACGTAGATCGACCGGTAAATCGTAAATCTTCACCACGACAGACCAGTACAGCGCCCGCATAACTGCAGACGCCTTACCTATCCGTCTATCGATCTCCCGCTCCATTTTTCCCTCATTCGTGAACAAGACCCCCAGATACTTGAACTCCTAAACTTGAGGAACGACTCCATCCCCTACCCGAAGAAGGCACCCTACCCTTTTCCGGCTCAAGACTATGGTCTCGGATTTGGAGGTGCTGATCCCCATCCCAGCCGCTTCACACACGGCTGCGAACCGCTCCAGAGAAAGCCGAAGATCACGTTCAGATGAAGCCAAAAAGACCTCATCATCTGCGAAAAGCAGAGACCTGATCCTGAGGTCACCAAAACGGATCCCCTCAACACCTGAACACCTGAACACCAGAATTCCTGACCATAAATGTCATGAACAGGATAGGTGACAGAGGGCAACCTTGGCGGAGTCCAACTCTCACCAGGAACGAGTCCGACTTACTGCCGGCAATGCGAACCAAACTCTGACACTGGTCATACAGGGACCTAACAGCCCGTATCAAAGGGCCTGGTAACCCATACTCCCGGAGTACCCCCCACAGGACTCCCCGAGGGACACGGTCGAATGCCTTCTCCAAGTCCAAAAACACATGTAGACCGGTTGGGCGAACTCCCATGAACCCTCTAGGACCCTGCTGAGGGTGTAGAACTGGTCCAGTGTTCCACGGCCAGGACGAAAACCACATTGTTCCTCCTGAATCCGAGGTTCGACTATCTGTCGGACCCTCCTCTCCAGAACCTCCGAATAGACCTTACCAGGGAGGCTCAGAAGTGTGATCCCCTTATAGTTGGAACACACTCTGTGGTCCCTCTTTTTAAAGAGGGGGACCACCACCCCGGTCAGCCAATCCAAGGGAACTGCCTCCGATGTCCACGCAATACTGCAGAGCCTTGCTAACCAACACAACCCTACAGCATCCAGAGACTTGAGGAACTCCGGTCGAATCTCATCCACCCCTGGTGCCTTGCCACGAGGAGCTTTTTAACAACCTCGGCGACTTCAGCACCCGAGATTAGGGAGCCCGTCCCAAAGTCCCCAGACTCTGCTTCCAAACAGGAAGGCGTGTCGGTGGGATTGAGGAAGTCTTCGAAGTATTCCATCCACCGACCCAAAACGCCCCGTGTCAAGGTCAGCAGCACACCGCTCCCACTGTAAACAGTGTTGGTGGCAGACCGCTCCCCCTCCCTGAGACTAAGGGCCACAGAACCTTCCCCCCTTTATTCTCTCCTCTACTGAAGGGGGTGGAGAGAAATCTTCAACTTCAAATGTTCCTCCCTCTAAGGCAACGGATGTTGCATTCCTATTGTTATCCATCTTTCTGGCCACCTGTGCCGCTAAATTCAACATGTCAATCACAGTGCAGACCATGCCCAGCTCTCCCCCTCATAGGTCAACCAGGAAATGCCTTATTTTGTGGCATTTTTCAAATGGAGTTAGACGATGTTAGGGGTTGAATTCTTCTTAAATGTTTTCATTTTACTGTTCTTTTAAAAAAAAAACAAAAAAAAAAAACAGACTTGCTGTGTGGGTTTGCTAGCCCTGAAAAATCTAAGCACATATTTTTTAAAAAGGGCTTTTCTGTCTCTAATTGCGCCGACGGAATGGCTTTCCTCTATTGCCAAAGAGAAGACGACTGCAGCTCTGAGTGTGAATGTGCTGAACAAGTGTAATAGCACAGGACAACTGCCCACTCAAGAAGGGCGACCTTGCTTCTGTGACCATTCCAAATAAAAAGCAAAAGGCAATAAAGGAAAAAAATAAATATGGCCTGATTTATCAAATGACTGCACTTGGTAAAAGGACTACATCATGCTATTTTACACCTTTGAACTTCTAGGATAGACATATATATGATAAAATGTTCCCGTTGGTGCTATCCAGTATTAATTTGTCCTGAGAATTAACTTGTACCCTGTAGTTAATGAAGGACCATGAAGTAAAACGGCTCGTTTCTCTTTAAGCATCACGCCAGTTAAACTTGCAGCAAGATGTGCGCAATCCATTTAGCGCGGTTGCCCTCGATGAATATGCAAAGTGGCTGTTTCTGTCAGAATGTGCAAAATATCGGGAGGATAAATAAGTAGCTATTCCACATACAGTGTGCTTTATGGAAATGTTTTTGTGGCTATTTTTACCACCTCTGGAAGGTATGTCTCGACTTTGCACCACCATGATTCCATATAAGTTTATTACTGACAAACGAAAACCATCATTGACAAAAATTCTAACCTAATAGTAATTAACACTGTAATGGTCATAAACCTGACAGTTATGTCGTTTTTGTCCTTTTTCTTCCAAAAACGCATCATAACCCATTGCGTGCTCAATGCATCTGCAGCTGCTGTTTTTTTATTTGGATCCCCATTCGTTTCTACTGGAGTGGTTACTAATCTTTCTGGGGTCCAGTCAAAAAAAATATAATAGTCATGTGCAATACCACAATGCTAATTACATATATGACTTTTTATAAACAAAAGTTACACATTTCAGATTACATACAAAATCAGATGTAATTAACTTTTATTTTTCCAACTTTCAATAAAATAACTAAAACATTCATGTAGATCCAAAGCTAAAATTACACTAATACTAAGACTATATGCTCTGTAGTGCTCTAATATTTTTAGATACTTTATTCCATTCCTGAGATGCTCTATATTGCAAGAAATTTATGTTAGCACATTTTACCATTAATTTAGCATCACAAGCATATTTAGTGTCATAATTGTGTGTGTATCTGATCAAAGTAAATTAATTTTTTGTAAAATGATTCTGGTTGACCTGTTAGAATATTTTTTTCTATGAGTATGAGTAGGTTGTACTGCAACTTGTCATTTAATAGAGACATTGATACAGCGTGGCCTATTTCAACAACATTAGTAGTAGCTATATATGGACATCTTAGGAGTTTGTGAGCAGCCTTGCTCTGGACAAGCAGCAGTTTTAGACTTACTCTAGAATATGGTGCCTGCGTGGTTTAGAAAGCGGCAGATGTACACCATGCACAAAAAAATATATAATTTACAGACATTCTGTAACATAGCAGTTGTTGTGAAGAAAAGAAAGAATGTGAGAAAGGGGTAAGCATCAACAAGTTTTAAACTTCAGCTTACTCCTTTTGAGCTTTTCTGTGTGCCTTGCTATATCATTGCATACAGCACAAATATGCCTGTTTGTTTATTTTTTCATCACACGTATTGCTCAAATAAATGAAATGAAATTCTAGTTTAATAGTAATTAAGTCTCTAAAAGTCTCTGCTCTCTGGCTGTAACGCAGAGCATGAGACAGAAAGGCTGGCACAAAGACCTAATTTAAATTATTTTTTCCTGTTAGATCTCAGCAGATTACCCACAAATCACCTTCGTGCAAGATTTTTGTGGGGCATGACATTTTGAGCTGTTGAGCTGGAATGTTAACAAAATATTCCCATAGTATTTTGGGGTACCAGTTCACCAATCACATGTAAAAACAAAGAGCACAAAGCACACACAAGTCTGCTGAAATATTTAAAGTGCTTATTTATTTTAGTTATGCAGCAAGGGCTGCAAAATTTGCAAAGGCAACCTAATAGTAATGAATAGTAGTCAATCAATCCATGGAAGGCTGCATCAATTTTGAAGTCTTACAAAATCTAATTTCCATCCTGACAATACACTGGGGGTCTGATTTATCAATGGTTTGCACTTGTTAAAACCGGTGCAAACTCCACAGTGTTGTAAAAACAGGCCGTACCTGATTTACTTTCATGACGCAGAGATCATTGCACCTGTTAATCCCGGAGGACGACGCACGCAATCCATTTAGCTCTTTTCCCTAATCTGAATATGCAATCTGGGCAATTCTGTAAGAACATGCAAACTATTTGGAGGAGAATAGGGAACTAAGTAGGCATTCCAGGTGCAGTGTGATTTACTAAGCATAAAAATGTTTGCGCCGGCTATTTTAGCGTATAATTTTAGCGCTTCTGAAAGGCATGTCTTTATTTGCTGCACCTCGTTCAACATAACTTTATTACTGATAAACAAAGAATGTCATTCAGACAAAATATAACTTGAGAGTAATTAACAATTAATGGCCATACACCTGACAGATATGTAAATATTTATCTTTTTCCCCAAAAGACACATTATAACTAACTGTGCGCCCAGCGAGTCTCCATCTGCTAAGACGCCCTGAGCGCAGTCAGTTGTGATCGTCATGGATCCTCATTAGTGTCCCCCGTACTGGTTAATCTTGCTGGGTCATATTAAAAGCTTTCCTGTCTAAATAGTTTAAACTCTTTATAATATATATTTTTTTCATTCCTGTCTCAGTATAGAAAACAGCTGGTGTAAAATAGCTTAGGATGATTAGTCACGGTGTTTATCAGTATTTACTGGATGTCATGCTGATGCTGTGACTCCATGTCAGTAACAGCATCACTGACACCCAGTCACCAAGCTCCTGATTGGTTGATGTGGTGCAAATTGAAACTTAAATTCAGATTTTTCAACTTCAGCAGCACACGAAAAAATGTGAGGGGCCGTATGAGACATTATTCAGAATTATCCTCTCACACACACGTGAAATTTAAGTCATTCACACACTATAGAGAAACCTTTCATATCGCATACTGAAATCATTAAAACACACTATACTATAACCTCTCATATAGCATACTGAAATCAATCACACACTATACTATAACCTCTCATATAGCATACTGAAATCAATCACACACTATACTAAAACCTCTCATATAGCATACTGAAGTCCTTCACACAATATAGTAAAACCTCTTATACATTATACTGAAATTGCTTCTGGTATAACATACTGAAATATCCTCTCATATAACATAGTGAAATCTTCTCATATAACATAATGAAACCCTCTCATATAACATAGTGAAATCTTATCATATAACATAGTCAAATCTTCTCGTATAATATACTGAAATAATTCACATACTACACTAACATTTTTTAAATCAAATTTCACTAGTATGTGTAAAAGCAAGTGAGAGCGATTCTACTTGTATGTGTGAGAGGCAAATTTCACTTGAAAAGGAAGTCGTAGAAAAAAGGGGAGCATTTTCAAAAAAAACGAAGAAGAAAAAGAAGTGAGAGAAGTTGGTGACACAAAGATTTATTTTAGATCAATCCTATACTAATGTCTGCTCAGCAGCCTGAACGTAACCTCAGCGAAGCAGCTGCCTTACTGAATACGATACTGGTCTCAGCAGAAACTTTTAGAACTCTGAGTAATGCGATAGCAGCCGGACAACCGCCAGTCTGAATGAGGAGACGCTAACTAGCCAGGA